>CM040633.1:36429449-38829449 GCA_022818045.1 Neotoxoptera formosana | reverse complement strand
TTTAATCCACCCTTGTGAACTTAGCAGTGCAACATTAACAGACGTCGTCCAAACCATCCAACAAATTTTGTTGGTAAATTGTTGAACATTGTTGGACAACTTTTTAAATTTGTTGGATATTATTTTCACCGGGTGGCGGGGGGCCAGTTTACAATTGTTATACATTTTTTATCTATACTTAAATTTCTTTATGCATCGGGTTAAGTGTTATATACCATCTATTATTCTTACACGGCTGTTATATTATGTTTCTGCATATTTTTTAAAATAATTATGTTAACACAAATCATAATGCTTAATAATATAATATTTATACACATATACCTATACTTTTATTATGAACTAATCTATATTCAGTATTTGAGTAATTTATTAATTTACTTAGGTGTATCATGTTTAATTTTGTGTATTATCATAATACATTTTTTTTTTTTTTTTAGGAGAAAATACAATCTCTATTGTAGACATAATAAGTATATGTGGGTTGATAAGACAAAATTAACATGAGTTATTTAATTTGAGGAAAGAAGCCACCCAGCGATGACACTTTCAATTTGATTTAGGTCTTGTTTATTTTATTATACTTTATTCTATTTTATTTTGTCTATTGTAATAAATCTTTGCATAATTATTGTCTTTTTAGACGCCTTGAAGGACTTTCTGGAATTGTGAGGGATGACAGGTTTTTGAAGAGTGGATTTGTATGAGAAGAAAGACTAAGAGACTATTAATTGAAAACATTTATTAAACAAATATTTTCCTTGTACATTTTGTTGGTTATTTTAAAAATACCACGCATTGCATTGTAATTTGTTTACTAATAATTTGAATAAAAAACAAGTTTTTAAATTAATATAAATTTCTTTGAAAAATGAGAGAGTGCGTTTTTGTGTCTATTTGGGGACTTGGATCAGTCCACCATATCTTCATTTATAGGGATATAAGAAATATGTTTATGCATGTGTTATATACCTGTGTTGACTTATATAGACAAAACTAGAAAAAACATTAAATAGACAATGTCAGTAAGAAATTAATCTGGAAATAGCTAAATCCTCTTAATTCACTAACCATACAAAACCAATTTTCATCAATTCATCAATTCATACATAGTAGAAATGTGTACGAAAAAGACGCTCCCATAAACGCATAGGTTGAATTGTTTCGCACTGTATTGAACTGATTTAATTTGTGTAATCAAAGAAACCGGCACGCGTTTTCTTGATTATTTTTTTGTCGGTCGTCTTCTGTTTTATACAGATCTACAAAAATTGCACTGATTGTACATTCGAATGCAGAGTAGGTATACACAAAGCGAACAATTTGATGATTTTTCTCGTGCATACTGTCAACCAACGTACCTATATGGTAGAAATGTATTATATTATGCTTGTGAGTACAAGACGCGTTTTTTGTTGCATAGACACTAGATAGGTACCAAGGTACCTATTATATGTGCATTATCATTATTTTATTTTATTAATAATATAAGTTACTCATTACATTTCTACGTTTTATTTCAATTTCTAGTTATTAGATAAAGCTTTTCTCCTTTAACTCCAATCTTAAATATATATATATATATCTCATGTAACATATACATTACAATGTGACGTGTTTCACCTTTTATGTGCCCTTTGAAGTACTGCAGCTCATGCTATTTATTGTTTATGCGTCGTGCGTGTGCATACGATTAAAACGAGTCCGTAATATAATCTAATATACAGTTTCGAATTAAACATAGATGGTAAATAATAATCGAATCAATCACAGATTCAGTAGTACAGTATAATAATATGATTTATGCAATACAAATATCGAATGTCATAATATTAAAATACAAATGCAACGGTGGCATATTATAATATTATACATTTCGTTGTTTGCGCGGGAAAGGCGGGTTTAATAATTGAATTGCCACTCGTCGATCATAGTTTTTTCAATTTTATCGTATGTGATTTTCCTTGCATGTTTTCTGTAATAAAATCAAAAACATCAGACTTTAAACAAATGAGCTTTACATAACGGGTGTGTATAGCGATAACGATTGTATTAGGTATATTATATTATATCACTATATAATATATATATCTGCTATACTAATAAATTATAATAAGCACCGCTAAATTGATTATATTGAAAAATATTGTGTAAATACGTATTGCATATTATTGTATTAGGTATTTAATAATTATTTATTAATTATTACTTTACAACACAACCTAACGCGAATGAATGTTATTGTAAAATCACTATTTTTGGCCTTATACTACGCCCGGTTCGTGTATAGTACAATTATTCATTTGATAGTTACTTTTATAGAAATAATAATTACAATATTGATATAGGTATCGCGTAAACAAAGAACTGTACGTTAAGCCTGCTTGACTGGAGACTGTTACACAAAATGTCTCTTTAGAGTTTAGATGATTACATATGACAAGACGATGTTTGCAAGAAAACATTTCATGACTATATTCACGTCATATGCGTAGCAAACATGATTGAATTAAATATTATATTATGTACAGAGTGATATTTCAAGCATGCTGAGGGGCCAGTGCTCGCCTCATCTTTATGCTTGAACTAAGTGCATGTTCATCCCGGATTTGGCAATTTGTAAGTACAAATTAAAAACCACATTTTCAAATACTTGCAACAATAGTTTATTATGACGTATGGCATTTCTTAATTGTCAAAATAAGTTTTAAAAAATGTCTGTTCATTTAAATTGATCTGTGAATCAGAATCCAAGTGGTTATTAATACATCGACTTTAAATAATTTGCCAAATAAATCGTATGAAAAAAATGTTTAAAAAAATGATTTTGAAAGTGCACTTAAGTTCTCTTAGGCTGTTGGTTAACAGTTCTCGGAGACACTTATATTAGAAATGGCCGCGGCGTGTTATTCAGATTGAATGATCATATTATACAGTATAATATTATTTATCTGGAAAAAAAAATTATTTTTACGAACGAAAATATTGTCGCTCCCTATTGATGTATATAATATTATTATACCTATATTATACTTTTTCAACTTCCGTCGTGGCACTGGAACAAAAGATATATTTTTCAAACGCACTATAATATTATAACATATGCGCGTGTACGAGAGCTAAATCGGTATCCGGTATACAGCGCGCGCACACTATAATGACTATAATGAGCGTTAAGTATTAACTACACACACTTCCGGCATGTGCTCATCTGCAGTATGGTTGCCTAAAGCAAACTCCTTAAGAACGGATTTTAATTTATTTATTTTTTGCGAAATCACGGGCAACTCTGTTAAGATAAGACATAATATTATAATATAATTTTTATCCAGTGATCGAACTCTCCACGTATCAAGAATATAATTCACATATATAATGCCAACGAGATATCGAGATCAAAACATATTATATGCATGTTGAAAAAACCCTTTTTTTCAAAAGATTTCTTTTAATTATTCCGTCGATTGCCCGCCTCATCTATACCGTTACTTACATCATTCGTGAACTCAATGCCGACTTTTGTGTCCCCACATGAGCATATTGAAATCATTTGTTGCAAATCCCAGCTTAAAGTTTTGGAGACTTCTCACAACGACGTATTTATCGCAGAGATTTCGAGGTATATTTATCGAGTATTCGACCACTTAAAGGCTTCGTCCCGTTTGTCAAACGCGCGAAGACAGTATGTCAGTATCTTTCATTTGTCGGGTATCTTATGAAACTCATCTACTCATCATGTGTCATTGACACCCTAATAATTTAGATACCAAAGTCACCGATCTATCGATGATCAGAACTAATGTGTTATTTTCACACCCTCTCCAACTCTCTGTTCCCGGCCCGTCTATAACGAACGTGGTCGAAGACGACGAAGACCAATCCATCGTTGTTTCAGTATAATATAATATATAAATATAATATTAGTTTACTGAACGCACGCATATTATATTGTACCAGCTGTTCAATGTGCGTTAAATCGTGTTGATCCACTTTATTATTTTACTAGGAAAGTTTTATCTGATAGTGATAAATAAATAAAATGAGTTCGCTTTATGCTTACATCATATTATAATATCATCATTCAACGGTATATCATCAGTAACACCACACCCCATCATAAGAGTTTAAGACGTACTATAATACGCAATCTTCCCCTGAACCACGTTTACTGTTCACTACAGCTTGTTGCACACTGTGGTCCAAGAGATATAATATGTGGTATTGTTACTGCTAAGGTAGTATAATGAGCATAATAGGTAGTTGTATTTATTACTATAACTATTTTCCTAGTAATTAAAATGTTATTTAAAACAATAAATTATAATACAACGGATAAATAATTATTTTGTATTTTATGAATAATATTTCTTTGGTAAAAATATAGAATAATGGTGTCTATATAATATAATATAATATTATAATAATACAATGCGGAAAGTTAGCCACGCGCGTCACACCGTCCACGTACGTATTTTTTTTGCCGGTGTGCCTATACTGTAAACGGTGCACGTGTGCGAATAATTTTTCGTTTGATTGCCAACACTCGTGCCAAGGTTAATTCGTTTATCTCTCGAGGTACACACGAATGCCAAAACAACAATAACAACTCAACACACTCGCAAGCACGCAAATAGTGTCTAAAACTCTAAACACACGCTCACATCGCAAACCTGCAGTGGCCTAATTACGTTTGTCGGGTGAGTGGGATGATATGAATATTGAATAATATCTGATCTTCCGGAGCATTTTGTACTGGTTCTACATAACACTCATTCGAGACTATTCGCACTGTTTAACATTTTATTGAATAGCTGGTTTGTAGATTAGGTACGTATTAAGATAACCTATAACCTAACCTACAGAAACCAAAAATATTAATGAATTGCCGTGAAAAAAAAGAGTGGATAGTAGGAAACTACTTCTGTTCTGTAGGAGCTGTGCTCACTTCGTCATTGAGTGGACACTGTATAATGGTGTTAAATTTGAATTCAATGATAAATCATAGTAGGCATGCTATGAAAAACGATTCTGAGCGAAGACGGTCTTACTTTTTGGTGACCAAGGTAACCATGTTTTATTTTTAAAAAATAATATTACATAATATTTTAACAATAAATGTTTTGTATGTTTTTCTCGATTATTTTAAAAAGCACTGAGAATTTTCAATTTTGACCAGCCAAAAATACCAACTAGATCCAATTAGTTACAAAAAAACGTCATTGAAGTTGATGATCAGAGCATTTTTTCGACTAGAAATGTGTCATTATATAGACACAAATAAAAAATTTAATTAAAAAACACATATCAACACAATCAATACATTCATTACGTAGTTCTACTTCAGACTTACAATTTTAGTGAAATTCGCAGAATAAAGTGCTTGAATACAAAAAGTGTGTGTGGCTTTTTCGTTTGTTGTTATATATTTGTACATTATATATCTGTTACTGTATTGCTGTTATTGCACCAAAACTGAAATTAAAATATCACGCATAGCTGACTATAAAATATAAAATAAGTGCTGCTTAAAAATTATTGCTCTCGTCGTCCTCCCACCGCCGCCACCACGAGTCAAAATTCTTAACTATATACACTCTCCGATATATTGCAGCAATGCAGTATAATAATATGGTTCTCGCTTAGTATAATGTTAATAAAATATTAAATTCTCGCCGGCGTGTCAGCGATTGCCAGCGTCCGACGAAGTACCTCCACTTATTACGATCGAATAATACGTCGGCGGCTGACCGCGCCTATATAATATTATTGTACAATAATAATAATAATATATCTGTTGCAGCATGCGGCGCATTCCGAGCCCACACTTAACCGACTCGTGTTTGTGCGTATTTGTGTGTGTGTGTGCCCCCCCTTCCATAATCGTGTCGGCGATGACGATAATAATTAATAATAATAATAATCTTTGTATCACATAATATAATATTATGATATTCGCGTTAGGAACGTCGTCGTCGTCGCTGGCCGCTGCTGTTGCGAGCGGTATTTAAGAAATACATTTTTATAGTAGTGATAGTATAGACTTATTGGTTGTCATGAACGATTCAAACGATTGGTTTTATGTGATATAAAGTTATCTTTAAGTCCTGTTTTTTGTTAATTAATAACAATGAACTAAAGTCTTTAGTCTAGAGATATATAATCGTATTATGGGATAATGTATAGAAAAAAATATTTATTTTGAATAGGTACATATTTTTTTCTCGGATGTTTTGGGACTTTTTTACCGGTTACGGTAGTTTACGCGTAAACTTATTACCTATACCTTTATATTGTTCACTATACGCAAACCATCCATGAAGATATTAGAACGCTGAGCATCATTTGCAATGCAAAGTCTCGTCTAAAGTTTGTACGTTTAAAAAACTATAAGTTCAACACTCGACTGCAGCGGTAGTTCGTATTCGCATAGTCAAAGTGTTTAGAAAACTATCAACAAGGATTCTCGCCCTACAATCGTATTACGCGTAGTCTGAAATTGATTATGTCTTGCAATATATTATGTATATTATTGTCATTTCGCTGCGCCGTTGCGTCCAAAGCATTTTTCAACAGCAGTGGGGAATTGTGTACCTACCTTTATATATTTTTTTTAACACGATGCGAGTATACGACATGCGTGACTTATATATATATACTTATATCCATCAGGCAACTCGTTAGTCAATGCCCATTGGCCAGTTTTCTACTCTTAATTTCATATGAATTTAGTGTATATTTTTTTAACAAATATTGAAGTACCACGGTGGCGCCAAATCTTGTCAGAAGGACAGAAGAACCCGGTTATGCAAATAATATTGCCGTGTAAATAGATATTTTATTTTTTAGATAATTCAAAAGCATGCACAGCCAATTATTTTTCAGTTTTGCTGCGATTTTATTGAGATATACACATGCCTCCAACGACGTATTCGTGGACTGCTGTGAAACTATATTATATAGTCCAGAAAAGAATCTCGGCGTGTTTTTCACCAACCATATATACACTATAATATATGCGCTGCACGGTCATCATCCACTGCCTAATAACTTCCATAACTAAAATACTTTTGAAAATTATAACAGGAAATGTGTGTGATTTCAAAACATTAACGAATATTATGTCAGCTCTGAAAATCGGATTTTCTATGTCATTTAATACCATTTGAAATATAAACTTTCGAGCAGCGCGAAAATATAATAAATCGTTTTTATTCCAATATTATACCTCAGCTATATGTACATGGTGATTCATTCAACGTAAAACACTCATTATATCAACAATTATAGACTTTTTCAAACATTTTTAATCTGATAATTGTCTAAATTTTTTACCTTTTTGAATAACAACATACAGATTAATTGATTTCATGTTTCAAAGCAGAGTATTTTTTTTAATATTTCGATACTTAAAATCGAATTTAGGACTAGTAGTTTATGAGTTATAAGTATTTAGGTTTAGATGAGCTGAGTAGTAGACCAACATTTTGCGGGGTAACCGTGCCGTACCACTCCACCTCCACCTCGCTCATATATTCTTTAAATAGGTACTTATAAGTTATAATTACTACTCATCCAAAATTTGATTTTAATGTATCGTAATAATCGGGAAAATACTTAGCTTTGACAAATGAAATTTAAATTGTATTTTGTCATTCAAAAAAGTAAAAACTTAAAAAACTATAAGGGTAACAATTATGAAAAAATATTATTTCTGTAAAAAAAATTTGTTTTGGAGCGACTTGAAACAATATAAAAAACAAAAATGACTCACAATACTTGTCGATATAATGAATGGTTTACGTCAAATGAATCCCCTTCTATAGTTATCGAAAAAAAACATTACATTTCCTTGACACTCTCGCGTGGAGCGTATTTACCTACCTCGGATGTGGTGTGATATAAAAATACATAAAAAAAAAATGTTTAAAAAAAGTTATCGACCCGGACAAACACACGTAGAGACATCCCGTATAATGTATATACAATATACATGTATACGTATTACGAGTATATTACAATAAATTATATCCTACAGGACATAATATAGGAACCTCCTAATATCGTTCGATGCTAATACTGATCTTCGACTCAGGAACTGCAGGTGCAGCCCGTGGTCAATCATACTGTTATATGTATAAAATATCATGATATTATTTTGTCGTGTCGTCTGCGACTCGAGAAAATAATCTTTTACACGTTATCATTGTATAATAATATTATGTATGACGGTTTCGATATACGCGTAAAATAAACATGAGTATACCTAACATGACTATAACATATATAGAGGTACCAGGTACATTGTTGAAAATGCAGTATGCGTTGTTTTATAAATACAATATAATTTAGATACGCGTACCTGCAGTAGTAATATTATGTATTCATACTTGTAAATACGCGTTATCGACCGGACAATGATATTCGAAATGCGATTGATATATTTCATTGCAAGTACCTACTGGCTATTGGTACCTATTACGTAATACGTACGGACATTCCACCGTTTTCCGAATATACGCGTTTTTCGCCCACAAAACATAATATTATAGGTATATAGTGTGCTGTGCTAAAATATCATAGTAATTAATGTAGCTGTATACTGTATATAATTATCTCGTTATTGCACACTTTTTTCTGAAGACAACTTGCAGACGAACTTGCAAGCGGAGTGGGTGGAAGTGAAAGAATTTCAAACTTTTGAGGGAGATTTGAACGTATTTATGAACACACACATTTCAAATTCGAGCACCTACCTATACTTCAAGCGAAAATAAAGGATGATCAAAATAATAGGTGATAATTTATATAGGTTTATAACGTCCGATATTTTGGCGCTGCCTTTTTTCGTAAAGCATTTAATATTTTTAAAAAATTCAAATTGCAGGAATATTAAATGTACGTTAAAAGCAGCAGCGTGGATATTGTATATAGCATGTGCTATAACTTATAAGCATATTATAATGATGGAAAATATTGCCCAATGTAATATAATATATAAAACGCAGCCAATATTTTCCATACATCGTTACCATAATAACTTACTTAAAAATGATTATGTTCAACAAACATCATAATTATAATAACACAGCTCAGCATCTCATTATTAATAAACATTGTACATTTGTACGCATTAAATATTATAGGCATATAATGATACATTAAATAGTGTATATTGCGACAGACGTGCTCGAAACTAAGCTAAAGTGCAACGCAGAAAATGTACATTGATACCTTGCACAGTACCTTGTACAGATATATTGTGTAGTATTTAACATAAAACTGCGCGTATATAATAATATAATAGCGACACTGCGAATTAAGAATATTTTCATAAATAAACAACAAGCATCACAATAATAATAACACAATATAAACGCTAGGTTTTTTTTAGCTGGGTCTGTCCTCGTACGACGTACACATGCCCGTCTATTCCATAATCCATCTATTTCCAATATTTTAATATACGTGTATAACTATATATACTTGACTAATACATTGATTGAACTTGAAAGAAAATGTATATAAATTAACGACTGGTAGTATACCTACTTACTAAGTAGAAGTATAGGTACAAATACAACGAAACCTTACATTGTACAGCTGCAGTACAAATTGATTTTTACAGGTCCACGATAACAATCATTTCGTCGTACCGTATATGATATGCAAAAGTACAATAATAATATGATTGTTTAAATTATTTTAAATTTTTCTTTCTCTCTCTCTCTGGCTCAATCTCACTTCTCTCTCTCTTTCCCGCTCCATCTCTTTCTCTCACACAAACACGTACTTACATGTCCTTTGTTTCGTCTAAGAAATTATAATGTGAACATTTATATAATAGTATAATATATGGTATGTCACAAGGTACACCGTCCACCGGTGCACCACCCGCGAAGAGTGATACACAGGTATGTGGTATACTATTATTATCATTATAATGCAGCCGAATCGGTTTTTTATTGTACACGAAGGGGTAGTGAAGCGTTTCGTAATATAGCCATGAAATTCGTTTGCGCACGCCATTATATATAAACGTATACACCTATGTAATATAATTATATTGTATAGGACAATGGGTAGCTATAGATACCCACCGCAGCCTATATCTTGCACAAGTTCAGAACAATTATGTTTTTGGGGGAAAAAATATGACCACAGACGAAAAAACTCGGTGATCAATCAATAAGACTTTATACAAAAATTACGACTATACACTTTCGTGTCCAACAAACGTGATTCGCGATTATAATAGTAAACACACAAGAGATATTTTTTTTTTATAATAAATAATAATTAAACAATACAATTTATACATACATATATAGGTGCTTAGGTAGGCATAATATTATGATATCACCGGTCATGCAAACACATAAGAGTCGGCAAGCGAACGTCAGACAAAAGCTTTTTATCGATAGTTTATTTATTTTTCTACTGTCTAGTATTATTTTATTATAAAATTATCACTATATTTAATGTAAAACAAAAAAAAATATTTAAAAATTAAAATCAATGGTTTTTTTGAATTTGTAGATATATGCATGTTACCTATTAAGGCTTTAAAAAAAATACATCACGTTTATATATAACTATTAACTATGTGGTTATTAACATAAATTAATTTCAATACGTTCTTTGAGGCGATCATCTTATAAATATATTCATGTTGAATCGTGTCTTTATTATTATCATAATAAAGCTATTGTAATTCGTTTTGCTAAAAATATTCAAATCGATTGTTCGCATCATGACGACAATACCTATTATGACTCGTTCGACCGAGTTCTCGTTAAAAACTTAAATTAAAATAATATACTTTATAGGTACCTTTACGAGTTACAATACGATTATAAACAAACGTGGTAGGTACCTGTATAATACTTTTATTATGACAGAATTCATCGACTTTATCGATCAACCATCGTGCACAGCCGGCGGTCTTAAATTTAAAGGATTATATCACAGATAAAAAAAATATACCGAATACAATGGTAGGTACATAATAGATATAGCATATAGCGATAAGGAAATGTATTGACTTTCAGTGTGTGTGTGATGTGCGTATCGAAACATCTAATTCATAGAACCATGTTATCGATAAATTATAATAATTGGTCGCTCTTACAATTATTTTCGGTAGTAAAATTAGTAATTACAAACATCTGCAGTATACTATTTAGACATACTCAGTGTGTGCATGATTTCATGTACATATACAGTGTGCACTTTTCATTCACAGAGTGTTAGCATTTATAATTAAACTGCGATTCGCCGTAATTACTTAAAAATTAAAACTTATATATTAATCGAATGCTACGAAAATACCTATATAATGGTGAATATTTTCGAATTTATCTTTTTCAAACTTTTTATAAAGGTTGTGCATTTTAAACTTGAGTATTTGAGTGTATTTTTATTTACTGTAAAATGGACGTTATATAACTCAGTCAAAACGTGGTTACATGCGAGCAAAAATCGTTATTTGAGAACGTGCATGTCAAGTTTGAATAAAATAAAAAATAATTTAAGAACTTAAAATTTATTTTCAGAAAAGTATATTAAATGAATTCGGAAGGGATAAAAGAAAATTACAATTTGTGTCGAATAATGTAATTTTCCCCCTCCTCATTTTACACCTGCAGGCTCTTTCGTGTGTGAATATGTATTATATATTTATATATAAGTGTATAGGTATTTAAAACCATACAGAGCGCGATCAGATTAAGTAGATGACCGACGCGCATTCATCTTAAAATAATATTTGACAAACTTATACTGCAGAATCCATTATTCTTTACCATATATAGTCGATCCAAATGCAATGGGTGAGACCATTTTCCTCCGAAAATTAGATACCTGCATTTTCCTCCGCATAAAAATTAATTACAATTTTTATAGACTAAAATTATGTTTATTTTCCTCAGTCTATTATAAAATTAATTTGATTAAAAATGATTTATAGCCTGCACCAGTTTTGTACTGTTACACAAATATCACAATTAAATAAAACATGTCAAAAAAAAATAAAAAATATACTTTTTTTCTATTTATTTTATTATGTATCATACATAATATGAAAAAAGGTATTATTAGAGCAAAATGGATATGGCCTATACAACAATTAATTATGTGTACCAAAGTCATACATTTGAATATTTATTATTTATATATTATAAATATGTAAATATACCTGAACGTAATTCGGGAAAATGAATGGTTATATTGTAATCATTGATTACATCGGAGGCGACTACCTACTATACACGTCGTCGATCGACACAAAGGGAGGTGCACGTTCATAAATTTATACCCACCCACATATAGTACCGCAGTTGCACATATTACTATACACATATATATTATAAACTGCATATAGTACATACCGCGTCTACATATTATATTAACGATAACCCGCCCTATAGTGTGTTCTCGACTTCTCGAGTGATGTAGTAAATATTTATAACGGTTATAACCGATTTGTTTTCAAGCTTTGTGGAAATACTAGTGAATCAACGAGGAGCCCATCATATTATTTTATACTTGCCAGTTGCCTGCTCTACACACTCACTACTCACATGGTATGCTTTTACCGGGCGTATATTATACGTACCATACGAGTTTCGGTTGATCTCTGGCTACACTATGAATCACGTGGTGCCTACAAAATACAAATACCTATACATGGCATTTTAAAATATGCTATACCGTTGTTGCAGGTATTCTTGATATCACCGGTAGCAACAGCAAGTGTGGTTTTGAAAAGAAAAATGTACCTTTATCAAACATCATATCGCTGGTGCATTGGTCATATTATACGATATTGTACTGTATTCCAATATTATATGTACACCGCCGAGTAAAATATATTTCACCACATATTTCACGCCAATATAATATATCCGCAGCGGTTGATACATTATCATATTTTATAATTATTTATAAACAATAATGGTCGAGTTTAATATATAATAAGTACTTGACTTCACATTAATATTTCATCTGTTTTATATATTGTGGGGGCAATATTGCCCTGGGCGCTTTTAAATCCCTTAATGGGGCTCCGTCGCTAGACGTTAAATTGTTTGAAAGTCAAGTTATGATAACATAAAATAATTAATTTTTTTATTTAATTGAGAAATTATATTAGTGATAACTGTTAACTGATAAGTGATAACTGTTAACTGGTAAGTGATAACTGTATCATAAATTCTCTGAGTATTGAATCAGAAATCATCAGTTCTCTAAAGTATAAAGATGTTATTGAAGAATTTGCTCTACAGAAGGCTCATCATAAAATATATTCATCATTTATTAATCTTGTTTATTTTTTCTTTTCTTATATTATATTCTTTATATTTTTATATAAAATATTTGTATGTATTGTATAAAATTATTGTATTATATTGTCTTACAATTTAGAAAAAAAAAGCTAAAATGGACAATAAGAATTTGTTTTATATACTTGTAAAGTACATGATGTATCCGCCAACATTACATTTTTGAATAATTATAAAATTACATTTATTAATTTTGCTATTTGTTATTCATTAGGTAATAATTATTATTTAGTATTTATTATATTTTAAAAACATAAATAATTTATTATTTTACTGACAAATTTATGTGAGATTGCTTTATAAGTAATTGTCATAGATCACCTTATATTAGGGATACATAGAGTTGTAAAATAAAAGTGTTCTCTAAACTAGTGGAATCATAAGTGCAATAAGGAGAAAAATTTACATTTTGGGTATCATTTTCAATGGCGAGAAAAAGTAAATTTTCTAATTAGCGAGGACTACGAAGCTTTGGGGGGCTAGAACACCCTTATGGCGCCTACGAGTAAAACGATACTTTGAGAAAAAAAAGGGCGCTAAAATCGTAAATATGTCTCTGATATAAGTATAATATCGTAGACCCCACATCCTATATAATCCTATACCATAATCCTTATAAATAAGTACATACATTTTAATAACTCAGAAACCACTCGTTTGAATTTCGATTGAAATACATCAACATATTATTCAGAAATGTCATCATCTGCTTAATAATTCACAATAATATACAGAGAGGTTATCATTTATTTTGACAATACGGAGTTCACCACGGGACACTCCTGAAATGGCATTATATAATATATATGGTAAATCTATGAATTTAAAGATATTACGTCCTTTAAAGTTTAAGTATAATACTTAAATATTCCGAAAATCACAATCTAAATGAATGCATAGTTAAACAATTTTAAATGAGAGTGAACAAATCTGAGCATGTTGCATTTATCTATTGTACATAAAGTATAACTGTATGCGAAAATATATAATACACTATAGTCTATAGGTACGTTGTAAGTACCTACCGACTATCCCTTCTATACTTACAAGTTACACAGTATGAAATACCTACCTATATATTGTATACTAAGAACAGTACATATTTATTGTATTACAATTTGTAAGTCGTAACGTATATGAGCGCGCACGCGTCTTGACGACGAAAAATAAGCGGTCGATAGAGCGTTCGCAGCAGTGAGCGCTTGTAGGTATAATAACATAATACTACGTATGATGGCTGTTATACATATATATTAACGCTGCACAGTGCACACACTCAAGGTCTAAACAATTTGTACGACCAATTGAGTGTTAATTGAAAAAATACAACTGGGTCAGCAACCGTCGAATAAGCCGCAGCCGGATTATCTGGCAAGAGGCGGGTGTTGGGAGGGGGAGAGCTCATTACGATTTCCGAGGGGCCTAAAACCTTACAGTAACATAAATATTGTATAAACGTGTGTGTTTGTATATGTGTGTGTGTGTGTGTGTGTGTGTGTGTGTGTGTGTGTGTGTGTGTGTGTGTGTAGCGCGGCGCACAATGCGAAAAAAGTTCCGACCCACATGTCAGCACGACGACAACTGCAACGTCGACGAGCTATATTTAAATAGGCGAATCCTCGTGCGTGTGCAGACTAATACATAATATTATAAAACGCAACTTTATGTTATAACACAAACGCCTATGATTATAATGGAGTTTGTTTGGTGGTTTTTTCGATTTCGTTGTCTCGCAGGGGTCGCAGGACTCGTTGAAAGGGCGTGCCACATGATTAACGCGATTTTCCGCGAGTCTCGCCGCCGCCACCGCCGCCAGCGTGTTCCGTTTCGAGACGACGACGGGACCGCTTTTCATTTATCGTACACCGTACGTCCGTACTTGTTATAAACGTGTGTTGGATTTACGTATGAATTTGGAGTTGTCTTGCCGGGCACTGAGCAAGCAGTGTTAAATTCATGATGTAATGAAGGAGGAAATCTAACCACTCTGTCAACAACTAAAAATAAATATTTTCACATATTTATGTTACTAAGTCAAGATCTAATTGTAATGGCGAGATTAAATCTATTTTTCCATTCAAGCCGTTATTACTGCTATTCCGTAAAAACGAGAGAATAGTCGATTTGAAAATTGTGTATGTTTATCACATCCAAACGAAATTACTGCAGATGAGGAGTGTCCATAGGAGCAACTAGACCTACATTTTAAGTGGGTGCTAAAATTATGTACACCTATTTCAATAATCCACGAACTGATTTTGTTTTTATGATATTTGCAACATGCCTTTCAATTAGTTAAAAAAAATTAGTCCAGTGCGTGTAAATAATTAATCTAAAGTTTTACTTTTAAATATAAGTTAAAAAATGTTTTAACGTTATTACTTTTTTAAATACTTGCCCAAATAGAAAAATATACATACAATACACATTGTAACCTAACTGTATATTTTTGAATTTTGATACACCAAAATTCGCCCCACCCCTATAGATCGCCACCCCATATGTTGACATAATATATATGATTTATGTAAATATGTTTACTATACTATAAGATCACCTCCTAACCCACACAACTAACTCTGATCAAACACTCCACCACCTGCGAATATAATCGCAGCTGAGTACACTATAGAGTAGCTTACCTATAGCTTAGCTTACCATACCTACTCGAATAACGATAGTTCACAGATTATGTCGTAGAGTGTATATCCGAATTGGTTTGCAGGTTGTCGCGGTATTTCCAAACAATTATTATTTTTGCAAAGGTTTTTGAAAATAATTTGCTAAAATTATAAAATGTTAAGTAATTATAACCCAACGCAAATAAAAATATTAGTATTCCAGATTTATTATTATTATCGTTGTTGTCATTGCCACTGCTTACGCCGCTATATACACGCGTATTTAATATACTTATAACTCTTATAATATATCAATCGGTGGTCCGGGAGAGTGTTGTTTTGCTGTATAGTTTTTTCGATTTTTGACTTCATCTCTTCTCTCTTCACTCTTTTGTGTCTGATATCGTAGCAGATTAACCATTAATGAGCTCGTACTGTCACCGACGCTGCCAAAATACAGACAAATAATACATTTTTTATACATAATGCCCGACAAATAAGTGGCACTGCAGTGGAATGTAGCTATATATAGGTTACAATAATACGTACTGTATTAAAATATTAAACATTGTACTAGAAGACTCTGCCCCCTACTAGTTTGTTCACCTCCTTACCTGCCGTAAGCCCACACCCCCATCTCTAGGGTCTTTGTTCCTCTCCCCAGCAAAACAAGGGTCGTCCTTCATTGCCTCTCTAAATTTGTAATTTTTATTTGTAATTTAAAATATTTAAAAATATACATAACATTTTAAATTCTTAAAAGTTTTAAGTATTTAATTGATAATAATAATAATAATTTATTTTTTTTGGTTGCTATGGCAATTATTATATTATGTGTAAGTTATTTAAAAAAACATGTAGGTATTTATATAATATAAAGATGCTGTAATATAGCCGTTAAGTACACTATAATGTATGCTGTTACAAAAAAAAAATATTTTCAAGTTGTTTCCATGATGACCGGGGGAATTCAATAGACGTATTGAAATACTGCGGTCCAAAACTCCAAACCTTTTGGCTAGCTACTGCACTTAACCGCCATCCAATAACCTTACGGAAAATCAACCTCGCCACCACAAACATAAATACGGTACATATGCAACCTCCATAACATAAATCAACCGCATTTTAACTGAATTTAAGTTTCAGAAATTCAATGAAATAAACATAAAATATTAAAACGTACGCTCCAAATATTTAAAATCTGTAGCATATTACATACTATACAGTGGTAAAGTATTAATGGTACCCTCATCGAGTAGGACGACATACAGGACACGTAGGTTTCCAAGTTTACATTTTATACTCTTACGCTAATGGCTATAATCACTCGTAAAAATTAGCCCACCAGCGAACACTAAATGTTCCTAGCCCTTCCTCCCAAAAATATTCTTGTTTCAGCCGCTAGTACAATTCTCTAGTACTTTTTTCCCCAAATCCTTAATATATTCTATCTTTTGTCACTTGTTTTCACTTGGTGTCAGATTTTCGTGGAAACTTGCAATGTCCCATGAAATATATAGAGAAATTCAGTAGTATTCGTTTTACTAATTAACATTTAATAAATGATTATACATTAGATCACGTTTTCGAAACTTTGTGTATTATATTAACAATACACTGTAATAGAAATCGGATACAACTATGACGGCGATGGTAGTTATAAGCCACCACGTCCTATTGACTGTATTATATGTATACGAAAACAATTAGTTCGGTGTGTTCGAAGACGACGGTCTTACAATACGCAATTACAACATTTCCTGCTTGAACATTGTTCACGAATGATCTATTATGATCCAACCGCATTGACCGAATTGTTTATCACGGGAGCGTAATATATTATTATCATTATAATATAATATAATACGAATAGTTTCGAATTTCGACGGTGCGTTTTCTTGGCACTGTTCAGTATTATATACTGCACACTATACCCATACATTGATTTATATACGCTTACCTTAAGGTACATACATTTGGAATTCAATTATCTTCGCTCTTGCACCCGTTTGTGCGTGAATGCATAATGTTTTGCTGCCAACATTGGTGGGCAACCCCGTGTAAACAACTTTAAACGAAATTAAAACCTCACCCATAGGTCTTGCCAAGCTTCAACATACAAAGACGATTGGATACATTAATCAACAGGCTCGAATCGGACACACTATTGGTTAATATAAGGACAAGAATAATCGAAAATTCGGAACAACTAGATCAATGCCTTACTTGTGGTAAGAAGTCCTCTCCGAGTTTCTCTCCTCTCTCTCTTATAAACATATTTTGGTACATATTGTCACAAATATGAAGATCTCGGAGAAAACCAAAAAGCCTAGAACCTTATATTATACAATTTGAATACGAAGATCCGGACGAACAAAATGTATCAAACTACTTTGATATTATAGGTACTTACAACTTTAAAAATTGTAGGTACTACTATATATTTAATCTATCACCTTGAAACTTTTTGAAATCTATTTGGTTTTTGTTCTCTTTTTAATATATGTATATTTTAGCTACGAGCCAATAATCTGTCTAGATGTGACCTTGAAATTAATAATTTAGTGCGCGTTAGCAAAGTTTTTGAATAGTTATGTTAAGTTGTAATAACATTCTCAAAATGCCCAAGCACGCAATTTCAAAGGTCGACGCAATGTAAACATTTAAACATTCACGTTGGTGTAAATAATTTCGGCAAAAAACATCACGGTTTCGGTGAAAATCGTTTGAAAGCGCGGGCAAACGCTTCCGTCTGTGAAATCCGGCGCGAAGTCTTGGACCAAGACACAGTTCAACAAGTGTGCCAAATCCGAAGTCGGAATTACGCAAGTCATCATAAGGTATGTAATAAAATAAGTATATATATACGTAATTTTGCACGACTGCGCGGATATGTCTGATAAAAATCAAATAAATGGATATGCTGAAGCGGCCAATACAGATAACTCGATTTGCAAAAGGGAGTTCAACATTCAACCATTTGGGGGGAGTTCATTTCTTGTTTAAGAAAAGTACGATCTGGACGTGACACATTTTACCATCGATTAGAAGCAGAAAAAAGATAAAGCATAATGATAATGAAAAAAGAATATTATGTAATATAGACTTGTGATTGATTATAATAATCGTGATATTATAAGCTTTTTTAAAGGGGCATAGCTCATAAAATACAATATCTACTCATTTTTTCGTCCCGATTTTTATGTATTTAAATTCATTTTTACTCAACAATTTTTAATTTTTACTATAATATGATTACTTAAATGTAGTTTTATAACGTTTTTAAGTTTCAGATGTATGGTTTTAAATATACACATGTATACATAATAATTACATATATATATATATATAATAAGTACCATAAAAATAAATGAGCTTAATTTTTTTCAATAAATAGTACGCCTATGATTTACATAATATGGTTTACGCAGAAATGTTTTAGACTTGCTGAGTTTTCGGTACTTCTTTATAGCGATAGGTATTACGGTTAATAATAGTATACACTTTTTTTTATCTTAGTTTTCTAACGTGTTTTAACCAGCTCGTGGTATGAGACAAAGTATTATAATGTTATGCTTAATTTTTATAAAATTGACTATTATACGTCATGTAGTACAACAACTATAAGCGCACGCGATAAAATAACAAAATATTACATAATACGAGGAAATACGAGAACGCGCACCGTGAGTGGTGTATATATGGACAAAACAATCGGCTAATGCGTTCTCCTGAAGTACATAATATAGGTTAAACAAACTAGGTTATTCAAATATTTGTTTGCACTACATAATATACCTGTACATGTGTATATTTTATAACGCACATCATCATCATAACCATAACCATCATAGAACCATAACACATAGCCGTGGCAAGAGTACTTAAAGGCGATTATATTGAATTAATTGTATAATTTTCAGTCGTATTATAAATTATAAAATTATACGCATAAATAAAACAACATATTATAATGCGTATAGATAATGTCCAATGAGTCTAACTTGATCAATATCAAGGTCAGGCATCTAATGTCACGTTTAAATGTACATATAAAACGACATATAATATATATAGCTATAATCCAATACCATCTGTAACTAATACATATTAATGTAATTTAGATATGGTTTTATGAATTATTACCAAAATTTCGAATGAAATGTATAAGTACTGCAAGTCTGGGGATTTGATGCATTTTTAATTTTTTTCTGGTGTTTTAAGACATAGCTCTGTGAGTAGAAAATGTGTTGTATGTATGTAAGTATTACTATACTGATTGTTTTAATAATATTTTTTTAATTTTTGACATATTCAACTTTTAGGGTATTTTTTTTTAATATTATAGAGTATATTTTAAGCATGAAGAACATTTTGCATAATTTTTTTCTAGCAATCGTAAATTGTTATACCACATTTTTCGTACTAATAAAAACCAGAATATATTGGAATTGTTCAGATTATAGTGTTGAACGTGTAGTATATATTATATAATATGCAATACACGCCGACTACCATGCGTTTTCATATCTACAAATAATTAAGAGGCGATAGCAATATTTCTATCTTAGTTTCTTTAGTATTTTTAACGGTTTTCTAAAAAAAAAATTCACCAATATACACCTGCAGGTTTCCACTTTATAACTGTTTTTAAGATTTCAAGGTATTTTTGCGGTTTTTAGGGTTTGCAAATCCCAGCCCTACACAATTGGACAAGTATATACCTACTCATGAATAACTAGTTAAATTGACAAAAACAATTTTTCTTTACTTGCGTTACATAACTAAGACGATGTTTAAAAAATAATATCTATTGAAGACAATTTTCTGAATAGATCGTCTAGTATAGCATTGTGTATACTGTAACCCTGTTTCTGGTATAAATTATACCTATTTACTTTTATCGTTTTATTACACTAAACAATCAAACACAAGTAGAAGCAAACATAATATTATACAATAAAACGACCTATACGTTCTTCGTCATACGACGGAAGTACAAAAATATTCCGTTCGGCCGTTAGTAACTTCGTATAACATATGCATCTGCCATCTAAAATCCAAGATATGAGCGAGGGAGATGGTATTTTGCGCCAATTTTATTACGACGTTCGAATAATTCCGTCTCCGATATAGAGATTGACACAATAATGAATATATATTTACTTAGATAGTAAATAATAATCATACTGTAGCATTACACCTAGAGGACAGCTATAATGGTGTAGAATTGTAAATTTAAAAAAAAAATTGTTGGCACTCATGGATCAGTATCATTATTTTATTAAATATTTAAAATTGAAACTTTATTATAATTAAATATTTAACTATACGGTAGGTAACATGGTAGTTGGTAGTAATAAACAAATTATAAATTACAAAATTATGAACAAAGTAATAAAGTATATTTGTAATCTAAAATGTATTAATTACCTCGATAAAATAAACATTTTATACATTTAATTTAACTTATAACACTTATATTATGATCTTTATTTTCTTAAATAATTTAACGAGTTATTTTTGTCACATTAAATTGACAGTTTTTCATGTCGCTGTGGTAAAATTTACTGAACTCACATCTCTTCAGAGAACACCTCATACATACCTCATACCTCATACACCGTTCAAGTATATAATATATTACATAATAAATTGTCTATCGGCGGTAGTACTCTAGTTCTCTATACAATGCAAATACATATTATTATAATACATACACATTATATTCTCCTACGAGTAGCTCGAATATTTTTTACTGCCATTTTATTAAGTCAAAAAAAAAAAAATTAAACGTTTCCTTGCATAGAAATACTTGGCACCTCTCCTGAGCCGTCAACCCAGACACATTAACCTATTATGTTTTGCATGCAGCAGTATAAAATGTGTAAGTACTAAGTAGGTACCTATATGTGACGTAGGTACGTAGATGGTGTGCAAACTGTATACTTCAGTACATAAAGTCGCGTTGTCGGATGTTGCAGTACAAAATGAGATGTAACAGCCTGACAGTGCGTACCGACATTGTGTATACGGAGTGATCCATTCTACGCACACTCAATATTTCAGAAAACACTATCGTTTTTAAAAACATTTCTTTAACATAATAATATTAAGTTGTTACAAAACAACATTTTTGGAAATAATTATATTTTTTATGATTTGTAATCACTATTGTTTTTTAGGTTACTCTTTTGAAGGACAACATACATTTTTAATTTCATATTTTGAAGTCGAATATTATTTGAAGTAGATCTATTAAAATCAAATTTTGGACAAGTATAGACAGTAGTTTATTAGTTTTAAGTATTTTAAGATTTGCACATACTACTCCATTCATTCATCAAAACTTTAAATAGTTTTAAGTTATAACTCATAATTTACTTGTCCAAAACTCGAATTTCATCTGTCGAAGTACACTAAAAAATATTTTGATTTAAAATAAGGCATTAAGAATGCATCTTGGAGTAAACATTTTTTTTAAAATTATATACGTGTAAAAATAGAAAATAGTATTTTTGTTCCTGTAAAAAAATGTTTTTAACCAATTTAAAATAATGTCAAAATTGTTGATATTTTTTCAAACAATGAGTGTCTTACATATTTTAATGAATCACCCAATACTTGTATTATTATAATATGAACCTATATACGAACATAATATTATGTGATATTCGAGTTACTCGTGGATGACATCTGAGAGGCCTACGGAGGGAGGGTTACATTAGATGGGTCGAGAACATGATACTGAAGATATTGTAAGTACAGGTCGTGGTTAGTGGGCGACAGCTGAAGTTTTGATATCAAAAATAAAGCTTATACATGATATAACATATGTATTATATAGACATATCATTATTTTGGATGATTGAGATAAAAATATTTTTAGCACTCATTTTCGTGGGAGAACGCCGTAACAATTTGACTTCTGGAAAGATAAATATAATAATATTATTACTCAGTGATATGGCACAAAAAAAAAATCCAAGATCAGGAACACGCATGTACAGTCTCTGTAGAGTTTGGTCCTTATTCATCGATGCTGCACCTATTAGGACTTATTTTAATACATCGTGATAACACTTTCCAGTTCCCGCCATCATGCACTATATCGTTTATTGAAAATGAAAGTGTTATATATTTATATAATCATTTATCAATAACAATTCAAACTAGTTTGCAAATAATGATTATATTCGGTAATTTAGCAACATATAAACCACGTTTGGTGTGTTACTGTGTTAAACATAGTCAAATAAATTTTCAGTGATATCGTTCTAAGTATACATTTAACAATTTAGTAATACAATTGTAAAATGTATAGTTCTTAAAATTTTTTTTTTCTTTATTTGTAATATAAAATCTGTACCTAAGAGGCACAATAAGTATATTATGTGGAACAGGATAAAATACATATACATATTATACATTAACATCTACAAAAAAAATAGAAAATTAACAAAAAACTTTATAATTTGAAAAATATATATTTTGGGGACGTATATAATTTGTTATTATTTATATATTTTATATATTTTTCAATAATAATTAAATATTTTAATAGGTACTAAGCCAACCAAAAAATACCCTTCAGTAAGAATTTTGACTGTTATGGCAGCGGTTGCGAAGGAAGGGCTTGAGGAACCTAATATAAAATATAAAAGTTCTTTTTGTCGTCGGAGACGCAAAAAGGTTGAGTGATTTCACGCTATTTATATTCCTTGATTTCCGGGTGCGAGATCTTTTATTTTTGTCACACAATATAGTTTCCCGGAAAAATAATAAACGCTGTTCCATTCATGCCACTATTTGTGAAATTGTATCAAATACAGTGTATTATATTATACACGAACCGGAAGTTTTATTTGCAGGTTTCTTATCGAGGAAGAAGAAAAACGTTTCCATTAGATACTCTGTCATATTATGCACTGCTGCCGAGCGGAAAAAATGATGTCCGGCCGGGAAAATCATAGCCACTGCCGAACGACAATAATCCGTGACGCGAAATTCAAATATAAATTGTTATATATTATATCTATATTCTATAGACGAGATCGTTGTACATAAACGTGATAAATAGCAAACACATACACGTTTTCTAGAAACACGCACATATACCCACCGCTATTATATACTTAATGTAACAAATTACTTAACCGAGTCTACAAGTAAGAAAATATTATTACAGAGCACTCTTCTTAAAAATTAAATAAGTTGTAAATGATACAATAAAATATATGTTACGCATACATAATATATAATTACACTGCCAGCTTTTGATTTTCCACTTTTAACTTCATAAAAACACCAGATATGCACCAGGACAATGGATATAATCCACCGCGTATGGAATTCTCAACTTTGTTCAAAATACAATGGTGCAGGTGACTGATAACTATAGATAAAACTCCATCTTTCTACAGCTTTCTACTTTTTTCCATTTTTTATATACATAAAAATACCAGATATGCCGGAGTCTGATTGACCACCATCCGACTTGCACATAGGCGAATTATACTCGAACTATTGCACCTGAACCGATACACAATTAAACAGAAATACGCTATCTATGCGAGTGGATTTCCCAAAGTCATCGATTTGATTTCCCTGGTCGAATTTAGACCGGTATTTTATCTGTCTTATCAACTTTAATACGGAGACAAAAAGGATAAACTTGGCAATGTAGGTGAGTACTATCAAATATGATAAGGACGATTTAAAAAAAAATGAGAAAAAGAAAAATATAAATACACAATCATATGGTAGGGGAATGGTAGATCTGCTTTTCAGTAACGTACTTCTCCCCTGCATTATCAGTGGTGATAATAATTAATAATTATTTAGTAACTGTTTTATAGTAACCGTTTGAGGAGAATGATCATTTTAGGTATAGTTTGTAATATATGGGTACAGAAAGTTACATGCGAAGTATAGTTCAACAGAATATGAGGTAGACAAATATTTCGACATCCCTTATTGTTATTATACCATTATCCGCACCCTTTTCCAGCTGCATATTATATTACACAAGCGTAAATGTGTGTCCAACAAAGATTGAAAGGGTAAAATTATTACGCAATAGGAACGGACGAAATGTTGAAAGAAAAAAAATATTGGATACTATAGTTTTATTAATATTTTATATTATGTAATTGCATTGGCTTGCATAAATACCAGTGTTTAAAAGCCGTGTACAAAAATATTCATGAAAATAAAATACTCAAAACGAATTGTGTACGCTATATATACAAGAAGGGCCAGTGTGTTTTCACTGTATGCAGGTCGTGGATATTGTTCTCGATATCGCGACTCGGATTGAATTGTGCCCATATATATATATCGAGGTATAATATAGGTATATGCCATATACCATATATACTATATGGTCTATACTCTGTACTCTATACTCTATAGGATAGGCCACAATTTATTCAATTATATATATATAGCCACTATAGATATTTGATAAGACTTAGGTTAGACAACATCAAATAGTATCCAACCTATTTGATAAACACGAGGATTTCATTCGACAAAATAATACATATTATAAGTAGGTACATGCATAATAAATATTATGCTTTACATAATATAATGTTTCTCTATCTCCCCACATAGGTATACGTATAATGTATGTGTTCAAATGAACATTTATACACAATGTCACAATATAATATCATTTCATATAGGTAGGTATTTTAACAAAGAAAAAAATTCAACTGTACAATGGTATTTTTCAAGTATTTTTATATATGTTTTGGAAATGTTTGACACAATCACAATAACAATATAATACTGTGTTGGTGGGTGATTTTAATAAATTCTGAATTAGGAATTATGTAGGTATGGGTATATACTATTCAATATTAAAGTAAATACCTATATATTATATCAACTGACTCTTGTATCTAAAAGATATGCACAAGACGGCTTAGGTGGATTATATTTACACCACCGAAGGTAGAAAAAGTGTTTATACCAAGTAATTATATAAAAATCAACTATTCATTTTTATACTCCAAAAAAAACATCATAAATTTGAAAGGCGATCACATGGGTCGTAGGACAGAGAACTTGCATACCATCATTGTTGTGGGTGAGTTACGTCCAACAAATGAATAAGTGACCTTTTTAGTATACATTCACGTTACACATTGAAAATAAGCGAATAACCCGATGAATGACTAAACAATAACTATTGGTATGTATGAGGAGTTATATAATAAATTACTATTAACTAACATTTAAATGACATTTTTCTGAATTCGTTAAAAATAAACTAGAAATGATTAATAAAATTAATATGTTTTATGTTATTTATATAATGATTATTGTACATACACTTGTAGGAGCGTCCCTTAACTAAACTATTTTATAAAGGTGATAACTGATAAGGGGGGAGGTGAATCGTCTGAACTCAATAAAATATATTCGAATCGTAATCTTTATTATTTAGTAAACAAAACGTATTAATTTATATATTTTAAAAATTGGGTCTCTCCCCTTCGCATTTTTTTTCTTTCGCATACCTATATCCTATTTTTTGGTCGATTGTTTTAATATACCTAGCCTTCCCTACGAAACAAAATTAGTCTTACTGAAGACTAATGAAGACATGTGTTTTGTAAACAATAATTCATGGTGTGAGCTAGTCTCATCATATTATATAATATATCTACTTATTCTACTCATTATAATGTACTGGGTTTTTTTTTTTTTATTTATAAAGTTTTCCTGACAATTGGTCATCCAAACTTAATGCTAAAAGAATAAAATATTTTGACATTTTGAAAAAGGTTAACATAAAAAAAAAAAAATTACAAAATCAGTAAGAATTGATAAATTAAGATTTAACAATGTTTTATGAACTTAGATATTGTACTGGGTACAATGATATTATTATTACGGTTATTAAATTTTGATCTCATCGCACAATTTTCGTATTATATATAATATAGCTCAATATACAATATTTTATATACCTATTATCGTATAATATAACACATCATGCGCGAGTTAATATGCAAAAACGGTATACTGCAGCACGTTATACTACGCAGACAATTTTTAGGCAACTACCCACTAATTATATATACAGAATGTATCTTATGTCGTGTACGCGGGGTTTTTTACAAAGTATATTCAATGGCCCGAAAAAATAAATGTCTGGGCTGGCATTTTAAGTGACGATTGAAGTGTTTAAAAATATGAAATTGTATACGAATATTGTTCAAAGAAAATTATTTATCTCTAGTAAATGAAATGTATACCAATTATTTCAATTAAAACTATTAATGATTATACTAAACTTTAGAGGATCGTAGTTAATTAATTATAGTAATCCAAAATTGATAGTTTTACCATCAAAATAGTCAAAAAAAATGCTCTACAAGAATCTATTGAAAAATCTAATTAAAAAAAATAAAGTTTATTTTGCTGTTGGTCTACAGCTTTACAATTTTGAAATCGCGATAAAAATATTGCTAGATTAAAATAACAAAACACTTCTTTTTTCGTTTTTTTCCATATTATTGATCCATAATCATTAAAAATACCACTCGTACAACGACATAATATACACTCTGTATAATATTATAATAGGGACAACAGAAAATGGCGAAAACGTGTAGCGTGCCACAGTATATATGCGTGCTTATATATATAGGTACATATAATATGTAAAATATAATATGCTTGTGGCGGTCACCGGACGCGTGTATAACTACTACCTACGTATGTATACCTCGTTATACTGATTACGTTTAAACGAGAAAAATCGGTGTGTGATATTATAATAAATTAGTTTTTCTCGATAATTATTGCGAATATAATAATAGTATTGTCTCTAACGCGTGTTCAGCGGCAAGTGATATGGTGCGTGCAATATAATATACACGCATAATATGCCGCCATACACACCGTGTCACTAAGTATAACTTTTTTACTTGTCGTAAATTGTAACGCTTCTCAAATGCCACTTGGCCACAAATAAATATTTATTAATTAATACAACATTATTTATAGCTTCCACCCCTCAACTAAGCAAAATATGTTCCGAGTACGACCTTGAAAATGTGACTCGACGGAGGCATATATTAAATTAAAGTGCGATGAGCCCGGAAACATTTCGCCAAAGGTCTCTCTGATGGCGCGCAATCGAATGTATATATAATATTAAAACATATTATTATTTTATATGAAATTCGTATTAATACGATTACCGAGCAACAGGAAAACTCGTACGCATATCTCGCGATAACACGCGTATATTGTACACGTATTTCGACACATTTTGCAGCGCCAAACGACCCCGCGCGGTTGCAGCAGTGCGTATATTATATTATTATAGAAATATGCGCGCGATGCAACAGGAAGACCATGATGTCATTCGACCGGCATTATTAATATTATTTTTGCGCAATCGCTCGCCGCACACAAACAACGCACACGCATATTCGCATTTGGTACGTGTATCGTGTATACACACAGTACACCGTATGTCATAATATATATATATAATATGTATAATTAATATAATAATAAAGTCATGTGTGCCGTGTGGGTTAGGTATACGCGTGCGTGCGTATATATATATATAGAGTATAGCGTAGAACAGAAACGACGGCGGCCCTCGTCGTCGCAACCGTACCAGTGTAGCACTCCACCTACCTACATAATATTATTATTATTCTAATAACAATATTATACGAAGCACGAGTAACACTAAAAATTAAAATATAATATGACGTGTGCAGCCTACAGTGAGAACAGTGTAATAATAACGCGAATAAAAAATATTATACACGCTCAGGGTGACCAAAGTGTGCAGGCCCGCGTCGAAAAACATTTATGAAAAAAAAGGTCAACATAATATTATAATTTGATGTATGTTTTACTTCATTTATTTTTTCGTTTCATATTTTAGTAAGTACCTACCTATAAATTATATTATTCAGAATATAATATTATTATCTACAGTATAATTATAAAGCCTAGTAATAGGTAGGAGGTACCTACATAATATATATGTACCTACTTAATAATATACACTCTGTATAATATAGTACATGCAGCAGAGGCTAGCCTATTTTTAAACACAAATTACACTAATTATCTCGCTATATATTTGCTACAAAATAAAATTTTATGTTTTAATTTAGTTTGAAATTGTAATTATAGCACAACAATAGGCAAACAAATTTTTTAAAAATCATTTAGATTTTTTATTTTTTAAACGATTTATTTATTTATTATCTGATCTCATATTATAATGAGATATAATTCAAGCAGAATACTTTTCGAAAATCTATGCATATAAATATCAATAATATCTTATGATTGGTTCTTTTTTATTAATAATTACGATATTTAGGTACATTGACGTGTTTAGTAAAGAATAATTTCTTTTTTCTTGACTTTTATTAAGACCCATATATATCCATAAAAATTGTGTTGTTTCCGTCTTCCTAAAGGAGAACATAGCACATTTTTTTTAAAGAAGAATCTGTTTAACTCTGTTATTTTTAACATTAGAGTGAATTCACCAAATATCAAATTTAAAGCAAGAATCTTATCAAGGACACATCAATAGATGTGTTCTTCATATTTTTATTTTTAAGCTGGTTATAAGCATTATACAGTTTACAAAAAATGTACAATAAATTTAAAATGCTTATAACCTGGTTCAAAATTGAAATACTAAAAAAAAACCTTTAGAGATACCCTGGATAATATGTTTTTATAATAGATAAATTTACTCTAATATTAAAAATAATAGAGTAAATCTGATTCTTCATAACATAAAATATGCAACGTTATGCGTTATTGAGATGGAGACAATACACACAAGCGAACATATACGTCCATTAATTGAGATAAATCCAAAACATTTTAATTCTAAATAACAAAACACGATTTTTTTTCAAATGCAATACCCGCTGGGTTATAATGTATCCTGCTTATAGATATACCACAATATTTTATTTTATTTTAAAACAGCACACACAGGAGCCCAGTGAAACAAGAATAGATATATAACCTATACCTAATAATTTTAAATTGAAATACAATTTGAAAACCCAAAAAATAAAAATAAATTGTAATGTCTTTATTTACAGGTCACATAATAAGACATGTTCACGCGCGGAGAGTGCAATATAGTTGATAGAAGAAAATGGAACATATAGAAAAAAAAATTGGCTATCGTAGATCGAGGAGAAATTCTAAAATGAATATGCGGGAAAGTAATAGCAGGAAAATCAACCTCGTCTGACACATATTTCCTGAAATATTTCGAATTAGCAGCTATATTCTCTTTGATATCTAGATGGATTCAAAGCTTTTTGGACCATAGAGTAGTCATGAGGATGGCAGTAAATGTTGAGGATATACCAATGTACCATATGTACCTATATATTAAGTGTGTTTATTTCATTATATATATACTCCATTTTACTATGTGGTTGTAGGACAGATGCACGTCACGTACTATGAATATTATGTGCGACGGTGGAGACGCGCGATGTTGCAAAACGATAATGACGAACAGCGGTTGCCGTTGTGCGAGTGTGTTCGTAGACCTAAATACCACATAATCCATGATATATATATGTATAGATGTATATATGTATATATATATGTATGTATATATATGTACGTATATAATATTATATATACGCGAGGAAAAAAACGCACACTTCTGCTGCGTCCAAGGACACATTTGGGGAACGGGTTGCGTAATATATATTATTATTATGTTAATTAGGTACGCGCACAACGACGATCGTCGCAATAATACGCGCGGCTGCGACGACGTCCGACAATAATATTGTTGTAATAATATAATATCACATCACACAAAGCGCTTTAGCCTATAAATTGTTAAATACTTACTATATTATTATATACTATATTATTATATTATATATTATTATTATTATATACGCTTTACTATTGCTCTGTGCGTGATTATAATATACATATACGCGTCGCTATCGTTTCCCGTATATACTGCTCGAAGATCCGTAATGTTATTGCTTTATTTTAAGGCTTAATAATTATATGCAACATAATATTATCATATTGTGTACGGTTGATGTGTATAATATAATATAACACATGCACCGACTTACAATATTCTATATCCTACAAGGATCGGATGTCATCGTTGCAGCATACGCGCATTATTATCTTATTCCCCGCTTTATTATTTCGAATAATGTGCATACAGTTTATTGTCGAGAGCGAGAAACACTAATAATCGTGTTTTGGCTCTTTATTCCATACATAATGAAAATAATAGCCCTGTTGCAGAAATTCGGAAAGTTTACGAAAAACCAAAAGTGCAGAATATTATAGGAATATTTAAATTAAATTATTTTCATCATTTACCGTCATATCCCTCGCTTAGATCAATAGAGAAAAATCCTTAGAATGAATTCTGGTACCTATTTAGCCGTATTTAAACAGTGCATTCTTATAACCCTAAATGGCATAATGTATAAAAGTGACGAGATAGCTTTATTTATTTACAGTAAGTTATATAATATAATTTTTGGTTGTGAATGCTTGTTGAAATTAATTTGTATTTATAAAGATACCATCATTAATATACAGAGCATAATATGAGTTACACGCAGTAATCCAGTTTATGTGAATATATTCTGAGCGAGTCGAAACCTATATGTGAATATGCAAACTTTTTTACAATTGTAAAATCTCAATAGCTTGCAGTGGATATATATACACATATTTTAATACATAATATAATATAGGTACTTCAGATTTATGTTCATACATGCTCTTTTTTTACTATTTGTCGTCAACCATCATACACCACCTATGTAAATAATCTAATTTCTAAAACGTTTCTTTTTATATATGAACAGTAACAAACAATCAATGAAGCCGCATCTATACCAAGTTATATAATATATATAGGTACATATGATGCATTACAGCCGACTCAACCTATTTATATAGTCTATGCAAAAGACGGTCGGAATTGAGTCAGAAGCTTCAAACATAGTGGTCTATAAAATAGACTTAATATAATAAATATTTTTTCCTTCTAAGCTTTGAAAACGTAAGACATTAAAATAATAAGGACATGACTTGAGTAAACATTTCGCAGACTCGCAGTATTCGAAGTAAAGGCTTGTACATAAAATGCGTTCAACAAATATTTTTAGGTATCTAATTTAACGATAAATCTATCGTCTAGCTATACGCTGCAATAAATCGCAATCTTATATATTTTTCCTAAAAACAACGTTTGAGTCCCGTTCGTAAAAATATACACCTATACAGTCTATACACAATACCTGTAATAAACATAGCTTATATTATATACATTTTTATTATTATTATTATTATTATTATTATTATTATTATTACTCACGTCATTATTAATATTATACATAAATAAACATAATATATACATAGCAGCATATTTGTATTATTATTGCACATGGGTTGGCAGGCCTGCTACAGCCTCTCCTGCGACATCACGGATATGCGGAGACTAATAAAAGCGGAAGGGTTAAGCAATTTTTCGTTTTCGTTTAAAAAACACTCGACCGGAGAATATTATATATTATATTTTATTATAATAAAAAATACATATACATATACTCTGTCGCTACGCGGGGCGAAAAATAAAACCGGTTGCGCCGGGCGTATAATATACCTACAATATTATATAATATATAATACCCGCCACCAATAACAATACAAGACGATGCACGAGTGTATATATATATACATATACGATGCCTCTTTTCCTTATTTTCCCTCTCCCCCACACACACGCGCACATACGACGCCGCCTAGGTTTTTTATTTTATTTTTCGTCGAACCGAAAACTGCACCGGCTGCGAACCGCGAAGAGGGCTGTTGATGTGGAGGTGGCGGCGGCGGTAGTGGTGATGGTGGTGGTGAAAGCGGTAGGGTTGGCGAACTGTTTTAACGGGCGAGGGTGCCCCCAACAGCAGCAGACGGACGCCGAAAATTTAATGGTGGAAAAATAATAATATATTATACAACTCATATAATATATTATGTCTATATGTGCGTAAAAACAGGCATAGTACAACTGTGAAGCTTTCTTCGTGCTATTATTATACCTATTAACATTATAGCCATTAGCCACGTAATATATACTTATATATACACAGCCCTTGGATTTTTTCACTGTATATAAACACGCGAAAATGTTCTTATAAAACATATATTTTTTAATTTTACTACCCCCCCCCCTTCCACTCACCCATTGAAAATTTATGCGTACGCCACTGTTTAAATATAGGTAGTGCGAAACGACTGCTGCTGTGGTTTTGAGGGTTCCTGATGGTCCATTCGTTTTGGCTGCAGCAATTGGTATATAATATTATGGCAATTTCATGTGTACGAAATTATAAAACCTGCACTGCGGCGTTTATAATGGTTTATCAATATAACTTAGACAATAACATGTTTTTATGTTTTAGAATTATTATGTATTACATATAAATGATAAGTCACATCATAGACATATAGTAGAATACATTTTAAAACAGTGATAATAAAAAAATAACAATATTACCGCCCGCCAAATCTCCATACACCTAGCTATAGTATATAAGTACTGCACTCTTCCCACACAAGAATACATTGACCCATATATGCTAGGAAATAAACTTTCAATAATACAATCATCAGTCGTAAGTATATTTGAGATTACGTATAGAAGGATTATCATACCAATGTTCATTCCGCTCCACGGATAGTAGATTTTTCCCGCGAATAATGACGATTATAATACTGTAGTTCGTGTTTTGCTTAGGAAACAGACGCTGACTAAAAAACGTACAAACTCGTCGATGACGGATGCAGCGGTGATTGTATGGGTGGTTGGGGGGGGGGATACGCTACGTCATAAAATTATAGTCCCCATACGGAAAAAAGCGTTCGTGTCCCCCCTCGTAGCGGATCGTTTAAAATGTCAGAGCCCTCGGCGATTGTAAATATGAGGATGCGCGTATTTGACGGAAAACCCGTACATCGTTTGATAAAATTACAATGCATGGGCCAATATAAGTCCCCCTCTGTTGCAATCGTTGTGCCGCGCTTGCAATATAGTAATCATTTTAATATGCTGCACATTGCACATTACCTATATGATACGCACGAATACTAAACGAATAGGTTCTTCTATAGGGCTATTTATATAGGTCTACATATTAAAATTTAAACTATTTAAAGTTAATAAACATTAGATATCGCATTTAATAAATATATGTAAGTACTTTCTTTGCGATGTGCCGATGTGACTTGATAATATATATATATATATTATACATTATATATGCGCAATGCTCTTACTTTGTACACCTATTTGTATTTAATACATGCAACATAAATGCATACTATTTTATAGGTGCTGTAGGTACAATAGCCAATATATTATGTACATAAGATAAACTGCGTACCTATAGTGCGTTTAATAACAGCGCACAATTATACCAATAATTATTGACGCGCTCGCGAAACTTGTATCGCTGAGAATCTGAAGAATCCATACGACTTTTCGACGAAAATCAGCGTTACATTTGAAGCTTTATCACTACGGTTAATTGTTACATTCGAATATTCGATGCATGCAGAACGACGTATATGTACTGCATACCAGTAAAAGTTATAGCTATTCCACGGAGTTACCTTACCCATATATACCTTGTAATAAACTATGATATACTATAATTATTACGCATAAGCTAGAATAAAGTCGTAAGAATAATAGTCGTAAAAACTAGAATAATCGATTGGTTTGATACCATTATTCATTAGTACGTCTTGGAAAATCGAACGTACCTACTATACCCTCGTACAGTACTCATCGAGAGTATAAATAATATCTCTATATCCGCGTAATTTGGTCGTACCTATATATAGTGGTAGGGGGGGGATTATGAAATATTTGTACATTTAACCTATTATCCCCCCCCCCAACAAAAATTAGTTTATATCATAAGCACCTAAGGTCTTAATACAACCATAAGACATAAGTAACTATAACTTTATTGGTAGGTACCTAGATAGGTACAGTTTCATCACAAATCACAGGAAACGATCCACTTTACATGGCTTTAATCCTAATTCATTAAGTGATTTTTAAGGGTTAGGTTATTTTTAAGGCGTATAATATTGTTAGATAATTTATATAGTTATAAATTATACATTGTATTTGGCGTTAGCACATTGCTGATTTGCGTCGTCACCTCACGATAAAATAATATTCGAACGCTTTTTTTTTTTTTTTATCACGCAGTACAGTACAATATAATATAATATATTTCAATATATTTTTGCAATAATGATTAGTAGCTACTGACTAATGCCTATTACGAAGTAATAAATAATATTATCTTATATAGCTATGTAAAGCTGTATCATATGGGATTCGGGTGTTTTGGTATTATTTGTATATAATATAGGGGGTGTTGACCAGTTGCCCCCCATGGCTGTTATCGGGATTTTAAAAATATACCAATTTGCCATCAACCAAATGTACCAGTTGCCCTCACATGTTAATATATACACAATTACAATATATAGCCCGTAAAATAGGGGAGGTAAGTATTATACAAATAATAAATGAAATATAAAATTATTTATAAAAATAAAGTAAAATAGTATAAAATGATAGAAAAAAATTCATATGTTTATATGAATGTGTATGTATGTATATATGTATTATATTTATTATTTATTACAAAATACAATATCATATTATATTATTACAATTTGTTTCTATAATTGTATAGGTACTATTTTACTTTATTTTTATAAATAATTTTATATTTTATTTATTATTTGTATATTTACCTCCAATATTTTACGGGCTATATATGGTAATCGTGTATACATATGAGGGCAACTGGTACATTCGGTTTGGGGCAATTGGTACATTTGGTGGAGGGAAACTAGTACATTTTGCTCCGGGTAGTTTGGGGGGAAATGGTATAAAAAAGGTATTTTTGGGGGCAATTGGTACATGCCCAATATAGATACTATATAATACTCATTTAAAAAAATATCATGAGGATACGACACCCAAATCCCCCCCCCCCTTCGTAATATTACGCCACTTTGCAGATATATGAGCGTAATACAATTTATTATATTTATGTCATATTTATAGGTAAGTCGTAAATGTTTTAGGTGCAGTGCAGTGCCAATAAAATAATATTTCGATTTTACTAATACACGTATATTACAACCGTCGAAATCAATAGGTAATCACGAATGTACAAATCGAATAACGAAACGTCACGCGTTGATAACGTGCGATATAGTCATATATAGAGTGCGAGTTTCCCTCAGTGCTGCGATAGCGACACTACACTCAGTAAAATATATTAGAGTTCACAGAAAAAAAGAATATAAAAGAATATAAAGAAAAATGAATTCAAACGGAATGAAAAATAAAACCGGTAAATATAAAGTTTTATTGGCATTTGATTTGTTTTTCGTTTACTATATATACTATATAGCCAATATAAACTCCTTATAACTACATAGGTAATAATATCATATTATTACATTTGCGTGTGATTTTTTCGTAAGCACGATATTAACGAGATAATTTACCATGCAGTATGCACATAAAGTGTCGTTCGTGTTCGATTTGTTTTTATTTCTTATTCACGTCGTCCGCATACCTGAAGGTAGGTGTATAATAAATTGCAGCAAAACAGAACAATATTTTTCGGTACGCCAAAATAATAACAAAGTGTCGAGTAAACAATAATATAAACATAGATATAGGTAGTGTGCAATGTACAGTTATATAGGTGTATACCGTATACCCTGTTTTAATTCCTTTATTATATGCATGCACAATGCGTACATACTTGTTAATCGTTAAGAATATGATCTTGAACTGGATCGGTTGGTATAATATTATGTACAAGAACGGCTGCAAGGTGTTGTTTTTCCACATTTCAATGTCAACGTTTTATTTGTTTTTTTTTTTTTTTGAGACGCGCGTATTAAATTTCGTGACTCGGCTTAATACAATGTTATTGTGAACACGAGAATATCGACATTTCCATACGGCGGTCGGTGATAACTATAATAATAATATGTATAGTAAATACAAAATAATAATTTATTTACGACAATGAACGAGTAATATTTACACTTTACAGACATATTATTGTTATTATCACGAAAACGACAATACCGTCGCCCACCATAGCCATAATTGCAGCAATATATCAAACTTAATAAACGAAACTACACATATGTTTATCACTATGGCCAGTTCATTTGGGAATTATTACAGTTCATAATATAGTGAATATATTATAGGTTATGTGTATGGATTAAGTATAATATCAAGTTCGGATAGTTAAAAAACGTCCATTAGAAGATTAAAGAATTCAATATTATTACTTCAACAATCATGTCAAATAAAGTACATAGGTAACCAGTAATAGAACTTTTTTTTTTGTTAATATCACTGCCATGTTTTTATGTAAGTACGTGTAACTTAGTATTTACATTGTTTTGTATAGTTTTCATATTTCATTTCAAAACCAACATAAACATAAGCATATAGGTTATATAGTTATACACATAATAATATATACCTACATTAAACGCACACGTAATAATACAGTGAGTTCGACGATAAAGCTAATACGAAGTATTTTAAACGCATATAACCTTGAATTTGATTCGGTTTTTTTTATTACGTAAAGGAATTCAAATTTTTAACCGTTTTTTTACCGCGCATGTGCAATATAACAACAATTTATGATTCCGAGCGGAGCGATATTAATTTTACAATGATGTGTGTCTTTATTTTTGTACGTATAACGTGCACAACATGTGAAAAAATGCTTCAATTTTCAACTTCAGTGTAACTTTTCTGGAGTGAAAGTGAATCTGGTTGTTGCGTTAAAGAGGTAAAATAGAAAATTCCTAATAGTTTTCAAAAACGTCAAGAAAAATAAATTGAAGAAAAACTGAAATGTTTAGCAAAACCAGTTTTATTTTTTTGGTGTAACCAGAGCCGTATTTAGGTGGGGGGCAGAGAATAATAACGATTTAAGTTATTTTATTGTAATTAAAAATATTATTCGTGAGTACTTGAAACAATTAAAGTATATAATTATTATTTACACTCACAATGACGTTTTAAAATTCTATTTTTTCGGCGAAAATTATTTCAACCTACTGTATTAATAACAGTAAAATAAATTACTTTAATAACAATAATTTCATAAAATATACATACTGAGTAATATATATGCTGAGTGATCGTCTTCGCTCAGAACAGTTTATCGTATATAGGCACAATGATTTTATATCATTTAATTAGTTTAACACGTCCATTACAGTGACCCCTTTAAACACCTACTGTACAGCAGAGCAGTACTTACTTGCCCCCCTTTTTTAATTGTAACCCTCCTTTTTGAGTTCAAATTGGAATTACATTATTTCTTTAAATAACTTTGAATTACATTTTTTAATGACTGACTTATAAAGTTTTTCTATAGTTTTTCTTAAAAATTGACTAATTTAAAAGAAGAAAATTGAAGTTTTGATATACTATACAAAATCAGTATAGGTATGGAAATTTATAAATTTGTAGGCAAACGGTTAAAAATGCGATAAATACATTCATAATGCATCGAAACTTTAACTCAATCTCAATCAGCCAATTTATGAGATCAAAAATACTTCATAAGTCAAAGTTGTTTGAAAAAATAATGTTTTTAATTAAAATTCAAACTCAGAGAGATCTCTCGAGGGATGCAATTAAAAAAATCTTTGTTTTCCCGCGTAACAAAAAAAGGTTGAACATTTGAATATTTTGAAAATTAACGTAATAAATTAGTCCTTTATGGAGTAAAAAAAAAACACAAATTAAATTCAAGGTCATACATTTGAAATATTTCGTTTTACCTCTATAGTCGATCACGCGCTTTATTTAGTGTATACCAATTATATACATATACATTAGCAAAAGATATGCAGTTGTATATAATATGCTATTAATAATAGAGTAGGTATATAATAATACCACACCACCCAGCCACTATAATAATTAATAATATATAGGTACTATATAAATATTTACTATATGTCATCATCACTGTAGAGTGTAGAGCATCCATCACTTTATACATCGCTATATATTAGCACTTAGCAGTAAAGTAAATATACGTACGGAATCTTTTAACAATAAACGCTCATTACCTCCAATGTAAACGTTTTTGCAAATATTCTTTTTACATAGTTAATTTTATGTCTTTATAAAACAACATTTTTGAGAAAAAAAATGTATACATATACATAGAGAGAGGATTGATTACGAGTTGTTTTTGATTTTAATAATATATAAGAATAAAAATGATCTTCCTATGTCGATCATACGTTGAATAGTTTGAGTGTTGGTGGATTTAAACATTGAAATATGTCTATTAAAGCGAGTGTTAAATAAATAAACATAATATACGAACCTACCTACATACCTAAAAGAAAGACAAAAACAGCCCATGAGAAGATAACAAACAATCGTAAAATCACATAGCTCATGCAGCAATGAACACCGAATATGCAGATTCATCGATAACCATCAATAGACCAGCTAATGAGTCTGAAAAAAAACAAAAGTTTTAAATATCTTTATCCATTTTATATATTTTAATCCATACTGTAAAATGATTTTATATATTATTATATTTACATTCAAAATATTCACAATTAATTTGCATTTACAACCATTGGCATGACTACCGTTAGTTGGCTCGGTAACTGAAAGTTCAAAGAGTGGAAAACAAATTCTAGTTATTAAAAATATCAAGATATCAAAAACCTTAAAAAATTATTTTCAAATACCTACGTAATTTACTTACACATGCATAATATGTCTTAAATCACAACAATATCGATAATCGTATAGTTGGCAATTTCAGTGTGTTACGAAACCCAAAACAGTATGAAAATATTAGTTCTATTCGTTTGTATTTGTATAGTATAATTAAACACAGTAAATTTAAGAACATATTTAAATTGAAATCCCCGATGCATGCACCGAACTTTGTATTAAAAAACAGCTGTACCTAAATATTTTTTTTTAATTAAAAAAAAATTACTTTACACAGCGTGCCACGTTTACTGGTATGTATAATACATCATGTTTATAATATATAAAACAGAATCAGGCGAGGATCTATAGATGACAGATAAGGAACTATAATAGACTCAACTCATATTTTGAAAGTCCAAATAAAATCGCACATCATGAACTCCAATCATATATTAATATATTATTAAATATATACCTACAAATATAAACATATAGTAAACAAGGAATGTGATTACCAGTAGGTCCCTATAGTATGTTCCATACCAAAGCAAATCGTATAAGTCCAATGATTGGAACAATTATGTCTATTGTGTGTATAAAATAAAAAACTACCGAGAAAAAAATGCAACCGGAATTTTGCAGCTAGACGTTCCTAAGGCGTTTTTTTGCAACTATAATATTATTCATACGATCTGCAGTAGCATAAATCCTGCATGTACCCTGTAGGGATCGAATATACGAGTAACATCATCATAGATATGTGTGTTTATTTTATTCAGTTGGCGTGTACCTATTACCTATAGCTTTTATTTTTTATATAAAGTGCTCCTATATTCAAGTAAGTACCTATACCTGACACACAAAAAGTTCATAAATATAATAAACCTTTTTATACTAATTGTTATTATATATGATTAGTTTAACTGATATCGTACGATATAACAAGTCGACAGAAAATTATTAAACTCAATAATAAGTACAATATCATATATACGACGCTTACAATAATTATAACAGCATATTAATATAGGAAAGACGAGTACAACTGTACAAGTGGTTGTTCGTTAAGTGCAGTACATATGTTCGGCTGTCGTATTTTAAATATAAATATTATACTCGTGTATATACATGTATACACATACAGGATGTTTCTTAATGGTTGTCTATATCTACTACTCTATATGTATACTACCCGTCTCATATGGGCATATGGCTAAAGTTAAGATCCTTCATTCGAACGCTCAGTGGAAATATTAATGATAATTATTGAGCTCTGCGGTTTAACTTAGGTATATTATAGAACTGTAGTTGAATTATTCAACTTTTAACATGTAACACGTCATATAGTGTTATTATGAGACACAACAAAGTCGTGGCTCTCTCTAAAATACAGATACAATTTGTGTCGGAATGTATTAAAAAAAAAAAATTAAACATCGTACGAGACAAAAAATGTTGTCTGCTGCAAACACAGGCTGTGAGGCACCCATCTGTTTATTATTGTACGCATATATAATATTATATATTATTATGTTCATGTTGTAAGTGTTGACGGCAGAGTATTGACAATGTGTCTAGCAATATGTAAAGGCAAAGGGAGTCTCGCGAAGGACGTGGTCATTTATAGGTACGTATAATACGCGTGTGGGCTGCAGCCGATGAATGACAATGTATGTATAACGAAGCGGCGGCCGCGGCGTTGGCAATAACGGTTGGAAAACATCATCATAATATTATATGTATAGGTACATACTTTTTTGGCCGTACGCATAGGTACACAACGAATAATGCATAATAACTTGCATACACATATTAGATTTTATATTTATGTTATGCTATTATATAGATACCTACTCGCTGCAGGTGACTCTGCGGTGATCAGAAATCCGTGTTGCAAAGACGACGGGCGTTTCGTGTGAGAATCGTTAATAATCTATATTATCGAGTATGAGGGAAGTTGAAAGATCAATTTAAGTACATGTATGTGTTATCGGACGATAAAATGTAATCCGTCGAACTCCGGCCGAAGACGAACTTCATTAATATTGTGTTCTTATGAGATGTGTAAATACTTTGTAAGAGTATAAATTATATTTATTTTTTAAATATCTCCGTATACAGATAAATAATATATAAAGTCAAAATAATTTGTAACTATGTTTAACAATTTATTACCAACGATAATATTTAATTTTAAAGCTCTGCATGACATGTTTTTTACATTTTTACAAACAAAACACAATAACATATAATAATTATTGTAATATATTAAGACGTGTGCATAAACCTCTTTTCGACTATATAAACGTTTGCAGGTGCAAGCTCTTATTTATTAACATTTGTTCAACCTTCAAAGGTACATCAGTACATCACTGTTAAAACGCGGTGAACAGTAAACGCAAACAGCACGCGTCAGTAGCTGGTATAGGTACTTAATAACAAAAATATTTCTATGTAATTGAAATTAAATTTAAGACTGCCGTGGATAATGATTTATGGCTCACCAGCCTTGGGTTCATTCGAAATTTATTCTCTACGTGTGGTTTAACGTTTAAAATGAAAATGATTTAACATTATCTTTAACATATTATATTATTATTATAGGACATATAGCTATTATATTATACTACACATTGATCAAAGATATAGGTGAAAACTATGCCATTGATGTTATAACTTTGGTGATGTAGGCACAAATATAATAAACTATAATGTTGTACGTACATAGTAACTTTGAATTCGCAAGCAGACATTGGGGGAGGGCTCCGGGGTCTTAGCATCCAGACATTTAAAGAACACCCCTCAAATGTAATGTTATGCATATCCGCAGGACCGTGGACCATATTATGTAAATAGTAATGGCAGGTGTAAGCTATTTTACTTTGGATAAATCTAGGCGCTCAAAAGTTCTGGAAAAACTGAAAGTGTTATTTTTGATGAGATATTTATGAATAATCTCTGTTTATTTATAGTGTTGTCAGTGTTTACATATTATCTTATAACTATTATAATTAGTAGGAATATGGCATATACATATTTTTACAAATAAATTTATAAAAAAAAACAAATCTTTGGCACAGGTCACCATTGCGAAGGTTTTTCGTGTGCCTAATATTCTGATATCACTTACTTATTTCATCTTTAACTCGGGCAACGCCGGGTGGGACAGCTATAGTGCCATATGTAATTAAATAAACACATTTACAAAATCTCATTCGAAATTTAGCATACTGTTATACCATAAGTCAGTGGTTCCCTGCAAACTTTTACGGCCACCTTTTGGTACCCTTAGAAAATAGGTTTGTGTTTCACGGAACCCCAACTCTAACTCAATCCCGATTTTTCAACTATTATAACTGAAAAGACAAAAAAAACGGTAGTCAGGAAATTTACAAGTTGTATAATAGTATTACCTTTAACTTAAAAAACAACAGTTAAAAACAAAATGTTATATTTATTTCTTCAGAAACAAAAACTTGAAAAGACGTATTGTGTATGTGCGGAAACCTTATTATGTAAGGGTTAGGTTATGTTTTCAGGTTTTCCACCCTTTAATAAGTTATAAGATTTCCCAAGAAATACATTTTAGGAACCGCTGTTATATTATGTAAGTTACAACAAACGTTAAATCGAAATCCGAAAATAAAAATCCTCAATCGCAGCTGCAGACCTGCAGTATAACATATACATATATGCATGTATAAAAGTATATATTATATGCGAACAACCCGTTCGGTTTAATTATAAGTTAATTGGGTGCTGCCACTCTAAAACACCATTTTCATCCGTGTGTGTATATATATATATATATATCATCCACGCATAACACAGGACTCGCAATAGTAATTTATTATATACATACCTAAAAATATATGCGCGTGCGGTATGCGTTTCTCGTTTTGACACTCACGATTGATCAAGAACAGAAGTTCGTACAATACATATCTTATGTAATATAAATTATTATATATTTATATATAAACAGTTGGCTTCACAGTATATATGTATTACAATAACGTCTAAATATTAAAAAAAAAAATCAGAAACGCACACGTGTTTAACGACTTAAGCTTTTTTCGAGCAACGCAACAAAAATAACCGTACAAAAACAGTTAATGATGTACACAATGTGTATATATATACATCATATTATACATAGAGTGGTCGACTGCAGTGTCTCTCGTTGTGAGAAAAAATACATTCAGCTGTACAACCGATGCGGGGAAACAATAGGCCGGTACAAAAATATTTATAGCAGAGACTGTATAATATATGTAGATAAATGTAATATATATGGATACCTACTGCAGGACGATTCTTTTAACAACACGCATTATATCAAAAATAACAACAATGTTTTTGATAATATTTGTTCTTACAGAGTTGGAGTTCAACATTATCGAAATTGTATTATAATTTTTACTAATTTTTTGTTTTTATTCTTATAATTTTTAAGTTTTTAAATATATTTCAAAAATAATGACTTGAAATTATGTTCAAAAACGTAACTACTTTTCGAGATATAGTGATAGTGTTTACTGATACAAGTAGGAAGTTATTACCTGTATTCTAGCCTGAGTTTTTTTTTGGAATTTTGGATACATCATCGGCAGGTATTAGTCATAGTGCATATAGATATAGTGTAAGTATATAAGTATTCAAATTTAAACTTAGTTCTGTCCCAACAGATATTTGTGAAGATCCGATTTGGCAACATATCCTTCAACATTATTTACAATATTATGATAGATATATACATAAATATATAGGTACTACAAGTAACTGTTGTAGTAGTGTAGTGACTTAGGATAGATACAATATTATAATTTATAACTATCGAATATATTTTAAAATAAATTCTATACACCATCAAATCGTGTATAGCTACTTCAAATAAAAAGTTCGGGAGAAGTTTTGACTTTTCCCCGTGCACACGCTCATTGTGTGACCTATGTCTCTCTGCAATCATGATATTATACTATGTTGTTGCAATTAAGTCGAATCATGCAGATACATATATATGTGTTATAAGGTATGAGATAATGGTATAAGGCAGGCGTACAAAATAATTATATAGATTATGCAGGTACGTATTATATATGGTTCCCGAAGTAATAGGTTTGTCGTAAGAAATTTATAACACAGTATAGTTTGTTGGATTATATCCTATATATTATGTTATGTTATAATTGTAAACGGATCAACGTGTGGTAAAATGCTTATAAACCGATTTTGTACGATAAGTCCATAATACAAATAACATATTACCTATATAATATTAAATATTATTTACGATCACATAATCCTATATACCTATTATACTGAAATAATATAAAGAGTTGAGTGAAAAAATGACGACAGACAAATATTATATGATCTCTAATTCACTTTTAATGTAGAGACCTGACGATTATTTATAATACACTGTATATATATAAACAGTATACCTATAAATTATATAAACAGGGTGATTCGCCAAATATGCTCACCCCATCTTTTCATTTAATAATGAATTTATTCAAGTTCTAATTTTTGGAAATTTTAAATATACTTTAAAGACATATTTTCAGATTCTTGAGATTTGTTTATACTTCTTAAGGAATGTCCTATGACGATACAAACTATTGTTTTTCAAATGAGAATCCCCTCCCCCTCTTCCTCTCCCATTTAACTATAAATTATTCAGTGTATATTTTTTTTTTGAAATTTTTGAAATGCACATGGCTGTTTCAATCATACTACATGTATATCAATCTCAAATGTATACCTATATTATACAATAATAATACCTATATACTCTCTAAACATGATCATACAAATCGGAAACGATACTTTCCTATCTCAGACACACAATATACAATAAACTATGTATATAATATATGTAATAATAATAATAATAAAGAGTGTGCATATAATACGTTGGCATATATAATGTATCGAAAACGGTTTTATAGCAGACATCTGGATACTGTGCGTATATATAGTACTGTATAGCATATAGAGTATAGAGATTATATAATAACTATAAATAGGGGAATTCTGTATTGGTATATTAAAGTATATGTGTACTCGAGGGGAAAGAAATTTCATGCTGGTCCAAATTAAACGTGATTAAAGTATGAGTTTCAATTTTGCGAAGAAAAAAATTTTTTATCAACGCGGATTTATATATATATGTACGATCGTCGTTCAGCTGAAGCGCACTTATGTGTAATATATATAGTACCTTCGTGTCACACAGGTACATAGGTAATATAATTATGACTGACAATGTAGAGTTATATACATTTATATAGTATATTATATAACTATAATATAATATAAGTACGTTTTGAATTCAGAAAAAAATGGCAACATATATACACTGCAAATACCGCAAAACAAACTGCACATATATATACACACCCCAAAACGGAAGAAAAAAACTAAACGTCACTCGTCAGATATAATATTATATCAAGTTTTATTAAAATGGTATTGCTTTTAAATTAAACATGTTGTGTGGACTATATAGTTACCCATTTCTAATATTAAACATCGGTGTAGAATATCACCATTATAGGTTTAAAAGGTGTGATAATATGCATATAGTATTATAGTATATAGCCATATAGGTATTGATTCTTTATTTATACATAATAGCTTTTAAATGGATTTAAATACTATTATAACTGCCCTGAGCTGTTGATAGATATCGGTGTTAGCCAATCAATAGGTATACTTTATTGACAAAATAACTCATTGTATGTCGCACCCAGTAATCGGGATTTTGTTTTAAACAGTCCCAAAATTTTTATTTTTTATTTAATAATAGTTTTAAATTGAAAAAATTGTTGTATATTTTTTAGCAATACTTCTGGACGATATATTAATCATAATAATATTACTATATATTATTATTAATCACTGTATAAAGTGATGTATAAACACTCTACCCTCACGGGCGTTCCTTATTATATAAATAAAATAAATAAATATGCGTAAGATAACGAACGCGCAATTTTATAATATGTACTGTTATATATACTCGCCCAGCCACCATGTCGGATAAAATATGAAAATACTCATTGCTCGTATATAATATATATATATATATTATATTTATATTTTACAGATATAAGGGACAGTCAAACACGCCCATTTCGATTGGGATAGGCATTATATATATTGTTTATATAAATACATATGTGCTAGTATATATTATATGTATCCATCTATATACACATACTATATAATAATATGTGAGTGTGTATGCGTGACGTCGCCATGTTGGATTACGGCCCCTGTATACACCGGCACCAGGGCCAGACTAATCGCTAGCACCCTATATATATATGTGAGTGTGTGTGTGTGTGTATGTGTGTAAGTGGTACGTCCGCCACGAAACTCGCACCCGCTTCCACCGCACGCTAAGCCTCGTCGAATGTCTCCCCACTCCCACTCCTGCACTACGCGATCGTTTCACGTACAAGCAGCAATCTCAATCTACTACCTATATATCGCAGCAGCAAACGAGAGATGATCAAATCACCAATAAGTACTTTTATAGCCTTTATAGGTATATTATATATATATATAAGTACCATCTCATTAGATATTATACTGTAGTATCAATACTATAGTATTGATCCATTTAATAACGACTACAAACATCTATATATTGTATACATATTACATATATACAATAGAACACTCATTATTATTTTGAATAAGGTGTCATTTATTTTTTCAAAAAAATATTCGTTTAACATATTTTTTATTATATCATAGCAAAACAATATGTTTTTACTATTTTTCTTTTACTTTTTTGAATGACAACAAATATTTTTCTGTTCATTTCAGAAACAACATTTATAAAAAACTAATTTTGAATGAGTACCTATATTATATAGTTAGTTAGTTAGTTAGTTAGTTAGTTAGTTAGTTAGTTATGACTTATACAAGTAAGTATTTAAACTTTAGATGCGAGCTGAATGGAATGTTACATCGGTACCCCATAAAATATTGGTCTACTATATACTCCATTATTCATCTAAAATGTAAATACTTAAAATTAACTATAGGTACTCGCTCGAAGTTTAATATTTGCACTATGACAGTTGGACCGCAATTTTAAGCATCAAATAACTTTATCGAATATTTTGTAACCATCGAGTAAAATATATACCTATATATAATATGATGTTATAATCTCCTAGTTCTGCAGCACTGGCCAATTAGCGAATCTAAATTGAACTCGATTAACCAAGAGCAGGTATAAACATATATTTGATGTCACATTAATATATTATACAGATCCGACATAAAAAAAACTTAACTATAAAAGTTCGCCGACTGGAAATGGATTAAAGAATTCGTATACCTATACACATATAATAGTACTTGCCTGTCTACATACCTAAATATAATAAATGCATCTTTCATGCTGGGAGTGAATAATATTATTTACCTAAGACCCAGAGTATTTCTGAGCCATAAATATAATGATTATATAAATATTTTCTTAATATATATTATATAATCTATATATATAGGTATATACTATATAATATTATCGTAACTGGTCGGTCGTTATGAAATATCAAACGACGATGACGGGTTTAGTTCCTCCTGACTGCTGCCAATCACATCATTAAATGTATAATCGATATGTATATAAAATGTATAGTAATTTATATATATATGTATAACACTAAATATTTCATAAATAATAGCAATTTGAAACGTTATTCTTATTATTCTAAAGCGCAGTGGAAAAATTTGGCAGCTCATTCAATAGTACCTATATATGTATAGGTATAAAGAATATAATATAATAGATAGGTAGTTATTATTAATAATAAATATATTGAATATATCGTAAACCTATGGCTATATTTATTATGTATGATATACACACGATTATACGAATATAATTTAAGAAAACACAAATTAATTTTAAGATCAATGGAAAGATACAATTTAAATATATATATATATATATAGCTCACATAGAATATCTGGACGCTTATAAATATTATAATAATATAATGCGCTATCCACTAAATAAATATACCTGCAGCGGCTGCAGCTGTATAGGTACATGCAATAAAATAAACTAAGTTTGATTTATATATGAGTAATATAGTCGCCGATTTTGTCTTGTAAATGTTGCTATAATACCTCCTAACTAGAGATTCTGGATCACAACCTCCCCCCACCCAAAAAAAAAAAAAATTAAATTGAGGGTCACATAATATGGGCGGTGCTATTTTCCTCCACAATAAAGGTTAGTATTTCCATTTTACTCCATATATATTTTTGAACTAATAATTTTATGTCTAATATTTTCCTCCAAATATTTAATTTCATCAAACATGACTGTTATTTAAAAGCGGCGATAATGTTATACAGTGTTGTGTATCCGGTATACAAAGGGATATTATTTGTATTGAATAAATATGACAAAAAAGGTATTCTTAATTTCTTATTGGAGAAAAATAGATACAGTCTATATAATAGTATACATATATGACCTATGCAAATACATAATGTCATATACACGCGCAGTGATACGATAAAAAAAAATATATAATATGTGTCATGAAAATATATCAAATGTTTAATTTGGTTGTCGTAATAATTTTAAAAAGTTCGAGAACCACTGATATGTAGACAACTATGATATTATATTATAACTGCAGGCTATAGTTTATTTATAAGCAACTATTTTACTAGCTCAACTTCTCTTGAAGTTGTTTGATTAAAGTATATCTATATAATATGTATGATCGAACATTGCTATTATATTATTATAGTTAACGACTTTTCAAAAAGGTATTTCTCTTCTAAATTGCTTATTATTCTTTATACATTAAGTTAGTTAAAATATATATATCTATAACAATAGTATAGAGAATTTAATACAAATATACAAATTAAACGTTTAATATCACTTCAAAAGTTCAAAAAATGAGTCTTCTATATTATGTAGCTGCATACCTAATATTTAAGCACTAATAAGTACCTAATTTACTTAGTATAGTATTACTAGTCTATAGATACATATAACCTGTCATTTATAGCTATAATTGTTATTACACTATTAACATTATACTATTGTAAATAAGTGGAACATTTGATGATTCATATACTCACGTGTAATAAACAAGCGATAATAAATAATATTTCTCATTAAATATACAAATTTTTTTGTAAATAGTTTTTCACTTTTTAAGTTAGATACTATAGGTTTATTCTGACAGTATACTGCAATGATAAACGTTAGATATTTATATTTCAAAACTGTAACTATAAGTAAATATAGTAAATGTAAGTTTTTTACAAATCATATAAATTATAAAGTTTTGTATCTCTTTGAAAAAATTATTGTTATAAAACATCACATGCAGCCACTTATTTGTTCACTTATCATACTACGTACAATGAACCAACACATTTTTAAACATTTAATTTACAGAGTATATAATATTATTGTATATTTATTTACTTATCATATCTTGTATACAGTGGAACTTTAATACCCAATTCAGTAATTATCGTCGTGCGAATAATAATATTTATATCCGTTAAAAACTTGTTACTATAATAGGTACAAAGTGATTTACCAAAAAATTGGTATAGCACACCCCCCCTATTTATTTTATAGAAAATAATGAATTTGTTCAAATTCTGATTGGGATTTTTGAGTGGGTTTACCAAAGAACCCTAATTTTTAATTTAGATTTTTTTACCATTTTATAGGAGTGTATTATTATGCGATACTATAACTTATTTTGTAGAAAATGTTGATGTAATCGATGTGACGATGTTGTTCAAATGTATAACTTAAATGGTTTTTCAAAAATATATGTTATTAGATATATTCTATTGGATCTATAGTATATTAATCACTCTATATATATTTGCGATAAATGTGTTAAATGTTATCTTTTGCACACATAAGTGGTTTTTTGTTGCACACGGTCGTTATAATAATAAAAACGGCATGATAAAGTTGTTATAATCATATCAGAAATTATAGTGGGATTACGAATATTATTTATATGATAGGTAGGTATAGGTATGTCGAAAAAAAAACTCGTGGATAAACCTAATAATTATTTATAGTCGTTAAAAACTTAATTTCAAAAAACCTATAAATATCAGTTTTCCCACGCATGCTGCGCAGTGTATGTCTTGAAACATTTTCTAACAAACGTAGGTATAAATACCTAAATGTATCTATATATTGAACAACCACAGTACATATGTACCTATATAACCATACGATATCATCAATATAGTTTCTATGTATTATTCTTATAACGATTCGTCGTATCTAATATATATATATATAGATAGATAGATAGTGTCGGCCTGGCATACCAAAGGTCCATGGATCAGTTTTTTAAGGGGCCCCCGAAAAATGTACACTGTATTTTGTTGAAACATTATTTTAAGATACTTCTTTAAATATAGGTACTTTACATTTTCACCAATATGGATCATAATATATAATACCTATATACCATGATCATGATTCATGAGTTAACTTAAATATAAAAGCAATTTTACAACTAATTATTTTTGAAATACCTACCTAGTAAGAATATTTAAAATAATAAAACACAATTTTTAAATAGGTAATTTTTTTAATTCATGAGAAGAATAAGCTATTGTTTCTATCAATTGTTGAGTATCAATGGCTATATTTTTTTCTATAGCCATCAACATTAATGGAGTAAGGTGATTTTGGTGTAACGTTGAGCGAAGTTTTATTTTTATGCATTTAAGCTTTGAAAATACCCTTTCACAAGTTGTTTGTGTTGATGGCAACAACAAAGCAAACTTATATATGACAAATAAATTTGAAAATAAATTTGACTGGCATGATAATTCTCGTAAAATTAAACTATATAATATAGATAAATATGATTATTAATTATATGCACTTTTCGTCTTACTTTTATTCACATTGGTATTGCACACTACTGCATAATATACAATTGTGTAATAAATATATATTTTTTTGAACATGTTAAAATAAGGTACAAGTTTACGTAACATTTTCATTAAGCAACTGGCATGAGTGTGTGTATGTGGTACTATGTGCAGTATGTGTTTGTTTGAAGATACTTAAGTTTATATATAGGTACAGGCGTATATACGAACGGCGCGTTATATAATCCTTTGATGAGTACGTTATTGTGTATATCTACTGGTGCAAAAGAGGAGTAGGTAGTATAACGAACTAATTAATATAGGACGTCGTGGGACTCAATTGGATTCAAGGAACCGGGGTAAATTGAAACCATTCAAGTGTTATTAAATTATTACGTACACTACATATTAGGTATACGTATGTATTATAGCCTATAGGTACCACATTATATTACACATGAATATATACGTTCCACGTTGTGCGTGTTTTTGGCTCGTCTAAAATATTTCCACTATAACGCAAATGACATAATGTGTATTTATTGTGTATATCATTTTGTGAATAAATAATTAAGGTAGAAATGTGTCAAAAAACATTGCATCTATGTATATAATGTATTAATGTATAGGTATTCAATAATTATTTTAAAACATAGTATATTAGGTACCTTATACGAGTAGTCTTACTATATAATAAATCTCAAATGAATAATTGTGATAAAATAGTAAGAGCTATACTATAATTAAACCTGCAGGAATCATCGAAAAGTAAATATTTTTATAAATTATATATAGGTATGATCAAAATTGTTGCTAATGATATTTCGATATAATAAATGTGTAAAAATGAGAGAATAAATATTTCTATAGTAGGTACCTATATGATATATCTATGTGATGACAGAAGCATAATTATATGTATTAATTTTCTATAAATGGTAAAAACAAATTATAATATAATATAGACTATTTTCTATTAGAACCATATATTGTAGTTGGTTGTATATTTTTTCCAAATTACAGTAAATTATATATTATATACCTTGGTAAAAAAAGACCAACAATACATGACACGTGAAAAAAGTATATGTATTACAAATATATAATATAGGTACGATTAATCCTATTTATTATGAGATAAACAGTTTCTTAGTGGTAATATAATATTAAATGCGTGTTGCCATAAACCAATATATTAACCCTATAATTCAAAAACTATACATCTGAACAACAATTATAAGTACCTATACCTATATCGTATACAAAACAATTAATTAACGCAATAATATATATATGTGTATATAATATATTATATACATATACATATACCTACACACTTCATTGGTACGTACATGCATCACGCATGTACCTAATATTAATTACAAAAAAAAACCTCGATGTCTAATAATCTATTACATAAACAAGGAATTGAATGCACCATACATTTTTAATTCCATATTCCGAAGCAGAGTATTATTTGGAATATTTCAATCTATATAAAGATCAAATTATAGAATAGTTTATTATTAGCTATAACTTTATATAAGTATTTAAAGTTTAGAAGAGCTGAGTAGTGATACAGGGCCACATGGGTACCTGTGTAATTTGATATTTATATTGATTTAAATAGTACGAATAATATACTGCTTCGGAGTAGGAAATTCAAATAAGTTAAAAATCTTAAAATGATAACGATAAAAAATGGTATGTCTATTTTTTTTCAGAAATGTTATAGGTTTGAAATAATATCAAATTATATAAGATTAATTTTTTCAAAAAGTTGTAACTTGTTGAAATATAATGAATGATGTATAGACACTTAAATGGATCACTGGTATATAGCTGTAGGTAGGTTTAGGCAAACAAATCAATTACAAACATTTCTGATGACTGTTAAATATTCTTATAATGCTGCATACAATTATTTATAAGACAAACATTATAATTATTAAACAATTAACTTTATAGCCTTATCATTCGTGTAGGTAGGTATATAGGAGGTACCTTATATGTTATAAACAAGTATACTCGCGTGGGTCGTGATGATTAATTATCATTAAACAAACAAGGTTTAATTGTAAAAACACGGCACATTTAATAATATATTATATATATAGGTTTATATTACACTAGGTACTCAATCAGTAGGTTGAAATATAAGAATCATTATTTTCTAACTAAATATATTTAGGTACTATAGAGTATATAGGTACACTGTAATGCATTATAAACTACATATCAGAGGCAATTAAAATGAAGTCTTCTTTTAGCGAAAACAAATAACTTACACATACGCGTAATAATATATAATAGGTATAGGTAGTTTGAAGTCCAACTCGTACATCCAAGGTATATGTCTAAAAGTCTACGTAGAAATTTTCGGTGGGTAAATAGGAGAGAGAAAAAGACTGACTAATAAAACAAATAAACAGCCAAAGCCTGTTATCTCTCTCCGACGCATGCCCTTCCGATTTATATTCAGTCTTCTTGTCCGATCGCCAAGCGATTATTCGCCAATAGTTTACACCTATAAACATCGCAAAACCATTTTCGAAGCGATGATATCTACATGTGAATGTGATCTATAATGATATTATTAGTCCAGTCGGTCGAGATGTTTAGAAGACCTCGTCGAAGCCATAATATATCCTGCACGTGAGTAATCGATCTAAAATTGGTAGTATACATGTCTATACGCGCGTATATTGAATACATCATAATAAAAATAATCGCGATTCACATACATATATTATGTATACGCCAACTCATACGCAGATAATTTTCACAATAAAAATAAATGTATGTAGAACGCAACGATTTACAAATTAAAACACATAATATAGATAATAAGAGAGCGAAAAAAAAATTATTAATAATATATAATAACCGTCGGCCAAACGAACCACTACTATAATATTATATACGACGCATACGCACACATTATAGGCCGCAGACACAAACGAAAGCCGCCACTGCCGCCTTCTCCTTCTCATCGTATACGGTCATACGGATACGACGAACGGTGGAGAATGAGTGGCGGGCGGGGGGGTTACCGAGCGAGAATGGAATGCGAAATAAAAATGGCGTCATCCTACATCGCATGAACGCGCACGTATATATTATTAAATATATATATATATATATATATATATTTGTACATATGAGGTCACGCGCGGAAACATGGCGGGATATATGTATTTATATATAAATGAATACGGCGGTCGGAAAGGGAAGTGGTCGTGGAAGGTTCGCAGTCGAAAGGATGGAGAAAAAAATGTTAACAACTCCTTGTCCGCAACAAACGCGCGCGCAATATTTCGACCGACGATTTTTCTATTCTTATTTCATTATATTTCGCCGAGCGCATATATATTATTATGATTATATTTATTAAAACGAGACTCGCCGACCTCACGCCAATTCTCCTACCATGAAATTAATGTGCATATCATGTGAGCCTCATACACAACGGCGAAGCAATTTTATTAATATTAAAAAAAAAATGTTTCACTCTTTTATTGCGCAGCGCATTCCCGTTACTTGCCGCGCCCAAGACGATAAACACTACATACGCACACACACACGAATACAATTATAATACGCTATTAATTTTTTTACACATGTAATATTTGTAAAAGCAAATGCCCTTAAACGCGAGATTATTATAACTATATATATTGATAAAAATCTATTTTGATCCTCATAAAAAAACCCCATTATAAATACCTATATATAATAGAAAAAAATGATACAAACATTTATATTATGATTTATCGTTATTAAAACGGAAAAAAAATTACAATAGGTACATAATATTATATTATTTTCGTAATAGTAAAAAAAAAATATATAAATATATATAGCCACCTGTATGTATAAATGCGTATTTATACATTTTATGAAATACATGATAGGTACCGTGCAGTCTTTCAATCGTAGGATGCAAAAGGAATGAGAAAAAAAATCTCATTACAAGTCTTCTATAAGTTATAATGTTGGTGAGTGTATACTTATTAAATGTAAAATAAAAAAGATAAAATCACATCGCAATATTTACAAAACGAATTGCGCAAAAACATAAAGTACAAAAAATAATAAATAAAATAAGATACAATTGTAAAAAAAAAAAAAATTAAAAACAATAATGTACGGCGAATGGAAACATAGAAAAAAATAATGACCGAAAATGAAGAGAAGAAAAAAAATAAGTGTAAAATGATAAATTAGCGAAAACGGCGGAGAGAAAGAACGTACAGCGCGATTGAGAGAACTGAAGCGAATATCGCGTCGTCGTCGTCGCCGTCGAACGGCCGGGTCCCGGGCTCGCGCTATTCGCACGGTCATGCGCGCGCGCGGCGGCGGCGGCCATGTTTGATGCGTTGCCATTGGTCCGGACCGCCACCACCGCCGCCGCCGTAGTGCAAAGCCTGCACACATCGATCACGCGCGTACCTCCCCCTCTCCTCACTAATAACCAAAAAACCGACGCCAACATACACGCACGATTTGCAGGCGCGCGCAGCATTTGGCCTACGCGCCGTCGCTTTTTCCTCCGCACGAGAACGGGAGAGTTGCGTGCGCGCGCGCTCGTGAGCGGGACCTGGCCGTCGGCGAACGCGGAAAGGTTGGGGGTGGCAAAGGGGGGAGCGCGCGCATTAAACCGACGGTTCGTTTCTGTTTTCCTCCTAGAACCGCGTCGGCAACGTCGCAAACACGGCGGCGAGCGTAATATATATTATTATATGTAGTATGCACGCGACGAAAAAATACCTCTTTCCTTTCACTCCTTTTTCGTGAACGCTCCCTCACCACCATCGCGCAAACTCCTCCGCTCGCGAAACCCGTCCAACTGCACACCGCCGCCGCCACCACCACCAGCCATACACAACACGTAACCAATACTATATATATGTAATATTTTACTCCGTCGACCTCGCTCTGCTCGCGCCACTGCTTTACACAACGGCGTTCGTTCGGCATAAACCCAATTCCGCACGAGCACCTCATCATCACCATTACCTCCCGCAGCACCGAGCGAGAGCTTAAAAACGACCGTGCGCGCCGCACCTGTGTACACCAACTCACACACACACACAAGTGCGCACCTATAATTATATAATATTATACTACCGCGGATCACGACGAACAAGCCCGCACTGCGAAAATAATGATTATTGTCTCCCGTTGTGACGGTGGTAAATTAGCTGGTACTATAAGTGGCTGTACGCATCATTTTATATAACATATACGGACAAGACTCGTACTTGCTATGTTTAAGTTACATGCCAAATAATTTGTAATTTAAAAGAAATTTCGGAAAAAAGCCTTTATTCGGCCAGAGAAGCGTCCCGTATAAAGAAAGGCGACAGCGAACCAATAAATAAAAACAAAACCATCATTATCGTATACGCTGCAAGAGCACACGTTAAAATAATATTATATTGTTCGACGTGTGTCGCCGCGGGAGAGGCCTACAGGTCCTTAAAGTAATATGTCTCGCCAGAGATCTTCAAATTAAGGATATAATATAACAAATTGTTATATGGGTAAACACCGTTAAATACGCACACAACCTATTATAACTGCACATGGTTAACCAACTATATGGAAGGTCTGCAAAGCTAATTATGAAACATCTATATAATATACAGTAACACGTCCACATCCCGCATTGTACAAAACTAATAGAAATCAGAAATGTAACGTCTTTGAGACGACGAGAGCATGCGGGTTATATTATTTTTGTTACGCGCGTGTACAAAAATAGTAAAATAGGATACAAAATATTATTATAATCAACACTATGTTGCTATGTACATAATTTGTAATAGATATTATTATTAGGAATTATTAACATGTACATTATCTTGCAGGATTAAAAAAAACTATCTTCTTATAGTAGTACTTATATATAATACACCGTTAGACGTAAATTATGTAGTTTTGTCGGTTTCATTTTAATCTGTACACAATAGGTATATTTAACATTTTGAGGTGATTATTATATACATTTATTAATTACTTAGTACGTTTAGTAAATTATCACTAACCATTATCATAATTAAATATTCCAAGTTAATGATTTTCTTTTTTTTTATATCGAATAATTAACACGCAATAATAATAACAAGTAGGTAGTATATTGTATAGTTATACACCATTCATAATATAGTAATGCAGCGGCAGTGAACAGTTTGACCCGTCGTACTCGGCGATGACGACGATATGATAAATAATCATAATAGGTAGGGGGCAATGACGTAAAAAATGTACACGCGCCACGCCATGATAATTAAAACTGTCTCAATTAAAAGAATCGATATTACAAAGACGATAACAAACGTATTTAATGTAAGGAATTATAATAAAATTTCAGTTCGATGATCGTTAAAGAAGATTCATCACACAACATACATATTATTCTATTATATTGGAAGACGAATAACGAATACTGCAAATAATGATAAGTGCAGTTAAACCTACGTCCGCCTGTAAAAATAATTAAAAGTAAAAACCAAAAATAACGAGGAGTGGTTGACTTATGCTTACCAAAATACCAAACACATAGTATAATTACGGTATCATTGAGTAAATAGGTACTATACTTATCTGCGTAGAACATGAAACGAGGTCGACAGCGAATATCTGCGATGGGCATCGTGTCACGTTCAAGTTGTACATGTCATAGGTTACTCTGATGACGGATACGAATTATTGTTTAAGTTTCGCTCGTGGACGACTTTTGACCGGTTGTTGCCGCCGCCGCCGATGGTGCGCATGCGCCGTGCCCAAGTATCAGAACCTTTATGCTCTATACGAAGATCGGAGAAAAGCGAAAAGTGAAGAGAGGGGGAGGACGGTCGACGGAGCGAAAGACAACCATGTACGCGGCGTCGCGGCGACATTAGTGGGCCAAAAAGCAGCGGATGGGCGCAATAGGACCGAACAGACGGAGGTTCCTCGCCGCGACCTTGTTCCGAGTGAGCGCATCGCTCCGCGCACACAACGGGCACATGACCGCCGCCGAGAAACGATGGTTGATAACGATTGAACGACTGACCGCGGCATCTGGTACACGTGCCGAGGTCACTGAACCGCTGCGGGCACGTCACACTAGAGGTCGCCGGTGTTCCTACCGCCGCCACGTTGCGCTTCCACATCCCCACGAATCGATAAAATATATTTTTGTAAATTATGTTGCGTAGGTGGCGCCGCCACAGGCTAAAAAGTGAGTCGGTTTCGCGACGGAATGTTTTAGGCGGACGAGAGATGCGACGCGAAAACAGACTTGTACGAGTGGATATAACGTAGGAGTGCAACAAGTACGACCGTCATCACAGCAGTACACAATAATGTGACAGCGATGATATTATTAATATTTTACTCGATAGAATTTGTCGCACCTTTGACGTTAACGAAATACAAAGTATTTTATACGACTTTGATGGTGTGTAACTCGGCGCTTGTGACCGTGACAAACGGCGATGAAGGGGTAGAGGGGTCAGAAATGCGTATTTTATTATTATTATTATTATTATCGCGACGATTGGGGTCAACGGGCGGCGGCGGCGGCGGCATTGGGTTTAGGGCGCGTTCACACAGCCACCGCGTGCGCGCGCATCGCTTTCGCAATGCAGCGGTAACGGTTTTTAGTTGAAAAAAAAAATTTTAAGAGCATTGAGTAGAAACTTACTCCACGCTTACTTACCTATCGACGGGCGTCGTACCTCTATCGGGCCAATAGTCGGAGTCGTCTTCGCATCAATGATGATCGCAATACCGCTGCAATTGTCGTTTCCGTTTTTATTTTCCCAGTTGAATCCTTGGAACGGCAACGGTGCTTTTCAACGAAACGTTTGAGAACAACCGAAGTGGTTCTGTGAGTTGTAGAGACGGTCGTGATGACGTTACAGCAGGAAACGACAGCACTGGATTTGAACCACGCCACAAGCCAAATATTGTAGGCTCGTAACGGACGTGACAAACGCTGGGCGCCTGTAGTGAAAATGTAACGGTGGCGCGTCGTTTGGCCATTGGCAGATTGGCTATAGCTGATGCCGAGGCCCGCCGTTCCATAACGTTACAGCGACGTCTAGTGGTCAGTTGGCGCACTAGGATCTGGCTAGTCCAGTGCAGCCAACACAACGACCTTCGCAGCGCGGTTATTCGCTCAGACGCACAACTATAGCAGGGCCGGTTTCGAATTCACTGCACAGGCACGGACGGTTGTAAGTACTTGTATAGTAGATAATCCACCTGCTCGCACCAATAATGAAAAAAGAAATTTGAGTAATAATAATGCGTCTTTTCGGTCGATTGGTATACAAAAGAGCACGCATTCTTCACACCATTGTACCTATATCTAAGTACACACGTGTGTTTATATATATATATTATAATATATAGGTACAATATATATATACGCCGCGAATGCGACCGAATTCCTAAGGCCTGCCACTTACCTACCTACGCAGCAGCCAGTCAATGTGTTTCATTTCGTTATATTGATTGAAAATATGTTATACGACCCCATCCGGAGTGCCCGCGTTCTCTTATTCTGGGCACAGGCGGTGTCGACGATAAAATATATATATTACGAATATTATTCATACTGCAGCGCGTGGGACAAAATATATACGGTATACTGCAATATTTCAAAATCGGTAATTTTTTGATTATATGTCTAAAGAAGAACTGGTGGTTAAATCAGTCTACTGGACTTATAATTTATGATTATGCTTATTCTTGATTGGATAATATTGTAATTTCCGCCATGACCAACACTAAAAAATCCTTAAATTGCCGGCCCGTCTCGCTGCAAATCTGCAATGCTACATTTCGACGTTATACCTATGATGTGTCTCGAATGTCGACTATAATAATTCACTATGTAGTACCATTGATTAAAATATGTATACTGTACCGATATTTGATAAATGCTAGTATCAAAACGTGGAGTGAAATAAACCAACGTAAACATAATTTTGTTAAATGAAGATTGATTTTGTTTTATCTTTAATTGCTTACTATATGATATAGGTAGCTTAATTAATTATGATTTATAATTATACAAAATAAAACGAAAACATACTTTACAGCCAGATTTCAAAATATGAAGATTTTTAATACATATATATTCTTATATAGTGAACAAGTGGATTATGATAAACATATTAGTACCTACCTAATTCATATATGTATATAAATCTGTGACTATATATTGGTACAAGAAGGGCCGATGTTAAAAATAATTGTTTTCTTTTGTTTTTATATATAGGTTTTCATAAGAATAATAATAACAATAGATTTATTCAAATCGAAAATGGTCAATAAATAGTGATGTACCTTTAATGACATTTTTTTTCTGAGGAATTTGTCATATTTAACTTTTATCAAAATATGAATCTCTTGATATTTGAAAGTGATAGTAGGTATGTTTAACCTTCATAATTATATTTATATTTAAAATTACTTGTTTTACCGTTTACTCATTTTAATATTATTTTAAACTGCTATAAAACATATAATAGGAAAAACAAATATAGATATAGGTACATTTATCTCGGTAATAATTAAAAAATTGTATTATTGTTTTTTTTGTAGTTGGAAGTTGAGTGTATAAACGTTTTTCTCCATTTATTGATTTTACCATTTTTTTGTAATTATTGTTTGAGTTATTTCCACAATTTTACACTAATATAGGTATAATTTATAGATATATATATATACATATTAACTACTTTTTATGTGCGACTATTTAGTTATTATAAATTACATTGTACCTACTAATAATTTAACACCAGACCATATGTCACAACTATTTATAATTAATTATTGATAAAGAATATGTTTTATTATTTGACATGTATAGATTATATATTTTATTTTTAGTTTATATTCACAGTTGTTTGATTCTTAATTAAATAATATAAATTTTAAAAAATAATTTTTTTTTTAAATCTAAGTCTTTTGTTTGACGTAATACTTGTTACAATGTAAACCAACAGTATGATAGTTGTATACCATCCGCGGGTAAACAATCTCAAAAATGAATTCTATTTAAACAATTAGGTATATTAAAAATATATTTTTCAGAAAATTTCAATGAAAAAAAAAATTTGTCAAGCTTACACTATATTTCTATAGGTCAATCGCCAATAACTACATAATATACCTAATTATATCTACTAAATATTAATGGTTGTCATATACTTTATATAGATAGTCATATAACCTATAAGTACTAAAAACTAACTATAAACAAACGATTTATCATTGGAAAAAAAATATATATACCTATATATTAAAGTAAATATATTTACCAAATAATAATCTTATTTTTACAAGATATAGTGACATTGGCTCTTATCTTGCACTATACCTATAAATCACAGAGGCATATTATTATCTATTTATCTATGTAAATTGTGCAAACCACATTATAATAATGTTAATATGTTATATTCAACTTTCGAACCACTCTTCCGTAAAAGTGTTGTACATTTTCAGACAAACAATTGAAAAAAAAATTATAGTTTAGTGGTTATAAGTATGTGACATTATTGCGATCTATTATACATATAAGTCATAACTAATATTGCACTCCTTCTTAAGAAAAAAGAGATAGAGGTACAGGTAATTGTGTTTATATACCTATATATGATTTATTACAAAAATTTAAACATAGAGTCAGGAACATAGGTAACTGTAACGTAAATATATAGACGTATAGCGTGTCTATAGTGGCTATATCATTAAAGGCGCATAACATCATAACATGGTTTTATTCATCAAATAAACATACAGTGTGATACCAGCGCCCACACTCAAATAATGGAAGTCTTTGGTGACAATTGAAGTATAAGGCTGTGCGCACACCAATAATGCAGTGAAAAAAAATATTGCCACAACCTATAGGTTTACTGAATGCGACGCACTGCAATACCCTGTATAGCTAGACTCCCGTTTATAAATATTTAGTATTTTATCATTGTATATAAATCTAATATTCTATTGGTATAGGTCACATACTTATAACCACTATACGAAAATATACATTAGGTATAATAAATCCTTAACATAAAAAACTAAGTTTAAAAAAGACAATTTTTTCTATTTTTATATTATCATTATAATAAGTCACTTATAAGTTATGCTGAAAATATACAACGCAAATTTGTCGATGTTTTGCAGAATTTCAAAGTCACTGCATGTTAATTATTTTTTTAATATAGGTATAGGTACTCTGCAGTAGGTATCACGTCTAAATATAAGACATTATCTTTATTTACATAACGCTTATTTGAATCCAAAGTACAATATACATCCGATTTATTATCGATTATGCATGTATATTGTATTAAATATTATATTATTACATTATATTATTATGAGGTACTTATATTTTATACGTATATTTTGATTTGTATAACATAAAAATAATTAAGCAAGAAAAATGTTGTCATGAAGGCCTGAAATAGGTCCACATAAAAGGAAAATGTAGATCAGCAAATTAATATCAAATTCCAAAAATGGCGTAACAAGATTTTGATACATAAATGTATTAACAAAATGCTGGTGTGATTTTGACGGACAAGCGATATTTTGTAACTCATCATATTATCGAAATTATAATACTCAGAAATAATGGTGTGAGCGTATACCTAAACCTAATTGTATTGGGATTTTACTATAAAAAAAAATAATGATAGGTTAAAAATGCTTGGCACCCCTATAACCTGCAGTGCTTTTAACAATTAACAAAATCAAAACGCAAAAAATATGTCAGATGGAATAATATTTTTGGGAATCCACGTGGCGTGCCTCGACCTACTGCGCAGCAGGCAGCAGGCAGCAGCTTACATAATATTATACAAAGCAAATTGTTTTTTTATGAAGTTTTTTTATTAAATATAAATCACAGACTTCAGAATTTTGAATAAAAATAACAAATAGACGCTTGTTTTTACACTATAAGAAAAACCCTAGGATCTGTACCAGCTGTATATCGGAAAATATTTTGTGTTATATACCTACTTGATGTTTGAACTGCAGTATAATAGTGTGGGCCCACATCACTTTGAAGTTTGTACGATATCGAATATATTTAACGGTTGTTATATTATAGTAGTATAGTACAATTGAGTATCCATGGGTATTAAAGTCGACGAAACACGCGCATATTTCGCAGTCAAATCTATAATAAACGCGTGTAGGTGCAAAGGATTTAAAAGAGGTTGCATTGTATATTTAGGCGTATATTCCTATATAATAATATATCTGTCAACCGTCGTGTTCGTCAGAGGACGCTCCAGCGTCGATCGATGCGAGATACACTGTACAGCGCCAAACATATAGGTAGTATAGGTAATATGTGTAAGTGCAATAATGTCATATTATTGTAAAATTCGTTCACGAAATGTAAAACAACCGACATCGAAACAATATGTAGGTACAAGGCGCACAATGAATAAAATAAATTAAACGTTAATTAGGTATTGGCTCTAAAGTCCTAACTGTTGAGCACATTGTAAATACGCAATAATAATAAATTGGAATGTTTTTTATTATTCTGTACAATCGCGTTTGTACCTACTATATTATAACCGTTCGATTTGCATGTTTTTTAATAAAATAATGTCGCCGTATTTATATTGAATAGAAAATATAGCTATATTATGTATATTGTATTTGTTATTTAATTAGTTTTATGTAATGACGCAATAAGTGTACAATAGTTAGTTTAAATATATATATTGGGTAATATTTTAAATATAAAATATTATAGTCAAGTATTAGGTAAGCCTTCGTATTATGAACTATAAGAATACAATTAAATTTAAATTTAAGTCAAAGAATGGCTTTAATTTAAATTACAAAAGCGCATTTATAAAATATAACAATTTATTACAGTATTTTAAATAATATTTAAACCATGTGCATACAAAAAAAATTGTCAAAAAATAAATATTATACGTCATATTATATGCATTTTTAAATAAAAATAAAAGGTATTCTTATTTAATATTCCTTAAATACCTACTATTTAAAATTACAAGATTCAATTTGTTTTTAAATATAATTTTTGAATTTTTGTTTCAATTTGAATTTTGCGGACTATCCAGAGAATTCGCTTATCTATAGATGCCACACCATCACTCTATTCCACGGATAATCAAGAGCATACACTGAGTACTGAACACACTGTCTACTGTATAGTGTGTATATAATATTTTAAACTAGGTAGGTATTGAGTATTGACACCAGTGGCGCAACTAGACACTTGGGGGCCTTAAAGTCAAATATAAAATGGGGCCCCTAGCAAAAAATGTAAATGGTCTTAAGCAATCAAAGGTACACTGTACACCTCTTCCTCCCCACCCATAAGGTAATCAAAACCTTTCGTTAGTTCTATATATTATATACCTATATAAAAGCGAAATGGAAATCTTTGTTACGGATTAATTTCAAAAATTCATGACCGATTTGGCTGATTTTTTTTTTGTTGTGTTTATAATTAATAGGGCCCGGAACTTGATGCATTTGCATCTTTTTATCTAATGCTTGAATTCGAGGCCCTTCTTAATAGAAATTTTACTTGTGCCATGCAGAATTCAATAGTACACATTTTATTTTGCATTTTTTGCATTTTTATGGTAATTCTCAGTTTTAAGGTCATTTTTTAAACAATTTTAGTGCATTTTTCTACTTTTGTATGTATATATGTATTTTTCTTCCAGAAATAACATGTTTTATTCTATATTATTTTGATAAAATTAAATATTTAAAAATACTAACATATTATATCGTATAGCTGAATCCTTCAATTATTATTTACGTATTGATATTATTTTGTATCTTTGTTTCAATTTTTTTAGGCCCAGTGCTGACGTGCGTGAGAAACCCCTGTGTTATTTCGATTTGATTGGTTTACCCAGAATAGATTTATAGACTATATTTTGACTTTACTGACAATCGACAATCTTTTTTATTTTAAAATATTAAACACACTTTAATAGCATAGTGTAACACATTTATTGTTTAGTAGTATTTAAACAATATGACACATTTTGTTTAGTACTTAAATTTAATTTAAATTCTTTAAGTAATAAAAACATATTTAATGTGTACAAAAATTTGCGTAATTTAAATTCATACTAATAAAATAATAAATAAATTATTAAAAAATATAATTAATAAAAGTAACTATGAATTATGATTTCTGACACGTGAGTTAATTATTAAAAATTAATATTTTTTACAGTCATTTTAGTCATTTTTGTTATTTTTTGAGTCATTTTTCGAAGTCATTTTTTGATATTTATAAGTCATTTTAACACTTTTTTTGTGTACATTTTTTAAAGATTTTTAGGTCATCAAGTTCCGGGCCCTAGTAATTAATAAATGTTAAGATGTATGAAAGACAATTTTATGAAAATCTACCTGAAATGTATAAAATCTGGAAAGCAAAAATACAGTAATGGCGCTACCTATTTAACCATTTTTAACGGGCAACGAAGTGCACGGGGTGAGCTAGTAATTTCATAAAATTAAAAATAATTTTTGTAAACTATTTTTTTTTTTTTTTAATATTATTTATTTATAAAATAGAATCAATATTAATATTTCTGGAGTTTTTTGTAAAAAATTATCTTCAAAATGCCTACAAAATATTGAGAAAAAATAATAGTAGAGAATATCAACTCTTGGTAGTTAATATATAGCACATAATATAATCTAATACAATTCAGATTTCAGATGTGTCAATATAAAATATATGTTGAAGTACAGTTTATAAAAAAATAAATACACCTAACACCTATAACACGCTATTATCTTTGCAAACAGTTCAATTATACAATATAAAAAAAAATACAAGTTTTGATGTTGATAAAAGGACTTAGATTCTTTCTATTGATAGTCACCTGCTAGACTAATTTCTATTTCTTCTTTATTTTTAGAAAATAAACAATATCACATAAAAAATTACCTAATTAATTACTACATTTTCCAGTTTATTATTTAGCCATGGTAATTGGTAATGATTTTATAATATTATTAAATCAATAACTCGTAGACCGTAGTGTAATCAGTGTCGGCCTGGCACACCAAATTCCCATGGATCAGTTTTTTTAAGGAGTCCCATAATGAACGAGCCTTTTTAAAAGGTCGAATAAATTTATTACGCATATTTATATAATATATTGAATAATATGTATAATGTATAGCTGAATACAAACTATAATTTAACAATAAATAGAAAGATTTAATTACATTAAATTGAGATATATTATTATTTATAATATTAATGTACGAAACATTTTTTTTTGCATAATAATATGTATGATGGACAAATTAATGATTGAAAGTTTATGGTAAATTTTCGTATGAATTCATACCCCTCGTAAAATGTACCGAATGTGTTCGAACCATAGAGAAACTACGTATATATACAGGTAATAGCTAGGTATATAATATTATTAAAAGTTAGGAACACTCGTTCAATAATCCAAACAGATGTACACAAAAAAAAACCCATCATTGTATATTAAACCCATATACAATGTATATAAACGAATATATATTCATCGCTCCACTAGTAATAAAAAAATAATGCTTTTTTTATGACCAGATATAAGTCATAAGTATAACATTGTTTAATATAATAAATCCTGTGTCGTATAAGTACCACCCATAAAACTTTTGGTAGGGCCGTATGGGACATAATGCATAATGAAATCATAATCATATTATAGACGAACCTATATTATGTATATTAAAAAACCGTGTGGTATAGGAATTGGATTGGCTACCGGAGTATATACCTAGTATACCTATTTCTTTACATTTAAACACTAAACACTATAATATAGCATAATATTTTTTTTATTATAATTATTAATTGTTACGTTCCAAAATATAAGTAAAAATTAGTTTAGCTTTCAAAGATAGAAAAAAACTGCATATATTTAGGGAGGTTACATTTCTTCAACGTTTTATTTAGTTGTTTTTTAATTTTTATAGAGTTTTTTATCAGTTTAATTTCAGATCCTGGCATCCTGCGTGAAACATTGAGCTTCCTTGATTTTTACTGCTCTATAATCATTAAAAAAAATATTAATTCTAGGCCACTGAAGAATTACGAGTACTTCAATATAATATGTAGGTACTCTTTTATATCCAACATTTAATATTAATAGAACACTGTACAAGGAGCAGTAAAAACACTTATCCACCTCATTCATATTTCTAGATTATTTTACAGATACGCCTTTAGATTATTTTTACTTTTAAATGTCTAAGTATTTATCAAGAAAATTGCAATTGCAAATTTGCAATTAGTAATTTTTAAAACAGTTTAAAGTGTTTGAACTATGAAAAATCATTTTTAATCGAATTACCTACTTATAAGTTATCCAACTGTACAATTTATATATATTCAATGTATAGTATAATTTTACTTAGCTAGTAAAATGATCAGCATCATAATATGTGATTTAAAAACATATTATTTAACACTTCAAAACTGTAGAGTAAAAGTGTAAGAAAACTTTTTTTGGAATTATGCCTGTTTTAAGAATATGAGTTGTAACAATATTTATATTTATTATGTAGTTTAAAGTTTGAAATTTTGAATAATATAATACGTATTTGTACGAAACAAATTTCGCTTCCGTCAATTTATTATGTTTTACTAAATTATAAAAACAACTGATATATAGGCATATGCCATAAAAAAAAAATAGTATGTTGAACATATAGAATAAATGCAAATAAATCTAAAAAGGTATGTTATTTAACTTGTGGATATTCTAAAGTTTCTTTATTTTTACTTAAATTATTTGTTAAATGTCTAATAATAAAATAATTGTTGTACCATGGAATAATATTCTTAATTATGTATTATTATTTATTCACCCAAAATGTAAATAGAAACAATAAACCAACATAATAATGTTTAGTTATTCGAATAAATTAAGGGTTATTTGAGTATATGAAACTACTGGAATGGAAAACAATACAAAATTAAAGAAATAGCTCAATGTTTTATTATTTTTCAACCAACATAGTTGGTAGAAACGCTGTATAGATTATGGGTATATAGAATTACAAATAAGATGCTCGTCGAAAAATATCACCGAATCCGATATACGATAAGTAGGTATAGCTATATACTCGTACTACAACTACACCATAGGTACTACGTGTAAAAACCCTTATAACCGTTTTAGGTATATAATAATACTGTATAGAAATTAGATACTTATAAGTTATAAATTAATATAATTTATTTGAGTCAATGAGTTCGAAATTATTCGTTTCAAAAAAAAAATTATAATAATGTGTACCGTACTATACTGTGTTGCTTAAAAAATAATAATATAAATTTATATTTGTTAGTTATTATTTGTAATTATAAGTTTATTTAAGCAAGTACGGTACATATTAAACATAAATAATATTTATCTGAATATGAAAAATAGTTTTAAAGACAACGTCTAACAATTCCGTTCCATCGTATCTTTACGTGTAGTTTAATTAATTTGAAAGTACCTTAAACTGTTTAAATATAATTAACAAATTAAACAGACTATAATAAACTCAAACTATACTTTTTGGTTCTCATAACAATAAACACTCATTATCGTTAAAGTATTTTTGTTTTTGAAATTAAGTCATTAAAAACAATATTTTTAAAAAAAGTTAAGTTCAAACAAATATTTTCAAAGAATGTATAATAGGTAAATTATAAAATAATAAGTGTTTTATGTTAAAAAATCGTAATAGGTATATATATGCACCCTCTCTGGAGTAAAATAACATAGGTAATCGTGCGTAACTTATAGTTTAATTAAAATTTTAAATTTACAAGGAAATATGTAAAGACAAATATGTGTGTGATCTGCCTGGGGCTTAAAACGATTTAGGATATTGTTCAGTCAACATAATTATGATAGAATAATACCAAATTACCAAAAACTTGAGGCAATATTGCTAATTTATTAAGTTTTGACCAACTGCACGAATAATATATGTGTATAATTTTGTCATGGCTCCTAAAATGTTATTCATGAAATACGGGTAAGTTAATTATTACGGTTTTATGACATGTTTTGTACTATTTATGGATTGTAGAATTAATCAATAAAAGATCAAATGAAAACACAAATATTAATACTTCATTATATTAAATCGATTTAAAGTCTAACTAAACATTACTAAACACTAAAACATAAAACAGTACTGATATTTTATTCTATGTATGTTTCGACAGTTGACGACTGACGTTATAGTATTTCCTTATATAAGCTTATAGAAATGACGTCTTATTTAAGTTATAAGTATACCTACCAACCTGACTCAATTTTAAAGATGATATTTAGAATTACTCGAAACTCGTGAAAAACTTATTCCGTCATAAATACCACCACCTGCGCATGTTACATTATTATAATTGCATACAACATAAAATTGATGCATTCCTCAAATTAACCACTATATCTAAAATCAAACCATTCAAAATCTTAAAACAAAAAATTGGTTTTTCTCTTAAAAATATTATTAAACTAAATATCATATTACACAATTATTATTTAATTCATCTTCTCTTTGTACGTCTAATGTGTGGTGGTTAGGGCTTGTTTTAAGAAGTGTGGCACCGGTGCACAATTATTGTCCAGGGTGGAAAACTTTGGGGGCGAACAAATTTCCTCAAATAAAATGAAAGTTAGGTTAGGTTAGTTTCTGTAAAAAGAACATTACATTTTCAAATCTTAGATATAAAAAAACCACTATTTGTAAATTTCTATCAAAATAATTTTTTATTTTTAAAATTTTTGCCCAACTATTTTTAAAATTCTAATTTCAGGCCTTCATAAACAATTCATTATTGTGAATTAATCAATTAACCTTCGTATTTTTTTTGTTTAATTATACAAATAACAGCTTACGAGAAACCTTGTATTACATTTTCAAATTTTTGACCAGTGTATTAAAAATTTTTTATTGAAAATGAGCACCATGAATTTTGAGCCCAGAGTCCCTGATGGTGGTCATTGCAGTTTTCAGACTCTCTATAATATTTATACTATATTGGTATACCTATCTGCAGATAAGAATCTATTTTACATTATTTGCATGTACTTACTTACTTATTTTTGTAAATGAGTAATGTTCACTTATTTATAAAATAGCCGATTAAAGGTGTGCCACTTGATTTACTCGCAGTAACTTCAATCATATCCGTAGTATTCATTTTTACGATAAGCGTTGAATAAAGTCTTTACACCTATAATATGGCTATAATAGTTATATGTAGCCCCGTGCTTACGACAGAAACATTAAAAATTAGGTTAACGGTCTATTGTTTATTTTTTACATCGTCACTAATATAACTTATTATCGTTGTTTTTTCTCTAATGCGAATAACGACTAACGACCATTACATTTTTTTACTGTGTTCAAATATTGTATATAGTTTCCGCGATAGGTTTCAGCTGATAGTCTAAATACTGTTTTTGCAGCAGTATGGTATATGTAATTTTGTAGTCAGTACACACATAAACGAATTTTATAATAATCACACCTAAAATCATATTCGTATTCTATTCGATCGGTGGGAGATTGTAAATATTGATACAATATTTAATATGTTTATTGTTTATACACATGTTTGACGTATAGTTGTAAAATTTGCATTATTTTTAGATTAAAAAAAATGAAACAAAACAAAAATGATCGAAAACGCTAAATGTACAGTATGTCCGCTGTGTTATTGTTTCACTATGGGTCGTGATTTGAAATAATAACACACATCTGTCGACAACTCGCTAAATGTGTCTACTTAATAAATTAAATACTGAGGTTTATCATATAATATTGATGACTCCGTGGAGTGGCAATAGTGGCATACGTCCGGTTATTTTCTGTATCGATATATTTTGGAAACAGATGAGTGATGATGGAATTATGTGGTGACTTGTAATTATTTAACATAATATATAAAATATAACTATAAATAATAATGAAGGACATACTATTTATAGGTGCTATTACACTGATTCCAGTATTTTACTGATAACTGATTTCACAGATGGCCTCGATAGGTTAAGTTACATATAATTACACATAGAAACGTAATGAAATGTCAAAATTCTCACAAATTACGTTAGTCATGACTCGTGATTTTTTGAAAATTAAATGTTAAAAACCAATAAATATCGTAGTTATAAATTAACTGTAATGCATTTGTTTCGTCCTAGTAAAATGTATACAGCCGCAGAGTGTTATACTACCTACCCAGTTATTTACTATTTAGGTTTCGGAGTATATGTCGTTCAGAATATCTTATTATCACATGTTTATAATAACAGGACATTTTAAATTAAAAACTTTTTAATTCTACATAGTATTTTAATAATAATTGAGTTTCAGTATAATAAATTATTGACTGCAGTTTAAATGCATGTGCAATGTACACAAGGTACTAAATAGTTATTTGTTTTTTGTATTACTATTTACTTCACGTATATTATGACTTAATTATGTACTTACCTATAATGCTTTACGAAAGTCCGGCTCAAATAGCACTTCCGCGTGTTTTAATTTATATTAGTACATATTTATAACACTCACAATACACATATTATTATATACATACAAGTATATATGTAGTATATATAGTATTATATGTAGCTATGTAAGTAAACAAAGTCTTACAGGCAGGGGTTAAAGTGGGGGGGACGCAAGGGGACTCAGTCCCCCTACCTCTAACGGTGGTTAAAAAGCGTCCCCTTTAACGACTTTAACAAATTATGCGTATGGTAAGTCGGAACGCTTCAAATTCTTCAATAATCAATTATATCCAAACACTATATAATCAATATAATTCAGAATTCCGATAATTCCGTTGAGAATTTGAGATTACAAGTTACAACCGTGATTAGTGATTACCTATTAAGAAATTGTTATCACTTATTCGAAAAACACAAAAACGTTTACTAATATGATGTTAGGGCCAACCCGATGAAAACGTTTATAGCAATTTATAGCCACGTACGTGAGGTGAGGTACGCGTTCGGATTGTTTACTGTTCTGACCAATGCATACACTGTATAATTTATAAGTTTATTTATAACTATACATAAAAATATTCGAAAATCAAAAGATCATTATAATAATAATTATATTGTTGTACTAACAAAATATTATTATTGACAGCATTTAATGTAGTGTGTTGTAGTATGTACCTACTTAACCTTTATCGTTTTAAGTAGTTTTATTGAAAAAGTTTTTAATGTTAACTATATTTTAATTATCTATTTAAATAATTTGTTATAAAAAGAACTAAGAAGTTACGGCTAACAGGTAATATTCGACGTTTATCACAGGTGTTTCAAATTGATCAAGTTTTATCTGTTCGAGGTTTTCGTGAGTTCAAAGAAAATAAAAAAGTTAATATTGATATTAAACCTTTAATGACTGTAATTAACTCTATTGCAATATCTTCTTCGGAGTGTGAACGTACCTTTAGCTCAATGAATGTAATTGTAAGTCCTATAAGGAGTACATTAACATCAAGTCATTTGTCTTCACTAATTTTCATTCATTGTGTTGGGCCACCTCTAGAAAAATTTGATCCTAAATCATTTGTGAAGTCATGGATTATGAGAGAAAAACGTTCTGCTACAGAAACAAATTGTTTAAAAAGAGCCAAAAAAGATGAAAATGAATCTAATCCTTATAACTCAATATGGAATTGTTTAAATGTTTAATTAAAAAACTTACTTGATTATTATTATGTTTGTTAGTTTTTATTTTTATTATTTAATGTTAAAGCAACCAAGTGCAAAAGAAAATTTAATTTATGTTCCTACATTACCTTACTATATATATTAATAGTTATTATAACTTATTTTACTCTTAAATGCATAAGTATAATAATATAGTTAATATGTATATTTTCTATGTTGGTATGTTACATTTATAATTTTTATGAATTAATGTTAAAGAAAACATTTTATTAATGAAAATATAATTTATGTTCCTATTTAAATATTTATAATTGTTTTATTTTAAAATAGCTCTTTATTAAATAATGTAAAATTGAAATTCATACTTTCTTATTAATATATATAATATATATAGATATATAGGTAAAGTGTGATTTTATAAGCATACTTATCCCACCATGCATAGAAATTAAATTTTATTTTGTATAATTTAAAGCACTAAAAACCCAACATTTTATGATATAAATATTTTTGGTCAGGTTGATTTCTTTAGTTTTCTTAAAAAAACCACTACTTACAACTTAATATCATGAGAAACAATATTAAATTTGTGTAAAACATTAATTATTTTTAAAAATGTAGTATTATTTGTGATTTAAATTGTTCATAAAATAAATTACAAATTTTATCATTATTCAAGGTTTAAACTTAAAAGTGGGAATGTTGGATGAGTATGTTACACAATCACTGTTTAAAAATTACATGTATCTACTATAATATGTCTATGTGCATTAGACATTATACATAAAACAATATATGGAACGCTTAAAACTATATGGAGACGTTAGTCCCCCCTGGAATTTTTTCCCACTTTAAGCCCTGCTTACAGGTAATATGAAAATTGCAACATTTGATATATACCTAGGTATAAATATGTAATGTAGTACCTATACTGATCAATTCTTTTAAAAGTACAAACTCTCATTATCTCAAAAATTGTTAACGTTTTAAAAAAAATATGTTTTTGCATAATTTGAACTTAGAATTCATTACAAGACACTTTTGAAAAAAATTACATTTTTACTATTTATTAAGTTTATCAATTTTTAATTTTTAATTTTTACTTTTAAGAATGAAAGTATATGAATATGTTTTTAATTTGATATTCAAAGCAAAATAGAATATTATCTCTCAGAATTTTTAAAAATAGTTATACCTAACTCATACGTTTATAAACCGTATAAGCATAATACCTAGGTAGATATAGTTGACGTTTGGCGGAGTCCCTATGATGTCCCTAACCCTGTCCCAATGCCACTTTAATATTAAAGCGAATTGATAGTACATCCAAAACAGATTTTTTAGTTTTGTCAGTTTAAACTCGAGATTGAACCTCAATCATAATTATGACCCGCGATATTGCATCAGCTAGGCTTACCGTCACTGGGCCCTATAGATGATGAGAACAAATGGAAATCGGGTTTATACTAAATTTAATTGATATTGATAACTAATTGTTAGTGACCTGTGACTTCCATAATGCATACAATATGTATTATTTTGATTACGGTAATAATTAAAATTATATATTTATATACGCCTATTAAATTATGTAGAAGACGTCATTATGTCTACCAAAAGAAATTAATGATAAATATAAAAATGTCCTGTACTGTCCTGTACTGTATAAAGATAATATAATACATATAAGATAGATTATAATATTTATATCACAAATTTCAAATATTGGATACAATTTTAAACGAGGGATATTCGATTTTCTTCGTTTTCAATAGTATTTTTACCTATTTATTTTTATAAATGCGCAATATCAAAACTTGACAAAAACCTATCTTAAAATATACAAAAAAAATTGATTGGTATTAAAAATGTAAATACCATCACAAATCCCTCAGTATTTAAATGGATTAAATAGTCCAAAACATTATTGAAAGAGAATATTTGTTTTTAATTTAAATTTAATTTCGGAGTTCATAATTAAATCCGCTGTTGTGTATAAATACGCACTCCGCCAATGTCGATTTTACGTATTTCCCGCGGGTATATTTGTATACAGCGGAGATCGATGATATCACAGAGTTTTACTTTACTGGACTCTGGACTCGGTAACCATGGTTACCCTTAGCAACCCGTCAGATTCAATAGCGTGCTGTGTTCCAGAATGCCGTGCATATATTTCTTATATATAATATATAACTTCCAATGCGCAACGCAAATCGCAATTATATTTCTATCATTGTGTTTGCCAACGACGGTAATTTATTGAAACCAATCGTAATCTGTTTAAATATTGATACAGGTCAGCATGATGTAAGAAAAAAGTGGACGGACGCATAATGAAATAAATTAAATTTTGTATCAAACATATTATATTTATTTTTTTGTGCTGAAGACATAAAATTGTATTATAAGATTTATTATATTATGTTGTTTTGCTTTCTTTGAAAAAATAATAAATATTAGAAATGATATAAAAATTAAAATAATTTGAATAATAATTATTACTGTAGAAAAACTAAAAAGCATTATTTTAAAGTGTCATATTTTTTTGATTTTTATAACTTTAATGTCATCATAATATAAATGATTAAATTAATAAATGTATAAAAATAGTAAAATTAATATGATTGCATTTCACAAAACTATTTAGAACTAATTTTTTTTTGTTATTATAATCAATTTTGAATTTATATAAATACCAAAAATTAATAAGTGATGTTAAAAAATATCTTGTTTGCAATATTGCAATGACATTTTCACAATGGCAATCTGTTGTTCACAGTTGAAAAAAATAATCGGAGCTATTATAGCTATAAGTCTTACAGTATATTATATTATATTATATTATAATATATACCTATCTTTAAATAGTCTTAGTATTATAATGGTATATTTCAATTGTAGATTTTGAATGGAACAAAATATGGATTGCCGGTCTAACCTCTAACAATTTAAGTAGGTATTTAACACAAGCTTCTTAAAAACTGTTTTTAGAGTAAAAATGTATATACAATACAAATATTTAATTTTAACACCATAACTCTCAGGTATAAAGTTTAGTTATGTTGACTATTAATATAAATCTTATTCAAACAATAACCTACATTAATTATTGAAACATTATTAAAAAAATATTTATTTCAAGTTCGAAGTACACGTATTGCTATTGCTCAATGCCCTCAATATATTATTATAGGTACATATGATTTGACATTTTTATTGTTTTATTTTTATTGCATTTGAAACCAATGATAAATGTAAATAATTTCAAATAATGTGTTCGACTGTCCAAAACTTTTTAAATAAACCAATATTTCGTTTCTTAATTTAACTAACGTACTCTTCGCTATAACTTCATGTCTACCATATATTTTTTATATCAAACCACACCCAAAACTACAGTATAATTTATGGACCATTAGTCACGTGCTAAAATAGTATTCTTTTAAAATAGCGTGAAATGTGAATAACGAGTAAGTTTATTTTGGTATGTACCTTATATATAATTTATTAAAGTTAGATTAATCATTTATCATTGAATATAAAATACGTAACAAATTATACTAATATGAACAATAACACATTAAAATAATAATAGCATCATAACAACAACAATAATAATATTATTATAATATCGTATGATTATATATATTTTTCAGAACAATGGGTGCAAATCACGATAGTGCCATGGGTGTTTTGCACCCTAAACTTTAGAGCTAAGACCACGAATCTTGCATTCGTACCCGCCCACCATAATAACTATACATACTTATTGCCTCCAATACCTAATTAATTTTGATTTACTTCGGAGAATATTTATATAATATATAGATACGTATTTGTTAACCACGTATCTATTTCTTATGGATTCCATATTTATATAAATACATAAAACTATCCCAATGGCCACCGCTTCTGAGGGGGCTGTAACCCGATTGAGCACAGTTTACCTTTTTCACGACCTGATTGAGCACAGATGCAATCAAACAATAGGAATCCAAAATACGATTAAGCACAGAAATACGTACAACGTTGCTGTTTGTATTATTTAGAAAATAAATATGTGTCAGTATTTTTTTTTTTATTTACTAAATACTTATGTCATAAATAAACCAGTAAATCACACATTTTAAAGTGGTAAATACTAAATACTTATTTCCCACTTTTAATAAATATTTTAGTAAACCTTTGGAATGTTTATTTCTTAAATATTCGCCGTTAACCATTATGGTTGCATTATTTTTTTGTCATTCAATAAAACTAATATTTTCATGACTGTTAGTTTCAACTGACCGAATTTTCGTCATCAATAACAGCAATAAAATCATTAATAACATCGATAACTTTTATTTCACTATTTTCAGTCACATTCGGCGTATATAAATTTTTTTTTTAAAAAAACCGTGTAAAGGTACAGTTTCCCTGCAACATCTGGACGCGGCGTCACTGTCGCCATGCTGTTCCAGTTCTACTATTTGAAGCTGCGGGGAAACCGTACCTTAAAGGTGTAAGGTACTAAACTTACTATGACCTTTACGGTTTCCCTGCAGCGACTGAACGCGGCGTTTAGCGTCAACTTCTGCAGGCCCAGACATAACACAGTCAGTCAGCGTCACTGTAGGCGTGCTGTTCCACTGTTTGACACTGCAGGGAAACCATACCGACGAACAACGACTAACCACTTGGCTATAACAATCCAAAAACGGCAAAAACCCAATTCAATATCGGACAGCGTAGTGCCATAGTAGATTAAATATAATACAATATGTGTAGTGTATAGATAACAAATAATATCTAATCGCACAGACGAACGTAATCATCATAATTCGTAATCGGCGTAATCGCCGATGCATGCGTGTATTTTTACATGGTTATTTACCGATTTTCCTTTGACTCGTGACGCTTTTACCGACAACTGGTGGGAAACCACAAGTGAAAATAATCGCCATGCTTTATGTTTAAATAACTCCTATACGACTCGTAAGGCACAACGATTGACGAATATTCACCCCGGCTTTACGTATAGTAGGTATACGAGTATTTCAAAAAACGCGTATGCGGCGGTGCTTGGTTGTTGACGGACAGAATATAATACCTATGATAAAAAGGTGTGTGCACTGTGTATATATATATTTAATTATAAAGAGTAATTCTTAACAATATTTATAAGGTACTTATTATTCTGAAAATTATTACCTATTTTTGAAATTGTACGTAAGATACAGTTCTATAACTGTAAACAGCATTTATTATTTTCATTCTTACCATAAAATTAACCTTGGTTTTTGATCCAAAGTTATAATATGTAATCTTATACCTCAATGTCCAAAGTATAGAATAGTTTTCTAAACATTTTTATGCACAAAATAACTTTCAATCATATTTTTTTGTTTGTTTATTGAATAATAGATCTAATAGTTCTATAATAGATCTAATAGTTAGTTCGAAGTTAAGGCGATTCTGTGCCCTGCAAAATTTGCTCAGTCCTTCACACAGAACTCTCATTAATATTTAATATGACGCTTTGCGACCAAAAAACAGATCACTGGAATATTCATTATAGCCATATAGACACTTCACACGGCAAAGCAGCAACATCGGTAGGTACACGAATATTTTAATATTATTAAAATATATTTTATATTGCAGTCGATATCGGAAATTAGGTCAACGGGCGCCCGGGGGCGTGTGATACGCGCGGCGCGTATGGGCGTTCGCGTCGGTTGGCGTCATCCGCCGCGGCCGGTCCGCGCCGCGATTTCGGGGTCACCCCGGCGATTATTGTACCGTTGTTGCGCAACCGAGAAATGCGTACACGCACATTACACTATTATTATTATTATTTGGTCGGGTGCGGACTGAATGTGTGTCAAACGCGTACCTGCCCACACACAAATATATATGTTTATGTATATAAATTAGGTACATTATACATTGTGCGTGTGCCGATTTTTTTCTCTCCCACCCTCCTCCCATTTCACTGTCCTCTCTCCTTCCGAGGCCATACGCCTAACGCAATTACGCGACGTTACGACCCATTATACTGTTATAATATTGTTACTGCAGCTATGCCTAATACTGTGTAGTGTGTAAATGCCGTCGGTCGGTCGGAAATATAACGCGTATACCTACGCCGGCTGTGCGTGAGTCGCAGTGCGTGTGTATAACATTTAATGGGTTTTGTTTTTTTCGCGGTGGGCGACCGGAAAGTCCGTTCTCGGTGGCGGTGGCAGCGGCGCGCGGCGGAGTCGTTGTCGTCCGCGTCTGACCGAAAACGGGTTATTTGAAATATTCATATAGGCATATAAAGACATGGGTGTGTATAGAAAATATTTCGCTGACCTGCAATAGCCAAAAGTAATTTTACTGGGAATTTCTTTTTGAAATCTAAAGCACCTCCCCTTTAAAATTAATATTTTAAGTTTATTTTGAGTAAATTTAAATTTGCTGCAGATCAGACCATAGGCTAGATGTAGGTATTATATATATGTAGCCAGGTAAAGGTAAATATATCATATATATATCCAAAGTACCATCTATACGGTTCACGGTCGACCGTATAAATGCTTGCAGCAGAATAAGCGTATATACTGTAATATACTAATATAGTATATATTATTAATTATTATTATATAGGTACCACACTACCACGACCGCATTCTGCTAACCTCACACTGGATCACACTATTTTAATATTATGCTGCTGTATTGGTGTGCATAGTGAACCCATCTATACATATTTATGACCCTTATTCTCTTTTCTCGGCGCCCACCCGTTACAGTGATCGTCCGTCGAACTAAAACAAATAATGATTAAAAATACGATTACCCACTTATAAACGATAGTAAAAACGTATAACTTACTTCTATTTTCTTCTTCTTCTGAAAAACAGAAAACAATACAATTTTGGCACTTGATAACATTTCCGTCAATGTAATATATTATTATACGATATTGAAAAAACGAATTGATTTCAACAATATATACATCATTGTCAAAAATAAAATAAAACAATTCTTTTTATATTTATTATTTTGAAAGTTTACCTGCACGTATTACCTACAACAGAGAAATGTATTGGTTAAATCTAATACAACAAATCGATTTCTATAGTAAAGTTCTTTACAGAACTTTTATTTAAACTTGTGTTCAACCGTATAAATATTTGGTACACGTACTTTCAGTATGGTTAGAAGTTATTGCACCACTTTTTGTTCTCCATATGCATTGTAAATTTGTAAACACCCTAGTCTTATTTATTATATCACCAAAGTTTTACTCTTTGTAAAATACGGCTTACGAATCGTAAGTATAAGTATAGTCGAGATGAATTTAATCGATAATCGATGCTTATTATGTATTTATGTAATATATTATAAATTATAATTATTTGATGCATAGGAAAATATATAATATAAGTAATAACAAAAATATTTGAACAGTTAAGAAATTAAACATTTAAATAAACATAGTTTATATAAATACCTATTTGATTATGGTTCTAATACACGCTTTAAATATTTTTAAGACAGAAGACAAATTTATTAAATTACGAGTACTTATACCGCCATGCAAGTATACCAAACAATTAAATAAGGCGTCGTACTGCAAAGTGGAGTCGGTTGGACGTATAATATGTCTCTGCCATACTGCAGTATTTAGAAGGTCGTTTTCCGAATTCATCGTTACTAAATTTATTTGTATAGTTATCATAATTTGAATAAGTCTTAATGAAAGATTACATTTAAATTATTAAACAATTCCAGTTTTAAAATCCTGGTGCAAGAAAAGACAAAAATGTATTTTCTTCTAAAAACTGTATACACTTACAACAGAATTTTCACAAAATAAATCGATTGATGACTGAGGTGAACTGAATGAAATGTGTGGGAAATATGTTACTTGATGTACAGATGGTCGTCTTATACCAAGAGTGTTTTTGTGAAAAAGCTAAATAGAAAAGACCACGACAACCATTAATGACATAGTGGATAAAGGTCATTCGGAAGATAGATGAGCCATGAGCAGGCAATCATATGCTGGTATATTGAAGTATTCTTACTGCAATCTAATACTAGTTCTTATATTATAACAGAACATTCTTATCTTGGGCACAGAATTGGATCAAAAAGAAAATATTTAAGAATTAAGAATAAACATTATTTATTATTTTTTTTTTTAATTTAAAAATATTATATTGGCAACTTGGCCATTAGTATAATTACATTTGTGTTTACAATTTATAGATTTTTTTTTAAAAATTAAGTTGTACAATTTAGATTTTGTAAGAAATGGAATTATGTTTTTTATATCTTGTGGGTTCGGATGGAGCTTGACAGATTTGTTCTGAGATATAGAATTGGTTGCGGTAATTTTGATATTTTTGACATTCGGTAATGATATGGTTGACCGTTAATGGAATGCCCCATGTGTCGCATAATGGAGGATCTTCTTGACTCATCAAAAAGCTGTGCGTTAGGTTTGCGTATCCAATTCAGAGTCGGTTAATTATGGTTTCTGATTTTCTATTGAGTTCGGGATTTTGCCATAGGTTGATATTGTTTTTTATTTTGTTGAGTTTGGTGTTAAGATTTCACCAGTGAAAGTGCCATTTATTGTTTATGTAGAAGTAAATTTCGTTCTTTGCGTCCAAGTATGTGGTGCTATTTATAGTTGAAGATGGTATTGAGTGCTTCGTGTAGGTACGTTAAAATATACATCATTATTATTCAATGATAATATAACAGAGCCCAGTTTTAGTTTTTGTTAGGTATGCAAATTAAATTCAAAACGTATTTGGTAAAAAATCAATAAACCAAAAAAACCTAACGTTTTCATTCCTGCAGCCAAGGGAGCATTTTTTTTATACAACACGAAAATGTAATATAAATGGCATTTACCACGAATAATAACATGACTTTTTCGTATAATATATTTGTTTTATACACCAATTTATGTTTATTATTATTTATTTAAAAATTCAAATCCGTGATCCGTCAATTGTTTTTAACGGATATATATGAGTATATGACTATTTTACAATGAAGGGTTCTATCACTAGACAGCCTCCCTCCTCATCATACTAATCAGTAATCACGTTAAAATTATTATTCTATTATCATATAATTACTCATTGTACCTATAAGGGTTGTACATTTCATAGATATTATTTAAAAAAACTGTTACAATGAATTATTGAAGTATGATGGAATTCTATAGTTATTCTAATTGTTTAATTAAAATATCTTACAAGGGTTCGTCATAAAAACATCGATCTCAAGCCTTGATTCTGTGCAAGACATTCAAATTAGTGGTATAATTGTTCTAATAGTACTATATAAATATAACTAAATTTGCAACACTTTGCGGGAGATGAAAGGCAGCGCTCAGCGGTAGGGCGAAAATCGATAGACAGTTAATTGGAAAATAAACTTTATAAAATATTAATATATAAACCTGCCTGAATTATACATGGCTGGATGAAATATTATATAAATCATCGAAAACCGTAGTCGAGGCGCATTTAAGTCTTGTAATGCTCGGATTTTATACATTATTCGTATTGTCGCTCCTAAATTCCCGAAAGGTCCGAATAAAGCGTGGTGTAATTGGGTAAAGATTTTTTTCTTTTTTAAAAAAATGCCTAGTATTTGTATTTTTCTTAAAAGAAATTGAAATTTTATTTTTAATTCTTTCTGAATAAATGTATTTGAATCTATGTTCAAATACAATTTTAAAGGTATATTTTTTACAAAATTGAATAAAAATCACGACAGTGTAATTTATAAGTATAAAGGAAAAAATGGTGTCCGTTCCGGGACAAACCTTATAATAGTATAAATGTACAATACATATTCAGCCTGCCCATGCACGAACATTATAATACATATTATACAACGTGAAAATTGCGTTGCCGGTCAGGTGTACAGGTAACACGTAGGTAATAATCATAGGTACCTATTCTCGTAATCATATATTATAATGTATTAATGTATAGGTAGGTACAAGCATTATACACATGCGATATTCTATATGTATACAACATGTGGGTGCGAGGGGTTAACCCGCGTAAACTTCTGTGCATGATAATATTATATACAATCGGTGGATCACTTTTATTGTAGTGATAAATATTTACGGAGGCGCCGTCGCGGCGTCGTCGTTTGCTCGCCCGACAGCAACAACAGCAACACCGGCGGCGGCAGCGGCGGCGGCGGCCGATTCGAGTCGAACTGGGTCACGGATCAATAAACTGCACGTGCAAGTTTGCCCGCGAGTACCCTCCCCTCCCCTCCACCCTCACGACCACTGACACGATCGCGGGACACGCAGACGCCGATTCCGCGCATGCACCGCCACGCGTGCGCGTATCCGCGCTTTCGCCGAGACCGACCCAACCGTCACCCCCGCCCGAAAGTCGCACCCCGTCCGTCTTTCACCATAACCGCCACCGCAAACTCTTCGACACACCACACGCGGGCGACCGCATTCGTCGCGTATAGGTATAATATTAGGTATAATATTATAAGTATTTATAGGTAAGTAATTTTATAATAGGTATATACTCTCGTTATATAGGTGAGTTTATAATATAAATATATATATTTTCTACACTTTATTCGCACGCGCGCTAACATAATATTATCATAATGTTATACCTACGAACAATATTATTTACGAAACTATATAATATTATACTATATTAAAAAGTAAAAACGCATATCATACATCTTATCAGTGGCGTATATCCTGCAAAGCTAGACCAGAAGGGGCGTTTAATATTGGATAATACAACAAATGCTCTTGATACGGAGGACTTCCTCTGCCACAGCACGCCCCACATCAATCAACTTCTTGAATTTTAATTTTAAAAATGATATTAATTTATTGTTAGAAATTTTTATTTAATTTACTATACATGCCTATTGCGTATATAATATATATATACTGTATCTAATATAATAATATAATCACATAACATACTAACACAATGTAACCAATATTCAACGCCCATCGCTCATCGCTCGTCTAGAGGAGGGAGGGGCTCTAAGTAAACTTTAGCCCTCCCCATTTAGTAATTGTATACATTTATATGTATAGTAAATAATTCATACTTTTTAAAACCATGCATTTAAAATATAATTCAAAATGTAAATGTTGTTATCCAATCGTATCCATAATATATTGTTATCTATAATCTATTATGTACAATTCAATTAAAATTGTATTTTTTCTAAAAAATATGTAGCAACCCGGGGGGGGGCATTTCAGATTTTTAGGTCCACACCTGCTCATCACCACTCCAACCCTAACAACCCTAACAAATACACCACTGCAGTATTATACCTATACACCTTTATGATACTTTAATTATATTATAATATATAATATTTAATATAGGTACTAACACATTCGTAAACACCTATACGACTGCCGAGAGAGTTCCCCGATTTTTGATTCATTTTGATAAAGGAGTCAATTCAATGTCAATCCGCTCTTCAGGTAGAAATTTAAAAAAAAAATTAAAATTACAATACAATTACCTACATTTAAAATCAGGTAAATTTAATTTTGAAAAATATCGGCAAGTGGGTACCGTTTTTCTGTACAGTATGTGACGAGTGGGTCACTGTGGATCACTTATGAAAAACGATTCTGAGCAAAAACGGTCTGTCAGCATACATTACTAAGTATATCTTATGATGTTATTGCTAGTAATTTATTTTACTATAATTGATGCAGCAGGTTGAATTAATTTTTGCCGAAAACATTGTAGGTATTTTAAAATGTCATTGTGTGTATAAAATATATAATATACTTTTAAAGTTTCAAGTACCCAGGAATAGTATTTTTAAATTACAACAAGACAACTAACAACGGTATTCTTCGTTTAAATATCGAATTTTGTCCAAATTTGAACTTAAAAATATATCTATAAAAAACAATCAGGATAATACATTTTTTGATTTTTTGATTACACTCTAAGCTATTTAAAAAAAACTTTGTTTTTAATTTTCTTTTTTTTCATTAGAAAACAAACATTTATTTGTGTTTACAAAACACAAAGTAAGTAATTTGGATGACATACATACATACATATAGTTATTTTGATGTCTATGACACGATTGAGCATAATAAAATACCTTTTTTACGACACGATTGAGAACAATTTTCGGCGTATTAAACGATATAGAAATACAAAAGAAACGCCCTACACAGTTGAACACAAAAAACTGCGATATTGCAATTTGTAATTTTAAACCATACATTTACAAAAATATTAATTTGTGTTGTCCAGAAGTTTCCATCATATTACGTTTATCTAAACCTAATAATATTATTGTCAAACACTTATTATTAGTACACATCTATCTTAAAAAATTATCTTTTTTCGTTCACCAATCAATTTATATTTGTATAAATTCACTACAGCTAATTATTTGCCTCTTTCTGATAAAATAATATTTTTTATCCATAATAAAAAAACCAAAAATTAAAACTTTTTAACGCACGATCGCCACTATGTGACACGACTATTATAGGTAATCGAACACTTACTACTATAAACTGAATAAAAAAATAAATAATAAATATTATTTATTTCTATAATAATTTTGGAACAGTTATTTATTTTAATAACTTTAATGTTTCCCCAATGCTAAATGTTTAAAACTTTCCGTCTAATGGTCAGTATTGCGGATGAAACTAATATTGCTCCGGAACTATATAATTATTTATTAATCGATAACATTGTCGATAGAGCTGGGCTCGGTTGTTCGTGCAAGTTTGATATCATAATAATTTGGTGTAGTAATATGTAAAAATAATAAATTACAAAATTTCGGAAACGTAAATTTTGCAACGTTAGATCAAATATTATATGCTCGATAGCGTGTTTTACCGATTTTGATATAGGAAATGTAAGTTTTATATATAGATAAATATAAGCACCTCCGTGGTTTATCTGTAGGACAATCCTTGCAGACAACTAAGACAAGTACTGAACTGTACTTCACGTAGTGTTATGATCTGTAGAATTGTTTAAATTATTATTATTAGGATATGGCTGAGAAGTTTAAAATTCGACATAATATACGTATATAAGTATATGTCCTTGAAGTTAAACATGTTGACAGGCTCAAAGTTTAAAAAGCTCTACGAGGCAACACTATTATTACATTTTTAGAAGTATAATTATAAAGGAACCGAAACTTACAAATTTTGAATTTAAGCTCATAACATTATTTAAGCATGATAAAAACTGGGGGCTATCGAACGATTGAGAACGTTATACCTTTTTGGCAGTACGATTGAGAACACTTAAAATTAACAAAGGACTTACCGATGACCCAAAAAACCAATACGATTGAGAACGAATTTATATCATTTTTATTTAATGAAAATATAAGTCTAATAGTGAAAAATATTTATAATAATAATGTATATTGTTAAAATACTCGTAATTTCCTTATAATAATAAATGTATAAAAATAAAATAAACAAATAAAAAAAAAAGTCATATATATAATCTAATAAAACCACAAATAGGTTTGTAAATACTAGTTTGACATAAATTTGGAATCAATATCCATCTTCATAGTAACCTAATAATGAAGCCTGTAACAATTTACAGGCGACATTCTCTCGTACCTATCTAAGTTCAATACTTCGATAATAATGTCCATTTTACTTTAGATTCTAATAATATCCGTGAATCCGATGAAAGCCCGATAAATATCAACAAATTATCGTTCGATAACAATTATTACATTTGGCAACGTTACGAGAAAAAAAAAATTCGAGCGTTCTCAATCGTATTGTTAAAAGTTACGTTCTCAATAGTATTTTAACGAAACTGGGAAATGACAAAAAACGGACAGATTTCGAAGAAGTTACCCGGTATTTAATATACTTAGTGTATAACTGCTTAAGTGAAAACGGTTGAACTTAAAATTACCAATTTATGTTTACAAATAATATACTTACAAAATAACTAATTATCGAGAAAACTTGAGTCGGACATTTTGAATTTGTATGGTATAACTTCACGGATAGGAGAATATGAGATAGGTACCTACATGCATAATTTAATTTATACTCAATCATTATAAAACATATTGGCTAGGTACATTATTGTACGCAAAAACAAACTGTCGTTTCCGATTGGTTTCCTCAGACAATGAGCACGCAAACAAAATTAATAAAAGTTACTACAAGTATATCGGATTCAACTAAAATGTATCTATAACTTATGGGAACTCAAACATGTATTCCAATAAACAGCGTAAACTGCAGTTGTTTTTCGAATTTCTAGCAGAAAATTATTGAGCTCCGATCAGAATCGGTTTTAATACTCTGTACATAGGTACATAAGTATAGATACAATAGGTACCTATTATTTAAAAATATTTTATTCTGATATTACATTTACCTATTTTATTGCGTGGTGTAAACTTCATTTTTTTAATTTATAAAGCGCTGACGTGTTATCTGAATGCTTTGGTCTTTGGTGTAAGATTATGAAACTGTTGACAAACAGTTCTATAACTATAAATGTTTTACGTTTAGATGGAAAATCGGAAGGCCGCGGGCCGTCTGGAAAGAATATTACTGTATATATTATAATGTGTAGTGTGTACTCTATAAAATTGTATATACTTAAAGATAATAAAACCATTTCACAATTATTCTTGAAACGTGAGTAAGTACGTTGAAATATTCTGAAACATAAGATATAATATTATATACGAAATCAAAAACACAAAAACTGATGTCTTCAACGACAAAAAAAAAAGTACAAAATATTGGCAGATTTATTATTGCAACGTTCTAATGCGTTCTGAAGCATTTTTTTTAATATACTAGAGTATACTATAGTAACCTATATTCCCGTATAATGTACCTATAAAATAAAGTCATTTATCCAATTGACGTTTTTATTATTAAATAGACGAAAAATGTATACTTGTACCGGCGTACCGCGATAAACGCATCGTGTACCACCGTCGTCCATCAACATATACAATACACCATATACCGTGGTATTGCACTGGGTATGCTACCCATTATTTATACTAATGTTGGAAAAAAATTCACGAAAAAAATGCCACAGAAAGAAACAACTTCTTTTATTAATAAAAAATAATTATATTAAGTTCTGACAGTTATTTTATTAATTCAATATTAATAGTTATAGTATTCTATAGTATTTTATTTTTAAAACCAGAATAAAGGGTATATATGAACTATCTACTAATGAATAATACTTTAGTAGTGAATGACTAAAAAAATGTCAAAAAAGCTGTAAGTATTTTACTTTATTATTTTAATAAATGCTTACATGTATTATTTTAAATAATGGGCAAGTATGAAATAGACATACAGAAGAGATAACATTTTAATTACCTACTACTCAATATTAATTTAAAACGTTGTCATGATACATTTTTTGTACATTTTAATAACAGTATGACCATCTGTATTTAAAATTAAAACCAAAATTTACTGTGGCATTTTTTTCCGATACCTGCCTATACATATAATAATATACACCAAACAAGAATACGACATAATATTATACACAATAATTTTTGGTCGTATACATTCGAGCTTTAAACTCGCATGCATCGCATTGCTTTATTACATTATGTACGCATACCTATATATAGATAATATATAATGCGTGTAGCGTTGTGTATATTATTATTTATATATTATGCTGTGGCGGTAGCGGCGGCAACACGTAAAGTGAATATCTTGATTAAAATATACAGGGTGTTCAAAATTGTATATGACAGCAGATTTCACTATATAGATACTGTCACATACAATTTGGAACACCCTGTATATAATATACATGCGATTACGGATCCCGGAGAAATCGGGTCAACCGTAAGGTCGTTTTTATATTTTTTGGGACTGTTGGTGGGGGGGGGGGGATCGACCGACCGGATCACGTGCGGGGCGGGCAAGTGGAGGTGAGAGGACCAACTATTTTCTTTTTGATCCGACTTGCGCTCGGCGACGACGTCCCGGAATTCGGATTATAAATTATTATTGCTTTTCACGATAGATAGAATGATATTTAAATGACACGAATATTATACACATACATCGTTGTCGTTTTCGTAAAGGTACTTTATAAAATACATTTCTAGTTCTTCAAACTATTTTTTTTCAATTTTTTTGCCGAACATCCTAGTTATTAGTAGGTACTTTTGTATTATTTCGCAATCGCATGTCACGGTAAACAAATTATTATTTGTTTTGCGTTTTTGTTTTCAGCTCATCGACATAACGCGTTCATGATAATACTATAATAATAATAACATTGATGAGGATATTTATTATTTATATTATGTTAAGAAAGTGCGCTCCGGCCGACCTCTTACACATATTATATATTATTGTAAGCGTATATTTACAAACTGCGTTAGCGTCGGAAGTTTGACCTACATTCAAAACGTGCGACGGATTTCACTATATATTATATACCTATATAATGTACAATATACATATATTAGACATAATCTATCATAAATGGTATATTATCGTGTAACATATATACATGTATATTTATGTAGGCCTCCATTGTTTGTGCGTATTTACTCTTCATATTATATAGGTATACATATGATAGGTATGGTGTATATACCGGAATCGACATCCTGGAATCCTGATGATTTATTTTATGATTGCGAATTTGACTTCTACGGCAGCGTTATATTATTATTACTATGGAATATGGATATACATCATATTATTATAATATATAGTAAAGCATCCCGCATGTGATGCACATCACGAAACAACATAATATATAATATACCCGCGTGTGCGCACTGCGCACATTCACAGAGAATCCGAGTTGCCTGCTGAAAAATGTTCTGATAGCTTATTAATTTTATTTTTTACTCGAATCGCTTCCGAATAACCTGCAACCCATAACTCGAGTATTATGTCTACATTTTTACAATAACGAGTGGTTTAAGTTTTTCTAGTGAAACATCACATTATTCCTTTATAAGTAGGTTTACCAAGGTACCTACTTACAAAAGGTACATTACGTATATCGTAGCTATAGTTAAACTATACAAAAACTGCTGTAAAATGCTTTTAACGGTGAATCATAGAAAATTACATAACTGCTGTGATACTATATATCCGACAATGGATAATCACTGTGCGCGTACACCACAAAAAAAAAATTTCCGAATGGTTTAATAACACTACAGCAAAATAATATATAACAGCAATTCATCCCTTTTCTATGAATACATATGAAAAATTAATTAATTAATTTAAATTATCAAAATCTTATTAAATCAGTAAAAACCAACACATTTTTTTTCAAATATTTAGAATTATAACTTATAAACAGCTGGGGTACTCAGACTATTATTTATTTTCAGGGAGGCGATTTCGAGCGATCCCTGCAGTCATGCAATAGGTTAGAATGTACAAATGTATATAGGAGGCACTTTATATAGAATGTGAGTTATAGCTTATAAGTTATAAATATATAAAATGGTGTAGTATGCATGCGTGTGGAATTGTATATGAAAGAATCAAACGAAAAAATCACAAAAAAAAAATGGTTCATTTAATGTCTTATTAGTACGTTACTTGGGTCTTTGTGCAAGTGTGTATATCGTGTACATATAAATCATTTGGAATTTTGGAGTATTTTACTGCTTGGAAATGTAAATTATATTGTTTTACAAACTCAGCACATCCGTGAACTCTAAATAAATTGCGATGCTCTCCTCGTATACTTTGTTTCTCCTGGAGTTATTTTACGGTAAATCTTACCGAAAGTCCTCGAAGTCTCAGAATTAATTAAATCCATAGTTTACTTTTTACTTTCTGAAAGGTTTCGATAAAATTTTTTGTTTTTTCTTCCTTAACAATATAGTCTGTTGGCAGATTTAATGAGATTTTTTTCAACTTTCATTTTGTATTCGGTTTTAATTCTGTTTTCTCTGCTTTGTTTATTAGAAAAGTAAGTAAGTCTAAACTTTTTAAGTACTTACTGTAATATAAAAGAGATGTAATATTCTTTAAGAAATAAATCTTCGAAAAAAAAAATGTAATTAAAGGTACATCCTGGTGATATTCAATACATTTTAGTAATGACAATAAAACCCATATCTGACACACAAAAAAATGAGAAATCCTTAACATCATTCATAACTATTTAAAAACCCAATACAATGAATTCATTGAAAAATAAGATGTCAAACTAAAAACAACGTTAGGAGAAAGTTGAGAATAACAAAACAAAATAAAATAGTATAATTGGGTAATTAACAATCATACACATTTGCATATATCTTTATATATATAATTCTACTGTACGTGTGTATGGCACTGAACTCCTCCTAAACAGCTGGACCGATTTGAATGAATTTTTTTGTATGCGTTTGGGTGACGCTCTGGATGGTTTAGATGCACAAGGTGGTTAGGTGAGGTGGTGAGGTGAGGTGCTCACACAGGGATTTTGAGATTTACGATGGAAATATTTGTTTATAAATGGTTGGTAATAGTAATCATGATGCGGTTGCTATGGTATGTATAACCACTGTTTATTTCTAGGGTTGTCAATGGTTACATATTTTATAACTATTATAATTAGTTCTAGGAATATGGCATATACACATTTTCGCAAATAAATTTATAGAAAAAAACAAATCTCCGGCATTAGCCACCGTTGTGATGTTTTTCATGTGCTCAATATTCTGATTCCACTTACTATATCAAGCTCCTCGCGGGGTCCTCAATCCACCGCAGTTGGAACAATCTACGTGCGATAATATACTGCTCGCATATTTTCCGCTATCTAATACAGTTTATTGCCTAGTGGTATAGGGGCGAACGCAAGAAAAAATTTCAGGGGGGTTTTGAAAAATTATTTATTAGTAATATACATTTGTAGGTCAGTCAGGTCAGATAATTTATATTTTGTTCCTGATATTTCGGGTTACCCCCCCCCCGCCCCCCCCCCTTGCGTTCACCCCTGATTGGTGGTTTAGATGCATATTATATATATCACTTGAGGTTAATCTTAACTAAATATTTGGCTCAAGCCACGCCGGGTGGGACTAAATTCAATATTGTATTGTAACGATATTATACTTTTCAATAATTAGCAATAATACATAAGAACTATTAAAGCGTATTAATATGCTATTTCAACGTTCAGTGCTCGTGGATAATTCTGACTATAGAAATAGCATTAATAGAAAAAATGTTAAGCATAGTATTACGTATAATAATTTCAGTTTGGTACATATCATACGCGTTTGTATACAGTACAAGCAGCTGTACCTAATGTTCATTAAATATTAATTTTATTATGTGAATCCGTTGTACACTCATAATTGCGCTTACTGTGTTTCTAGTTTCCGACCGCATTCCATGACGAAATTAAATCAAACAAAAGAAAAAATATATAATTCGTATAAGTATATTAGGAGGTGCCTACATTATATTTTCTAATTTATTATTATAAACTTCCATATTGCTTTTAAAATAAAATTGAAATACTAGGTTTATAATTAATATTGTATTTATAAAATAAATAATGATTATATTATTAAAAAACAGATTGTGACTTACAAGAAATTATTTGTCAGCGACCCTAATAATTGCTCATGAATAACTCATATTATGATAACACTAGGTAATATGACACAACAATATATGCTTTTTTATTAAAAGTATTATGAAACTCATTGCTATAACGCAATAGTTTATTCTGCTTTTCAAACTACATCATTAAATTATTATAATCAATAATAATTAATAAATATAATACAATTTAACATAATATATAATACCTATGTAAATATATAATATGATTTATCAACGTCTAATAGTAAATTATTTTTCTTATATTAAAATAAAACATAATATTATAGGTACTAGGTATATACCTACTATATTACTATACACAAATAAATTATGTGATATCTATAAAAATCAAACCAATAGAATATACTAATAAGACGTCATAGTTTATGCATTATGATTAAAATAAATAAATGCTATTTGCTCTTTCTCGGCAAATTAATTTCAATGATTTTACAATAAGAGTTTCAAACAAATATTGATATTCATTTTCCAACACCTACTTATACACATAGATAGGTAGTAACTAATAGGTATAAATATATAGCAATTGAATGACCTTTTGGCTTTTACATGTGTAATAAACGTTCTTAATTTCATATACCTAATATGTCTATAACAACAAAATAATGTTAACTACAAACAAACAAACACAAATACCTTAATGTATTCATCGGCTGTTTCAATGTATCATCCTACAAATCATCCTACAGTTGCTATTGTGCAGTGTCATGCCTGAAAATAATTTACAAAACAAATGTTTATTCCATATGAAAATATATATCATTACTTATAGCGTTTTGTGATGATTTTTTTTAGCTGATCGATTATAGATATATATCATTGGTACAAATAGGGAAGAGGGATTTGATCCCTCCAAATTTCTGTCAAGTCCTCTAAAATCAAAATGTAATATACCTTGTTCTATGGCAGTGGTTTTCAACCTTTTTAACAACGTAGCACACTTCTTCTCCTACAAAATTTTCGCGGCACACCAATTCATATAATACGTGATATAATACCTAGCATATATTTATACATAATGTATAGGTATACTATTTATAATCTATACGCGAATTTTCGCGGCACACTTTAAGGGCGTTCGCGGCACACCGGTTGAAAACCACTGTTCTATGGTATACCGGATGATCAATTGAACGTATTACACTCATTATTTAAAAAAGCACATACGTTTTTGAAAATATTTTTGTACATAATTTTAAGTCGTTAAAAATAATAATTCAATTTTTTGGAGTACTTCCATATATAAAATCGAATTGTGGACAAATAGTTTATGAGTTATAACTCTTATAAGTATTTACATTTTAGATGGGCGGAGGGGAGTAGTTCACGGTTACCTTGCCAAATGTTGGTCTACTCGTCAGCTCATCTAAACACTAAATAATTAAAAGTAAGAAGTTTATAACTAAAAATTACTTCTCCGTAATTTTATTTTTGTACATCGAAATTCGAAATACTCCGAATAGTATTCTGCTTCAAAATATGAAATTAAAAGTATATGTTGTGGTCATTAAAAAAAGTAGAAAATAAAAAAATGATAACAATATAAAAATATTAAAACTTGTATTTTGTTTCAAAAAATTATGTTGGATTGTAACGACTTAAAATTATGTAAAAGAAATATTTTCAAAATGTTAGTGTTTTCTGAAATAATGAGAGTATTAAGTTAAATGGATCACGTATATCATTTTTAGAAAATAGAGTATGGGCGGGGGAAACTTAATTTGAGCTATTTGCGACTATAATATAGTAATATAATTATTAAAGTGCTATGAACTTATGACTTATGACTATTAATGATGATCCAGATAATATAAATTTTTAACGCTCACACTGGAGTACTGACTATAGTATAAATCTTAGTATTATATGCTCAGTGTAGTAAACTGTAATACAATGGTCCCCCACCACCGTTCTGTTCAGTCGGATTGCACGTGCGAGTTCTCAGGAGGTTAACTCGGGAGCGTGGTGAGGAGCCGAGGAGGTGGTGATGAACAGGGAATCGAGCGTTTTGGCGGTGCGGAAGAGAAAAAAAGAGGCCTCCACGGGCATAGAACTCCACGTGCACCGAGAGCGATTCTGTTACGCCATCGCTGCCGCTCGGGATGGCCTAGTTTCGTGCCGACGCACTTTTTGCGTGGTATAGCGGCGTGTACCTATAACACGATATAATGGCTGTAGTATAATTAGGTTTATTAATAATAATAATTGGGTCGGCCCTGCTTACCATACGATGATATACCGTTTTCGATCGGCCGAACCATGTTCTTATACAGTCATTATATTGTTCATCGGCAATAATGCTCACGACAATTATGATATAATATTATTTACCCACCTATATATACTGCAGTTAGATATCCAACAATATTATAACAATATTATTGATATTTATTTTGCACTCGGATGTGCCGATGCCGTTTCCGAAACACGCGTGTGAATAATTGCAGTTGCTATTGTATATAATTTCATATATTTATATTACTAGCTGTACAACACGACTTCACTCGAGAAAAAATGAATAAACATAAAATACAGCACTATATTGTCGATATCGGTGTATCTTGGATTTAGTGTATATACCTAATTCACGGACAAATCAGCATCGGTGTACCTAACTTTGTGAAGTGATTCGACCGTGATGGGAAATCCACCTGTGGCAGATATAGCATCACTTGCAGGAATATTTCAAACTACTCTCTAAACTATCTTATCTCTAAAACTTTCATCATAATTGATTAAGTAGTTTTTGAGTCTAAAGGTTTTAAATTGACTTTTGTTGTAGGTACATTTGAATAACACAGAATTAATTAAATATTGTCTTCTATTATTTAAAAAAACCCATCGCAACGCATGGCGTGTCGGTCAGACTGTACCAATTTTTTTGAATTACCACAAAATAAGAAAATCGTTCCCCGAGAAATAGGTATGATAGTTTACAGGTGAATATCCAATGTCTAATTTCAAACGCTCATAAAAAATTAGTTTCAATTTCCGGTAAACTTATTTTTTTTACGTATTTTGTCTATAAGTTCTACCTTTTAGACGCTTTTAAAAACTATTGTAGATTTACGATCAATTTTTTTTTTAATTTTCACTTTCAACAAGTTATGAGAATAAGTGCGCGATATAGTTATACCTATATTTTCTAATATCAGTATTTTCATCTGTAGCTGTTAAAATTAAATGTTAAGTATTATTTTCAACTGATAATATATCACCGTTTCCGTAGAAGCCAAGGAATTGTTTTAATGTTTGTGAAAAAAAATTACGAAGCATTAAAATAGGTCAAAATTACAATAAAAAAAAAGACTTAACATTTTTGTGTTATATGTCGTTATGTCTTCGTTTACATTATCACGTTCGACAAACATACAATGGTAACCGCTTTAAAACACGAGGATCTCTCCTCGAGTGTTTCCTGTCATCTCGAACACATATTGTGTATGTGCAATATTATTATATCCATTGTAATATTGCAATATAAAGAGTACACACGTATATAAACGTATTGGGTTGAAATTCCGGCCGCAATACTCAGGTATAGTCGGTCATTAACGTGTTTAATTGACAAAGTGCCGGAAGCACAGACAGGAAATGGCGTTAAATTAACATTATGTCTAAAAAATATAATATATCTAATACATACATACATACATACATACATACATACATACATACATACATACATACATACATACATACATACATACATACATACATACATACATACATACATACATACATACATACATACATATATACATACATACATACATCATTCGAAATTCAAGGGGAGTACAATTTTTTCCACTTATTAAGGTTTTCGACTTGCCTACTATAAGGTCTGATGTCAATAATTTACTTAGGTTTTCGCACAGGAATGGCATACTTTATCGAGGTTCCACTGTATTTAATTATTAAATACATACATACGTTACATTATAGATATTTCGAAGTAGTGTATATTATATTCAATAATTAAATACAGTGGAACCTCGATAAGTATGCCGTTCCTGTGCGAAAACCTAAGCAAATTATTGACCTCAAACATTAGTAGGCAAGTCGAAAACTTCAATAAGTGGAAAATATTTTACTTCCCTTGAATTTAGAATTATTGAGGTTCCAATGTATATTATAGATTTAATTTTATATTTCAAATTAAGGACTGCATTAAGATTATAAATATAACCATTCCGTGTATATAATATAATATTTATAAAATAGGTACATACTATATCTATTAATTATCTTTTTACTACTTTTTCAAAATTAGTTTTCTAATTTTAATTAGAATAAATAAAACGAGTGTCGGAGTGTGTCAAACAATTCATTATATAATAATTTAATATTGTGTGAAAATACCCGGCAACCCATGCAGCTAAATATGTTATAATAAAATAATATTAATTATTATATTATATTTACACACAAATGACTAAAGGACTGTCAGTATACAAGTTAATATTTATATATACATTAGGTATAAGTACCTTGTCATACTGTGCTGAAAAGTTTAACTAACTCGATCTAAATATTATCCTTACAACGTGTAAGTGCCAAGTACTCTACTCCTTTGCAGCTTCAGACTTCCGGTGCTTTTATTTATATTAAATATTAACATTTAAGTGATCGAGTCATGATAAAGTGGTCCGTAGGAAAATGCTTATATTGTAATTTGTAGGTAGTCATGATGTTTTAATACGTTTTATAATACAGAATTAAAACTTGAAAATATGCTAGGTATGTGTATGCGTCTCAAATTCTTAATAATTGCCTTTAAAATACGATTATATTTGTTAACTATTAAGTCTAAAGTGAACACACGTTGCATATGTATCTACATTAATTACATGTTTACTACACAAAACGATCGTACACATCGATATCACGGTGTCGAAAACTATTCATTGAAAATATACACATAATGTTATGCTTTTTAAGACCGTTCGTTTTGATCCATCCGTCTGGAAACTTGATTACTGACGCCAGATTCATAGGTACCTAATTATACTGAGCTTATACTACCAGATTACCAGGATGTACTACAATATTATTTTAAGTATATATAATGTAAGGTCATTCAAATGATGATGATAATCGAAATACAGTTCAAACATTTTAAAAATAGATGGTTGCTATTTTTTTTTTAAATGATGATTAGGGCTTAAATTACTTCATAGTTTTAATTCAAATACATCCTATAAAACACTATAAAATTCACTATCACTTAATATAGACATTATAATATAACTTATAGTATAGTCTATATAGACTAATGCACTATAGTACTCCAAAACGTATGATAATTTGAATATTTTATTTTTAATTCAGATTTAAAGCAGCTCATTGAAACTCAACAAGTAGATAAATTATAAATTATTATATAATATTTAAATATAGGTGGTTTATAAAATAATAAAATATAAAGTAATTCATTTTGCAAAAAAATAAATTATCTAAACTATATAAATAAAAATTTAAGAAAAAATTGTATTAGAATTGTATATAAATTTAGTTAAGTATAATATATTTTAGATTCTGAGTGGAGCGAAGAATGTATTGATTTTACAATGATGTGTGTGTGTTTTTTTTCCTGTCTTTAAATACGATAAGTAGTTGAAATAATGTTTTGATATTCTTCATCAGTATCTTTTCTGCTAGGTGAGTGAATCTAGTTGTTACTTTTGAGAAGATATTTTGAAAATTCCCAATAACTGTTAAAAACTTGGGGGGGGGAAAGAAAAAATTACTTATAACTGGTTAGATTGATTTTGTTTTATTGGCGTAAATAAAAAAAAAAAGACTGTGAATACATGACATTTTGTTTGGTCAAAAAGCTTGTAAATTGAATACAATGTTCCTCATTAGTTATTAAAATAGAAGTTCTAAAATATTAAAAATACGTATGCTCAATTATTTTTAATAAGCATTTAAAGTTCAAATTTTGACCAAAATTCATCAAAATATCGAACATTTGCAAATTATTTTGTTGTTAAAAATTTATAAAATATTCAATTCTTATATTTATAAAACAAGGTTTCTCGTAAGTAATTAATGTTGTAACCAATAAATCTAAAAAAGTCGGCAAGTGGATACCGCTCTGCTGTACAGTAGATGTCGGGTAGATCCCTTCTATGGATGTGTTAAATTTGAATTTAATGATATAAATCTTTATATACGAAAAACGATTCTGAGAGAAGACAGTCTGCCAGCCTTTATTACTAAGTGTATTTTACGATTTTATTGCTATTAAAATAATCAATTTTACTATATTAACAAATAACAATACAGTAGGTTAAATCAATTTTTGAAGTAAATATTGCATTTGAAAATTTAATTGATTGTATAAAATATAATAGTATACTTTAAAAGTTTCAAGCACAAACGAAAAATATTTTTAAATTATAATGAAATAAATAACATTGTTCTTATTTATTTAAATATCTAATTTTGTCCAAAGTTTAACTTAAAATGTAGAAAACAAATTATTTTTTTCATATATTTTTTTGATTTTTTAGTCCCACTACTCATGAGAAATCTTGTTTTAAATGTTCAGTCTTTATCTATAAAAACTGAATATTTCATACATTTTTAACTACAAAACAATTTGCAAATGTTCGATGATGAATTTCAGTCAACATTTGAATCCACATGTATAATATACGAAATAAACAAAAATAAACATATATTACGAATAAACATTAAATGAATTAAAAGTAAAAAATATGAATTAAATTAAACACAGATTTTATTGAAAAAACATATTGTTTTTGTGGCCAAAATTGATTTTTTTGTCTGGCCCTTTATTTGTTGCAGACAGATACTCTAAACTACAAATAAACTCTTAACTTTAAGGTAAAAAAAGTTTTTTGTTATTTTATTCTAGAGGAAGGCACTATAAATGCTTAATAAATTAGAAACAGAAAGTAGAAAACATAAACGCCATCCGCCAAAATATCCTTTTACTTACACATATGTAAATTGTTTTACGATTTTTTCAGCATTATTGCTTTTAATGAAGTCTATACATTTTTGAAAAATATTTTTTTCTTGTTTTTATTTGCGTATTTTACGTTTGCATTTTTTCATTCGTTATTCATTTCCTTTTGTAAATCATACAGAATAAGCAAAAATATTGAAAAAATTGACGAAACCTTTTTTGCAATCCCAAATAATAGATACACTTTTAATATTGGTGTGATCGCAATTTTCATGCACTTTTTCAGCTTTTAACAAAGTCAAGTTATTACAGCTTAACAATTACAATTTTTATTTACATGCACTTATTGTTAGGGTAAAATAAAATTTATTTTTTGATGATTGATAAGAACATTTTTATTCGTCATATTTGTTCCAAATTTTTTTTTTGTCAACTATTTAAAAAAAAACTTTACAATTTACTTTGACTCAGACATTCAGTCCGTTTGAACTAAGAATATATTGTAGTAAAAGCTAAGAGCAAATCGTAAATTTCCTAAAACAGCCATATAGATGCGTTGCGATTATGTAGTCATTTAATACTTCATAATACTTACCTTCGTATACATTTGCCAACTGCCTAGTCGACTACTGCGAAAATATTTTCATGTATATGATAAGACTGAAAGGGTCTAATAAATTCAATGACTCATGAAGTAAGAAGTAAATTTACTTATTTGAATTATTATTTTTCATAATTCATTGATTATTTTTAGAACCGTCCCTATGATGGGTTAACGTTGTTGTCTATCCATGCGGAGAAGTCGTAATAATTGCGATTCCGAAGAAGTATACTTGATGAAATGTCTCAAAAATCAAGAGAAATCGTTAAAACTACTTTTATAAATTATGGTTAATTTTTTTTTATATGAGACATAGTAATAAAAAAATAATTATTGAGATTTAATGTACATTATATTGTTATCTTGGGGAGAATTTTTTGAAATTACGACCTCGCGGCTAACTTAACAATCTATTTTTTATCCTCTCCATTAAAAAATCCTGCAAAGAACGCTACTACTGTATAGTGTTGTGTATGTGCGCAGTGTCCAGTATTGTCATGTAACGTTCCAATGTATCATACATAACTATGTGTACTTTTGGAAAATACCTACATGTATATAATGCATAAAACTATAATAGTACTTATGCATATTTTTAACGTCGATATAATATAAAATGTATTGTATTTTTGTGCATACTTCATAATTGTACTCACAATTCACATCCAACTAAACGAAATCAGGAAGAAACTTTTTATGGTCCACCTCGTGTACAGAACTGTCACCGTCGTAAAGTTCAAATAGCATAAAACTGATTTTACTACCAAATAAGATGTTGCTAAGAGGCGTCTCGGAAATCGTTAAAATTAATAACACTATAACAGTCAAATTGTAACTGTTATACTGGTTGACATGGCGTATATAAATAGGTACATCAATAACTCCGTGATATTTCCCGACTTCCAGTGTGCCGCGATTGTATTATATTATTACACTATTTAGCATATACTTCGAAAACTTCTTGATGAAGAATGAATATGCATCGATAAAATAAAAATCACCTAGTGTGACGTTGACTGGTTAATCTCACTTATACCACACACAGCTTTAAATACACTATACACACTGCAGCAGATTACTATACAGAATTAAATTATGATTTTGGTTTTATAGGGTCTCTTCAAATACACGCCAGCTCGATTAGTTCATATTATGTTTATGTTAATTCGATTATTGTTTATTCAATATAATTTATTTAATAATATTCACTTTCACTATTGGTCAATTTACATCAAAGGGGGCAGCTACCCAGGACAGACAATTTTAAGGGTAAAAATAAAAGTTTTATGTCTTTTAATATTTTTCAATTAAGTCTCTCGTCTAGTAAAAAAATGAATATAGGTAATTGGTAATTTGAGAAGTTAAATTTTCTCCAAAAGTGTATAGAACAATTTTCCATACATGTCACATGGTAAAAATGTTGACTCTTTTTAAGCTATTAATAGGTATAAGAATTTTTTTTTTCTATACAACAATTTTAAAAAAATGTTTGTGGTTTGAAAGGCCTGAAAATGTAATTCAATAAATTAATTAAGTATTTCATACTTACCCAAAAAATATAGGAATTATATAATCACAGTTTTTTTCAATAGATATTTTAAGTTCAAATTTGGAAGAAATTAGATGATTAAACGAAGAATAATGATTTTAGTTATTTTTTATAATTTAAAAATATTATTCGTGGGTACTTGAAACTTTTTAATTATATTAAATGAAATGTTGTTGTCAATTACTTAATAGCAATAATATAATCAAAACGTATATTTAGTTATATATAGGCTGAGCTCAGAATGTTTGTATCATTGAATTAAAATGTAACAAATCCATTACAGTGGCCTAATGACACCTAGTGTAAGTACAGCAAAGTACCTATTTCGGGTACCTATTTGCCTACATTTTTATTTTCAATAATTTTATGTTATATATTTATGATATCATTCAAATCATAATATTATTAATAATATAATGTATTGAATTATGAGCAGAGCGATGATTTTTTTTTTTGAGATGGTTACAATGGTTGTAAAGGGTGGAATTTTGAAATCTGCCTATGATACTTTCATTGTAATAACTTATTAACAACATCAATACAAAATACATTACCAAAATTATAATATTAAATAACATGTTACTTGAGATTAAATGTTTTAGATATTAAAGCAATGTTTGTTTTTTTTCTCTGGCCCACGCGAAAATGACAAAACGCCATTCACTCAAAATCATTTTTTTTTTATGTTTTTGAGTAGTTATAATCTTAAAGTTGAACTACCCATTTCAACGTTTATAGAGTATAATATTTTTTTATTAATGATTTTGAAATCATTTATATTTACAAAACTTTTTTTTTATTTTGAAAGTCGAATACAAAGTCAAATAATAATAAATTATGAACCCGATATGTCATACCTTCAATAATATTAATCTATGCGATTTTTTAAGTTATTTTACTCTTACATTACTTAACAATCATAAAAAACGATCTTACATGAAAGCGTTTTATCTATGTTGCGACTTTGCGAGTGGGTCTGAGAGACAAGACAAATATTGAGCTGACATCCTCTTAAAACAAATTTGAATTTATATTACAAATATATGTGGTATTTAAATTACACAAAACATACCAAATTATTAAATTAAGTTAATTTTCTAATACATAGAAATGTGTGCATTTCAATTATAATTACTTACCTCAACATTTCAACACCCATTTTTTTGCTGAGAAGGATCCAAATAAAGTGTTTTTTTTTTTTACTCTTACTTGTGCTTTGTTACAACAGCTTAAAAATATTACTATTTGACACTTTGTAACGGTAAAAATAAATTTTCATACACTTTAAAGAGGGAGTAGATGATAACTGTTGACTATAGGTATACAGCAATTTACATTTGAAAATGAGTATAATATGATACTAACAAGTAATAATAGTATCAACTATTAGTACCTTTTAACTATTTAATATATTTTACTGAAATTGCATTAAGATCAATGCTTGCGTTACATTATATGACATTAATTTACAACAATTCCGTGAAAAGTGAACATCGAAATTCCGAAGTTGAACGTCCGGACAATAATGAACGTTATTAGATTATTATTTCAGCATTAATGCAGTTATTGATATTACTCGTCGTTTAAGCAGTTGTACTGTCAAGTACGAAGTACCTACTACAGGGTGTTTCAATATTAAAGTCTATAAAAACACTCATTGGAACATACATTTCCTTGAAGCCTTTTCGTACTATAACAAAAATGGTAATAATTAATAACAACGCAGGTACCTATATCGACTGGAACAAAATAGGAGACGCTATATTATTATGTTCGATATGCAACTCGAACAGTGTGCTACAGCACTTATACAGAATGACACGTGGGATACGAGTACTCGCACCAAATTTGGATGGATTATTTTTCCTTAATTATATTTTCACCCGAACAGTGAACGCCCATATTCGTGTGTACGCTTCTATTGTTCGATGTATATATATATGTGTGTTCGATGTGTATAACGGATGGAAGTCACGCAAAAGCTCAAAGCCAAAACGCGAACACCCCTTATATAAATACTATAGTTATATCGAACCGTGTACATAATTATTTACCATAGGTATACGTATAATGTTATATTATATTATATTACGAACTGTGCAAATCCATATATTCATACTCCTGTGCCATGGTGTATACAATATCACGTCAGGCTATTTGCATTCTGCGCACACTCCGACTTAGGATATTATATTAAAATAAAACTTAAGGTTTTCATATTTCACAGTGCGGGTCGCGTTCTATATGATCATGATGGCTATTAATTATTGCATACCTATATATTATAATGTCTTATATATACAGTGTGATGCACCAAGCATGTTTACCCCTGCCCCCTGAATAATTTATTTATTCGAGTTATCATTTTTTTAGAAGAACATATTATTTTTAAATGCATAGATTTTTATACGGGATAACTCAGTATAAGAAGTGACCTGTGTATATAGTTATACACTTTTTTATTTCAAATGAAAACCGACCTTTTTTACGGTTTGAAAATATTGAAGTACCTAAATGAAAATTGGAACTAGGTATTAATTTCTATTAGTAATTAAAATGTATGTGTACCGCTGATTTTTAACTTTCGATATTGTATCCGTATATAGGTACTCGTACTCACATAATAATACATAGTTACAGGACGTATAGGTATAACATCATACCGCATAGTTGTACTCTTGCTGCAGTCATATATGCGCGGACTAGGTGTAAACGAATTAAAATTATGAAACCATGACATACATAATGTTGCAGCAATTAAACGGTCTGTCGATTAATTTATAATATATATTATAAAAGTTTCCGTCGAATTAACGATTATCATCACGAGTGCTTATATTTTTATTACGCATAACCAGCTGCTAATCATCGTTACAAAATAATATTATGTTCCAATAACACCAATACGGTAGAACTCTCGAGATCGCCGTTGCATATTATAATATTTCACAAGTCCGGCGAACAGTTGTTGTAGCTTATACCCGCATCACTGCGCTGTTGTTTGTATTTGAAAAACAGTATTTTAAAATAAAAGTATAACTATAATGGCCGTACGGTGTATACCGCAAATATAGTAGCCGAAGTTGTAATTAATGCCAATAAAAAATGTAGTATAAAAATATCACGAGTGCGAGAACTTGCCATTGAGAAGGATTATGTTTGAACATTTTATTGATAATATGATTGATTATAACGTAATAATTATTACTTAAAATGGATGTCAATATTACTACTAGTGTAGTAGCCGTGTAAGTAATGATGGAGATAACGATTGTTTAACATTTATTCCGTGTGCAGATTTCGTTACGATTTGCCGGGAAATCGGATTAGTCGCCTTCGTCAATAATTTTCCCTGTAGTCTGGTGTTGCAATCGCGATCAAATATCCTTAAATATTTTTCAAGCTCGAAAGCGATTGAATGGTTTTTTTTTTAAAACAGCTTATCAAAAAAAATTGAATACAATAATTTGAATTATTAGGTATGTATTTGTGGCGTCACCTGGTGGCAAGCACGCTTGGCCTCTTCGTGAAACGTTATTTTACGTACCATTCGAACGTTTTTAATAATATTGTCATTTACTCGAAAAATCATTACGTTCGAGCCTACGTTATGTAGCTGTAGGTCGTCGGAAAGACCTTCAACACATGGCATTACGGGGAATAAATCGTTTGGCAAATGGGTCGTTCGATTTATCGCGACTCGCGTGATACGACTGAACAGCGTTGTCTATTCGGCTTTAACAATAATATAACATAATAATAAAAACAGTGGCGTACACACGGGGGGGGGAGAGGTTGGGTGTTCAACCCCCCCCCCCCCCTTTAACTGAAAAATAATTATATATTTGGTATACATAGGACAGATTAAACGGATTGACAATGTTGTCGGTGTACCGTGGTACACATTTAACTCCTGAAGAGGCCATTGACGAGTTGGCAAAAAAACCAAGAAAACTAGATCTTGTACTGTAAACAATTAAATAATCGTTTTGATAAATATATATATAATATTATGTATGTATGTATAATTTTTAATATAACCCCCTCCATTGAAAATATCTGTGTACGCCACTGAATAAAAATATAATATTACCACAGAATAGATTAAATTTAATCTATTCTGTGATATTACTATCGTTCGTTAGATATTTTAATATAATTATAATTCACTTATTAATCGGCCGTTGGAAACTGTGCTCGGAGGCTGAAAAAAAACTGATGGCGATTAGTGTCGAAAGACATAACTTGTCACGTCGTCGGGCCCACCGCCTGCCGGTAGATGGCGCTAAACGGCCGTCCGGCGGACGGTGGCCGGCTACTACGCGGCCCAGCATCCGTCGCGGTCAGCCGTGCGCGCCAACGACTGGGCCACCGTCTGCCCGCGCACCGTGGGCCACGCACTCAACGGCGGCACTCGTGGCCACTAGACGGCCGCATAACACGAGCCGCGCACAGCCGTGGATGACCGGCCGCTGCACGGCCCGAGCGCCTGACGCCGCGCACAAGTAACGGCGGCCAACCACGAGCACAGGCATCCTTGATCTAGGGGAGCGGCGCGATCTATGATCGTATAGTGAGCCCGCGCTGCTGACACCCATACAGATAATTGCCCGTGCCCAGCGCTTTGAGTGTTGAGCACAATTTTTGGACGTCCCTTTACTTTACAAGGGACCAATCATCGCCCGGTCGACATTCGTACTTCGAACGACCATTGGCATTAGAAAGTAGGAACGGTTAATTTTTTATTTAATTGATGAAAATAATATTTTTTTTTCTCTTTGAACGAAAGTCATACAATTGTGTGCTGTTTATTTATTATTCATCACAATATTTCTGATAATACTAATGTAGAGGGAAATTTCAAATAAATGACCACCTTCCGGTCTTATCATCATTTTTAAGTATTTGATATTTATTTTCTGTCAGAGCGACGTTTGCATCAAGTCATTGCATAAGCGAGAACATTGTGTGTGTATTTTATGTATATTTTTTTTAATACCTAAACCCGAAAAATATGTATGCGTTTATGCCTTAAAGAATCAGTATATGCTATTAAAATATGCATTTAAAAAAAAATGCATAGTATTTAAAAAAACCTTTTCATTTTAATATCTAGATAATATTTATTTATTTTTGTTTTTTAGTTATCGGGAATAACGTGTGCGATCTACCAATCAACAATGCGAGTAATGGGTGAGGATAACACAAACACTAGTTTTATATAAATAAACCCATCAAAATAATATCTCAGGTCCAGGAAATCTATTTAAAACTATGTTTTTTTTTATAAAACATTTATAAGACTTAAACCTTTATATCAAAAATGATCAAATATGTACTTATTATGTAAATGAAAAATGGTCAAATACGTAAAATATGCAACTATAAATGTTGAATATAAACTCATATTGTTATGAAACAAATTTCTATATTACTTAGCTATGTTTTGAATGATTATTGAAAAACATGCAAACTCCTAGAAGTCAATAGCCCTAGTAATAACTTTCCGACTCCGTCTAAATGTAAAATCAATGGTCACAACAATCATAAGTTGCCTATATGTTTCGCCTTAAAAACAATTTAATCAACTTCAGAATAATTTTAATATGTTGATGTCATAAATCTGTATATAATATGCATTCATGTATGTATAAATGTATGTTCAAAAGGGTTTTATAGCTATGGAAACTTACAAGTCTACATACCTGCAATAACCCACACACAAGTCTACGTTGGAGGTGTTGACCATATTTCTGAAAGTTTTCTTTTAATATATCCTAATAAAAGCAAATTTGACTTGTCTTATTTTTGTAATTAATTTTTTTTCTTTTACAAAATTTATAAATACGACTTTTAAGTTCTATTGACTTAGATGAATTATTTTTAGATTATTGTTGTCTAATTCGCCTGTCAATACTCAATTGTTATTTTTTTTTTACACAGAGTAATGCTTTACGTAGTCAAATTAGATAAATATAAATAACCACAAGTATTGGTACCTAATAGATATAGAACAAAGGTTCATTTTGAATTTTTAAATTAATATCATGTTTTGGAGCTTTGACTTTTGAACATTATTTTAAATGCATATTTTGTCAATTTTGAACTATAGAAAAATGCACGCTAATGGAATAGATTTTCAGTGCATTACGTCCACAACAGTGCTCATTTTTGATAGTTGCCAACGCCTAACACTATATACAGGGTGATTTACTAAACATGCTCGCTCCTTTAATTTTTTAATAATGCAGTTATATGAATTCTAATTTCCTGGAATTTCGAATTTATGTTTTAAAAACAATCGTATTTTCAAATACTAAGATATTTTTTTTATGTATTTGTAGAATTTCCTGTGGTGAATGACATACATTCATTGTCATATCACACAAAGGACTATATTAATTGTTCTTGTTAGAAAGTATTTCGATAAAAAACAATTATTGTTACAGGCCAAATGGTGAGACTGTATGGGACATTAATTATATAATAACCCAAAAACGCTCCACAAAATTTTTTATATTTATTTAATCGAATTGTTGGGAATTTAATCGTAAAATGTAGTAATGCCAGGCTGCAACGCGTCTCATACACGGTCTTAATAACACAACCTACGTAAATTTCCACACAGTGTGTCAGTATCTAATTTAAATTTTACCACACCTCTGTTTTTTGTTTTGTTTTGTTTGCATATAATAAATCGTAAGTGAAAAATAAAAACAAAATATATAGATTCGTCTTCCGACTTCCGGAGACGATTACAGCAAATAAAAATAACTAGTAGGTATATCTATTATTTGTACAATATTATATATTTTAATATTAATTTACAAATATTATGCATATTAAACGCATTTCAATTGTACTGCTATTTACAGTTTATTACACTGTACATTAATATATATTATATGTATATACTAGCTGTATAACCCGACTTTGCCCGGGAAAAATAAATAGACGTGTATCTCAATTAGTGTACTTTCTCAATTCACGAGCAAATTGTCATCGGTGTACCTCGCTTTGTGAACTAATTCGACCAAGATGGACAGTCAGCCTACGGTGGATTGAACATAGGTAGAGCTTGGCATAGTTCATACATATATCGGATATATTATTATAAATAATGTCGTCGAATCCGGCCAAAAGTATATTTTTTTCAGTTATACGAGTCCCGTGGGTTTATGCCTTGTTTACGGATAGCTAAATAAGATAATGTACCTGAAGTGTCCCCCTACACAAGCGTGACCTTCGTATGGTATATTATTGATGACGCGCGGAAGTATTAATATATTTTTTAAGAAAAACATTGCACCATCGCGTTATTATGGGTAGTAGCTATTACGGCATGTTATTTTAAGGCGAAAACGCGGTATTACAACAATAATAATTGGTATTTATAAACAGCTGATCCGTGAACAGACATAGTCCCGGCGCGTAAAGCTTAATCGACGTCCGATGACAAAAAGATCGCGCGCTGCATGTTGGCAGAAGCCAAACGTCTAGAAATAGACCGTTTTGTTTGCCGCGGCAGTTTGGTTTCTGTGTTTGCACGCATTCCAACCTTCGAACCGTGTTTAAGGCATATAAAGTCTTTAGATACAACAGGTAGTGCCGCCGAGTGCGATATAAACGCGCTTTGAACGCTGCAAAATCATAACCGCGGAAAAATGACGAAAACCACCGAGGAAGCTGGATACGATCTCGTCCAAGTATGTCGCCACCACCAACAACTAATATAGTATTATATCGTCGTAAACACAATTTGTTTTTAAATGGATTGACGACTTTTAAATTTTTTTCACAATCCCTTTGCACATTACGTAAAACTATAATATAATAAGCGCGTCCAGAAACTTTTGATAATAATATTTTGTTGTAAAAGGTCATCCAATATATACTAACTAACCATTCGGTTGTCTAAACATTTCACATTTTTTTGCAAAAAAGTAACAAATCGTATAGAAAAGAGAATGAAAAAGAATTGCACTCTTAAATTTTTAAACCGTTTAAATACTAAAAATATAGCAAAGAAATAACATTTATTTTATCATTATGTAAGTTTAATTTCGTTTTGTTGGATTACGCAATTACACTATTGCAGTAAAATGACTTATAGGTACAAACAGGGTTCGGATTTCATATTATAGAGTTGCCATATAGGATTTACTAATTATTATAGAACACATCACATAAACATGGTTGAGTGATTACAAATATTTTTATATGTCAATATGAATCCAAATATAAAATTCTATTTATTTTTTATTTTTTCTATACTCTTAGGTCATGTTATAGCGTATGTTTCAATAATTTTTAGTACTATAAAGTGTGAGCCCTACTATAGTGAACAATACACTTTAATCCTAAATTCAATTGCTCGCGGAATTAAATCTTTTATTATGTATACATAAATAATTGGAGTAGTTATACACTTCAATTGTATATATTATGTAAACTATAAAAATTATTATTAAAATGTTTATGAAATAAAGAACTTATAGTTTACTTTACATAATACATTATGAATTAATTTTTGTTAGGCCTTACTCAAATTTCACGATGGAACTCATGGTGCCCGAGAACGCATGGTTCATAAGCCTGGTTGGAAAATGCTTTTTATGATGCTGAAATATTTAAACTGCTACCCGGAATTAAGTGAGTGAGCCAAAATCTGTAGAACTCATAAGAATATCAAACGAAAAAACATTCCTAAAAATAAGTGTTAATACTTGAAAAAAATGTAAACACCTATATTCTTATAGTGATATTATTTTACATGTCGTGACAGTATCGTGCATATATGATATGTGATAATAAAAATATTTTATTTTATCATAATATCGTCGAATGGTATTATTAATTGATTTTAAAATTATAAAAACCAAACTACCAAACAACACAATTTTGTTATAACGGGTGTTAACATATGTAAAACGCAACAAAATAATATGGTATTCTGCGTACTTCTAAGAAGTAGTGAATTAGTATTATTATGATTTACTTTCATTGACGTTGAAAATATTGCAATTTAATGAACAGAATTATTATTTTTTATATTAAATGAATAAAATATACATTTAAGATTTATTCTAACACACCTTGTTTTGAACAAAAAAACAGTTTAGCGTGGGAAATAAAAATTGAAGGCTAAAATCACAGTTGACTAACCAAAATATGCTTACTCTAGTTGTACAAGTTGTTGAGCGTCCTTTTTAATAGGCATTCGTATTTTAACTTTAATTGTGTTAGGTATATATCATACGTGTATTCAAACTCAATATAATATATCGATTATGTCGTATAATATTATAATACACAACAATGTATTTAAGTAGTTGTGCATGTACACTAAAAAAAATTACACTGTTATTAATTATTACTTTATTAGTTATTATTATTATTATAGAAAAAGCAGTATTTATCAATTATCTTATGCGAAAATTTGATTTTGCTAATAGCAACGTCCAAAACTCAAAAGTATTGATTACCATTTACCTATTATGAATATCGAAGATTTATTTCAGCATATTATATTTTAACTTTTACACTTCTACTTTCCATAATATATATTATTTAGTCAAAATGTCCAACATTAAATTACCAAACCACTGCAGACAAATCATTATTTTTATTCTTCTTATAAAATTGTGTGGTTATTATAGTCCCCATATGGTATTATCACTATTCCCTGATCACATTATTTATTGCGGAGTTAAATTGTTGTTTATGAAGAAACGAACCATTTACACTTGAGTTGTGTGATGAGAATTTAAATAATATTTAAATGCTTGCATTTTTCCACAGATTCAATGCCGTACCAGTTGACTCCGATTGTACTGGACATACCACCCGAATATCGTCAAATTGTCCTGAAGAATCCTATGATCGTTAGAAGACGTCATGTAGAATTAGAATTATTACCTATTAAATATGGCTATCGAGAATTTTGGAAGACTCATATAAACCGTTCGAGAGCATTGCCTTATCAATATTTATTGTGGGAAGGCGGTTTCGTCCTGATTGTATTTTGTTTTTACGCCATTGGTTAGTGAATTTAAACACCAAACATTTCACAGCTTCATTTTACTTAAAATTAGAAGTTAAATGTAAATAATTCTTTATTGAAATACGAATTACAGGTGATAATGTCATACGTGTAGTTAATATCACAATACATTTTTCAAAAAAAGATGTACAACCCGAGCCTTTGTGCTATCAAGATAAGCTAATGCTGGAAGAGGTGATCAAAATAATATTAATACTTAATTGAACTTTGAAATGAATAATATAAATAAATAAAAATTATGTATTTTTAGTGTTATCCACTGGATACTTTCAATCCCGGATTTGCATTACCCAAACCAGTATCGATCAACACGAACAGGTAATTAAAAATTATAAATGTATAAATTGTAAATGTGCATGTTACATATATTTTGTAAAAATACAATAATATTCTGACGTACTATTATAAATTGTCCATAAAGGTGGACAATTTTGCGAGAGTTAAAAGAATCCAGTGACAAAAAAGGCAACGAACTCTTTTTGCTATCGTTATCGCCTTTAATGGACGAATTGTCTGACCAAGTTCTTACAGACACCAGACGCAAAATTTTAGAGCTTTTGGAAGAAGCTATGAGCTGGAAAAGAAATTTTGATCGTTAGAATGATGGGGATGATGAATGGGGATCGTGTCCTCGTGTATCAAGACGTGAACTCAGATGTTAACATTTAAAAATGTATGTTAACATATACATATTTATTAGTTATTTATATAAATTATAATAATTAGTACCTATACTATTAGTATGAGTAAGTTTATAATTTTATATTTATATTTGTAAAACGTTCCCGTTATTTGATTGCTTATTGCTACAGACCTCACCGTATATTATTAATTATATATACACCTATAAAATATATAATATGGTGAACGTTTGAATTGTAAAAGTCAAATATCTATAGTTTAATAATTGTTTTTTAATACTTTGTTAGTCTTTACGATCATAATATAACCATAATACATATTATTATTTTACGATTGTTTATTTAAACATATATTACGTTTAGACGTTAATCTATAATGGTGGCTAACAAAATATCAAGTTGCCGGGGTTATTAAAATCGACTAGAAATTAATATCCTATTTATGACCATAATTTATACCTGTATTTAGCGTATCTAATACTATGATTAAAATTATCCCCATTTTGTTTTTTAACTTTTTTATTACCAACATGGTAACTTTGGAAAGAAATATGTTAAATGATGTAAACAAAGGTCTCATAGCCAACGGACAAATATACGACGTCAAGAAATATCCATTCGTTGTGATTATAGTGATAAACCACGACTCCCGAAATTCCATTGCGACAAAGTCTGTATGCACGGGATCGTTGATATCACGGTGGTTCGTGTTGACTGCCGCACATTGTACCAAAGACTTTACAATACCTGACATAAATGTATCATCTCGCTAAGACCCGCGTTTGTGAACGATAAAAAAAATATACATTATTACGAAAAGTTCTGTAACGTTTCAGGTATACCACGGTAATAGCCACGAATTTGTCCAGCGCATTTATCAACACAGTATGTATAATCCGAATACGTTTTTGTCAGACATCTGTTTGTTGAAAGTAAGCACTCTGGCATTATAATTTGTAAATACATTTAATGAAATAACTATATTATATTAATATTACAATATCATTGTAATATCATGACGTGTAGGTAGCTATAGGCAATGTGCCTATTATGCTATAGGCATATTTGCTATGAGAAATCAAAAGTTTTATCGACAATAAAGTCAGTACTTAACATATAAAATTATAATTTATACGTATAACCTACCTTATTTTTACCGAAATTTGGAGCAGCCAAACGGTTAGACTGTTTTCAAAGTCGATTCCCCTTTGTTAGAATTTATTATTAAATATTTAGTAGATACAGATTATCATTTAGAACATCACTTTGTTTAACAGTTAGCGATTATTTTCCAGATTGTTTAATTAACTATCCAATGATATGCAATGAACTTCTACAATAACAGTATAATGTTAATTTATTTTAAAATTATTATTTTTTTTTTTTACTTTTAATCTAGAGAATAGTACAATCTGTAAAGTATAAGGTTTACAATAAGCCCAAGTGAAAAGAGAATATTTATAGAAAAGACAAAATAATGGATAATGTAACAAACAATAAGTCAAATTAAATTACAATTATTTACATCAATTCGGACAGGGGGCTTGGGTGAAGAGGCCATCATTGATGGAACTTCTTGACATATGGGAGTTTTGAAATTATTTAAAAATTTAATGTGAAACACTAATTTTTAAATAACTTTACACTTTAATTGTATTATTTATATAAGTATGTTTATTACTAATACAAGTAAACAATATTTATTTTACGTTAGACGATCTTCAAAGGAAAAATATATTCTTAGTAGATCTTAATCAAAAAAAGTCTGGCCACCCCTGATATATATGTACCTACAGGCTACAACCTACTGGATTATAATTTCTAAGCTATACCTATTTAAATATTAATATTAAGCTATTTGCGTATTTTTTTCTTTATAAAGATTTCTTTCTAAACATCGATTATAATTCATAAAATGCAAATATTTATGTTTTGTGTTTTATTTTAAATTGTACAAATTTAATTAGTCTAAATATACACACTACACATATTATAATATTATCATTGTAATAATAGATGTATTATGTATATACAGTTTATACTTATACAGTAATCCGCATGTATAATTTAGCTACGAAAACCATTCAAGAATACCCGGCATTTTATAAGATTATCTGGCCATCCTGACGAATTTTCGCATGGAAAAAGCTTGAATTGTGTTGTTATTGGGTTTGGAATTACTGAAAATAGACGGAAACCTAACTTTGTGGGGTATATGACTAACTCTAGTGTCACGTTCGGTCCCACGGCGTGTAAATTGCCAAACAAGTAGGTACCAAATAGTTAAGGAACTTAGCAGATAATTATCTCCGATCGCGACTTATAGCATCTACACGTTGAAATAGTTCAAATGTATTAAATACATGGAAGGAATATCTGTGTTCAAAACCAGACACTCATATGGTATGTCCTGGGGACAGCGGAGGCCCAATGATTTGCAATGGGTTCCTATATGGAATAGCCAGTCACGGATACAATTTCAAAGAAAACAATAAGGACATAGAATGTGGCAATCCCGACGTTCAGACTAGACATCTATTCGTATATAATTACAGAAAATGGATATCTAATATTACAAATATAGGAAACACATTTATACCATACTATAAGTTATATATTACTTCAATTATGTTAGTATTAAATATTGTGAATGTTTTGTAAAATAAAAAAAAATATACGTAACTTTATAATCATAATCAGAACAGTTTATTGTGAATTGTAAAAATAAAAACATTTACATACATATTTTGTTTGTTTCCGTTAAGTACATTACAAGTTATAAACTTACAACTATTATCTAGGAACAGAAATTAAGCATGTAAGTCAATATCAGTATTTTAATCATTATAGTATTTATAAACTACTTATTCACTCTTACAGTCTTACAGATATTTTAAGCCGCGTTAAAATTATGGTATGTTGACAAAACGATAATCAAATTTCGATTGATTGAAAACTTACAAATTACCTAAGTATACATAAGATAAAAAGCACACTCTCTTGGAATAAATAATTATCTCTAAAGATAATTTATTATAGTTTAACAGTTTATTACAAGAGAACGCTGTAGCTGCTAATACATCTGTAGTTATTAATTTGTAAATTAAAGTTTCGTAGTTTGTACTTTTAGGTATTTAATAATTTTTTAAACATTTCATACATTTATAACTAACATTAACTTTGATTAGATTTACTCGTTGATAATGAAATGGAAAACTTCAATACAATAATTAATTAAACAATAACATAAATATAAATTAATAAATTAGGTATTCAAAAATATCATTATAATGGTCGATAATCGATACTTGATGAGTGACAGCCGTCACCCGTATAGATTTAAGTATATAAAAATATAATGCTATGCATGGGTAATAATGTGTGTTTATTTGGTATAACACAAATACTTTGGATCCAGAAATAATGATCTCAATGCTAGCAAAGGTTCATGGCACTTCCAATTGTGAGTGTAACTCAGTGAAACAAACGTACATGACGTACTTGTACGGTTGTACCACTTTCGAACGGTTACAAATTATAATAGTAAAACAATATTTTTTAATTCGAATTAACACCACTGACCAAACCATTAAGATGACGTCATGATGTTGTCACCTATCTCAATGATGAATAATTAGACATCTGCTTCTGAACATAATTATTATATACGTATCATTCTGTATGTAAGTTATAGTTATAGCTATAGTGTATAGAGTCATATTATATGGGTGGATGTTTTTGATTTGTTTTTTTTTTTTTGGGGGGGGGGGGTATTCAGTATTATTCAAAGTAAAATGAACCCCGATTACTATTTACATGGTCCACGGATGTACATACACAATTCCATTTAAGGGTTATTGAAATTTCAGGGATTTGAAATTAGACATTGGATATTCACCACCCCTAAACTACCGATTTCTCAGGGAACGATTTTTTTATTTTGTTGTAATTCGAAAAAAATAACGCAGAGACCTGAAATTTTCACCGAATGTTGAGGTTGGGGTTGTCTTTTTCTATGCACCATTCAATTTTAAAAATATTTTGACACTTTAAGCTAATTGTAACTGGTAAGCATAACTGCATAAGACATTTTAGGTTTTTTTTAAAATGTTTTATATAATTTATAAATATTAAGTTCTTACATTACAGTGACACCACGACACCTAGTGTACAGCAGAGCGGTACCCACTCGCCCATCTTTTTATTTTCAATAATTTTATATTACATTATAATATTATACAAATCATAATATTATAATGTATTATAATTTAATCAAAGGGATGGTTTTTTTTTAGATATGTACGTCAATCGTTGTAAAGGGCTGCATATATTCTTTAACCCGGCACTGGTTAACAGTTATATATTTTATAATATATTATTCATGTACCTAATATAGTCATTCATAAATCATATCAAAACATGTTCAATATTAGTTGTCACTTGCCTTATATTATATAGTTATATAATAGCTATATAGGTAGGTATATACTTAAAGGTTAAAAACATTACTGCATTTATTATTTATTTTTATAGTTTTATAGTATGACTATATATTGGAATAATCACTTAGCACCTAGAACTTCAATATGATTCTAAAGATAACAACATTTTGATATCCTGCTATAAAAAATAATTGTTATTATTGGTTGAAACGATGAAAGTGAACTTAAGGTAATATTCAATAACCTTCGTAACAACTAATGAGTAATTTCAGTGCCACAAAGTGCAAATTATAACTCATTGAACAACGAAAACCATAGGTACATTTTGAATTATGATCATATATAATTCTATATACAGACTATAGACAATATATACGTCAATACACAATTTATATTTGATATATTATAGTTGTTCATACCTACCTACATATTTAATATTACATACCATTACAAAGCCACAAGTTACCGATATTTATAAATTACTATTAATGCAACAAAATTAATGTTAACTAGTTTTTTTCATTATAGTTTATTCGTAGCAATTTTTAGCATTTGCCAGACTAGACTATTTACAAGCTGCAATACTAGCATAACAGTAAAATTAGTGATACCCGTGGGGCCCCTGACGTTAATGTTTTTCGTCAATTGTCGCATGCGTCTGCAAGTAGACAACGAACAATATTACTAAAAAAACCTTTTTCAGTTTTAAACGGAAAAAAGTATAAAAATATTTTACCAAAACATGTAATAATAACCAAGTAAATTACCCATAATTGCATGTAGACAAGTTGTACACACATTCACACCATCACACTTGAAAATGAAAACGATTTTGTTTTCTTGCAGTATAGGTTACAAAGAGTGTTTTTATTGACTAAGTATATAAAAGGTTATCTTCTCTACGTCGCTACTCTAGTTTCGTCCGTGTTATGCAATCATAACGGAGACAAATCATTGCAATTTAAAATGAATTATAATACAACGTAAATCATTTCTGAGTAAGACAAACTCGTGAAATATCATACAACGGCAACTTATAGTTATTTCGAAAAGTAGGTACATAATGACCTATATTATAATAATAATATTATATTATAATATATATATTATAGTGTCTCTTTTATGAAGATTGTACGTTGCAAACGCGTGCAGTTAAACAACGGAAGAAGAATGTAAGAAAATTGTAGTATTTTGATCCAAAAGTGTAAAACCTTCGATTTCGGACATCGGACCAATTTCGTCGGTCGCTCATGATTACGATATCCAGACACCACCCTATTACGCTAGTCCTTCTCCGGGTAGGTACTATTACCTCGACAACCGTTTTGGAGTTTTGGACCTGTTGTGTTCTCGACGGGCCTTTGCGGAGCAAGTACCGGTAAAGTGACGTAGATACAGTATATCATCACATTTATTGCTTCGGACGAGGAGACGTCGAAAGGGGTGGTGATCGGGGGGTAGGTCGGTCGGTGGCAATGTTTTGGAAGTCCCCAAGGTCGGTGTGATGGACGGAGGAGAGTGTCCGTCCCTCTAAAACCGTCTGCGGCGGAGGCGGCGGTCGCCATGTAGACGTTGCCGATTCGTGCGACCGGTAGTGAACACGCTGGGTCGTCTAGTGGTGGGTTACCGGGGGGTAGGTGATGGCTGGGTGAAGCGTGGAGGGATACCGGGTGGCCGAGTCGTCGGGTGACGCTGCGCCCGCGCTATAGGCCGCGCCTCCCCAGCCGCGCGCCGATGCGACGTTGTTATCGCCGCCACCAAACCGCCTCCCCTCCCGTCCATCGAGACGGGCGGCCGACGAACAAGCCGCCAACCGCGAGCACCGCACAGCCCGGTTCCGTTGGTCGTTGGCCGCGCGGTTGCCGCTTGTTGTCGCCCGTCGTCGTGCCACAGCGCTCGCGCACCCGGCAGACACCGCCGCCGTTGAGCACCGACGTTAACGACGTATACGCATCGCACCGCGTACATAACAACGAAGCCGTCGTCCGAAACGGTCCGGGTGGCGCTTTCGCTTCGTCACTGCAGTGTGTCGCCGCCGCCGGCTCACCGCCCCGCGCCGCCGGTCGTTCGTTACTCTCTTTTTTTTTATTATTACTATTACTATTACTATTACTATTATTATTATTATTATTATTTCGTCCGCCGCCGCCCTACCAACCTACTCGCCGTCGTCGCTGCGACGTTGCGTTGTTTCGCCATGGCCGTGCTGTGAACCGACGAGGAAACCGGCAACATGAGCGCGTACAAAAAACGTTACAAGACCACCGCAAGTACGTGTCAGCAAAGTCCTAAACCGTTTTTCATTATTATTATAATTATTTAATATTTTATGTTGCTATATAATTTTTTTGCTGCTGCCGATTTTTTTAAAATTTTAAATGTTGTTTCCCGTTTGTTGACTTTTCTGTTTTTATCCCACGTATCTATTCGGCCGACGGCGATGTGCACCAAATCTCTTTCCTTGCCTGTCCAGACTCCCGGTGCCGGTCCGGTTATCAGGACGACTTTCGTCGATGAGACGACGACGCATATTATTATTAAATTATGTCTGGGTGCTGTAATAGCTGTGTTGTAGGTACATAATAGGTGTATTCCTCGTCCCGACCATACCGTTGAATCACGTGTTTTCCATCTGTTTTTTCGGCAAAAAACCGGCTTTGTTCATATCATAATGTATCGAATTCCTGGTCGCTACAGCAGTACAACGTAGTATATAATACCCATTATTTAATATCAGTGTTATTATGTTTGTATAGATACTTAGTTTGTATCGTCTTGACATAATAGGTACATTGCAGTTACATTTCTCAGAACCGAGAATTGCCACCCCGCCGTGTTCCCGAAACCGGCTGGCTTTTAGAGACGAAATTGATTCATCTCGAAAAAAGGGCTCCCATCTCGACTGATGGTTTTTTTTTTGTCGTTTATAAGTTTATAACGTCGTGTCGTCGTAGATGCACTGCATTTAACAAACTTTATTCGAAACTCGATACAAATTTGAACGGTGTCAAAACAATCGTTCCAATTGTTTGACAAATAATAGGAATAGTTTGTTTTCTGTACGCGAGTTTGAATTTAATTTTATATAAATTTGATTTAAATTGTTTTGGAAAGTCATTCAATTAGTTGAACTGTTTTACCTTTACTTAATGTGTTATTATGTAGATTCAATTTTCAGAAACAGACTTATAATAACATCACTATATTATTTTGAGCTGAAATTCATAAAAATTGTTCATTGTCGTTATTGAAATAATTTTACATTGCCTCTGAATAATTATTTTAACCTTGAGACATGAAATATTTGACATTTGTACTGTGAAACATTATATTTTGCTGGCATTTAACGGTACATACAATATACAGTGTACACCACCCAATGTATACGTATTATTAATATAGTTAATAATACTCATATAACGCGTAAGCTTTAAAAATATACAAAATACTATGAAAAAAATTACAAATAACTTCAGTCTCCTTGTGTATTAAATTGTCGATAGTCTAGAATCTAGATGCACAATTTAATCAAAATATTCTATTATGAGTCAGATGTTATCTAAATAATTAACAATTTGAATTACATTACATTTTAAAATCTAATACCACAGTCGACAAATTAAATGTATAATTTAGACCTGATTTATATTTATAATAATAATAAATTAATGAACAATACAATTAATTCGAATGTACAATGAAACAACAAATTACTAAAGCAATGGGACATAATATGGTATTTTCTATTTTACATCCTGCGTGGAGTGTAGGAAAAACTATACCTATAGGTAATCTAGGGTTGATATATTATGCACTTTTTTGGGGAGAAGTAGTTAAGCTAAATGGCCCTATATTGGAATATATCGCAGGCTAATAGTATAGAGCTATCTAGACTATGGCAATTATGTATCTGTTTTTCTGTAGTTTTTGAAATAATGTTGAAAACTATATAATCTTATATTATATGACCAAGATATTGAAATGGTGGTTATAATTATATCATGATAATTTTAGGAAAATGGTCAGAATCGGTTTTGAATGTAATTATTAATTAAATGGTTTATAAACAGTTCTCATATTCAGATATTTATATTATAACTAGCCAACTAGCCACTGCAGTCTGCAAGTTTCATAATTTTTAATTAAAAAAAATATATATTAGACATTATCATCTACAAAATATAAATTCACAAATTATAGTACCTATCATAATATAGTTACTTACGTATAATATATTAATTTATCTCATGTTCAAAATCTCGAGTACCTATTTCAATTTCGAATATTTCTATAATTTAATGTAATAATTAGTCTCAGTTGTAATTATAAATAAATTACTTTTATAATGTAAACATTTTGAAGATTTTAAACAATTGTTCTTGGTTTTGTTGAAAATTCAAATTAATACATTTTTTTAAAATTTATTTTACTTTAGAATCCACACAAATTAATAATTTCAAAATAGCAAATTATACTTTTTAAACACAAGTACATACCTACATAAAATATTAAAATTGAAAAAAAACTGTAATTGAATATTGGATACTGCTATGAATAACAGAAAGTTTCGGGAAAAGTGAGAAATAAAAATAGATTTTTTTTTTGTAAAAATTCGTCTTTATATATAGTTTGGGACTTTGGGTAACTATTGTGGGTACTGCTCTAATTTTGTCTTAAGCTCATGGCTGCTGCCGTATAATATATAAATAATATATATATATATATATATATATATATATATATATATATATATATATATATTTGAATACTTATAAAATACATGGGTTAATTGAATATAAAAATAAGTCCTTGAATATAATATAATAATGTTATCACATCAAAATTGAATTCAAAAACTTTTGAAAATTACATTTTTATCATACCTATTTAAGTAGTAATTGTAATTTTGTATAGGTACCTAAAATGCTTTGTTCATAAATATAAAATAACAGTCACTAATTAAAATCTCAAAATAACTTGATACAATTTAGCAAACATTTTTATGTTTTGAATAATAAGTTAACCACATATTACCAAATCTTTAATTAGTGTTATATAAGTTATAAGTATATAACTGAAAAAAGTCGATAACTTAGATATTAAAATAGTATACGTAGTACCAAGTTCAATCTAACCTAATCTCAATCGTTTAATATTATATAATTTAAAAAAGATCTTTATGAAATTAAAAATAACACAACCCCTCCATAACACATTTTACACGAAATAAACTAAAACAAATACATTCAATATTCCAAAAACAAATATATTATATTATATAATATACATAGGTACCAATAAACATCACAAAATAATCAATATACCAAATAGTTAAACTACATTATTATTAAAAAAAAATGTTTCATGTAATAGACATTTTTAATAATTAAATAAATAATTTAAAAGTATTCGTAATACTTCCCGCAAGTAAGTATAAACGTATAATATTTAAAAGCGTAATTAAATAAAAATATTTATGTTAAGTAAAAACAGGTCTACTACCTACACCTATACTCTAGAGAAGTATATGAGATATATTGTTATAAAAAACTATGTTTGCATTGTTTTAATTGTATTGATTAAAATTTAAAACTGTTTTAAAATAAAGTTTAACTAAAAAAAAAAAAATTTATACAATTTCTAATCATATTTTGTATGATATATACTAACTACGAAAATATGATAGGACCTATATACCAGGTATATATTGTGTTATCATAATAATTTTCAATAATACCTACGTCGTATTATTATAGTAGATTTTTTCATGCATAAAGTTTATCTAAATTATCATTTATCAGTTCAATATGTAAATCACTAAATGTTTCTTTTAAATCTATTTTTTTTCGTATAATATGAACCATCTAATAAAATAATATTAATTTTTAAACTAAACCTATCCAAAATTCTAGAGTAATACATTTTTCTTCTCTAACTTTGTTAGTTTTGTTACCAATACATTTTAATGTACCTATACATAAATTACATACATTTTGTTTGTGTATCATAAAGGTTTACACATTGTATTTTGACACTAGAAACTATGCATATTATATTGTGTATTATATATTTATATATAACAAATTACAAAAAATAAACTTAAGAAAAAGTAAAATTTAAAGTTAGTTTAAAGTATATAGATATTATGACATTTATTTTTTTCACGTTTTTCACTTTCGTTGATAATGTATTTAACTCTGACATGGCAACTTTAAGAGCTATTTGTGTAATTTTCAAAATAGCTAATACAGGTGCTCATTACAGCATAACAGGATGCTAAACCAAGCCCTGCGCACACGCGTTTATTGAATGCTATCCGGGACTAAAATAATTATATGTCTTACCATAATAGTCGGCATCCAGAAATACCTACTCAAAACTTTCAATCTTTATTAACAACCCACACGTGCAAAAATAATATGCATAAATGAAAATTTTTTTTTTAAATTATAAGCGAAGCGATGAATGATGTATTGGTTTTACAATGATGTTTTATTTTTCTGTCTGTATAATGTATACATTTCACAGTGAAAACCTTATTAGATTTTCAACTTTGCAGTATCTTTTCTGGCTGTATGTAAACTTCGGCAAAATGAACCGTTTTCTAAAAGTCGACATGTAAACTGCAGCAAAAAAAAAAAATTAAGATTATTTAATCTGCGACCAAACCGAAAAGATACATTATACAAACTGCGGCAATTTATTTTATATACCTTCTATATATTATACTATATTATAGTACCTAAATCATATATATACTTACATGGCTATATATATGTGCGTACCTATGTACGTTTATCGTTTAATTTGCCTTCCGTACAAATTGGTAAGGTAAATAAAAATGCATTTTTAAGTTTGAACGAAACACTAGTACTAACTATACTATTAATGTATTAATAAAGTATATATAGAAGGTATATAAAATAAATTGCCACAGTTTGTATAATGTATCTTATCAGTTTTGTCGCAGATTATATAATCTTAATTTTTTTTTCCGCAGTTTACATATCGACTTTTAGAAAAAGGTTAATTTTGCAGCAGTTTCCCTTCTTCTTTTCTGGTGGAAGGTGAATCTAGTTCGTTACATACCTAATATAAAGGAAACATAAAATAACAAAAACTAATAATTTAGGACCTATATTATAGGTAATGATGGATAATTGTAAAATGGATATCGTTATAACTTATAAGATTGTGGTAGTCGCGATAACAGAGTTAGTCGCGATAATAGCTGTAGTCTCGTATAACAGGAAAGTACCTAGTGCATATATTTGAAAATGTCATTGTGTGTATAATAATATAATTTAAAAGTTGCAAGTACCCACAAATAATATTATTAAATTACAAAGACATATTACACCTAACTATATCGTTATTTTTTGTTTAAATATCAAATTTTGTTCAAATTTTAACTTAAAAAGGCAATATTATAAAAAAATTGTCTCTTATGTATTTCAACTGTTATATTAAAATAAACGAAAACATTTTAAACGATATTTATAAAAAAAAACAAAAATATAATGTGTATAGCTTTATATAGGTTTTATGTATAGCTCAAAAAGAGTCAAAATATTTTGAAAATTGTATGGTATTTGGAAAATGATTATATAAACATATGGTGAAAATGTCAAGTATCTAGTGAAAATGTCCAGATAATTTAGTTGTTAAAAATGTATAAACTGTTCAATTTGTATAACTAAGGATAAAAATGTAATACAAGGTTTCTTATAAGTAGTTCACACTGTAAATAAAAATTTAAAATATTAAAAAGTTTAAATTTTGGACGAAATAAAATAATTTAACGAATAATAACGATTTTGGTTGTTTTGTTGTAATTAAAAAATATTATACGTGGTTCTTGAATTTACCTATATTATTATATTTCATACACAAAATGACATTTTCAAATTTAATGTTTCCGGAAAAAATTAATTTAACCTACTGTATTATTAATAGTAAAATAAATTACTTTAATAGCAATATAAATAATATATCATATAATAAATTTTTGTAATGTATATAGGCTCTGACAAACCGCTTAGCTCAGAATTCTTTTTCGTATACAATGATATAATATAATCGAATTAAATTTTAACACGCGCTGTGACCTAAACTATATACCTTATGTTTATGTACAGTAGAGTGGTAACCACTTGCCCACCTTTTTTACCTGGATTTTTTTTTAACCGATCGACCAATACTATTTTGATTAAAATTGTCTGACCGAGTTAGTCGTCCCTTGTTTCTATGTACGGTTAAAAATCACTAGAAAAGGTTCACCGGTAAAGAAATATATTTACTTTAAAAAATTTCTGATTTACTTAATTGAATGTTTTTGGGACGAAGATGACCTAACTTTCCTGTAGCAAGATTGCTATTACAAAATATGCGTTATACACATATGTTATGCAACAGATTTATATAAATACAAATAATTAGGTACCCTCTGCGGGTGTTTTTACCTAACTAAATTTCTAAGTAATACTATGTTGCTCAGCCTTATTGTGATGTGTTGTAAACGTTTTAAATACATTCCAAAGATTGAAGGTCATCGTTGTGTTATTGTGTATTCAGTTATGATTCTGACGATTTTATCTAAAATACATATAATTTAAATAAATTCAAATAGTAAAATTAGTTTTCATATTTTTTTTTAGATAATTGTCATACCCACAATCCACTGCAGAATAATAAATAATTTGTTACTTTTAACCATTGACCTTTTTACGCATAATCTAAATAAATTGTACATAATTCAATTAAGATATTATATTTTATTGTTGTAATGTTTCATAATTTGTATTTATTTTAGATTAATAATTTTTTAAGATGTACCTATGTATCCACAAATGAAAAATAAAAACTAATTTCTTTGAAAACATTGATATCACATTGATATTTATATTTTGTCGGTTACACAATACAGAGTTTATGAACCAAATAGGCAAATCAAATAATGTTGTATTTAAATTTAGTTAAAAATGATAATTTTTATTTGATAAGTGCATTTAATTTATTTATTTTGTTATTAAATGTAACCCTCTGCAGTAAAGGTCATTGGAATTTACAAAAAAGTATTTATAATATATAGACATACAATAAATGATTATAAAACTTGTTCAATATTAAAATATTACAACTTATTTATTAATTTTGAAGTGTACGTATTTAACTATAAACGCATAAAATGATACTAATATATTATATTATAAAATATTTAAGGCATAAATTCAGTTGAAAATAATATTTAAGTAGGTACAATGTACATGGCTAAATTAAAATAATCATATTTTATAAATAATTATTAATATTTTTTTGGAATTGAAAACAAATTATCATTATTTTGGAAAACCTAAAATTTGGTTCTCCTACATTCCTATGTTTGTGTGATTTTGTTGTTTTATTAGCTTGTAGAATAGAATATGTTAATTATTGGTACATATAAATTATAAGTTATAACCAATAGGCAATAACCATGACGATGACGTGTACACTGTATTTATGTAAACAACTTTAATGTGGATGCGGACACGAACTAAATTATGTTCAATATCAGTAATTTCTTTTACATTTTAATTTGTATTTTTAAAAATATTGATGGAAAATAGTTTACCTATTTTTTTTTTTGGCTTATTTAGTTTGTTGTAGTCGTTACGTAAAATACATACAGCTATTTTCATAATAATAATATGTAAATTATAAGTAGGTACACTTAAAATACTTAAAATATTGTTAGTCATCAGAAAATAACATTCATTACAATCATGTTGAGTTGTTGAGTATGTTTAGATAATCAGATGCTAATGAAATATTTTAGGTGTATAATTAATAACCTCGTAAAGTTTCTCCAATATTTTTTTTGATGATTTTTATCTGCATAGCAAATTTAATCACATAGCGTTTAAATTAAATTGTATTATAATACTAATATAGTAATATATATCTAATATGAATATGTGCATTGTAGAATTGCATATTATTTTATTCTTACGATACATTATATAATCGTATATGAGTATATAACATTTTATAATTCATTATTAACCTTAATAGTGTTTGTATTGATATTTTTATTCAAAGTTTAAAATTTTAAATGCCTAGAACATTTTGAAAAAACTTGTTTTCTCTTTGGTTTAGTTATTCTAATTTCTAATTATAGCAAGTTTCTGCTAGTATATTACGCAATATGACATATGTCCCATCTGGGTATTAATTTAAATTTTTAAATTTTATTGGAATGGCTTAAAATTGTTTGTGTTTACATTAAAAACCTTATATACACGATATAACTATTTTTATACATAAAAGATCAAACTGTTCACTGCAGCCTGCAGGTATTCATATAGTGTATGGTCTGTTAAACCTATACTGTTGTATTAAATGTTATGTAATATTATTTATTCCTTGCTACTTATTTGTACTTTATACCCAAGAATAACCTTACAAAATGTAAGTAGCAGTCAGTTGTAAATCTATTTTCATCATAATAATAATATCGTATAAGTAGGAAGTTTATTGTGGTATTACTTATTGGTGTGAAATGTGAATAAGAAATAGTATACCCACCAACGTTTTAAAGCGAACTTAACATATGTATATACGTTTTCTAATGTTCATATTTGTTTTATCACTAATCGAATAACGACAACATTAATAATTGTGTTTAATTATTATTGCTATTATAATGTTATTTAATAAAATTAAAATTAAAAAAAACTTGAGTGATAGCGCCCTCGCTTTACAAAACAAATGGTCACAAAGATAAGAAATATAAACAAAATATTAAAAGGTCTAGTTAGTTATTTTATTTATCATTCATTTATACGAAGGCATTAAACTCATTTATTCATCTATAAGATATATATATTATATATCATTGATTGATCGACTTCATTTGTTTTTATAACTTTCATGATAAATTAATATATTTTCATTTTTATGAACATTTATATTATAAGATGCAGAGCTGGGGGCCACACGATATTAAGTAGCCTTTTGATGATCATTTGTATATTATTATACTTCTATATTATCTATATGTAATTAAATCTTGTCAATATCATCCATAGCCACTGTTGTCACGGGTTTATTTAAATAAAAAACTAACAACAGAAAATGGATTCTGCTGAATGCAAATGTTCAATGTTGTATAGTGTATACGTTTGTAAGATGCAACAACGCATGCGGGCATTAAGTCATATTATTTAGAGGCTATCATGTTTACGATACTGCAACTACTGCAGTAACCCTAACCAGCATGTTTTATTAATTAATATAATATACACCATACAAACAGGAATCGTGTAGAAGCTTTTTAAAGCATGTTGATTAATATTTAACATATATACGGCGATATACCTATATGGGCTATATGTTTATATTATATATAATACCATAATATTACCATGATAATACTATACTGGGACCTACTACCAAGCCATTATATATACCCCTCATGTTGCCTCTAAATTTGTATACTCGACTAATCTATAAACTTGATAAGAACACTTCATTTAAAGGCTTATACACAACCAGCGATGGCGGTACTTGATTTCAAGCAGTTTTAATTTTATGTTTCTATATGTTAGAATAATATACTACGTTTATAAACTAAAATTTATAATACACTTTATGTTTACTGTGTCCATCCGTCCACCGACTTTCGTTGTCATAGTTACCTACCTGCCAAATGCCATTATGGATTTTTTTTTAAATATTATTTGACTATATATTTTGGCATATGAGTTTCCAGAGTTTAACCATCATAAGTATATTGATGATTGTGTTGGCGTAAAATTTATTAAACTTACCATTTAATTTTATACATTTTTTTTTTTAGATAGCACCTAGTATTTATTGCGCGCAGTTGTGTTTATAAAGATGTAGATTTGAATATACCTAACTCATTTAATATTTGGCAATTTAAAATTAATTTTTGGTTGTACTTAATTTCAAACGCATTTGTATTGTGCATGTATTATGTATAGTATAATGCTTGCGTTGTTCATGTGCGCTGTGGTTTTGTAGCTCTGAAAATAGGTGTTCAAAATAGATTATTCATTGAGTTTTTTTTCGTACTGCAAATGGTACATTAATTGTTAACAATTTAAAATGATATATCATACTATTACAAAACTCAGCAAACAGATATTTAAAAAAAAACAGTTTAGGTACCTATAGGTAAACCAATTTAAGTATATTATGTTGGTTTCGTTTCACCTAGTCCCAATGTGTAGTATGTATTGTGTAGATTTACTAATTACTGGTATATGTTTTTACAACTGTGGTGGTTCTGCCGGGTCTGGTCTCTTAAGCTGTAGCGTTCACAACTCATAGTATATAGTTTTGAGTTTATTGTCATTTTCGGCAATTATGAAGTCGAATATTCGAGTTATAAGCCATAAGTGGACATAAATTATTCCGATTTATCAAAAAATTTGAATTGTTGAGAAAATGTATCACAAATATCCTATATTAAAATGCAGGAGCTAAGGAATTTCTTTTCAAGAATTTAGAAAATTCTACTTATATGTCTTATGTACGTTCGACTGTTCGAGTAATCAAGGTTCCACTAATCCACTGTATATTCAAGTATTCAACTTATAGCCTGTAGGTTGGTACGTATTGAATAGTGAATACACGCGAAACTCAGCTAAGACATGTTTGATGGTAATTTTCAATTCTGCACATTATAAGTAATACATTGATATTGATCCTCTTTCCAAACCTAGGATTTATTTAAAAATAGTTGTAGCAAAAATGTATACCGTTACTAAATAGTATTTCTATTTTAAAATAGAAAAATAATTACACTATACAAATAATGTTGAGTCATGTTTGTGCCAAACGATGCAAACTGCAAAGAGAAATTCGTTCAACAATTTGTAATGACTGATAAATCATTGGAAATGTGATTTTTTTTTTTAGAAATTAAAAGTTGTCTATTGCATGACGACGAGCATTGTACAAATTAAGTTAAACGTTGTGAAATAAATAATTATATTTAATTTTGTTCGCATTCAATTACGTCGTATTGTTTGTAATAATTTTATAATTAATAATCATTGTGAATTATGATGGGATGTTAAATATTTAGATTGATAGGTATTATACAGTATACACTCTATTTTTAATATGTTGTTAGGGAATTACCAATTATGATAAAAAATAATCACATTATGATAGAACGCCGACATAAATGTTAGAATTATTTCCACATTTTTTTGGGGGCAAAATGATGTTAATTTTCTTGGCTAAAATGAATTGGATGCATTTATATTTTATTGATCTCTTTTAGTTATCAAAGTGTATTTTTTATATGACCTACACATCAGTTACATCTTAGTCCTCGTGACAATTTATGAGTTAAAAATATAGATATCAATTATAGAATGAAAATGATTTAAAATAAATAACATTCAATAATATTGAAAAATCAATAAAATTACAGATACATGATTGATCTATGACTGAGCACTCTTGGTGTGTGGATGGGTTTTTAAATTGTATAGATAGGTATTCTTATCAATGATTATTGACCTGGTGATGTCGTAATTTATTTTTTGTATTCATCATACTTATATGACTACAATAATTATTTTAGTATTTATATTAAATGGCTAAGATCAATTTAAGTTTTCTTAAATTAAAATGTTACATAATAATGAAATAATATTCATATCGCATCATTACAATTTACAGTAGGTACCTTACTTAGTACTTACACAGTTTAAGACGTGTATAATATCTTAAAATATAAAATGTTGAGTTATTGTATATGAGTAAGTATGTAATGTTGAGTTATTTATTTTATTATTTTAAAATGTAAACCCTTTATGGTAAGTGTTTAAAGTTTGATCCGAAATTGTGAAATACTAGATTTTTTTGGCTTTACTGATAAAATCTAAGTATACTTTTTTTATATATGTAATAGAGAGATATTATTGTTATTAATGTACATATAAGTCAATACCATCGTACCGAAGAACAACAGCGTAAAAAGAAATAATAATATTTACGTAATGGCTAAAAGTCTTAAATCATTGCAACGAAAAATGATTTTGAATGAAGGCTGGTCTATCAGCAGCTATTAATAAGTGTGTTTTATGATATTATTGCTATTAAAGTTAACTATTTTACTATTACTGCAGTAAGTTGAATTAATTATTGCCGGAAGCCTGAAAACATAGCATTTGAAAAAGGACTTGTGTGTATAAAATATAATAATATACTTTAAAAGTTTCAACTTTTAAGTACACACAAATAATATTTTTAAATTACAAAAACAGAACTAAAATTGTGATTTTATTATGACAATTTTTGAGCTAATTATATGCCTAATAAATTTTCGGGTTTTTAAAATTTTTTTTCTATAAATATCGATAAAAAATGTTTTTTTGGTCAAATTGCTTGAAAATGTAATACAAGATTCTTCATAAGTTGGTAAAATAGCAGATCAAAAATATTACAAATACATATATACAATTTTTTTTTATAAGCATTTATACTTCATAAATGTTGACCAAAATTCATCATCAAATATCTGCAAATTGTTTTGTAGTTAAAACTTTATAAAATGTTCAATTTTTAGCTATAAAAATTTAAAGTTTACAACAAGGTTTTTTTGTAAATAGTTTATAGTGTAACCAAAAAATGTGTTAAAAAAAATTTTTTTTGTAGACATTTTAAGTTTAAATTTGGCCCGCGAAATTAGATATTTAAATGAAAATTAACAATGTTATTTATTTTGTTGTAAATTAAAAATATTTTTTGTGTATGCTTGAAACTTTTAAAGTATTTTATTATATTTTAAACATTTAATAACATTTTCAAATGCAATGTTTTCTCCAAAAATAAATTCAATCTACTGTATTATAAAATTAAAATTATATTTTATATAGTAGCAATTTTTTCATAAAACACAATACATACACTGTATGCTTACAGACCGTCTTCGCTCAGAATCGTTTTTTGTATACAACGATTTATATCATTGAATACAAATTTAACATATCCATTGAAGTGACCCATTGGACACGTATAGTACAGCAGAGCGAGCATCTGCACTTGCCGACCTTATTTTTTTTTTAAATATCGATGAAAAAAATGTTGTTGGGTTGATAAGCTTGAAAATGCGTATTACAATTTTTTATGTTTCTTATATAAGTTGTTACAATAGCTGCAGTTAAAAAATATTAAATACACATAAGTATACACGATAAGTAGTCGAAATAATGCTTCGATTTTCTTCATCAGTATCTTTTCTGGTGGGAAAATGAATCTATAGTTAGTACTTTTGACAATTCTCAATACCTAGTAAAACACATCATTGTAAATCCAATACATTCATCGCTCCACTCAGAATCTAAAATGTGCAATGTTTTTTTTGTAGCTTTACCTGACTGTTGTTATATATATATTAACTTTGAATAATAATAAATTATATAGTACAAAAAGTTATGTTTCAGCATGTTATTTAATTAGGAATTTTCCTTGAAAATCATATATTAATATATTATAGTTGTTCTCTTAATTAAATATTATCACAAACGTTTACTTTGTTAAATAAATTATGAAGATTTCCGTTCAAATTATAGTTGCAATTAAAAAAATTGTATATCTAGAGCTAACGACACGACTTAATGTTAATATTTTTATAGTTTCAATTCGTAAAAATAAAAATGTAATAAATAAAGATAAATTATAAACATATAAGTCATACCTACATTATACATTTTTATAATTAGCCATTCTAACTCTCATATAAAATAAAATAAATATAGGAATGACCTTAATAATGTCCTTAATCATCATAATCTTTGTATCGTCATATTATGGACCAGTTGGCTGAGGTTCAAATATATTGAATAGATTTAAATATACTACCTTTAAACATTTTATCAGATAAGCATTCAGAATTGCATTTCCATAAGGAAGTTAAAGTTGAATAATCATAAATTATGAATTATTCCTAATAAAAATAAAAGTACAATAAAACCTCGATTATCCGTCACTCTCTCATCCGCCAACTTCTGTTATACGTCGCCCACTGCAGTCACAATGGTATCGTGAATTATGAATAGAATCTTACACGAAAAATAAAAAACTTATCTATGAAAAAAAGCCTGTGATTCATATAGACAAACTAAAAAACTAATTTTTTCAAACATTATTTAATCATCAAATACACTAATACGTTAAATATAAAATTAAAATATAATATATATCTAATTATAAAAATAAATTTTTTTTTTTTTTTATCGGCCGTTTAATTCATTTACTCGTCAGTATCTTGGTCCTGTTGCAGACGGTTAATCGAGGTTCTATTGTATAAATATACATTAACAACAATACCATAACAAAGTATGACGAAAAGCCGGAAATGATTCCAAACCACCGGGTTAGGATATTCGATAGTGATGTTGTAATTATTAGATACCTATACATTTAAACGTGACAATCATCGCATTCATATATAACGATAATTTTGACACTTTTTATTTTATCACGTTCATATAAAAAATATTGATCATACATACACGAATATATAATATGTATAATATAGAGGACTCCCACAAACCCACCAGCATTGGCGCATTCCGAATTTCTTTCAAGTTCCGTCGTTACCGTGTATAGAGTGACGTAGCTAATTTGACATTTTTTGGAAATGAGTCTAATATTTCATCCACTCTAGGGTACAATGCAGCACCAATAACCCAATAAAGGCATCCGTTGACATATTAATTGTAACTACCTGTCGTAGTTAATACTAAAATACTATAGTTAATACCAAATTATTACTTATTGGCCTTTACCCACCCAGCCACCCATTAACCCTTAAGAAACTTAGAGTCTCGATTAGCCTCCTCACCAAGCCACTGACCGAGGATCTTCTAAATAGCAAAAGGTTCTCTCGAGACACACGCTATACTACTAAAAAAATGAACGCTGGTAATTTCGTGTGAAATTTTGCCACCCCCTTAAAAATCCGAAACGCCGAAATACGAAGTGTCGACGCGTTTACGCATATTCCTATTAATACGATACTAGTCTGGATTTAGTTACCATCACTCACGTATAGCTGATGATGTACGATAATACGACAGTGAACGTCGAGTGCTCGTACGTACAGGTATCTATGAAAAAGTAGTATAAATAGTAGTTGTAGTCGTTGCCGCAGCCGCCGACCTTGAACGCCGTCGCCGAACTCGACACGCCGTACAATCGGTGACTCTGCAGCGCAAGCGGACCACGAGGAGACGCGGTCGCCAGTGTTGGCGGACGTGTCCGGGTAGTACAACCATCAGCCTATTACTACAACGATAGTGCGTCGTCCGGGTCCGCGAGTCATCGCCGCGTCGTTTTCGCCTCTCCGAGATTACAATTACTCAGAACTCTCCTGAAAAGCTGTTCGGAGGTCCGTCGCGCGTTTGTCGAAATCCAGTGTCTGGGCTTTATCCCCCCGTCGATACGACAGAACAAGCGGGTAGCGTTCGTCGCCGCCGCGGCTGAGGTTAGAGCTCGATTTTTCTTTTAATATACAATATTACAATAATAATAATTTTCCGACGTTGATATTATGCCGATCCTTTTGTTGTCCGGCCCCCCTGCCCGCTGTCGGTGCCTTTTTTTTTCTGTACACGTGGACACATCGTGTGTACGTTTTGGAAACGGTCTCGAAACGTGTTCACACACGTACACACGATGGCAGCCTTGCACACAAAAGAGCCGAATAGCCGATGTTGGCGCGTTGTACAATGTACGGGTTCGCCAGCGGGTGGTAGTGGTGCTGCGTTGTGTGGCGGTGAAACCCGGGGGTGGGGGGCAGAATATTTCGATTTGTCAAAGCGACGTTGTCACGTTTCCCAGCCTCTCCGAGCCAACCGCCTTTTGTGCGTGGTCTTGTGGCGTATACAACGTGATCGTTTCATCGTATTTTTTTTTATCCTTTCTTCACTTGTTCCATACAATCGTCAGAAACCACGTTTTGTTTACTATTTTTAATTTCAAACGGTCTTCTGTTGTATAGTCTGAACTATGATATTAATTACGTATAAATCATATCGTTCTGATAAAGTGATAACGTATTCGTGGGCGCCGGGCGGTGGACCCCAGGACGGGAAAATGGATGAGCTCTACAACTAGACCCGTCTCGAAAAACTTCGGTAATAATGGCCGAACGACAACGATAAGAATACAATCACTCTGTGTATCATAATATAATTTATCACATATTATACAACGTTATAGTATTATATTATACCTATAACATACCATTATAATATCGTCCAACACTTTTAACAATATAACCGCTTAGCGGTCCCCATATTTCCCTGCTGTTACCCACCTATCACTGTACGCGTCTTCAGCCGATGTTCGACCTTTGTGTCCTGATAGACCGTGCTGGTCTGCCCCGAAATCGATTTCGTTCACTGCAGTTCAGTAGTTTCGCAGCACGTTTCGCCTACGAGACGGTCATCATGAGGTCCGTGAATTCGGAGAAGCGCAGTACAAGATTTGCGGGCAAACGGCAGCCGGCTGTTATCGTTGCATTAGGAGGAGGAGGCAGTTGTACGACGGACTGCGGAGAAAGCCGCGGGTTAAGAAACGAACGGGGTTAGCGCGCTTGTATTTTTTTTTTGTCTGTCATTAATGATTGTGAAGTGTATGCAAAGTAGACATTTTCTGTTGGGTATCGTACCATAGTTTTCAGATGCTTAAAATCACAAAAATGTACCTTCGTCCAAACCTACCGGTTCTACTTGACTAAAAAAAAATTCCAAATACGAAACGATTAAACTAATGGCATTGTGTTCTTCGCGACAGTGTGTAACGACGTAGTGTACTGAACTACCGTCTAGAAACACGAAAATTGCTGACTGCTGATAGTAGTAATTCTATAAAAATAAGAGTACCTACTACTTAATAGTAGGCGACAGACGACAGTAGCACCAATGCATCACGATTCACGATGGTGATGAATGTCATAGTGACATAGTCATATCTACATTGTGTATTTTTAGATTTTTAACGTGCATGGCGTCCGTGATAAAATATTATATACAATTATTATAAAATAATTTTAATTATTGTATTTTTTATATTAATCAAACTCTTAAATTTACTCTTGCAAACTTAACATTACTCTGTGCGTTGCAGTGGTTGCAGCTTATTCCTAAAATTATATTTTTCATTTATTTTTTTGTCTCGCGCGTAAATGACTGAACACTGTTGAAAATAAAATATAGACTTTTGTTATCATTCATGGAATTAAGAACATCGAATAATTTGTCGGGATCTGAGTACGAAGTACCTACAATCAGGCCCGGATTATCACTATCGTAGGCCCTAAGCACTTGTTGAGTACAAATCGAAATTAACTTATCATAAAAATAAAAAAACATAAAATATCAGCAAAAAAATCGTATGACTAACATTTTTGTAGGCCTAAAAATGTTCTTAGTCCCTAGGCACAGTGCCTATGTGTGTTAATTCGGCCCTGCCTACAATAAATTAATGTATTTTACAGTGAAGAATAGTTTATAATAATATTTACAAAATAACAACTTGACTAGTATCCCAGATTCCCAGAACCTATCAGATTTTATCTTTATTATTATTCACGGGGCTAAACAAAATAATATCATCGAGTTACTAGTTTATGACCTATTGATTGATTACTATTAATGAGATTAAAATGTATATTCCTTTTTTAAAAATGGTTCCGTATTTATTTTTAATTTAATACCTAGGTATGAAAATATTAAATACATTTTTAGTTTCTATCGAATTTTATGTAATATTTAGAACAAGATTTTTGTTATATTTACTTATTTTTGTGCAAAAAAAAACGCAATACACATACACTGTGATTGTATTTCGTTGTGATTTTCGTTTAACTCGCATTGTTTTGTTTTTAATAACAACTACAAGTTTTCTGGTTGACCTACTTCGTATAATATGTAGGTTGGCAGGTTGCAATTTAATTTCATCTTCATTCTGTATTGGTATTTGATAGTAATGATATTAATAATGTCTGCCATCGGGACTTATAAATTGTGCGATCAAACAACTGTGAAACAAGGAGAATAATGAGAATAATGAGAAAAATATGTTATGTGTTCAAGTTGACACTTTGAAGTTTGAAAATGAGATAAAATAAATTACACTCAAGTTTCGGTGTACATTTTTATGATATTAATTTTTAAAATAAATTAATTTAAACTGCCTACCATTTGCTTATTAAAGTATATTTAGTTGGTTTATTCTTGTAATATTTTTATGATTTCTAAGAAAACAATTATGTTGTAAATTTTTAATTAATTTTACATTTTTTCACTTAATTCTATTAGGTATAATTTTTAGATTTAAATAATATTTAAGGTGTCTAGGTATACAATTTTAACAATTTTGTCCAGACTTGCAGTGTCTATGTACATTTATATGGTATAATTATTATTTTTGTGAGTATTTAATTGGTTTCAAACACTCAGTATATTATCACTAGTCTCTTATCAAATTGCTATGATTTTATTTTATGTAATTGTTTGAATCAGTATTTCATAATTCAATATTTATCAATTTCTTAATTTCTTTATAGAATAAATATAAAATACTAAAATAGATACCTATTAAATATATTTAAAGCTAATCAAATAAAATATAGGTTTTTAGTTTTTGGAAAATACTAAGTATTTCATGATGTACCTAATGTATTATGTATTGTATTAAGTAAATTAAATAGAAATATATATTATAATGTAAACGTTGCTAATTTTTATATTGTTATTAATGGTTTATTTTTATTTTAGATGCTGCGAACAGTGATAAACAACAACATGCATCACCTAGAGTGACACTGAGACTTACCAACACGGGTAATAATCAATTTAAGAGTTTGTCTGCTCGACAGGATGAGAAAAATAAGAAAATAGCTGAGGAACAGAACTCCAGCATGACGAATGATACGTAAGTATTTTACACAAATAACATACATTTTTTTTTGCATTCACAACACATTTTACAATTAATATTTTTCACTTTTAGAAAAACTGTTGAGACTGAAGAAAAACCAGAAACACTCACCCAGTCGGTTTCTCAATCGTCTGCAAATGTATCAACTAGTTCACCAGCAGAGAGTGCATCAGTTAGTACTTCTAAAGAAACTGAATCCAAAGATGGTGGCTCAGGTGAAGCAACTGATACTGTAAATAGCTCATCAACCGAATCTACTGTAAAACCATTAAAAGAAACAGATAACTTAAAACGACCTATAGTTGAAGAAGACGAAGAAATTAAACCAAAAAAACGCAAAGAAGATCATAGCCAAAGTTCCAAAGGTGACTTACTTTTTTGGATTTAATATGATGTAATAAGTAATTTCTTATGTGCATGGTTACTATCAATAGGTTTAAAATTATACTTTAGTAATTAACTTTAAATCTCTCAAATTTATCAAACAATAATTTGTTGAATTTAAAATGTATAACATTTCTTATATTAATTTGAGCTTGGAGATTTGTTATTGTAGGTACTTATAAATTGAATACAATTTTTTGTAGTTGGTATTGAACTATAAAATTACTAACAATTTTACTAATATCTGTTAATTATAAAATTATGTAACGTATAAACTTAAAATGTAACAAGTCATAATATTTTTCTAAATTAAATAGAATTTAATTTTATGCTATTTTAGAACTATGTATCAAACAATTTATTTGAACTTTTAAAATTCACTTTTAATTTTGAAGTAAAATGTTTACACTTGGCTTAACATTAGGTCAAATCATTTATGAAAAAAGATAATGGAATAGCTTTAGAAAACAACACATTAATACAAAATTAAATTATGATATTCAAAAACTGTGTCAATTTAATTTTCTTTTACAGTAGAAAATATTGAACAAATTGGAAAAAAACTAAGATTACTTTGTTTATTAAATTGCATTCCTGCATGTTATAAATGTATAGAACTGTGTAGCTAAGTAAACAATTAAAGGCATTTTGAGATTTGAAAAAGAAACCTATGCAACATCTAATCTTTAATAAATATTCTTAATATATTTTCCATAGTATAATACATTATACATTGTGCATTTAAATTAATATTTTAAATATAATATTATACTACTTAAAATAATAATAATGAATATACATTCATGTAGTATTTATTTATCTATAAAACATTCTAAGAAGATACTTTAGGTAGGTAGAATTATGTAGGTATTTTGATTTAATTATATGTATTAGATAGATTAATCTGTTTGAACTATTTGTTTCTAGAATCTAAAAGTGATGAAACAGTGATAATTTAACTTGTCACAGATCCCTTTTTTATTTGATAAAAAAAAATTAAATAATTGAATTTTTTTACAGGTAAAAATGAGGCTTCTAGTCCTAAACCTGAAAGTGATGAGGACAAGTCTGGTGGTTCAGGGCCTTCTAATGCTGACAGTCCTGGCGGTGGCCCTAAAGTACCTCCATTAAAAATTGTGATACCTACTACTGATGCCGATACGGGTACAAGAACAAATGGTAAGAATGGTAATCGATCACATCACCATACAGCATTACCGTATGTAGTGCCATCTGAGGAGTCACCACCGGCATCTAATCAGCCTACCTCGCCAAAGTCGCCGCAGAAAGCGACCTCTGATACAATAGCTGTAGAAGAGCAAAAGTCTCCTCAAACCAGAGTATTAAGGTCATCTAACAGATGCGGAAGTAACAGTAGTGGTGCACCAAGTCGTGGTACTTCTCCAATTGTTCCCGATGAACAGTTGGCTCCAACTTCTTCACCTGCTGCTGTGACAGTGGATGCAGGATCAGGTAACCCGTCACCGTCTGCTACTCGTTCAGAACAGACTGAAAATGTATCGGCAATCAATTCTGGAGATGACAAACAGGCAACTACTACTGCTGCAGCTACTGCTACTACAACATCTGAATCTACTGCTACTGCTGAACTGTCAGGCATGGAACTACATCCTAGACGGCGCAAATTAAAAGCTAGCCGTACTGAATCTGAGACTAGTGATAATTCATCTGCCGCCAACGTTACTGCTGTAGAAACTAATCCGTCCGGCACAACCAGTGAACCTGCTCCAGTTACCAATTGCTATCAAATGTTTTTAAACATTAGAAAACAAGTAAATTGGTTAAATAATAATATATTCAATTGCTGTTTTTATTTTTAAACATTATAATTGTTATTCATTTATTTATTGTAGATTGATAAGAGACGTAAGAATTTGTTTCCTGTGCAACCAAAACCACCATCTGGATTTAAAGACTATCTTATGAATAGGTGCACATATGTTTTGGCTGGTAACTCTAATAGCCGTGTAGTAAATACACAAACCCCATCACCAGCCAATTTACACGAGCAGTTGAAAAAGCTGTTTGTTGAACAAGAGAAGGAGAGACAAAGACTTCGTGTACAGGTTTGTTTTTAGCTAGTCTTTTATTTTTTTTTAAAAAGTATATAGTATAATAAATATCATAATTTTATATTTTGTTTAGCACATAGTAGAAAAAGAAAAATTGGTGTTGAGTGTTGAACAAGAGATACTCAGGGTTCATGGACGGGCTGCACGTGCATTAGCTAATCAGCTTTTACCATTTTCTGTATGTACTATACTCAAGGACGATGAAGTATATAACATTATGACACCCGAGCAAGAAGAAGAGAAAGATAGACATGCACGATCCCGTTACAATGGTCGTCTTTTTTTGTCATGGCTTCAAGATGTAGATGATAAATGGGAAAAAATTAAGGTAATAATTTCATAAATTATAACTATCTACAAAAAAAAATGATTTAAATATTTAATGATCACTGAAGGAATCAATGTTACTCCGACATCACAATGAGGCAGAGAGTTTACACGCTGTACAGAAAATGGACTGGGGATGGAAGTTGAAAGAATTACAGTTGTGTACCTATAGCTCGGAACCCAATATTGATGAAGAGCATGTACCAATGGTTTTAGTCAGCGACGATTTTGATCTCTTGCCTGCTTAACCTAGTTTTGTTATTTATCAACATATTGGTACAGTGTCAAATGGCGAGTGCTGTTTGTTTATTCGACTAAGCTATAGTTGATATTATTATTGTTATGGATAAAGATAAATATTTAACTTAACAACATGTCAACATCCAAATGTTTGTCACTTGTATTTGTGCCATTTTATCAATAATAAACTAATAACAATATTGTGTGTTTGACCAAAAGTTGTTTGTTACTATCATTCTTCTAATATAAATTAATAATTTCTTGACAGATTCTTTTATGGTGATAATAAATGTTTTCTCAAACCAATTGTTTACTTTTTTTATACATTTTTTTTACACCAGATGGTTATTTTAACAAAACACTCGATTCTTTTGGAAAATGTATAAAATGCTCAATTTTTACATTTTATACTTCTTAATTTTTATTATTTTTATAGACAGACTTGATTTTAATGTTGACCTTAAATATTTTTTATTAATAAGTACTTAGCTTAGATGAGCAACACAAATAATTTTCATAAATAATAATGCACTAAAATATTTTTTGTTCTTAATAATTTTGATGTAAGTTATATTTTTTAAAATTATTAAATAACTTATAAAGAACTGTTAAAGAGTATTACAGACATAATTGATCACGTGGACTTCTTAAATCTGAAAAACAGTTATTTTCATACAGTTTAAAATTATTTTTCATAATTTAATACAAGAAAAAACTTTATAGTTTTTCAAATTTATGTAAAAGCCTTAAAATACAATTTCAAATTCAAATTTTAGATTAAAAAAAATCATAAAATGCCCTTAAAAATGAAAAAAATTACATAAATTTAAAATTATCAAAAAATGCAAAATAAAAACTTATATGCTTTACCTAGGTATATGCTATAAAATGAGTATCGAATAGCTAGCTTCGGAAAACAATGCAAAAGTGCATCGAAATCCCAGACTTAATAATGAGTATGCCACTTTAAAATAAAAACCTAATTGGTGTCTTAGTTGAATTAGGTATTGGTATTTGGTATATTATTGCAATGATGCAAGACTATATAAGCTAAACTCGTGCATTTGAAATTCGTTTATGTATCTTATCAATATCATTTTTACTTAAATGTTAATCTTTTTCCAAAAATAAAACTACAGGCAATCACTTTTTAAGGAATTGGATATAAATAATTTGAATAACATATTTGTAGAAAAATGGAAATTTAAGAGGATGCCATACCACCCGTAGTTTATCCATAAAAATGGTTTTGCACATAACTAACATATAGAAACAGTATTTACAGTATCCTTACCAAATTTTTACCAGAAAAATGTAAGTATGTCATTGTCGTAGCTTTTTTTTTTTGATAATTAAAAGATAATTCAAATTAATCATTTGTACAGATTTATTCATTTTTTCATTTATTAATTAAAAACTCTATGACAGATAAAGTTCTCTTCTATGGAGTATGAATATTTGGTAAATCTACTACAAATAATGTAATCGCATTGGTCCCGCACGAAACTGTTTTTCTAAAGTATAATCTCTTTTTACATAACAAATATTTTGGTACTGACATGAAACCACTTTTTAAAATATGAACTTTGAATTAGTAATTATATATATTTAAGATTAAGGAGGCTGCAGTGGATGAAAAAAAAATTTCTTTGTGGTCAAACGTTTGGCTGTTAGACCAAATAGCTAGACAAAATTTGGTTGACAGATTTTAATTTTGAAAATGGATTATGCTTGATTAACAAGTTTACTAGGTTTGAACAGAGGCAATTTTTAATATATCGAATATTGTTAGTGTCATGACTCTGAATGACTCTAATATCAGTAATATGCATTAGTATATCACTAGTATGATGAATAATATAAATAAAAAATATCATACTTTTATTCATGGACATCATAGCTGAAAAAATAGATATTCAATTCGCCCCTATTTAAACCTAGTAAACTTGTTAATCAATTGAAATCTATCATTCCAATTTCCTTTAGTTTTGTTTGGCTTATTTGCCTAAAAGTCAGTCTTTTAAATTGAAAAAAGTTTACCATAATATAATATCATCGTCGATGAATTTAAATATCGACCGACTGGCCAATATTATGCGGGCCTACCTTTACAATTCCACGAAATACACAGATGATATTTCTTGATACAAATAATGTAATTATTATTAAATAATAAATATATTATAATTTATAAATTATAATCTAGAAACACAGTAATGTTTTGAAGCAAAGTAAAAAAAAAAAGAAGCGTAGCAACATTATAAACCGAGTAAATATTTTGGTGTTTTTTATTTAAGCCTACAGGCTTTAATACTTAAACTATAATTTTTTTTTTTGCAATTCACCTATATAGGTTTTGAAGTTATAAATGTGTCCACAGCTTACAAGATTTCTTTTTAAATTTTAGATACTTTTTAAGTGGTAGAAGAATTACTGATATAGCTGCATCTGAATAACATGCTAAAAAAAAAATAAAGTCCGAATTGCATGTCCTATTTTTTATTAACCTAACCCTAACCTTCAACCTTGCATTATATTGTCATGCTTTTTGACAAATCAAAAAATTATTTAACGTCAATCATTAAAAAAAAGTATAGAAAAAAAATGTCACATGCCTAATAGATGATTAGGACTCTCGTGTTTCGCCCACTTTTAAAGTTCGAACTGAAGTGACAAGGACAACAATGACATCAAATAACCTAACCCAACCTAACCTAACCTAACCTACTATAGACTAATCTATAGTATTTGGTAACATTGAACAGAGAAGAGTAAAAGACTGAAGAGTGAACACCAGTGTCGAGTACACTGTACTCTCTGTACGGGTATAGGTACTAATAATAGTAATAGTACACTATTCACCTAACGATTCTATACCAATGTCTTGTATCATAGATTAAAACGTGTAGATAGGATCACTTACAAATTACTAACTATATTATACAGTACATATTAAGTTTATATTCATTTAAATTGCATTATATGATATAGAAAACATTTTATTTATTGCCACATAAAAAAATAGTTACAAATTTTTATTTTTAAATTTAAACTCAAATATCTTTAATAATTGAATATTAAAAAAAAATGTATGTGTATAAAACTGTTGTAATAATAATAATGTACGATTAAATTCTTCACAATTTTTTTGTAGAATCATTCTTTTAAAAGTTATTATCAATTATATTCAAAAACTAACGATTTTGAACATTTTTTTGTTATTAAAACTTTAGAGCTTTTGCGGCACGGGTTAAAGTTGATTAATTTGTCTAAAAAATTTTTCTCATGCTTTTTTTAAGTAATGGAACCGATTTGAGGGTGGTAACTTGAACATTTCGCAATTTTTTTTTCCTTCATCTATACCAGAGGACCACTCTACTGTACATTACCAGTGGCGTAATTATAAATGTTTTATGGGAGGGGATATGGATATTTTAAAACCAAAGACCCGTGGAGGGCTTCGCCCCCCACACCCCCCTTCGACCTTCCCACTAATTTCTTTTTCAATATAATTCATTTTAAAAATATATATTATTAAACAAACCATTTTCTTTATTACATTTATTACATTATATTATTAACAAACACTATACGGTGTTTGATTTTTTTTAATTCTATTAGTTTTCTACTCCACAATTTAAGTTCAGCTAATAAATTAGCTACATCCTGTTTTGTAGAATAGAAATTGATTAATTTCTTGAATTATTTTGGCAATACAGTAATATAACTAAACATTTTTTTTTTTTTAGTAATTTGTATTTTGTAAAACAACAGTATATAAATACGGCACATGGGGGGGGATCTATCCCCCATATCCCCCCCGTAATTACGCCCCTGTCCATTACCACAACATCGTTTTATCTACATCGTGCATTCGTGGTTGAGAGTTTGAGTATTAAGCTAGTTACTGAACCACAAATTAAGATTTACCTTCAATAATAAAAATAGTACAATCTAAATAATACAAGATGTCGTGGACCCAATGGACGACTATTTTGTCACGGACTAATAGACTATATGGAAATATATAACTATATAGTATATTGTCTACTTTGTATGACTATTTTCATAATAGAGTCTCGTACTCTCGTGATTTCGTCTCATATATTTTTAATAGATCATCGCTCTATTTAATTCACCTGGGAGATATTTGATTTCCATCTACGGTTACACTGGTCACAGAATATAGTTGACACTCATGTCTGTCGGGTCTTGAAAATTATTCGCAGCGTCAGCGGTCGTCGCCTCGCCGTCGCCAGACGATAATTTTTTGTTGGTTTGGGTGATTAATAAATATCTATAATATAATTATCAAAGATCGTGTTAATAAATATTATTGTTGAGTATTGTTGTTATTCAATATTAATTTTGCGAGATCGTCTTCATTTCAGTTCTTTTCGCCGTTCTAAATTTATTATTTTATTTAACAGTCGTTTTACCAACCATAACGAATAACGATACAATTTCATAAAACATTTCGGGTTGAAACTGGTAGTCCACTAAATTACACCAGTACGTTGGTACTTGTTTACTATGTGTTTATATCATACTATAATAATTAATATTATATTTAGTTCGGAAAAATTGTTATTAGTTGTTGTTATAGTGTACGTATTCGTTTTGTGGGAAAATCCCTACATATATAGTACCTATGGCTACATACTAATATACTATATTAAACTATTAAAGTAGTATTAGGTAGTATGGTAGGTAGTAGGTACTACAATATCATAGTGGTATAGTACCAATACGAATACGTTATTACTAAATTACTTGCTTGACGCCTGCCGGTGTTGCTTGCTAATTGCTGGTCACCGCTTAAAGGAAATACGTTATTATATTTTGTGAAGTATTACGATAATTAAAATATAATATTAAGTTCATCGTTTTATATCGCGTTCGGTCTATTTCGGTATTGCTCGATTACGGTTTTAAACTTTTGTTGTGCGAGTTTTGTTCCATATTATGATGGACCTGCGGTCTGCCATGGCCAAACTATCCACCGCAAGTTCTTCGTCTGCTAATTTTTCGACAGTGGTCAAGCCGCATGAAATGTTTATGAAATGGTGTTCAGAAAACAACTTAAGAGCACAGTACAAAATAACCGGTATTCTTCTAAAATACATTTTATGCTTTACCTATTACAATATATTATATTGTTATAATTTATAATATAAATACCTACTATTATTACTATTTGTAATAAGCTAAATTTTGAATATTAACAATTAATATAGAATATTGATGGTTGGTAAACGGATATGTACAGTGAAACTTCTGTTAACGGCCAATGTAACTATCGTTCTTTTTCTTCTCGTCAAGATCAAGTATTATTAGATAAAAAAAAACTGAAAATCTAACACTTCTAAATAGCTGTAATTACGTCTGGTCTCTTTGATGACGTTTTATGAAAGCTTCACTATAATATAATAATTAGGTTATATTGTAGTAGGTAGGTACCTCGTACTTACCTATTGTAAATCTGATTTTTATCAATATTTAATATGTTAAGAGTGCCAATTGCTAAATAGTAGGTAACTACCCAGAAGCAAACTGGAACCCAATCAGCCCACTGTTCTGGAAAAAAAATCTGCCCCTAGCGTACAAAATAATCAACATTTAATGTAATTTTACCTCTTTATTTTTTTTAGTTTTCAAATTTATCATTTAACCATTTAAGTTAAAGATATTTATATTTTTGTATTGTTTGATTCCCCTCAAATTGTGTTATATATATTGTAAGATAAACATTTTTCTTTTTGCTGATGTTTCCAAAAATAGTTAATATCAAGAGTTTTAAAAAAATACTATTCATTAACATATCAAATAAATGAATCTAGGTAAAAATGTTCAAAGAAAAAATGTACACGGTAAAAATGTCCGGGGTAAAATGTCCATGGTAAAATTGTCTAAAATCAAGAATGTCCGAGGAAAAAATGTCCGAAACCAGAAATGTCCATGGTAAAATTGTACGAAATAAACTTTAGAAATTCATATAATTTATATAACATTACCTAATTAAAATGTATAAAAATCATTATTGCTGTATATTTAAACATGTCAAAAAAAAATTCATATAATTTATATAATATTACCTAATTAAAATGTATAAAAATCATTATTGCTGTATATTTAAACTTGTCAAAAAAAAATTCATATAATTTATATAATATTATTTAATTAAAATTTATAAAAGTCAATGCTATACATTTTAAAAAGTTTTCAATACTTCTTTCGTTATTTTTGTACTCTTCACATATTTTTTTTAATTTTTCTTGCATACCAATATACATTTTTTTTTTTTTGCCAGAGGTTGTCCAATATCTCTTTGCCCAATTTTAACTTTATCGACACCTAATTCTAATCGCATCTTTTCTATCAGTAACCATATACTTGGATGTGATCGAAATTAGGTACCTAGGTATAAATATTTACAGGTATTCAGGTATTTTGTCATTTTATTATAAGTATATTTGACATATACAGGGTGTTCCCATTTTATTATTAGTATATTTGACATATACAACCTGTTCCCATTTTATTATTTTTCGATACTTACATTTTTATTTTTCGGACATTTTTATCTTGGACATTTTTAACTCGGACATTCATGGTTTTGGACATTTTTAACTCGGACATTCTTGGTTTCGGACATTTTTTTCCGGACATTTTTTCCTCGGACATTTTTGTAGAATACCCAAATAAATAGGTACCTATCATATTTAAAATAAATAATATACAATTCACTTTGTTTTCTATACCGATAACATCTGGTTCATCAATGAAGAAGACTTTTTTACTACCTATATCCAGTAGGTAGGTATGTCCTCAAGTATTTCTTTGAAATCAATAGCATCCAAAATATCTCTTTTTAATTTTTATAGACAATAGACATGGATTCTTTAAGATGGTCTTGGTTTAAAGATGATTGTAAACAATGTTTAACTATCTTAAGCTTGCTGAATGCTCTTTCACATTTAACTTAATTTTTATAATACACAAACTGGGGTTTGACAAAACATTATAAAAACAGTGCTGTTTTCCATATCTAAAAACAATAGCTATGTAGGTAAAGTGTTTGTTTCCAATGAAGAACATCATAAAAATAGTGATCTGTTCAATGTGTTAAATAATATAACATAAAACCGGGCATAAAACAATAGTTCTGTGAAGTCGCCGGCTCGACTTTGCTAATTTGTTATGACTAATGAGTATGACCTGAACAGACTTGTATATTATATAATACACAGGGAATCAAATTTATGTGAAATTTAATTAATATATTAAAATAGTAATTAGTACTTAGGTTTGTCTATAAAAACATTTTTATTAAGATACATTTAAGATTTTAAAACATAATACTATGATACATAATAATACTCAAAATTATACTATGGCTATGTAACTTTTTGAAACAGTCAATGTTTTAAAAATTTTGGAATGTAAAAAGTGATATTTCAGCATGCAAATTATTTATTTAACTTTATTTAAATCACTAACATAAAGATAATAATATTATATTATATTTCTAGTTAAATAGATCTCTAAACCATCTAATCAAAATAATTAATTTGAGTGGTTATATTGTATGAATTTATAATAATATGAAAGATAAATAAAATTATTTGTGGGTTGTTAAGAAAAAAGAATGTGCTGGAATCAATGTTTGCTGTACCTAACTTGAAACTCTGCTCAAGCCTATGACGCTCGTCCCTTGATACTTTTTTATAACCCTGTAGGAGAAATGTAGTGTATGGAGTATTCACTGCATCTGCTGTACTAGTGTATTGTTAAGATTTTGTTCTTGTTTTTTGCCACTGAAGCAGAGTGGAATGTCACTGGACTATAAAAATAATGTTGATCCTCTTCTTCAGTTGTCTAAACTTTAAATAGGTAGGTTCTTATAATTAATTAAATATTTAATTGTAATTCAATATTCATATGGATACCAAAATACACCAAAATATATTCTGCTTCAGGAAATTCTAGTTTTTGTTCACTTTACCACCTATAGTTTTAAAATAAATATTTAAGCTAATGCAATATAAACAACTTGAGTAATTGGGGACATGGTTATATATAAATGTTAATTGTTGATACCCACGCATCAATGTGAAGCTTTTATACTTCATTAAAATGTTAAATCAGCGAACAGCATAATTATTACTTTTATTTTATTTGTTAACATTTTTGTTAATATTTATTATAAATACAAAATGGTAATAGTAGGTACCATTTAATAAAATTAATTTTTACAATTATTTAAAATGTATACTTTTTTTCTTAGACTCCTTTTGTTATTTTTTAAATTTATTAATTGTTAATTTCAATGAAATTATTTAAAATTGATTGAAAGTTCTTCTATAATAGTGTTTTCAAATAATTTTATATTTTGATAAATTATTGAATATCTGTTGGTTTATTAGGTAGTGAACAAGATAAAAATGTAAAATTTGAAATTAAGGTACCTAAATACACCTACATAGGTACTGGAAACGCAAAAACTGAAGAAACTGCTCGACAAAATGCATTAAAAGATATCTTATTATATTTAGCACAGAAAAATGAAATACCAGCTATTCCAAAGGTACATATTAAAAATGATAATTCTTTAATTGTAATATCATATAGGTTTATTTTTTGTTAACTTAACTGACCATGATTTTTGTTTAATTAGAAAAAAGAAAAAAAAAATGAGAACTCTAAAATAGATTCAACTAAAAATAAAAAGGTAAATATAAGAATATTAACGTTAGGTACTGTGCTAAGATAGAGTAAAAGTATTAAACATAATTATTAAATTTCAAATATTTTTTTTTTATAGCAAAGTAGTTTGGAACCAGTTGTTTGTGGTAACTGGACAATTGATACTGCTTATATGAGATTAAAACAATTCATTAAAGCTAATAATAAATCAAATTTTAAGATAAGTATTGAAACCGTCGGAAGGTAAATTAACTTATGATAATTTTTTTTATACTATATGCTATTCTTTGATCAAATATTAATTTGTTTTAGGAGTTATGTTGTTAAAATGTCAATATTTATTGAAAAACTTAATAAAAGTAAAATAATTAACTATACAAGTATACTAAAATTTCATTATTTTATCAAAAATAATTTTAATATTTAGCCATTTCTACTTCTGAAACCGGAAAATCAAAGAAAAAAGTAATGGAAAAATGTGAACTTGCTTTGGTCAATAATCTATGTACATTAGGGCTTATTGAACGTTATTCAAGTGATGGATTGAAAAACAATGAACTAAAGAATATCCCTAATTTGTTGAATGTTGTCAATGTTAATGAAAAACTGGTGAAGGATTTATATAGTTTATTAGAAGATCTTAAGATTAAACCAATGATTGATGAGGTATATTATTACATTTTAATTTTATTCAAACCTCATGTATTTTGCAATGTTTGTTCATTATCAATTATGTTAGAATAATGCTGGCATCTTAAATGGTACAACATTGCTTCTTGACAAAGTTATTGAACCATTTAAACCATTAAATCAATTTAATGCTTCTAAAGTAATACAATGGGGTCCTCCTCAGTCAAATTGGAATCCGTGGAGAGCTATCAAGATTAATAATCCTGTAAGTGCTGAAATTTCATTAATTTGTTGATAGTTGTTGATAACTTTTGAGAAACGTACCTAAGATTTTTTAACATGTTATTTAGTTTTCTAATTTTAATATTTTAAACATTATATTCATAGAAACCTTTATCTGGTATAAGTCAAAAGATGAAGAGAGAATTTGATGAAAAACAACAACATTCGCTTACGTTTCAAAAAAGGATAAAAGAACGATCTAGTTTACCAATATTCAAAAAAAAAGATGCTATTTTAGATATAATTAGAGATAATTCTGTAATTATTGTACATGGAGGAACTGGTTGTGGAAAAACCACTCAGGTCAGTTAACTAAATGTCATGACATTTTTAATACCCCTTTTCATAAAATTGTTTAAAAAAGTAGGTTTGTCAATTCATACTTGAAGAGTATATTGGCACAAATGAAGGAGCAAATTGTAACATTGTCTGCACTCAACCAAGAAAGGTATCAGCAATCTCTATTGCAAACCGAGTGAGTTTTGAAAGAGCTGAAGCTGTTGGGAAAAGTGTTGGATATACAGTTAGATTTGATAGTATGATTCCACAGTCTTTTGGAGCGATTTTATTCTGTACAGTTGGTAAGTGTTATATATCATATTGCATATTTTAAACTTTATCCCAACACTAAATACACTTAAAATTATTAAAATATACACTTAAAAATACTTAAGCACACATTATGAGGGTTTCTTTTCCAAAATGCGCTAATTCCATTTTTAACAAAATCGACTTTTACATTGATTTTTATGGTAAAAATAGCGGCCAATCCAATGGTATCTTTATTGTTATCCAAAATGAACTATTTGTATGCGAAAAATGTGTTCGAAAATGTCCATTTTATTCATAACAATCTATTTCCATAAATTATTTTTGTCAAAATGTGCTATTTGCAATCAGTTTTAAAACGGACTATTTCCTGTGTTAATGGTATACAAAGTCTGTTTCAATTATTTCAAAAGGTACTTATGGCCATGTAATTAGTATAGGCAATAAATATAGCATTTTTCCAAAACGCGCCATTTTAAATAAGTTAATGATATAATAAAACAATTTAAGAAAAGTTTTATTTTATTAATTTACAAAATATTCTTATCAACCGAGTGGTGGGACAAATTGTTTTCTATTTTAGAGGAAGTGTTGTTATATCTGAAAGTTGTTTTCGTGTGCCTGTCTGATAAACATTGTTTGATATGGAAGTTTCAACTTAGCATTTGGTCATTCTCGTTTAGACGTTCATATTGTACTGACATAAAAACAAGCATAGAAAAATAATTCAAACAAAGAAAGAGAGAAGAAATTAAAAATGATTTAAAAAATTCACAAAAAAAAAAATTTTAATTGTTTTTGTGAAGATGGCTGAAAAAATAGAAAAAGTAGTTTCAGTCTCTTTCAACATGATGCAGACTCAGCCTCTACCCAAACTCAGTGTAACTGATGTTTTTTATTGTCAATAAGTATGGCTTTATAATATAACATTTGTACTAAATTCAAAGGGTGTGGAAAATAGAAATAATTGTCATACCTATAATATGTGGCTAGAAACTGAAAGCGACAGGGGGCCTAATGAAATATGTTCAGCATTAAATTCTTTTTTAAACTATTTGGAAGTTAAAATAAAGCAAACCATGTCCCCAGATCAGTATTCCGAAACTTGAAATTTGTTCTCAGATTCTTGTTTTGTCCAGAACAAAAATATGTATATGATAACTACACTATTATACTATCTACATAAATTATAAATCTTCTGTATTTAACAAAATTTATCACATATTTCCAGTTTGAAGGTATAGTTAGTTACATATAGTGACCAACATTTTGCGGGGTACCCACATAACCACCCCACACTGCTCATCTAAACTTTAAATGTTTTTAACTCATAAACTACTTGTCCAAAATTTAATTGTAATGTATCAAAATACTCAGAAAAATATTCTGCTTTGGATTATAAAATTAAAACTGTATGTTTAAATTCAAAAAATTAAAAAACTTAAAAAATAATAAGATTAAAAAATATTTAAAAAAATATTTTTTTTTATGAACAAAATGTTTTGTAACGACTTCATACCATGTAACAAAAATATTTCCAAAAACGTAAATACTTTTTGAAATAATGAGTGTCTTACGTTAAATGGACCACCCTGTAATCATATATATTATTTTTTATAAAAGAAGTGATGACATTTTATTTTTATTTATATTTAAATTTTAAATCATATTAAAAATTTTTAAATCGTTTATTTGTTTAAAAATTAATAAAAAAAAATGTTAAATCAATAATTTATATTTGTTTTGCTACCAAATTTTTTTTTCAAACGGTCTAATTCTAAAAAAAATTATGTTTTGGTAAAAAGTCTTTAATTTTCTGTAAAATTTCCTATTTCCAACTATTATTTTCTCACAAGACATAAGGTATTATTTCCTAAAATAGTCCTTTTTTAACAAAATCCAAAAGTAAAAAGATGAAAAGATTAATAAAACTTAAATTTTGATTGTGCTTATCAGTTAAATTGTTAATCAGTTCAATTTTACTATAGATAAAGTGTAATTTAGTTATCATATACCTTCTTGGAACAAAAAAATGTGTTTCCTGAACAATTTAATTTTTGGCAATAGTGCGTTTTGGAAAAAAAAAACCTTATTTGCAGTTTTATTTTTACATTATTTAAAAAAAAAAGAAAAGAAAAGTGGGTATTGCTCTGTTGTACAGTAGGTGTCGAGTGGGTCACTGCTTAAATTTATATTCAATGATACATCATTGGTATACTACATAGGCGGTGATTGGGAGGGGCTTGAGGAGGGCTTAGCCCCCCCCCCAAACAGATCGAAAGCCCCCCCTAAAGTATCAAACATTTTTCATAGCATAAAATATTAAAATAGGCTTATTTTGCAAAGAAACATTTAAGCCCCCACTAAAATTCAATCAAATCTCCGCCTATGGGTATACAAAAAACAATTCTGATCTGATAGACAGACACTATATATATTACTAAGTATATTTCATGATATTTATTGCTATTAAAGTAATTTATTTCACTATTAGTATTACAGAAGGTTTATTAAATTTTTTCCAAAAACATTGCATTTATTATATTAATTAATATTTAATTATTATAAATTATAATAGTTTATATTAAATTATTGTTATTTACAATTTTTACACCTATTAAATTCATAAGTTATGAGGGAATCCTGTATACAATTTTCAAGTTTTTTGACAGAGCAAAAAATGTTTTATTGACAATAATTTGAAAAAATTAATAAAAACAAAATTTTCTTATTCCTATAAATAGTTTAAAAAGACAAAAATATTTTAAAAGTTGTATGATGTATAGAAAATGTTTTTTATAAATCTAGTTGGTACTTTGGGGGTCAAAAGTAAAACATTCCCTTATAAGTATGTTAAGTAAATATAAGTAAATTTGTTATTTCATCTTTAGAAATTTTGATAAGGAAATTAAAGACTGGTTTGTTTGGTATAACACATGTTATTGTGGATGAGATACATGAACGGCGTGCTGGCTGTGAACTCTTGTTGATTATTCTTAAGGACATGGTGAAAAAATATCAAGAACTTAAAGTTATTCTTATGTCGGCAAATGCTAATTTAAATATATTTAGTAAATATTTCAACAACTGTCCAGTTATTGATGTGGAAGGAAATTGCTATCCCGTGAAAGGTTAAGGTTATATATTAAATAATATACCTATTGTAGCCATTTAGTTGTCTTTTCATCAAAATTTGGCTTTTTTTTAAAATAGAAGCCATTTTTTCACAGTTTTTGGTGAAAAAAAATATGTTACATTTATTAATATCAGGTGCACAACATTATATTAACCTTCATTCAGGCGCGCGAGCTGTAATTTACCGCCTCTTTCATAAAAGAGCGCAGAATTTTTACTGGCGCGTGTTGAGGAGGACGGGAGTTATCAGTTATAAGTTTTAATAATATTTTTTTTGATTAATAAATTATATTACTATACTACATATTGTGTACTAAATTTTTTTCATAATATTTATCACAAGCGGAAATATTTAAGAACAAAAAATAGGCTAAAAAGTAAAAAAAAATTTGGAGGCTGTTAATTACCATTGCACTCCTGTTGGAGCTATGGAATGGAGCGCGCCCAGATGAAGGTTAAGAGTTTTGATCAATATGTTTGTTGTACCTGATAATAATAAATATTGATCATAACTCTAACTGCAATGTTGTGCATGGATAAATGCATTTTATATAAAATAAATTAATACAACTATTTGACAAATTAAAAAAAAAAAAAAAATAGCCTCCAAGTACTAGAAATGAAATGAAAAATTATGAATTTATGTTTATTATAGTTAAATTAGAAACTAAAATATAGTCTGTTTCGTACCAAAGTTGTAAAAAATGGTTTTCATTTCATAAATAAACTAATTTTTTAAGAAAAGAATAATTTCACAAGTGTTAAGGAGATTCTTTTGACTATTAATATTCATTATTTTGGTCATTTTTTTTTTATCAATTAATTTTAGTTTTATAATCAGATATTTGATCAGTATTTTATCCTTTATACTATTTTTAAAAGAGTATTTTATTTTAGAATATTAAATTAAAATTTTTTTAGGGTTTGTCATTAATATAAATAAACCTAAACATTATTTTTTTTTTTATAACAAATTGACCAAAATAATGTGTATTAATTGCTAGTTGTTAAAAGATTTATGTTAATTTTGATTAAAAATTGTATAATTTTATTTTAACATATTTGTATGTAGAATTTTTCTTAGAAGATATTGTTCAAATGTTAAACTATAAACCATCCTTAGAAGACATTAAAAACACAAAGAAAAATAATAAAGAAACCACAGTTAATTGTAATTTATTAGTTTCTGATGATTATCCCAAAAAAGTTAAAGAAATAGTTGCAAAGATCAGTGAGGAGAGTCAACATTTTAAAATTATTGAAGTAAGATTTGTGTTTATTTTGTAATTGTCTATTTAAAAATAATAATTTATAACTATTATAATTGTAGTTATTGTTGACATATATTGAAAATAACTTGAAAAAAGAAGGTGCTGTCTTAATATTTTTACCTGGATGGGCTTGGATTTCAGAACTTAATGATTATTTACAACAGAACGAAACAATTGGTAATTAAAATTTTTGTTTAACTGGGCATAATGGTAAATAAAAAAATAACTAGAATAAAAGCTGTTTATACTACCTACCGGCTGTCATATAGTATGTGGTCTACTGGCAAACGCGTTCTACCGGCCGCTGTAGGATGCGGTCTACCTGTGGTTCTTACATAGGCTTAAGTTTATTTTTAATAGATGCACTTTAATCTTTTTCTTCGGTCAACACTTTATCTCAATTACCTTATACACAGATAACAATACTTTGACATAGTATAAAAGTATGGGCTCAATAGCTCAGTACGTCATTTATTGGGAGACACCACAATTTATATTTTGTACTATTATAGGTAAAATTATTATAAGTTATGTATAATAAATTTAATGTAATACGTATGATACAATGATACGTATTATTGCAGGTATCTCATGGAAACATGGTGGCGTGAAATAAATAAATTAGATTTATTTAATCTATTTTTGAGAGATATGGCGGAAGTTTTTGTATAACATATTACATTATATTTATTTATATTAATTGACAACAATTTTTTTGACAAACAAATTTTTAATTATTAATTTTTTACTAGGTATTACTATTAGAATAATAAATTATACTATAATATTATGATATCTTTTTTAATTTATTTATTTGCGGTAGACCGCATACTATATTCGTAAATTGTCGGTAGACCGCATACTATACTCGTAAATTCACCGGTAGATCGCATACTATATGACAGCCCTACCTACCTATATATGATGCAGTTAAACATTTTTTTTATGTACGTTTTATATTTAAGTGCTCTGACTGTCAATAGTTAAGTAGGTACCTACTAAGTTGTATAAGAAAAATGTATTCAGTTACCTATACTCTATTCCAAATAAGATCAGCCTTCGGCGGCGACCAGTTTTCTCCCGGAGGCGGTCAGGCTCTCCCCACCTAGTAGTTGTTTGACTGCAGCTATGCCAGCGGCGGCAGCCGACGGTATGTGTGTGTCACGTGTCTGCATCATAATGCGACGACGCCTTCATGCTTACCGCTTAATTACATGCAATTTAAGTTATTTGTACAGGTCACTGGTCTACAATAGACTAATTACGTTGCCCTAGCCGTCGCACCGCGACGGCAAAGTTCGTGACCGTGCTTGTAGTGCACAACTTGACCGCTGAAGGCTGATCTTATTTGGAATAGAGTATAGTAATTTAATTTATTATACACATACTTTATTCATTTAAAACTAGTCATTAGTATATTAAAAAAAAAAATGTTCTAGCTCAAAAGTGTTCCATTTTGCTTCTTCATTCATCATTATCTCATGCACAACAACATAGAGTATTTAAGCCCGTTCCACTTGGAAAGCGTAAAGTAAGTTAGATGTTAATAAATAAAGTTGTAATCGCATAATAGTTCTGTTCATATTATATCTATACTCAATTCATGTTAAGAAAGGAACCTTGTCTGCGAACCGTTTTTTTCAGGCAGTGAGTTACGCCATGCCCTTGCGCACAAATCAGCCTCTGAGGTTCCTTTTTAGTGTGAATGTAGTATAGAAAACGGGTGAATATTTAATGTTTAATTTGAAACGCTCATCAATTCAAGAAAATCGGAACACTTTTACTGCCCTTAAACATGACAGACACATTATCATTGTAAAATCTATGCATAACTCGCTCCGCTCAGAATCTAATAGTCAGATACAGGGATAAGTTTTGTCGGTTTCAGTTAAACTTTATCTCAAATTTAAATATTATTACAATTAAAGTCTGATCGGTGGTCATCTTTTATAATTCCTATTAATTGTATTAAACAGGCATCAATAATAATCAAACCAAATTTAATAATTTAATTTATTTTTTTGAATACATGAATTTGATTAAATTTTGATCATGAAAATATAATTTATTGACTTCAAGGTTATGTGTTCTAGGTTATTTTGTCTACAAATATTGCTGAAACATCAATTACTATAGATGATGTTGTGTTTGTTATTGATTATGGAAAATCTAAGATGGTTAAGTTTACTAATAATGTAACTATATTTGACACAGTTTGGGCATCCAAAGTAAATGTGGTACAAAGAAAAGGACGTGCTGGTCGTGTTCAAGAGGGTATCTGTTTTAGTTTATATACAAAGGTAATAATTGGGTAATTTGGTTTAAATTTTAATTTATTAGTAAACTTCAAATGGAGATTGAGAAGTAGGTATCATAATTTATTTTTCTGTATAATTTTTACAATTGTAACATACAAATGTTGTAAAATTATTTAAAATCCTTGTAAAAAATGGTTTTTGTATTTTTAGGAACGATTTAACAAAATGGATGATAACATATTGCCAGAACTAAAAAATTGTTCTTTGAATAAAATTGGGTTAACTATCAAATTATTGAATTTGGGTGATATTTATACATTTTTGAATAAAGCTATTGATCCACCACCTGTAAAATCGGTTTATAATGTTATTGACATGCTCAAAGGTAAATGTGTAAAATATTTAATTAGAATAGAAACGTTTATAGTTAACAAAAGAGTAAAGGCTAAATTTAATTGATATATATATTATATGTTAGAAACAAAGTTTGGAGTTGTACATTTTGCAATATGTACAGTAATTTTTTTACACTTTGCAAACTTTACAATTTTTCTGTACAGAGTAGATAGATTGTACAAGTTAAAATATACAATTTGTGTTGTATGTACAACACTCAACAATAATTTCTGTACAAATCACAAAATGTACAAACATGTTATAAAAATCACATTTTTAGCACAATCTTACAGTTTTTCACTTAAAAAAATTATATCTATTAATATTTTATTATTATAAAACTCATATACAAAGTGTCCCAGGTCCATTTGACTAATTCAATAACTTTTACAGCAATAACAGTGATTAGCAAGAAATAATTTTTAATTTTAACATACTTTGAAAATTGTTTAAAAATTAACGACTTAACCAAATTAAAAGTTTTAAACGCCAAAATGGTTTTTAAATACTTATTTATGAAATAGCTATCTTGGATTATTAGAAAAATATTAAATACAAAATTTAAATTATTTATTTTTGTTGTAAAAAAATAAAATAAAATATAAGATATACAAATTATAGCGCAGAGCTCTACAAATCATTACAAAAAAAAAAAAAACTTAAAAATATTGAATAGAAAAAAAGTTATTGCATTAGTCTAGTAGACCTGGGACACCCTGTATAAACAAAGAAAAACACAAAGAAACAGGGTATGGTAGACTACATAAAATGATTTATAATTTAAAAAATGATTCCGTTTATATATTGCGTCCTGTTATTCATTTATTTTTAAAAAAATGTGTAACACATTAAAAAAAAAAGAGTAATAGTTGTTGAACCTTTGATATTTAATGAATTCAATGCACATAGACAGGTTGATTTAATCGATAAGCGGTCTTGCAATGATGGTGATACAAATTTATATTAAATTACCAGGACCATTTATCAAAATGTTTGATGTTGCGTGCTATTCAAACAAAAACCGCAGCTGAAGTTATATATAAATTTGTTTAGTACATTTTGTACTTTTAGAGCACCTTCAATTCTCCAGTCGGACAACTGCCGTAAATTCGTTAATTGTATGATTAATGAATTAAAAATACGTGGCCGTCACTTAAAATTGTACATGGGAAACTTCTTCACCCTCTGAGTGAAGGAATGGTCAAATTAGAGATGTGCAAGATATTTTAAGGACATGGATGGCTAACAATAGATTATTTAAAACAAATTAATAGAAACCTTAATTGAAGATATTTTTTTAGAGCAGGCCTCTACTTAAAGAAAGCACTATGTTGAAGTGAATCAGTTTTAGAATATATAACATTACTTGCACCAGATATAGATAGAAGAAAAAAAGATATTCCAGAAATATAGATAATACATTATTTAATTTATTAAGTGTTATAATAGAAATAACGACGAATTATTTGTATAAAATTGATATGAAAAATGGCCGAACATCGGATGTAACATATTATTACAGTGTACCCCTAAATTTTTTTTCCAAACTGCTTGAACCAAAATGTTGTTATCAACTACACTGCCTTCACATTTCCTAATTTCATTAGTTTATACTCGTCATTCCCATTTTCAAATGCTTTGTAAATGTCATTTTTTATTGGAGATAGCGGCGTATTTACGAGGGGGGATCAATCCCCTTGGTCTTTTTTTTCTATTAAAGAATTTACCTATATATATACCTAGACACTAAATCGTGTTTAGTATTTTTCATTTTTGTAAATAAAGTAGAAAAAAGAATCAGTTAAGAGGTTATTAATAGCCTGTTATTACGCCACTGAAACCTCTATGCCGTAGCTAGTGCAGCGAGTTCGTGCGATTTCTGTCCGATTCCTATTCTATTGTGCCTGTATGCGGGCTGCACTAGATGCCCCAGCAGGTGTATTACTCATTAGTCATTAGTTATTACTTATTACTGTACAGTTGTAACTTTGTAATATAAAAACAAGATATTTTTAGACTAGCTTTAATTTTAGACTAGAACTAAAATACCAAAATCAATTTATTATATTATTATGGAATGGTCAGATGGTCTAATATATTCCACGTAATCAGGCTATTGGCATTCTTATTTGTTTAGAAAAACAACATTCGTATGCTTAACACGAGCGGATTGTAATTGTTGTGTATTGTGTAATTTTGATCTTTGGTGTTAAACTGTTGGTTTTAATTTGAATTAATTAAATTTGAAATGAAACAAAATATAGTCCAAGTTTTGGAAATCTGAATTTTTTTCTAAGTACAATAAATTAATAAATAATAAAATATTGCAACTTTTTGTACACATTAACATGTATAAAATATGTACAAGATACCTACATGAAATGTTGAAGCTATGTAACACATAAATTAGTGGCATGCCTTGGGTCTTAATGTACCACATGCATTAAACATTTTGAGTTATTAACTTGTTGGAGTCCCCCATACCTAACGTGACCATATTTTTTTTTACCCAAAGCGGGACACTTGTAAATTTTAATAGGAAAACGGTTTTAAATCGGTAAAATCACAACAATAGAAATATAGTGTTTATAGTATAATATATTATATTACATAATTTATAAATTTTTCGGATCCCCAAATCTTTTTTGGTAGTTTTTGGTAGTGACTTGTGATGAATAAATATGCGTGCTCTCTTTTAGTGTAATAAAATGAATAAAATATGATAAAAATAAAATTTTTTGAAAGCGGGACAATTTGGGTTGTTGGGGACAGCGGGACATAAAGCTCGAAAGCGGGACGTAAGGTCACGTTACCCATACCCCATGATTCAATTTTCAAAAATGATATTAATATAATATGGTATGATATGAGGTCATATAAAAACTTGAGGTGACAGATAGCTTATGCAATACTGAACTTTAGATAAGAATCTATTAAAACCTCAAAATATCGAAATTTAACTTAACATTTTTAATTCCTTATCACCATGCACAAGGACGGAATTCAAACATTTTATGCCCTTGGTTTTCATAAAATATAAATAATAATTTGTATGCTTAAAACATTGAGTTATCTAAATTCCACTTCAAAATAATTATAATAGTAATATAACATTAAATACTTAATATATAATTTTTTATAGTAACATTATTACTGAATATAAAAATTTTTTGATTGCTTCACACAAAACTACTGCTAATTAACTATATTATTCTATTACAAAATAATTCTTTTTGGTTCATTTTAGTGATTTATAATAGTTTAAAATATATTACTTTTGAAAAACTTGCACCTTAGAGCATGTGCCTGCTTTAATCTTGCCCTGATTATAACAAAGATTTATCTTTTGATTCAAGATATTTGTTTTGTTATTTTTCCAGAAATGAAATGTCTTGATGGAAATGGAAACCTCACAACTCTTGGAACTATTTTGGCAGAGTTACCAGTAGAACCACAGCTTGGACGAATGATGATTTTGGGTAATATACTAATGCTTGGTGAATCATTGAGTATAATAGCAGCTGGTTCTTCAACAAATTATGATTTATTTGTGGGTGAATATGGTATGTTAAACAACATGACATACTTCAGAAAAACAATGTTACTCTTAAATAAATAAATAAATAAATAAATTATGTTAAGGCCAAAACACTGCTAAGCATTATTTTTCTGGCAACCGTTGTTCAGATCAGTTGGCCTTTTTAAATGCATTTATGCAATGGGACTCAACATATGGTTACTATTCAAATGAAACTGATGCTTTTGGTGAAAACAATTTATCTACTTCTGTATTAAAAGCAACACACAATATAAAAGTAATTTAAATTAATAAATTAATATTTTTATATGTAAGTATGTTAATAGAATATATATTTATTTTTTGTTAGGAACAAATAATAAACACGTTTCTGAGGTTTGGTTTTCCTAAATGTTGTTTTGAAATAGAAAATTTTGATTTTGGTCAAACTGGAATCTCTGATGAACCACAGTTAGATATGGTTTCAGCACTCCTTGTAATGGCATTTTATCCTAATATTTATGTTTATAAGGAAAAGCGTAAGGTAAACTTAACCACAAAACATTAATAAATTATATATTGATGTAAACTTATTTTTTGAAGTTTCAAGCTTTTAAATGTTACTAATATATTTATTGTTTACAAGTTGAAATAAATGTATAAAATAACAAACAAAATAATAATCCAACTATACAATTATGACATATTATGTTTGATAACTGATATGTTTCAATGTTACAATGTTGAAAAATATTATCTTATTCTATCTGTAACACTGTACATAAATACATTTTGGAAACTATTTTTTAATTATTTCAACACTAAAAAATGCATTCTTAATAAATATCTATTCCATATTTGTGATTTCTTTTATATTTTAATTTTCTTTAGGTAAATTTGAAGTCAAAAGATTTTGCTGTTGTAAGTAAGTCTTCTGTAAATAGTCCTATAGTGGGATCAGGTGATCAATTTCAGTCACCATTTTTTGCATTTGAACAACAAGTAAGCTGTAAAGATAAATAAAATAATATAACTTATATCTACATGCATAATCTAAGGAATTAATATTTAACCTTAAATAATGCTTATATATTTACAAAATGATCCATTTAAGTGGTTTATTAATCTTCTTTTAATTTCATCATTGGAATTGAAATACTTTTCTAAAAATGCATTTAATTGACATTAAAAAAAAAATGTAAGTACAATTTACACTAATTACTGTTTTAAATATAATTTTAGATAGGTGTAATGTGTATGAACTCAACTATGGTGAGTCCTATACACATCTTATTGTTTGGTGCTCAGAAAGTTGATTATACTGACAGTTTAATTGTATTGGATGATTGGTTTGTGAAATTAAAAACTATGTTGTAAAAATACTCATAAAAAGGTCTTGAAATCATATTTTCTGTTACAGGATATATTTAAAAATGGATGTTAAAGTTGCTGCTGCAATTGTTGCTTTGCGACCAGCGATTGAAGACTTAATTATAAGAGCTGTTGAAGATCCAAAACTGGTTATAAAACCTTCTGTAACTGATATTAAGTTAATCAAAATGTTGAGAGATTTATGTAACTTTAATGCAGGAAGGAATAATTTACTCACTATAACATTTGATACTAGGTAAGAAGATATAATATAATATAATAACAATATTATATAAGTTCTGTGATTGAGTAAAACTTATTTTGTTGCATATTTAGTAAGGATAAAAACAAGAATAATAAGACACAATATAAATGAAACAAATTAAGAAAATACTAAAAGTTCTTATTAATATAGAAAATGTATTAACCAAAAAAAATTTTATTGTCTTTTTACAAAAATTATTAATTTTAATTATTATTTTATTTGTACGAATGTATATGCATTTATATGTACTTAACTATTATGTTATTAATTTTGATATTGATTAAATTTTTTTTATAGCCATGTTTATATATTTTTTAAGTATGTACCTATTACTCAAATATAATAACAAATTTTAAGTAATAGCATATTTATGACCTTAAAAAAATATTTTTCTAGTAATTCAAATATATTGTTAAATTATTGTACAATTTCAATAGGGCAAAAGTAAAATCAGACTTAAACTTATACCAGGTTATAAAGAGATTTATTGTAAATTTGTCCCTAATAATTGTTGACAATAACATTACGTGTAGTAAACACAAATTATTGTTTATTTTATTTTATTTAAAAAACTAATTTCTGTATAGATTAAAGATTTTATTAGTATTGTCAAATTTTAAATAACTATGCAGTACACTAACACAATGTCTCTTAACCATCTAGCAGCAGATAATGGTGAAGATATTGTTGATTTATTCAGTAGTTATTTCTCCTCAGTTTATAAAGAAAGAATTAATTCCAATTTCCAATAGTATTTTCCCATCCTACAATGTAATTGAATCTTGTATTATAAATGAACTCCAAATTGAATTTCTTGATGTTTTCCATGAATTAAAGAACTTAAGACATAAGTTATAAAATGGCAATCGGACGAGACGGGCTTTCTCCTATATTTATATTTAACTGTAAAGTTTGTCCTTGCTCCTCCTATTACAAAAAAAATGTCGTGGGGTCAAATTTCTTAAAAATGTAATACGTGATTCTTCATAAGTTGTTAAAATATTAAATCAAAAATAATAAAAAATACATAGGCATAATTTTTTTTATAAACATTTAAACTTCAAATTTCGATTGAAATTCGTCATCGAACATTTGCAAATTGTTTTGTAGTTAAAAATTTATAAAATGGTCAGTTTTTATAACTAAGGATTGAAAATTTAAAACAAGGTTTTTCGTAAGTTCTAAATTCAGTTTTAAAAATATTTAAGATACAAATGCATACTTTTATTTTTTAAGCGTTTAAAGTACAAAATCCATCAAAATCACGAAAATATACAAATTACCTATTTTGTTGTGAAAAATATAGAACATTTTGAGAATTTATACCTAAGGTACAAAAATTTAATACAAGATTCCTCATGCCAGGCTGACAGAGAGTCTTTGCTCAGAATCGTTTTTTATATATAATGATTATTATATCATTGAATTCAAATTTAATACATCCGTGAAAGTGATACACTCGACACATACTGTACAGCAGAGCAGTAGCAACTCGCCAAACTTTTTTAAAATGTCTTTTTTGTCAAAATGCTTGAAATTTAATACATAGTTCCTCACAAGTTGTTGTATAATGTATTCGTAGTTCAAAAAAAAAATAAAAATACATAGGAACAATATTTTTAAACAGCATTTAAACTTTTAATTTTGAATACAATTCATCATTGAACATTTGGAAATTGTTTTGTAATTAAAAATGTATAAAATGTTCAGTTTTTATAGATAATTGAAAATTGATAATTGAAAATTTAAAACAATGTTTTCGCCTTTTCGGTTATGGTTTAATAGTGTAACCAAAAAATCAAAAAATACAAATTGATATAACTTCAAATTTGGATGAAATTATAATATATTTAAATAAAGAATAAGAATGTTAAATATTTTGATGTAATTTAAAAATATTTTTCATGGGTACTTGAAACTTTTAAAGTATACCTATTTTAAGTGTATAATGATATTTTATACACTCGACCACATTTCCTGCAAAAATTAATTTTAAAAAAACTGAAAATTTCTCATGCCCACAATCTGTCAAAAACTGTCAAAATATTTTTTTAATTTGTTTGGTGTATAGAAAATGATAATCTCAACTTTTGGTAAATATTTTAAATGTCTGATTATTTCTTTTTGAATTACAATAAAATAAGAAAAATGTTCTTGATTTTTATGTATTTTGTCGAAATTTTATCTTTAGACACTTATAAAAACTATTAGTGATAAACATTATTTTAATTTTCACTTACAAGTTATGAAGAGCTTTGTACTAAATGTTAATGTTTTTTTACTTATTGAAAAAAATTGTATCCACAATAATATTAAAAAAGAAAAAAAAGCTCACTAATGTATTATGCTTATATAATGAGCTCAAAACAAGTCAAAATATATTGGAACATTTTATTGTGTATAGAAAATGCTCATATAAATATTTTGTGAAAATTGCATACATTTACTTCGCGTAGATTTCGAGTAAAAATTTCCATTTTTTCCTTTTTTTTTAAGGATTCTTTTACTTTTGACCACCCAAAGAAGGTACCAACTAGATTCACTTTCCTACCGGAAAAGATACTAATGAAGAAAATCGGAGCACTTTTACTGCCCTAAAACGTGATCACCGAAACAAAAAATACGACTGGAGCCGACTGCCGAGGAGTATGGATTTAGGGGGTTGTGCCACCAAATGTTCTCTCGGTGAACAAAGTTGAGATTAAAGCTAAATGAAATCGCAGACAATAATAATATGTTCTACTCTGCACTAATGTACCTATTTTACCTAAGTTATACGCCAGGCAACACGTTTAGGTACTCGAAGTTTGTAAAATAGGATATTAAATTAATATATTTAATACTTTTTTAACATTTATGTGTTAATGCATATCGAAGGTAAATCTATTTCCTCGCCCCATGGATTCAGGTATACGCTTGAATAAATACGCCCTTGAATAACAGATCATTATTCTCTAATCTTAAATATTAAATAGCTAGAGTTTCTGCGCTACGCGCCGTCAATATAGCTACGGAGGTTACCTGAACACCGTCGTCAACACTGCTGTTACCGAGGCCGTCACCCCGGTTACCTACAGCTGGTCGGCGAGCTTATTCCATTGTTTTTATATCAGAAGCCATACTTCATTTTATGTATATTATTATTGAAATTATTTATTCATTATTTTGGGGCGCCCTATGCCCCTATATATTTATGTATGCACTTGTATTATAGTAATGTTAATTGGTACCTATTATATTACGTCATAAAGACGTTTTACAATTTATTTTACTGTTGGTGTCTTGCTATTGTATTTATACTGTCACCTCATTCTCAACACATCGCGAGTGGTGGTCCGGAAACCGCGTAACATAAGTATAGGACCGGACTCAGAGTCAACATACTATCGTTACAACAAAAAAATAAGAAAAAAATGTAATTCTTTTTAACAAATTTGGACAAAAATTTATGTATGAAAAATACATTTTTAAAATATAATAATTTTACAATAAATAATATAAATTATATACATGATTATATACCAAAATTGTGATACAAAGTTTGAAAACAAAAAAAAAAAATATAAAAATAAGAAAAAAATTTTGCAAACAAATCCAAAAAAATATGATAATACAACAAAGTAAGGTGCACAAAAAAATGCTGTTAAAAACAAAATATATTGTTTTTTTTTTGTATTAACAAGTTTTTATTTATTTTTATTTATTTCAACAGAATATTATAGACCTTACTGAACCTACTCGTGTAGTAAGTATACCAACTTTATGAAAAGTCACAAAAAGATTAACAAAAGTCCGCGAATCCGATCCTCATCATATTATAAAAGTAATAGTATATTAGCTCCAAAGTCATCACTCGACCATCGTCCTAACCTAATCTAACCTTCGAGTTCCTGTAGCAAGCCTTTGTTGTTCGCTAGCAACCGAGACCCACACTTAAACGTGAACAACTTACTTTAAAATGAAGAATAAAAACGAATTGTATTTTATAAAAAAAAAAATAGTGGCACAAAATTGCTCAAAATGTAGAAAAAAGAACCCATTAGTTAACAATACATATTATATAGTTATAATACAAGTAATACAACCCGTCATCACGTATAATATTATTCACAAACTATAATAGGTATATATTATATTACTAGCCGACCCGTCACGGCTTCGCCCGTGATTGGTTGTTTATTTTGCCTTCGGACGATGATATGTAGAATTTTTTATACAAATTTTATCGTTTAATGGATCGGCAAGTAAATATATACAAAAAACGGTTAATGAAAACATATTGAAATGTTTTTTTAGTAGTATTAATGATAAATATATTTTTATTAAAAATGAATACAGAATACAGATACAAAATAAATGCTAATTAATCTGTTGATAAAAAAAAATTAAGTGTGGGTGACGTCAGCGCCGGATTGGCAAGGTATGGGCCCACCGAGTTTTTAGATTCCCAACTTTTGATTACAGCTATAAATATGGTGTGATTTAATAATTCTATTCAATTATAATTTCTATTGATGTTTGAAATAATTTTTTCATTCTCAAATAGAAAAAAAATTACGACCAAACACCCATAACCGGCGTACCGAGTTGTACTCTGTAACTCGCAGGGCCAATCCAATACTATTAAAAGTAGATACAATTTATGACGTTGCCCCAAAAGCATAGCTTGTGGTGGGTACAGGAAGTTCAGTACAACACAATGTTAACATAATAAAATAGAATACTCAATATAAATTAAAACGATAAAAAGGTAAAAAACAATTTTTATGTTAGTATAATGTATTAATGTAATATGATTTAGATTAACATCTTTTAAATATTTTTTATGACATTTATTTTTATACAATATTAAATTAATATTAAGCATAATTCATAGACAAATACCGACATTAATAACCATTTTTCTACCAAATTCTTCACGGGTTACTGGTTCAGAGGCATACCTATTCAGATTTACAGACTGTTTTAGACGTTTTTGATAGTTAGGTATGTGTTGGAGAATAAAATTTTAAATCAACATTAAAAATATAATTAAGGATATTCCAAATATATAAGCCATTGAGGTTTCCAACATTAAAAGTACTTAAAAGATCTCTTACATGAAAATCATATGATTTCGATAGTATGAATCTCATTAACGAGTTTAATGAGATTTAAGGCAAACTCAGATGCATGAAAATTAGATTTTTTGGATGAAAACTATTTCATGCAATAGTTTCAAAAAAACATTGTTCTATACAACTACATTTTCCATTATTTATTTATTTAATGTTTATCTTTCAACGGGTTTACAGGAAAATAGTGTTCAACTATGAATAATTCCTGGCATCGATAGGCCTCCAGCCGGTGGTCACGTCATAGGCTGGCCATCGGTGTCCGTCGTCCGGTGAGCTAAGCGGTCGCAAAGTGCAGCTAAGCTGCACTCTATAAAAATAAAAAAATAAATAAGAATACCTATAATATTGCATTGGTATTAAAAACGAACGCAATAATTGGAAGTATAAAAATAATTGTTTAGTATAAAATGTAAAATGCGAAACTAATGTTTATACAGTTATTACTTATTATATTACAGCACTGCGCCACTGCAGGATGTGACGAGCTACAGGTCTTAGGCAGTGGTTGACATGGGGTGACGAGGGGGGACTGAGTACCTCAACTAATTTGTATGATACTCAAGCGTACCCCTACTTCTTTATAGTTTGTTCGTTAGTTTGATTAATATGCTAGGGACGCTACTTTTTTAAGTAAGATGGCCTGGTTCTTAGAGAATAGGGAGTATCACCTGTTCTGCTACGCTCCGCTGTATAATAGCTCAACATCTGTTCCAAGTAGTCGAACTTCTCCGAAACCGTTTCTAGTTGGTACTGTATCGTCTCGTACATTTGATAGAGACTCATATGTTCAAGGGTTATGTTCTTGACATCGTCTAAATGTATTATTACAATTACATTTACATATTATAATTGTAACGTACAATTTGTTTAAAATATCTCATAGGTTCTATATTTAAATTATAATTTATTTATACTTTCGACGGCAATTAAACGAATATTATTGTTGTTTAATTTCAATGTCAGTCCTTTGATTTGTCTGTCGAATATGAACTTTTGATCTAAGCGGATGGAAAATTGACGGTTAGTATTAGAAGCTTATTATTAAATACGTAAATATGGGATTCCAAATTATATTATATTAAAACATTATATTATGTTAAAAAATTATACTATATCATAGTTTGTATCAGTATCACCTTCTAGTTCCTTTACAGTATTTTGCAGAAATTGATATAATTCTGTACACTGCGGAATTTGGTCTTCAATGGGAGTACTCCGCATAGGCGCAATAGAGAGGGGCTTGGAGGGACTTAGTCCCCCCCCCAAATTGAGGTCAACTCCCCCCAGTTAAAAATCTAGTAATTAGTACTAATTCTTATATTCTGTGGTACTAAGCATGTATATTTTTAAAAAAAATATTTTGAATTTGTTAACTTTTGTCATCGTATTTTTGATGATAAGAAAAATTGATATTGAATGTGATTCCCCATGGATATTTAAAATCTATGGATATCCCTTTACACAGAAATTTTGTTTCTGATGATAAAAATCCGAATCACTGTATATTTCAATCATGGTTTGGTCACAGAATAGATTAAATTTAATCTATTCTGTAGTTTGGTTGCTGTGATCGATTTACGCTCCAATTTTCGAACGGATTACGTTGTTACCATAGACCTTATACTTAGTATAACTGTATAAGGTCTATGTTTGTCACCTACTTGTTAAGTTTAATATGGTCTATGACTCAGTCTATTTTATCCATAGACCTATTTTCTCTTATTTCTGTATTTAACCCACGTGATTTTTTTGATCCAAGTCAATGTTCTGTGTATTTTTCTTTGAATTCAATTACCATAAGTAAGTTTTTTGACATTTTCAAAAAAAAAAAATATCTAAAACTGGTGACAATAATATACCAGTTGAAGAAGAAAATGAATCTCACTCATTGCTTACTGATGTTAGGGTTAGCCTAACACTTACTGCATTATCGATGATAATGAACCTGGATTTTATGGAGATCGTTTCCCTCCAACATTTGTATTACTTATATTATGGCATATGGGGAGGGAGGCTTGAGTGCCCCCAAAAAATTTAGTCAATTTGCGCCTATGGCGGAGTAGTATCTTTCGACGCCTCAACACAAACAATTTATTTAAGACTCGTTAGTTGTTTAGTTATTTTAAATATTAAAATATATATTGTACATTTTAACTTAAATTATCATCATATTTAAGCCATGGTTACCATTAGGTATGCCTAATCCTTTAAAGTATAAATGGACATGGCCACACAGGTACATACCGACTTTACGTTCATTTGTAAATTTGTTTTCCATATCTTGAATTCTCGTTGTCAACGAGTTTATTTGCAATTGTAGATTTTCGTCTGTGTAAAACAGATTTTGTGAATCATCAAATCATTAGGTATGCCTAATCCTATAAAGTATAAATGGACATAGCCACATAAGTACCTACCGACTTTACGTTTATTTGTAAATTTGTTTTCGATGTCTTGAATTTTTGTTGTCAGCGAATTTATTTGTGATTGAGGATTTTTGTCTGTATAAAACAGATTTTGGGAATCATCAATATTAATACAATAATGAATTATAATTATAATCATTTCCCCACCCCCACCCATTTGACTTTATAAAATTTTTTCAACTCTAATATTTAGTACTCTATTCTTGTTAATTCCTGCCGTCAACTCCGGAATTCCTGCTCAAGATCCGCCCAAGCAAAAGCTAAAAAACTGTGGGTGGGTGGATTATTTAAGGCTGTAGTGGGTAAATTAGTATTAATGAATTACTGTGGATTTAAGTAGGATATATCTTCATATAATTTGCCATGAGTATTAAATCGTTTTTCCAAACTGCTAATTATTTGATCATATAAATCACATTGTAAACATTTATTTCATATTTTAATTTTGGATCTGTTTGAGGTTGGTCATTTGCATTTATTAGGCTTTATTTAGGCTCTACTGCTCTGGCGTGTATTATCGATTGACAATTCTTGAGAATTAAAATAACCAATACACTATATACATCAGTGTTATACACCTGACGCATTTATTGTTTTAACCGTGTATTTGGATCTGTATTTTACTATATCACTATCTAAAAATACTAGACTATTTTTATCCAAAAATAATAACGGCCCAAATTTTACGTGGCCGACCGAGATTTTCTCGGTAGCTCGCCGGTTCAATCCGGGCCTGGGTGACGTTGTGACATCCAAGAAAGTATTTGGTAAAACTTTGTGAAAAAAAATGGAAAAATGTTAAATAGTGTCGTCACAAAATGGTAACATACAAATAAAAACCCCGCTCTCCCACCCCTCCATCAAAAAATTGAAAATCAGGTGACGTGGTGACATTGACGAAAGTATTTGGAGCAAATCTGTGAAAAAAAAATTGTAAAAAAGTTCAATAGCGTCGTCAGAAAATTGGAACATTTAAATACAATACACCCGCATCCCCATCCCCTCCAGACAAAAAAAAATTAAAAATTGATCGAAGTGATGACACTCGGGAAGATATTTGGAACATCTCAGTGAAAAAAAAATGGAAAAAAGATAAATATTGTTGTCACAAAATGGGAACATAAAAAAGTTCTGTTCTTGCGGACATCGTAGTGAGGCCCCAAAAATTAGCTTTGTTTTTAAATTTTCAAGAATTTTCAACTTATTTTTTACCATCAAAAGTGGTACTAAAACCTTCAGCAGACTGTCAGTTATAACAGTAAAAATCTATTCAGCCAAATCGGTTCAGTAGTTTTCTTGGTTAGCGTGGTCGTAGAAAACCCCTTAAATTTTATATATTAGTATAGATATAGATAGATAGGTATACAATTTACACGTTTATTTTAATTAATAATAAGTTTTTTTATTAACAATCGGACTAAATTTATGCCTTAAAACTTCTCTGTGATGTCCTCTTTAATTTAAAAATAATTGCACGACGATTGAATAAGAAGTTTCGGAGTTTATCTCGAACAAAAAGAAGCGACTTCATTTTATATAGGTAGGTAGTAGTATTATAGAATATAGAATTTCTATACTATTTTACTGAACTTAAATTATTCTACTGAACGGATTTTGATAAAATTTGGTAACCATTTATAATATGGTCCATTCTAAAGATAGAATAGTTTTTATTCATAATAATAATAAATATTGAATAAAAACTATTCTATCTTTTAAGTTGGACCATTGTTCGATCGCGGAACGATGTTGTGTGTTTGGCCCCTATCTGTTCGGGACACCACAGGTGTGGGAAAGATAAAATGTCCGGCACGGAGATAAGTGTCCGGCAAGCTCCCCCCCCCCACTGTCCGGTGACAGCTCGTCAACTGATGGACGTGCCGCCAGCCAGCCCGACGTCCGCAAATAATATGTGCCGTACTGCTTTCGTCTTTTTTTTTCCAACGGTCGAACTGAGCACAACGTCGTGCTCGTTCGCCGCCTTTGCGTGTCGCATTAAAAAAAACCTCGTGTGAACACGAGGTGTGATTTTCCTGTCAACCTGTGATCGGGTTATTTCAAATTAAGTTCACTTTTGAACTCGTCGACGAAGAGTCTCATCATCATCCGCGGTTGTCGTCCCGCATCGTGGGATCATCCAATCGTCGACTGCTGTCGCTGTCAGGACGTCAGGTCATATAACATCACGTATTCAAATTTTGTCCACTCGTGGTCAGTGGCCAATTAGTAACGTATCATTTGTATATTGCGACCTTAGTGTTTAAAGTGTTATTTTCGTTAATTCATTATTATTATATATTTGTTATACTTGACGGCATTTGAGGTTGGTGTACTCCATACCATATTATATAATATTTATATCTCATATTTTAATGTTGGACGCCCGCATATTATATTAATTAATTTTTTTTATATATGCGTTGTACTATTGTCATATAATAATTATATATACCGTACGGCCAGCGGCCGTAATATTTTCCTAATAGAAAAATAGTTCTAATTTTGTATTTTGTGTGGGTAACCCTTTCCGCTCCCGTCCTCAACAAAAAACGAGAGTCGTTGCCGATAACCGCCGTGATCGTAGGATCGGCAGCGGCGATAACAACCATATTATTATAAATGGTTACCAAATTTTAACAAAATCCGTTCAGTAGTTTCGGAGTTTATCGCGAACATACATCGTGACACGAAATTTTAATATTTTATTTTTTTTAGATATTATATCCTATAATATACACTTCATATGTTTCTAGTGGCAGAACTCATTGTGACACGACCTGTCGTTCAACGACTGTTTCATGAAGATTCTCCGGTAACTGAACGTCTGAACCAGCCAGGCAAGAGGCGTACTGGACCCTGCATCCGCACGCTCTACTAGACATGTTCGAGAACTGATCGTATCTGCTGCGCCGCAAGCGGTTCAAACTGCCGGCCGCCTACTGGGCGTTGTTAGAAGCTTCAAGCTATACGTTCGGCAGGTCGCCGTCGTCATCCGCCGCTATCGCTGACTTTGATTCCGATTCGCTGTCTGTCGGACAGGTGCCACTTCCGTCGTACCGGACAGATATTGTTATATCGCCGATCGGCACGGAACAGTTGTTGTTACAGCCGTCCATCCACACCACCATCCACTTCGATGGCCAACAACCTGCACCGGCAGTACAAGCCCATACCGTTCACCGCCGAGAGCATCATCACTCCGGGTGGCTCCTACAGACGTCACTCATAATCGTTCGACGACGACCATTGTCACCACTCACCACCTAACCACGACCTCGACGGTGGTGACGATAAGGCGGTGCCCGCAACGGATGTCCCACGGCCGCCGTCGTGGACCGAACGACCTCATCACAGGTATCCGCCGCCGGTGAGTCTGCTACCGGGACAGCCGTATCACACTATCATCTACCCGATCATCACCGGCAGAAGTTCCTCCACAATAGCTACCATCAATGGTACCGACGGATACGCGGAGTTGTACGCCTAACTACTTAATCCAACAGCAGTCGTTCGCTGCGACCACCGCGTCCTGCGTGTTTCTCGGACCGTCCGCCCCACTGCCGCCGTTTCACTACATTCCTCATCATCTCGTCACCACCACCGCTGCCGCCGTCTTACCACTTTACCAGTAGTAGGTACTACTTTATAGTATATATCTATAAATGCAATTTCTGCTTGAACTGCTTGAAGTATTGTTTGTCAAATCCTGCTCTTATGTATATACGAATTATTATTGATGGAAGATGTACCTATCGTGTATGTAACTTTTGAAAAGAAATGATGTGTTCGCCGTTTGGTCTATATATTCCAGTACACAAAACTCGTGTGGTAGAATTTTGCGACGTAGTCAGTCGCGTTGGCTGCCATCGCAGCACCGCATATTATACGATCACCCACTTCAATATATGCGTTTTGGCCAATGCGGCTATCGCCGTGCATTTTCACCGTTGTGCCGCATAGAATTACACCGCGGGCCCAAAAGGCCCAAACACCAAATATAGTAGACTTTTTACAGCAACCTACCAACTCGAACTTCTTGAATATCCGGTTGATCTGATTTATAAAAGTTAAATTATTTCATACTGAACAATTCACATATAGGTACCGGGGAAAAGGATCCCAAGCAGGTAGCACAATTATAATTTATATATATTTATTTTATTTACGTTTAATCGACAGTCATTTTTTTCTTAATTGTTATATTTTGAAAAAATCACAACTACACTGATTATATCTGTATAAATGTTGTATAAATGTATAAACGTTGAATATACAATTTTACAAAGTATAGATACATAATATTATATGTATTATAATAATACATAATAGGTATTAATTAATTATATTTTTAAATAATATTGAATAATATAATATGATGTGTATAAAAATATAGCCTGCGTGTTTTGAAATATTGTAAAACGTGTAAGTAAATGATACAACATTAAAAATTCATTTTTTTACTCAATAATATTTTCTAGCTCCGTATGGTGAGTTACCTAATAAGAATCTGTACAAAATATCTCAGTAGGTACATACTTATACACTGTATACGGGAGCATGTACCAGTTGCCCCCAAAGGCCTAAAAGTATCTTTTTTTATACCAATTCCCCCCTAACTACCTAGGCAATTTTGCTCCAGTAGTCCAGTTGCCCCCGACCGAATGTACCAGTTGCTCTCATATGTTAATACAGTAGAAATCGGTTATAACGAGTTTCAAGGGCCAGCTAGTTTTTCTCGTTATAGCCGGTAGCTCGTTATATGCGGTTAGAACGAGCATTCGTTGTAACCGATTAAAAGCGGGAAATACAAAATATGGTTGAAATTTTCGACGAAGAGGTGCCAAATTCTTTTGCGATCACGCTGTTTTTCTCGCCATTTTCTAACTGCCCGATTATTCCGATTTTTTCGTCCAATGTAAACTGACGACGTGACATGGTGGAACGTCTTCACACAACTGACGCTATTTATAATTTTTATTAACTTGAAAACACCAGAATTTGTAGGAATAATGTTTATTATTAATAAGTAATCCATATCTACACAACTAAAGATAATCTATGTCAATGATTAATCGACCTAAATAATAGCCAAAAGTTCTTATTTTGCAGGTACCTGTTCGTAGTAACCGGAAGATCGTTAGTCAAGTTCGTTTTATTTTATTCGTTATAGCCGATAACTCGCAATAACCATACTCGTTGTAGACGTATATTTTAACATACAATCATATGGCCTCATGTCGGGACCTAACGTTTTGCTTGTTGTAAGCAGTATCTCGTACTAAGCGATGCTCGTTATAGTGATTTTTACTGTATATTATACATGTTATGGTATTATAAAGCCTAAGATAATTGTCGTTACTCGTTACTTATATATCGACTATCCACTTATACGCGTCTAAAATTACGCAATACGCGCGTTATGGTAAAATCCTAGCTTTGCTTTAAGTAGGCTATTATTATTAATACATTTTTCATTTTATCCATATTATTTGTGTAATATATTATATTTATTTACAAAGTATATATTATGTACATAATTACAAGCATATGCATTTTTTTCTATCATTTTATACTATTTTACTTTATTTTTATATTTACCTCCCCTATATTTTACGGGCTAACTATTGTAATCATGTATATATTAACATGTGAGGGCAACTGGTACATTCGGTTGAGGGCAACTGGTACATAATATAATATTGTAATGCTAATTATCAGTACTATTTGACGAGTTGGGCGCGTGTTATCGTTGGCCCTTCAAAACAAAAACACAATACGCGTTAATACGACAAGTCGACAACGGTATGTAAAGAAAAAACGAACTGTTTTTAATAAATAACAAATATTAGATAATATGACTGTCAAGAACAAGTCCTAAATATGTAGTGAGCGATTTAAAATAGGTCTGTTTGTTACAGTAAATAAATAATAATGTTTAAAGTCTGGATTTTATTAGTAAAGGAGGTGTTACCATTGGGTTTCTTCCTCAACACGATATTCATGTTACTTAATTCTGTTTTTTATTTTTATCTTATTTGCTTATTGTAATTATTGTGTATACAGATTGTAAATTGTCTTTCTTAATAAAAAAAAAAAAAAAAAAGTCTGGATTTTAAATCTACTAAATTATTTTACAGACTATAATCATAACGAATAACGAATAATGATCAAAATGATTATTTCTAGATTTAGTAGCATATTTTCAAAGTATTATAATACGGTATTGTTAATTGTAAGTACGTGACTATCAACTCACGCTGCCGAGGAGTGGTCATTTTGATTATATAAAAATCAAATTGTTATAGGACTTTTAAATTTAAAAGCATTTGTTATATCATTATTTGTTTATTAATTTATACGGAATAAAAATTTCTTATTTAGTACAGCATACAACAATAATACAATAATTTAACATAATTAACATATTATATAAGGGGTGATAACCCAAAAGTACAGTAAATTTACAGGTACAATAAATATAAATTATAATAATTAGGACATAAAAAAACTACATATATACGATATAACAAAATAGTAAAAAAGATATTAAAAAATCAATAACACAATATTATGGTGAACTAAGAAAGGTGGGGTCCTCGTTACCCAACCGCATCATGCGGTCAATTGGTTTGTTTTTACCGTAATTGGTGCAATGGAAAGGTACGGAAAAAGGAACTCGGACTTTGTGGTACGGTGTGGAACTTTAAAGTTTACTTGCGCGAGACAGTGCGGTGACGTCGTCGTCGTCGTCGTCGTCGTCCTCTACGCCACAGCCGCCGTCGAGGACCGAACGACCTCATCGCCGGTATCCGCCACCGGCGCACAGTATAGTCTGAAACGTCAATTTACGCGGCAAAAACCCTCAATTTTAAATTTAAATTTTTACATGGTTTTTAATAGTGATGTTTAAATATACAACCCAAGGAACCTTAATATAGAATTTTAAGTTCCTATATACAAATTAACGTGACTTACAGCGTTGTGTGTAAGTTGATTTTATGGAAATATCGTTATTTTTATCGAAATATTTACTTTTTTCTTAAATTTTTTTCTCGTAATAAGAATTTTTTTTTTCAAATTTTTTACAATTAATTTGAAGTTTAAGTAAATAATTAAAAAATATAAGTAGAAATATATAAATTTTTTTAAAAATTTTACGGAAATTAAAAAAAATTTTAATTTTAGTTTTTTGAACTTTGACAGACTGCTATTAAAAATTACTCAACTTTACCATATATTCAATACACGTTGCATATAAAGAATGTTCTCTGCTATTCAAAAATATAATTTTGGTTTGCATCTGTGCATAAATATATAGTGCACAGAAATTATTTACTTCATACAAAACTATTGGTTATCATAACTATACAGTTAAATATATTATTACCTACCTATATATAAGATAGTGTAATAGGTATCTTTCAAATACTTATAAGAATGATACTACAACATTTAAAGATTAATTGAGATATGATAATTTATTATGTAGTATGTATAGTATACACTTTTGGTATGTATTGTACCTATTATATTTATAGTTATTATAGTTATACTTTTAACCGAGAAGTATTTGAATTTATACGGTAGAAAAATAGTATAACATCTACTTTATCTGTTAGCTGCAGAACTTATATATTTTTCTTCATAAAAGAAAAATGTAGTGCCTTAGAGTTGAATGATACTTCTACTAAATTATTAGAAAGTGAGATATTAAATTTTTCCCTGGCATTATCAAAAAAATGGCTGAAGTCGTGTCATAATATTAATAGCTTTCTTAAATTATTACATTCTGAATGGCTTGATACCAAATTTAAATTACATTTACAAGTCTCATTATCTACATCAACTGGTGGTCGACCATCTAAGCAATTTAAGGACTGTACAGAAAGGACTAAAAGATATTGAAAATAAAAACTATTATTGATAATTCTTGTATTTCTTCTCCACAATTTATACATGCAGCTAAAGAAAAAATGGATATAGCTGGACAACGAAATATTGTTAAAATGTTGAATGAAACAACAGCTTTGCTAAATAGGGTTGAACAAATTAAGGTAACCATAAATACGTCAGAAACATCTAGGCCTATTCCATTTACTCCCGATGAAGCATTAGCATTTTTCGTACAAAATAAATTAACCAAACAGCAATATACCAATATACAACTTTCTGCAAAAGAACGCAATGCTGATATATCGGTACCCATCATATGATATAATCATTGAAGCTAAAAAACAATGCCATCCCGATAATTGTATGATATCAGAAACATGCTATACGAAATTAAATTGCAAAATCTTCTTGACCATAATACCTCTAAAAGAATATTTAAAATTCAAAACATGTATCGGAAATATTACTATAATTATTATATAATATTATAATATTATATAATAACTTAACTTTTTAAAGTATTTTTATAATTGTATTATAATATTAGGAAAACTTTCCGAAGAGGCGCAAGAATTCTTGCAAGGAACAAAGATTATAAGCATATAAGGGAACATCATACCAGAAAAAGTTCAAGAATTAACACTAACAAAGATTTGCACCATATGCTACTTGTCTCATCTGACCCTTATATTTCTTCAATTAGAAATTTACCTGGAAAAGATATAGGGACTTTTTCAAATGATGTAAAATCTTTATTAGTATTATCCCAGATTTCCATAAATGAAAATTTAAATGAAGATTTAAATAAATCATTTTCAGATATGGAATTAAGTGGTTAAAAATAACTATTGAAATAAAATAAAATCGTATCTTGTAAAAAAGTTAATTAATGACTATTATAATAATCAAGTTTTGTATGAAGTAAATAATTTCTGTGCACTATATTTATGCACAGATGCAAACCAAAATTATATTTTTGAATAGCAGAGAACTTTCTTTATATGCAACGTGTATTGAATATATGGTAAAGTTGAGTAATTTTTAATAGCAGTCTGTCAAAGTTCAAAAAAATAAAATTAGAATTTTTTTTAATTTCCGTAAAATTTTAAAAAAAATTTATATATTTCTACTTATATTTTTTACTTATTTAAAGGTACTTAAACTTCAAATTAATTGTATAAAAATTTGAAAAAAAAAAATTCTTATTACGAGAAAAAAATTTAAGAAAAAAGTAAATATTTCGATAAAAATAACGATATTTATCCATAAAATCAACTTACACACAACGCTGTAATCCACGTTAATTTGTATATAGGAACTTAAAATTCTATATTAAGGTTCCTTGGGTTGTATATTTAAACATCACTATCAAAAACCATGTAAAAATTTAAATTTAAAATTGAGGGTTTTTGCCACGTAAATTGACGTTTCAGACCACTGTGAGCGGCCTAAAATACCCAAGGACCAAATACAATAGGCTTTTTACAGCAACCTACCAACTCTAACTTCTTGAATATCCTCAAATATCTAAAAGGATCCCAAGGTATAGTATACAAATATATGGCCACTATAAATTGAAAAAAAATCCTAAACATTTTTTTTTAATTATTCATACTTAGGTACTAATTTATCCAATTTATCAAATAATATGTTTAAAATGTTTGTCAGTCATTGCTGTTATTTTTTTTGCTATATTGTAGCACCGCACCTATGCGATAAATGGATAAATTTCGTAATAAGCTGACACTACTCTCAAAAAGTCGTAAACATAAATACATAATAATCTCAAAATTGTCTATAAAGTGAAATATGAAGTAATAAAAGAGTATAAAACACGAGTATAACATATAAAATAGTATATACGAGTACTTAAGATACCTATATACTCAATACGATATAAAAGTATCTACTCAAATACCAGAAAGAAAATAAGTATTTGAATACCAATATTAAAATTATACTTAACACGTAGTCTCGATAACTCAAATGGAATAAGCATATATAAATTCTGCTTATGTATTTTTCGAGTTAAATACCTCAAACACAACTTAAATACACTTTAAGGGGCAAGAAAAAAATTCGAGTTAACGAGACTCGACTGTAGTCTGTATTATTCCTAATTATATGTATAATGTATATGATAGATATACCTATAGTCGCAGCTAAGTATACTTGATTTGAGGGGACCAATTATTGTCGTAGAGGTTTATCGATTCTGAAGATTTTGTATCGTCGGCTATTCAAATCTACATGGCGTTAAAATATTTTTAATTTTATTATTAAAATACAACTTTACAACTCGTGAATGCCTGTTTCTACCATTTTTTTATGAGCTTAAAGTCCAACGGAATCGATATCTATCTTTTTTAAAAACCAGATGTTTTGGAGGAATCAATAAATCTCTGGACCAATAGTCTCTTCTTATTTGTGCCCACGCTCCAACGTGAACGACAATAATTGGTCGTAAACAATACGGGCCCCGCCTATACACGTCGGAATCCGCCAACCACGAATCGACGACAAAACGGCCAACCAACCAGAGCGCGACAGCGGATATAACAGCTGGCCAGTCGAATGGTTTTAAATGTTTATATAATATTATCACCAGCCAATCGCCTAGTCCGATTCAGTACTGTGACAAACTAGAAGACTTTATTATAATATAGGTACGACAAGTCGACAATGCAGTTTTAGAACTTTATAAATCTGTTTGTGTGTGTGTTTTTCCTTGACGCACAGAGGCCTAAATATGCCACGGTGATTAATCATTATATTCGATAAAATCTTACCGGCGACACAATTTGATGAAAAAGAACATAATATATTTTCTTTTATTATGATTATAATATTTCCATAAATACATTTCAACAGTACTCATTTTTAAAACTTATCTTAGATGAAATATGTTTTGTATTTTACGTTACACAAACAAAGTGCACAAATTATTATGTAATAATATTCAAATTTTACTTTAAAACATTTAAACTTATATAATGATGTTTCTAGATTCTAAAATTCACAATTATTGAATTATAAACATGAAAGATAAATGTATATAATTTTTTGTTTTCAATGAATACATAAATTACTAACTAATAAACGACCAGTAATAATATGTCCCATACTCCCAATGGAAATTTGGAAAAGCTATACATCAACTGATTACATATAACATTGTATTCATTTGAATAACGCGAGTTATCAAAATAGTGCCTATTCATATTTCATAAGACAACTTTAAAATAAAACAATAGAAAATAATTTGAACAGCTAAGAAAATGGTTATTACATTATGAGCTTTAGCAAATATATTCTTTTTTTTTGCTCGTATAACATAAAATTATTTTTAGTTGATATTATGTTATGAACATGATATGATATATTTAATGGACAATTATAACATCCAAGAATATTGATTTTAAATTTTTAAAAAAAAAAACATTTTCAAAAATAATAACCTTCCATATTCATTTAAATAATTAGGTAATATTTTTCCGGTATACATATTTCGTTTTAACTTATAAAATTAAAGTATTATATAAAAAATTAGGCCTAAAAATGATAGATCATACTACTCATAAACTATTCAGAATATTATTCAACATACCATATAAAATTATCAAAAAAAAATTGTTTTCATTCAAAATGTAATTCAACACGAAGAATTTTTCTTTCTTACAATAATAATACAGTTAAATCTTTAAAAAAATAAATAAATAATTGACAAAATAAATATCAATTACAACATAAGTACTATACTATTATTATAATATTAACACAAGTAATTATTACAACACCAATGTTTCACAATTTCTTCAACATTCTTTTTTGTAACTCTTAAACTTTGATAAATAGTTATACATTAATACATAATAGTTGTATATTATAATAATAGTAACTTTTATTACTTAAGAAGACAGAATGTATCAATTTGTTATCTATGATGTGTATAATGCATTTGCAACATAGTAAATCATAGTTATAACTGACCTATGTTTTAATTTATAGATGATAGTATTATCTGTTAACTATTAAAATAATCAACATACAATAGTTTAACATTAGCTGATAAAAAGTAGATAATTCAATAGCATTCAAAAATTGACCTAACAGCTTCAGTGTTACTTACAAAAATTAAATGTAGCATGATTTATATAATATGATCCTGACAGATAATAAACCGACATATGGAGTCTTCTTAAGAAAAAAACACATTAAGTACAACATACAATTTAGAAATGTTGTTTACTGTTCAGATTATTTACAATTTTAAACCACATAAACAGTGTTGAACCAAACAAACTCCATGATTGAAGTTTATTCTTGATTAGGATTACATTAATAATTTTAAATTCACAAATTTCATTAAATATACATTCATAAAATTTGTCACTTCTGTAACAAGTTGTTATAAATTAAAATATATTTTTTAACTAATACAAAAAATTAGTCATGGAGTGATTCACCAACTAGTTTTATTTTTATAGTCAAATTAAATTTGTTTTAACATCAAAATTACATCATCTAAATTTATTACGAGGAGTCAGCGCACTGATTGTTTTCTCTCTGCAACCCACCCGCAAAATCATTTATTATTTTATTTTTTTTTAAAGTCAAGATATCTTAGAAGAAAACAATATTTTTAATAGAAATTACAGAGAATTATTTTTTTGAGGGTATGACATATAAATTTGTCTAAATAATGTCTCAAAACAATTTAATATCCATTTAAACGAATAAAAAATTGTTTTTATATTTTAGTAAAATAAGAATTAAACATAAAACCTGTATGTAAAACCCTCAAAAATATTATCTTCTATAACTTTTATAATAGTAAATTTTACTCTAACATTATTAAAAAATCACAAAAAACAATTTAAAGTGAATGTGTGATTTATCCATGTTGCGTGTGGGTCTGAGAAAGAATACAACAAATATAATAGGGCTGACATCCTCTAGGTATACACAAATTCAACAAATAATTATTTATTGAAATAATATATTAAATATATTCAAAACTTTTATCATCTGATAACTAAAGTTTTTGGCCAAACACTGGATATTAATAACATTACATTTTACTTGTTCAAAACATAATGAATTAGGATTTTTTTAATACATTTAAAACGATTCAATTAAGTGATTAAGTATAATGTGTCTGAATGAAATGTAAATGTTTTAAAGCACCAATAGTTAGGGTACTAACTGGTCATAATGGTCAATGAGCATTATGTTTTAAAAATATGTCAATTTAGTAAATAGCGAGTATTATAACACTGACAATACTGCTGAATGTCAAACCGCTAATCCTATGCAATTTCTTTCAAGATCATCAGTTAAAAAGATTTCTGTCAAAGAGATTAAAATGTATACATTTATATTTTATATTATTAGATTTGACCTTGCTCAATAAAATATCAACAATAATCCAATAATCAAAAGTAATACCTATGTTGTTACAATGTGATTCAGCAATTAATTTAGAAAGAAATAAGACATTTACAAGAAAAATCTTAATCTTAAATATAATACACATATAATAATATAATATATAAGATCAGGACTAATAAACATCAATCGATTCTAAACATTTCATAACTTTAATAAATATTAATAAATAACCTTAAATGAAGTAAAAAATCAAAATTTTTCGAATTCTTTCAAGCTTTCAAAAGGAGTAATAAAAAAAAAAATGATAACTGACATTTACACCAGTTTAAACACAATAACTAAAAATTATTACAAATAAAAAATAAATATATTTATTCTTTTCAAATAATTGAATAAAAGTTAATAAGTTAACTTAAATTATAGGAAAATCAATAATTAAAATGTTTTAAGTTTAAATAAGTACATTGTACTTGGGTAATATAAGTCTAATGCACACACATACAATTAATATTTGACTTAGGCCAAATTGGCTACATCGTCAACTGTAGGTAACCAAAACGCCATATTTGTACACGCAGAGGCCATCATCATGTATTTAGGATTAAATTTAACACAATGTACTGGGCCTGGATGATCACCATTGAGAACACAAACTTTATAGCCAGTGACCGCGTTCCATACATGAATACGACCATCAGTTGACCCGCTGAATATGTATTGAGAATCTGGACTGAACGATGCTTCGATAGGAATGCCTTTATTATTCAAGTGACCAGTAAATGTCTGAATCGGTGTACCATTAAAGGCATTTATCAATCTAATTAAAGATCCATTAGTAGGAATAAGTATGGTTCGGCCATCCTGACTAAATTTGAGGTCTGTCCAGTCACATTCTTTTTCTTGAGGAAGCTTCACAGTTATGAAAGGCCCTTTGTCAAATGACCTAAAATTAAAGGTGTCAGAGAATGTAATTAATATTATTCAATGAAAATAAACACAAATTTTATTTACCTAACATCAAACAGTTTGAGAGTTTCAGAATTAATGCCAGCAGCCAACACTAAACCTTCTGGATCAAAACCTGCCACTGGTCTTCCCATAACATTGATATAACCTTGACAATTTGGCGACCTCAAATCCCATAATCTGAGACTTTTGTCCAATGATCCAGAAACAAACATGTCCTCAATGGGGGACACACATAATGACACAACTTTTTTGGCATGTCCCGTGAAATAACGAATGTACTTATTATCGTGTAATGATAAATATCTGAAAATTAAAAAATGTGATAGTTTAAAAAATACATTTAAATATTGTTTAATTTCAAAATATTTAAGTAGGGGTGGCCATACAATCTCTCTTTCATCTTTTCTTGATTTTTTAGACTTAGCCTAAACTTAGACCTCCCTCAGGTATTTAATTATAAATTTAATTTATTAAATGGGGGGAATTGATGATAATGGTGACAACTCAAAAGTCGATCATAAGTCCATTAAAGTTAGCCACCCGTGGTTTAAAGAACTAGGTTATTATTTTGGTAATATAAATAATTGTTCTATAGTAACATTATCAAGAAGCCGTAAATTCATTTAATAACCAGACAAGAATGTTTACATGATCATCTAGTAGCTATATGTATATAATATAATCAATGTTAAAAAAGGTGTTCACCATCATATTGATGAATGAACAGTCAACATTTTTCCTTGTTCTATTAAACGGAGAACTTGATCTTGAACAAAATGCATATTTTTTGGGTATGTTTAAATTGTATTCATTTTAAATATTAAAATATTTTTTTTGTAGTTTGATACATAAAAATTAAGCAAAAACGTCTATGAGAATTATTAAAATTGCTTCAATTAAAATATACAATACAGAGGGCGCTAAGGGAGCTCAGTAAACTTTTGCCACTCTTCATTTCGCAACATCTATCAGAGAATTACTTGTTAAAAGGAATAATTTGTCAAATAAAATGACAAAAAGGACATAACAGGTTAAATAACCTTTTTAATGATTAACTCAACTTATAGAAAATCCTCTATGTAGCTAAAACTTTTTTTTTTACAGATATATGGCTATCAATTGTTAAAAATGTATAAAAAAAATTCTAACTTAGCATTTTTATTAATATTACTATCTATGACTTATAGATAATAATATGGGTTATTAATGAGTGGTAAATTAATACAAATGATTAATTATAATTAACGACCATATGACTGTGTTAATCTTTAACCCGTCGTAGCTCCTATGTGAGAATTTCCCTTGCATTATTTTTAAGATGAAAATCATTGGCTTGCTCGTAGTTGTATTTTCCTCTCATTCATAGTACCTTATAAGAAACTAATTAAAAATAGATTTATCAATAAAAGACCACTTTATTGTTCAGATCAGGAAAAATGTTGCATTCCAAAAAATAAATTGTCATGTTTTGTGAGTAAACCCCTCTACGCGAGTAGAGTACCAGCGAGTACCAGCGTTAGAATTATTCTCGTACATTAATATAAAAAAATTATGTTAGTTTATTAATAATATACAGTAGAAGCCGCTTATAAGACTCACAGATATAAAATTCAGTCTCTTATTAAACTCAAAATCACTTGGAACGTTTCAGACGTATCCAAATTAAATAAAAGAAATTTGGTTATAAGACTCAAATTCCATAAGAAAATAAACTTTTGTGTTGGTTATTATCTATCACTGGTTTCTAATCATGTCATATACTATGCATACACAACAAATTTTATCGGATTTCAAATGTATAAAAATTAAAATCTTTGGAAGTTAATTTGTATATATATTCAATAATACCTAATAATATCTAATTATGTAATAGGAAAAGTAGGTAGCGAAATAAAATGAATAATTAATAAAAAATTTTGTTCAGTTTTTTTTCAATTTCGCCTATTAGGTAGATTTAATCAGTTATAAGACTCACTTTGTGCTGGTACCAAAATATTGAATATATAAATATTGTGATTAAATCATATAAAAAATATTAAATAAAAAATGAATCTAAAAAATTATACTGATAAAAATAATAAATGAAAACAAAAAAATTAAAAGGTTTATATAAAATTTAAAATAAGAAACTAATTTATAAAATGGAACTTAATACTTGGTTATTAATATTAAAAATAATTGTATTGTATAAGAAATAGCTGTCAAAAATATATCTATAGTTTGTTCACTTAAACCATCGTTACGTATGTTATACAATTTTACTTGCATGTTTTCATATTTTTTTGGGTTTAGTTTAAATTATCTAATGTAAATTAGGCCATTTTTGTATCATCTGAGGACAACTATAACCTCCTCGATAATCTCATTTTTTAAAATTAAAGTCGAAACAGAAGACACCCTGTATAGTGTATATACTATCATTCAAAATGTGTAAGTTTTTACAATAGTGTATACTTTAACAGCCTATATGTATTTCCTAATAAGTAATAAATAATAAGTATTTGACAAACATTGTTTGCTGACGATTACTAAATTACTTTTAAATGGAAAAGGAAATACTTTTTAAGTAGTTAATAGGTAACCAAAGTAAAATCCTTATATACCGCTATACCTAGTTATTGCCTGAATTGAAACTTCACGGACGAGACCTAATTGCTATTAGTGTTGACCGATAATTACAATATTCAACTACTCAAGCGAGCGTCGGCTACCCTAATGCACTAAAGCATAGCACAATAATTGGTCAAAAATAAAACTAAAACAAACGGGTCATTGGCCGGTTGGCTGATATATACCTGATAGTGTCATCGACTTTGGTTGAACTGTGTATGGCAGTCGTCTTAGTGTGTGCGAAATGTATGAGATCGACGCCATACTTCTTGCTGTTGATGGTCTTGGACAGCTCGCCCTTCTGACTGTCATATATGACGATCTGGTCGTCTTCGCTGCATGATATGATGTAATCGCCGGCAGGCGAAAAGTCAAAGCTGTTGATCTTGTCGGTGTTCTCGCGGAACACCTTTGCCACCTTGAAGCTGCGCACGACGTTGTCGACCAGCTTCATCTCTGCGACCATAAAATATATACAAATCACCAGATGACAGACGACGAGAGTGCGCGCCGACGATTATACGAAACGGGATGAATGAGACGTGAAATCGACCTGGAGAGACTCGCAGTTATGGACGTCTAAACGTGTATGATGTCCGTCATAGCATCAGTCGAGTGTTGATGTAATTATGTATGGGTGAACACTCACACACACAAACACAAACGTGGTAGCGAGCGGGACCTATATTGGGACATAAATTGATTATTGACAACAATAATATTGTCGTTGCCGTTGCCGGTGCGGTTAACAATTGGTAGCGACAATTGACATCTGACCGTGCTCTGTACCTCGATGATGAGTCGGCGAAGCTCTGGGAGTTGTTTGAGACCCGACAGGACAAGGGCGGCTGCAGTTGGTTGAGCGTAGAGTGGATAATAGTACGGTGGTTGTAGCTAGACTGAACGGGCTGTGTTCGGCGTTCGGGGGGCTAGAGCACAGGGATCAAGACGGCGGCGAGAGGCTAACTGACAATGCGCACTGAGCGCGGCTCACACTACAGCAGCTGAATGTTTGTAGCGCCCGGGCACCAGTCGCGTCTTTCCGGCACGATGACCAGTGCAGCCAACCTTTGTCGGCGTTAGACGAGGGATAACTCCATTGCCATAAAAAATTATTGTACGATAATATAGTACTACCACAGAATATATGAACATTCTCAAATAGTCTGTGGTACCACTTAGATCATATACTATCACAGAACAATACTATGATACTATGGATAGAGCCGCGGCAATATTAACGTGTATTATACGTGTTTGAAGCATGATTATCGACGAGTCACAAGTGGAATGGCTTCTATTGCGCATGCACGTCAGTACTCGTCGCATATTTATCATATATATATTATAATCTTAGATTATAATACTAAATAAAAATACAACTTATTTATGTTAAAACAATAAAGACATTTATAATAAAAATGTTAAGGTACATTTTTTACAATACGAACAAAACGAACAAAATCTATGATCATTTTATGAACATTCAACTTCTTGTATCTGGCGACACTGGTCTCAATTGCGCGTCTTGTTTATGATATAAGATACTACCACATACTACAATATGAAACACTATACTATAATAATACCTACGGATTACGCGGTACTACCACAGAATAGTTTAAATTTTAAAATTTAATCTATTCTGTGGTACTACTCCGAATAAATTGCAATTTGCAACGAATATCCCGTTGTTTTCAATGATTACACTATAAACTAATTACGAAACCTTGTTTTAAAATTTTAATCTTTAGCTATTAAAATTGAACATTTCATGAATTTGTAACTACAAAATAATTTTAAATGTTCAATATTTTGACATAGACGGAGTTTGAAAAATGTTGGTTGGAGGGGTTCAAGTCCCAGATTAATTAATGAAAATAATTATTAATAACTTCATATTATGTAGACATGTAGTTTATGTTTATGTTTTGTTTGGAATATTTGACAAATTTAAATAAATATTACATATAAATAAAAATAAAAAGTTATTCGTTAATTAAAATAGTCTTCGGAAAAATAAACGGGCCCAAAATCCAGCCGACGCAGGCCGAATAAAATAATAATGTAGTGTACGCCACCATCGCGCCATGGCACTTGCTATATAGTAAAAAACTACGTCATCTGGGTGATATTTTAATTTATTGGAAACGGTTTAGGACAAAATCTTAAAACAATTCACTTACAATTCAGACACCAAAGACCAACATACTATTGTATCATTTATATCTATAAGTAGTTTCATATTCAACGATCATGATGTGTAATTATATGCCACATATTTTTGTACCAGAATTTCAATTTTGTTTTAAGAGTATGTCAGTGCAATATTTGTTATCTCTCTCAGACCCGCACGTGCAACATAGATAAAACGCTTTCATGTGAAATCGTTTTTTATGATGTCGAGTAACGTTAGAGTAAAATCACTAATTTCAAAAATAATATATAGGAAAATATCATTGAGAGTATGACATATTAGATTTATATTTTATTACAAGCTGACCCCGTGCACTTCGTTGCCCATTAAAAAACATTAATAATGCCAACTCTACAGGGGCGTATTTAGGCACAGGCCCTATAGGCCCGGGCCTAGGGCGGCGACATTTGGAGGGCGGCAAATTTTAACGAATTTTTTTTTACAAAATTACAGAAAGTAATTTTAATTCGATGAAATTAAATTTTACTAATTTTTTTGGTAGCAGTAAAATTATTTTCGTACAAATGATATGTTATATAATTTAGAATTACAAGTTAAACCGTAAACATTCGCATCCGTTCGCTCAAAATTAAGCAGCTACCTACACGTATCTACTATATTACACAAATACGAAAAATGTTAAGTTTCAAGTATAATCAATTTGTAAATTTCAAAAAAAGATATTACGTTCAATTTAATTTTCATTAATAATGTATCTTTTTTAATTTTTTATTCAAATATGTTTGATAAATAATTTTGGGAAGGATGGGAGGAGGGGGAAGGCGGCGAATTGGAAAGTGCCTATAGGCGGCAAAACCTTAAATACGCCACTGCAACTCTATATGAATAATATATTTTATTTTATAATATAACGGTTAGAAAATATTGTGTATCCAATAGCACTTCAATAAATAGCATTCAATCAAAAACACGAATTGTCAGACTTTTCTAGTTTTCTCGACAAAATGAATAAAAATACATAATGATCCAAAATAAATTGAATATTGTTGTAACGATATTACTTAGTATATTTTAACCGTTATATTATAAAATAAAATATATTGTACTACGTAATATCGTTACAACAATATTCGATTTATTTTGGATCATTATGTATTTTTATTCATTTTATCGAGAAAAGTCTGACAATTCATAATTTTGATTGAATGCTATTTATTTAAGTGCTTTTGGATACACAATATTTTTTGTTTTTCCTTCTGGTGCGTACACAAATAAATCAGAATGTTTTCCGACCCGTGAGCTCTGAGCACTGAGAAGACCACATATACAACTGTCCATGTGAGAAGCATGGATTTTCCAAATTCAGTCCACACACTTGTAGCGATTGTCCTTGTTTTTTGTTAGACCCAGAAATCTAATCTATCTCTGTCCCAAATTTAATCGCAACCGGTTGAACGGTTTGGGACTGCATAAAGGACAGACGGACATTCATTTATATATATATATAATATAGACTATTTGACTTTTTATTCGACTTTCAAAAAAAAAAAAAAGTTTTGTGAGTATAAATGATTTTAAAACTGTTTTGAGACAATATTTAGACAAATCGATACATGTTATACATTCAAGAATATTACACTCTATAATTTTTGCAATGGGTAATACTCTAAGATTACTCAAAAACATAAAAAAAAATGATTTCGTGTGAATGCGTTTTGTCTGTGTTTAGCGTGAGCCAGAGAGAGCAAACGACCATTGCGTCGACATCCAAAAACATTCTCAAGTAATATGTTGTATAATATACCTAATTTTTGTATTGTATTTTGTATTGATGATGTTAATAAGTTATCATAATTTAAAGAATCATAGATGGTAGGGCCAGGCTGATACTGATTGTATATTATTATTATAACAAATATTTATCACGAAAAAAATAATTTATTCTATAATCACATCATTTTAAGAAAAAACAAACATGACTAAATATTACTATAATTATAAGTGATTAACAAAAATATTTGTATGCATTATGATTCATTTACAATTCATAAGTTTTAAATTCAAACGTATGTTTTATAATACTATATTCAATTATCTATTAACCTAATCGTATAAAAATAATAATTCAGAAACTAGAATTTTACTTTTATTTTTACTTTTGAATTTCAAATTCAATACAATAAACATTTATTTATTTGACAATTCGATGAAAAAAAATTGTTTTATTTGAAAATAACATAGCTTAAAAACCTGAGTAGGTATTCTCAAATATGGTCTTAAAGGATTTTGAAAAATTAAAATTTAGATAAATTCATAGTTTAAACATAAATAACACGGATTGATAGTGCATTAAACAGATCGCTGTTTATACCTAAGAAAACAAATTTTTTTTTTTTTTTTATTGATCTTGAAATTTAAATTTAAGTTTAAATTTCCGCTTCGACGTCTGAGGCCATTAGCGTTACAAAACAAATTTATGAATTGTGGTGTGTTAAAAAATTTTCCTACCAGGCTACCTATTTATATTCGATTATTTGAGTGACATTTCTCAAAAAGTTATCTGTGTATACATATACTGTTATAATGTATTGAATGGTGTAGATATTATTGTGTTGCCTAACTAAGATTAACTTTAAACATAAGATTTATTCTGAAATTTGATTTTCTGAATTCATGGTTTTCAGCATGACAGAGATAATATTGTAAGACATCGATATGACCTGAAACAACATGTATAATTTAGTTACATTGTGTTAAAGTGTTAGTATTTAAGTAATGTGAATTGTGTAATTATTATAAAAAAAAAATACTAAATTAATACGTTGGCAAACATTTGTAAGTTGACGATTTTTTTTGGTGAAGCTTTTATCATAAAATTACTAGCATTATTCATTCGCATCGTTAGTAATAATAACTTTTTAAATTTTATATCCATTTTCGTCCAATCACAAGAATATATAGCTAAATTAACAGAATTTATCTGCAAAAAATGTAATTATAATCGATCAAATACAAAGCTTAGTAAATAATCAATATTACATTTTTACTTTATGATTCATCTGTTCAAGCAAATAACAATATAAAAATAACTCCACGCAAATGAAAAGAGCTGTTGCGCCCACCTTGATAATGGTAAGAATTTGATGTGAATCCTTTGAAAAGCAAACCTTTTACAAATAAAAACTTGATTCACTTAAAAGAAGTTATTTTTATTTTTTGTACATTGGTTAGGTGACCACTTTGGTCACACATATATACTATATACACTTAGTGATTGTGTGACTTTCAATTTTTATTTTTAAATAACTATACATTTTGTGGAAAATGCAATCCTTTTCTCAAAATCAAACCTTTTAATTTGAGTTATTGCACTCAAACTGGCAAAGCATTTTATATGACTTTAAATCATGTAAGAGGAGAAAAATAATTTAATTAATAAAATTTACTTCTTATTAATTTATAATTTTGAATTAGTATTTAAATTACAGCATGAACTCATAACTACACAAACTCAGTCATTTAGTTAATATAAAATAAGTAAAAACTTCATCACTTTGATAAAAAAAAACATAGCACGCTACTCGATATTTTTCTTTTACAAGGAAAATCTATGGATCATAAATATGTTTTTGGGGGATAACAAAGGACTAGAAATCATTATCCCTGTAGAGGAAAAATATCGTAGCGTGCTACGTTATTTTTACACGCACTTAGATAATAGGTTAACTAAATATTACCTACATTTAGGTATTTTTATTTTATTATAAATGTAAAAGTGCAAAAAAGTAGCCAACATATTATCTGACCAATGGCAACCATTTATAAACAAAGTGTAACCAGAAAAAGTTACGGTCAGAAAAATAAAATTGTATCCTTATATTTATGTCGTAAAGAATTCCGACCAATCGATATTGATTTATTTCTAATTGACATTGTCGGATTTGTACATTTGCGTTATGATTGTTTTTATTGTTACAGACAAAAAACAAATTATTGTTAGCTTTTAAGAACGACCAAGTAAGAAAATTGGTTTATATTACTGTACATTTATACCATCATAATTTATCACACAGAAGACATAAAATGTTGTTCAAAATAAACTACTTTATCAATAACATGTTAAAATAAACATTAAAGTAAAAATTATACCACGATTAATACATATGTCATCATTATAAAAAATGTTACAGACAAAGCCACGTCTGTTAATATAACAGGCCTCAGTATTGAATAATATGATTTAATTTTCCTGAAAAAAAAGAAAAGTATTTTATTTAAGTAACATTATGTTCATGTTTAATATCTGGAACAGTATTTTTGATAAATTAATTCAAATTAAAATACTATTGTTTTAGTAGACATCATAACAATTATATTTAGTGATTCATGGATTAAAAATAATGAATTCAAACCTTTTAATTTTAATTATAGAAAACTAAATAATGTCAACAATGATGAAAGATGTTCTGAAAAATATATTATTCGAATCAAGTAATAAACAAATACTGTTAGAACGATATAAAAATAAGATAGCAATAGTATGACTTAAATCAGTGGCGCCGAACCCTATATTGAGGTCGAGCCTTGGTCCAGGATGGGACTGCATCATATCGGGCCGAACCGCCGAAGTTTGCCAAACCGTATGAAAGCTTCATTACAAATGTAAAGCCTACCTACTCTCTAAGGCCCGTTTTACGTCATGTACGCGTATCGTACGCGTCGCGTTTCAGTTTACATTGATTAAGCCCATACGCGCCATACCGATGAGGAAAGCGCGCCATCTTACTACAATTTTGTTTATCTATTGTGTGCACTAAAATGATTAATATAGACATTTAACCAGCTATGTTTACTTATATGGTTATTGGTTAGTGCGTAGAAATAATGATTTATATTAATTAGTTTTTAGTTTTTACACAGAAGACAGAAATCAGTTTTCATTATTTGAAACCATAAAAAAATATTCTATATTAACTATATTAGGATTTAGTGATTTACTATTTATTAATATGCTTTTTGTACTAGGTATTAAGTCATTAAGAATATTAAGATAATAGAAATTTACATTTTCTTTTAAAATTGAACATCAATATTTGTTGGGTAAAACCCACTAGCCCCCCTCCCCTGTATACCATTGGGGCCGATATTTAGATATTGTGGCCTTTTCAAATATTTTTCGACCGACTAAATTTTTAGGACTTCGGTGACATTCAATTAATTAATAGAGAAATACATTTTTTCCACATCCCACACATTTCATAATCTCATTAAAATATAAAATCGTTAAAGCGGGGGTCTTCACTCTTCAATGATTTTAAGCAGCGAGTCACTTATTTTTTTTAAAAAATTTTGTTGAACGCATTCGTAATAATAATATTTATTAAATTATTAAACATTTATAAAAAATACATGCTATGCTTAATATGGTATTACAATGTTACATTGAAGTACCTACAAAAGTTGTTCATTTTTAAATCACATTTTAAAAATATTTAATAACATAATAATAAAATAAATACAGTAGTAAATGTAATACTTTAGTTTATTATTTTATGAAACTTGGTAAGCAACATATCAATATTATTATTCAATATTTTTAAAATGTAATCTAAAAATGAACAATGTAACCTACCTAATTAAAAAATAACGCAGTTTTTATTAATATTATTTTTTTTAAACTGGTTATTGAAAATAAATGTTTATTTGGATATTTTTCCTAGACGTGCTTAAAATGTGTTCGTGGGCCTCAAATAAATTCAGGTGGGTCGTGGGATGAATACCCCTATTTTAAGCATATTATTTTCTAACAGGAAGCATTTAAAAATATAATATGAATGGAATATTGGATTATAATATTATAATATATAAAACAATAGAATTGTATTGTTATACACATTTAATTTTAGATTTAGGGTGAAAAGTACATATAAGTTAACGATTCAAGTCTTTTTGACTTGAATCATTATAACATTTTAAATATTTGTATTTTTATATCAGAGCGGGCTGTGGCCCAAAGTACAGAACCAAATACATAATTTATTTAATTAGGTATTTTGTATTTTGTGGGTGGTATCTAGTATAGTATCTACACATTTTTCTTGGCTAATCTATTAAATAATTTTATTCTGTACACGTTATACGAGTACATAATAATTATGTACCTAACTTTTTTTATTAAATAGTTTTCATTAACTTACAATATTATCAAATTTGAATACTTACTGATTAAGTTGTATTTGATCACTTAAAATTGATTTTAAATCTTCATAATATTCTGTAATAATAATTAAGAACTATACTTGCTACAAAGAATAAGTTTCTTATTTATAAACATTTAACACATTTCTAAACTTATTTTAAAAGAATCGCAATAAACTATTATTTCTTATATTTATGATTATTAAGTACATAAACCACGGACAACAAATAAATATTTTAATATCAACAATCTTAAATACGTAATATGTATTGGTAAAATGGTAACTATAACCACTAACGGACCGGACGGACGGACAAAACGGCGATATAAGGTATTCTAAACTTATGTTCAAAGACCTAATAACTAATTTCCTACTTCTACTCTAACTTGAGTTACTATTTTTACTAAATACTAATCTCTACTTGAGTTAGAAATTTAGAACATTTCAGAAACTAACATATATTCTAACTCAGTTAGCTTTTATATTCAAGTAACTTAACTTTAACTAGTTGAAAAAAATGACTAACTTGCCAATTTTTCTTTTCCTAAAGTCAAAACGGTCATTTTGATAAAACTATTATAACCTGTAATTCGATTGTTATTTTATCATCATTCATCAATTTATTAATTAAATTACCTTGATATCAAATGATATAATTTTGACGACAAACACGAAAATTAAACCCATTTTTGGCCTAATATAGTAATACTATATTAAAAATATACATTTTCGTGAAAAGTGTTAAAAAATTAAAATTGATCAAAAAAGTTAATTTAGTGAGGAAAGGTAAAACTTAAATAAATAAATTCTTCTTCATTACAATCAGAATAATATGAAACAAATATTTATATTTAAGAATTATACCTGTTTATCACACTCCTCGCCTAAAAAACATAGTAATAAATAATAATATATGTTACAAAATCCCAGACTTATTTGTGAATAACTTTATCGATTGATATTCAATACTACGTTAAAATTTACTTCTGATATTATATTATTTTATTTGTGATATGATGCGTAATAATAATAACACATATTTTTACTGTTTCAAAATTCTTACTTGATTGGGAATTTTCTTCATGTCCGATGTTTTTGAACGCCTGATTGAGGATTTCCTGTTGAGAAATGATAACCCAACAGATAGACATTATCATCGTGTCTGTCACGGTTAATGTGTATAAGATAAATGTTGCCATCGATACTTCCATTAAGTAAAACATGAAATAATATTGATTGTATGTGTGTGTAGATACAGGATAACGCAAGTTTATAATGTACCGGGTTTCATTATTTTCGTCATCGGACGCCGTAAATGCGTACACGATGACAGGAAATATCATCCATTGCGTTATCATTATCGCCGAGAATACGGAAAAGTAATTGGTGATTTTAATCGTTCTTTCACGATCGTCGTACAGTACATTTAAATGTTTACGACAATGTTCGCTTGTTAAGAAATTAAACCGCGAGACGTTGAAAACGTCACAAATTGTGTTACTTTTGCTCAAAAATAAATACATCCTCCAAGAGCAGAAAAAAAAATTAGACGTAATAACCACGATTATGAAGAAATCAACGTCACTTATGGTATTGTCCACCCGGATAAAAAGTCCCACTGCGCTAAAAGCGACCATACAATTCACAATTACTCCATAAATAAAAAATAACAGGCGGTAAGCATTACTGTTGAAAATCTTTGTAGAATTCGGAGTCAACATGTGATAGAATCGGTATAACTTTAAAAGTTTCAAGTTAATGGCAACTTCTTCAACTTTAAAATTGTCCATCACATAGATTTTAATGATACGATCTGAAAAATGAAAGCATGTAACATAATGTAACTTGTGCAGGAATTTATCTCTAAAAGTTAAAAAATAAAAAAACCGGGCTTGTCACACTGCTGTATAGTAGCTAGGTTTCGTGAGTAGGTGTGATTTATTGTTATTTATTATTTAAGGGTGATTTATTTATATCTATTATAACTAATATACTGTAGTTATTTGCTAGACAATTATTTTTCTATTTGTAATACGATCGATTGCAATAATACTATAGTCAAACACTCAAACTAATTTATTTTCAATATTTTATACGCGAAAGAACGGTGAAAAATAAAATTTTAACGTACAAGATATATAAGTTTATAAGAATATTATATTTTAAAATAAAATTCAAATTGCCTATTTCCAAGTTTTAACGGACAATACCGCGCTACCGCGTCATTGTTTATTTAAAATAAAATAAAAACAATAAGTATAGTTATAGTTAAATTTAAATTCAAATTACCCTAACCAAGTCAAGATTAATCTATTTTTTTTCGATTTTTTTATTTTTGCTATTTTTTTGTGATTTTTTTTATTTTAATTAAATAATTTTATTCCTATTTAATTTTAAACTCTAAGTGGGGCGAAATAATGTATCGATTTTACAATGATGTGTGTGTTCTTTTTGTCTCTCATAATCTTTTGAGATAGTACAACTGCTTCGATTATCTTCGTCATCAGCATCTTGCATATTTTCTGGGGGGGAAATGATTCTAGTTGGTAGGTACTGTTACGTTTTTTTTTTTTTTTGGGTGGGGGGAGTCAAAGGTCAAGATTAGTAATTTTTAAAAGCATTGGGGGAAAAAAATTAAAGAAAAAACGGAGATTTTAACAAAAATCCTTCTCAAAATAGGTAAATAGAATATAATATTCTTCATAGGAACATGTGGCCAAATATATAAATTATAAAATAACAATAAAATCGTTATTACCTTCTTGTATGATAATTAAAAATAGATGTAATTAAGTCTTAAAAATTATGATTATGACAATTTAACTTAAATATGATAAAAAAATAATGTTAAAAAATATATTATATTAATCTTTGAGATTTTAATCCTTAAAATCATTAAATTTAAACGTTAATAATTGGTTTTGGGCCTTCTAGCATTTGCACATTTTTTTCGAAAGTTTAATTATTAGCTTGTAAAAAATTCTAATTGGGATAAAAGATATTTTAAAACCAAAACTGTATTTTACATATTTTTGCGTATGGTATTATATTGGTATTAGGTATATTTTGTATCATTTCATATTATAGTATTCGCTTATTAAAGCATAATATTATTATCGCGTTATGTAGCTTTCCAGTGCATTTTAAAATTATTCAATATTCTACAATAAAATTAAAAAAGGCGGCAAGTGGTACTGCTCTGATGTTTAGTGGGTGTCAAGTGGGTCACTTTCATGGATGTGTTAAATTTGAATTGAATGATATAAAATCATTGTATACGAAAAACGATTCTGAGCGAATACAGTCTGCATTAGCATTCAGGTCTGCAGTTTACATTACTATAAGTGTATTTGATGATATTATATTACTATTAAAATAATTCATTTTACTATTATTAATACAAAAGAATTAATTTTTTGCAGAAAACATTGCATTTCGAAATGTTATTGAGTGTATAAAATATAATAAAATACTTTAAAAGTTTCAAGCACCTACGAAAAATATTTTTAAATTACAACAAAATAACTAACATCGTTATTCTTCTTTTAAATATCTAATTTCACCCAAATGTGAACTTAAAATGTCTATAAAAATCCACCACGTAATATTTTTTTTAGGTTTATTGGTTACAACTTGAAATGCTTACAAGAAAACTTATTTTAAATGTTCAAGCCTTAGATATAAGTATTTGAACATTTTTAACTACAAAATAATTTGCAAACATTCGTGATTTTGGTCAAAATTTGAACTTTAAATGCTTATAAAAAAAGTTGAGCCTATGTATTTTTAATATTTTTAAACTGTTATTATAACAACTTATGAGGATCCTTGTATTAAATTTTTGAGCAAACGATAAAGTTTTATTGATAATTTAATTATAGAAATAAAACTTAAAAAAAAAAAAAATTATGTCTATAATAGCTCAAAAAAAGTAAAAATAATTTTACAATTTTATTATGTATAGAAAATGATATCCTCGACATTCGGTAAAGTTTTTATGTTTCTATGGTTGTTTATTTTTGAGTTACAAAAAAATAAGAAAATCGTTCCCTGATAAATCAGTAGTTTTCAAAGTTTTCTAATGTTTAATTTCAAAAAAAATTTATGTGACTTTTCGGAAAACATTTTTGGTTTTGTGAAAGCTAGAAAAACTTATGGAGAATCTTGTGTTGAATTTTCAACCCAATTTTCAAGTTTTTTTTACTGATTGAAAAAATTTTTATTGACTAAAATAAAACAATTTTTATGCCTATAAATAACTTAAAAAGAGTCAAAATATATTGAAAATTGTATTGCGTACATATAGAACATTTTAGTAAAAATGTCATGTATCTACAGTCATTTTTTTTTATTTAGGTACGGCAATACCGAATACCAATATGTATTATATTATTTATATAATATATAATATTAATATTGTGCAGTCACAAGTCACACACGAAAAGTGCCCTCTATCTATGAGTTATGCCCGTTCTACGTGTACGAAAGGCTCCGTAATTTGACGAGAAGATACGTTTACGCTATCATACACCTTGCCACCTTGAGCACTATACTATAAATATATACATACATAAATCGATCATAATATAGATATATAAAGTATTTATTATTTATTCAGTTTAAAAAAAAAAATGGTTTAAATTTTTTTTTTTTAAATTTTAAAATAAACTAGAAATTTTTAAATTTTCTATTTTTCTAAAGGGGGGGGGGGGAATCCTTTAACCCCCCCCCGTAGGTACGACCCTGGCTCCATCTTACAAAGACACTAAAGTATATTATAAGTGAAAACTGAAAAGCTGAGAACAATTTGCAAAATTATATTTCTATGGGCTATAGTTCAAATAGCGTATCACTGATTACCTACAGATACCGACTTTCCCACTGCTTCAAAAAATATGGAATGGTTAGTGATCAAAGATGGCTATTTAAATTATTTGGAATCCAATCCGTGTACCTATACACTTTAAACACAGATGTCCGTGTCTCTACTCCCTAGACACTAAAACTTGTTTATATTTAAGTATCGGACGGATGCGATAGAATTGTACAAAAAGAGAACACATTTATAATACAAATAAATATTTCATAACTCATAACAATTTCAATAGTTCAGTCAACGTTTTTTGTGTTAGTTCATATTATTTGATAATTTTTAAATTTTTTTGGTACCTATATATTTGTACATGTATATTTTGTATGTGTATTTTTAGAGCTATAAGTCTATAAGCCTGGGTATTTTTTTAATAGTATAATTACAATAGGTAATAATAGCAATAAAAAACTTTTTCGATTTCAAATATATCTTTTCATATTTTTCTGTTTTATTTGATAGGATGTATGTATTAAAGAACTTAAATGCTATCGCCTATCAATTAAAAAATTAAAATATTATATTTAAATGACTAAACTTTGTAATTTATTAAAATATTATGTTATTAAATGATTTTGTGGTGAACTTACCTCGATTAAACAAAACGAATTCTCAAAACGAGAAGACTGTCGTGGCATAAACCTTTATTATTGCCTGATGTTAATGCAGTGGCGGTCAAATGATTTTGTCATGGGGTATGGACGATTTTTAACATGCACTTTTTGATCATTATGATTATAATTTATGGTTATTAGATCATAAATATTCAAAAAGTCATGGGAGGGTAGTCTACCCCCCCCCCCGTTTGACCAGTGTTAATGTACAAATATTATATTGGACAAAAGTTTAATATCCATGAGCTATACATACGTTATTGTTTTATTTATACTGTTTATAATCAATTATTCACTTTTAATTGTTTATTCTTAGCTGCAGTCAGCACGTTATATTGAATAATTGACTACCTACTTTAATTAGATGTTTATCTACAAACCGTAGGTACCTTAATACTATTAATTAATAATGAGATCAACTTAGTAGGAGACAGAAACATATAGTTAAAATTATTATTAATAATTATTATCACATTATTCGATTGAAACATTTTTTTCCCGATAATTATTTTGAAGGACTACCTATACGGCTATACCTTATTGCTATTTGTAAAACTGAACACTGAAGGACAGGTCAATAGCCAATAGGTCATCAACAACTATAGTTTTATACTTTTTTGTAAAAAATGTGTTACCTTACACATATTCTAAACTTAAATTTAACTAACAAGTTGGTTTTATTCAATTTTACACTTTTAGTTTCTAGTCTCAATAGCGACGAAATGTTTTTCTATTACATTGTTGTTCTTAGATTTTTTGGCTTTAAAAACCATTTTTTGGCTTTTTTTTTAGTTGTTGTCTGCCGTCTGCCGTTATTGCAGCTCAAAATTGTTTTTTGACTGGTCAACTTGTATATTATTGTATGTTATTATTGCTACAACAAAATATTTGTTTAATGTAAATCTTGTTGCCATTGCAGCGCTCAGCCAGTCAAGTCTTATTACCGTTATTATTATTATTATTATTATTGGGATTATTCAGCTCAATAAAGCTTTGGTCACACTACGCCCGATATTGGCCGATTCAAGACCGTCAAATTCGTCCGATTTTTCGGGTTCATTTATCGGCCCAATTTTCTGGTCTCACTGCCCCCGTTATCGGTCAAATATACACATCCGTTTGAATATATTGCAATATGCCTCATTCGTTGTTCAGTAGTTGTATGAAATGGAAGTAATTTAGTAATCAACCAACTTTATTTTCTGGAAACCAGTCCAGTTCTAAAGTATTTACTGTTCAGTGAAAAAGTAGAAAGGCAATGGTGGGTCAACAGTATATTTGAAGAAAGGGAAAAATATGGTGAATTTCACACGCTTTTCCCACAACTTTTAAAACAGCCAGTCAAATTTTTTGAATATATGAGGGTATCACCTGGAACCTTTTTTTATATTTTGGAAAAAATTCGTCCATACATAGAAAAGTATTGCAGTTTCAGAAAATGCATAATTCCAGAAGAAAGACTTGTAGTAACTTTAAGGTAAATATTATTATTTGTATTAAGCATTGCTGTTATAGTATTTGAGTAAAAGTATTCAAATACTTTTTTCCGTACTGAATACTTTTTTTAAATACTTTTTATTTTGAAGAATTTAAATGGTATTTGAAATACTTTTTTTTACTATTGAATACTATTTTATTGAATACTTATTTTTTATTCTTTTAATTCTTAATTTGTTTCTACTTTCTACTTATAATTATTCTTGTTAAATAAAAACACACACAGACAATTTGGTATCGATTTTTTTTTCTCCAGGAGACAGCCTATTGTCGACGAAGATTGAAAAGATACATCTGTAGTGTGTATCACTATAATTAGCTTAAGTCGATAACAAAATATATAATATGTAAAAAGCTTCTGCTTATCGGCTATTATACTTTATAACTATTTAACTATACGAAAATATTATTACTAGGTAATTATTAGTACCTACTACCTATTTATCAAGACAATTTTTATCAATAATTATCATTATCGTTTATCGTCGACGGCAGTATGTGATATCCAAATACATATTATAGTTTTGAATTAATATATAACTTTGTAGAGAAAAGTTCATTGTTGTGGTGCAACTAACATGACTGATCAGAATTTTGATTATTGAACAAATCGTGTTTTTAAAATGCAATAAACACATTTTTGATTATTACAAATTATTTCAGCACTTAAAGTAAAAAGAATATTTTTTTTGTATTTGAAGATTATTTCAAATACTTAACTATTTATAGTATTTGGGTGGTATTTTAAATACTTTATTTCAAGAGTATTTGAGTAATTACTTTAATACTTTTAAAAAGTATTTTTTACAACACTGTTAATAGGTAATCATTACTTTATAATTTCTTCTCAATTAATATATAAAATAACTAATATGAAATGAGATAATTATAATTTTCCGAGCTATAATTACGTTTTTTTTTTACACAAATTTAATATAACATGAATAAAGTCATTGAACAAAATCAAATAGATCAGTATAAAAAAGTAAAAAAGTTTTATTGAACAAACTGATAAGAATAAAATAATAAAAACAACTTTTATTGAACAACTTGATAAGAAAAACAACTTTTCGTACTTTCAATTAAAAAATAAATAAATACATAACTTTTTAATATTGTAATAAAAAATTAACTTGCTTATAAAATATACATTTTTTTTTATTTGTTGTTAACGTTTTGCCAAGAAGATAAACATATATTATCTACAGCTGTAGGATTTAAGTTTGTTGGACCACAAGAAATTGTGTTATTAGACTGGCCATTTGATGAAGAATATTCGGGCTGATTCATATAGTATGAGGTTATAGGGGGACTCGAGGAATTGACAAAGAATGTTGAAGGAGTAAAAGTATTACTTGATCCAGCGGTATTTTCATTTTGTTCTGCCATTACAACATTTTGAAGTTTAAAGCCTTACAGTTAACTTTCTCTGTTTTGGTATTTCTCTTAAATGAGGCAACAAACTCATAAGGAAATGAAAATCTTCATCTTCATCATTATTTTTTTTTTGTGAATTTGCCTGTATCGTATTGAACTGTAGAAGTTTTTGTTTTTCGATTGCTAGTAAATCTTGCATCACATCATTTCTTCCCTTCTTTTTTTTTGATGATGGTCCTTCTCCTTCTTCAAAAGATAAAATACCAGACGATGGATTTTCAGTACCTTTTTTCGAAAAAACTTGTTTCATCAAAATCATTCACGACATCAATGGATGAATTACATGGTGAATTTGAAAAGCTCTCTTGGTCATCAGTATGACTTTTTGATTGTTCTACTATGTTTCCCACCATTTTTCTAGGAGTTATATTATCCTTTAAAAAATATAACGACTCAAAATATTTCCACTGTGATTCAACAGCTTCTCCTTCTAATCCTGATCCTGTGGGACGTTTTAATTTTCTTAATTCTTTCCTAAATGTATGTCTCAAACTTACCCATTTAGTCTTTAAAATATCACCTGTGTAAAAAAAAAATAGCCTACTAAATGTTTATGCATATTATAATTATATTATATTATATTTGTATTGTTATTAGTTATTAGTTTTTATTTACGGCATCCGTGCGGTAAGTTGAATTAATATTATAAAATATTAAAAAATAAGTAAAATCATTATTCTTGGTTATTTAATATATAATTTCGTTCAAAATTGAACTTCAAAAAATTATAAAAAAAAAAACTGTGTTGGTGTATATTTTTCGATTTTTTGATTATGGAATTAACTACTTATACCTACGGAGAACCTTGTTGTAAATTTTTAATCCTTAACTATAAAATTTGAACATTTTATACATTTTTAATTGAAAAATAATTATTAAATTTTAAATTTGATAAATATTGTCAATATTTGAACTTATGAAAAATTATGTCTATGTATTTTTAATATTTTCATACGTACTATTGAAGCAATATATTATAGGAGTCTTGTATTACAGTTTTAAGATTTTTACTCAACAAATACAATTTTATTGGCATTCATTGAAAAAAAAACTAATACAATTGGAAACACTGAAAATGTCCCTAAACAGTTCAAAACAAATCAAAATATTTTGATCGAATTTTATCGTATATAGATAATGCCAAGATTTAAATGTACTTTTTCGAGTAGATTCGTGGCATAATCTGCGTAGACATAAAATACTCAAAATTACAATCTTTAAAAGGTCCCATCGAACAAGATACTGAAGTTGAAACCGAAACATTATTTCGACTATACTTATCGTATACACAATACACATACAAAAAAAATTTAAAAAAATTTTGATGAAAAACACACATCATTGTTAAACCAATAAATTCATTGCTCCGCTCAGAATCTAAAACTAAAAAAAAATTTATTCGTTTGGTTAAAAAAGTTGAAAATGTAATACAAGGTTTCTCGCACAAATTGTTATAATAGCAGTTTAAACATATTAAAAATACATAATACATAATATGCATATACATATCATTATTTTTTATTTTTTTAAGTTCAAATTTAGTATTACCATACAAATATTATTCCTGGGTACTTGAAACTTTTAGAAGTTCTTTAATTTGTTTTGCCAATAATTGTTTATTTTTTTTTCAAGGAAATGTATGTTTATTTATTTGTATTTTTTATGTATCTATCTACAGACACATCTTATCGAGCGTTGTCATTTTCATTCCGTATGGCCCATAATACAATTGGTAAAATTATCTACGAGACTTGTAATGCTATTTGGGAGGTTTTTTCTAGCATTCATATGCCGTTCCCAAGCACTGAATTATTTGAACAAATTTCCTATGATTTTGAGAAACTATGGAAATTCCCGAACTGTATTGGATGTATTGACTCAAAACATATTCCGATATTCGTATAAAATGCCCAAATAACTCTGGTTCGATGTTTTAATTATAAAGGTTATTTTTCTGTCCATTTACAAGGAGTCTGTGATGCCAAATATAAATTTATATCGGTTGATATAGGAGCATACGGACGACAGAGCGATAGTGGAATATTTACCGAATCAAATATTTTTAAAAATTTGGAATCTAAATCCTTCAATGTACCTAATTACAGACCATTACCGAACACAACTAATCCAATGCCGTTTGTTCTATTGGGTGATCAAGGATATCCACTGAAAGAGTATCTATTAAGACCCTATCCATTTGATAAAAATTTGGATTCGGCAAAAGAAACATTTAATTACCGTTTGAGCAAAGCTCGGCGTATGATTGAATGCACTTTTGGAATTTTGGTATCGAAATGGAGATGTTTAAAAACCGAACTTCAAATGAACCCGGAACATGTTGATATAGTTATTAAGACTATATGTTTATTGCATAATATTATCATCGATAAAGAAGGTATAGATGAAAAACTATTGGAGCAGGTTCGTCGTGACCCAACTATAAACTCAGAAAAACATTTAGTATCTAGACGCAATAACAGATCAAGAACGGAAGTATACATAATACGTGATACTTTTAAAGATTATTTCACAACTGTTGGAGCTATAAAATAAAAGTAAAAATTGTTAAATTGTACGTATAATATATAATTCATTACCTAAATTTGTATTTTATTTATTATCTATTTATTAAATTTAATTCAGATTTACCACCATCACAATGAAACATGAATGAAACACAAAAACTAGCGACGTACGACGTACCGTCTTCTTACTAGTGTTTGATGTAAATGAATAATAATAATACTAAAACCCATAGAGTAAGAATATACCCTAATAATAATAATTGTTCAACCTCGTGTTCAACTATATTGGTATTTTATTTGCTTATTTCGGATCTGTAGATGATGAGCGGGAAATATCCATTTTCGGCTTCAAACGGCCGATAAAAACAAATAAAATTGTTTTTGCCCGTTAATGGTCGTATACGGCCGAATTATTCTGAACTAGTGTGACCATTATAAATAGATTCAATAGAATTAATATATTCGGACGTATACGGCCGAACATTTTTCGGCCGATATCGGGCGTAGTGTGACCAATGCTTTAGGTGACATATTCCCCCTACTCGAATTATACGATCATGTATATTGGGTTGCTTACCTGACATTGTGTCAGGCGTCGGTAACAATTTTCGTTCTCGATTTAGCCGAGTGGTCCTTCGGGTAGCCCTTATTCTAAGGCACGTACACTGCATTAAACAGAGGGACTTAGTACTTATAAGTCATAAGTCATAACCATGTATATTGCGTTACCTCCGTTCAGACAATACCGAGACCATCGTTCAGGACGGACCATGTCAGGTTAAAAGATTTAGATATTGTGCCAAAAGTATTATAGAAATAATTAAGTTTATTTAGTGAGTATCGCCATGTTCAATCAGAGAGTCCTTCACTTACGTTAGTGGGTCAAAAATGATTCAAACGTTTTTATTTCTTAGATTCTGAGTGGAGTGATGAATGTATTAATTATTTATTGATTTCACAATTATGTGAGTAAACATCAATCTTATATTTTCTGATAGGAATATTTTTTATGAGCGTTTGACGTTAGCATTTTGACAAAATTCGTTAAAATAGCGAAAACTTGCAAATCATTCTGTACCTATAAATATAATTTTAAAAATCATATATCATTTTTAATATTAATACCTAAGATTTAAAAATGTAACATAATACCTATATCATATGTGTTTTATAATTATATTATAAACATTTCAAAAATGTAAGCAACAAAAAACGTTATGAATATGCCTAATATAAACAATAATAGGTATCCTTTGTTGGCTCAACATGATAATAGTTGCCAACGGACCACCATTACCTAAAAAACAATAGGAATCAACAGGATAAGGGTTCAGGCGGCGACTGACGATCACTGCACCTGTCGATACCCATTTCGACATTTCATCTTTTTGTTCTTTCACAATATTACTTTATACTAAACAATAACAAAATCTGTGTTTTTTTTTTTAAATCTGAGAACAAAAAAACTTCTTCTTTGTATATTTTCGCGTCTATGCGTATAAACTATTATACATACCCATTAAATTACCTGTTCTGTTTTGCACTCTACACGTGAATTCATTTACCAAAGAATCCTCTGTACGATATTCTTTAGGTTCACAATCCTGTCAGTTCTTTCCAAAAAAATAATGGTACAGATCATAAAAAAAGCAATTCATTTTTTTTTCAAAAATATTTAAGTTAACTATCAAAATAACAAGTTATATCACAAAATATAATATTATTTGACAAATTGTTATTATTTTGGTACCAAAAACGTTTCGAGCGACGATACAATGAAAAACGTATGAACTAGCTAATACATGTATAAGTATGGTTTTTAATAACATATATGTTGTCAATCAATATTGCCCAAACAATATATTTTTGAAGTAGATACAATTGTTTTGAGCCAGTTAAAAAGTAACTTTAAACATAGTCTAAATAAAATCAAAACACTATCATTGCGATCCTGCACGACGTATACAGGCGTACAGCTATAATATATTACCTATAGAGATTAGAAAATAGACTATAACTTATATAAGTGTTTTTTTAAGTAACTATGTACATCGTTTAAAGAAATACTTAGAAGTAGTAGGTATATGTACAATGTACATTATTTGGCTATTAGTTACTAATAATAAAAATTGGATACAAATAAATTTCTCGCGAACTATAAAACTATTTTAACTAAAAATTAATAATATAAATAAAAAAATAACAATAATAATAACCTAACTTACTGTTTAATTAAAATATAGACATCACAATATGTTTACGTCTTACAAGTTATACTGTTTCTTCAAATATTATCCTATAACTTGTTACTTGTGGTTTGAATTTGAAAAGAATATAAAACGTTGGAGAATGTCCATTGTTTATATAGGATCCGAGAATTCTAAGAACTAAGAAATTGAATTTTGGCTTAGTATGAGAGTTTATTTTATTACATAAACGTCATAAACTATAAAGTAGGTTGGTACACTATACCAATACTACCCATATTATGTCCATTGTCAGCGCCGGATTGAGAGTTTTCGCCCCCCCCCCGAAATCACCTATGGTCCAAAAAAATAATAAGTATACTAGTATTAAATAATATAATAGTAAAAAATGCGGGTAAGTAAGTGGATGTCGCTCTGCTGTACAGTAGGTTACAAGTGGGTCACTGTGTAATGGATGGAATTAAATTTGAATTCAATGATACAATATCATTGTATAAGAAAAACGATTCTGAGTGGAGACGGTATGTCAGTCTTGGTTTAAGACATATTACATACTTATCTATGGTATTAAAAAAATAATTGACTTATAATAAATTCCAAATTAATCATTTCACAATATCCATTAGGTACTTATAAGTTATAACGCGTTATACATCAACAACGAACCGTGATACTATCATAGACAATAACCACTCTTTTAATTATTCGGACAAAAGCTTATCACTCGACGATAGAAAGTGATAACACAGAATATGCTGGGGTAATCGTAATATTAAACTGTAGATTGTATGGATAGGCCATATTTTGATTTTTTTGATTCTTCAGTTTCATATTATACCGACAAATAATATTTTTAAATTACAACAAAATAACCAAAATCGTTATTACTGATTTTAGTATGTAATTTCGTCCAAATTTGAATTTAAAATGTCTGTAAAAAATAACCGTGTTTATGTATTTTGTAGATTTTTTGGTTACAGTATGAACTATTTATGAGAATCTTTGTTTTAAATTTTCAATCCTTAGTTATAAAAAGTGAACATTTTATAATTTTTTAATTACAGTGATTAATAATTTTCGAGATTTTGATAAATTTTGTCAAAATTTGAATTTTAAATGCATATAAAAAAAAACTGTGTTTATGTATTTTAAATATTTTATAATTGCTATTGTAAAAATATATCAGGAGCCTTGTATTAAATTTTCAAGCTTTTTCGCCCAAGAAATAAAATTTTATTGGTATTTATAGAAAAAAAAACTAAGAAAATTGAAAATTGACAATGTCCGTAAACATCTCAAAAAGAGTCAAATTATTTTCAAAATTTTACCGTGTATAGAAAATCTAAATATAAACAACCTGTGAAAATTTCATATATCTACGGTCATTCGTTTGTTAATTACAACAAAAACAGAAAATCGTTACATGAGAAATCGAGTGAATATCAAATGTTGTAAAAATATGAATTTCAAACGCTCATAAAAATTTAATTTGACTTTCTTCTAAAAATTTTTTTTTTGATAAAGGTAGACAAACTTATGAGAAATCTTGTATTAAATTTTAAAATCTTAGATTTAAAAACAAAATTTTTTATGAATTTCTAACTTAAAATAATTTCCAAATTTTCGTCGTTTTTACGTATTTTGTCAATATTTGAACTTTAAATGCTTATAAAAAAAAACTGTGACTAAGGATTTTTAATTTTTTTCATCTGCCTTTGAAACAATATACTAGGAGCCTTGTATTAAATTTTCAAGTTTTTTTAACCAACAAATAAAATTTTATTGATATTTATAGAAAAAAAAACTAAAAAAATTGAAAACTGACAATGTCCGTAAACAGTTCAAAAAGAGTCAAATTATTTTCAAAATTTTACCATGTATAGAAAATGCAAATATAAACAACCTGTGAAAATTTCATGTATCTACGGCCATTTGTTTTAGAGTTACACCAAAAACCAAAATTCCCGTTTTTCCTTAATTTTTCTTTTGTTTTTCACGTCGCTTTTGAAAACTACTGGGAAATTTTTACTTTTGACCCCCCAAAGTACCAACTAGATTCACTTTCCAATCAGAAAAGTTGCTATTGAAGAAAATCGAAGCAGTTTTACTGCCCTAAAAGGTGATGACAGACACAAAAAAAAATGAAAAAATAAAAAATAAAAAAAAAACACACATCATTGTAAAATCAATACATTCATCGTTCCACTCAGAATCTAAAATGAACACATATATTGTACATCATATATATATAAGCTTTATAATTTACTTTTCATTACAATTTCAACAATTTCATTAAATCCTGGCTTTTATTAGAAATTAAGTCATTAACATCTTCATTATTAATACTTTGAAGTAAGTCTTTTTCAACAGACATTAAAAGAAATGTCTCTAATTTTGGTTGAGAAAGATAATTTCTTAAGCGGTTAAGAATATATTTAAGTTTTGAAAAAGTAGTTTCGCCCCTAACTTGTTACTTGTGTAGGTACAAGAAAGTGTCAATACAAATGTATAAACTATATACAGAAGAGAATAAGCTGAAGGATGTAAGTTGTATTTGTGTAATACAGCATATACACACCTAATACAATTTTGACAAGCATTTCCTTTACCCTTTTCTGTACATATAGTATTTTCAATTAAAATTTCATTTTCTTCATCACTCAGTTCTTCCATTAAGTTTGAACCAGAAGCAATTTTTTTCAGTCTTGGCCATTTTAAATTAAAATCTTTAAGTTCAGTTTGAATACTGCCAGCTGTTATTTCAGGTTTGAATTTCTGAATTTTTTTACTTAAAAATTCAAAGGCTGTAGTGGGTAAATTAGTATTAATGAATTACTGTGGATTTAAGTAGGATATATCTTCATATAATTTGCCATGAGTATTAAATCGTTTTTCCAAACTGCTAATTATTTGATCATAAATCACATTGTAAACATTTATTTCATATTTTAATTTTGGATCTGTTTGAGGTTGGTCATTTGCATTTATTAGGCTCTATTTATTTAGGCTCTACTGCTCTACCGTATTCAATTCTTGAGAATTAAAATAATCAATACACTATACATCAGTATTATACAGCTGACGCATTTATTGTTTTAACCGTGTATTTGGATCTATATTTTACTATATCACTATCTAAAAATACTAGACTACTTTTGTCCAAAAATAATAACGGCCCAAATTTTACGCGGCCCACCGAGATTTTCTCGGTAGCTCGCCGGTTCAATCCGGGCCTGGTGGTTTCCAACCCGAAGGAGGGGGAGGGTCGTGAACACATTGCTGGAGTAAGCAGTGCTATGGTGTAAAGTGTTTTTTTATTTACAGTAGAACCCGTTTAATAAGACGCTCTCGCTTAAGACGATTTCCCTCCTAATACGCTCGTTTTTACGAGTCCCTTGATTTTGAAAACTTTGAACATGTAATTAACTCTGGACAATACGCTCTATATTTTTGGATAAGACGGTCGCCTTGTCAATGATGTCAATATAAAAATATAACATTTAAAGAAATACCTGTAATTATCTGCAACATGGGATGAAATTACGGCTAATGTCATTAAAAATCGTTTTCGGGAAGCAACATTTTTTTTAGGGTGATTACAGTGTAGTGAGGCAAGTAGCGAAGATTTTCAAGAATTGGCTTACGAATCAGATAAAAATGCAGTCTCCTACTTTAACTATGCCATAACATTTTTCATTCTTCTTTCTTTTTCATTTTTCATTCAGTTACCAGTATCACATATATTTCTTTTTATACCTACAAACCAAATTATGTTAAGGTAGACTTCAGATTTTAAAGTGCCAAATACATGTAATTAATACAATATTAAATTAAACTGGAATTATTCATGAGAATAAAAATACTCAGAATATAAATAAAAAATAACACGACGATATTTATATATTTACAATTTATATTATTGTACAAATTATGTATAATATATTCTGTCGACTTAAAGGAACTTGTTACTGTATGATGCATAATAATAAATAAAAATAATAAAATACTTAATAATCTAAAATCGACAGTATTCAGCATAATAGGAGTAGTACGATTCTAAAAAAAAAACTTTTGCTTAGTATGACTTGGCGATAAGAAGGTAACGTTTATGGGCAGACCTATATCATAGTTCAAACAGAATTGATGCGCGATGATGACCATCACTTCCATTGACACCAAAATTTATAAAATTTATGAATCATAATATATTATACAGCTAATACAGTATTATTAACACATACGTTTAGAATTCATGACAGCGTTTGATCGACATAACACTTAGTAATATAGAAACGTGTGATACAACTGCATCGCGCGTGTATATATATATATATGTACTATATCGCGCTATTTGTGTATATTATAGGGATAGTTCGAACTTAAATTTTCACGAACTCGAACATCGTTTTTTTCTCGAGTTGTCTCAGATTGAACTCGAACTTTTTCAGCATATTGAACTCCCGAACTTCAATCAGATATAGTGACATGATTATGAAATAGTGAAAACTGATTAGGTCATACTGGAAATACGGGAAATAAAAATAGTATTCTATAAGGTGCGACTAAATATATTACATAAAATATAAATTATATGTAAATAGTATCGATAATATCGCACTTGCTTTTTTGAAGTATTCGATTTCGAGTATTAATTTCCAATGAGCTTCGAACTGTACGAAATTATCGAAATTCAGGGTGTTCGAGAGTTCGACAAGTTCGAGAATCCATCCCTAGTATATATTATATTATTATGATGTCTTAGATTATGGCGGATACCGCGGCCCGGACGGATGTTGGTACAGCGTAGAGAGGCCAGCTGCAGATGTAGCCCAGTAGGACGGCCCGGCTGGAAATATGGCGGCCGACGAGCCTGAAGCGGAAGCGTGCTGCTGGCCGTACAATCCGCCGGCAAAGTCGGACGGCGACGGCGCAGACGGAACGACGGCCGACGATGGGCCAGCGGCCGTTTGGGGACCGGATTGCGCGGCTGGCATCTGCGGCTGGCTCTGGTGGCACGCGGTCATCAGCCCGTGAAAGTCAAACTTGTAAGCATACCGTTTGCCGTGAACTTTGGTCATGATGTTCTTGTCGTAGTAGTACCTGCGGCAATGGTATACAATATATTGACAATGCCACATAAATTATATATTTATATTGTATACCTATACAATATAATATATATTATGATATTATACAGAATGGTTTTAAACAAAATTACACATTCGAATATTCGGTAAAAATAATGTTTTCTCATCGATTCGTTTTACTACTAAATAATAAGGTCAAATACCTTGGTACCTACAGTGAAATATCACAATATACATTCAGTAGAAATCATTTGTACTACTTTTATTTGTTGGTTGTAGTAGGTACACACCGGGTTTAAAGTAAAACCTCAAATTAAGGGTCCCGGCCAAACCCAAATGTTTTGTAATATTATGCTATTATTATAGTTGAAAATGTGAAGTTATAAGGCCATGTGTACTACCGTGTTTAAAGGGATTTTTAAATTGAGCTTTCTTGGTTTTCTTTATGTATGTAAGCAATACTTATAGGCTTGAAACAAAAAACACCTTTTCATCCCTCATAGTTTTGTCATAAAAGTCAACTGAAACTGGTTAGTTCATTATAGTTTATATAATTCTTGTACAGGTTAACTTTAACTTAGAGATTTTTTAAGTGAAACACGTACCTGTAACGCGAAATGTGCGTTTAACACAATAACTTTTTGTATATTCAAACCAAAACTGTTTAATTTATGGACTTTTGATTTAATGGAGATGTCAGTACAAATACGTCAAGAGAGCGAAAGGAATATTATTTACTAACAATTTTCTATATAATTAGATAAAAATACTCGATCGAGCAAAGCGTTAAGTTATAAATAGTTTAGGATTATTATATAATATATAGATTATAGATAGGTGCACACAGCGAAGGTACTACCATTATATTACTCGTAAATTTGCAACATAAATATTTAGTAACAATGGCGTAACCAGGGGATTTCAGGAAAATTTAAAATGTTTTTAGTGTTCCGTGGACTGTATTACGTTTACGTAAGACTGCAAGCGTAACTATATGTATTAAAATTGTAATTGGTATAATGGTTACTACAAAAGTCTAAAATGCTCTCATTGCATCAGCAAATAAAATTCATGATGAGAGATCCAATTTAACCTCCCCTTTACAACATGAATTATGATCCCCCCTCGAGAAAAGAAGCAAAATCCTGGCTAAGCCAAAGTTATATTAATACCTGAGAGCTCTGCTGAGCTTATCGTAGTTCATGTTGGGCTTCGACTTGCGTTCGCCCCAACGCCTGGCTACCTCGTCTGGGTCAATTAGCTTAAATTCACCCCCTGGACCGTCCCAGCAAATGCATCCGACGTTGTTGGAATCAGCCAGCAACTCCAACAGGAACTGCCACAGTTGTATTTGACCCGAGCCTGCAGCTGCTTGGGCTACAAGCCGACTGCTAGCCGCGTTGACCACCTCATACGGATCTGTAAACGAACACGCCGCCGCTTTTGAGACATAATATGGGAATTGCACATTCACAAACGGCATATTGTATAATATTATATTATATCGTCAGATTATCGTTGAATTAATTTACAACTGAATTATATACGTTTTTATACGTGCACCTATAAGTATAATATACTAAGAAAATGTCAGCGCATTATTACTGTTTTCCCTCTCTAGCAAAGACAAAACGCATCAGTACGCACATTTTTTTTTAAGTTTTTGAGTTATCTCGGAGAAAAATATTTGCCCATTACAAAAATATAGAGATAACATTTTTGAGGGGTTGTCATTATCCATTTTTCTAGATTATATTGTCTCAAAACAATATCTATTATTTATTTGAATTTACATCATTTTTTTTTTTTTTAGTCGATAATTAATAAAATATGAAACAACTCTCAAAAATATTTTTCTTTACAGTTTTTGTAATAAGTGATTTTAATTTAAGATTATGTACATACTCTAAAATCATAAAAAAATGATTTTAGTAAATGCGTTTTGTTGCACATGGGTCTAAAAAAAAAAAATATTGAGCTGACATCCTCTTAAAGTCTTAAATATATCGAGGGGGTTAATAGTAGAAAGTAGGCATTCAAATTAAATATAATATACAAGAGTTTACTGTGTTGTATTCTGATGTATAATTTATTATAAGCAACACAGGGTCACAGCCCACAGGGGTCTCAAATCCTTGGTAATCCTATTTAACAAAAATAAACACGAGTCTTTTCGTTCTTTACTTTTAGGGGAGAAGCTAAATTAAAAAATGCACAACACAATTGGACTTTTATATACCATTATCTACCACCTATTGTAGTATATATAAATAATATAACAATGTGATTTATCACGTTTGAATATGTGCCCAATGCCCATAGTATTACTTTCAAAAATAGCAATATGTAATATTAAAGTATAATATATTAAGATTTAATCATTAAAGACGATAAATACAATATAATAAATTATCAAAAAATTCGAATTCTAAATTTTTTGTTTAAATATATTAATTAAAATGCATTATCTTAGCATAGATAAACACAAATTGAATGGTATTAATCATACATAGTGTCTTATTAATATTATTCGGTTCAAATCATCTATTTTGATCAATATAGGTACCTACTTGAGTGTTAAACTCAGATAGTATTATTTAAAAAAATGTATATAATATGTATAAATATATTTTTATTTTTTATAACTACGCATTAGTTAGTGGGTCATTAATTAAATAATTAGAGGAACAAAGAGGATTTAGGAGGAATATAAAAAGAGACAAGGTATCGGATAGTTAGTTGGGCCTTGGAGTTAATTAAGCTTAAGAGATTTAGAGAATTTGGTGTACGTAAACACTTACGAAATCTATTAAATTATGCAATTAAAATATTTGCGAATTATCTAGTTAGTTGCAGTTTTCATACCAAGTTAAGTCTTATTTATATATACACTCTGAATAAGATTCATAAAATGTATTTTGTATAATTGAATAATTATTTGATATGCAAATCTGAAATCATATAGGTAGATAACAACATTTCTTTTGATTTATTGAGATGATTCAGAGATATGGAAAAATCAAATTTTTAACTGTTTACTGTAATAATTTATGTAAGTCTGAACCTACCTGAAATTTGATTAGTATAATATAAAGCAATAAAAAATACAAGCCGGATTGTTATATTGTAGCAGTAAAAATGTCCATATATATGCACCCGGCATTTTAAAAATATATGCAATTAAACATGGAAAATACAAAATAATAATAAAAATAAAAATACGACATAGAAATCCGAAACATTTAAAATTAAATGGTACAGCTCAATCAAATTAAACAAAAAAAAAAAAAACGGTTTTTATTATTAACTAATAGTTTAATCTATATTTGTAATAACTTATATTTAATTAATATAAATACATGAAGTACCTAGGTCAAACTTTTTTTGTGAATTATTAGACTGTACAACAAGAGCTTTTTATATTTTGAAACGTGAATGACCTGATGTTTGAAGAAAATATGTATATATAAAAAAACGAAGGTTCTGTGTGAGTGGAGTAGCGAACTTTAAATCATATGGAAGCGAACAAATATTTATGAGCTTATGACCTACCCCACTCCACTCCAACAGATTTATACATTACTCATAGCTGTATATAGGTTTAATAATGAGTCCTTTCTATAACTATTGATAGTTCACAAAAATAAATATGAAAATATACGTCTGACCCACCACCCACCAAAATCCAGAAGCAATCGCTTCTGAAAAACATGGTTGGCTACGCCACTGTTCCGAGTCACTGTCATCTGAGATAACTGGATTACATTTAAGGTACACTATTGCATGTTAAATCTTCTGGTCATTTTATACCTTCGAAAATATTGTATTCTCAGTCAACATTTGAAATATTATACAAAATATAGTAGTCTTTATTTTTGTTTATTTAAGGCTGTTTGAAGTTTTAGATTTATGCTACTTCCTAATTTACCTCTAAGATAAATACATCTAGTTTAAATATTTTGAATAATATTTTAATTGATTCATCTATGTAGGGGAATGCTTTGTTTTTGAAGTAGTGCTAGTAATTTGGATATTAATAATTTGTTTGATGTAATAAATTAAGTCCTTAAGACTAAGATAGTATAGTGTCACAATATATTATTGTAATCACGTATATTTAGTGTGATGTGTGCAAAGTGTGATGTTACAATGTGTAAGTTATTTCATTATTATAATACCAACTATCAACACATGGTCTAATGAGTAATGAGTAATAACTAATAACCAAAAGGTAAAAAACTTATTGATTTTGAAATGGCAAAATTAAATTTAGAAGACACACCACCCATAATTTATTCATGAAATTTGTTTTGCACGAGACAAACTCACAAAAACAATAGTAACAGGAGCTTTACGAAATGTTCACAATCATACAAATGATTAAAGTCATCTATGTCGCAGCGTTTTTTTTTTCGATAACTTAAAAATAATCCAAATAATGCATTTGTAATAATTCATTTTTTTGATTTTCATTGGTTAATTACAAAACAAGTAATAAATATCCTATGGATACCAAAAATAAAAACGCTTCAACACAGATAAAGTTCTTTTCTATGTACAATTTGGCCAATCTGCCTTAAATATTGTAAGTACCTTGAACCTTGTATTGTGCTACTTGTAAGTTTGTACCACATGAAACCGTATTTCTATATTTAACTTCGTTATTATACGCAACCATCATTGGTGATACTGATATGGGATCACTTTTAAAATACTTTGAATTTGTATTTTAAATATAAAATAAGATTTTAATTTTAATTCTTGTCAACATTTAATTTAAATTTCCTTTATTAAACCCCCTTTAAATATTGAAGTGCGTCCTCTCCTTATTACACAGTTGCATATTATATCTAGAGTGGAATCATATACATTGCATCTATAATTATACATTTATACGCAATACACATGCATTGTAATAATTAACAGGCAATAAGTATAATACCAATGGCTATTATCAAGGAACGGATTTCTTTTATTATTCATTATATTATTACAGTTACCCTCTTAAATCGTATTATCTATATTCTTGAAATTCAAAAACAAACACAGATAACAGTGTATCGTGTTAAAAAATAAACCCAATATACTTAGTCATTGTTGTTACCTTATGGTAAAAATAACTATAGTAACTATAATTATAGGTATATAGTTTATTAAAACTACGCAGCACGAACAATAATGATCAGGTATAGGTATATATTATTATATTAAATTATGTGTTTAAATAACACGCCACGGTTTTTACACGTCATAACATTTTCAAAATATTTTGACTTTTTTGTTCTTTAGAAATCGGCTTAACTCAGTTATCGCAATTTATTTCTAATTTAAATTCTTTAATTGGCTCATTAATTTGATAATTTTCCTTCTTACCGAGGTTTTACATAAACGTTTTTCTCTATAGCTAACAATTTTCTCATTACCTAATTATTCATTCTATTATACTTAACATCGCACTTTAATTATTTCTATAACTATCCCTATTTTCAATTATGTTTGTATCTCATCATGTAACACGTTATATATTTTGTTATGTGCAAACAATCTTATTAGTATTTTATACTTGCCATCATGATAAGCTTATTTTTAAGCTACCTATAATGTAATATTATCCGCTATATTTATATTGTTAATTGTTGAGCAGTAATAATCTAGTACTAATGGCTAATAAAAAAAAAATTTTTTTATATGCATGACAACATTTTGAGTTGTATTATTTTTTTTTAACCTATATCAATAAAAAAATGTTTGCTAGGTATGTCAAAAATCTTTAAAATTACAGGTTTTTGTTAGTGGAAATCAAAAAATCACTAGGTACTTATAGGTTTTTTACCTTTCGCAAAAAAAAGATTACCGGAAAGTCAAACTAATTTTTTATGAGCGTTTGAAATAAAACATTGAATATTCACCATTTTCTTATTTTGTTGTAATTCAAAAACGAATAACCGTACAATTTTTACCATACAATCTTCAAAATATGTTGACACTTTCTGAGCTATACAGTCTGATCTATCTAACGTAAGACAATCAATATTTCAAAAAGTATTTATGTATTTATACATATAGGCAATATTAATTTTAAAGTGTATTATTAATTATTAATTATTATACACACAATTACATTTTCAAATATGCAAAGTTTTTGGAAATACATTAGTTTAAAAGCAATAATATTATATCATATTATAATTAGCAATTGAACTGACAGACCGTCTTCGCTCAAAATTGTTTTTCATATATGCATAAATGGTTTTATATCACTGAATTCAAATTTAACCTCTCCTTAGCAAAGACCCACCCGACATCTAATGTACAGAAGAGCAGTGCCCACTTGCCCAACTTTTTTTATATTTAATTTTCAATGTACCGGTCCAATAGATGAGCCTCTCGCTATTTTTTTTTATCTTTTAGTAAACAAAAATGTATTCTTTTATAGGTGACCTATATTGTATATTATGCCAAAATAACCAGATTGTGTGGAAAAAATATGATCTTTAGGAAAAACGATTTTTTACTGCGTATACAGACTTGATAAAGTTAAAGATGCTCATGTGACGAATGGCATGTTAAAGTTAAAATAAATTTAACTATACGTTTATACGAGTGAAAGCTTATTAACTCGTCTTTAAAAGACTTACTACGACAGTCGGTAATAGTTATACTGACCAAACATTAGTATAATTATAAAAAGAAAATCTGGAGCTTTACCGTTTATTATTTGATCCAGAAAAAATAATGGATGAAGTTATCAGTTCATGAAGATATTTTATTTAACTGAAATATATTTGAAGATAAAATACCATATATAAGGTGTATGTGGACTACATGTTGTAAGTTAAGTTGAACAAATCAGCAAAAATAGCAATAGGTCAAACATGAAACAATGCATGATCGCGGTATAATAATGAATGTATTCATGCGTATATTATAACGAAATAGAATACGTAAATATGTATTTAATATTGTATAAACCATTGTAGAAAAGTTGAGCCGTATGTCCGAATGGTTTGGCCCGGTTGAGGGCGGTGGCCATCTGCAAGTGTCTCCTGAGATCATTCCGATCGCAAGCCGACAGTTGCCACATCTATGCCTATGTACGTGTGGACCGCTACGATATTCACGTTGTTGCAGTGGACATCTTCTCAGCCGACATGCCAATATCCAATCTAATATATAATTTATTACACGGGCGAACGTTTACGACGTCGACAATCACAATATATTTTATACACTATAATAATTATTTAATACGAGATTTGGTTATTATGTAGAAAGTATATCGTTGTTGTACAACATGCAACGTGTATTATTACAGTATAAATTAATATATCGCTTAAAACAATATGTTATTATGTTGTTACGGTTGCACATTATAACATGTCGAACGGTCGGAAACGAGCGGAACGCGTGAACACTGCAGCAGGCAACGACGTCACGAGACCGTTGTCGTAACTGCAATGCGTACTGGGTGCGATGATAGAATCATATATAATAATATGTATAACAACGCAACTGATCTGCTGACTGCTTAAATGGTTTTCGGCGATTTTTCTCCACGGGTTTCATGATATATACTACCTATATATAGACCTACTCCGTCGTGCTAACCCATGCCCGTCCGCCGCCCACCACTAACCCTCCACACTAGCAATACCCCGGCGGCGATTCGAGCCACCCGCCGATAGGCCACGGAAACACCATTTTTCTATACACGCCTCCAGCTTCCGATGCGAGTCCACGCCTTCGCGACGATTTTCCTGCGCCCCTCCGTCGACGATGACTTATATATATATGTTATATATATTATGTACAACTTGCCAAGTTTATGTCAAGTCGTTGCATGTTGTTATGCTGCCTATTTTATGCGTGCACGTGCTTTCGATTAAAAGGTGCCAAATGACATTTTTCAACATTTCGTATTATAGTTTTATAGTATTATACCTTAGTCCTTAGAGCTTAGCTCTAGCTAACATTTCTGCGAGATTTAACTGCGATTGATTTATAATTAATATCTACTTATACCTGCCTAGTTTACTTATTTAATATTATTATAAGACTACAAGAATATCACGGTATTGTAGAATTAAATTTAAAAGTTTAAAACCCATATTATAGGATATATTCATGTGTATAGCTATAGCCGCTATAGGTATTTATATTAGCTGAATGCCACCAATGCTGCTGCTGTAGAGACCAAATCAAGAAAAAACGATTTGTTATTGTGATCGCCACTATACGAATTATAATACATTTTATTGAACTTCATAATCATCGCTCAGACAGAGAAAACGATTTTTTTTTCAATCACCTAACATTTATGTCATAACGTCTACCAATACTTTGTTAAAAATATATAATTTATAAGTTATATTGTTTAAACTTTGCAGTGTACTAATTTGCAATGTACTCGTTATTTATACAAAGCTATACATATAATGCTGTCAATACGTATAAGCTAATAAATAAGATTAAATAAAAAATTAATATTATTCATAAATTGTAAAATTTAGAAAACGTAACTTAGTGCTTTTCATAAAACGCCCAGGGTATGCATAATTTATTAATGAGTATAATACCTAACATTATTATATGTATTATTTATTTTATTCTTATTATTATTATTATTATTATTATTAGGTACCAAGTGGCACTCGTTATGATATAGGTATATGTATAAATATATAATATTATATTACACGTATTTTAACCACATGTACAGTAACCTTTAAAATTGGAGAAGAAAATCGTCTCCTATAACATACAGAGAAAAAATCTATTCCTTATCCCGTTGAGCAGTTTGCGACATAATTGAATATTGTATCTGTGATTTACATTTAACTACACCTTCATGTTATAAGTTATAACTAGGGATCGGAAGTTGTAGGAGCTAAAAAAGCGAAAATATGCATTAAAAATGTTAAATATGCAAAAAAAATATTCTGAATTCCAAAAATAAAATACACCAAATGTTGTTAATAAATTAATAATACACATAAAAACTATTTATAACTGGTTGGCATTTTGACATCTTATTGAGCTGAAAATATGATTAAAAATATTTTTTCAGTATTTTTGAAATAACGAAAAAAGTACATGTTTTCTAATACCTACCTGTTAAGTTATTTCATTAAGCCACCAACACCTTAAGATTTTCAATTTCAAATGAACGACGGTTATATTCGATAGAAGATTTTTATATCGCGAAAAACTTCTTTTAACGTCAGTTGAAGTCATCGGAGCATATTTATAAAATTTTAAGTCATTGCCTGTCAACTCTTTCGGAGTCCATCCATTGATTCGCTATCTCTCGTCAGTATCATAGAAATCTTCATCGTATCACATAGCTGTTATTAACGCTGTAATTGACTATGCCGATGACAATAAATACCTTCGTTGATAATTTTGAGTTTTATAATCAATATTATTGAAATATTTATAGGTTAAGAATAGCGATTATTCCATCGAAAAACAATTCTGATTTGAATTCCGTTGCTTGATTATAGTTTAAATTACTTTTTATTAATTTTTGTATTGTTGTAAGTAGTGTTTTTAAGTTTAGAGTATATTGAAAGAATTAATAACAATTATTTAAGAACTAATAGCACAAAAGTGTGAATTTAATATAATTAATTAAACTACGTATGAGCATATTAAATAAATTTGGATCGTTTTTTTTTATTGACATATATTACAATTTACGAGTATGTACAAAATGATAATATAATAAATTATGTATTGGATTATTATATGTAATGGATGATAAAATTTTGAAAATAATATATTGTACGTCTGGTAATAGATCAATTTTTGTTGCGTTTTTTTGAGTTTCTATATATAAATGTTTCTTATTTGGTGTGACTGTTTATATACGTTATTGTGAATGTAATGGGTAAAATGAAATCAGAAGGGGCTTTGATTAAAAGAGGTCATTTTTAACAAAAGGGTCGATGTTATCCGGTGCGTAGGGGTTAAAGCTGTTATCGCGTCTCTAGGGTGTTGACCATAGTCCTTTTTTCTGTGTCTTTTCCCATTTTCGCAACCTACATAGTATGCGCACTGCCCAACGTCCACTTCTCGATGATATTTTAAGCGTATAGATACGACTCAACTGATTGTTGTTAAGCGTAGAAATAATCAACAACCTCGCGTCGACCCCGTAGTTGTTGAGATTTTGACACCGACCTTTCAGATTAAACTCGGAAAGTTCCGCACGCCACACTTCGTCACGATACTAATACGAATCTATTACTGCAGTTTCGTTTAATCCCCCTTGCCACCGGTAAAATAATTTATATACGTTTAACCTTTATGTGTACAGATAATAACCATTTAATTCACCCTTATATACATTCGTTTTAATTGAATACTGCTTAAAACGGACAACTAAATAATATAAAACGCGCAGATACGTGGTTGTTGATTCTTTGCATACCACTACGTTAAATAAATGCAGATGCACAATGCACATGAAATGTAAACGTCAAACAAAACAATTAATAATATAAACACAGAAAAAAACGTAATTTCGTTGTAATTTAAAAATATTGTTCATGGGTACTTGAAACTCTTAAAGTATATTATTATATATTTTATACACACGATGACATTTTAAAATGTATTGTTTTCGGCATTACATTACTTTAATAGCAATAATAACATAAAATAAACTTATAATATAGGCTATAATATCAGACCGTCTTTGCTCAGAATCGTTATTCGTAGATATACAATATGATTTTATATCATATAATTCAAATTTAACACATCCATTACAATGACCCACTGACCACTCTACACTTACTGTACAGCAAAGTGGTATCCTTTCACCTTTGTTTTGTTTCTTCTACGTTTTTGAAAAATACTGGAAATTGTATACTTTTGACCCCTTTTTTCTCCCCAAGTACCAACTAAGTTCACTTTCTTTCCAGGAAAAAATGCCGAAATATAAAAAATAATCATTTTTACTCTCCTAAAAGATGATGACAGACACGAAACATTTTAAAATCAATACTTTCAAGTTTCATAGCTCCGCTCAGAATCTAAAAGAATAGCTGATAATATAGGTTAAGGGATGTTGAGTGTTTAATTTATCACCAAACCAGCAATATTATGATGTTATATACCTATAATAGCATCATGGATTCCAACTTTTTATTTTTCGACAGACCGTGCAACATGCTATTTTATTTTATTTAGCGTACCTACATAATAAGACTTATTACCTATAATGTATTATTATACGGCGTATTTATTATTATTTTATTATACAATATCTATATGTATTTAATAATACTAGTGCGGAGTTGGTGTCTTATGTATAGGTACGCGCACGGCCACGGGTGGCCCGCTGTTGGCGAATTCACAACGCCGGGAGAGATTTACTTCGCTGCCGCCTCGCCTTTTTTCAGAATTATTATGACGCTCTCGTGCCGCATCGTATGTATACCTCTACTCTCAAGTCACCATAATATTATTATACAAGCATTATAGCCGTTTCATAACACACACACACACACACACACACACGAGCGTCATAATATTTCGGGTGTATATACATAGCTACATGGGTGTGTGTGCGTGTGTATATAGACTGCACGTTTATTATAATTTGATTTATATATTCAATGTCTTTATTGCGCGTCGCGTGGAGGGTGAAATAATAATAACAATAATGACAGCCGACTATTGCGCGGGGAGGGGGTCTCTCTCTATATTTAAGCTGACGTTATTAAACCTCGTTTTCTCCGCCTTTCGGAGGACGGTGGTGGCGGTGGCGACAATGCGTTTTCGTCTCGAGAGCTTTACATATAATACGAATGATGTCGCCGCGCCGCCGCCGCCGCTTGTTATTAAAACGGCTGTATATAGTATATGATACGCGCGTTTTCATTCTTTTTAACGACACCAAGCCGTTATGATAATATTTACGCGTTTGCCCGTAAATCTTTTTTAATATATTGTAGACCAACACAATAATGATATCGCACGCGGCCGTCGTATAAAAATAGTATTTTAGTTGTAGATCGTTGTATAGGTACATTAATTATATAGTCTATAATGTATAACATACAATAATATACATAGTGTATACTATATGGCGTTATAATATTTTTATTTAAATATGTAACATACTGTACTATAACAGTATAACTACAATAAAAATAGATGAAAAATCGGGAATAAGACCGACACAATATTATAACTTTTTCGCAAACATCACTAATCACTCCGTATATCGTAGAAAGGATTAATAAAACCCAATAGGCACAGGTCATGTATTCATGTCTATAGACATTTACGATAAGTGGAAGCAGAAAATCTACACCATAGGCGTAATCTGAGGGAGACAGCTATGATTATCCAGATATTATCAACATAACATTGGTAATATAAGTGTTATGGAAATAAGTATTATATATTTATATTAATATTGTAATATTGTATAATGTATATGTATAAACAATATATTACAAAAATATTCAAATTTTCTTTAAATCGTACTTATATTAATATTACTTTTTATATCTAAAAAACTTTCAAAAGCTCGTGCTTATTCCCAGTCAACAAATGAAAATATATTGCTACATCACAAATCCTTACGTATTCGTTTTATACTATCCTTCCTGTAACTGTTCATTTTTATTTTTCCCTCCTTTACTAGTAATGTATTTTCATTTCCCACAGTAAATCCTATATTATTTAGAAAACTTGAGTGTTTTTGTATTGAGTTATGAAAATTAAACAGAAAAGAACCTATTTTATACTTCAATTGTTAAAACATAATAATTTATTGGTTAGCGAATCTATACAATAAAAACTCTTAATGGGCCTTATTTTTTGAGCTTCGGAAAGTTTTCAGAGTACCTAGGTAATTATTTTATTTTTATATTATGTATGCTAACACTGTAAAAACCGCTTAACCATAAATAAAAGTAAAAATATTATGGGTACTGTACTTACAAGAAAACCGTAATTTATTTTAGTCATTAATACACTAACTTACCTACATAGTATATGTATGACGTCTCACCCGCGTGTGTTGTCACTGTCTTATAAGTTACAAATGCGTATAACAAATTTATACGTTTTGAAGTATCTTTTAACTTTGTTAGTTTTATTGAAATCACATTAAAGTGAATTGATATATTGTTAAACCTAGAGGTAAAAACATTATCTGTTGTTTAATTGTCAGTGTTTTCTGAATATTTTTATTTTGAAAAGAGTTATGAATATATTTACAAATTTTAATAGTTTACACACATCATTTTTAGACTCGTATTTATTTAAATTTAATAACAATTTTTTATTTTATGAATATTAAATAATTTCAATACAATGATATAGGTAGTGTTATATTTTATAGGAAACTATTCAGTATTCACTGAGCATCCTCACACCCAATATTTTCCTTTAATAATGAATTTATACAAGTTCTGATTTTTGTAATTTTGTATTATACATATAAATGCCTTATTATCAAATTACTGAAATTTTTTTGTATTACTTAAAGAATGCCCGGCAGAGATACACACTATTGTTTTTGAAATGAGAATCCCTTTTCCACAGTAAATTATTTAGTAGATAACTTTCTTTTAAATTTGAATGTACCTATAATTCAAAATTTGAACGAATAGGTATTGTCTGAGTTATTAAAATGTATATTATAATTAGGATGATGAATGAGTAATGACTAATATGTCATAAAAAAAGGTTTAACATTTTTTTTAACATTTTCTCATCTATATGTGGACCTTTTATTACACAAAGTTGAATAATTCAAAAACTACTCATTCAAATTTTGATTTTGATCTGTCAATATTTTCATAAAATGTATCCACTAAATAATTCACAGTAGAAAATGTGATTCCCATTTGAAAAACAGAAGTTTGTACCTCTACAAAACACTTCTGAAGTAGTAAAAAACAGTCAATACAGAATTAGAAAATATGATTTTTAAGTATATTTAAAAATATAAAAATTCAGATTATTGAAGAAAAATTGGGTGAGCATGCTTGGTGAATCGGTGAATCAACGTGTATTCTAAAATAAATAAAATGCATGAACGTTGTTTTCAAACATTTTCTTGCAGAAAAAACATTTTCCAATTGACATGCAAACCATTATTGGAATACGATTTCATCATCTGGGTTTAATTTATTCGACATACACTTTATCCAAGACTAAAGAAATGAAAAGTAAACGGTTCCTAGTGTTCTTTTATTTCGGTGTGACTGTTGTCTGTTGCATAAATCATGTCTTGGAGATCCTTCCAAGTTCCAATAATAAAATCGGGAGGAGGTATGGGGATAAAAAATCTAGTAATCTAAAAGTCAAATGTCGAGAAGCAATAATGGCCGAGGTTAAGCGACAGCGTGCCTTAAAGGGGATTACCTGTGTCCCTCTGTGATATATTACGCTCTAGACCCTGTGGGATTTTTATCCCTATTTTCTACTAAGCTTGTCAACAATGATGACGTTTTCTAAAGAAACAGGAAGAAGAAAATATAAGGATAAAATGCTATAACTATTAGTAAAAATTGTCAAAAAATAAAAGTGAAAATGATTGTGAAAATGAAATCTACTATTATACTATGATAATTATATATTTATTTTTGATAATCTTTATACTTCCAGTAAAATAAAAATTATTTGGATAAACTCAATACCGTGTTCTTATTATTAAAAATAAAATATCTATCAAATTCATAAACTAACACGAATTAATTTAATGTAGGTACTCACGCAAAATCCCTTTAACAGTACCTATAACATAACATATGGTCTTACTATAATAAATAATAGTTAATATTCTGTATCAACTATCAGCCATTAGGCATAGATTATTTATTAAACCTTAGACATAATGTTGCAACAAGAATCCATATAAATTCTGTGTTAGTCAGATAGTTAAGGAAAACAAAATACCCTAAATAGCTTTAAATGCCAGAAGGCCGCTAGCCTGCAAGCAATAGACACCAGATCATCAGCGCACTCAACTATGTAATGTTGCTTATTTAACATCTGTAGGAGTTGGACAGTACTGTATTGTTTTATACAATTTGATATCAATTATAAGAAAAGAAAAAGACTAAAATTACTTGAAATGAATTATTCATTATGATACTTTTAAGGCTTTCTTACTAACCGAACAAGTGTGTATACAATTTGAAGTGAGTTGCCTTCCCCTTGAGGAAAAAGATTGCAATCTAATATTACAATTGAAATTATAGTCACTTACCGTCTTCTGGTGTTGTGAGACTAGGACTAGGAGGCGTTCCAGTGACAGGCTGTCGAAGTAATGACAGATGCAGTAATAATAATCGGCCAGAACGTCTGTTCCGTGATCGACGATCAAACTCTGTCCTATCTAATGAACAAAGATTGTAGCCTGTGTCAGGAAAGTCGTCTGATTTCGGAATTGGCCACAACTCTAAATGTTTTCCACACCATTTCAACCATGCCGCTATGTGATCGTTAGTCCAGTCCAAAGGATCTAAATAAAAAGTCATGATCATGTATGTAAAGTACCTACTACATGTAAAAAATCCGAAACCTTCTTTATTTAGAAATAAAAACAGACGGCAGGTACTTATTATATAATTTCAGTAAAATGAATAAAATTGCTATAGATTGTGCGGGGTAAATTTGTAAAAAATTATAATGTATTTAAAATTTAGGATTCACGAGCTTTAAGTTTATATTTTGTAGGGTAATTATATATATACAATAGTATAATTAATAATTAATTATTAATAACATAATGCAATGTTTTTGAGAAAAAAATATTCGACATAATATCATTTAAATTAGTATAAGTAAAATGAGTTACTTTTTGTTAATTAATAGTTGCCATTGGTTTCAACTTACAATTTATAATAGTAAGTAATTGTAGAAATAAATTATAGAAATTAGTATTTTATTTTCTGTATAGTAAAATATAATTGCCATATTGCATGGTTAATCGGGCAGATGTGGTAAACGCATGCATCAAATCGGTGACCCGTCATTTGGTCCGGTAAATAATATCCGGCGTCAATTGATCCGCGACATTTGATCCGGTTCAAAAAGAACCTGTACCAAAAATATCCGGCTAAAAAACGTCCGGTAAAAAAATAATATAAAATACAAATATATATAAATTAGAATTATTATTTTAGAAAAATAATCTAAAATAATATTGTAGTATATTATAGAATGTAAGAAGCGGATAGTCCACCGTATATAAAGATTACCTAATGGCTTATATATAGAAAATGATCGGAAATACCTCGAAGAAAGAATCTAATCAGCTCTCAACGATTTATCAGATAGAAATTATTATTATGACGGAGATAGCGTAATATCCGTTTTTTCGATTGTAGTACAGGTGTACTAACTTTCAATGCATCATTGGGATGTCATCATGCGACTATTTGGAAATTTATATCTTTTTTGAAGCAATAACAAGGGTTTCAAGAAGCAAAAATAGAAAAAATTACTCTGGGTGAAAATAACCCTACAAAAAAAAGAAAATATAAAAACATAGACCAACATCTTAAAAATACAGTAGAAAACTATGAAACTACAAATATCAATACATTTTTGAAGGGTATATCGCTCATAATTTTAATTTCTAAACATTTGTATTCTATACGACTTTTATAATTACATTATATTATTTTATATTATTATGCCTTAACAATAATTAATAATTTATATATTAACTGAATATTATTTTTTTTATAATTTCTGTATAATATTTTTTTTTACCGACGTTTTTTTAGCCAGTGATTATTTTTTTTTTTACCTGACATTTTTAAAACTTATGAAAATAAAATAATAATTCTAATTTATATATATTTGTATTTTATATTATTCTTTTACCGGGCGTTTTTTAGCCGGATATTTTTGGTACAGGTTCTTTTTGAACCGGATCAAATGTCGCGAATCAATTGTCGCCGAATATTGTTAAAAAAAATTTTTTTTAATTTAAGATTTGAAAATTCAACACAAGATTCTCTATATGTTTTTCTACTTTTTTAAAAAAGAAAATGTTTACCGGAAACTCAAACAAATTTTTTATGAGCGTTTGAAATTAGACATTTAATGTTCACCAGTTTTCTCCGGGAACGATTTTCTTATTTTAATGTAATTCAAAAAGGAATTACCGTAGACATTTGACAATTTGACCAAATGTTCATTGTCAAACAATAAATCATAACTTTCATGGATGATAAAGGAGAACCGTTGATCCCTTACAAGACCATATTTTGTTAAATAACAATATTAATTTTTTTATTCTTTTTCTTTACCACTCTAGAAGCTTGAAGTTTTCATCACCCTTTCGCTGACTGGCTATAAATAATTGTATTATGTACCTAATACCTATTGTAAATGTTAGAATTTAAGAGAATGTCAATTTTAAGAGGGCTCTTATCGTATATATACGTATATGTAATTTTTGTATGATCCACAGCTGTAAGCTTTGGATGAAGTTTATAAATAATGTCTATATATGAATGTCTTATGGTAAGCACCACATTTTTACTGTAAAAAAAATGTTTCAATTTTATTTTGACTGGTAGAGATCGAATAAAAGAAAAATGTTTCCTCTTATTGTGTGGGAAGAGGGTTTGATTAACTTTTTACAAATTACATCGATATGTATTGGTCATTGGTAAAAAAAAGATATGGGAAAAAGCGTCACGTAAAAAACCATAAAATTATAATTTTAAAGGTACACAAGAACAAGAGTTGTAGTTAATTTTAGCATTATTGGTATCAAATTTAAATTGTATAGTTTTCAATGTGTTAATTTTAAAATTAAATATTATTGTCACATTCATGATAGCAATCGTTCTGATGGGCCTAACGCACGATCGTAATTTTTTGTGACACAACAGTCGTCCCTATAAAGGTGACACAAATATATGGCCGAGCGTCTTATCAACCACCGATCAAATAAAACTGCCGTCGCATGGCTATATTTAATATTTTTAAATATAATATTTGTATGTATAGTAAAACCTCCTTATAACGGAATCACTCGGTACAAACACTAAACACTGATTTTTCCGTTATAGAGGAGTTTCCGTTTTAGGGAGACTAAAATATACGGAATATATGTTAGATATAAGTTATCTGGGACTGTTGTTACTTTCCATTGTAAGGAGATTTCCGTATTATAGGGGGTCCGTTTCCGTTATAAAAAGAAACTTAGACGCAGACGCAAACGTAGACGCAGACCTAATAACTAAATAGTTACCAAATAGTAACCAAAAAATATGTATGTTACAGTCAATGACAAAATTTGAACATTTACGTCATTATCGTTAGTAGCCAAGTTGCTAGGTTATTTTCGTAATCTACCGGACAATAACGTAATGTCAGTTTCCAAGATAATTGTTTATTGTTGTGAATAATTATAAAACAAAATAAAACAATTTTCCCTCAATGGCCGAATATTAACGTCCATTGACGTTCCATTGGTCAATGTGATTGTCAAGTGATTGAAAATACACATTCGTTTCATAAATTACATTTTGTAAAAAAACAGTTATAATTAATATTATAATTATTTGTTTTATTATTAAATAATATAAATATTTTATTTTATAAATAATTAAATATTTTATTATATTTTATTTATTTTTGCATGGTGGCATGCTATATAGTGACATTTTGAGTTACACAACATTCCCACTGATCGACAAATGCATGTTTGTTTTGCACTTAAGTTTGCAATTATACCTTTTATAATCTAAATTGCGACCTCCAGTAAATATCGCTGATTATCGAACAATATCGATGATTTATAGTTATTACATAATTCACATAAAATTGCAGGTTTTGTCTAGAAAAGTTTATTTTGCCAAATTGATTGGCGAATGGCGATTATCTATAATTACCATTAGTATTTAGTCACATTACACATATTAAGACAACATAATATCAATGTACCAACGTGTGCTGATTAAAAACTGACAGTGACCCTTATGGCCGCGTATGCAATACTCAATACAAATATATGGATCACAACAACGTCCAACGAGGAATTAACGTAAATAATTGTATAATGCCTGCAATGTTTTCAACATTAACCATTATGTGCTGCCAATTACGTAAATTATCGGTCATTTACGTAAATTTGTATTGTGCTGGGTAATTTTCGACATTAGCCGGGCTTTAACGTAAATATCATTATTTTCGTCATTGACTGTAACATATAATATGTATACACTATACGTACACAATATATTTTTATTGACTAGAGACTAGAGTATTGGCAGTATAAATAAAGGTTTAATTTAAGACTTTGAAATTTTGAATGATGGTGATAATCTATAACTTATAAGCCTGTAACACGTTAAACTCACCGTTTGGCAAGACGACAGCAGCAGCGGTATTTCGATCTTCGGGTGCTGCAGCTTCACGATCGATGTCGGACATTACGTGCAAAAGTAGCTGATATCGTTAACCGCACACATGTCTGCACCGGACTGCCATCAAAGTCAAAACGGCAAAAACAGAAGACAGCTGCCGAAATCGCGAAGCGTCCGAGAGCGTGGTTCCCTCGCATTCATAATAGATATATTATACCGTCAACGTGAGAAAACGAATTTGTGAGAGGACTTTAGACGACATTAGATGAAATATATTATTACTCAAGTATGTCTATAAGAAGACCACGACTTTCAGTCCGTATCGGCGATTTTATTATTTCATGCGGGTACGATTTCAATATGATGGGGTTATCTGCATCACACTAAAACTATCGACGCGTGTGCAACGATGGTTTGACGAAAACTGAATCATGGGCTTTTTTTACGCTATCGGCAGTGGTGCAGTACGTGCAGGTATATTATATCGTCTTCGTAGATCCTAAACGTTGTATGTGAATGACGCATCCCGATTCCGAGACATCGACCACTGACTAACCCTAGACGACCGTGGTATACAGACGGGAGGCCGGCCATGTGGCCGAGCTCACATATTTCGATATATCTACAACTTATATATTATATAGGTTCACGAGCTATATAACTTAAGTATACCAGGCCTCATGAGTTTTCTTTCTATAATAAGGTACCTGTAACTTATATATATATATATAATTTATAGTGACGTCGCAGTCGTACAAAATAAGTGCAATCACTTTTGTATTCGGTAAACAATATATTTAGGTAATCGTGTTGGGTACTGTTAGATTTCGTTGAGAAATTACCAAAGCTAGAGGTAATATTTTTGCTAAAAGTTTTTAAGAGGATGACAGCGTGTATTTTTTTTCTCTCTTAGACTTATGCACAACATAGACAAATCGCATTCACGTAAAATTACTTTTTGAGTAATCTTAGAGTGGAAACATATCAAAACTATTAGAAAGAATAATATTGAGAGAGTTGGATATCGGTTTTATATTTTATTATTCATTGACTTTAAAAAAAATTTAATTTAAATGAATATTAAATTGTTTTGAAACAATATTTAGACAATAATGGATATTGCAAACTCACAAAAATATTACTCTCCATAATTTTTGTAATATGTGATTTTACTCTAAGATAACTCAAAAATATATGTGTTTTGTCCATGGGCCAGAGAGAGAAAACAAATAGGGCGCTGACGGCTGATATTCTCTTATTATGAAACTTTTTTAAGCTATGTACAGACTACATCTAACGAAACCGGCGGTGGCGTTAAATTATTTACAAATTTGTAATAATGTATTATATAGGTGATAAATTTGTATGTTTTTAGTCAAAATATATCATTGTATTAACATAATCTTTGTCAAAGTTTCTACAGTGAAGATAATAATTTGACGATCTCTTAATCGCATCAGACTGCGGTCATCGACCGAACGAATTAAAACAAATCGAATTTAATGATTACATCTTAGCAAATTTATTAATTGAGCGATTTGTACACAATAATACACTATACCAACGGACAACAGATAAACCATTAACAACATGTGGACGATTCATCGAGGTAAATGAAATTGTCAATACGTCATTGCAATATTAGAACGATATGCTTTGCAATATCCCAACTCCCAATGTAATTTACGCTTATACAACGGACAAGACCGTCACTCGTGCGTCATAGACATTCACGGTCATTATACGTCATCTGCATAACACGGTCACTGTGTTCACTGTTCATTCATAAAAATATTAAACATTAATACGTCATCATCATTCATCTTCCATTCTGCCACCTTATATATTATTATTGTAATTTATACTTTATAGTACATAGTAGGTACCTAATACCTATGCAGTTTGTACTGCAGTGCAGTTTGCGGCCATGCTCAGTAATAGGTACTATATAGGTAGGAATACAGATGTTGTATGCCTGTATGTATGAGTATTATATAACTGTAAGATGTAAGTCTACAATAGTGTATAAATATATTATGAATAATTGAAATTAATTCATCATTATTATTTATTATATTATAAATATTATATAGTAGGTACGACATATAGGTATAGGTACGTACTATACTGGTCTGTGTATAATAATAACATAACATCCAATCTGTTATTGTGTTCAACGATAAAGAAGGTATAGGAAACACGAAATATTTCTAACCCATGACCTTGAAATTTGTTCAAATTTTTTTCTGCATATAGGTCTTAATATTACACACATTTTTGAACAAATTCAAATCCTAAGCCTTTTGTTTTAAGCACATGCACAACGAAATAATTTTTTTTAATAGCTTTTTCCCCGTTTTTTTAGTTTAAATTCTAGTTACAATATTTTTAATTTTAACACCTAAGGCTTGAAAATGTTGTATAAGATTCCTCATAAGAAACATACATTTTTTATGAGCAATCAAAATTAAAACATTGACGACATTGCATGTATATTTAAACTTACCTATATCTAATAACGATTTATCATCATACGATGTTTGGTATTTTTTTTATGTTATTATGCAAAAAATATTAACAGAAGAAACCTAAAACGTTTTACTATCACTTATAATAGTAATAATAATATTTATTTAGCAGTATTGAAGCTTACAAGAATGGGATAAGTATTATATTACCTAAAGTATTATATATTAATATTATACTACGTCGTCTATCACTATAAGGATAAAATCCTTGTTCTGATAGACGAGTCTCTAAAAAATAATAAATTTAAATACATTATTAATACATTTTTATACACAATGACATTTTCAAAATATTTAGACTAATTTTAAACTATTTATATATTATAGGCATTTGAAATTGTATAGTTTTTTCTATAAATTGCATAATATTTATTAACTTGTTTGAATTTATCATTATACATTTCGTAGCTCCCTAACAAATCCCAATCCCGCTGCCTGTCAACACAATATAATAGTTCTATGTATTTTATGACTCCTCTTAGGAAAAATATATTCTTAATGAATCCCGGATGAAAAGTCCATTTTTAAAAAGTCCGGACTCGTTAGTCGTTTTTTTAATGTCAGACAAAAAGTTAAAAATACAAAATATTCTATTCACAAAATTTAAATTTTAAAAATGTAATTAATTTTCTGGTAAACGAAAAAAAAGTACCTGGAAAAAAAGTTTTGGTAAAAAAGTCCCCGGTAAGAAAGTCACACGGAAAAAAGTCTCCCGTTGCAATATAAATAAAACGATATTTCCACTATAATACTTGTATTATATTATTTATAAAATAAATTTATAACTTTTAATACCTACTGAATAAATACATTTTTATATTTTTAATTAATATTATTATAAGATATATTTTTTTTAATTTTTAATTAACTAATTATAATTTTATATTTTATATATTGGGTTATATATGCAACGGGAAACTTTTTTTCCTAATATCTAATTTTCTTATACAATATTATATTCAATTACTATTCTTTATACCTATGCATACAGTTTACAAATACCTATATTATTAAAATATATTTCAGTATTTGTACTTGACAATTATAATTTTATAGGCATAAAAAATAATTATCAAATCAATTATTGAATAAGAAAATAAATATTTATTTTAATAAATAATAATTTATATTTTCGGAATTTTAATCTGAGGATAAAAATATGCTTGGATTTTTTTTCCAACGGTAAAAATTGATTCCGGACTTTTTCAGAGTTTTTTCAAAATGGACTTTTTGACCGATCACTATATTCTTAGTAGATGTTTATCAAAAAACCCTGGTCATCCCTACTACATACTATATATATTAATATATTGCTACTTGATTTTCTCTGCAGCAGCAATACATAATGTGAGTCATATCATATTTTTTTAAGCCGATATAAACAGAAAACATTTTATACGGGTCAACAATCGGAAGATATGACTCAAATTCGGAGCCGGTGGTGGCTGCAAAAGGAATAATTCACATCCGGTTACATATATCCTTGATCCAACCGCGGGCAATCTAGGTTTTCAGTTTTCACTATGGTCTATAACAATAGTAAACATGGTTAGTCGATAGATATACCATAAACCAGGCACACTGCAGTCAGACAAGTGACTAACTCCCGAGGAATCCGGAGATTTATTTACAAATAAATCTCACTATATAGCAGTACAGCGGCGTACACGGGATTTTTTGTGGTGGGGGGGGGGCTTTACAAGATTATGTTTGAAAAATTAAGTATATATAAAGGTTTTTTTTGGTTCTTACTGAGTAAGTTGTTATTATAGCTACAGTTCAAAAATATTACAAATACGTAGGTTCGGGTTTTTTTTTATAATCATTTTAAGTTCGTTTGTCATAAACTCATAAGTCATAACTATGAAAATTGAAAAATTGTTTTGTAGTTCAAAAATTAATATTGTTATGGCTAAGGATTGAAAGATTAAAACAATGTTTCTCATACCTAAGTATGTAATATGCATTATACATACTGTACTGTACCAAACAGAAAAATCTAAAAATATATATAAGCACGTAGTTTTTCAATAGATATTTTAAGTTTAAATTTGGACAAAATTACATATTTAAATGAAGAGTAACAATTTAAATTAGGTAAGTATCCTGTTATTTAAAAATATTATTCGTGGGTACCTATACATATTTGAAACTTTTAAGGCATATTATTATATTTTATACACACATTTTCAAATGCAATGTTTTTGGCAAAAATGTATCAAGCTACTGTATTATTAATAGTAAAATAAATTATACTTTAACAGCAATATAATATAATAAAATATACTTAGTAATATAGGCTAGACCATCTTCACTCAAAATCGTTTTTACTATTAAATTAAAATTAAATATTTAAATGAAGAATAACAATGTTAGTTATTTGATTATTTCGTTGTAATTTAAAAATATTTTTCGTAAGTGCTTGAAACTTTTAAAGTAGGTATATTATTATATTTTATACACTCAATTCAATTTTAAAATGCAATGTATTTTGCAAAAATTAATCCAACCTACAGCTATTAAAATAATTCATTTTACTATTAATAATATCTTAAAATACACTTAGGTAGTTCATAGTTATATGTAGTCTGTCTTCGCTCAGAATCATTTTTCGTATACAATGATTTATATCATTGAATACAGATTTAACACATCCACGAAAGTGACCCACTTGACACCTACCGTACAGCAGAGTGGTATTATAGTATCGTGTCATTTGAGATGGGCAAGGTGGGCATTTGCTCCTGTCTGGTTGTAAAATCAGTCTAATTGTTGGGCATTTTTCTAGAAAAATATAAAATTGCGTCACTATAGGCCATAGGGCAATGACGCTGCTCCTCCGTGTCTTCTTTGCTATACCTTAAGGCTTAAATGACGCTACTTTTGCCTCATACGTATATAAAGTCATAAAGTTATGTAAGATGGGAATTGTATCGAGATAAAAATATAAGTGGTAGTTAGCTAGGGAGCGATGCGTTCTGTTTTTTTTTTGTCAGTTACCTATATGGGCTGGTTAAAACTTTTACCCCTCCGATTAAAATTTAAATGACGCCGCGGTACCCACTTCCCGACCTTTTTTTTTTAATTGAGTACTAGCCAATAGCCATTAAGACAAAGTTAATGACTCCTGCTAGGTATAAGTTTAAAAAAAATTGTATTTACCTATCTTTCAAGCGGCTACCGATCTCAACAGTTTTTTTCTCCTTTTCACAACTCAAAATTGTTTGTAAGTTATTAATCGGATACACTGGCACACTGGTTATATACCCAACGGCCAACGTCCGAACTACAATTTAAGATATATCTAACTGAATCTAAGTACCTATATTATCTAAATTATTAATCGTGGTCCGAATACTTCGAAACGTCCAAACTCGTACAAGGTACAATATTACGACAATAACATGATAAATTTAATTACATTTATCACGGACAATAATATATTGAGTTATAACCACAGATTATATGCAAATAATACATTTTCATATAGTCTATATGTTATAAACTTATAACCACGTATAGGTACCACAGAATAGATTAAATTAAATTAATTTAATTTAAATATTATTTAATTAAATTTATTCTGTGTAGGTACTAGGTACTGTGCCCACAGATATAGGTATAATACAACATGTTGTATTATATATCTGTGACTGTGCCATATTGTTATCACGTACATATTGCATGTCGATGTAGGTACATATTACATTTAAGGTCGAATCACAGATTGTATGAAAATTATATAGGTAATTTATATAATAATTTACAAAGCTGGGCAAGTTAACTAACTTTTTTAACTCGCTAAGTTAAAATAGAAAAATTTAAGTTACCTAAGTTTAAAGTTAAAAGTTAACTTGAAAAAAGTAACTTAATTAGTAGGTACTTACATACTTCAATCAATTATAAAATTCAACAAAACCCCTATGATTACCCTTATAGACTATAGTCCTATATATAACGTTTCTGTTTAATAATAATATTATTTAAACATATTTTCTGTGAATTAACAATTAAAATATAATCATTTATTACTTATAAGTTATAACAACTTATAATATAGTTACTATATCATATAGTATATACATTATATACATTAAACCTTTTCGTTATTTACTCATTACTCAAGTGTCATAACTAAGTACTTATTACGTTATTTTAATACCTATTGAAATCTCAAATACAGTTTACAATTTAGTAGGTACCTACTTATTTAGAATATAGAATAAAATAACATAAGGTAGTACCTATTTGATTTTTCAGACAATATTATTATTATTTTTTTAAATAAAAATAAGTTATAAAAATCAAAATATAATTTTAGGTAAATCTATGAAATTTATATTAGGAAAAATAAATTAATTAACTTGGTAGGTAAGTTAAAAGTTACTTTAAAAAAAACAAACTCGTTAAGTTAGAAGTTATAATTATGAAAATAAAAGTAACTCGTTAAGTAACATAATTTTAACTTTTTAACTCGTTAATGCCCAGTATTGATAATTTTTCATATACTCTTTGGTCGTAATAATATGATGGTGGATATCGGGTGGGCTTATCGCTTGACGCTTATCGTGTTTGAGGCAAACGAATTAATTTGCTCACGCCATTTTCTTATCTGGTGACTGGTAAGTGGCGAGTGCCGAGTAGTTCAGTAGTAGGTTGTAGCAAATACTATATACGATAATACAGGACACTGGCATATAAAAACTGGCAAATTATTTCTTATCATTGCCCCCCGAGATTGTTAAAGTAGTTGCCTATTTTACTCCTTGAAATTTTCATGAAAACAAATTAATTTGTTACCTACACTAAATAGTAAGTACTATAGGTAATAGGACATAGGTATATACGATTATAGTTTTTAGTTAGAAAATACTAAATAGAAATATTAAATAATTTAGATTTCAGATTATATAGTATTTGTGTATTTGCACATACTTCAAATCTCCATAAATCCTATTGGCAAATCGCAAATACATTAAACAATATAATGTACGTTTTATAGTAAGTATTAGTTAGGTATACCTAATTAATGATTAATAATTAATAATTGTTATTCAAAATATAATACTTTTTTATAAAAATTATACAATACAAATTAAAATTTGAAATTATAACATAAGTGCTTAAAACAAATGATACCTAATAATTTATAATTTTTTAACACTACTCAAACATGAACTACTTTTTTCAACTTTTTATTTTTTGAACATATACTGGTTGAATAAATCATTGCACTTCTTCACATAGCAATTAATACTGACATTTAAAAATTTGTCTAAAAATTTTGTATTGCAGTCTTTGCATATACTTAGTGAGTACTTTTTACAAACATGGTTTATTATTAGTGTAAGATCCTTTTTTAGATTACATTTTTTTTTTAGAATAAGGTTTTCGATGTTTGCATGAAAGAGTGCAGAAACATGTTTAGTGAACTCCAATGTTTTGGCAAGAGGATAAAGTAAACTACAGCCTTCATATTCTTTTATAGCAATGTGTGTATTATCAAGATCAAATTTTGTATTAGCATCCTTATTTTTTGTGGCCAGTTTTTCAATACATGGTTGATGATCCAATTGACTACAAGCCCAACCTGTTACATAAGCCACACTATTTGCAGTTTCATCATTCATTAAAATATACTCAATATTCATTGAACTATAATAATCATCAGTATTATATATTTCTTCTGATTCATTATATGGTCTATCTAATGTAATAACTGAAGTTTTTATGTCTTTTGTTAGAGCCAAAAATTCAGAAGCATCTTTTTCGCAGTTGGCATTATTTGAAGGACTAATAAGCATATTACACATATTCATACGGATTGCTGATTGAATTTTCGATACATCTGGTGTTAAGTTGTTACCTCCTTTAGCTCTTAAAACTGAAAATAGAGATTCAATACAGTCTTGAGTCAAGCGTCTCATTAATAAGTATTCAATACCATATTTTTCATTTAATTCTTTAAACAAAATTTGTACACAAATAATATTTTCTTGCCACCCTACTATACAAGGTGGTAAATTTCCTCTTTTATTGTTTATTTTCAACTCTGATAAAAATATTAAAGCTTCTTTAAAAAAATCCCAATGTAAAAAGTTTTTGGTTAACGGTCTTTTAAGAACAATTGGCTCATTTAATTTTATACTATTAAAAACATCAAACAAGTCATTAAAAAATTTAACAAATTTGGCTGTATATGCTGCTTTAGCTGATAATTTATTAAATGATACTAAAGTCAAAATACCAGCACTCACCGAATTACTTAAAGTTTGGGTTGCTAGACATACCCGCATTGGTGAAAAAGGGGGTAGATCCAAATTAATTTTTTTTAACTTGCTTGCTAGTCTTGGTTTATTATTGCAATCAACTTTATAAAAATCTTCTATATCTCTCCAACTATATAATTCATTTGCATTTTCAAAAGTATATTTTTTTAAATTGTTTCTCACTGATTTAAGTAAATGTGGAGAATCATGCATAAAAAATACATTTTCATTGTTGTATGTTATATAAGGTTTTTCTTTTGTAACATTAAATAATTTTTTCATTTTGAGATTATTAGATGCTTGATCGCAAATAATGACTTTTGGAATAAGACCACATTCATTTAATTTTGTTATAGTGTACTCTACTATGCACTTGAGTCGATCTCCTGTAACTGAACCATTGACTATAAAGAATCCAAGTATTTGTTTCCAAGATAATGTTAAACTTTTAACCATCACAACCAACACCTGGTTGCCCTGTTTTAAGGTTTTTAAATCTTCAAAAATATCAGATCCAAAATCTTCATATCCATAAAATGTATCATTTTGTGAATTGTAGGTAATCAATTGTTTTAATGACATCTCGTCTACAATTATTGATACCAATTTTTCTCTTATAGGAGCAGTTTGAAATTTTAGTTTCAAAATATTTAATATATTTTGATTTATGCCACAAGAAACATCCAAACCTTCCAACCATCTTCTGAGAGATCGTACATCAGGCAAGCAAAGGAAATTCTTCATGAAACGATAGGCAGCAGGTGAATGGTAATATAAACCAAGGGCAAACGATTTCTCAGTCTCTTCATATCTTCGTCCTTTTTTTTTCAGTTGTCTTAGTCGAAATTCAGATTTAGCTATTATATTGGTTCTTAAAAAATTACTTCTTTTTGAATTACTCCTCCCAACATGTTGTTTATACTTCTGTCTTAATAATACAATTTTCTTTTTGCTTTTTGAAACAAGTTTTTGGCAATTTTTTAATTTTGTATTTAGTTTTTGTATCGTATTTTCTAATTTTTCAACCTTGTCCGATTCTAAATAATTATGCTCTTCTACAAAAATAATAAAATTATTATTGTAATGTGACTGACAATAAATATATTCCCAAATATTAAATTTAAAATTACACAATATTATATCTGTAGTCTGTACTTAGTTTTAGGTTAAATGTAACAGTTAATACAAGCTTTTTTTATTTCTACTGAGACCAACATTAATAGTATTGTAAAAAATACTTTTTTAAAAAATTTAAATACAAATAATTAAAACAAGTTATTAAACAGTAAATTAGGTACCTCCATTAGAAAAATCTCAATTTTTTAATTATAAATCAACCGATTTATAACAAACTTTTATTATTTTATTGCAGCTTTCAACGATTAACTCAATAACATTATCATTATATATCATTTTTTAATCTATGAATAAATACATAATATGCACAGTGCACATGAGATAGTTGTTAGTTACATAAAAATATTTTATAAATATTGGGACCTGACTACCTGAGGGTTTATGACCATGTGCCCATAGTCAGGCCAACATTATTTACAACATAAATTATATATACACAACATTTATTCATGCAACACAAATACCAGACCAGAGACACAAAAAAAAAAATAATAATTCAAACCATTGGGTGTTTCATCAATATTATTTAAACAATCTGAACCAAACAGTGAACGATTTAATTTTTTTATGCCAGTTAATTCATCGCTTAATGTTGTTGCATTATGTATTTCATTATCTACTGTAAAAATATTTGATGTTTGTCGCTTTGGACTGTGTCCAAAAGATCCAAATTTTTTAAACATGTGCATTGGACTGCATTTTGTTGGAGTTTTTTTTAATTTTGTTTCTTTATTAATTTTTAATGATAGGCCTGGAAAATGTATTCATTTTGACATAAATTGTCTGTCTAGATGTTATAAATAAAGTTCAAAGTTGTTACTTTTAAGAAATGCAGTTGATGGTAAATTGATTGATGGCACTGATCCATATCTTAACCTAAAGCACATAATTAATAATTAAGTTATTAATTATAAAAAATAAGTTCTTGACAAGAGATTTAATGTTAAAATATATGGGTAATTTGTATTCTACTAACATAGGTCTGCTTGTGTTGGTCATATAATCATCCTTCGTAAAGTGAATTGAACAAATTGAATAACTTTTTGACAAATCTAAGGGTCCACATGTTTCTAATGACTTATTAATTTTTTTGTTTTGGGCCAATTCTATCCACTTTTGACAACTATAAATATAATTAAGTCATCAAAAATTATTATAGTTATTTTTTTATACATAAATACCAGATTATTTAGGTGCATAATATATCTACCTGTTTAAATCTTTCGGAAATTTATGAAATGAAATTGTGGAAGGTGATGTTATACCATAAGCTTTACAGTTAAACACTGCACAGACTTTTTTTGACACCATTATTAATTCACTATTTTAACATTTATTACTACTATTAGAATTAACACTATTGTAAGTATTTCCGATATTATAGAATAAGGAACTTGATAATATTTCTGATATACAATAAACAATATTATATTATAATAATAAATAATTAGTAATTAGTAATCAAAAAAAAGCGGGAATTTATACTAGATTAAGGAGTAAAATAGGCAACTATTATAACAATCTCGGGGGGAAATGATAACAATTTGTTCGCCACTATTTTAGTACAGAGTGTCCTGTATTATCGTATATAGTATTTGGTTGTAGGTATTGTTCTGTAGTAGTATCTATGCATTATTATGATTAAATTGTAAATATTAAAATAATAAAATATCATAAGACCTATTTTAGACAGACGCCAGTTTCCACTTGCTAGTATAATAGACAATAATATAATACCTGATGCAGTGATGCCCATGTTTGCAATCTAATTATCGTCAAGAGCTGTTTATACCTAGTTAGTGATTGAGATTAATATTATAAAACCGTAATTATATTTAAATGCTTATTACATTGCAGATTATTTGGTTATTATTTAATACTTTATTTTTTACCATCGACGAAGCCAATAACATGGATAAATTCATGTACTTTGCGTACGGGAGCAACATGCTTGCTCAACGGATTCATATTCAAAATCCAACTGCTGTAAGAATCGGAACCGGCAAACTGAATGTATGTCTTAATGTTTTGAAATTTAACCATAGTTTTTAGTTAATAATGTATTTTTGTTGTAGGCATTTCGTTTAGATTTTAATACATTTTCTCATTTTTGGGATGGATGTCCATCGACAGTTGTTCCAGACCCTGAGGAACACGTCTGGGGTGTATTGTGGCAACTGAATACCAGTGATTTGAGTAATCTAGATCGACAAGAAGGTGTTGAGATCAAAAAGTATAAACCATTTGAGGTAAACATTGTGACACCAAATGGTGATAATGTATTAAGCCGTTGTTACATGCTAGTCAATCAGCCTGTTAAACAAATACCATTGCCACTTGACAGAAGACCATCTAAAGCATATCTAGAAACTATAATACTAGGGGCAAATGAAAGTGGTTTACCATTGGACTATTTACAATGTCTTAGTGAAATACTTGATAATGGCAATGATGGCCCAAAAATGCCATGGTCAAAGCGTGAACCATTAAAAACTACTGATTTGTAACCAAGTTCTTGTCTTGTTTCAAATTTGTTGTAAATTATTAATAAGGTTGTAAATATTTTATAAAGAAAAAGTATAAGTGTACAAATCAAATCCCTGAAAAAAAGAACAAAAATGAAAATAGTACATATAATTGTAAACTGAAAACTGTATATTTAATATAATTTTTTTAAAAAAATTGGCCTACAATATTATACAATATTTATTTCATTTTTCATATATATAATATAAATGGTTTGTAATGCATTTATTATTTAATAAAATATATTTCTTTAGAAAAATGTTGTTTTTTAAAAACTACGTTATGTGAAAAAAATATTTTCAAAAAATTTAGAACTTCAATTAATGATTGGTTGCAATATATCTTGGAACAGATCATTTATGTGTGTGTATACAGTAGATAATTAGACTTATTAGAATTTTACACTTTTGATTGTACCTGTGATTAATAATTATAATTTGATATCATTTTTTTTTCTATGATAATAAATTAATATAATATTTTAAATCGTTAATCATTTTTTCTTTTTGTTCTTTTTACTGATTACCTTACAGATCAAAATAATCTTTAATATTCAATATCGTAAAAAAATCTGTGTGGAGGTAAGGTTTTTGCAATTCTATAAAATTTGATAATCATATTTTATATTTTAGTTGCCACTTTAATTATAATACTTTTCAACTAATCTACTGCCCGATTAAAGGGTTTTTTTTATCCATTAATTACAAGCTGATTGAAGTTATAATAACTATTTTAACTTTACACTAGTTACTTTTTTTTTTATTTAAATTTAGTTGGTGGGTTAAAAAAAGTATTCACTTACTCAGCATTGGTTCTGTGATAATTACTTGGATATTTAAATATTATATTTTGATGAATAAAAAATAAAATAAAATTGTTCTAACATTCCAATACTATTTAATTACTTGATTTGCTTCAATAGAGCCAATTGTTTAATTCAAATATGAGATTATTTCCTAATATAATTGTTTACAAATTATACTTTTTTGATACAATTTAGTGGCGCCAAACCCTATATTGAGGTCGGGTCTCGGCATCTTTTGAAAATTTAGGATGGGGCCGCATCATATCGGGCTGAAGTTTGCCAAACCGTATGAAAGCTTCATTACAAATTTGAAGCCTACCTACTCTCTAAGGCCCGTTTCACATGGACGCGTATTGTACGCAGCGCGTTTCAGTTTACATTGGTTAAGCCCATACGCGCCATACCGACGAGGAAAACGCTCCATCTTACTACAATTTTGTTTATCTATTGTGTGCACTGTGCACTAAAATTATTAATGTAGACATTTAATCAGCTATGTTTACTTATATGGTTATTGGTTAGTGAGTAGAAATAATGATTTATATTAATTAATACGTATAAATGTATAGTAAATAAATATTAATTAGTTTTTACACAGAAATCAGTTTTCATTATTTGAAACCATAAAAAATATTCTATATTAACTATATTGGGATTTAATGATTTACTATTATTAATATACTTTTTATACTAGGTATTAAGTCATTAAGAATATTAAGATAATAATAATTTACATTTTCTTTTAAAATTGAACATCAATATTTTTTGGGTAAAAACCACTAACCCCCCACCTATGCCATTGGGGCCAATATTTAGATATTGTGGCCTTTTCAAATATTTTTTGCCCGACTAAATTTTTAGGACTTTGGTGCCACTGTTGTATCATAAAAAATGTAATACACAAACTTTATTGAATATATTAGGAATTTGATTTATGTCTTTACAAACTTATATTTTAGAGAAAACTTCAAGTATAAATAAGAATAGATCCACTATGTTCTTCATATTACACATTGTTGCTTAACAGTCAGCAGTAATAGCGTGTAACATAGGGCCCAAGACCCAAGTGTTGCCCAGACAACACCTTAAATATGGGTGGTTATTTATTGATAGAAGGACAAAAGAACATTTTATCGGTAGTTAAAACAATATGAGGGATGAGTCACCTACATTTATTTGAGCAACTTGATATTTTTTTTTTACATGTCACTGCTTATTAAAGCAATATTGCCAAGAACCTTAAGATTATATTTAGTATAATATACTGGTATCTTACTTTACCAATTTATCTTTTACTATGGTAAATTAATAACCATAAAGGTTTTTTTTACAAAATGCAATGTATTATAGTTAAGAACACTACTTTACTCCTACAACAAACATTTAAATTAGTTTGATTTATTAAATATAATTCTACAATTATGATGTACATGGAGTATCTATAATTTGTTAATGTATTATTGTACCAAAAAGGTAATTTGAGTATCTAAATTCTAAGGTATATACTTGCTTTTATACTATTTACTGTATCTATATTGATGAATAATATATAATAAATATTGAAAGTAATATTTATTTTTTTACAACTAAATATTGTTTTTAACAATTTTGGAACTAGTAGAATTAGTCTTCGCAACAGATGTCCGGTCAGTCTTAATGAATACATATGTATCATTGTCCTCATACGATTGGAATCCAATGTCAATAATATTCCAAGATGATGTATACTCTTTTATAATATCTTGATTCATAGTTAATTTGATAGCTGCTTCTTTAGTAAGTAATGCAATTTCTCTTTTGGGCATTGGTAATACACATTTAACAGCGTTATTAACCTGTTAAAAAAAAAATATATGATTTACAAATAATATATTGCCATGCCAAATGACTACATTGTTTGATAATAATAATAATAACAAAAATCCAAAATTTAAAATAAATTAATACTTAATATTCAAGTAAAAATAGTTTTATACAAACTCATTTAAATATTACTTATGATGAAAACAAAAAACAAAAATGCTATGTACAAAATTGATTCATGTCATGAAAAAATCAAATGCCTAACAAATGATGTATGTAACAAACCTAGTTACAATACAGTGTGCTATAAACCTATTGTGGATAGAAGTCTTCTAACACACAGTGATTACCTAAAGATGCTCTCAACTCCCGTGGGATTCAAGTGGATAGATATGCCATTGTACTATAAGAAAGGATATAATTCATACAAATTCCGTAAGCAAGAAAATGAAAAATATAACGTTTATGGTCAACAAAAAATGGTATGTATTAGTTACAACACTATACTTTGTAATAATATATTTGTATAATATTAATACATACTTTAAAGAATTATGACAAAACATGTAATATACAAAATAAAACCATAAACAATCAAAAGCAAAAGAAAATTAATGATACTTTGAATTTAAATAATAAATATTATAAATCTAAAAAATTACAAAATCGACGAAAAAATAATTCACAGAGTAAGAAATACTATTTTATTTAGTCATAAACTAGCAAAATTTGAATATAGAAAATGTACTTATATTAATTTTAGTTATAGAATAAAAATGTTATTTAAATGTTAAAAATATGTGTCAATTGTTTGTAGTATTTAATGAAACCATGCCAAATAATGCTGATAATACAAAAATTAAAAATAAAATTAATATCAATAAATATGGAATGGGAGATGACTTAAAAAATAAAAATGACTCATTAATTCAAAAAGATGAAGATGATAGTACTAGTAAAAAACTAAGAAAAATAAAAGATCAGCAACAAGCAGATTATTTTATGGAAAAAAAAAAAAAGTTATGGTTACACGCTGAAAAACAACGTAAAAAAAGAGAGGAAGAAGAAAATAAATTTAAATCTTCTATGCAGGCTAAACAAAAAAAAGAAGAAGAATGGAACAGAAAAATGGAAGAAAAAATCAAAATTAAATCAAAATCCAACCAAATATTGGAAGAACAAAGAAAACAAAAAATTGAAAATGAAAATGAAAAGGAAGATATGGCTAAAACACAGATAATAGCCCAACAAAAAATACTAGAAGAGAAAGATAAATTATCATCAAAAGAAGCTGAAAGGAAACATAGACTTGAAGTACTTAAAAAAGAGGAAGAAGAGGAAGCGTGGAGACAAAAAATAAACCAAGAATTTGCCCTAAAAATGGGTTATACAATGAATTCAAATATTGCCAACAAAAAAAACAAACTTTCTATGTGTAATAGGGGTAATAAAATATTAACCCAATATACCAAAAAACTACTCAAAGAAATAAAACAAAACAATCAAGTTTTTGATCCAGGAAATTTAATGAAACAAATCATCAAAAGAGAATTAAACAAAGCTGAAAAAAAAAAAGTTAAAAATTTATTTTTTAGGTATTTTAACGTTGACTTAACATTCATATTCAAAATTTATTTCTAGGTAAAACAAAAAAAACGGCTGCAAGTTTGTGAGCAATGCAATAAAAAAATAAGAAATATGATTAGGATAAAAACTGAAGAAAAAAAGGAAAAACCAGATCTGTCAAAAAAAATAATGCTTAAAAAATATTGTGGGTTGAATAATATAATTGACTCTAAAAGCTCAAACAGAGTAAATCAGTTAACAGAGGTAAAAACATACAAACATTGCATACTAAACAAACACAAGAAAATGTTAAAATGCAAAATACCCGATGTATATTGCTATAGTAATACTTCATTTAACACACGAGTGTGTAATTGGAAGAACGAAGTGGCTGATATGATAGCAAATATGCAAAAACGTTAATATAACTGCACAAAATGATAAAACACGGAAACATTAAACATCAGGTTTTATGTAGCTCATTGACCTACTTCAATATTTTTATGCACAAATAAATTTTTTTTTCTATTTAAAATGTAAATACTTATAGGTTTTTTATTTTTTTTTTTTTGAATACTTACTACACAATATAAATTTAAAATATAATCATTATCCACTTGTGGCCATTTTTGATTAATGACATCATTTTCCCAATTAATTTGTTCCCATTTATGATTTATACGACCTGGTGCAGATACAAATCCACTCCATAAAGCAGATGCAAAGTGTGGAGCCATCGGGGTTAACATTATTATTTGAACAGCCAGTAATCTTTCATATTCTGCACTATATTTAATCAATTCTTTAGGAGATTTCTATAAAAATATCAATATATTAAAGTCTAAAAATAAACATATTTATTTAAATAATATGTATATACTCTTAAAATATTTGTCAACCCTTGTAGTTTTGAAATGGCCACACTCAATTGATATGATTTTCTGAAGTTACTTGAAGTTTTTTTGACATGATAATTACGTGCATCATATAATTTAGTTTCTTGTTTTTGGAGTATAGATGAATCAATTGTATGTCTATGAACATCATCATTATTTCTAACAGCTCGAAATTCTCTTATAGTCAACCATAATCTATGTTGCCAATTTAAAATTCCAGGAAATGCTAATGATATTAAATATATATTTGTATTTTGTACTAACAATTACCATATTACTTATAAGCTATTAGTTATTACTCACTATCAGAATTCCAATTTCTATTAGATGTAGGTGCAACATTGGACAATACCAATAATCGCATGGTATCTACTCCATATTCAAGTATAGTATTCTTTGGTTCAACACCATTATGTTTAGATTTACTCATTTTCTCCCATGTTGCAATAACTGGATAGTCACCATCTTTAGTGAAATATGTTTTACCTTTTTTGATTACTTCATCTTCTTTTAAATAAGTTCCATTAATTTTATTTTTAAAACTTTGACCCATCACCATGCCTTGAACTAATAGTTTTTTAAACGGTTCTAAACTAGGAGATAAACCAATGGAATGTAGAAAGTGGTTAAAGAACCTCGCATAATATAGATGCAAAACAGCTAAAAAATAATAATATATTTTAACTTTTTTCAAAAATCCTCCTACGAGTAAATTTACCATGTTCTTTTCCACCAACATAAATATCAACAGGCATCATTTTGTTGACCAAAGTCTTATCAAATGGCTGAGAACTGTTTTTAGGATCCAAATATCTCAAATAATACCAACTAGAATCCACAAATGTATCCATTGTATTTGTTTCTCTTTTTGCCTCTTTACCACACCTAGGACACTACAATATTAATGTTATGTTTGTATTTTATACAAGTGTTAAATGTAATACTTACTTTGGACAAGTAGTCTTTATCCATTCATCAACTAATTCTAAAGATTTAAACTTTTTACCACTTTGTACATTAAGCATTGGCAATTTTACTGGCAATTGATCTTCTGAAACAGCTTGAGCTCCACAATCGGTACAATGAATTATTGGTACAGGAGTACCCCAATATCTTTGTCTAGATATTAGCCAATCCTGTAATTTAGAACTTACTTGATAACCACCAACATTTAATTCTTTTGCTTTTTCACAAATTATTTCTCTAGATAAATATGAGCTTTGGTTTACAGAATGAGAAATATTATGCTCTTTAGCTAATTCTTTATCAATAGAATTTGTATGTGGCACAGCTAAGTGTGATTCTTGCCCCTCTGGATATACAACACGATCAGTAACTAAAATCGGTAATATGCTGTCAGTAATTGGATTCTTGATGTATACATTTTTATGATTTTGAACATAATATTTATGTACAAAAGAATTGGGTTTAACACAAATAAATGCAGCTAATGGTACATGTTCTGGATATTTTGTCCAAACATTGAGTATTGTCCTGTATACATTATCAGTATATAGTTGAAAATCAAATTTATATCCATCACATTCTCCAATCCAATGTTTTTGCAGGTTGATAATATCCCTCCAATCTGTTAAAGATGGATCATTTAGTCCTTCAAACAGAGCTCTGTAAGCAATGATTTAAAAATTATTAGTTGCCCTAACTATAACAATTACTCAATATTATAATATGAATCTTAAAAAGTTTTAAAATAAAATGCATTTTAATTTGTTTTACAATTTTCTATAGAAATATAGTGGGGAAAAAATAATGAAAAATAACCTCTACAAAGTATTAACTGAGCTTGTTTTTTAATAGCTAAATAGTAGTATAGTACCAATTAAAATTTGGAAAGCAGTACTGCACAAAAGGTACGTGCAGTAAAGGGTACGTAAAAAAAAGTGTATTATTGTAATGAACAAACACTTAACTTACTTGGAAAATTGTGTTGTTCTTATAAACCACTGTTTCAGTACTTTTTTCTCAACAACAGCACCAGACCGCCAAGAATGTCCATTTTCATCTACTTGTTCATTGGCTAACACTGTTTCGTCTACTGGATCCCAATTAACTTCAGCCTAAATAACAACAAAAGCAAATTATTAATCAGTGCTAGTACTAAATAGTTAACACAATGGAAATGCCTCTTACTTCCTTAGAATAAACAAGTCCTGATTGAAACATTTTTAGAAAGAACCATTGAGTCCATTTATAATAAGATGGATCACAGGTTGTTAATTCGTTAGACCAATCAAAACTGCATCCAAGTTCTTGTAACTGTTTTTTCATGTGATCAATATTTGAACTAGTCCATTTATCAGCTGGTAAGCCATGTAATATAGCAGCATTCTCAGCAGGAAGACCAAATGCATCCCACCCCATAGGCTGAAATACCTATTGTAAAAAAATGTATAAATAAAATGTTGACCATATTTAATATGAATAACAAATAAATTTACATTTTGTCCGTTCATGCGATGAAACCTAGCAATTGAATCTGCAATTACATATACTCGAACATGACCCATGTGTAAGTGACCAGATGGATAAGGAAACATCGACAAGACATAGAATTTTTTATCAACATTATTTTTATCAAAACTACCTTTGCATAGTTTATCTTTCCAGTATTTCTCAATTTTTAGTTTTAGATCTATTGTCAATTCTTCATTCTATAAATTGATTGTAATCCATTAAAACACATTTAATTTTAATAAAATTATTATTAATTATTGATACGTATAGTAACTTACCCAAATATCATTACTAAGAGATCTACAATTTGGAATATATTTCCTATAACATCTAAGGTTATTTAATTTATAAAAAATATCTTTGGTAATCATTGCAGAGGATTAGAAATCTATACTAAACTTTACTCTAAAATATATGAAACAATATAAAGGTATTAACATTTAAAACCTATAAAAATAGTCTTTTTAATACCTTACTTATTACTAACTACAGTATTAATTAGTATATTAATATTTAATATGGGCATTGGACCATAGAGTAATATTACTTAACTCTATTACTCTATAATATCAATATGCATTGGAGTATTGGACGCATGCCTTAGATTACACTATCAGTCATAACTGATAAATCTTAATGATAATAGCCATGAACATTAGAACATTTTCGAATGTATTTTTTAAATCAACTATATCTCTTTTTCTAGAAGTCGTATATTATTCGAAATACATGTATTCGATCGAGAACAATTTGGTCTTAAAAAAATGTTCTATAGTAGTTATTCATGAGTTTCACCATTTAGTTTATAATAATGAAAAACCAATAAATTCCCTACACTCTCCATGTAGAAACGACATCACTACTGTCCGACGCGCATTCTGGCGCATTCTGGCGATAATTCAGGACCATGTTTTTTCGCTTCGCCCAGCCGTGTTCGGCGTCCTTTCTCTAATGTTCATGATAATAGCATTTAATCTATTCTGTGATAATAGCATAGATTTAATCTATTCTGTGATAATAGCACGGCCCGGCCACAGAATCACGATGTAAAGAAGATAATATCTTCTCTACATCGTGCACAGAATATATGAAAGATAATAATATTATCTTATATAATATAATATCTACTAGTTCGTGCACTGAATCAAGGTGTATTGTATCAAATATTCAAATATCAATACACCTTGTTTATACCAAAGTAATAAATGTACAATATAGTTACGCAGAAAATACTGGATCAGTGTATCATAATATATTATGTATCTAGCCACCTAGGTACTCGTATTTAAACAGAAAATATAAAAAATGTATTTTTTATTTAATATATTATGTATTATGTTTTAAACTGATCTAATATTAAATATTTTTTATTATAAAAAAAAATTTTAATTTAAGACTTTCCGTGACCCACCCAGTAACTTGAGGGGTCAGGGGTGGCAAGGTGTATTGTCTGATTGTATGTAATCATTCCAATTGTTGCGGGACCGGTTGTTGGTGAAATAACATGATTATAATTATTTTAATTTTTAGGAAATATAATATTGTGTACATGAGCACTGGCAAACTTTTGTCACGATAATAATAACTAATATTTATAGGTAGTTTTTTTTACATCAAATAATATATAAAAGCGGATACTATAATCTAGAAATTCTAAGAACAATATGATATCACTTTTAAAGATTTCAAAAAAACCTCAATAATAAAAGGGTAATCGGAAAAAAATCCTGGTAAAAAAAGCGGTTCATACCCACTTTGCCGAATCCCAATTCGCCGACAAATATACCAGTTTTAAAATATTCCCTTTTCGCCGACAGTCTAGTTTGCCGACGTCTCGGTTCGCCGACAAATTATTAATAAAGTTTTCATTTTCCCGATTCGCCGACAGTTGACAATGATCTTATCGAAAACGTATAAGATAGCGATAATATTATTATGGTATATTATTGATATAAGTTCGATGTTTAAATGTTTTTCCACACATAAAAATATAAAATCCACATGTAGTATTTAGTTCAGTCCTCCAGCCGTCTTTACAGCGAACTTTAGGATAACTATATTGAAAAGTGCTTTATTCTTATTACAAATTTAATTAAAAATGGAATGGTATAAAATCAAATCTGAAAAAGAACGAGATTTACTAGTGGTCGATAATTTTATTCATCGCATTGATAGAATACGGGACACAACTGAGTATCATAAATGTATTCAAAATTGCGGCGGTCGTGCTATTTTAAAAAACAATACCGATGTTGTATTGTCGAAAAAACACGATCATCCAACACATATAGTTGAGTTAGCGAATCGTGGTTTTAGAAATAAACTGAAAGTAAGTAATATTTGTATTAATTAAAAAAAAAAAAATTATGAAAAATAAAAAAATAAATTACAAATTTATAAATTATTATAAATTATAAGTGCATAAGTGCATGCATATGTGATATATAGCGCATCAAGTTCCAAGCTACATTATAATAATAAAATGTTGTTTTTTTTTTTTTAATGAAGAAGGAAGTTTCGAATAATCCAACAAAACCAGTACCTAAAGCATTTAAAGAAATAAGGAGATCTGTAATTACTTCAGGAATACAAGGTGCTACAAACTCTGAAATTGTAGATGCTATTCCAATATTTACTAGCATAAAAAGTTCCGGTTACAGAAAAAAAATGAAAATGATTCCCCCTTTACCGTCGAAATTATGCGATTTAACGATTGAAGGTGACTGGCGTTCTACAAACGATGGGAGAGATTTTTTATTAGGTAATTATTTTACATTATTTTAAAATTTAAATACCGTGTGTAATAGTAATATGTATATTATGTATATACATTATTTAGGTTCAGAAGGAAATGATGAAAAAATAATTATATTTGGAACAGATGGATTTTTAAAACGACTTTGTAGCAGTGAAATCGTTTTCATGGATGGTACGCATTTAAATCTGCCCCCAAATTATTTATGCAAATATACACATTACACTGTTTTGTAATGGGTGTTATGGTGCCAATGGTTAGTATGTTATCATTTAAAATATGTAGTACATTTTTTTATTACATTTATTTCATTATATTTTTTAAAGATTTTATTTTTATTATTAATATTTAATTTTATAAATTTATAAATTATAAATTAAATATATAAATTTATATATTTAGGTTTATGATCTTTTACCGAATAAAAGCACTAGTACGTATACGAGAATGCTCAATATAATTAAAGAAGCTGCTTTGAGAAATGATTTGGCTTTCAAGCCCAAAACATTTCAAATTGATTTTGAAATAGGAATGATTGTTGCTATACGAGATTCATTTGGATATAACATAGAAATAAAAGGATGCCTTTTTCATTTTGGGCAATCTATATGGCGACAAGTACAAAAACTTGGTTTAGTGCACGATTATACACACAATGATGAAGTGAAAAAAACGGTTCGAAGAATATGTGCCTTAGCTCTGGTGCCTATCGATGAAATAGATGAGTGTTGGTCAATTATTCATGCTGAAGCACCAGTTAATGAAAGTAACTGAAAACGATTTAATTATAATTTGATTAGTATATATAATATTTACTTTTTTTAGACGTTATAAAACTTATGGACTATTTTGTGGATACATATATGAATAGTGATGTATGCATGTTTGACCGGAAAATATGGAATCATTTCAACACCGATAGGACACGTACAACTAACTACCTAGAAGGTTGGCATGCAGCTTTAAACCGGAGTATAAGTCGACCAAAGCCGAACATATTTGTGTTCATAACTGAAATAAAAAATCAACAACAAAATTTTGAACTTGATCTACAAGCCCAGAAAAACGGTAATCTAAAACCACTAACTAAAATGAAATTTCGAAAGCTTGAAGAAAGATTAAAAAATGCAAAGGATAGGTAAATATTATAAATTAATTAATTTTTACATGTATAATAGTTGTTATTTTTTTAGATTGAAATCAGAAGAAATCTCTTTAATAGAGTATGTCGATATAATAAAATATCATATAATCATACAATAATTTTATAACTTTATATATATATATATATATAACATATGTACTGACCATATTTTTGATTTTATATATAATAATTAAATAATGTATCTACTGACTTAATGTATTAATAATCATTTATACATGATAAAATTGTATTTACTTTTATTTTTTAATAAGTCGGCAAATTGGGAACATGTAAATAAATAGTCGGCGAATTGGGGTGTCGGCGAATTGAAGGTCGGCAAACTGGGATGTCGGCGAATTGGGATTCGGCAAATTGGGTTTCGGCGACGTGGGAAGACACGAAAAAAGCCCCATGCTAGGAAAAAAAAGTCCCGAAAAAAATGTTTAGTGAAAAATGTATTGATATAATTATTTTTGTACAGTTCTAAAGCTGATTTTAGTATTTTAGTATGTAGTAGGTATATAAAAAGCTTGTACATATGTATTTGTTATCAACCATAACATCTATCATAACCTAAGAAAAAGGTGCACCTAGCCTTTGGATAATAGAGAACAATATTAGTTTGTGGCTATTTTAAAAAGATAATTGGCATTATTATAATAACTATATAGCCATATATAGGTACTATAATTGTGTTAAATTGTATTATTTTAGACATTTTAAATTAATTGACTATTTTCTATTGTAGGACCATTTTTATCCGGACTTTTTTTTCCTATAGCGTGGGACTTTTTTTACTGGGACTTTTTCTCCGCGATTCGTTTATACAGTTCTTCCACCAGACGACCATAATGCTCATATACTTTTATTTTTATTTTTATTTAGAAATCAAAAATCAAAACATATAGGTACATCAACATTAATTTTGTTAAGATTTGATAAATCTACCTCCTGAAAGCTTATGTAGCTTGTGTTGGAGATAGGGGGCTATGAATACTGCTAATTATAATAAATAAATACATAATATAAATATATATGAATTTTAAAATTCAAAACTATACAAATTTAAAAATCTAAAAACTTAAATTTAAGATTACAAAAAAAAAATATTCTTAAAGAGAAAAAAAGTCTTCTATACTAATATTATAAAGAGAAAAGATTTGATTATTTGTACTGAATAGGCTCCGAAACTACTGAACCGATTTAAATGAGATTTGGTAGGTACATAGATAGTTTAGACACTGAGAAAGGGCATGGCCGTTTTCGACCAAAAACGTACCCTTCCCTTTTCGGCCGATTCACTTTTCGACTAAAAAAAAAGTTTAATATAATACACAATATTAATGTTATACAAATCGACAATTATTAAAACCTATAATACAATAACTTAGATTATCAAAATGGACAACTCGACAGGTACATTATATAGCTATGCTTTATAATAACCTAAAAGTAAATATTTGTATACTTTTATATTTGTAGGTATAATTTTGTTAAATTGGTTTCAAATAACTACTTTAAAAAGTAGTGAATCAGCAACCTAAACTAAACAGTGCTAACAAAAGTGAGTAAAAAAAAATGAATTATGACAGGAATTGTAATTATTATCATACTTTCTTATTGACATTAAAAATTATTTTTATAAATATTATTAGGTATTTATTTATACATTTTAGTATTTTATACAACTTATATATTTTTTAATATTTTTTTATGATATGTATAACACAAAGACTTATATGTAATTATTATCATTATTTATTTGTAACCTATACTATACTATATTTAAAAATAACTAACAACAATTATTTTTTCTATATAAAGACCTTTAATTATTGTTTAATAATATTTTTTTGGTCGAAAAGTGAATTGGCCGAAAAGGGTAGGGTACGTTCTTGGTCGAAAAGTGAATCGGCCGAAAAGGGAAGTGTACGTTTTTGGTCGAAAAGTGTCTCGCCCCTGAGAAAGGACATAGGCTAATTTTAAAAGGTACCTAGAAGTCCAACCCCTGGAGGTGCTCGCACGGGGGTTTTAAAATTTACGATTGAAATATTTGCTTATAAATGGTTGATATTGGTAACCATGGTTGCTATGGTATGTTTATAATCTCTATTTATTTATAGGGTTGTCAATGATTACACATTAACCATGTGCAAATATCTATAATATTAATCATTTTCCGTGATCTAATGCAGTGAACTGCCTACCTAGGTGGTTTAGAATTTTAGATGCATGTTAATCACTTGAGGTTAATCTTAACTTAATATTTGGCTCATACAAAGCCGGGTGGGACTGAATTTAATATTGTTGTAACGATATCACTTAGTTTATTTTAACCGTTATATTATAAAATAAAATATATTATTCATATAGATTTGGCATTATTAATTTTTTAATGGGCAACGAAGTGCTCGGAATCAGCTATAGTATTTTACTATTTTATATAGAACAATGTTATTGATAAATAAACAATTAAAATAAATTAAATTATGTACTATAGGTACAGCCGTACAGGTGGTACAACAAATAATTGAAAGAAACTGGTTTATGTTAACACAAATCATTATTTAATTCCAAAAATAAATATTTGTATATCAAGTTTTTAATATTTGTTATTTCACGCCCGTGTATCTTTTTTTTAAATTCTCGAGGCATATAACTATTTAAATAATTTTGCAGTTTTTTGGGTTACAAATTTTGTTATTGGTCTATAGACATTTGAGTCCTACGACTCGAATCACTACTTCTGTCTGTTCGAATAATTTATTCAAATAATTCACCAACCTAAATACTAAAGGGTAATTTTAATAATTACAGAAGAATCTTAACCTTTGTTGGAATAAAATTTATAAAAATGTATAAATAAATATAAATACAGTTTATTTTTTGTAGGAAAATTAAAAAATTAAAAATAAAGCAAACAAATACCTATTATTTTAATTAAAAACTGTTTTGTATCAATATGGATAGCTTTTCGGGGTGTTCTTCGAGGTGATTTTTTTATTTCTTATATACGATACACCATACACACGTCTTCTTTTTGGTATTGAAAAGTTAATGTCAATATAACATCGATACTGTTATGTAAAACGTAAACATTTGATAATTAAAAACTATCTGTAAAAACTAGTATGTAAACATTAATACTTAAACTTGGACTAAATTTAAATTATATGAGAAAACTATTATAGTAAATGTTGATAAAGTTTTTTGTGTAACTAGCATTTTTTAAATAAGTACCTATAGTATATTTGATTAAATTAAAAATAGAAAAAAATACAATATGCTACATCACAAAATTGTATTATTATCTTTCAATTTTAAAATATGTTTCATTATTGACTCTTAAAATATTGCATTTAAACCAGTAGATGTACATAAAATAAAATTTGACAGGTTAATCAAGTATGATCAGTATTAATTATTACCATAAGTTTACGACTTACATCTTTACTCTTTAATTATAAGTAAATAAATAAACAAGACATAATATTAATATAATATTACGATATTATTGTTATTAAAATAAAAGTATAATAATATAAAATTGTCTAAAGAAGTTTAAAAAAAATACCGCTAGATCGCACTAGCTAATTTACACGATTATTAAATAATTTAAATAATACATTAATTTATGTTATACTGGGCAATGGGTAGGGTATAACACGGTATAATTTATAGCATGGGTGAATAGGCAATTTTTAGACTACCGGGCAATTTTAAAAAAGGGTCCTTATAATATGAAAAAAAAAGTTGTTTGCATTTAAATTAGGTATTACCTATATGAAATAATAAAAAAATTTTTTAAAAAAATCGGAAAGTGGGTACTATTTTGTTGTACAGCATAGTCGTATAGGTGTCGAGTGACCCACTTTCATGGATGTGATAAATTTGAATTCAATGAATCATTGTATACGAAAAACGATTCTGAGCGAAGACAGTCTGTCAGCCTAAATAACTAAGTATATTTATGATATTATTGCTATTAAAATAATTAATTTTACTATTAATAATACAGTATGTTGAATTAATTTTTGCAAAAAACATTGCATTTGAAGATGTTATTAAGTGTATAAAATATCATAATAAACTTTAAAAGTTTCAAGCACCCACAAAAAATATTTTTAAATTACATTGAAATAATTAACATCGTTATTCTTTATTTAAATATCTAATTTCGTCCAAATTTTAACTTAAAATGTCTAATAAAAATCAACCATGTAAATACATTTTTTGGTTACACTATTATAAATACCTAATTAAGAAAAGCTTTGTTTTTAATTTTCAATCCTTACCTATAAATACTGATCATTTTATACATTTTTAACTACAAAATAATTTGCTGCAAACATTCGAGACGTTGATGAATTTTAGTTAAAATTTGAACTTTAAATGCTTATAAAAAAAAAGTGTGTCTTTGTAATTTTTTTATTTTAAAACTACTATTTTAACAACTTGTAAGAAATATTGTATTCAATTGTCAAGCTCTTTGACATAACGAAAATGCTTTAATCAATATTTATAGAAAAACACTAAAAAAAAAAAAATCAAAAATGTCTTATGCCTATAAATAGCTCAAAAAATCAAAATATAATTTTAAGTTTTTGTTGTATAGAAAATGATAACTTTAGGATTTGGTGAAAATTACAAATATTTACTGTTATTTTTTTTTTTTTGAATTACATCAAAATAAGAAAATCGTTCGCTGAGAAATCGGTAGTTTACTGGTAAATATCCTATGTCTAATTTCAAAAGCTCATAAAACATTTATTTGACTTTCCGATAAACTTTTTTTTTTTTAAAAGATAGAAAAACTTTATTTTGTTCAAAAATTTCAAATCATAAATTTAGACAGAATTTTTTGCATGAATTTCTCAACAAAAAAGAACCGCATATTTTCGTGTTTTTTTACGTATTTTGTCGACATTTTAACTTAAGAAGCTTATAAAAATAATTAGAGACTTACGCTCAATTTTTTTTTATTGATTTTCACTTACAACAAGTTATGAAGAACCTTGTATTACATTTTCAGGTTTTTTGACATAATAATAACATTTTTGTCAACAATTTTTATTTTGTTATCGTTTCATGGTATTCTGAAAGTCACATTTCCACCTATAGTGTGATCCAATTTCAATTTCAGGATAGTTTAGTTTATACAGAACAACAATTAATTGCAAATCATTCCATGCACATTTCAACGAACAGTTCTACAAATCATATCCTAATATGATATATTCTTAAAAAAATGAATTTCAAGTGTTCAAACTATCTATACTAATGTATATAATATACAATTAATAAACAGTTCTAAATAAAATATTCAAAAACCAAAAAGATAAAATATTCAAAATATTTTAATTAGCACGTCAACTGTAATAACAAAGTAAACCTATAAAACTAAAAATATTATCTAAGTACCCGTATGGAATCTTTGAAAACATGCACCTATATATTGTATGCCTACATTTTCAGAAACGAAAATCAAAGCTTTTTTTCACTTTGGCTGAAACGAATAACTCCCAAAGATTTTACTCATAAACTTACCCTAATCTCCTCCACCCCACCACTCGCAAATGAATTCTGGTTGTGCCCTGGAAAGGGTACTCATTTTCATAGCAATAATTCAAAAGTTATATTGATTAAAGATTATTAAAACTTTTCTATGATCTGTTCATTAAAATTTGCGAATTTCTGAAAAATAATAATAATATATATATTATATGTAATAGTTACAAATATTTCATCAGATTTACACACTCGACTGGATAGCTATAATGGCTATACACCGGAGCTAGTAATTGTTTTAAATATATTCTAGTTTCTAAAAATATTTATGAATATAATGAACCAATAAAAAATGTATCAATGAAAGCTACAAGTTATATCAATAAATTAAAACGGGTTTGGTATGACGGTACGTCGGTACATATTAATAAATTATATTTATCAATGATCATACATAGTTCATGCCACATTCGGTTAACACACTAACACATTTACACATACAATTTACATAAAATGCTAGAATCCTATATTTAATTTACTAACTCATAATGAATTAATTAATACCCAAGTGTCTTCATTATATTATAATTTATCGATCTGAAACCCCATTATCACTGTATTCCAATCCTTAGCAAAAGAAAGTCGGAAAGTATGAAGGTATCATACTAAGAAGTATAAAAGAAAAGGAAAAATTAAGAAAAGAAATCTGGATTTGGTGGTCATGAGTTGCGACAATCGTAAAACAATCAAGTATATTTTCTTATTAAAATGAATTGTTTGGACTTTGGATAATACTTTGAGTTTTAGTTATAATTGCGTATAATTGGTTTAATTTAATGTTATTTATTATTATTATTATTTATCATAAATACAAAATACCTATTATTTTTTACTATATACTTAGACTTTAGTCTTACCTAATACAGTACAGTGTACCTATATTGGTGTAATCCGTTTACACAGTTAACCATTAGCTTAATGAACAATAAAAACAATTTAATAAGTTTTAGGTACTAGTTAATATTAAGGAATTATAAATCTACAAGAAAGTCAAAATATAATTCTGTAAAAATACCAAATTACTAATTAGTAATTACTGTTGGAATATTCTTTAAAATGGTTTTTTTTTATTACATAAAAATAATGTATTTGTTTAAAGTTTTGAAAGTATATTATCTTATGACCAACGAATAAACTACGATACGTTATTCGGTTAATATGCATTACAAATGATTAAAGGACCAATTACGTATCTTATTTACTTTTAACAAAAATATAAGGTTTCATCTAAATATGAAATTTTCTTGTGTTTTTAAACAAGTTTCGAAACCCAAAATTCGATTTTTACTACATAATTTTTCTATTTTTTTTTTTTTTATTTGAACTTTGTAACTTGTAAGTCAACGGTAAATGGTGTCAAATGTTCTAATCCTGCATATTATTATTCTGATCATTGCCATCAAATATAACGTTTTGTTCATTGCATTTTAAAATTTTTCAAAACATATGGTTTATTATAAAATGAAACGTTTCAAACAACGTTTAAATGGTTTGATAAAAAAAATAGTTTGAGTTTGAGATATAATACAATATTGCATAGTATTATATAGTAATATTATTATACCAAATGTAGTAACTTTAATACAAATAAACTTATAAGTTATAAGTAGTTATAACTAATGTCTAATATGCTGTCATAATTATTATTGTGTGGTCAAATAGTTTAACCCTCGAAGCATTGACTTGGTTATAAATAAATACTTTTATGATGTTAATAATAATTCCCAACTCAATTGTTTTAAATTATTGATTCATCAATTATCATATAGGATAAAAAAATACTAATATGATGAAAAAATTATTTTATTAGTAAATACCGTTTATTGAGTCTTCTGTAAGTTTTTAAGTTGTGTTTTGTGGGTTATGAGTTTATGACAAATAGCTTTTGTGGTCTGCCAATAATTCAATATATTAATTATTACATTCAACCACAATGTGCTATTACTATCATACTACTATGTCTATTATATATTCCTTTGTTAGTTTTATTTAAAAAAATAAACATTGTTGAATATCAGAGCACAAAAAAATTGAGTGTCAATAATGGTCTCCATATATGTTTATTAGTTACCTACCTATTAGTATTATTATTTCTATACTTACGTACTGTACAAAAACAACCTTGAGCTACCTACAATGTACTTGATAGTTCTTGGATCTGAAAGTGATATTTCTTTCGCAATAAATATATACGATATACTCACTATTTGATGCTGTAATATATAGGTACCTTTATTACTAAGTGAGGGAGTAAGTGATATACATAAAATATTGTTTAAATATTCACTAGCTGGTTATTCGCAGTCATGTTCTAATATAAGTTGAATCAAGCGTGTCCCCAATTAAGGGGTGTAGGGTTGGTGAAGAAGGTAATAATTCTTGGGGCGTCATTTCAGTATTCGTTAGGGTAGGGCATAAAAATGACCGGCCCAATATGTATAAAACGTTTAGCCCATACCAAAAAAATGACCGCTCGCTAAGTAACACAACTAGGTATATACTAAGTTAAATAATGAATATTGTGTATTACTGTTTTGCTGTTTTGCTGTTTTACAATTTATATAAAGTAAACTATGTCCACTTTTATTAACATAATACTTATAAATAATTCAAATATATACACAATCTTTACTCAAATCAACATATTACCTTAGTAAAATTTACGGTGAAAATTAAAAATAAAAATTTTCGAATAAAATAGTCATCAAACATCATTATTTCACTAAGTATAGTACATGTACAACTACTTGAAATTATAATAATATCATTTAAAACGCATAATCGTCATACAAATAAGGAATTATAAAATAAAAGCTATAGCACAGAATGTAGATTCTTTATAATATATTATTGTACATTTCAATTAAACAAAATTATTAGTTGTATAACATAATTACATAAATGCATAATAATATGTACAATTAAAAAGTAATCAATTATACACCACGAAAAAAATTGAATTAAATTAAACATTTTTTTTAAAATGATAATTAATAACAAAGAATGAACATTTTACATTTTTTTGCTGGATAGAACGGTTATAAAATGTTTGGTTTTTTTTATAGATTAGTTAGGTGCACGAACTAAAATATATTATCTTATATCTTAGTACGTGGTTTGGTGGGTCTGGGATTATAAATCCACCTTGGGCTATGCCTTCAAATACTACCGATCCCGTATACAGCCATAAATCATTACATCTCTGCGATCGTCTTATCGTAGATTACTGATAAGATCATTCTCGACTCATAATTATATGTATCCTGTATCATGGCTCATAAGTCATTATGGTTCTAGGGCCGGTCCAGGCGGTCCAGCTCCAGATAGGCAAGGTATAGGTCCACCGAGTTTAAACAGTTTAGGGAAGTAGTATATACGCCCCTGAGTAACATTAGACAGTGGAGCACCTAGGGGAAGGATTTGGGGCTAAGCCACCCCCCCCACCTAAATGTTGTTTTAATATACCTAAGTTAAATTATTAAAATTTACTGGTTATTATGTATTTTTGTATAAGGGAAAGTAGGACAATTTGTAAGGCCCCCCAAAAAAAAATTTTGAGTGCGCGCCTGACATCAGATAACATGAATTATAATGAGATATTAGAGAAATAATAATATTAAGTGTAAAAACATTAGTGTAAACTAGTGTAAACCGCATTTAGTGTAAAAACTATAAATCCATGGAGAATGTTGGACGATGATGATTTCTTTCTCCCATTTGAGGTTTTTGTAGGTACTCATAGACTACGGAAATTGATTTAGAGGAAAACTTTTCTGCGACGACGATTGTGATGAAAGTGTAAGTATAAGAATATCAAGAATAAAGGAAAATATCATGGGTAATTACTAATTAGGACCGAAAGCTTATCTTACCGCCTGCAGAATAACCTGCACCTTACAGCAGCTATTAAATTATACCGCCAAATGCAAATAAGCGGTGTTTTGAAATTAATCATATAATATTACAGTTTTATCGCCATCGAAGTACGCGTAGCACGTGTTTCTCTTTTATTGAAATACGATATATTTATTGGCCGGTCAATGTGTTCTTCTCGCTAAGGAAATGGATAATCGCGATATTGTATCTTGCTACTCGATGTTACTAACTATGCAGGATTCTGGCAATTTGTTTCGTTTTTCAAACACGTATATTACACTTTATACACCTGCCTGCTATTATACCGTATATCTAATACGGCTGACTTAAACGTAAGGTTATGTATAATAATCGATGGGCACTCGTCGTTTGATCGGATTTTGGAGGTCCAGTGAAAATGTATTTTGTAATATAAATTAGGTAAAATAGTTAGCATAATAATAATGTTCACTGCGTCACTACCTCATGTCGGTTCTGCATGCCAGCGATGCGCCAAAATGTCATATCGTTTTATACTATACCTACATAATATTATTTAGACACAGCGGATTACACTGCACGCTCGCTGCAGCGTGTTGGCCGCGTCAAATCCTAAATGTGCACTCAAGGTCGCAAAAAATTGTACTATAGTGGTAGGTACGATAATATTCATAGGTAGGTACAATATAGGTGTATATAATGTACAAACTGGTGTAGGCATCGCGAGCATGCGGTCCCGCTGTATAAAATACGAACCACTCACTTCCAGATTCAGTTTATTCGTTCGATCATTCGGAACATGACGTTAACAACAACGTGGTGTGCACAAGATTCGCGAGGAATACATTCGTTCGCGTATTATTACAACGTATAACAATAATAATATTATACTTTATTATTGTAATTAACGATTTTATTGGCAACGTAACCGTCGCGGATAACTCGTCGATCGTCGATGACTCGTTCGCGTTCGCCCCACCGAGCCGAGTCGTTTATATAGCTGCTGATGGTACGCCAGGAAAAGTGGTCAATAATAATAATCATTTATTGAAATAATATCACGATGTACGGTTTTAGTTCGTTTCACGTATTGCGGAATTTTACTCTACAATAATAAAAATAAACGGCCGGCCAAAAAGCAGCCGGCGACTGGCTGTGAGACTCGCGTATATAGACAACGAATATTTATTTAAGACGATTATAATAGGTACCTAATGTTAATATAAATAAAATATCTCTTAGTAGTGCGATGTAATGAGTAGATATAATATTTATTTCGAATCTGTCTATATAGTATCAAGACGAAAAACTGATTAAATGAAGTGTTTGTGCCTTCTTTGGAAATAGTGTTTTTGATGCAAATATAACGAATATTTATCATAGGTAAGGACACAATAAGTACTAATTATTATTATGCACTTTAAAAAAAAATATGTATGCACTGAACAAATTTACAACTACCTATATGATTCATCTTTTACAAACAGTATCTTATCTTAAAACCTTGGCATATACGTTTAGCTACTGCGTGATTAACCACTCAACATAATATAACATAATATTTGTATCATAGAATTTTCAAGCCTTCAGTCACATATTATAATGCACAATTAATATCTTTGAAGAACGTCGGTGTTACAAATGATGCGCATTATATTTTACATATGATTCTGAAAACTGTTTATGTTCAAAATATGATTATGCTGATCGTTACTACATGTACCTAAACATATATAAGTGCACTAAGGCTATACGCCATTATTTTGCAAAAAATACAAGTATACAACAAACATCGCAACCAGATGAATCAATCTACAACATAATATAAGGCCGATTAATTATTGTTCTGAAAATGGGTATGGATTGTATGAAATAACTATTAACTATAATGGCTTATAATTTGAAAATTATTTTCGAAAAGTTTTCATATTTATCAGCTATAATTATTGAGCATGTATGACTTCTGTTTTTTAGGCATAATAGCGAAAAATCACGTATCTATTGTCACCGGATCACCAAATATGAATTTAATACTTGGCATATGTTTGATGGGCATAGTTTCATTGACAGCTGCACAAACCAGAGTTAAATGTTTTGACAATAATAAGGGCAAAGATAAAACGGGCATAATATTGGACTGTTCCAATACAGCTGGCAAGAATCATCCATACAGTATTGAAGACTGGATACGATACCATGCGTTCTACGATGATGGAATTCTCGCTAATCGCGTAATGCACATTAACCTGGAAAACAACAATTTAAAAAAAATATTTACACTCCCACCAATGACATCGTTGAAAAAATTGTCATTTAAATACAATAACATATCGTCTATTGAAAGTAAGGCGTTGACAAACTTACCAGCTCTCGAAGAACTGGACATAAGTTACAATTCATTGAGCAGTGAGTAAATTATTTGTTAATTGTTCTACGTAAAAAAAGTTTTGATAACAAATTTAAAATTAAAACCAAACCTTAATATAATTAAATAGAATGTTTTATCTATTTGAATCATATCCTATACATACATTTATTATGTTATTGAATTTTAAAATTTTAATAGTAGGTACCTATTTATAATATATATTAAGATAAATTAAATCCTCAATATTGTTCGAAACTTAATTTATAATCAGAGCCTGATTTAGGTGAGTATCTGGATAACTTAGTCACCAGGCTCCAATTTTGATAGCCTACATTTTTTTTATCACTTAGATATTTTTTCTTGTATGACATAATTAACGAATTATTGTGAGAGAATTTTTTATTAAAGTCACCGAACCCAAAATCTGTAGTCTTTATATACAATTATATCAATAAACAAGTAAATATTACATGTGAGAAAATAATAAGACATTAAGAGATTATAGAGATACCATAGGTATAAAGTTTATACAATAATATATAACTGTATATTATTATTATATGAAATGCCTATCAAAAATGAGTAAGGGGGCTTGAGTGTGCTGTTCAAATCCAATTTTAAAATTAGAATTCCTTCATAATTTATGCCATTTATAGCTCATTAGTTTTTATTTTATATTAATAAACTAATATGTACCTACTGTGCAAAAGCAATAATGATTAGATATGTGATTATTCAATTTTTGGATAAGGTGTGTATAGGAGCTATTCATTGTGTGATTCATTATCGTAAGACTAACTAGATAAAAAAAACCAAGAAAGTCTATTTGTTTCATAATATCTATCGTGTCGAGTATACCTTGCCATTGAGTATGTCGAAGTAATGAATGTGTTAAATTTGAATTCAATGATAAATTATTATGTCGTACGAAAAACGATTTTGAGTGGAAATAGTCTATCACTTATATCTCTAATGATTTTTTATAAATCTAAAATCTGAATATTGATATTAGTAGTATAACGGCAGGTTTAACCAATTGTTGACAAAAAGAAATCACATAATATGTTATTACTGCCAAATTTTTTTTTATTACATTGCTATAATAATGTATAATAATAGTTATTAGTTTATTACTATATTACAGCTTTTAATCGTTATTAACTTATAAGCCAATACTTTCGATTTTCCGATTTTTTTAGTATAGGTTAGGTTCTAATTTTTTGTACTAGTTATATAAGGAGTGTCTTGTGGTGATAAAAATTCGTTTTTTCAAATGAGAACCACTATTTTATATTACTAATTATTTAGTGAATGATTTTCTTAAAAATGTTGATGGATCTAAATTAAAATTCTAATGAGTAGTTTCTAAATAAAGTGAAAGGGTATAATTTAATGTGAAAAAGGATTCTTATTTGAAAAACAGAAATTTGTACTATCAAAATAATTGTCATAAAAAAAGGATGAGCGTGCTTAAAAAGCATCATGTATAAAGCACAAAAGAGAAAAAATATTTTGAAAATTTTAATAGCATGTCTGGAAAATGCTATTATATATATTATTTTCTTGTTATATACAATATGTATCGTTTGACACAATAACAATTAGGCTAAAAGTACAAAAAACATGATGAAAAATATTTTTTTTATATAAAAAAAGCTACCTATTATTAATTATATTATGTTTTTTTTTAATTGAATTAAATCTTAAAGCAGATCACGACATCACTTGTGCGCTTAAGCGTCTAGGAATATTACCCGTTATTGTGGAAGAGGTCAAAATGTTGATTAAGAGCAGGGTTTGGATTTTATAGCACTATAAAGTACTGAAATATGCGGTATAATATGACCAAAAAAAGCTTAAAATATACGCTATAATACCTATGCCCCAAAAACATAAAAAATAGCAAAAAAAAAAAGTAAATAAAAATTGTATTAAATTTATTATCTTTTACTGGCGGTTAATTTTATCTTTTGAATTAATATCTATAATATAATCTTATGAATTAATACATTTATCAAAAAAACTTAAATAACCTTCTTCTGTTAACAATTTAAAAAAACTTATATGTACCTATAATATGTTTAATATGTTATACCTTCAATGAAGACATCGCATGTAATGTAGGAATTTTTCTTATGGATTCACATAAATGAATACTATTTGTATTTTATATATTTACTAGCTGATCCCGTGCACTTCGTGACACGAAGTATCAGCTATATTAGCTGTCCCTTCCAGCGTTACCTGAATCATATGCCCATATATTATGTTAAGATTAACCTCAAGTGATTTACATAGACCTAAGCCACCTAGGTAAGCAATCCACTGCATTGGATCGTGGATAATATAGCACAGATAGTACATTATCAGGTAGGCAATCTATCTGCGGTGGATTGCGGACCCTATGAGATGCGTAAATAACTGAAATCAGAATTAGGTACATTAAAAAAAAAAAAAAACAACAACCGAGTTAGTAGGTTGAAACCAATGGCAACCATTTATAAACAAATATTTCCATTGTAAATCTCAAAATAACTTCAACTCGCCATAACTCCTGAACCACTTATCGCACAAACTTAGATAGTATCCGATTCTCAGACCTACTGAATACGCATATAAAATTTCATAAAAATCGGTCAAACCGTTTCGGAGGAGTACGATAGCTAACATTGTGACACTAGAATTTTATATATAAGATAAATACTATTTTTCATTCAATATAAACGAGATTTATGAAAAATATAAAATAAATTATTATATATGCATATTAGCAATAAGTAGCAAAAAACAAATTTTATATTTGGATAGCTGTTGCATAAAACAAATTTATAGCTTACTCTGCTATTTTTATCTGTATCCTATAGTAATTAGCAAATGCTATAAAATCCAAACCGTGATTACGAGATTTGTATGAATACCTAGGTGGTAGTGAAATCTTTTATAAAAACATTTGGCTTCATCGTTTTAGAAAAGACTAACATATTAATTATTACTTGTTAAAAAATCTATTAAAATAGATATTTATTTCTAAATTACAGAACAAAAAAACAAAAATCGATTTTTCCTAAAAATTCTCGTTTTTTTGTTAAATTTTTATTGGCGATTATTTTGATAAGACTACTGGGAATCGTTACTAATTTTAACAAAAATACCAAATAGATCAAACTTGCTACCAGAAACCACCCTCAATGTTTTTGAACAAAATTTAATACTAATACATTTTTATTGCTCCAAAAAGTGATGAAAGAAAATATAATAATAATAAAAAAACATATCATTATAAAACCAATAAATTCATCGTTTCATTCAAATTTTTAAAATAGTGGACTTCAGCATCCCCGTTTTTTTTATTGAAATCTTGCTTATTATAGAATCGTTACGGAATACTATAAAATTTGTATTTAAATTTCTTAAATAATATTTTGTGAATTTCTTTACTGATTTAGCAAAGGACAATTTCAGTTATAAAAACAATTATTTGTATCCATGGAAATTGAAATGACTATAGGGTGGAATGGTAGATCTAATTTGATTAACCTTCGGAGCATGTGATTCAATTAACCGCTGCATATTGAACGAAGAAGCTATACAGACAAACAACCCATAAGACTATATTAAACTTTCACAACGACCGTGTAGATACATGTATTGAACATAATAGTATACATATACTTTACGTAAGACGCTGACGAACATTCTAAATGGCTAAATTCATCGCCATGCGAACCCTATTGAATTTGGTTCATTTTAATTGACTAATTAGCAATTAAATTACAATTTACAAAACCGTATACAGAATATGCAAAACTATTCAAATTCTTCAAGTTATATGCATAAATTTCAACTTCTCGTAATATCATGGTAATATCATGCTGCAGCATGTATTTTATAAATTATGCGAAAAATATAATTGATTTATATATTATATTATTGATATTCATTTTTGAGTCAATATCACCTTACCGTTGAACAGTAGGTATTAATAGGTTCATGGTACTACATAAATTATTATAACTATATATACCTATTATACCTAAACTTATAAGTACCTATATGTAAAATAGCTTAAAATTATTTTTGAAAATACCATTGAGTATTGCGTATAGTAAAATGTATAGTATAATGTATGTATGTATGTATGTATGTATGTATGTATGTATGTACAAGTCTTATTCCTCACAAATAATGTTTTTAGTATTATTTCAATAACAACGAAATAATACTAACACCTTTATATTCTTTGTTTAAATCTTTATAATTTCATCAAAATTTGAACTTAAATAAAAAAAAATGTGTAAATATATTTTTTAGATTTGTTGGTATCATTATTAATTACTTATAAGAAACCTTCTATTACATTTTCAAATCCAAGCTATAAGAATTGGACATTTTATAAATTTTAACCACAATAAACAGTTTGTAAATTTTCGTGATTTTGATAAAATGTTGCCAACACTTTAAAAAAATCAAGCCTATGTATCTTTAATATTTTTTAATTGCTATTCCAACAACTTATGGGAAAGCTTGCAAAAAAAACATGCACACGTCATTATGAAATCAATGCATTCATCGCTTCGCTCAGAATTCAAGGTTTCTCAAGTTGTATAATGTGTAATATTCGTTTGGTCTATGGTGTTGGTTTTCTCTGACTTAATTAAATTTTAGAAGTATGAGAAGTACAGAATGTTTGTTGAAAGTGTACCTCAACTTTTAGTAGCTAATAGTTATGTATTTATGTTCCATGAAGAAAATTAATTTAGAGAGCCACTGATGTATAATAACTAATAAGTAATAACTATCAATAAAGTTACGCCAATAACACTCGTGTTATTTTTTACCTTTTTAATTTAAAAATATGTATGAGAACTTAGATGAAAAATATTTTTCAAATTTACAATTTTTATTAGCAATTAATTAGTTATAAATAAAAGTTATAAATGAGATTTTTAAAAATATATAAATGCTATCATATCAATGTTTTACGACTTACGTATTCGCATTAAGTACATTTTAAAATGCATCGATTCTATTTCGCAATGTAAATCAATAAAAAATAAAAATAGAGATTTTCGTGAAATCAGTACATATATTGCATCAGTCAAGTTTTGTTTTAAATGTTTTAATGTATTTATGTCTGACAGCACGTCGGATGTAGGTAACGCAGGGTATTTAACCTGTTTTAAACGTTGCTATTAAAATAGCTTGTTTATTAAAACTACTGATATATTTTATATTTTTATACCTATAGAGAGATAGAGCAACTAGCATAATAATTGGAAGTCGATCGCAATATGCGTTAGAAGTCTTTGTTTACATTAATAGTATTGTTATAATTCTTTATCATTGTTGAAAAAAACAATTATTAAATTTTCAAAACTACCTACTAACATTCTATACAAAATACTGAAATACACAATTTGAGAAATTTCGATTTTGAATTTAGAAAAAAATTTGAACTGACGAGTGATAAAAACATAAACATTGACTACCACGCATATGGGTCTTAATAATACAGTGGCTATCTATTATATATATAGGTATCTGTGATTTAAACATGAATAAAACGTATCCAATTTAACTTAATAATATTTTTATAATTGCATACGATTGTATACGAATAAAATGCAAATGGAAACCTGAAATATATAAAATGACTAGTGAAAATTTATATATAAATCTATTAATTAAAATAAATTAATTGGTATATAAATAATATGTCAAATAATTTTTTTTTTGGTTTGTTAATATTTCTGCGTATAGGTTTGTTGAAAATATATTATTCAAAGTGAACTTTTAAACATTTGAAATTTAAAATAGTCGACTGCGCTTTGTTTTATAATTAATTTATTGTATAATATAAAATAAATACTGACTAACAAGAAATATAATTTATTTTAGGTCATGATTTACGTCAGTCTGTTTTCCGTAGTTATCAACGCCCAAACGTACCAGCTACAAATGATGAACCAGTGCTAAGAGTCCTTAAATTAGGACACAATAATATACATTCTTTGCCACCGAATTGTTTTCAGTATTTAACGAAATTAGAAACACTTGATTTGAATAATAATCCTTTAATGGTAATTGATCAAAACACAGAAATCTCCTTAGGGTATTTAAAAAATCTCCAGGTAAATTATTGTGTTTGTTTTCAATAACAAGTTATAATAAAAAAAAATATTGAATTACAGGTATTGGATTTAGGCAATACGGGTATATCAGACTTCCCAACAGATGCGTTTTCCCAATTGTTCAATGTACAAACATTATACCTGAACGGTAATCAGTTTCAGAATATACCGAAAGAAATTCGTAACATGCCCCTGGCATATCTTAATATGAACGCAAATCCCATAAGTAACTTGGACAGTGAGTCATTTGTCGGTCTGGACCAACTCCAAGAACTCATTGTCAGCGGTATGCCTAATTTGACCGATGTCGGATGTGGTACATTTGCGCCACTAAAGAAGCTCATAACACTACATATGTCCTACAATCCCAGTTTGTCAAACATCCATTACGACGCTTTCATGGACGATACTAGCCAGCAATGGTCATTAAGACAAGTAATTGAAATAAAACGATGACGAATGAGTGATTTTACAATTTCGTCTTTTGATTTTAGCTATCAATAAGTTACACGAACGTCAGCAGTATAGATTCAAAACTCTATCCTTGGTCAACGCTAGACTTATTTGACGCCAAAGGTAATCAATGGACGTGTGACTGTAGATTGTCGTGGCTTGCAAACTATATCAATACAACATTTGCAGAAATACCAGAGACACTTCTATATTATAGGTAATATTGAATAAGTATTAAAGTTCTTCAAAACGTTCGCAAATCATTTCGTAGGAAATTTAACATTAACTGTATGGTAATTGGTAGCTTGTAAAAATAATAAAGAAACGTCTAGCAGTAATCTTAATTTATTTTGCTTTATTTTCTTGTACATATTCCTAAAGTCTGAATTCTCAATCATAAAATATGCTTGATATTTTTCATTCGATAAAGTCGCCATTTTTATTTGCTATTTCTGTAATACACTAATTTCTTAGTCACCTCTAACCTCTTAAGTGATTATTTTAATTAAAATACCAATATTTTTTTTCAAAGTTTTATTAGGTAGGTGCACTAATATTTTTATTTATTTTTGATATCAGTTTATGTTTTTTAGATGTAACGAGCCCAAAAACCTATATGCCACACTAGTATCTCAATTGAATGAACATATCGATTGCGACGATTATATCCATGCTTCTAATAACCACAGTCACGGTCACGTCACACGACTCCGACATTTTATCATTGTCATCGGTTTAGTAATCGGTATTTTCGTGTTTGGTACGGTGATAAACATGGGTTGTAGGGAAATGAAGAAGGTGCTAAAGCCTAGAATATATGTTCCGTCTGGATTTAGCACTGGTGTAAAATACAGACCTGCAGATTTCGAAGAAGACACAGATACATTAGAGGTGCCTGCCAAAACTACAACGATCAATGGACGATCGCCGATAGTTATAAACAATACAGACTGAAATTTTAAATTTTAAACTTTTTGACTAAAAACAAATTTGAGCTAGAGGATAAGATAGACAATAATATGAAACATTGAACAATATTATTTAGTTATTAAATATATACATATATATATATATTACATATGGATAATTTTCGTTGATTAAAATAATAAACGTATTTTTACTTATTTATTTATTCCAATTTATTCGTCAGTTTCATAATATATACGGCTGGTATAATATGGTATATTATATTAATAAATATGTACCTACCATATTATGTTTAGTGAAAATAAAATACCCGACGTTTTAACCTACATTGTCTCTCTAGTCTCTACATTTGGTTCAAAACGTTTTCTGAAGCGTTCTCAATTTACACATTCTTGCTCTTAGAGGTCTTTAGGGTCTTGTCACAGGCCCATTGCAACGGCTCAACGACCAAGAACACTTTTCATCCGTTTCTGTAAAACGTCTAGTGGGCTTTTGACATAATGAGTTTGTCTCATCACATACACACGTAGCTATAATGAGGGCACAACGTCAAGGGGTGTGTTTTTTCTTTCTTTTAGTTCATTGTTGACGAGAACCGGAAACCCTTGATGCCGGTTATTGTTGTGTTCTATGTGCCAAAACGCTTTTGTATGTATAAAATTGTTTTTAACCTTGTTACTGAACCTATGCTCATATTGTTCTAAAAAAAAAATACAAAAAATAACAAAGGAAGTGAGAAGATTTTTATCAAAATAATTTTCATGATATAAATTAATTTTAAAATACCAGTTTAAATTAGGCATATAATTAGCTAACCTAATAGTATTATCTTTAATTTATAGCAAGCATTATAAGTCATAATTTTAAAAAAAATGACCTGCAGCTATCCTTTAGGTAGTAAATACATCAAGTTATTCTTTTTTATGTATATGTATAGGTGGAAAATAATTTTATATAAAAAAGAAAGACGAAAACAGGTTCTCGGTTGACGAAGAGAATAAAATATGTATTAATGTTATTTAAAGTAACACGTTATAAATGGATCACTAGAGTGCCATTCACCTAAGTAAAATACAATGAATAATATATTTAAAGTTCAAGCGTAAATTATTTAATTTAAAACAAAATTTCAAATGATAGCTTTATTTGAAGTAATTAAATATAGCTCAGCAGTTAGCGAATCAGATACGAATTTCTGCTTATCGCGTGAATCAAAAAAACAAAGGAAACCAATGATACACAACCGGCTTTCTAGTTAAACGTAGCTTTACTTGCGTTTAAAGATGATAATTGATAATATTATTACTAATTCTAATGGTTATTTATTTTTAATTTTAATCTCCCTTTTTAAAACTCAGTTTGTCTTCCCTTGAAGATTTAGTCTGGTTTAACGTGCCCAGCTATTTAAGCATATGTACAATTTTACAAGCATGAAGCATCAGTACCTATAAGATGGTATAGATACCTATAAGTATCTATGCAATGAGACTAACACAAATCAATATAATATTTTAATGTGCTTTTTTCAACTCTAATCCATAAAAAAAATTCCATTTTAATGGCATAAATTTGAAAAAAAATTTTTAATAAATGAATGGCACATCGCAATATAAATGTTATATTATAATTTGTATCAGGGGAGTAATTTGCAGTATGCAAGGGTGTGCATTTCCATCTTCCATGTATGCTTTATTACATTTTACAGATTTGTTATTGAAATTGATAGACGTTTTTCTAACACGCAAATAATTATATTTTTGTGATTTTAGTCATTTTTAATGATTAAACGATTTTTTTAGCTTCAATATTCTTTTTGGCTATTATCATTGAACATTTTAAGGACTTAAAACTATCATATGAATAATATAAATACTATTTTGCTTAAACGTGTTTAATTGAAAAAAATATTTATAATAGTATAGGCAACTACTAGTTTTTGTTTGAATTAAAGAAAAATTTATTAATTACATTACAAATTAGTGATATTTTGTAATGATTTTTTTATCTGAATATATAGGTAGACGCAGGTACTAGGTACTATTATTTTGCGAGCAGATCTGATTATAGTTGACTATTGGTAAATTGTTTTGCATTCCACGCACGTTTTGAAATAACACCCCCTGTTCATTTATTATACTCTTCATACACGTAATTAATTATTATAAGCGCGTGTATGCCTATTAATCTATTATAAATATTATATATACATGATGCAGGTTCGATTTTAATTGCAGTATTCACAATAGTAAATATGAATGCGAAATCAATACATATTATCGATAGTGTTGTGAATACCGTGGAACACACATAATACAATACATTATTATTAGAGCGGATTATTACCACGGATTTCAATGCAAAATTGTAAAGTGCGTTATTGTTTGGGTGAGTCTGGGAAAGTCGTTCTGCCATATTAATAAATAGTAATATAGTAATAAGATATTTTGAATGTGATTGTGTGAGTAGTTTCTATTACAGTAGGTATTACCTATACATATTTAATGCCTCAGCTAACAGATGTGATAAAATATCCGCCTATGGTGGGTGATGACCAATAGATGATAATTTATTATTTAGTAATAACTACGACAGGTATAGTTACAAATATTACGATGAATATCTTTATCGGGTGGTGCAGGATGAGTGAAATATTAGGCTATAGCCTCTTAAAAAATTCAAGTTCAGCATGTCCCTGTGGTGTCTTACCTCAAACAAAGTAACAACTAATCGATCAGTTGGAGTTACATCGTGATCTCGTTTATTTTCAAGAAGGTATAATGTTTATTTATTTTGCGTGCGTTAGGTCTTATCTGGGCCCTAATTATTATTTAAAATCTATATCAATAGGGTACCACTACCTATATGTTTATAATACGCCATACATACCGTCGAGTCGTACGCCACCGCTTTGTCCATGAGCGATAGGCGGATTTCGTGCACCGTACAAAATTACCATAACGGTTAATATTCATAACAGCGAGTCTGTTACGTATAATACGAATAATACATGTAGATACGAGGCGGAGGTCGTGTTGTTATTATTATTATTATGATTATTATATGGCTCTGCGCGTCGTCTAAAGTTCCGGGTATATACACGTATTATATATATAAATATTGTGCGCCGTACACCTCTGTCGTAGTCGTCGTCGTCGCCCGTCGTGCAAAGGCGGACGCTGGAGCCGGGCCGAGAATAAGCGTCGTCATCGTGTTCAATCGCAATAACCTCCATATTATTATATAGCCCCTTTAGTATTCCGGGACTTTGCTGCGGGTCGCCCCCATAGACAATGGGCTAAATGAAGAACGCAGACGTGCCGCAAAACGCCCGGACCGCCCCTCTGCAGCCCGCCACAACCACCACCGCCGCCGCCGCTGAAGCTTTACCGCGTGTTTTGTACATCTTTGTACACGCGTATATATTATTATTATTATTATTATTATGTATACATAAAATATTGTGTATAAAAGCCCGGAAAGAAAACTGTGCGAAATGATTCGATTTGCTCCTGTTCACTCTTTCCCCACGCGACGGTCGCACTGTGCGATGTATTTTATGCGCATATATAATATTATATAATGTACTTTTTGCAAAACGTGCCTTTTATTATAATAATAATAATAATGTAAATATTATGTCTATATAGCTGCCCCACACGGATGAGGCTATAACCACCGAGGACGGAATAACCCGATTAAACGCCACCCCGTTAAAACATGCATGCATATATATATATAATATATGTATGTGTGTGTGTGTGTGTGTGTGTGTGTACGTTATGTACCATAAACATATAAATTGTATACATATTATATATATTTATATATTATATATAAATATGTATATGCATGTATATAATAGCCCTCCGCCGTATACATGAAACGAATCAAAACACGGGCGCCCTTTTATTATTAAAATAGAATTATAACGAGGGAAAAAAATATCGTATCCCGCCAAGTCAATATGTTTTTCGGGCCCTTTTGAAAACGGCTACAACAGCATCGCCGTTGTAGTCGGCAGCTCAAAAAACCGTTCCCTCCCCAACACCCGTATTTGTTTTATTAACTCCTAAAACATCACGCACCCTTTCATCTAAACGGAAGCTAATAATGTTACTCAATATTATAATATACACTCACCCGGAGCACCTTAATATCTATCACAGCGTTGATCCTCTGCTATTATATACTTTTAAAGTTGTTAAATGCTTTGATTCTATAGCAACAAAGTCTATGATTAGGTATTTAATATATTTCTACATTCTACCTATGTGTTAATACTGGTGTATTAACTATAGGTACATTACTACATTAATATGGTTTTAATATTTATTATTTTTCATTTTTTTTTAATCCATCTAAAGTATTTGACTAAAAACATAATTTAAATAAATTGTTTGTCTAGCGTTTCATATAGTTTATGCTTTTACCAGAGTAACGAATGATGTCATCATGTATAATGCGATTTATATCAACGAATCACGGAAAAAAAGACCAAGGAAAAATAGAACAAGAAAAAAAACCAAGAAAAAAAAACAATTTTTAATGTTTAAATGCTTATAAAAAAAATTGTCCCTATATATTTTTATTATTTTTGATCTACTATTTTAACAACTTATGAAGAATCTTGTATTAAATTTTCAAGAAATTTGGTCCAACGAATTTTTTTTTATCGATATTTGAAGAAAAAAAATTTGAAAAGACCAACAATTTCTTAGGTCTACAATAAGCCAATAATTGTCAAAATATTTTTTATTTTTATTTTTTTATTTTTATATATTTTTTTTGTATATAAAAATAGGTACAACAAGGTCTGTTTGATCTTTTGGTGAAATTTTCAAATATTTACGGTAATTCCTTTTTGAATTGCATCAAAATAAGAAAATCTTTCCCGGAGAAAACGGATGAATATCAAATATCTAATTTCAAACGCTCATAAAAAATTAGTTTGAGTTTCCAAAAATTTTTTTCTTTTTTAGAAAGATAGAAAAACCCTTAGACAATCTTGTGTTGAATTTTCAAATTTTAAATTTAAATAGAAAGAAAATTTTTTATGAATTTCCTAATTAAAAAAAACTGCATAATTTCGTGATTTTTACGTATTTTGTCGAAATCTTAACTTAAGACGCTTATAAAAAATTACTAGGGACATACGCTCAACTTTTTTAATTATCACGTACAACAATAGTTATTAAGAACATTATATTACGTTTTCAAGTTTTTTGACTGATTGAAAGAAATTTTATCGACAATAATAAAAAAAAAAAAAAAAAACTATGCCTATAAATAGCTCAAAAAAAGTCAAAACATATTGAACATTTTATTGTGTGTAGAAATTGGTTATATAAACATTTTGTGAAATGTTCATGTATTTACGGTCATTATTTCTTCTGTTACACCAAAAATAAAAATCAATTTTGTTAAAAATTGGCTTTGCGTAAAAATGTCAGTTTTTTCCTTAATTTTTTTTTTGGTTTTCCCGACGCGTTTAAAAACTATTTAGAAATGATTATCTATAGATTCACTTTCAAGTGGCATTTCATTTGAAATCTATAATTCATACCAGTAAAATAAGCCATTATTTTATACCAAGTATTACCATTGAGTATAGATAGTACTATCTATACTCAATGGTATTACTCAACAAAGCACTAGACGATATTATAAACCATAAAACATTATCCCCTTTAGAAATCATACTATTATTATAATGAAAATAAATGTTTCTTATAGTAATGTTATTATAATTAACCACATACACATCATTATCAATTATTCCGTTTATTTTACATGACATACTATTATACCTATATTTAGAAAAAAAGTAAACTTACGCCTACTAAGAGTTCTGATTAGTTTCTTCCGTATCACCAATAGATGGTCTTCTTCAGTGGTGAACTAGTGAATAGGGCAAAAATTATTGTAAAAAACAAAATAATCAACAACTGTTGTAACAGTGCCATACTCATACAGGCGTCAGGCATACAGCGGTACAGTAATTTTTATTTAATACATATTTGTACTTATATTATTAAATTATATACTTATAGTATATTTTTTTATTTTCTCTAATAGTCGTAATAATACTTCACCTCCAATGCATACAAATGCAACACGTGTTTTGCATGGGTTCCTACTAACATATAAAAAAACAAAACGAATCGAGGTAAAAAAATTCCGAGGTGAAATAGTCTTATGAAAAATAGTCCGACTTCGACACTAAAAATCCCGAGGCATAAAAAGTCCTTGGTAAAAAAAGTTCGGTTCATAAAATTAGTTAAAAGGAAAAATACGATTTGTTGCACAATTAAAATTCCAATTAGTATTAATATAAATTTTAATTAGATGATTTACCTGACAAAATTAACAAAATAATAGTCTATATTTGATATAAATTATTATTATGCAATATGTATGTATATTGTCTTTATATGAATAATTAATTCAATTGCTTCTATATAACATGACCTGGTAATTAAAATTAGAGGATTTTTTTTAAAAATAATTTTTATATGTGAAGCAGTAAATTAGACTGATAGACATTATTATTATATATGCCCGTCCTAAATTGTTTTTGTAAAAATAATTTATTCGATTTTTTTTTATGTAACATCATCTGAAATAAACTATTTAAAATATATAAAGGTATATACCGGACTTTTTTTCTTTTTTCTAAGCATGCGCAGCAGAACAACATTTTATTTTATATAGTTATATATTATAAGTTGGATTTGAAATTTAAAATTACTTTTTTGTCATGTTTGTTTTTATCTTAAGAATTGACTGACTGAAAGCGAGATAGTTTTAACTAATCATATAATATTTTGTAAAACCCTTAAATAAGTACCTACTTGTTCATACCTATTCGTGCAAAAATCGAAACTTTAACTCACTCTCAACCAATCAATTTTTAAGTTATAAAAGAAACATTAGGAATTAAATTTATTTAAAAAAATTGTATGTATATAATATCTAGTAAAAACGTATAAACCACGTACACATATATTATGTTCACAATTGGTTGAGTTGTACACTAATGTTACATCGTAGGTATTTGGTTATTGTTCACTTATACACTTACCTATTCGTAAATTTAACTATTATTATACTGATGACGGTTAGCTTGGGCTCTAGTAATATATCAGATACTTAAATGTGTAAATGAATACAAGATAATGTACGACGTAATACCCCGGAAAAACCCAAGTTGCCTGGGCGTTGCAGGCAATAAAGAAGTAATTGGCGTCGTGCACGTTGACGGCTAATTAAGCGGCATTAAAAACTCTGACATTCTCGTATTACTTGGTTTTTGAATGCCCGTTGTCGACGATGGCAGCGGCTTGAGAGGGACACGCGCCGTTTACACAGCCTTTCTCTGGGGACTCGCAAACGGATTTAATGGCCCACTATTATTTGCCCCGGACAACATGAACCTGACTCGAATATGTCTACACGAGTAACTACGGTCTATCGTATACTTATTAATCCTCGGCACTCCAGCACAAAAACTAATAATGATAATAAACACATTAAATATTATTATGAGTAGATCAGGAACTTCCTCAATGTTGTATAGTGATAAAATAATACCGAAACAAGGTTTCAGTCAGTTGATGTAATATCATTACAATTTTATCTTTTGAATGTTTCTCCCTGCTGTTAATATATTATACAGACCTAATATTTATAATATAGTAGTAGGTACCTATATTAGTATTGTGTTTGTGTACAAATATTATGCATCGTGGAGTTAATATCCTCTAAAAAAAGTATATATTTGTGCTAATTTTAATGATGAGTTCAGCATATTATGATCATAATTGTCCACCTACCGTTGTTTCACAATCTTTAAACTCATATAAATTATGACCAACTATATAAGTTAATTTTGATCATTCTCATTTCAGATCCAAAATGTATATAAAGTAATAATAGCTATATAACTGGAAACTACCTACAACAAATAGTTAGGTATTATTATTTAAATGATTTCGACATAATTTTTTTTCTACCAAAAATTATTTTGTCGATAAAACAAACATGGTTATTGATTTTTATTAAAAACGATACAATTAAAATAATTAAGTTTAAAAATGATATTACAATTTAATGCAATCAGCATGCATGTTTTATTTTAGTAATATACTGAAATATTTTATAATCTACAGTATAATATATTAGGTGGCTGGCTGACCATATATATTTTACTATAATGTACTTGTATGTTGTATATATAAATATATGACACACAATATTATAATGTAAACCAATTGTATCAACAAATTATTAATCAAACATAATTATATTTACGTCACATTTTTTTACACACAAAATTCTAAATTTTTACTATATTTTCAAGTACCTACAGTGGTAGCTGGGAATACTATTTTATAAAATATCAAAGAATCTGGGCCACTGGGGACATCAAATTTTCACACCCTTTTAATTACGCTAATACTACCAAGAGTTTTAATATAAAACTAAAATCATTAGTGGAAATCAGGGGAGACCTGAGAGCTTTCCTGCACTATCAATCAATAACAAATATAGTTGTGGTATTTTTTCCTATATACGGATGAATATATTGGCCAAAATGTCCATAAAAAAATCTAAATCAAATAATTCTTAGTAAAAATGGTAAATATTTTAACTAAAAAACAAACGTCCTTATATGAGTTGTTTATATATAAAGCAACCACCTGTCATTATTTTAATAATAAATTAGGAAAATTGGAGAACTTTGCAATGAACACGCTTCAGCAGCATAGCAGATTTCAAGTGCCTCATAATTGTACTTTAAAAAAATTGTGGATTTGTGTCTATACATTTTCAATATTTTTAAATTGTTGTGAGAAAATCTTTAGAGTAACCTTGCATTAAATGTTCAAGCTTTTTACCCAAGAAAAAAAAATTTATCAGCATAAATTAATATTTTGATATTATAATATATCATAATAATGTCTTGAAAATACTAAAAACGTTTACACTAAGTACCTACCTATATTTTTGAAATTGTAAATTCTCTTTCTTTTTATGAATTATAAGAAAAAAATTTAATTGATTTTCACAAAAACTAGTGATGCGTAAGTATTTTCATTTTCCCGCTATTTTTTGTTTGTTTTTCCAGCCACGCATGGAAATGTACAGCCATGCAGCCATGCAGGTAGTGCATTAATACCATGTGAGAAATTTTTTTTTATAATTTTAAACTGTTCAAATAATTTTAGTTCTATCTTTGATAATTTCTATGATAATGACCTTAATTTATTAATGTATTATAATTTTAAATAAATAAATTAAATATATCTTATTTTTAAGTTTTTAAATGATTTTAAATATTTAGTTATAATTTAAAATGTGTATTATAACTTATAAGTTTAATATACATGTAAACACTTGGGCGTTAAGTTTAAATTATTCGCAAGTAGTAGATTGGTATAATTTGCTTCATCTAACAATAATAATTGTGATTTGATTTGAAATGGTCAAAAGAAAAAGTATTGAACATTGCATTGAGTGGTGGATACTCATTTTAACTTACTTTAGAAATTGATTTCTGCATTTATATCGAAATTCAATAAATAAATCGATTAGAGTACACTATTCTATCTGGTCAAAAAAATGATTGTGGTCGAATCACGAAGTAATTCAATTTTACCACGAACGCTGTAAAAGGGATGCACATATAATGAAGTTCCCGGCTTGTGTAAACGACATTATTACATGGGACTTTAAGCAAAATATCGAAATTCACGCGGATAAACTGAGTTTAGTTCAGCCTTTAAATTGCCAATCACTGTCCCATTATATTGAGAGGCGAACGGAAATCCCCCGAGACGACAATCGGCTTTAGAGCAGTGGTCTCCGCTAAACTTAGGGAGTACATATACTATTATATAGTGTATACACTAAACAGTATACACAAATTGTTGTTGTTAAGGGCAATGGTGGGAGACAATTTATTCTAACAGAACTTTTAACCAACAATATTCATCGCGGTGTAAATGAAACTTTATACGAAAATCAACTTTAACCAATTAAAAAAATCTTAAATTATATTTTAAACTGCATAATAAATTTTGAAAAACGAAATAAATTTTCATTAAATTAATTGATCTTAGTTAACAAAAAAAGTGAATAAATAATTACCGAAATTCGAAACCATACAGAATGAATTATGTATGCAGAAATAAAACTATTTATAATAAAAATTAAGGAATAAATGTTTATCTAATTGTACCTAAGTAGATATATACAAACCAATGGATTGGCCCTTCTAGAACATAAGATAAAAATTATTAGTTATTAGTAAAAATTATTAGTACCTACCTACTTATTATATTTTGTATACTTATTCATTTTATACACTAAATTGTACTAAATATTTGAAACGAAAAAACACAATTTTAGTCAATTAGATATCTATTTATTTGTTATTTAATATTATCTATTATATTTGTTTTGTATTAACTATTGTCTATTAATAAAACGTAAATACATTTTATTGGAGCTATTTCTGATAATTCAAAAAATATAAAATTTAAAACAACGACAATTATTAACAATTGTCAAAAAATATTCAATATTATAACATTATTTGTATTAAAAATAATCGATAATTTGTACTTTAGAATCTTATTTTTTAAACCCAACAAAGAAAGTTATATTATGTTATTATACTCCTATTATAGACATGGCATTTATTAATAATTAATTTTGTGCAATGACAAACTGAATTTGACGAAAAGAGAAATCCAATTTAAAAGTCATTCGCCGCGAAATGTCAACTATACCAGTAGCGATTACATTCATCTATTGTAAGTATGACCTTTGGGGAGCTGCCGCCGTTAATTTTAAATGGCAACCTCAAAATTGACAATTAGCGGCTGCCGTATTGCGTATTATAGTGTTACTAAGCAACACAATTTAAACTTATACAAAACGAACAACACCAATAACTAATTGGCTATTCTTTCAAAGCAGACATTTTTTTATTTCAATTGTATAATAAAGTATGGAATCTTAAACTAAATAATTAAAAATACTTATTAAGGTTGGTATTAATTTCACAAATAATTTACAAATATAATTGTTTAATTTATTGTTTGTTTATTATGGATTCTGATTGGAGATCGCATTGGTTTTACCATAATCAATAATGTGTGTGTTTTTTTTAAATTTTATGTCTGACGACTCTTTTTATAGTAGAAATAATGCTCCGATATTACAACTTCGAGGGAGGTTTCTGGTAGAAAATTGAATGTAGTTTCTACTTGGAGGGAGGGCTCAAGACTCAAGAGTAATTAAATAATATTATTGTTAAAAATTGTTGTCAAGATTTTTCAATATAGTATTATAATGTCATACATCAGTTTCTATTTTAAGTAACAATTGCCAATTCCTATTACAATCCTATAATTTATAAACCACACATAGTATTATAAACTAAATCATTAGGTATACCAAAGACTAGAGATAATACCTACAAATTAATCACTCTTTATTTATTTATACTGTAGTTACCCAATAATGAAATAAATAAACGGGTAGCATGCAATTTATGTAATATTATAATAAGTACAAACAATTTAAGAAAGTATTAGCTATTGTAGGTCTTATTAGTTATAATAGGTTCGTTCACTTAAGCGCAAGGTAGGTAGGGGGTATAATGCACCTACCTATATAGTCTGTATTATTATTTCATTATATAAATTTGAATGCAATAACAAATATTAACACATTTAAAAACCTATTCTGGGTGGATCTCGCTTTACAATTGTTTATAGTGACAAATAAAAAATGAATGATTAAGTTTCAAAATTAATTGAATATATGTATTTAAGAAAAAAATATTTCTAGTAAGAAATACATGCGATAGTTATACGTAATCACTAGTCGTGCAAGACTTGCGACAAAGCTGTTCAGGCCAGGCCATACCATCACTCTTTTTTCTAAGATTTATGACCTCGTAAAATTAGTTAAAAAAATTATTTTTGCCCTGAGTCTCGCAAATCCTAAGGACGGTCCTGACTCATGAGTATAATGTTGTACCACATTTTAAAGTTTTAATAGCTTATACAATATGGCATATATGTGTTATTAATACAATATTTTAACATAAATGTTGTCGGTGTAAAAACTTAAACCTAAGAAAAATTAAGATATTTGTGAAAATAATAACCTTTTTCGCTATAGTTTTTACTTTTTATAGTAGGTATGAATTAGTATTATTGTATTAAAATGTACACCTATCAATTAAATTTGAACTTGCATTTTATTTTTTTAATTACTGACTACGGTTTTTTATATTTTGAAGTTATAAATTATGTAGAATAATAAATAATAGTTTTTGTACTAATATTTTAATCTTAGAATCAAAAATGACAGGTATATTTAGAACTGAAAAAATAATAAATTTCAATCTATATTATCTAAAACATTTTGTTCAATTTTTACTGCAAGATTATAATGGAAAAACATGAAAAAAATACAATTTATAATAATATGCACTAATAAACATACATTAGCAATTTGGCATATACAAAATGAAAAACATCTACAAATATTACATTTTTTTAAATTGTATTCTGTCGTAATTTGTATCAATAAAATAGTCGTGTGTAGTGAAATGAGTTCAAATATTGCATCAGGTAAATTTCATTTTATTCGAAACATGTCTTATGGCACGTATACAGTATAAGTGAAAATATTATCTAAGATGTTGTAAACGTTGCTTGTTTATTGAATCATTATTAAAACTATAATATATAATGTACGCTATTATGACAAACTTACATGAATTCTTTCAGGACATATTTACGTATTGTACGTCTTTAATATCATGTGATTAAGATTTAAAATATTTAGACACAATTTTATTATTTTATTTTAAATAAAATGATTTCAAATGATTCTACACACCCCGTGTACCTACACCCGTGATCCATTTAACTTAAGCCTTAAGACACTCATTATTTCGGAAAACACCAACGATTTTTGTGTAGATTTGTGTAATCGTAGTAATCAGTTTTGTTAGATTTGAATAATGATGTATTAAACAAGTAAGGTACTAAGGTGTTTCAGTGTTTGATGCAGACAATCTCAACAAAGATAATAGATCAGAACGAGCATCACGGTTTCTATTAAAACCCTGTAGCGAGGGTTCATTAAATTTCTTCGTTACACAGATAGAGCACGGATGGTCTGTACAAAGCACTTGATGAAAATGATGTTTACAAAGGCGTGTTTTTATTAAAATTTAATTAGAAGAGGAAAGGATAATGCGTGTAGTGGTTTTCCTTTTTACTCGCACACATTGCATGTGTTCCCAAGCAATTGGATCAGCTAAATATAAAGATATTGTTACGATAGTGCGTTATATTATTAGTTATTTTTTAAATGAACACGTTTTTTTTCGTGTGAAATAATTATTTGATTTACCTACGCGTTTTGTTAAATTTTAAATTACAACCGTTATTAAAATAGTTAATGAAAAATAAACATACTTGAAATAATAAAGTTTATGCTTGGATTTTGTGGAACTATTTTTCTGATGGAAGTATACTATGATAGTAGGTTGTTGTTGTGGTGGTGTATACCTATAAACTATGATTTAATCAATAATAATTAATAGTAAACACAAAACTTTAATAATACTTCAAAATAATAATATGTAATAATTGTGTTTTTCAGTTTTTGTGTACCTAAGATCTAATTACAAAATTATGATATTCGATTTTTTAAGATTTTATTGTTTTGGAGTAATAAATAATAAATGTATTGATAATATTTTTTAAATAAATACAATCCCAAATAACACCAAATATTCATATCATTGTCTATCGGTATTCGACTTAGCTTATTATATAAATATTCCATTTTATATGAAACAATTATTCCTTGAATAGCCATTTTTAATTTGATCACTTGTAATAATATATTCATAACAAAATATTGTGTCTTAAAGAATATTCAGTTGAAGAATAATTAATAATTATTCTGTACAGCTGAGTAAATGAACAATCTATTGATAATAATACATTCATGTTGGTTTTCTAATATTACTACTTAGACTTGGCTAGAGTGGCTCAACGTAATTTGAATGAATCTATTTATTAATATTAATAATATTGCGAAAATATTTCACAGTTTTGAAAAAATCACAATTAAAACATACATATGATAGGTATATAATATAAATTTAAAATAATTGTATAGGTACTTATAATATTTCTGTATTTCACATTGACATAGTCAGAGATATGTTTTTTTTTAATTTACTATAAACTAGGTAGTGGATAGAATCTAGAAATCTTTATTGATTAATGTTTTATAAGAATTAGAATCACTAATTAGTATTTAGTGTTATATAATTTATATAGATATTTACAATATAATATATTAGTTACATATGAATAAATAATATTGACCAGGGCTGTGAATTTAATGCTTTTACATATTTTTTTTTTTTTTTTGATACATATTGTAGAATAAAATGCATTTAGTAAATATTGATTTTGTGTTATTTATAAATCAAATATGAAATGTTATTTTGCATATTTAACAGGTTATGGCAAATAAAACATGATTTTGTTAATTTTTTATGTTAATGCCTTTTTTTCTCATTTTAGCAATCTTTCTTGAAATTTCTTGATTTTTGATCGATTAAATTATAAATGCATTAAACAATTCTTTATTTTTATTTTTATTTAGTAACCCACGTGCCTAGAGTGGCTAGATGTTCCGTCTTATACGGGAAAACTCCATACTTTAAAAATCTCTTGAGGTGTCTTGTTTTTAAAAAGATGTCCAATTATAAAACAAAATTGTAATATTACAACTGCAATATTTGACATCAAAGAAGCATCAACACTAACTGATAGGCATGTTTAACATAATTCGTTAAATTATGTTTTTTTATTAAAATAAATGTTTTATTTTGGTAAATATAAAAAAAAATAGTCCCCTATTTTTGTATTTTATATATTATATAATATGACCACAGATAAATCCTTGTTATTGTTAACAAATCAATTTTTTGTATAATTGCTTTAAAAAATGTTAATGGATATTTTAAAGAATATTTTGACTGTTATAAGTGCATTAATGTATGCAAATATTCAACAAATTTTTAGCTCATGTAATTCACAGTAATGACCTATATTATGTAGCAAAATAGATTCTAAAATTGTTGAATTATAATATGTTAACATTTATCATAATATTATGTAATAAATTATAATTTATAGTCATATTGGATAACGTTTCGATTTTAAAATAATTTTTATAATTATAAAGAAGGTATGTAAGACTAAAAACCGTTATTAAAATTATTAACTTTTAGTTGGTCAACGAATATAAAGAAATCTAACTATTTTAGAGGATACTCGTCTTACAAACGTACAAGTATATGTACAACATAGCGAATCTACGTTCAACAGAGCCGATTTTGTGTTATTAGCTCTAATATTAAAGTGAATTTACCTATTATCAAACTTTAAGGTAAGAACATTATCAGTTTTTTCGGCAGTCTTTTACAATATTTTAATTTTTATGCGAGTTAAGAGCATTCTTATATTTTAGTATTTTACATACTCATAACTCAATTGAAAATTAAAGTATCGTAAAAACCTGACAACTAATAACAGATAATATTCTTACCTTAAGTTTGATAATAGGTCAATTCACTCAAATATAAAGCTAACAACACAAAATCGGTTCTACTGAATGCAAATTTGCTTTATTGTACTGTAAGACGGAGACAACACATGCTTTCAATCCTCTTAATAAATATTCATTGACAAAATTAATTTTATTTAAAATTTTTACAAACACAGCAAATACTGTATTTTAAAAAATAATATTTTAAACAATATTAATATTTAAAATGTAAATAAAAATGTTTATCCACTAGATTTTAAAATTTTGAATTGGTATATTGTAATGTTGTATTAAATAACAAACATACAATTCTCTTTTATTCAGTCTCGGATTATAGGAAGTTCTATAGGGTAGCAAGATTTCTGGAACCAAGTGGCAGAGACCATAGGTACATTTAAAGTGCTCATCCATATCCACATTTTTTTATGCATATATTCAAAAGAAATTCAAAAAATATCTAAAAATGTTTGTATTACGAAAGATTATTAAATGATAAATTCGTAATAAATTGTTATTTGCTGGCAATATTATAGAGTTTATAAATAGAGAAAATGTAAGTTGTGAACAAAGGTCACATAATATAATAATATAATATGTTATATATATAAATATATAACAAACATATATATAGTCATATATGACTAGTTATATCAGCTAAATTGTTATTGGTTTTAAAATGTTTGTATAATAATAATTAGTAATTGCATACTTATTTTGCTAGTCTTATTAATTATTTTAAGTGTTGTTAAACTAAATATAGGTATATAATCGTAAGCAAAGCAGTTATCAATTTTTTTAAGGTTTAAGTTGGAACGTTGAGAGTGGTCCACCATAAGATAGTCTTGTGTTTCGTGGCTAAATGAATCTTTAATTCGGGCTTGTTTTTGATTCAAATATTTAAATATATAATCGTATCTTATTAGTGTTAAAATGTTGTTCAAACTATATTCTTTATGTAATTATAGAATATAACTGAATAGTATTTTGTATCGAAAGACAATCTCGAACACCGCAGTTTGGCATAACAATAAAAACTAGTAAGTAATATGTAACTAATAAAAATAATACATTTTAAATTCCAAAATAGATTTTTTAAATTGTTATTTGTTTATTTTAATATAATACTACGAATACAACTATATTTAAGTATTTTGATACCTACTATAACTTTCAGTAATAACTTATAGGTAGGTATTAGAGCTAAACGTAAATATTGCGTAGGTACCTATCTATACGGTGAATTCTCAATTCTTCAATATTTTTCTTTATATATAAATATATTATGGCTTTAATAATTTTTACCGGGAATCTCATAACGAGAAGAAGCTTTTTGAACACCCTCCACTCACAAAGCCAACCCACCCGTTTAACGACTAATTGCTGACAATCCTAACTTGTTTAGTATATAACACTTAAATCTCCGTTTTCTCTCCTGAACAGCGAGGATGAAGGGTTCCAGTATGGCTACCACCGAGCCAATGCAAAAGGGCTGGCGCCGATCAATGCAGCCAATGAGAGGCGTCGAAGGGACGGTCTTTTGGGGTGACTAAGTAACACATAATGCCTGCGCGTTTACGGGTTTTGGTGTAGTAAATCGCGAACAATTTGCCCGTCAAGCTTCTAGGAAACGCGACGTCATTTATTTTATAGTTTAAATAATCAAGAGAAATAAAATGCCAGAAAACCAGAGAAAATCGTCTCCCGGGCACTCCACATCATTTTTAATTGAGGACATATTATTCAGATCAAAGAACAACAGACCAAATTCAGAGGTATTTTATTATTATTAAACATATAAATAAATGTTAGTTTTGTGTAACTGTTTATAGTTATTATATAGGTTAATATAAAATTCATGTTTTCCATCTTACCTGAAATTAATCCAAACAACATAATATAGAATATTTAAAATATTTTGTATACACTTACATATCTAAAAACACTACACACTTGTACGATAAAGAAAATCAATTTGATTATTTTGTTATAAAACTATGGTAATTTTTTATATACAAACACTATACACAATAATTATAATATATTTTGTCCACAATGTACCTATAGGTATCTATAGGTCTATAAATACCTACTATTTAACTAAAAAAATTATTAATTACTATAATTTATTAAATTATAAGTATATCAGAGTTTACGAGTTTTATACTATAGAATCACTATAAATATATTATTATTTTTTATAATATGATTATTATGTACTTTATTATATTGATGTGTAAAATTTTTAAATTATTTAAGGTAGTTTTAGTGGTGCCTGTATGTGTAAGTGGTGTTTGGTGAAATCCCCAATGGCTTTGACACTAAAAGTATTTTGCGCCTATTCAGCTAATCCTCTGTGCTTGTCCCTGATCGTGACAGTTTATAAATAATTATAATCTATTAATATGAATATATTATATAGGTATTAGGTACTATTCAGATAAGATAATTGTTTTTAATTAATATTAAAATAACCAATAAAGCTTGGATTGAGAAATGCATAATATTTATGATAATTAAATAGTATTATATATCAGTGCCGGATCTAACAGGGGTGCAGGCCGCAGGGATTGCAATACACCGGGGCCTTAATAATTAGTTTGTTTTAAAAGCCTCAGGTCGGTGTCTTACATTTTCTAACTTTGTAAAGTGATAAATTATTTAAAAAAATTAAATAATGGTCAAGCGAAAAAGTATTTTTAAGAAATACCTACACTAATTAATTTTAAACTGTTATGATTTTATGAACTTAGTATTAGCCTTACTTGTCATAAGCCAAGAGGTACCTAGTTGAAATGTTCTTTTTTTAAATCCATCTTCACTTTTATCAAAAAATAATTTTATTTATTTATTAAATCACTTAAAAATAGCAATTTTACTTTCTTGATTTTTAATCAAGTAAGTATGGTAATTGAAATAAAAAAAGTCTTACTTTTAAAAACTTCAAGAATTTGTGTTAAATAAGAAAATAAGACCGACATTTTTCTGGACTCAAATAAATTGTTATAGAGCTTGGGTGTGATATCAGATCTCTCTCATATATTAAAACTAGCTTAATTACCGACCTCCTCATTATTACTGAGTTACATTATATTAAGAAATAATATGTAATTTAATAAATAAAATAAGCAAAATGACTTTAATACCTATTAAATTCAAACCAGTTATATTCAACCTACTATATTCCACTATAATCTAATATCTTCTCAATAAATTAATTTGCAATTAATAATTTCCTTAAAGTACAATTTTGTATTAATCATATTGTAATAAAATACATACATATTACATACAGTTAATGCATTTCTAAAAATTAAAAATCAAGAAAGTTTACTTGCCGATCTCTGACTTGGCAAGCTTTTTTTAAAGGGGCGTCCGTTATTAGTAGTTATGATGCACCATGCACCCCGGCCTTCAGAGACTTAAATCCGACACTGATTATATTATATTTATATAATTATCACGATTTATAAATAATTTGTGATATGCTGAAATTTAATGATTTTTCTATCTTATTATTTACAAACTTTTAATACAAACAAAATAGATCTTTCTTGTTTTATAAATTAAAAATAAACAATTTATTTGAGATTATTGTTTTTGATTCTTGTTGGTCAATGAAAAATGGTTAGTTAACTAGTTTTAAATAATTATTAAAATAATTACTAAAATACCTCAATTAAGCATGTTGCGCAAAAAATCTATGATTCGCCAATCATAACTCATAAGCTTATAAAAATTGTATTAGTAATTAAATATCACGAGTTTCATTAAATATATATTCATTGTATTTTGCATTTTTTATATGTCAATAAAATAAAATAATTAATACTAATTTAAAATATATTTTATAACTTATGAAAATATTTTTTATTTTTTTATTTTTTTTATAAGATATTTACAATCTATTCTTAATTAGAATAATAAGCAAATGAGAAAGTGAGTAAATTACATATGAATCTTTTGAGGGAAGAAGTCACCCATTAGTGACACTACATATTTTGAGTTTATTATTTAAATGTATATGTATATATATATATATATTGTTATTATTTTTTTTTGTACATTAAGTTAGCTAAAATAAATTTCAAAGTAGCAGATCACTTATAAAAATATAAATAAACAAAATAGATCACGGATGATGATTGCATTTTTAATTCAAATATAAAATACAAGTTTTAAATTACATACATTTATTGTAAGTTTTTAGCTTATTAATTCTGATTCTAAGAAATAATAGAGCTATTTCCAATTTTCATTAATATGAATATTACTATAGAATTATGCCAAGTATGTTAATACATACTTGGCATAATTCTATAGTTAAGGGTATATCCGATCACCATTTATTTTTACTTTATTACCGAAGTGAAACAGACCAACACATTCACGCATTCGTTTATTATGGTTTTTGAGTAATTTAACAGGACAATTATATACTACAACAATTATAGAGAATAATATTTGATTTTATATTCTATATGAAAAATAAAAAATAAATAAATAAATTTTAATGACAAAATGATAGTGTCAAAAAATTTAATTTCCATCAATTTTTAATTTATGATACTACTCAAAAATTACCTAAAAACCATAAAAATTGATTTTGCGTGAATTCGATTAGTGAATGTTGGAAATGGGTTAGAGAGAGAAAATAACTAGTGCGCTGCTGACCGGTGCAACACGATTGCGGACTTTTTACCTTTTTATATTTGAGAAAAAACAACACGATTGCGCACCTTAAATATTTGTTTTTTGAACAAACACAAATCATTAAATAAATTTACCAACATTAATAATAACTCAATACGTATGTAAAGAAAAATCTTATAATATATCACAGTAATTACGCGTCAAAAAAAGAAATAATATGCCGATAATTATTTATAAAAATAAAGAATTAAGATGTACTCATAACGATGACAATAATAACTAACAAAACTAACACTTATCTGTTATTATCAGTTATTGTAGTAATAAAATATTATTAGACGCCATATTGTATTCACTGGCCGTGCAATTGTGTATACGTATGTTATACTATAGGTGGGTTTCTTAAACTATAATCCTTTATTTAAAATTATTTTAAAAATTATTTAAATATTTGTGTTTGCCCAAAAAAAAAAATATTTTAGTTGCGCAATCGTGTTGTTTTTTCTCAAATATAAAAATTTAAAAAGTCCGCAATCGTGTCATGTTTTTTCAGGTAAAAAGGCAAAAAGTCCGCAATCGTGTTACGTCCGCTGCTGACATCATTTTAAGCACACTTTTAAAAATTTCAATACTCTTTTTATTCGTATGTCAACGTATTTTTTCAGTCCTTTGAAGTAGTTACCTACCTATCTACCCTAACCTATGATACATATCTTTTGTCATTCGTGGTGGTAGTATAAACTATTATAATAAATCTATATACAGGTTTATTTTAAATATGCTTGTATTCAATTCATAGTCTTCAAATAAAAAATAAAATAGTTCCAGGTTACCAGTCACGAAAGAAGTCGAAATCATCAATTGCCTCAAAGTCAAGAATGCTATCCAATGTTACCATCAACGGTGGCTTCCGCGTATTTATCGTATCCAGCACACTACATGCATAAAAGTGCAATCGCAGAACCATTTTTTATTTCACCCCAAGGTAATTATTGGTAAAAATTAAATATAAATATATGTACTAGAATATATTGTCGGTAAATATAAGCCAAATAAAGTGAACGTATATGATACCGTAATAATATTATATGGCCCGATATGGGTATATTTAATTTTACCTATCGGCTATCGCACGTGAAGAATATGCGATGTACATGAGCGTTCGTAAATGAGAATATCTCTATATACATTTTCTTTGTTACTTCTGTACAACTGCACAAAACTAAATTGCATATTATGCATTTTTAATAGGATATCACATAAACATAATTTAAAATCAAATCTGTGGCATGTCATATTGTCATCCATGGTATAACGTTTAAGTTGTTTTGTGCAGTTACTATTGAGATCATAAAATTACTATCGAATAGGAGTTAAAATCCTGAATTTGCTCATACAGACATGTTCATTTTTTTCATACACTTGAAAAATACGATCAATTGCTACGTTTTCAGTCTTTCAGAACAGTACTAACTTATGAGCTAAGTTTATACACTATTTATATTAGAGTATTTAAAATTTTGATAAAAAAAAAAAAGTTAAAATGTTTAAGAAAAAATTAGGTGATATTTAAAGTTCAAATTTCAATAATTAAGAATTATGCGTACTTCATCAAAATAAATATTTGAAAAAAATAACCATGGAAGTCACTCGCTGCTGTATAATAGGTGTCGAGTGCACATTAGTCATCATTGAGTAGTTCACTGTAACGGATTTTGATATTTTAAATTTAAATTCGATGATCAACCATTGCATTTGAAAAACAATTCTAATGCGAATATGCGGCCTAAGCTCTACAGTAAACCTTTTTGAATTACAACAAAAAATTGAATCAATTTGTCAAAACCGGTGTTGGTATAAATATTCCCGTTTTCCCGTATTTTTTACAGTTTATTCTGATAAATTTAAAATGTAATGGACAATTTTTGCATTTGACCTCCCCCCCCCACCAATACCAACTAGATCTAGTTTCTTATTAAAAATCACCCTCCAAGTTGAACATTGAAGTTTTTTTACTATTTCAAAAGTTTATGACAAACATAAAAAAATATATAAGTACGTCATTGTAAATTCAATACCTATACATTCATCGATCCGCTCTGAATCTAAAACAAATAAAATTTAGTTACTGAGAGATTGGCTCACTTCAGAACATTACTATGGGATAATTTTGTATTAACGTATCCTATTATTCTAATACTATGTACCTATTTAGTTTATACCTACTGTATATGTGTACATTTGTTTACATATTATATCAATGACTAATGATATGTATGAATTATATGATTATGATTTAAATAATCCATAATTTGTCTGGCTCAATGATATGATTGTATTATACTATTATATCATTTTTGGAATAAGATTTTGTGTTGATATTTACGCATTGTATATTTCAAAATAGTATTAATGCAACGTGACTGTTACTGTGATTGTTGTAGGGGTACCTTTTGGAAGTATTTGGGGTGCCCGATCAGACTACGGACACGGACAACTAAGCTCTAGGCTATGTCGCAGACGAAAAGCTCGGACTGTATTTTCTGATCAACAGCTCACGGGACTAGAAAAAAGATTTGAAGTACAACGATATTTAAGCACGCCAGAGAGGGTTGAACTAGCTACCGAGCTGAGATTGTCTGAAACACAGGTGAGTAATGACATAAATTTACTGACGTATAATTATAATTAGAAGACATTTTGTGTTGGTACTCAATAGTATTAAATAATTTTTCTTCAGGTCAAAACATGGTTCCAAAATCGAAGGATGAAACATAAAAAACAATTGAGAAAAGTTAATGACGATACAGCGGTTATTGGATCAGAGAAACCTGCAGACAACACTGCCAACAAATCTCTAACCACAGGTCAGTCACACATTACAATTATGTAAAATACAATTACCTATATATAAACAACCCGAGGCCTGAGCTATGAGTTGAATATACTAACAAAATTGTATACTTCAGATTATCCTGTGGACTTTTCATCTAAAGGATCAGTTTGCGGTGTATTAGATACAGGCGTCCAGGACTCCAAGGATTTAGCTCGACAAAGTAGGTCGCTAAACAACGACGATGAGAGGAGTCAACGGTATGACCTAAGTGAAGTCTCTGAAGTGGACGACGACGATGACGTCGATAATGCCGATGATGAGATTATAGACATTGTCGGTGATCACTCGCATATGCTAAATAGCGTTCAGCGAAATTATGAACAACAAAGATTTTTCTAATTAAAAGCTAAAACCTCTTTTATTATCTATTATTATTATTATTAAACTGTGCACAAAACAGTTAGAAACCATACTTCTTATAATATTTTAAACATATATCTAATTAGGTTGGTACATAGATTAAATAATTTAGTTATAGTTTTATATTATAATATGTAATGTAAAAAAATAACAAAAAGTTGTCTGGCAAATAAGAAAACGAATATTATGTTATCTTTGGCGTTATACACTTCCAATAAAATTGTTTGTCTTCCAATTTTTTTATGTGTCGCTACATTGTAAGTAAACTAATATTATATTTGAATAGCTCAAATGTATAATAAATACATATTAGGGATTAATTATATTAAGGATAAATATAATTTTAAATATCTTATTCTAATGCATTATTATATTTGTACAGTTGAATCATGATCGTTATTAAACTAATATCGATATTAATCTAAAATATGATTTAAATTATCGATTAAGTAGATACTCGTACTCTTTAATATAGTACAATTAATTTAAGTAAATATTAAAATAAATTTTAAAAACTGATAGGTTATAAACATTTTATTGATTAATTATTATTCCGTCTACAATACCTATACATTTAAAAATTATTCATGAAAATAGGTTATGTGTTCAAGTATAATTTATACACATAACCAACACCAGTCATGTACATTTTTATTTTTTCTTAAATTGAAAATTGATCTATATAAATAAATATCTATAAAATCATTAAAGATACGAGTATATGTATTCCAGCATAGAAAAATTTAAAGAGACAAATAAGCACTCTCAAATTTAACTCGCAAATTCCCATCATTGATAATCTACGGAAGGACTTAATCATTTTTACGGATTTTAATGTTATTGTCCTGGATATTTGTATTGAACACTACAACGTCTTGTTTATACAGACGATACTTACTCTAGAAGTCTAAGGTAATCCTACTAGAATATATTACATACCTACCAAAATAAGGATTAAGGAAACGGTATTCTGTTGAGTATGAAATAAAAAATACGTTTTGCAGATTTCTGCACTTATACAAGATATTATGTTATCTATATATATTATATATATTTGATTTAAAATCGATAAATTAATATTATCGTAAGCGCGCATGTCCTTTATAAAAAAAAAAATTTCTAATAAACCGCCATAATAATAATATACATTAATAACATACGTTCCACATTTTTATGATCGACCATTTTTTTTCGCATTCTAACGTGTGTTCATTTATACTCTTTGATAGTTTGATATTATTATTGTACAGAGAAGAGTAAAATTATTGAGTTATCCCGCCACGAGGGGTTATTTGTCCGCCCGTTCGTATGCCGTCGTTGTAGTCGTCGTTGCCGTCGTTGCCGCCGCCGCCGCCGCCGCCGCTGTCATAATACTATATTATATTATATATATATATATATATACCTACATAATATACATACACGAATCGACGGGCGTGGACGACACTAATTTGATTACCTATATATGTGATATTAAATAAAGCATCAATGGCCACGCGCCCGACTAATAATAATGAAATGCCTACAATATAATATAACCTTATCCGATGTATAGGGGACGGTGAATATAAAGGTGCAGCCGACGCTTGACTCCCGTCATTTCAATCATTTAACTCTATTATTTGCAATTACTCCTGAATAAAAACACTTAAAACCCTTCACGGAGAGCAACAATAAAGGACACGTTGATTAAAATGTTAAGCGACTGCACAATAATCTATTTATACTCCCTTAATTTGTAACAACATTCATTTTTTTTCCCTGGCAATAAAAACATAGTTGGTATCTACCTATAATACTATCTACATAATATTATATATATTTATATGTAACACACTAACACACATGTCGTTCACTGCATGTGTGCGATACCTGTACCTACATTATGTATACATATAGACCATATATAGTCATATATAGAATACCTAAATCAGTGGCGTGAAAAGGAATTTGTTAATGGTGAGGGATGGGTGGGGTATCCAATACTGAATGCCTAATTAATTTTTTATTTATTTGATCTCCTACATTCCTACACTCCTACACGTACCTATACAAGTTTGCGTATATATATGGTTTATTTCATAACTTCATAACAGATTTACTTCTAGGCAAAAACCTAGAAAATGTATTATGTAATAATAAATAATAATATAATGCATCATTTCAGTTTTTCTTAGGGCGGGACAAAGTTATATTTTACCGGCTCAATTTGGTTAAAATAATATGTATAGTGTATACCTACCACAAAGCTGCTAGCAAAATGTTAATAGCTTTACCCATATTTGGTAGTTGGTAGTCAGTTCAAATGGTTCAGCGTTAGATTAGGTATAGTTGTAAAAAAACTGTTAATTGAACATATTTGCAAGTAACAATGTTTTGTTAAAATAAAAGCACCATCAAGGGAATTGGAAGCAGTTACTATCTGTTTTTGTCTAACACACGTCTATGTCACACGTGTGTTAAACAAAAACAGAAAACAACCCCTTCCCATTTATTTAATGTACCTATATAATTATTTTTTTTAATTTATGAATGTATTCATAAAATAAATTTAAAAGTTATGTTTTTATTTGTTTAACAAGTTTTTATAAGTTGTAAATAAATAATATAGATTATACATAATTATTAATTATAATGATTCATATGATTTAACAAATTAAAAAAAAATACAATAGCAAGTATAAATAATAAACGACTAAGCTCTACTAGAATATCTACAGATGTAAAATGTCTGCAAATATATCAATAGCTTTCCAAACAGAATTTAAAAATCAGGAACTCAGGGGTGCGTTATAAAATTCAAAGTACCTATAGAAAGTTCAAAGTACAGAAATCTCAAATCTGTTATATTAAATAATGATTTACTACGTTTACATGCACAATTAAATGTGATTCAAAAATTAAAGATGTTTAAATGGAAGGGAATATGCCCCACCAGCTCCCCCTCCCCCCAAATTACGCCACTGATATAATGCCAACTTAATTTATTATTTAGTAGGCAATATATGGTAGTAGTGTTAAAATAACATTTTATTGAATTATGAAGTGGACAGTGACGTATTTAAGGAGGGTGTTCCCGGGTCTCGTACCCCCCCCCCCCCCTCAAGAAAAAGGTTAAAAAGTCATAATTTAAAGGTATAGATACAAATGCTAACCAGGGAACCACGGAGGAGAGAATTTTTTTTCTATTTGGTATTTTAATTTTAAAGAAGCAATAAGCATTTAAACAATGCACATTTCTATTATTATATTATTTAAATATTTAGTACCTATATTATAAACTTTTTTTATTAGACTACCTACATTTTAATGGTATGAAAACATATTATAACGTTGACATTTTAATCTACACCCTGACCCTGGACCCTGGAGCTCTCACTGAACTCTGGAGTAAATGTATTTAATAATATGTTAGTTGATCATTGATACACATGGTACTCAATGGTAGAGTTGGTAGACTAATAGGTGCTCAAAGTTTTACACGCGTGAGTACATATTATCACATAATACAAAATATCGCGTAACATAATCACGATTCATACCACCTGCCTCTAGAGCAGCATAATTGCATAATGATTCGTTAATTAAACATTTTGATTAAAATTTGTTTTATTTTCCAAACCTAGGTAATATACTTAACTAATTAATAATAATTAATATGTATTATCATATAATTTTTTAGATTCTGGGCGGAGCGAAGAATGTATTGATTTTACAACGATGTGTTTTTTTTCGGTTATTTCGGTAATTTTTACACAACACTGGTTTTTGACAAAACCTGCAATATTGTTTTTTTTTGAGTAATTAAAAAAAAAGACAGTAGATACTTGCAATTTTCACCAAATGTTTATACAGACATTTTAAATACTCAATACAATTTTCAATATATTTTGAACTATTTATAGAAAAAATAAATCTTAATTTTTTTTTATTGTTAATAAAAAATGTTCTATTTGTCAAAAAAACTTGAAAATTTAATACAAGGCTCATTATAATTAGTTGTAAGTGAAAATTAAAAAAGTTGAGTGTAAGTCTCTATAGTAGTTTTTTATACTAAATTACTAAACGCGTCTGAAGTTAGAATTTCGACAAAATACGTAAAATTCATGAAAATTAGCAGTTTTTTTTTTATTTAAAAATTCATAAAATGTTTACATTTAAATCTAAAATGGGAAAACTCAACACGCACAAGAGTCTCCATAAAGTTTTCTACCTTTCACAAAAAAAAAGTTTACTGGACAGTCAAACAAATTTGTGATGAGCGTTTGAAATTAGTTACCTAGGTTATTTTTTTTTGGTATGGGTTAAAGTTTTATACTCATTGGACCGGTCATTAGTATGCCCTACCCTACCAAATATTGAAGTTACACCTTTGTAGAAAGAACAATTGAAAAGAAATGTTTCTAAGTGAAATAGAAAAACTGGTGTGTAGATATCTTATATTCTTATTTACCTATTGCTTGATGCAATGGAGTTATGATACCTACTCAGACGACTAAACTTTTTTACATCAAGCTAAAATATGGGCATGAATTTAATTTTAAATCACAGGAAAAACCAAATGCAAAAATAGCATAATAATAATAAACACATTTATAAAGTTTTTTAAACCATAAAATTTAAAAAAAAATCTGAAATTTAATTTTAAATGAAAATAATACGATTTTCATCTAAAGGTAAGGTAGCTGCAGTGATGCGTAGACTCAGTTGGCCCGGCGAGCTACCAAGAAATCTCGATTGGTCGGTTATGACTTATGAGTGTTTAGTCCATAGGCTGAAATCCAGTAAAGTTTCAGGGGGAGGGCCTATGCTTTTAACATCAATGTTAGTGGAAAGGCTTCGATCCCACACAACTTAAGAACTCTCTGTTTTGGGGGGACTTAGCCCCCCCCCCTCCTCTCGATAACCGCCTATAGTTTGGTCATAACTTAATTTTAATATGATAATGAGAAATTAATACAAACAGTATAGTAGAGAATAAAATTGAATCTAGTTATAAAATCATATAGTATTTGTATGCCCAGATTAAGGGGCCGGGGGTCCTCCGCCATAGTTGGAATATATTTAGGTGCCTCAGATTTGTCAATTACTTTTTTCGTTATTAACATTGCATAAATCAGCTTCAAAAAATCAATAATTATTGCTGACATTTGTAACAATTATTTCTTTGAATTTTCTAAAATTGTTAAAAAAAATACATTTAAATTTAAAAAACAGACAACATTAGACAGTAGTGTAGTTATTGAAAATAAAGTTATTGAACTTCTTGGTTCAGAAATTAATAGTCTGTACCATAATGAAGAAGAACATCAATAATCAATGTAGGTTACCTGGGTTTAAATAACACTGCGTCGCGAGATAGTGATGAGTTAGAAATTGAAACTTACAACATAATTATTGATACATTTTGTTCTGATTTCTGAACTAAACAAACCAATTGAATCTTACAAGTTCGTTTCAGACGATTTTTTATTTGTTACAAAATGGTATGTTTTGTTTACTGACACAGTTTATGAAGAACAGGATATTGAACAAAGCATTAATTACTTTATATTGACATGTGAGGAAGATATTTACAGCTAGATATTTACATAAACAATTAAATAAAACAGTTCCAATAGTACTTTTCCTTATGCAAATTGCAAACCATTAATTAAGGACAATGAACAGTTAATACTTGATCCTTAGATATTGTTTAATAAAAATAAATTAATTGATGTCTTTCCCAATTTATATATTGTACTTATAATTTATTTAACTAGGTACCTATACCAAATTCAACTATTTAGCCGAAAGAGCTTTTTAAAACTCAATAATATAGTCAAGAACAAATACAGATTACAGATTAACCTGAAAGGATTGAACTAAGAAAATTAAACTGCGCTTATAATACTGGCATCCGAAAAAGACATTCTTTAAACAATTAATAATGAAAAAATTATTGAAGAATTTTGCCAAACAAAAAGCGAAAAAAAGCCTAGAGATTCGTTATTTATTGCCATGTATATTTATTTTAACAGGTACATAATATTATAAACCTACATTTTTTTAGGGACCTCATTTAAAATGTTGGCCCTTGGGCCTCAAAACGTCTTAATCCGAGCTTGTTTGTAGTTGTAATTAAACATTAGAAATCCTAAAATTCGGTGGGTCTATACTCTATACCAGGGGTCTCCAACCTACGGACCGCGGGCCGGATCTGGCCCGCCAAGCTAATTAATGTTTTGAAAATAATATACCTATAAGTTTTCATTGTTTTTAATTTTCTAACTGCGCAAGTCCACTATAATATATTGGGGCAATATTGAATCAGTTTTTATAATTATTGCAGTTTAGTGTTGTTTCTTGTAGAGTGTTGTACTCTGTGTGCTGTATTTGGTATTAAATATGAGTTTAAGTAAAAAAACGGAAAGTCGATACAGAGTGCCGTGTTTTTAACGAAAAGTGGAATAATGACTACTTCTTCATCGAACAAAATAATTTTGCTTTATGCGTTATTTGTAAGGAAAAGGTTACTTTTTTGAAAGAATATAATATTTGTAGACATTATGAAAGCATGCACGCATCTACATTCTACATATAACGAGCTATCTGGTAAACTACGATCAGGCAAGTTTGAAATCTTAAGACAAAATTTACTAGCTCCACAGTCAATTTTTACAAAACAGTCATGTCAAAATGAATCTCTTGAAAAGCAAGTTTCCAAGTAGCTCGTACTCTGGTGATATCCAGAAAACCTTTTACTGATGGTGAAATTGTAAAGGAGTGCATTTTGAAGACAGTCAAAGAGATTTGTCATTTTAAAAAACAAGCAGTTCCTAACGTCTCACTAAGTAACTTACTCGTATTATAATAAAACAAATTTTGAATTATAAAAAAAAAATTATATAGATAAAATAAAATAATTATACAAATAAACTTCCATTTTTCGAAATAAATCTCATCTATTCTTATCTCTTCCTCAATTTCATAACCTAACTATTTCTCGAAAAATGTTAGCCCGCGACGCCAAAGTGTATCTCAAATTTGGTCCGCCGTAAAAAAAGGTTGGAGACCCCCTGCTGTAAACCTTGCCTATCTGTTGCTGCGTCTAACGCCGTGACTGCAGCTGCTCAGCCATGTAATTACACGTTTAGACCATGTCCTAACTCCTAACCTGTAGGTAGATGAAACTAGGGGCAGCAGATCAAACGTAAAAGAACTTACAAAATTAGATGCAATTCAAAAAAATGTCGGCAAGGGTATCGGCAAATGGGTACTCAACTGTACAGAGGGTCACACTTTCTTGGATGTGTTAAATTTTAATTCAATGATATAAATCAATGTACCAATACGAAAAACGATTCTGAGCGAAGACGGTCTGTCAACTTATGTCGGGCTCACGAAAAGTGAGCGCTGACTACAGCTATCCCCAACGGCCGTTTTACATCCAAACCAAACCAAAGATAACCAAACCATTTGAAGTATGTCATAAAACGCACTCTGTATGCCGTCGCGTCACCCGGTAATACAGAACAATACAAGAAAATCAGAGAACCCCTGACCCCGACAATATTTGAGCTCCAACCATCGGCCGCCAGCGCTCACTTTTCGTGAGCCCGACTATAAGTATATTTTATGATATTATTGATATTAAAGTAATTAATTTTACTATTTTATACAGTAGGTTTAATTAATTTTGGCTGAAAACATTTGAAAATTTCATTGTGTATAAAATATAGGTATTTATAAACTAATTAGCTAAGTAGCACTTCTCACTATGAATATATTATTCTCAGTGTTCTACATTACTTAATTATTCAAGTTATATTAAATATTTTTGGCAAATATATTACTAACTTCCAAATTTTAAAACCAAGCATTTATAATATCACATAAACATCATAAAATATCCTACAAAATAGATGATGATCCATCCAACCAGAATTTGTTATTGTTGTAATCAATGATTTATTATTGAAATAAACACATCCTACTCAATGACAAATATGAGAGAACTAGGAATTAGAATGAAGTTACACATGATGATGCAGAGAAATTAGTCACAGCAAAATAGTAGACATAGTTTTTTGTGCATGTAACACAATACAATTAGCTAAGTAATTATCTAGTACATAATAATATAAGGTACTATGGGTAAAATATTTATTTTCGTCATTTATTTATTTGTCTCCACATAATGAACAATATTAAACTAACCTCAGGAATACGTCATTGAATTCAGCAGCATCACAAATATATTTTTTTGGTGTAATTGCCCCTAACTACTTTAGTTGGATGGGTAATTTTGATAGGGTGTAAAAATATTTTTTAATTAAACCATCATTATTGAATAAGTAATTTGTTGATTTTATTAGTTTACTTTAAGGACAGGAGTCAGCACAAAGGGAACAAATACATGCTGTGTTGTATGTAATGAGGGAACTGAAAAGATAATAATATATTGTGTTTATTATATGCGTGGGGTATTTATTATTAGAAGTTATAGGTTACATTATCATTATTGTAAAATAATAGGTATCAATTGAAAAGTTGAATTATTATGTTTATACTTTATTTACATTTAGTCTACTCTAGTTCTGATGTATACTATATAATATGTATAGTATATGATACACATAATGTAAATAAAATTTTAATAAAAAAGTCTTATCACCAAAAGTTTAAACAACAATCGTCAAGTGGCGTATTTGAGGGTATTGCATATCAGAATAATCGTAATAACTTGAATTCCTTAAATGTTTTCAGAATTGGAAAGTAATCTACAAAAAAATGTGATACAATTAAAACCACAGAACACACTGTATTACTTATTCAGCATTATTACACCAATACAAAATTTTCATCCATAATACATAATAAAATTACATGTCTATAAAATTATTTATGTAAATATAACCTAATATTAATAATTAATACCTAATTTATACTTCAAATTATAAAATGTGTGGATAAAGTTGTAAAATGTATATAATTATGTATATATATATTAAAAGGTTTTTAATTATTATAAATCAACTTAATAAATATAAATGTATTCCTTAGGTAATTTACTACATTTCTTAAGTGTTTAAAATTAAAAAACTTATTAACTAGAATTAAATGATGGAAATCTGTATTAATATAATGTCATATATTTACAAAAAAAAAAAATATATATTGATAGAAGCACAAATAACTGAAAATACAGGTACAATTAACATGAGCCACCCTCAGAGTATGTTTCAGTTATCGCACTTCTTCAGGCAGATAAAAAACCAAATAAAATTGAATACACGGATCATTACTAATGGATACTAATTAACTACATTAAATAGTATGAAATGAGTATAATATATGATTGAAAACATAATTGAATAGCAAAACACACATTTTTTGCATTTTTATTTTTTTACATGAAGCCGTCGCCACCGGGACCTCCAGGTTTTTGGGCTTGAACGCTAAAACAAAAGATAAATTAAGTTTACCTTCATATTTCATACATTAAAAACCATAAAATGGTTAAAAAGTTTTAAATTAAAGTAATTGACAAAATTTTAAAATATATATGAATTGTTTTTAATTTTACACATATGCGCATAAGTATAAAATTTAAAAAAAATAAAGGCTATACAAAAAAAAATTATGGATTTAAATATAATACAAATCTTAACTCAGTACTTAAGCTAAAATAGATTATTATTATTTTTTTTTAGTAAGGTTTTTTTTAAATACTTTTGGTAAACAATGTTTTTCAAAATTACAACATAATTTTAAAAACAACGAATAACAACAATCCATGCAAGCATTAACACTTTTAAATTTAGGGGAAATAATAAAAATCTGCTGTTTGTAATAAAAACAAATTAATAAGTTATACTCTAATATTTTATAATAGAGTTCAATTTTTTATTTATTCATTGGATTTTAACTATCTAAATCTAAATAACTGCTAGTATTAAAGTGCTACACAAAGTCATGAACACTTAAAAATAATATTTTAATTATACAAATTTGAAAAAAAAATATTATTTAATTAAATAAAAAAACATTGTATTTTTTCATTTAAAAATCAGTAAATTTATATTATTTCCCATGATGACCATTAAAAAAATGTAACTAAGCAAGGTTTAAAAATGCGATTGAAACAGTATCAAAATTATATAACACTGATATAAAATATTGTTGAACATTATAATATATCTAACATAAAACAATTAAATAAATAATAGCAATAAATTAAATTTTCAATAAAATGCTGTTCTAAATCATTTTAATGAAATTTTAATTAAAAACAAAATAAGAAGAAAAAATGTAGGTACTTTTAGATAAAAAATACAATACAAAATTATAATATTCTTTAAAGATACATATCTGTAGTAAAATATAAAGCATATAAGTTATTAGAAAGTTAATTAAGTAGATAAAAGCAATTAGGTATGGTTGTTGCATGCTGTTAATCGATACTTTCGTAAGAAGACTAGAGACTTCTTGTTAGGAAAATACATTTTTTTTAAAACAACAAAATCACTAGTCTTCCATACGATAGTTAACGGTTTTCTTGTAGCTGAGAACCCATAGTTAGCTGCATGGCACTTCGTTTTTACATGTTAGTATTTTTTTTATAAGATCCTTTCACCTTAAATAATACACATTAAGATAAAAATAAAAATATGAAATACTAACCATTGTTGTAATAAATATTGTGCCATTTGAATTTGACTGTCTGTGCCATTTATAGTGATTATTCGTTCATCTGAGCCTTCAGTTGGTTCGCCAATAGTGATTCCGGCTCCTGAATCTTGGCGTATCCGACGGATTCTAGCGCCGGCTTTGCCGATTATCGCGCCCGCGAGCTTTAAAGTAAAATAATAATATATATTAAAATCAAGTACAATGGATAAAATTAAAAATTATATATTTTAATTTGTTCCTACATTTATCAAAATATACAATAGAATTAAATATATAAATGAATATATTATTTAAAAAATGTTACATAGTTATTTATTCTAATAAGTTGTATTGATAAAACTAAATTACATACATTTTTAAAGAGCAAGTAAATCAGTTATATTTATTAGCCAAGTCTTTTAGTTTAATTTTCATAAAACTCTTAAATAAGTTTGCTGAGTATCATATATTATATACTTGCTTAATAAATTGAGATTTTAGAAAAAAATTCTTAAAAATTGAAAAATTAAAATATCAATTTATAATTAATTTTTAATAAAATTGCTATAGGAGACACTAATAAAAAACAAATAGTTTAATCGTGAAGCTAACCAAATTGTCATGCATTTTTAACAAGGTACAAGACATCGATTGGTGCATATGCAAATAATGCGAAATGATGCCATTTGTAGTCATCCGCAGTTAATGTGATTATGTAGTTCATAATATTTCAAACATATTATTTATAGTTGTATGTTAACAAATACTTTAAAATTAATAATCTATACAAAAACTGGGTATCCATAAATAACTAAAATGTATAATTCAATTCAACAAACAGATCAAAAACTTTATCTTGACATGTAACTGGCATGTAAAATATAAATAGATTAACAAATTTTTATTATATTATGCTTGGTTAAGTTAAGGTAAGTATAGGTGAACATTTATACTAAATTGTTTAAGCTAGGCTAACATTCATCACTACTAGTTTAAACACAACATACTAGGTCAAAAATATCTCGTAAGACCACAATGCAAGAATTAATTATGAGTTAAGTTGTGAAATCATCCCTGATAAATTAAAAAATTTTAGTTTCCTTTAAAAGTAATTAATTATAATGTAACCTATATTAGATTTTCAAATGTATGTTAAATAGTAATGTTACAAATATTAAACACATCCAAAAAGCATAGTTACTTATATTTTTTTTACAACCCAATGAGGAAATTAAAAAAAGTTCTGTGTTGAGTTAAAATATTTATAAAAAAGAAATACACATAGGAGCACACAAGGGATCGCATACCGAAAAACAATGGAAGCAACAGTTTTTTATCGCTAAATTGGAACTACTCAAGACAAACGTACCGAAACATCAAACAATATAATAAAACAAAATTTAGTTGGACATTTAATTGAAGCACATACTAAAACAGCCTAAAGGAAAAATGTTTATCTCATATTCCATTCAATGTAACTTTTGTCTTCTCTTCTCAAAGCATTCCCTAATTTTGCTTTCTTTTTTCTGTTACCTGTAATTTTAATTTTCTTGGTTTTATACTGCTTACACGGCACCAATAACTATGCATTAATTTCCCCCCAACTAGAAATATTCCTCTTTTTATCAATCCTACTAACTCTTACTTTTGAAAATTAAGTATTTGTTTATCAAATTATTATCCCTTATGTTTTTCATTTATTGATAATTTTTATGCTTTTCGGTACGCAAGCCTTGTGCATAACTCCGTCAACGGTAAAACTGTCACTTACATCTTTCGGAATAGTGACTTGCGTGGAACCATTAAAAGCTGCAGGTTTTCCGGCTCCAGCACCCATAGCTGGAGGAGGCATACTAAAATCACTCATAGGACCATCGTCAAAGCCACCTTTGATAATAAAAAAATAAGAATTATATAAGAAAACCTGGTATAAAAAAATAAAAATAGTTACAGCAATATAAGTTTACAAAAAAGGTACTCTTGAAAAAACCAAATGATCTCCAATTGTATTTCATTATAAGTTTTAATTATATTATACAAAACAAAACATAATAAAGAATTAAAATATAACAGATTAATATGTAAAATTACAAATGATTTGAATAATTGGATTTATGTTAGTTAAATTATTAAAACATTAAATTAATAGAAAATATTAATATGAAGGTCAATTAAGTTGAAAATATTTTTTATTAATTAGAATTTTAATATATTTTAATATATTATTTGAAGATGAACAATTATGAGAAAACATATAACAAATATGTTAAGTTATTATAAAGATACCCAGTTTAGAATTATGATTAATATATTATAAAATAAGTATTTTTATTATTTTTATTATGTATGTAAAAATATGGATACATATCACTAGTCAAAAGTATTCACTTAAATGTTATTTTTGTAAATGTTTCAAAACCTAATATTTTGATTTATAAATCAATAGTTCATAATTATTTATAAAGATAATATTGATATATAATTCATTATCAATGTACATTGTTATAATTAATTGAGTGCGTTATGTATAAACAATAAATGAACAATTATTTATGTATAAATTGTACTGGTATACCTAACCTATAGAGAATGAAAAAATAATATAATAATCAATACCTATTGTTCTTAATTTTAAACATTTTCTTATCATTCTCTAATTAGATTACATTTTCAGTGGTGAATATATAAAATAAATATGTTTAAACTTCCCATTAAAATATATATAGGACATTATTAAATAATTTCCATATGAAATTCAATGTATTCAGTTAATTTAACACTCTTAATCACATCTCATGATAATATTTATATTTCTTGTTGCCTCCCCCATATTAAAATAAAATTAACCTTTGTTTTTAATATATAATAAAAAAATAAAGTGGTAAAACAATTATTTAATCTAATACTTTTTGTACTGGTGCCAACTAAATTAAACCAATAACTAAATACTATTTAAGAAACTAAAAAAAAAAAATAATATTAAAAAATACAACTTACCACCATAACCACCTCCGCCACCACCGCCAAAGTTTCCAGATCCAACATTATTTCCATATCCACCTGGTCCACCACCATAGCCTCCAGCATTGCCTCCATAATTTCCTCCGCCAGTATTACTGAATCCTCCACCGCCACCGCCGCCAAAACCGCCACCTCCACCACGACCACCACCGCCACCTCTGGAATACGCCCTTTAAATTATAAAAAATAATAATAAATTAATGATTAAAATAACAATGTTACATTATTATCAATAAATCAATAATAACATCTAATATGAAAAAGTTTAATATTTATAGTTAGCCATACAAAAACTGGCCAGTGAAAAACAAAAACGTTTTGAAAACTTATGTTTTATAGAAATAATATCTAGAGCTTGTAGCAATTGCATAATATTTTTCAAAACATTTTAAGAAACAACTTTGTTTAATAATTATACTTTATATAATATATAATTTATTGGTACAAGATAATATAAAATATTATTCTGAAATTAAATGTAATACTTACATTCCACGATTATTCATAGGACCACCACCACCACCGCCTTGGAATCTTCCTGGGCCTGGGGGTCCACGTTGATTCATATTACCACCTCTCATACCACCACCACCAGCTGGATTACCATAACCACCGTATTCATCTGAATAGTATTCATCAAAATTATTGGGATCATATGGATCTTCTGCCCCTTTAACAGGTGCCTAAAAAATAAAATCAACAGTAAAATTATACATTGAAAAATGAATAAATTTTAAAAAAACTTACAGTTTTTAATAAATCCAGGACTTCCCTTACACAGTCTGAACAAGTATTTGGCTTTCCAGTTATTTGTACAACTCTATCAGTACTCATAGGACAGCAACTTGTGTAAATCTTAATCCGTGATCCAGTTTTCTAAAATTAATAAAAAAATTATTATTACAGTAATCCCTTATTAAACCCAGTTAAATAAACAAATATCTAGAAGTATTTCATCCTCCTTATAATATGTATGTTTGTATAAATAATTAATAAACTAATAACAAAACATATTAATACTAATGTAAAATTAAAAAAAAACCTAATCTTCTTTTTAACATTGCTTTAAAGTCTTGTCATCTGAGGTTTTACTAAACTTTTTTAGAACATAATCTCTGCGGATATTGAGGGACTACTGTATTAAAAAAAATATTTTTTATTGGATGATATTATACTTAATTTCTACCAAACAATGTACAAAGAATTTAGTTTACTAAAATCAATTAAAACCTTACTCTGATGTAATTTAATTATTTTATTAAAGATTCTATTAATTAATAATAATATGTACTTAACTAACCTCTCTTAGCTCTTTCACTTTTAATCCTCCTTTTCCAATTATACATCCAGCTTGACTTTGGTGCACTAACATTCTGACATCGACATCAGTCTCTCCTTGATTATTATCATTATTACCTTGGCCACCACCAGCTCCACCACGTTTAAATCTCTAATCATAAATAATATTTAAATTAATATAAAATGAATACATTTATTTTTATTTATATTTGAATACTTACTGAACCACCATCTTCTAAATTACCCATAACTTCACCCAAAACTTTCAAAGCATTGTCATTACTTGAAATAATAGTCAGTATTCTACCAAAAAAATAAAATAAATGATTATTTGAATTCACATGAATATATATTAGGCCGACAAAAAAATAAAGCATATTACTAAGAACGGACCAATTTATAGACATTAATTTGTATGTTATTAATATTTTACCATTTAATAATATTGATAAATAAACATGTTAAACAGTAAAAAAGCAGTTATAATTTATGCAGGTAAAAATTGGTCTACTCTTGGTATATTTCCCCATAAAACTCACAAACAGAAAAAGAAATTTATCAGTTTAAATTAACTGATTTACAGGACAAACGGAAAGTGATATAGCATACAGTTCTGTAGTATTTAATTTATATTCTTTAATAGTTTTTGGATATAATGGATTTAGTCTTAAAAGTTATTTTCAGTGTAAAATCCCAGTGTAGGAGGCAATTTTTAAAGTTTTCAAACTATTTTTAAATTAACTGCAAAGAATGAAATTTGAAAAAAACTGCAAGCCCTGAAAGCCATATGAGAAATCAACCTACTTTCTTTAAATAACATTTCTCAATTTTAGAGGCTTTCAGACAATTAAATAATTTATCAACAACAAAATGGTTATAAATACACATCTGAATCTACTAAAGAAAAAAAAAGTTATGCATAAAAGAAAATTTTAAGTATATATATGAGAGATTGATGATGGATGATTTACCGTTCAGGACCCGGGCAATCTGGGACAGTGACTGTGGCATTGTACTGTTAGATGGACAGCATCAGGTAGTATCCGTTATTGTTCGCAGGTCGTATTCGTCGATGATTGAGGTTCAGGGCATATGCGTGGTATATGCAGAGGGGCCCAGGGTACCACGGGACATGTGAAATAAATCACATCGAGGGGCATGGGCATATGGGCATAGAACACATAACAAATTTCCAAGATCAGTCCTGTTTTGGTTAAGTTACATAGCAACTATACATGATTATTATTTGAACTTTATAATTCCAGTATCCTGTTTTTTAACTTAATATGTTCCGAGAGGAAAAATATCAAATAGGCCTACTTACCTTCATAAATATTTCTATTCATTTTTTTTTAAATTTTATTAGATCCAATAATTGGGAATATTGACAAGTATAAAATAGTCTAACAATATTCCTTCATGGTTAACTGAGTGCCTCAACCAAACAAGAATAAATTATAAAGGGATTAAATGTACATAACAATAGTCAATAGTAGGCCTATTTTGGTTGGTTTTAATATATTTAACAAACATAATTTTCAAATTTTAAACAAAAAACTCACGTCTGTACGCAGTCTGGAAATGTTGAATCCACCCTTACCAATAATTGAACCAGCAACCTAAAATAAATAATTATCAAAATATAACCAATAACAGATAAATTATTCAAATTCATAAAAGTTAGGAAGCAAAAGTGTACCTTGCTTGGAATAAGAACTCTTAATTCTATGTCATCAGGACCCATCTTAGGACGTTTGAACGGGGCATTTGAATGGCCATCATTGAATCTCTTCATGTCTAAAAAGAAAAGAAAGTAATGTTTTATAATGCAATCAACCCAATTTGAATCAATAATCAATAAAAAATGTATGTTGTACAAAACTATTAATTTATTGTTTTTAATTTTTTAAATTTTAAAACATAGATAATTGAGCAATTTATCAAAATAGAAACTACATAATTAGAAAAAAATACAAGTGTGACATGCCGCTCCCCTCTACCAGTAATACTATAGTAAGTAGTAAGTGTTATAACTTTTATACAATTTTAAGATTAAAGACATTAATGGCCAATTAACTTCTTATCATTTGATTATTTGGGGACAAAGTGGCTAAAGTCAGAGGCTCAAAAGTGCAGTCGCCAGTTTGAACCTTGCTATGGGTGAACCTCTCTATGAGAAAATGTCTAGGAAAAAAGACCAAACCAGGCAAGGTCCAAATTTTTTTTTATCAGAAACCATTGCAGGGCTTGCAAACGTTAAAAAAACAATATATACGACAAAAACAGATTGAAATTTGTACACATAATTAAAACGGAAAACAGTAAAAAAAAATTATTAAATATAACAAAACATAGCAATTAACAAAATATATATCATTAAACAAAAATAATGCAAAAGATATAATTTAATAACCATTTACTTAAAAGTTATAATATTGGTTTCGTAGAAATATTTATTTCCCGCGATTGATTATTATCTTAGATTCTTAGCAATCAATCCAAGAATTTGTTATATTCCGTATTACTGGTATTAGGGACATTCCATGCATTTTAAATTATTTTTAAGGATAAAACGATAAACGCAAAAGTTGTTAACCGTTTTAATTCTGAAAAATGATAAACGCAAAATTTGAAAACGTTTTACTTTAAAATAACAAAAATTGTTAAACGCTTATTATGTAAACAACGTAAAACGAAATATTTGTTTAAAATGCGAGCCCCGGTACCAGTCATTTTTTGTTGTTAAATTCACGTGTTTTCATAAATATTTTTGCCGTCAACAAAAAACATATTTGAAAAAAAATTTTTTTTTTAGAATATCAATAAATAAAAATCAGTTGTTTAGCAGTAGTTATTATGTTCCTGTAAAAGTTTAGAAGTGCACAACTTTAAATACTTCGTAAGTTAAATCGTAATAGTTAACTAATTGTTCATAATACGATTTTTATAGCACACTAACATTTTAGAAAAATATTCTGTTTTGTACACAATTAATAAATGTATGTTATTATTTAATAATAGCAATTTTTAAAAATAAGGTCGATAATCCCGATAACGGATATCAATTATACTATACAGTGTTTTTACACGATTTAAATACTTGACAATTTATAAGCCACAAATAAAATAATCTAAGACGTGTAAACGATAAATATATTATATATATACATATACACAACATATCATTATTAAATATTATCAGTGTATTGTAATATGAGGCGTGTAGTTTCAAAACCAGCCATAAGACAATTTATTGAAAACTAGTTTTTTTGCATTTTCTAAATGGTCACACTGTTATTATAAGTCCTTTAAAAAAATTGAACACACCAAAAGAAGCCATATATTGACTAAATTGACCAAAGTTTTATTTTGAAAATTGTAGTTGGTTTCTCACCCATCTAAAAATTTACCAATTTAAAAATTGGTTATAGCTGGTTTTGAAACTACACGCCTCATATATTATACGTATACAACCAACTGTGTATTCGTATATTTCACAATATTAAATATGTAACTATAATAAAAACAATTTTACTGTGTAGCGCTAATAACCAAGTTGTCGATGAGAATAAAGATCAATTAAAAAAAAAAACAAGTACATTTATAGAAAAACGTAATAATTAATAATAACTATTTAAAAAAGTATCGCACAGTTTATAGCTAAATATTATTTTCTAATATGTAAATACTGAGCAGTCAAATCGAGATTAAGAAGTCGGTTTAAGTTTTGTACTCTTTTTTTTAAACTTAATAATTTTAATATTAATAATTCTATTTCACAATCAATATAATTTAAGATCGTTGATTCAGATTTAATTGCACTAAAAACACACAAACAATGGTAAAAAAAAAACCAAGTAAATGGGTAAATATTCCCATTAAATAAAGTAACCTAACGTTAACAAAATCAAATATTAATAAAAATATATATTACATATACCTACCTTTTTTTTAAAAAAAATTCGTAACTTTTTTTGTAGTTATTTATAACGATATAATAATGTTAAAATTATGTTAGGAAAAAATCGGATAAGAAATAAGATAAAATGTAAGATTAGTTAATTTGAATTAAGAAATTCTAGCATGATCTATGCAATCATTTTTAATTAATTAAGTGGTAAAATAATATTATTAGTTTTAAATAAACACGCAAAATGATTGTTGTGAAAACTTACAAAAATTTAAAAAGTTCAGTCAACTATAAGTAGCTCACAAGGGAAAGGAAAAAAAAAGAGTTACGAACATTTTGAATTAACAAAATTCAACAAATTATGATAAGTTATGACTACAACTGAAAAATACTCAATTAAATATATTTTTAAATATACCTACCAAATATATATGACAAATATTGTGAAATTATCAGTCACGATTTATTTAGGATCAAACAATTTACGTTAAATAAAAAACCGCATCTTGAAGAGATTATTTTAATAATAAAATTTTTAATTAAACCACTAAAATAACAGTAAAAAGTTTTTTGAATGTATTCTTTCATACAATTTTAATTTTTCTAGAAAGTACCTAAATATAATAATTTATCAATACAAAATATTAAAATCTATAAAAAAAAAAAAATTAAAACCCAGCAATTGTCAAGTGTACTTATATCAAGGATCTCATTTTACATAATCATTTTAGCAAGGTTTGCATATTACATAATAAACGTTGAGAATTGGTGGGGAGCGATTTGATCGAGGGTAGTTTCATTCACCTTGAGTTCACTGGCATGCATGATACGGCAGACAGCAGACTGGCGCCAACAACCAACCCCTTTTACCCTGCAAGGGGACACTTCCTCTATTCCTATTGATCCAGTAAAAACCAATGTCATGCTATTGCCCCCCAAGTGTATACACTGAACTAGACAATATATTGATTTAAAAATGACGAAAGTCCATCAACGTAATTAAATTAATTTTATTAGTTAAACAAAAAAGTTATAAAATAATATTAAATTTTATTCATACAAATTATTTCAACAATTTTAACACATTTGTTTGTATAAAAATTTTTTTTTCAAGTTCTACGATTTTTTTTTTTGCGACAAATATATTTATAAAAATTCAAATAATAATTTTAATTAAGTAAAAATATAATTCCAATCGACCTACATGTATATAGATTTTTTTTTAATTAAATTAATAAATGTTTAAAATATAAGTTCCGAAAAGCGAATACCCAGATACCTTTTTGTGACAAACTATAAATAAATATATTCAATTCGTAATTATATTAACAGTTTAGGTTAATTATTGCAAAAATAATTTTAAAAACGTATAAGAAATTAATATTATAATTAGATTAAAATTAATACAATAAATAAACTATTTATTTAAATATTATCATCAACGTCTAACCTAAAACAATACGTTTTTTATTTATTTTTTCATACTAATTAATATAAAGAGTACCTAACCTAACCCTTAGCACACCATTTAAATATATATTATTATAGTATATAATATAATATATATCATCAATAAAAAATAAATCTTTTATTTTGTATTTGCTACACGTAAAAAAGAATAATTTATAAGCTTATAAAATTATTACTAATTAATAATTACATTGTTTTAATGATCGGAATATAAATATTTGGTTAATAAAAAATGAACTTCGAAATATTTTTAAAAAAATATGAAGAAAGTTGGAATATTAAACATAAAATTAATAATATACAGTTTTCAAAGACTTACCCATATTATATTTTAACTTAAAAATATATTCATAAGGGAAGAAGTAGACTGTTTGACTGCTTTACTCAGACTGATATTAAAGGGAAACTAAGGGCACCTGGTAGACACTCGGTAGTGCTGTTTACAAAACAGTAACCATGGTAACTACAAGTTCAGAAATTGACCACTAACGGTCAGTTTTAAGTTGACTAATTTATTGAAAAGTAAAATAAAATGGTATGTTATACAGTTTATTATTATTTTTTAATATCTATCATATTATATACTTACGTATTATACGAACACATATAATAATAGTATAATAAATATTTAACTAACATGCATGCCAAACAAAGGTATTTTAATAATATTATATTTAACTACATACATATATACCTACTTTATAAAAGTAAAAACGTAATACATTAATTTATTATTAAATTAAAATAAATAAAAGCACGTATGCACAATGCACATGTACATAGTAGTTATTTTACTAGTTATTGCTATGCATTTTTCAATATTACTATAACGTGTTATAAATTATAATATACAAAATCATTCACAAATCACAACTGCATTTTCTTTACTACCCATCAAAATTAGTAACACATTTTATTGGTTGGGCAATTTTTGAAAAATTAAAAAATTATCAGTATTTGTTATTAAATTAAGTTGAAGTCCTAAATCGGGATAATGGATTATTTCAACATTAAACTGAATATTTTTAAAAGTGAAATTTAGTCGATTAGATCGTGACACGCTGACATTTATATTATTGTATACCTACATTAAAATATTGGGTATTACGTAAGACATGTCCGCATTATATAAAGGTACAGGGTGATCATTTTAAGTGGTGAACTTTTATTTTATTAAAAAGTTATACCGTTTTCAGAAATATTTTTTTACATTATTTAGTCATTACTCATTACTAAGACTGGGATGATTTTGATGCACTTTACATTATTTTCCAGAGCTAAATACGCGATGCTCGTTTTTTAACATATATTTTTGAATTACAATAAGTTTTTGTTTGGCATTTTTCCATTTTTTTAAAGCAGTTTTAGGGTTTATAGGGCATCCGGTTGTATTAAAATGTTATCTCAAGATTTTTGCTTGAGAAAGTAACTTAGTAACGTACTAACAAGGAGTTGACATAATCAAATATTATTAATCTTAATTTTTCGACGTAAAATGGAGATAACGAATAAATGGAGGTAAATAAATGGAGATAACCAACAATTACAAGAGAATAATTATTTTTCAGATTAAAAGTCCATGTAAAAAATTTGAATTGTGCAGTCCTGCAAACATTTTTTTAATTTAATAAAATAATATTAATTGTTTAAACTCGTTTAAAATTAAAATAAAGATGGGCAAGTGCAGTACTGCTATGCTCTACATAGGTGTCGTAAGAGTTATCATTATGGATGTGTAAAATTTGAATTCAACAAAATAAATTAATAGTATACGAAAAACAATTAAGTGCAAAGAAGACGGTCAGCCTAATTGCTAATTATATTTTATGATAATATTGCTATTAAAATTATGTTTTCGAAAACATTGCATTTGAAAATGTCATTGTGTGTACTGTGATACAGGGTGTAACAGGTCTATTTGACTAATGCAATAACTTATTTTCTATTTAATATTTTTAAGTTTTTTTTTTGTCATGATTTGTAGAGCTCTGCGCTATAAGTTTAATATTTTTCTAATAATCAAAGATAGCTATTTCATAAATAAGTATTTAAAAACCATTTTGGCGTTTAAAACTTTTAATTTGGTTAAGTCGTTAATTTTTAAACAATTGTCAAAGTGTGTTAAAATTCAAAATTATTTCTTGCTTATCACTGTTACTGCTGTAAAAGTTATTGCATTAGTCAAATAGACCTGTTACACACCCTGTATAATATATAATATACTTTAAAAGTTGCAAGTACGAATAAATACCTAACTATAACATTATTATTCTTCGTTTAACCACTAATGTCATCCAAATTTGAACTTAAAATATCTATAAAAAAAAAATAGTAAATATATTTTTTGGTTACAGTATAAACTACTTATTTTATCGATAATAATAGAAAAAAAAAATCAAAAATATCTTATGCTTATAAATTGTTCAAAAAATAAAAATATTTTTAAAATTATACCATGTATAGGTAAAGCTTTATCAATACTTAGTGAAAATTTCAAGTATCTTCGTTTATTCATTATCGAATTACAACAAAATAAGAAAATCGTTCAATGAGAAATCGTTTGGATTACGGGTGAATATCCTATGTCCAACTTCAAATGCATATAAAAAATGTATTAGTCTGTCCAGTAAACTAATTTTTTTTCTGTGAAAGATAAATAAACTTATGAGAAATCTTGTATTAATTTGTTTAAAATTAAATAATTTTTTCAACTACTTATCGTGTATGCCACAAAAAAAACACAAACATTGTAAAATCAATACATTCATTGCACCGCTAAGAATTTAAAAATAAGTGCATTTTTTAAAAATTTTAGGTATAAACTTATTTTTTGATTTCTTTTAGAGCATTACATTCTTAACCCTATTCGTAACCTATATAACTATATTATTTACAATTTTTATTGTAACCATTTCTTCAGTTTCTTTCATATCAAACATTTCATAATCCAAAACAAACTGAATATTATTCTATATAAAAATCAAATTTTGAATGATTAGTTAATTTATTAAAACTTTCAAGTTTAGATAAGCTGAGTTTAGTGGCACAGGGAAATCCCGCAAAATGTAGGTCTACCTTATCCCTCTACTCATATCATTTTTAACTTTGAGTTATAACTAACTATAAATATAATAACTATTAACTACTTATACAAAATTCAAATTTTATAGTCAAGAAATTATTTTCCAGAAAATTATTTTGCTTTGGAAAATGAAATTAAAAATGTGTCTGTCGTTCAAATGAAACTTAAAAATTGTAACAATAAAAATATAATTACTTTTCTAAATAGTTTAGTAATGATTTCAAATTTGGAAAAAAAATATTTCAATTACTTTTCATTAAAATAATTGTTTACTTTTAAAATAATTAATTATATATAATATACCTTACGCATAATATAATTAAAAATATCATCAAACAGTAAATTATGGGATAAATTACATTATACTGATTAAAGATGTTGGTGTAACAATAAATAAACAATTTAAATAATTGTAGAAATTCCTTTGTCTTTATAATCTAAAAATTATTATAAAACAATTATTTTTTCTTTACTTGTAAAGAAAATAAAAAAGCTTAATTTTATTTACAATGATGTTTTGCTGACATTTAATGACAATTCTATGAAAATTCTGTCATTACTGACAATATAGGGGGAAAACTGTTTCATATTGCTTTTAATTTTAAAGCAAAGTTTAAGATCAATGATTTTTAATGTAGTTATAAATTTAGTTTAAAAACTAATATACGGAGAATAACCCGATGTGAAGCTTTCTTCAATCAATATTGTAATTACTTATTTTACATATACCTTAGCCTGAAACATACTGTGGTGCAATACGGATTAATAATAAAAGCTAAAATATAAAATTGATAAATTTACTATATATTATATTATGTTAAAACTGTATTGATGCATAATCAGAATGTTAATTGTAATTAAGTCTTAATAAAAAAATTATATAATATATTACATACAATTAAAATATTTTTTAAAAATATATATGTATAAAGAATAGATTTTTTTAGATAACTTGACAAAAATAATCCAATTTTTAAGTTAAAAAACCAATGTTTAACTTCTAATATTCATGTTAGTTATACTTTAAATAATTAACCTCTAATAATAAATGCAATACACTTAATATCTAGAATTTTGCAATATTGTGTTTTAATTATTTTAAGGATTGTGCTCAATATGTTTAACATACTATAACTTAATAGTAAGTCTAGACAATAGAAATATTAGTTAATAGTTTTACGTTTTTATTTTATTTTACCTATTTATTACTCTTGTTTATAACAATATACGTGTTACACAATGAAAACACCTAATAAGCATGAAGCCATTCAAGATTCATGATTAGGACAGGATTTGTATAGGTTTCTAATTTAAGCTGACTTAACTTCCAGGTGTATAAGCTATAATTGTAAAATAAAGCTTAATTTACAAACAATACTAAAAATTATAGTAAAATATTGAAAAAGAAAATACTATACTACAATATTATATGATGTACTCATCGTGCCAATAAATACAAACCATAGGGTATTATTATTTGCTACACATATGATATTAATAAAAGAAAAGGGGCAAAGTAGTGTCATCCATTATGAAAATAAGCTCTTTGTTTGATTGCATGTTTGCATGTCAACTGTGGGAATGAAGTGGTACCAGTTTGTTTGTTAACAGTTGCTATGGGAAACACCCATAATATTAAACAGTTTTTATAACCACAGGTCACAGCGTTAATAAAATATTAACAAAATAATAATTATTATAAAAACCAATATTTATACAAAGTTCAAACATAACCAATGGGTAATCCAAATATTCCAACATAATACATATATTTTTTAATTTTCTGTACACATAAGATGGATTTTCACAATACATTTGAATAATAAAAATAGGTGATGAGATCTAGTTGTAACATGTATGAATTGAGAAAGAAGTCACTCAGTGAGTACTGAGTAACATAACTTAAGATGTTTATTTTTAATAATATAGCATATTGTGTAACATGATTGTATACTTTTTTACTCAAAAAAGTTAAAAAACAATTTGATTGCATACAAATAAAAAAGTTAGTAAAATAAGAAAATTTGGTAAGACACTGTAAAGTTGAATTAACATCATCGTAAGAGGTTTATATTTGTGTACATCAACTAACATTAATAGTATACTGAACTCACAAATACCCTACTAATTATTAATGGAATAAAATAATCTCAATACTCCATCCAAGCAAAAATTATCTCGTTAAATTTTATTTAAAATTAAAATTGGTGTAAAAACAATTAAAAGTAAGCTGTTTTTATGTATAGGTAAGTACCAAAGTTTGTAAGGCAAATTAGTATTTTGTTATTAAAATATGAAATAATTTGTGAGCTGCTTTCTAATACATTCCTAATGATGCTAAACAAGTGGCATACCCTCAGTTGTGCTGTCCTAATGTATAAAAATCCTGGGTATGCCGCTGATTAGAATATCAAATAGATCAGAGTGGATTGTTTGATTTGTAATGGAAAAAGTGATGTTAGTGATAACTGATTAAACAAAGTTTTGCATTAGAAGGTTTGGATTTTAGATGTTGATATGTTTGAAGAGCTTCAAATTTGGATACTATTGATACGAATATACGATTAGATTTAAAAAATGGGTTTGAGAAAAATGTAATGTTTAATTTGGTTAAAATATTGATAAATAAAAATATATTAAACTTAGTTAAAAAATGAAACACAAATGAATAATCTAAGTAAAGAATTCCTAATGCAATGGTTTATTGACTAGATTTTAATACCTTATAATACTATATATTCATTATTTTAGCAATTTATAAATAAATATAATTATTAATTATGCTAAGAAATGCCCATTTTTATTTGAATGTATTCATACCTAAATACTATATCCGTGTGTATTCAAATGACAAGATATAAATAAGTTAATATTATTTATAAATGCACCATTATTTTATTCTATTAAAAATAAACATTTTAAGAGGTATGGTTTATAAAGAAAAGACAGTAGTAGGTACCTACAATATTTCATCTATAGTAACAGTTGTACTAATGATGGAAAATGGAAAAAAAGTTAAAACACTTAAGAATTTGGAACATTTAAAATAATATTTTAATAACCACTTTGAACAATAGGTCAGTTTTGTGTAGAAAACATGTAAATAAAAAGATAAAATCTACTATTCAGATATCATATAGGTACCCGTAATATACCTAATATTCGTTAGTTATAAATGGAAAATTGTGTGAGATAACTGATACTAATAGATGTTTTTCTCATCTATATACATTTTTTTTTTTATACTTATTAGTTATTAAAATTAAAATTTAATTATAACCCGTAACACTATTTGTTTATATTTGTAATGTAATAACTATACTTGTAAACTTTTTTCTCATCCAGACAATTTTTTTTAGAAAACAAACTTTTTTTCTTACCATCACTAATGGTCAAAAGTAGAACTGAGTTATTAATGTTATCATTATGATACTTTTATAACTAAATTTGATTAAAATCATAAAAGACTTAATTAGATATAGGTTGTTAAGGTTAGGTATTTTGATTATAAATATACCATAGGTAGTTGAGTTATATAAATTGAGTATTAATATTACAACATAAATAGGTAGGCCATACCTTTATGCTTTATATATTTTCAATGAGTTCAAATCATTTTCATTACTTATGTCAACAATTGTATGAATAAAATTCAATTAACTCTATAATTAGATACTGACAAAAGTATATTTTAGATTGTGTATTTAACTTTCTGATAATTTATTTAATAAACAATAATTTTTCAGCTTATGAAAAAGACAAAAAACAAATAAAACTGAGTAGAAATTAAACTAATTGAAGAACTATAATAAATAAAATTAAATAAATCTCAATATTAAAAAGCCATACTTATCCCGGGTTGCTCAAAAATTGATTAATTTAATGATGATTCACTAAAATGTAATGAACCAATCAATGGCACTAAATCATGTTTAAAGAACCATAGATTGGACATGATTGCTTATTATACTAACCCAAAATTAGATACTCAAAAGTCAAAACCTATATAATTTCAAAGAACGTTTATAAATATAATATAAAATTAAAGATTTAAACTATTCGTAATATATTATAGTTTATTTTATTTATAATAGTTGGACCTAAGTACCTCAAAATTATTCATAAAACAATCCTATAATTTTAGACTATTAATGACATAGATCGCTTACTTTGGAGTTTGGACGTAGCAATTTATTAATTAATAATTATTGAGGCGTTCCTGGGCTGCGACCAAACCTTATACTTATGAACCAAATAACTTTAGCAGTGGTCTGACCTAATGGCCATCCGGCAAAACCTTATACAATATTCATACAAAAAGTCCAGGCACCCAGCTGTGGGGTTGGATAGTCAATGTTGTTATATTGACACCATGGTAACGCACTACACCGGCCACATGAAAATTAATAGTTAGCCCCATAGTATAATTTACCAGGGGACTGGTAGGTGCGGGCAGGCACTAGGCCAGCAAAATGTTTGGAAAAACGGCTGAGGGTGTAGGGCACAAGGGGAGGGTGTATCCAGCGTACGACAACTACAAAGGACAAACACACAACGGGTCATTACTCGTATGGCGTACGCACGGGTGAGGGAAACGGAAAAATACCTAACCATCGGTCGTTACGCCTATGCGCGTGCGGTCACGTATGTGCCACCGCCGGACCGTTACTAAATACTAGGTACACCGCTACGGCGGGAAACAAAATGCGTATTACTATTGCGAAAACTTTCACCCTCACGCGCAGCTGGTCCCATCGGAGCTTTAGCGTTTCCTACATTATTTACAATATAAAATGCGGGGGCCGCCGAACGGCGATTTGCAAATCAACCGGCCGGGAAGCGGGCAGCGATTTCGTATTTGTAGAAAACACTGTAAGGTTAAAACGTGTTACCTGATGATTCGGAAGTACGGTCTCGTAAGCGTCTAAACTGCAGCTGTGAAACGTCAATGCCGGTGAATGTGCTACCTAGTTTCTTCTAAATACGGCAGTAAACAATATCATAAACAGAGGAGAAAATAATAATGCGGCGGACAAACCGACAAACGTATAAGAGTATATTAACAAATTGTTACGACTTCAAAATGGCTGAACCGCAACCGCGTCCTTGCTGCCGGTCAGAGTCCACATCCATGGCGGTGCAGTAGAGGGGTACATTTCCAAGGAGTACTATAAGCTCGTAAACACACTCGTCGTCGATGGCGGGTTTTCGGAGGTTTTAAAAAACAAGAGAATAAAAAAATCAATAATTAATTAATAATTGTATTCCATTCAGAGAAAATAATGAGATTTTTATTAGCTATCACACCTACAAATATAAATATATTATCTATATGGATTTTACTTTTTACAAATAAATCAATGGCAGGTACCTAAATAATAGGGTAGACTTTTTTTTTTGTCATTTTTTGGAGTTATCAATTTCTACATTTTTCCATAAGAGAAAGAAATTTATTATTGATTTGAATTCTGAATAAACAATTTATTCATAATTTATGCTACTTTATTTTACTTAAGGGCAGTAAGTTAAAACTATTTCATAACTAAGTACCTCCATTAGGATTTACTTACTATTTAGATCTCTTCACTCTGTACTTCTTGTCATTAATATATCAAATATAATCAAAAATATTAATAACAATTATTCAAAGAGTGTAACAAATGGCCTAAATAATAATTATGTTTAAAAAAAATACTGCTGTTTGTAAACTTATCTGAAAACCTTGGTTCAGCATTTAATGTAATAATACACATTAAAAATTGCAGTTTATCTCATATACTCATGTATACTAATCTACATAAAACTTTTATTAAATTGGGGCATTTGTAAAAATCTCATCCTTTATATTGAAATACCCCAAAAACTCTCCTTTAGAGCTTAGGAATAAAAAATAAAAAATGCATGTTATCATTAAAAAATGATAACGATAAGAAATAATAATATATTTTCAATAAATGTTGTATTAAATTACTTACAATTATTTTTTTTTTTTTTTTTTATTAAGAAAGACAATTTACAATCTGTACACAATAATTACAATAAGCAATAAGCAAATAAGATAAAAAAAAACAGAATTAAGTAACATGAATATCGTGTTGAGGAAGAAACCCAATGGTAACACCTCCTTTACTAATTTAACAAGTCTCTACACCATTTACGCTTAAGTCTGCGTGGTGGGTTTTTTGGGAGGGTTAGGGTGGACATTTGTGATATTAAAGTATTGCTATGCGTGCTTAAATTTTGGTGGAAACGTTTGTACATCGTTTTGGCAAGTTCAGTGGTAGTTGTTATTTTTAGGTCATTGTGTAAGGTAGAGTTTGAAACGTACCAGGGTGCTTTGGTTACTAACCCTTAGTGCAACTGACTGAAAGGCCTGAATTGGCCTGATATTCGAGGGCTTGGCCGGACCCCAAATTGCTATTCCATAAGACCAGACTGGTCTTATGATTGACTTCCTTACAATTATGAGATAAAAAACCAGTTTTTTAAATAATAAGTGTCTTATATAAAATCAATTATATGGTATACTATTTGTAGTATTAACACTTTTGGGGGACGGAGTGGCCGAGCAGACTAAGGCGTCGGGGTCCTAACAAGCACCGTCACCAGTTCGAATCCCGGCCGCGGGCGGCGTCGCTATCTGGGCAGGCAACTGCTTAGGTTGCAACCGGGCATAGCAGAACCCTACGGGTGCCCAATTCAAAATTCTGCGAAATAGAACTAGACCTTCAGGCCTACTCCCAGACAAAAAGCGCCATACGAAAAAAAAAAAAAAATTAACACTTTCATATTGTAAAAAAAATTAAATTAGAAAAATCTAACTTGACGTATAAATAATGAACTAATATAATATTGAATTAATTTCCAAACTTTATACTGTTTTGAATTTTCTTACCATTTAAATGTTACTGAAGAAATTAATAAAAATAATGATTCTAACAACTTACTGAGACCAGTTCTAAAATCAGTGGACAAAACTTACCGAAACTCATTTTTTTTATGTGGAAGAAACATCCATAATTCATACAAACATATTTTCTCATTGATTTACATCATAGACCATGTCCTGTCCAGCTGCTATTTGAAATAAATCAGTGGTATAACCACTACCAGTAGGTATAACAGCAGCTACACATTTTAAAATATATAATTCAGTATATGTATATTATTTGAATATTTGAAGAAAAAATATGGTATGTTGACTGGAATAATTATAGATACAGATAGGTGGGTTCAAAAGAAATGCTGTTTCTATAAACCACTTAGTTCTTTGCACAACTGAAATTAATAAATGTGGAAAACATTTTTCAATATAATCCAAAACAAAATTAATTTTGATTTGAAGTTTTTTTGTAAATAAACTATTCTCAGTATTTAATAAATCAAAATAATACAATTTATTAAAATAAATAATCTTACTTTAAAATAAATAAATATATTTAATTTTAGGTGCATATCCAGTAGTACTGTATTTTACACAAAATGAACACTTTTTTATACCAGTTATAAACTGATATAAATTACATTTAGATAATTTGTTAGTAAATTAATTTATGAAGTGTAAGTACCTAAATTAAAAATTAAATGGCTTGAATGCTTATAACTTATAAGTAAAAAAAAAATATATAAATCAATTTAATTAAAGTATAATAATAACTTATAATAAATTAATATATAAAATAAATTGTATTCAACTAAATAAATAATTTATGACTATATTTTCAGTTTCTGTTCATCTAGTAGAAATAAAATTACAACATAACTATATGAACTGTATGAATTGAGTATAATAAATTATGTCATTAACAAAACATGAAGCGTAAAACGATTATAGTCCATAAAAATAAAATAAAATATTTGGGTATACATTAAATTCAAAACTATAGCTTTTATATTAAACAAATTGATATTTTTAAAATATTTTAAATTAAGAAACATAAAATATATGTTTGATAAATAATTTATATTTACTCTGGAAGACAAATTGAAGATCTACCTTTAATTTTAAATTAATTACAGTCAGTTTAGAAAATAAATATATACAATGCTGTCACAGTAAAAATAAAACTTTGGCCTTATAACATTAGTAGGAAGTTATTTTGAAACTAATATTAATAAAGCCTGCAAAAAATACTTCAGCCTAAATAGTTTACTATTATAGTAAGTTCCATTTCATACAAATGCTTTTTTTACATAAATAAGTTAAGTATATAAATTAGTAAACAGAACTCACTCTAATATAATATTAATTGCATACAAGTTTTACTAATTATATGAGGAAAGTATTATTTTTAATTTAACTACTAGGATCAATTTTTGTAAATGTTTAAATAACAGTAATTTATTATTAATGGTAATATTCAAATCATAAATAATTAAAAAAAAAATAAGATCTTTGTACGTGATCGTTTTACAACATTATGTAAAGTTTAACATAAAAATAAGCTTTTAACTTAATATCATAATATTATTTTATTAAGTACAATTTATGAATGTATAAATGGTCACAAAATTATTTATTTTTTACTTCATACAATTTAAACTGGGATCAGAAATTCAATTTCAATTTTTCTTCTAATTTAATCAGTAATTTATTTTAGATTTTGTATGCATCAATTAATAGTGTATAAAGCAGAATACAAAAAAAACATAAAAATAAAAGTAAATAAAATAATAATAATTAATATTAGTATAAAAAAGTACGGGCTTTTTAAAAAAATTAATGACAATTAAAAATCAATAATTAACATGTGATAAACTCTGATTAACTACAAGTGTTTTTTAATATTTTTCTTATTGGATTCGTTCTTATTACTAAAATATTGAATAAATATTTTCACATGATAACACATTTGTCGTTAGTTTGAGGATCACCCTAAAAAAATATTTAACATTACAACAAAAATATATCAATTTATAATTTTATACATAATTTTACTGACCTAACATTGTTGGGTTTACTATAAGTTAGGCTAGTAAAGTTTGCTACTCCGTACAAGGAAGTACGGTAATTTTAAAGGATCTATACAGAAATTTAATTTTTCTAATACCAGCAACACTGTACATAACACATATTTGTGACAATTGCACAGAATTACTTCATTCTCAAATTTTAAAAGGGTGTGCGTATAGACTAAAGATGTTTATAGTCTGTTCACAATAAGAATAGTAGTCGGCGCCGGTCATAGCTAAGCCCATGCTTCCTCGCGCTTGGTCAACCACTTGCTCAGCTGCGATAGTAGCAACTGCAGCGCGCAGCGGCTGGCGACTGTAATCGACAGTTCGATACATGGTCGTAATTTGCAATTATGCAATTTCAGTTATTTGTGCTAGTCGGATGTCTATGATAGACTAATTGGCCGTTCTCGAGAGTGGCAGTGCCGGCAGAGCGCGCGCTAGAGAAGTCACGCCCATGCGCACAACTCGGCCGCCGACTACTATTCTTATTGTGAATAGACTATAGTGTTTACACATCAATAATATCCTTTTTTTATTGGTCACGATAAATATGTAAACATTATAAAATGACAAAGCAAATTTTATACATTTATTTAAAAACCCCACATTTTAAATGTTAATTACTTGTTTAACTAAATAAACAACTATTTTTAAAAATTACAAAAAAATGCAGATATCACAAAAACTTGTATATTTATTTTAATTAAGTTAAAGATAATACATTTTTAAAAAAATAAGTCGAGTTGTCATTCTTAAATATGTCCAAATTGATTTAATGAGTATTCAACTCAAAACTTAAAATTTTAAAGTTTGAAAGTATGTTCTATTGAATAATATTATAACTACATTTCTTTATACATAATTTATTAAACTATGGGGGAGGTTATACCATCATAACATTATTGGGCCTATCTTAAACGTGTAAAAGTTATAAATTTCACATAATGATTTACCTATTTTAAATTATAATATCGTTTTTTTTTTTTATTATTTAATCGTAAGTGTATTTTTGAGATAATAAGACTAAAGTGGAATAAATGTAATACATTTATTTTTTAATTCTTAGAATTACTACCTAACTTGTATAGGCGGAAATCAGTTCAAATTGCAGGGGGGGCTAATATTTTGAACGTCGATGTAAGCAGCCATGAAGATAATAGTTTTAACCACAGTAGATATCTACTGTTGTTATCTAGGTTACAAACTATTATATACATTTTAAGCGATTTCCTTCCATAAAAAAAATGTCCACAAAGAAATTTTTTAGCTTTGACCGTCTATCAGTCCTCAGTAATCAAAATGTGAAAAAAGTATAACATCAATAAATTATGTAACACGAACAAGTTTTATGAGGGCTTAGCCTCTCATCCCCTCTCATTTCTACCATTACTTGTTATTTAAGAACAAGTTTTAGTTTAATACACAAAAGTTGAGTAAAATAGTTTTTTACTACTTACTGGTTGATGAAACAATTCTGTTTCATAATCACCATATCCTTCATTGGCTCGTGAATGGGAAACTTGTCCTTTTTTAAGTTCATGAGTAGCTATTTCCTGAAAAAAAATATAATACAGTAATAATATTTATTGAATTTAATTTAAAATGTGCATACTTGACCCTCAGGATTTAAAAGTATTGTAGCCATAAGTTCACCAACAACCCAAGCTTGAATGTTCATGACAATTGATCCAGCACTAGGTTCATGAATTTGATTACTGGCAGTAGAAGACCATACAGTTAACCAATTACCAGCTCCTAGTTTTACCGAACGATGAAACTTGAATACAGTAGAAACATTTTGCTCAGCAGTAGTGCGTACTAATTCATATCCACTCAATGCAAACTCCTAAATACAAATTATTTATTATTTCTTAATTCAAACATACATTTGAGTATTTAATTTCTACCTTTGATCCTTTGTTGTATAATTTTACAAATTGTCCATCTGGGCACACTTCACAAATTTCAATATCACTAGTTGATGAAGCAGTGATAATATTAGAAAATTCATACTCGGTTTCATCACGTTGAAACAATTTTCTTTTTTTGCCTCTTGGGCTGCCCACTACAGACGTATTTGGAGTAATACTCAACCTCCTTTCTTCACTCTCTAATAATTTTCGATAAGCACTTATTTCCATATCCAGTGCTACCTTTATATCCATTAAGTCTTGATATTCTTGTACTTTCTGTGACATATCATCTTGCATAGCTGTTAATTGTTGATCAAGTCCTTGAATTTCTGATATATATTTAGTTCTTTGAGTTTCTTTTAATCGTTCTAAATCAGTAATTTTTCTCTAAAAAAAAAAATAATAATAATGATTTAGATTAGAATTCAATAAAATAAAATAAGCGTTATACATACCAAATAATCATTATTAGAGGACAATAAATTAGTTATTTGTTGATTTAATTCAGCAACACGTGAATTGGCCACATTGATATCTTCTTGAGCTGCTTCCATGGCTTTTTTTTTGCGTTGCAATTCATTTTCCAAATTTTGAAACTACAGCGATCAATTTTTTTTTTAAAAATTCATTAAATATACATGGTTATTATTATCATTAAAACACTAAATATACCTTGCTATCAAATAAATCAGAAATTTCTTTCTTGTTTCGTTTAACATCTTCTTCAGCTTGTTGTCGTAATGTTTGTAATTCAGACTGTAATTTATCTTCATATTCTTTAATTAAACGTCCATCAACTTCTGTAATAACTTCAGTACGGCGGCTAGTTCTTGTATCATTAAGTTGTTGTTTATGAACCTATGGAAAATATAAGTTTTTAATGCAACGAATATAACATAATATGCATTAACCTTACCTCTTCTTTAAATTTGAAATTTTCTTTCAAGCTTTGTAATTTGTTTTCAGCTGTAACTCTTTGTAAAATTTCTTCTTCTAATGTTTTTTGAACATCCTTAACATTTTTCTTTTCTATTGTTAATTCTTTGGTCAATTTCTGTAAGAAGATAAAGATAAAATAAATTTAAATGATGATTGTATTACAATAACTTATATTATAATTAACTATAAAAATAAAATAAAAATGGAACATCATGGATATGACTTAAAATAGTTGTTAATCTGTACCAACAATGCTTGTTTATGAGTAAGTAACTAGCTAGAAATGTAGGTAGAAAATCATGTCATGCTTAATATCTGTCACTCAATCATGCCATGACTTATTAATAGAGTTCGAAAAAATTCTAGAGTAAGTCGAGTACTTTACTTGATTTAAATTAAATTGGCACAACAATTTTCTCAACTCAAATCAAATACTTAAACTTACTAACAGTTGATTGGAAAAATAGATAAAAAAAAACAATGAATATCTTGAAACCCAACTTTTTTTTCATACTTACTTAATACCAACATGCCATTAAGATAATTAACCCATGTACTTGGAAAATTTCAAATACTGGGGAAATTTGAAGTACTAGAAAAATATTTCTTGAATATTGACTTGAACTCATTTTTAAAAAAACAATTTTAGCCCAACTCTATTTAACAATATTACAATAGCTTAACTACTTAACGCTGACATCGTTTTATATTTTTAGTCTTTAACATTCAGAATTATCATCAAATAAATAATACTTGCCTTATTAGCGTCTTTTAAATTCTTATTGTCAATCAACGTTTGACCATATTTAGAATTTAATTCATTAAATCGAGCTACATATGGTGTAGTTTCTTTCAATTCTTTTGTAGCTGTATCAAGCCTGAAATATATTAAAATTATAACTATCAAATTAAAATGAATAGATTCAATTAAATTCTCAATAAATTATCTAATAATACATTTAAAATAACATTGAATTATAGATACCTAGCTCCAAAAAACATGATAAAAAAATATTTTATGATATTGTTATGTGTAATAATTTATTGTGTTTATAATACATACATACTTTTGGGTTAATAAGTAAGAAAAAAAGTTTTATTACAATTTGATATTATAGCCGGGAATCAATAAAAATGTTATAGTGGTATTATTCTATTATCTAACAATACATTTTTATCTATATCATGTTATCAAATTTAATAATCAAGTCGAACATCATAAGTTATAACTTATAAGTAAAGAACATAAAGAATGATATACTTTTAAAGCTTTGTTTATTCTATAGTTTTTTTACTCAATTAGTAACTACTAATTACAATTAATATACAATAAACTTACCTAAACAGTAGGCAATTATAATTTTTTACTCTAATATCAGAATTATTTTAGATTCTAAGAGGAGCAAAAAATGTATTGATTTTACATTGATGTGTTTTTTTTCTATCTGTAAGAATGCTTAAAATTTAAGAAAAAAGAGAATTTTAGTTTTCTAAAAAATCTGTTTTGTATTTTGGAGACTTCTTTATAATTGTAGATACATGAAATTCTCACCAAAAGTTTATATTAAGTTTCTTACACGTCATAAAATTTCAACTTTTTAAGTTATTTATAGTCATTTAATTTTTATAAGTTTTTTTAAAAATTATGTTGATTAAAAATTTTTTGCTCGATCAAAACAATTCTAAGATTAAATACTAGGTTTCTCATAAGTTGTTATTAATGAAAATTAAAAAATAGATGCATAAATCAACAATATTTTTATTAAAGCGTCTAAAGTTAAAATTTTGACAAAATACGTCAAAGCCATGAAAATTTGTAAATTGGTTCGAAATTCATTAACATTTTTCTTTTTATATCTAAGATTTGAAAATTATTTTGTATTTAAAAATGTATAAAATGTTTAATTTTTATAGCTAAGAATTGAAAATTTAAAACCTAAGTTTCTCATAAGTAGTTCATCTCGTAGTTCATACTGTAACTCAAAAATCTAAAAAATATATTAACTTTAAATTAGGTAATTAAGTTCAAATTTTGACGAAATTAGATATTTAATCGAAAAATAACAATGTTATAGATATGTCTTAATAATTTAAAAATATTAAAGATGGGTTCTTATAACTTTTAAAGTAGAATATTATATATTATACACACATTAACATTTTTAAGTGTGCAATGTTTTCAGAAAAAAATTATTTAATACCTAATTAACAATAATTGGTCTTCCCTCAGAATCATTTTTCATATACAATAATTTCATATCATTAAATTCAAATTTAACACATCCATAACAGTGACCCACTGACATCTAATGTACAGCAGAGCGATACCCGCATGCCCACCTTTTTAATATTATATCTTAAGGTATTCAAAATAACCATTAAATTAATTACAATTTGACATGGTACTTACTTTGTTTTGAGCTCTTCGACTTCTAAAGTTTTACGCCTATTCTCTAACTCAAGGCGGCTCTTTTGCTTAGCTTCACGGTCTAACGCATTTCTCAGATCCTCAAGTTCGGACTCAAATAATACCTTGACGTTGGACACCTCCCGCGTTGTCACCTCCGAAGAAGAATGGAGCTCTTGGGTCAATTTGGAGTTTTCGGTTTCCAAGTACTTGACGCGGTCAATGTAAGCGGCCAAACGGTTATTCAAATTCTGTAGCTCGTGTTTTTCCTGAATACGACTGAACCTGGTCGGGCTCAATGTCGCCGTTCTCCTGCTCTTTTCGCTGTTGGTCGTACTGGCTGTGGATTCGTCCGGTTGTGGAGTATTCCTGGCCACGCCACCTTTTCTCGATGCCCTCTGCGACATTTCAATGGCCGGTGTTCAATCACCACCACTATTCAAATATTCGCATAAAACGCGTGCGAAAAAAAATGAATGATTGGAAAGCAGAACGTTAATAAGATCGATTTTTAATAATTACAATTTTCATCAACGCAACGAAATATCACGAACACTAAAATTATAAAACACTAAATATTTACCGTCAATCGGCCGCCGGGCAAGCTTAGTTTACGGTATACAGTATACACAAAAATCTTAACGGGGGTCGGAAACCCACGCCTACAAGCCGCGGGACGCCGACTCGACTTTAACAGTGTGACCAACTGACTTGTAAAAAGCGTTATTACTTAAGTGTTATTTTTCATTTCCACACCATCACAGTGTCATACCTCAGGGCTCAGACGCGTATTAAACAGTCGTGTGTCACATAAGACCCATAGGTCAAAAGGTGACATAAGGTGTAAATTGTAAAAACAACATGATTTAACATGTTTATATTGTAAATGGTACTCGTATTCATAAGTCATAACTCATTGTTTGCCAATATTGCTAATTGCTATAGCAGTAGCACTGAACGAGTGACGTATGTCTTAAGCAATGTGCCAATGTAGATAATTAATTATCATATTTATAATAATATGATTTATCATTTATGACATAATATATTAATATACATTTCATTACATTACCTATAAAGTATAAGCAATGTGTCAACCTTGTGTCATGAGTGAACCACTTTCCGCTGGTCAGTGGTTTGGTAACTGGTGTACTGGTGAAGCACGCTACGCTTGCTACGTTCGCCTACAAAAAACATAAAACTTACAGCGCTAATTAAAATCCTATTTTCACTCATCTATCATCCAAACAAATTCCAGGAAACCCACCAAGACTCCTTAAAAGGAACCTACTCTTGGTAATCTTGTACAAAAAGTCCGAGCATAAAATATAAATTATATATTTATTTTCTTATTCAATAACTGATTTGATAATTATTTCTTATATTATATACCTTATTTATAAGACTATAAAATTACGATTGTCAAGTACAAATATGTTTAATAATATAAGTAAATTCCATGTATAGGTAATATATGGTATAGTAATAACTAATAATTATATATAAGTATTATTATTTATAACTAAATAGCGTGAAAGATGTTTGTATTAACTAATTACATATTAATAATATTTATAAACAGTAGGTAGGGACTAGGTTTAAAGAATAGTATAACCAAACATAATATTGTATAAGAAAATCAATTAAATTTTTTTAATTTTAATTTTGTGAGTAGAATAATTTGTATTTTCTGACTTTTTGTCTGACATTCCTTCCCCTCGCGACAATCAAATATCATCCAATTTCATTATTGTATAATGTGTAAAACATATTGTAAATATATAAAATCATGTTTCAATAAAAAGTACTATAGTATACACAGAGAAAAAAAAGAACCAAAATATGTAATATATACTATTTGTTGAGTAGGGCGTGGATTTTTATGGAAGCCGGAAGGACATAAATGTATTGAATGCAGATTTCTTAATTCTGATTAAAAATAAGCACGTGTCATAACACACTGAATAAAATGATACTTTTTTATTTTACATATTTTCACACATTTTGATGTAAATACATATTTTTTAATATTTTACTAATAAGTACATATTTCTTATTTTCATACCTATACATTATACAATAATTGAATAATTGTTAATTGTATTACAATTATTATATTGGAACTTGGAAATTTTGTTCTATCGGCTTCTATTAATATACGGCGTTGTAATAAATAAGAGATTAGATACAATAGATTACAATTTTTAATGTCACCATATCGGGTAGACAGTGTAGTCCAAGTCCAAGACTAAAAGTGGTCCTATTTCACATTTGGATCTCAGATGTAACTACAGATGTTAATGGTTGCTATATCGCCAATGATATAATTGGAAAATTGAGTTCCGAACCTTCTAAACAGTTTCTTATAAACTGTGGGGAACTAAACAAGCGCATTCATCAAACAATTGCAAGATTGTTTTATGATACGATGGGTATGTTATGGTCACAAGGCGTTAAGTACGAAAACGTTATTTTGTTTTTAACAGCGGTGCTGATCCATATATGCTTAAAGCTGGAAAAATTCTAACAACATTTTATTCGAAAATGTTACATTATCATATGGATTTCACCGTATACCTGAAACAGTTAGATTACAATATTTACAGTTGCCCTTTGTAGATCAATAATTAAAAAAAGGTCTGCAAGTGGGTACCGCTCTGCTGTGCAGTATGTGTCGAGTGTCAGAGTGTATCACTTTCAAGAATGTATTAAATTTGAATTCAATGATATAAATCATTGGATACGAAAAACGATTCTAAGCGAAGACGGTCTGTCAGCCTACATAACTATTAACTAAGTATATTCTATGATATTATTGCTATTAAAATCATTCATATTACTATTAATAATACAGTAGGTTGAATTAATTTTTGCAGAATATATCCAATGTCTAATTTCAAACGCTCATAAAAAAGTTAGACTTTCCGATACATTTTTTATTTTAGAAAGGTAGAAAACTTATAGAGATTCTCCTGTTGAATTTTCAAATCTTAGAATTAAATAGAAAAATGTTCATGAATTTCCTAATCAAAAAAAAAAACTGCAAAATTTCGTGATTTTACGTATTGTTTTGAAATTTTAACTTTAGATGCATGTAAAAAACTAATGGAGTCTTACGCTTAACTTTTATTAAACTACCATATACATAACAGCTTATGAGGAACCTTGTATTGAATTTTTAAACACTAGGTATAAATTCTCAAAATATTATACATTTTTAACAACAAAATAGTTTGTATATTTTCGGGATTTTGTAAGAATTTGAACTTTAAACGCTAATGACATTTTTTACTGTTTTCCTTTCGAATTTTTTCTTGGTTGTCGTAAGCAAAACTTATGTAAAATCTAGTGTTGAATTTTCAAACCTTATATATGAATAAAAACATTTTTATGTGTTTTTAACTACAAAATAACTTACACATTTTCGTGATTTTGTAAGAATTTGAACTTTTAACGCTTATAAAAAAAGTGTGCATTTGTATCTTAAATATTTTTAAAACTAAATTTAGAACAACTTATGAAAAATCTTGTTTTGAATTTTCAATTCTTAGTTATAAAAATTGACCATTTTATAAATTTTTAACTATAAAACAATTTGCAAATGTATTCGATATTCTGATGACCAAATTTTGACTTAAAATTATAATCTAAAATTAATGTAAAATACCGATTTTTTGTTAAATATTTCATGTATTTTAATATATATTTTGGTAAAAATGAAAACATAAATATTTACATATTTTGAATTTTTTATTACATAAAAATCCACGCCGCAGTGTTGAGTAATATGTGCCTATGAATTATGCATGAAGGTCTTCGCTGTCTGCATTATATAAATGGGTATATTATATTTCCACGCATCATGTCCTATTTGAAGTATATTGTATATATTATATAAGTACCTACACCAATGCGCTAGACCAAAATATAATGGTACCTATGATGTTTATATGCATTTTGTTTGAAAGCATTTAGCATTCGTTATACTGTGTTAGGACAAATCGAAGGTCAATCTCGAAAAAAGGTCATTGACGATGAATATGAAGGCAAGAAGCTCTAGAGTCTCTACGTTACCTACGCGTACGGCTTACGCTTACCTAAATATTTGTCATGGTCAAATACCTAAATGACTAAATGGCTATTTTATATTTCTAATAATAATCAAAAATATACTATATATACCTACTACATGGCCAATTGGGTTTTTAGTTTCAAGATGTAAGATTAAAATATCAAAAATATAAATAGATTAATAATAATAATAATAAAACACAAATATATCATATTATAGTATTGTAACGTGGCCAGAGGGTGACTATATAGTTCGGCCAACGAAATTAGAAGCTTTACCGTCAAGCTCCCGGTGATCGTTTTCGTGAAAACCGGGGGTTCTAAATATGAAACCTTCTAACACCCGTACAATCGAAGCATTCCAGTCAATATGCCTCCGCCTAATTTAATCTACTCCTTGGTACCTAATCTACAACAAACTACACAAATATCTTAAAATCCAAAATCTTAACCAAATATCCAAATTATATTACACCAGATTTCACAATAAACTCCAACAACACACAAATCCACTTATCTCTAAATTATCGACAAACACTCTTCCTGGTAACCCGCGTCATAGACTCAAAAGGCAATGGTATAGAGATCTTATTCTTTAATATGTGAGCTGAATAAGAAAATCTGACATATAGAATAACTTTTATGTTGTATTCAATATTCATTTTTTTTTTAAATTTATAGACGCTTGAGTTTATGTATACCTATAAATAAAATTTTTTTTTTTTTTTGAAAAATGTAAAATAACTAACTTAAATATGATGAAATGTAAATATGATTTTTAGAACAATTAAAAACTATGATGGTGAAAATATCCCTTAAAGTGCATTAAAAAAAAAGTAGGGACATTGAAAAGAAAACTCTATTTAAGAACAAAAAAAAATATGAAATTAAATTAAAAATTCTAAAGCAAAATCTAATTTTTTGTTGGTTTTTGAAAACATGTAAATGTCTTTTTTGAAGTTAACGTCAATATCACAGTGGATATTTAAAAGAGCAAGTCCAGTTAATCTGGTCTCTGACATTGTTGATCTCAGCCATATTTTGAGTCCTCGTAGCGTTGTAAACGTTCTCTCAGCACTTGCATCGCTTATATAGGAAGAGTTATCAAAATAGTCAAAAGGAATGAAATGATTAATGAATGATACCGGATGAAAATATTTATAACGGGACTACGGGAGGCATATAAATGCGGGCGATTACGATATGAGACGACAATAATAACCGGTGTCCGTCACGTCGTAAGTCAGCGCGATTAGAAATTATCGAATTATAAATAGAACGATTCAACGATCCGCAAAATAATGTAGTTATTTATTATTATTTATGATGTACATAAAAACTAAAAAACAGCCTAAACAGTTAATTTTTTTTTAGTTGCTGTAAAAAAAATATAATCATTTTTTTTTTTTTTGTGAGATTTGGGGGGTGGTCATTGCTCCCACGCCCCTCTCCCTTGTATCCGCGCCTGGCATTAAGGGTATAGAAGTTTTATATCAATATATTATACTATTATAGGTACACGCCGGTCGTTATGTTATATTATGAATAAAATACAAACCACTCTTCTTAACATTTATTTTTTATTTTTCAAGCAATATTATGCAAGTAGTGTAATACATCTATACCACAAAAAAAGTATATCGCGAGAAAAAATTATAATTTTAACAAATCAATGGAGGTACGTGACAAGTGAAATATCAACGGTAATTTGGCGCCATCTGCAGCAGCAGTGATGGGAAACACCGATAGAACGACGCTGCACGGTGTCCATAATAAACAGTCATCAGCGGTTTCGTCTCTTGTCACGGAAAGCTTCGACATTTTAATTTCAAAGTTCGTCCGCAGACCGCTTCGGCCGGTTACGCCGACTGCCGCAGTAGAAAAACAGCTTTCGGCCTGCACTCTGCAGGACCCGTCTCCGGAGTGCAGACAGGAACGACATTCGTCTTTTCGCAGGAGAAGGTGCCAAACCTTATAGGCGGGTCTTGCTGCATCGCTACTTCCGGCCTCGTCGGAAGCTAAAACGTCGTCCGACGAAATCGGGGGCATTGTTGCGAGGACTTCGGCCGACTGCAGCTGACAAAAAATTTCAGTGGGGGGTCTTGATTCAGTTACGTTCAGAGCATCCCCTAGTAAAAAATGTGAGTTTTTGATGTAAAAATTATAAATATAATGCTACAACAAATACCATGCACACTGAAAGTTGTCTAATTTGTAGTAAAAAGGTGTTATAAAAAATTCGTTATTTCCTGTTTGCAGGGGGCTGAGATAATGCGTGAAAATGAAAAACGGGCTTTCCCGGGAAATTTGTGAAATGTTCACTCCAGTGTCAGTCGTACAAAAAAAGTAGATGTGTAAAAAGTAAAAACTGGTCATTTATATTAAGGTGAGTAATTAATTTAATTAAATGTATCAAATTAGACAGATATTGTACATAGTATTTATGTATTTTATTTATAATATTATCTTAAAATGTATTCACAAGTTTTGTTGTTTGCATCCAAAGGCGGACTGACCAGGTGGGTGTGTGGGACAGTGGTAGTGATTAGTGATAGTCTTACAGTAAATATGCAATAATATTAATTTTATTCAATATATGCAAATATGCAATAATATGCATTTTATCCTAAATATGCAAAAACATGCAAAATAAAAACACCATAATTTATTCTATCATTAGGTGATTCATGAACATTACTGACAAAATCAATAATCAGAAGTCGCAAAAAGAACAGGCTGTTGCATATAAATCCTGTCCCTACTAATAACCATTTACACTCCAACACATTCACAAGATCGAGCGACGCCGAAACAATAAGTGAGTAAGGTTGCCAATAATTTGTTCCTTCGTCAAAATGTTTTGAAAATTATACCATATTTGTAGATAATGCTTATTTTAATGATCGGTGAAAATTTCAAATTTCTAATAATTTTAGTTTTTGAGTTACAACAAAACAAAGAAATCGGTTTTGTCAAAAAGTGGTTATGCGTAAAAATTCCCGTTTTTCCCTAATTTTTGGTTGGTTTTTCCTGACTTTTTTGAAAACTACTGAGACTAATCAAGTTCCTCCCACCCTCCAAGTACTATCTAGATGTGATTACGACCAAAGCTAGGGGCGAAGTTGAAAATCGAAGGACTTTTACTGCACTAAAACGTGATGGAAATTAAAAAAAAAACACACAACATTGTAAAATCAATACATTCATCGCTCCGCTCAGAATCTAAAAATTCCCAAATTTTTTCAAACTCGTTGGGAAAAACAACTAAAAAAAGTTAAGAGAAAAACGGGAATTTTTGGCGAAGCCAATTTTCAACAACAACAAATGTAAGCATTTTCTATAGGTACACCATAAAATGTTCAATATATTTAAACTCTTTTTAAGCTAAAGGCATAATACCATATACCTATAGGCATGAAAAAATATCAGTAAACTTTTTCTTTTACGTCAAAATTGGATGATTTGGTTACACACGGAAGAAATATTAATAGGAATGGAATAGATGTCAGAGACAACTTTGCAGATTATTTTATGGCTGACGGGCGGGTTCCATTCCAACACGAGATGCTTTAGAAAAGCGTTTAAACTTAATTTGATATAACATAATGAACCAGTATTTTTATTTTTTTTGTACTTTTTAAATCACCATGAATTACATTTAATTCGATAACTTTTTATCGAATGTATTTTATATCATAAAATGTCATATAGATATACTATTATTATAACTTCTAAATAAAAAAACTTACCTTTAATACTATTATTAATAACCTACAGATGAATAAATTATAAATTGTCTTACTTTTTTCTTCTTTTTCAGCATCTTCTAGGTTATTCTATTCCGGACAATATACTGCTTCTGCAACTTTTAACCAACATGATTTTTTTAAATCCCTTTTCATATAGTCCTTACAACTCATACAACCCATGATCCGGAACATAGTGTGATCCTAAGGGCTAAGAGGATGTTATACCCACATGTGTTGTCTCCGTCTTACAAGTGCGTAACATAGCAATTTTTACGATCAGCAGATCACGCGAAGCTCCGTGAATTAAAAATTTAGAGTGAATTGACCTCTCATAAAAATTAAAGGTAACATTATTATCGAGGGCTTCTCATTGGCTTTTTATCATATTTTAATTTTAAAGCGAGTTATGAGTATTTTAAGATATACAAACAATTTACAATTTTAAAATACTCATAACCCGCTTTAAAATTAAAATATAATAAAAAGCCAATGAGAAGCCCTCGATAATAATGTTACCTTTAATTTTTATAAGAGGTCAATTCACTCTAAATTCATCGAGCTTCGCGTAATCTGCTGAGCCTCAAATTTGCTATGTTAAGCACTTGTAAGACGGAGACAACACATGCGGGTGTAACGTCCTCTTGACGTAAGTTGAGTAAAGGCTGTGTTAGATTTCATGTATTTAAAAATGCCGTCATAATAGAAAATGGATCTAGATGTCTCAAAAAGACTGGGACCTATAATATAAATGTCGATGGATCTAAATTCTAAATGACTCTGACAGTCTGACACTCAGTATCATTTTGTCCCGAGATCTGAATGACTCAGATCGTCAGATCTGGTAAAATTCTTATCAGAATGGTTACCGGGATCTTGATAACGCGGTATTTATTTGTCAGCATACTAATCAGTGGTTGATTTATATATATTTCAATCCCCATTGGTACTGTTAAGACTTACAATCTCCCTGCAGTAATCGTATCTCTTATTTATTATCACAAAAAAAAAATACAAACAAAACCTCGTGTAGTCGTGTGCCGTGTACAACTCACTACTCGCACAATCGTGTTTAAAATTTTTTTTTGTTTTGCATTTTCGTGCTACGTCGACGTGAGATTGGCTATTTATTATTATATTGTTGTACTTTTGTAACTGAAGTATGGGAAGAAAAGCAAAATTCGGCGATGACGGGACTGTTAAACAATTCAAGGGACCTGGACGGAAAGCGAAAAAACAAAAACCCCCTAAAATGCTACCAGGACTTCCAAAACTTGAAGGTAATATACTAAATAGTTTTTATTATTTTAAATTATTCTTACTTATATTTTTTATTACTATTTGTTAGGAGACGATGAGCCAAAAAAGTTAAGTCATCGACAAAAACAGCGGGCTTCCAGAAGAACTAAGAAAAAAGAAGAAAGAAAATTAATCAAAAAAGAAAAAAAGAAAGGTGTTAAAAAAGATGATAATGTTAAAAGTAAGGATTTCTGTGTTTTACTACGTATAATAACCATAGTATACTAAATAATTGTAGGCAACTAAACTCCTACAGTTAAATACTATTGTTTAATTTAATTTTGTAATTAAGACAACTATTTATACCTAGGTACAAAAAAACATGTTTTATTTTTGAGTTAATAATATTTTAGATGTCTTAAGTATTAAAATTTGTATAATTGTATAAAACTTTTAATATTATTTGTAACTTAGTTATTTTTGAAATTTATTTAACATTTGAATAGTTTGATTTACTAAACACTTTTTTTTTTATAGTTTTAAGTAACAACTAATTTATCTTAACAGTTATGGTACAAGGATACAAAATAGATTAAATTAAGACATAAATAAATTATATAATAAAGCCAAAATAAAATGTATAGTAATTTTAATGTTGAGTGTGCAATTAGTGTTGAGAATGGAATGGAGACTAAAAGGAGTATTAAGAGAGTCGATTAGAGCTAGGCGTTTGAACTGTAAAGCAGGGCAGGTAAATAATACGTGAGGCAGGTTACAAATACATTCATCAAAATTAAGTGTACAAAGTGGGGATTCGTTTGGTCCAAGTTTAAAAGCTTGACTAGATTAAAGGTTATGTCCCACGTGTAAATGATTAAGCTGGATAATATGTGATCCATGTAAATCTAGATTAGTGAACCAAATGTATTTAGGAATGTTTGGTGTAATGTCTCTATATCTTATGGCAAAGTTTTTGGGTAAGTTGTTCCAATAAGTGGACCAAAGATTTTAGATGTAATGTTTAATAAAAGGGATGAAATCAGAGTGGGGTAAAAGAGTAAAAGAAGGGCAGACAAGATTAGATGTGGATTTAGTGAGGTTGTCTACAAACTCATTTCCATGGATCCCAGTATGACTGGGGATCCATAGGAAGTGGCTTGTATAATGTAGTTGAGGGGATAGATGAGAATTGAGGGATTGGAATTTAAGACTTGAAGGCAAGACATAGAATCAGAGGCTATTAAATAATTGTTTGGGGCAAAATGTAAGATAAGAGTTAGGGCTTCGATGATGGCGTAGCACTCAGCAGTAAAAAATGATGACGAGGGGGGAAAGGTTATTTGTAAAGCAAATATGTTATTCTGTGATAGTGAATACATAACCAGCAGAAAGAGGGGAGACTGACCCGTCGGTATATATGACAATGCAGTTTGAATAATTAACGTTGAGATTATTCACAAAACCTGTATTGACCATGGAGTAAGACATATTTTTAAAATCATTGTCCGAAAGATCCAGATATTGATTACCGGATTGAACTGAAGGAGAATAAAGGAGAGAATCATAAGATTGCTTGTAAAGTGGAAGTTTATTTGAATTTATGATGAATTGGTAGAAGTTTGAGATTAAATTGGCAATAACCAAAGACTGGTATTGATTTATTTACATAGCGCCAATTGAGATACAATGAGTAATATGTGTCTATAATGATAATAATGTGGTTACTATGGGTTAACAATTTCAGAAGAAATTTGCAAACACTATTATTTATTATATAAAAAAATGATTTAATTTTAGATTTATTAATATTGTATTTTTTTTAGATAATAATGAAGAATCAGATGCTACTAAGAACATTAAAAGTGAAATTGTTAAACAATTTTCTGATAGTAATAATAGTTGGTTGAAATCAAAAAATTCCAAGTCTGTTATTCCTGAAAAAGGTATGTACTTATAGAATTTGTTGTTTTATATAAAATACTTAACAAGTGTACAAATGTTGATAAGTATACTGAATGATATATTATTTTACAGATGATGATATAGAAAGTTATGATAGTGATTCAGATATAGATGATGAAGTAGCAGAGGTATAATTTTTACTTATTATTTTCTTTTGAGTTATTGATAAAAATAGTTTAATTTCTCTTTATTTATTTATTTATAAGTATAATTTATAAAATACAGATCTTGTGTAACCAATATATTTATATTATTTTGATCAGTAACATAAAGTAAAGTTATTTTTATTTAGTAGTTTATATTAAACATAATATATTACCTTAGGAAAATGGTTTAGAAAGTTTCGACGAGGATGGCCTTTCAGATGATGACTATTTGGTAACTTATATGTTATCATTTTTTAAAGATTACATCTGAACTAATATTTATTTATATAGGCAGGTACATTGGATGATGTTGATAGTTCGAATGAATCTGGAATTGAAGATACTGTTCTTAAAAAGAAAAAAACTTCTACAAAGAAAAGGAAGGCAGAAGAAAGTGATGATGAATTATTACCGATTGAAAAAGCAGCTAAGAAATTAAAAGCTGCAAAGAAAAAAGAAGAGTATAAAAAAAAACTACTATTATTATTTATTGTTTACTTTTAAGTTTTACTATTATTAATTTATCAATTTTTCTAATTAGTGCTGAAGCCAATGAGGAAATGAAAATGCAAATTAATGTTGCAAGCCAAGATGTTTTTGTTTTTCCTGCCAGTGATAAAATTGACGAACATATTCCTATACCTGAAGTAGAACAAAGAATTAAAGATATTTTATTGGTATTATCTAATTTCAATAAATTTCGTGAAGAAAATCGGTAAATTGAATGTTAAAAAAAAATATTTCTTAACTATTGTATTGATTATTATTTTATTGTTTAGAAGCCGTCAAGAGTACACTGAACTGTTACTCAAGGATTTGTGTACCTATTTTAGTTATAATACATTTTTAATGGAAAAAATGATGCATTTGTTTCCACTTGAAGATTTAATGTCTTTTTTGGAAGCTAGTGAAACACCAAGACCAGTAACTATTCGAACAAATAGTTTGAAAACAAGGAGACGAGATCTTGCTCAGGTAAATATCTTACTATTGTTGTATTGTCATAAAGATAACCATTAATTTGTTTGAAATTCAGGCATTGATCAATCGAGGAGTTAATTTGGATCCTATTGGCAATTGGTCTAAAGTGGGGCTTGTTGTATACAACTCTACTGTACCAATAGGAGCAACTCCTGAATATTTGGCTGGACATTATATGCTCCAGGTAAAAATATGAGAAAAAAATTACAAAATTGTAAATTCCTATAGTGGTTTTGATTTTTTTTTATATTTTGACATTCGGTGTTATTAAAATTTACAAGTGTAAAAATGTATAGTTTTATAATTTTTAATGAAAAGTTGTTGATAGGAAAAAGGAACTAAAGTATTCAATATTCTATATAACTAATGCACATTACTATAAAGTATAAGGAATAGTTTGCTAATACATTTTGTTAAATATAACTCAGTAAATGATAATAATTAATAAAACTGGATTTATCAATTATTTATTGCCACATTAAATTTGAATTTGAAAATTGTTGGGTTGTTAAATCTTATAATCTTATTCATTTTTGTAATTTGAATTATTTAATAATAATTAAATATTCATATTAATAGGCAGCTTCCAGTATGTTACCTGTTATGGCATTGGCTCCTCAAGAAAATGAACATATTTTGGATATGTGTTCTGCACCTGGTGGTAAAGCCTCTCATATTGGTAAGTATATAGTTTTTTTTTTAATTTCACAATTTTACCCTTACTTAATTTATTTATAAAAATATATTTTGTTGTAGCTGCAATAATGAAAAATACTGGAGTTTTAATTGCTAATGATGTAAATAAGAATCGTGCAAAAGCAGTTATTGGTAATTTTCATAGAATGGGAATTGCCAATTCTGTTATTTCAACGTATGATGGTAGACATATACCTCAAGTGAGTAAAATTTAATATTGCCTTCATATACTTTGATGGTCAGATTTTTAAATTTCTGGAAATAAAGTTTTTAAATGTATGTTATAATAAATAGAGTAATATTAAATTGTTTCAACAGTCAACTTATTTATGTTAACATTTATTATATTTTAGTTATTCAAAAACTTTGATAGAGTATTATTAGATGCACCGTGTACTGGAACTGGAGTTATAAGTAAAGATTCCGGAGTGAAAATGAGTAAAGATGAAACTGACTTGCAAAGATGTTTTACATTACAGCGAGAATTATTGTTAGCTGCTATAGATTCTTTGAACTTTAAAAGCTCAACTGGCGGTTATTTAGTTTATTCAACTTGTTCTGTACTTGTAAGTGATTTGTTCTATTTGGTCTTGATTTTGGAATTTATTGCTAAGATTTTAACTGTAGATAATTTAGTGTATAGAATATAATTATGTTAACGATTCCATTTATATTGTTTTAGGCAGAAGAAAATGAATGTGTGATAGATTATGCTTTAAAAAAAAGAGATGTAAAATTAGTCGATACCGGATTAAGTTTTGGTACTGAAGGTTTTACAAATCTTCGGCAACACAGGTATTATTTTTTAATAAAATACATGTCTACATTTATATATTTATATTATGCAAAGAATTGTGATGTAATAAATTACTGATTTTTTAAGGTTTCACCCTACAATGAAACTTACTAGGCGTTTTTATCCACATACTCATAACATGGATGGATTCTTTGTAGCAAAACTAAAAAAATTTTCAAATATAATTCCCAAAAATGATGAATCAGAAGAAAATGAAGAAGAAATTGAAACAAATAATGTTGACGCAGTAAATACAGAGGTTCAAAATACGGTTGAAAAACCAGTAGCAAATATAAAAAAACCAAAACACGGGCGTGGCAAAAATAGAGCTGAAAAAAACAAATAATTTTCACTGTTTGACTTTGATTATGACTTCAGAGTAAATAAATGTTTAAAATTGAGTTTAAAAAAAGCATTTTTATTGAACCTCAAGGTATAAACTAATTACAACTAATATAAAATTAAAATAGATTAAATCCAATCAGCTTACATAAAAATTATTAAATAATTTGTATACTTGCCAAAACGGGACAGTATTCCAACGTCATAATTGCTTGGATATGGGCCATTGTTTGGACTAGAAGCTCTATAATTTAGTCCCAAATGTTTAAAATCTATTAAATACTGTATAAATAATAAATATAGACTATAAATCAAATATCATCTGACTTGAGTACAATAACTTTGTGGTATTTATATGTTATTTCTTTAATTATATTTTGTCTTCTTAAATCTAAATGTTATATGATAATAATATATACCTATTATATTATCATTTTATCATATATTATTTAGTTTAAAGAACTGAAAACCAAAATGTATTATAGTGGTGACATTTAAATTTGAGAGTAATAAGTGTTATAAAATAGATATGATATCTCAAAAAAATAAAGTCTGTTGAGGCAAAACTCAGTTTATAGTTGTTCAATATTTTCAAAGCCATAATCATTAACCAACCATTATTTCTGTATTTTGTATTTTTACATTTTCTGCTCTTGTGTATCTTTAAAGACAACAACTGAAACAGACTAGAACATTTTAGACAACTAGAAACATTTTAAGTTTTTTATAGGCTTTTGAAATATATTTTTATAGTGTTGATATTTTGGCTCAGTTTACAGCTTAAAAACTTTTTCTTATAGCATTTCAAAAATATTTGTAGGTACAATTTATTTTGTGTGTCAGAACTTCATATATTGATTATATTAGTCAACTTGTAAACTGGACAAAACTTGTAAATTATTATGTAGTTAAAAATGTATAAAATGTTCAATTTGTATAGCTTAAGGTTGAAAATTGTATACAAGGTTTCTCAAGTAGTTAATATTGTACATTTGGAACCAACCCATACATAAATTTAAAAACACTTTTTTTTTAATTTAGTTAAAATTAGAAGATTAAACTAAGCATAACAATATAGTTTATAGTTATTTTGTTGTACTGCAGAAACATGATTTGTGGAGACTAAACTTTTATATACTATATTAGGATTTAGGAATAAGAAGTTTGTTCAATCCTCAATGATAAATTGATAAGAGTGCGCAAATTGTTTTAAGAGACAAATTGGAATATAATATAGTTTATTCATATATTATATATATATATTATAATATTGATTATCTATATCTGTGAGTTTATATATGTAACTACGATTAAAGATATACCTAAAACTTAAAAGGTTTAAGGATTCAAGGTATATAATACTTAATATACACTTTAATCGTGTTTGTAAACAACAATAAGCAAAGCTGCATTCACAGGTATGTATTTCATCATATACAAAGCAAAAAAAAAATTATAGATGATGGTGATACACATGCGTGGCGCGCGAACTAGGACGAATCACAGATCTTGTTGAACATAATGCTTATTCCTCATACAATGTGTTATAGTAACACAATATTTATTGTTCTATACCAAGGTGGATTAATATAAATCCACCTTGTTCTATACTTATTATATGCCATACCATAGAGTAATTTTAATATAGTAATTACACTATGGCAGGATGGCCTCTACGGACTAGACGGACTTTGTCGGACAACAGAGTACAGACTACCAGACTAGTGGGCACTAAAGTCAGTGTCAGACAACATAATATCACAGATCTATGCTACTATATAAATTGAAGTAGCTTTTTTTGTGCGGGGTAAACTCCGAAACTACTTATTCAATCGTCGTGCAATTTTTTTTAAATTAAAGAGGACATCACAGAGGAGGTTTAAGGCAAAAATTTAGTCCGATTAAGTTAATGAATAATTAGTTATTATTAATTTAAATAAACGTGTAAATTGTATACCTATATATATTATTGTACGTATTGTGCGGCCCACGGGTTTCCAGCTACCTGCACCTGACCTTTTTGTTCGTCAAATTGTATTGTGTTTGATATCGGTGTTGTTCCGAGAATTTTATCGCACGTACACCAACAACATGTATACTAAATATTCGTATTAATCTATATCTACGGGTTTTCTACGGCCACGCTAACCAAGAAAACTACTGAACCGATTTGGCAGAAAATTTTTACTGTTATATCTGACAGTCAGCTGAAGGTTTTAATATCACTTTTGATAGTCCAAAAAAGTTAAAAATTCTTGAAAAATTAAAAAACAAAGCTAATTTTTGGGGCCTCTCTACGATGTCCGCAAGAACAGAACATTTTTATGCTCCCATTTTGTGACAACAATATTTATATTTTTTCCATTTTTTTTTTCACTGAGATGTTCCAAATATCTTCCTAAGTGTCATCACATTGATCAATTTTTAATTTTTTTTGTCTGGAGGGGTTGGGGAGGGGGTGTATTGTATTTAAATGTTCCAATTTTCTGACGACCCTATTGAACTTTTTTACAATTTTTTTCACAGATTTGCTCCAAATACTTTCGTCAATGTCACCACATCGCCTGTTTTTTAATATTTTGATGGAGGGGTTTTTATTTGTATGTTACCGTTTTGTGACGACACTATTTAACATTTTTCCAATTTTATTTCACAGAGTTTTTCCAAATACCCTCCTGAGTATCACCACCACGCTCGATTTTTAATTATTTTGTCTGGAGGGGGTGTATTGTATTTAAATATTCCAATTTTCTGACGACGCTATTGAACTTTTAACAATTTTTTTTCACAGAGTTTTACCAAATACTTTTTTGAATGTCACAACATCACCCGATTCTTAATTTTTTTTTGTCAACAGATTAATTAGCATTTATTTTGTATCTGTATTAATTTTTAATAAAAATATATTTATCATTAATACAGCTAAAAAAACATTTCAATACGTTTTCATTAACCGTTTTTTATATATATTTACTTGCCGATCACATTAAACGATAAAATTTGTATAAAAAATTCTACATAATATCATCGTCCAAATGCAAAAGAAATAACCAATCACGGGCGAAGCCGTGACGGGTCGGCTAGTTATATTATAATTTATAATGTTTAATATAATCTGTGATAATATTATCATTATAATAATTTATAACGAGGAATTCTTTTATTATCTACGAGCCTCTTGTGTTTTTTATCTTATCAAAATTACAACGATAATACCATTTATTGTTCTATGATAATACCACAGAATATAACAATACATTTCATCTATTCTGTGATAATTGCATAATATCATAATATTCTATGATATTATGATAATATTAAAATATTTAATATCATACGAATTCGTTTGTTCAAGTACAACCACAGATTTAAATAAAATAACTTTCAAGGTGTGTATTTTTTTAGTATGATAAGTGATAACATTAACGATTTACTCATTAACATCAATATTATTATTTTTAGTAGTTGTTATTACTTATTAAAACGACGTACCATTTAGGGTTTCAACTCCAATTCATAGCCATCAACTAATCGAGAGTGCGTCACAGAGTTTACAAGTCTCTCTGGTCTTTACACTTTTCATTGTGTTCTGCTAACGGGATTCTTATGTAACATTATAGGTACTTTTCGTTTTCATTGTAATGATCGAACAACATTATTGGCGTTCTGCGTGTTGAATCGATCAACGGCGTGTTGAGTTAATGTAACAATGTCGATATTCGAGAACAGTGCAACTTTCAAGTATAAAGTTGACGATACACATCCGTTGAAATGCACGATTCTCAATTCACGGAACACCAGTGGATATACGGTGCATAATATTAATAAACTACTTCAATTACGCATTTCACGAAGTATAAAAACAATTAAAGTTGACCCTTGTTGTGTCTTTTTTGTTAAAGGAATATGTCATAGAAGTAACACGTACAGGTATTCAGGAATTCACTTGGAAAATATTCAAACGATACAGTGACTTTGTTAAGCTTCAAAATATGTTATACAAGTTGTCATCAAAAATCAATTTGGATTTACCACCAAAAAAATATATTGGAAACATGGATCGAAAATTGGTGATGCAACGACAGAATGCTTTACAAGTAATATAAAATGTTTTATTTTTAAATAATAGGTGTTGGATATTTCAAATTTCTAGCAAATTTACTTGTATATTGTTGCCTTATAATAATGTTTCTAATACATCTTTAAAGATGAGTTTCATTCATTTTTTAATTTTATGATTTCACAGTAGGTACTTTTATAATTAAATGTCTGCAATTAAATTGATTCTAGTTTTTCTTTTAGTAAACAAGAGATAACTTGCTGGGTTGCATTAACAATCACTTAACATTTAATGAATCAATAGTGAAGTAATTGTCCCCTAATCATGATTTAGTGTCCCGTCATTGGTCCATTAAATTAATCAATTTTCATTCAACCTGGCACTAGACAAACAAATTATTTTCATACTTTAATATTAAGGCGTTGTTGATAGTCTAAATGTCTTATAAATTTGTTTTTATGTTTTTAGAGCTCTTTAAACACAATGGTTGAGAATTTAATGTTAGCAAATTCCTTACTAATCAGAAGCTTTTTGGATCCAGAATCATATAGTGAATATTGTAAAGGTAATATTTTATTTTATTTTTAAATGAAAAATGTATAATATTGTGTGTTTCGGTTTTTGTTACTCAAGTTTGTAAAATTGTATATAGGAACTAGATTGTTGATTGTTTCATGTTTGTCATTGTCTCAGACCTCAGTATTATTAGTTAATTATCACAATTGTGACCAGTACAAAAAAAGAATAAAAATGTTATATGTATGTAAATTTGATAGTAATTTGTTTAACTAGTTAGCTTTATGGTCTGCGATAATACCCATCGGAATAAATAAATACATTCAAATATTCTTTATATTGAAAATAATACCACATGTCTGTTTATCATAAAATTTGCAATTTTTTTTTTCACATAAGTACTTTAATAAACAGAATATTATAATGTTTTGCATTCAACCCTTAGAATTTTTTTTTGAAGTTAATGTTTATGTAATTACTTTTTCTTTATCATTCTTTTTCAAGAAAAACAAACATAATAATTATATGCTATAAATAAGTTTTGAAACCTAGTTGAACCTTACCTCCAAATTAAAAAAAATCAAAAATTGTTAGTTAGAATTTTTTTTATAAGCTTTTAAAGTTCAAATTCTTACAAAATCATGACATTTTGCAGTTTTTTGTTATTAGGAAATTCATACAATTTTTCTATTAAAATCTAAGGTTTAAAAATTTAACACAAGGATCTCTGTACATTTTTCTACCTTTCTAAAACAAAAAAATTTTCCAGAAAGTCAAACTAATTTTTTATGAGTGTTTGAAATTAGACATTATATATTCACCAGTTTTCTCCGGGAACGATTTTCTTATTATGATATAATTCAAAAAGTAATAACTACATACATTTGAAAATTTCACCAAAAGTTAAGATTATTATTTTTTATACACCAAAAAAGTAAAATAATATTTTGAAAAGTTTTGAGCTAATTTTCCTTCAATTGTAGGCCTAAGAAATTTTTTTTTCTTTAATTATTGATAAAAAAAATATTGTTGGTACAAATTTCTTGAAAATTCCTCACAAGTTGTTAAAATAGCAGATCAAAAATAATAAAAATACATAGGTACAATTTATTTTTATGAGCATCTAAAATTCAAATTTTGACCGAAATTCATCATTGAACATCTGAAAATTATTTTGCCATTAAAAATGTATAAAATGTTTATTTTTATGACTACGAAATAACTAGGTTTTCGTAAGTTTTTTAAATGCAGTTTTAAAAATATTTCAGATACAAATGCACACATTTTTTATAAGCATTTAAAGTTCAAATTTTTACCTAATTCAAAATGTCGTATGTTTGCAAATTATTTAAACATTTATAAAATGATCAGTTTTATAGCTAAGGATTGAAAATTCAAAACAATGTTTTTCTTAAATATTTAATAGTGTAACCAAAAAATAAAAAAATTTATAGTCATTTTAAGTTCAAATTTGGACGAAATTAGATATTTAAATGAAGAATAACAATGTTATTTATTTCGTTGTAATTTAAAAATATTTTTTGAGGGTTCTTGAAACTTTTTAAGTATATTATTATATTTTATTAAAATAACTTAATTAATTTTTCAAATATAATGTTTTCTGCAAAATTTAATTCAACCTACTGTATTATTAATAGTAATAAAATGAATTATTTTAATAGCAATAATATCTTAAAGTAGGTACACAGAGTTATTTAGGCTGACAGATGGTCTTCGCTCAGAATCATTTTTCGTATACAAATTTAACACATCTATAAAAGTTACCCACTCGATACCTACTGTACAGCAGAGCAGTACCTATTTGCCGACCTTTTTTAAATTTAACTATAACTTAATTTTTTATGATATTAAATTTAAAACTTAAAATTTTCCTTATTTTGGGTTTTATATGATAATATGTCACTTAAAAACATATGTAACCTAACATATTATTTATTGAGTATTGTTATGTTTGTACATTATACTGTATCAATAAAATGAGACTTACTTATAAATTGTATTATCTATATCTATACATAGTTCCAATTAGAAATAATCTCTCATTTTTTAATACATTATTCCAAGGTTTTGTAATATAACTTTTAAACCTACCCAAAAATTTGTTTTAAACCAAGTATGATTTAATATATGTTGGATAAAGTCCTAGATTCTTTCTCGATTTTATAAATGCTCTTGTACCTAAAGGTATAAAATACTTTTGTTTTTTTAAATACTATTTAATATGTTAAAAAAGAAAAAATAATAGTTAGAATTATTTTAAGTTATTTTATATCTACTAGTTTATTAGTGAAACCTTCTTTGTTATGGACAGCTGAAGAGCATACACATTTGACCTTAAACAACAGTTTCACTGTATATTTAGTTTTAGTAAAACATGATTGAGCATAGAATATTTTGAGCAATGTTGCCACATTTAAACCAAAATGTATTAATTTTTAATTATGTATTACTACAATAGTTATTACCTATTATTATTTGATATTAACCAAACCTACACGAGCCGTGAGCCGAGTTTCATTGACAATATTATTGATTAATAAATTAATTCCACAAGAAAGCAATAGATATTAGTTTTATTGGTGATACTGACTGTTATAAATATGTAAAGTTTTAATCATTATTAGCTCTGAGAAAACATCTGATTGAGCATTTAAGTTATTAAGATATGTAACTGTTACCAAATTATTATAAAACTAATTCAGTACATGTAGTGGGTGTTCAATCACTAATTTCTTCATATATTATGTCAATGATTTAAAAAAATTTCAAACTTGTTCAATTTTTATTTTCTTACCATAGAAATTATAACATGTAAATAATGTACAAAAATTGGCCCTAGTAAATTTATTAGCGATTGAAAAATAGACAATCTTTTGAGATGGAGGTTTTTGGTTTGGATCATACAATTGTGTTATTATATAACTCTAACTATATATTTTCTATTATTGTAATTATTTAAATTAATATTTGTTGTATAATATAGTTAAAAATTGTGGCAAATGGCAACATCCCGGAATTTTTTAAGCTCAATCGTGATGGTTTTCTTTTGTATTTTTAGATCCTTTGGTATGCTGATAAATTTGTCAATTGTCTCGTAAATAAGGTGTTTTTTGCTCAATCGTGTGATAGTCTTTAATTTAACAATTTAATGATAAACAAATAATGTTTTATTTTAGAATCTTTATTCCAAAAAGTTGGGATGGTACTAAGAGGTAATCGAGAATTTGAATTATCTAAAGAACTACCTAATATAGGATGGCGTTTAAGAAGGAAATCATTTTTATCTAAATGGAAAAAAGATCCAAAACAAGAACTTTTACTGTCATGGACTGAATGTGGTCCTGACCTTTCACTTAAACAGCTGGATTTAGTTACTGTACTAAAATCTATCTCTAGCATAATAGTAAGTTGGACACTTTTTAAATTTACATAAGTATAACTCTTTTTATAATACTTAATTATTTTTTTGAAGCATCCACTTGTAGACATTCCTGTGATACTGCCAAGTCCTGAAGGATATACATTATCAGTTCATAATATTCAAGTTGGCAGTTTGAGAGATCTACTCTATCAAACAACGCCTTTACAACCTTTCTTAAAAAAATATTGGGATACTTCTTCTCATGTTTATTTACCAGACCAAACAATGGTATCCTATATTAAACAGATTTTGTATGGACTGAAATTTTTACATGATAATCATATTCCTTATGGTTGGTAAATAAATATTAAATTCAATGAACTTATTGTTTATATAGTTGAATTACTTTTCTTAGGTCACTTGCATTCTGGAAATGTCTTAGTTTGTGACATTGAAAATATTAAACTAACTGGCATTGAAAACAGTACTTTAGGATTACCCTCATATTATCGTTCATTTTTAGTACAGCTTGGAAAAAAACGTATACAAAGTTTAAATGATGTTGATGCATATGGATTTGGTCATATATTATATGAATTTACTGAGAATGAGCCGCTAACAAGGCCTTTTTGTGAACATTTTTCACAAAAAACTTCGTTAAATTTGAGTAAGATCATACTTTGTATTTTATAAAAAATAAAAATATGTTTATATGAAATATACGTTATATAAAATAATGTGCACTTTTTTTACATTAAAATTATTTGTATTTGATAGAAAATTCTTAGCTGTTAAAATCCCTTAATTAATATAATAGTAATATAAAAAATAATTTTAACATTTTTCAGCAAAACAAATGAAAACTATACTTGCACCTCCTTCATCAAAGTTACTTATGCCAAGTGTGAACTCAATAATAACAAATTTAAAACATGCACGGATGATAGATGAACAAAAAGATCCATCATTTTTCAAGTGTAAAATACCAGCTTTAGTAAAAGAACATTATATCCTTATTGCAGAAAAATGCATGTCTAGAATTTTTGAAGACCAAAAAAAAGTATGTATAGACAACTTTAAGTTAAAATACTTATAGATTTTAATTGTTTTAAATGTATAGATTGCTTTAGAAAAACGTCATAAAAAGATTTATAAAATTATCCATGACCCAGAAAAATGTTCTGAAGTGACACAATCAAAACATTTTGTAAGTAAATGATAAAATAGTTGTTCTACTCTACGCTTTACTAATTATTATTATTATTTGTTAGGATTTTCATTCATTCAAAAACAACAGTACACTTGACATCAACAATCGATCACATAGCTCCAGTAGTAACAGTACATTAACTTCTACTGGATCTGATATACAATCTAATATAAGTAAGTATAACTTCAATTTTCTAGTAATAAACCAACATAATAACTATAAATACAATTCCAATAGTCAAACTTTCCAAATACTCAATAGTATCATTAAAATTAAATATACACAGAAAAAAAACATTTTCAGCATGATTAAATAATATTTAACTTGGGGATGTTAATTTTTTGTATTATAAATTGATTTTGAATAAACTTGATTTGTATTTTGAAGGTAATTATTTTTGTGTAATACACTCTAAACATTATAATTTTGCACGCCTAAGGGATGCATTACATATTTTTCTGAACTTGGTTTAGGTTTTTTCCTTTTCTTAATTTAATATTACCATATTTTATCATAGTCGCTGTTAATTCATCATCTTTAGCACCCAACCATCCTCCACCACCACCACCGCCGCCGCCGCCAACAACATCAACTATCCCCATTATTTCAACACAATCAAATGAGAGAATGGCTTTATTATCATCTATAAGTTTGTTTGATACAAATAAATTAAAGAAAATTGTGAAATAGTAAAATAAAATGTTATAGATATTTAAATTAGCAAAAATTGTCTTTCGTTGTATTTAGTTTAAATTGTTCCTAAGGTGCTATTGATTATTTTTTTATAAAAATATGAAAGAAATTATTATTTTTGATAAAATTTAAATTACTTATTTCAAGGATTGTCATAATTTTTTGACTGTTGAATATATTTTTTCTTTGTTGTTAAAATATTATAAAAATTATCTATTTATAATATTTAAATTACAGTAAGTTAATCAAAATTATATTTTTATACTTTTTTTCTTAATGAAACAGATATTTATATAATGTTATTATTTTTATATAGAATTGACTTAAAAAATATTTAATTGTTATATTTATTTTGAAACTGATAAAAATTACTATATCGCGTTTTTTTTTAAATATAACTTATTAGTTATGACTATTTAAAATAAAATGTTTTATAACACTATTAATACAAAACTATTTTTATTTTATTTTTTTTAAACGTCCAATGCAATTTTGCCATTAAAAAAATACATATAATTGTTATTATCTAATGTTAAAATTAACAAAATTGTGATCAATTTGTTTGTTTGTTTTATGTTTTAATTTTGATACAAAAATAACTGTTTTGAAACAGAAAATATTTGTTATTACTTGTGATAAACTGAACATATGTATAAATTACATATTTTGTTACATAGATAAAGGTATATCTAAAAAAAATTGTTCATATTTCACAGTATAATATTATAATATTATGTTATACCTAGTTGTTCTATAAATTCCAGTATTAAATATTATCTATAAAAGATATGAATCAAAAACTAAATGTACAAAACAAATTGGTAGCTAAAAAAGTACCAATTAGGCTCATTTTTTTTTTAAAAATTGTGGTAATACTATATGTTTTTATTATACTTGTATTGTCATTTATATATTATTCATTGTACCTATTTCATATTATTTTAATATTTTATCAACTATAATTTTACTAAGCAATATTATATATTTGTGTACACAAATAATAAAATAATCTATTCACTAATTAATTGAATCTATTTCAAAATGTTGTAATAAGTAGATTTTTATGTTACATTGTTGAGTAATATAAATTGTATTTGTTTTATTTTTTATTACCATTATTATCTAAACTAATATTATATCCATGTTTTTATTTTAATATTATATAATTATTATTTGTTGTTATTAAAAATGTGTTTTTTATATACTTCATAAGTACATAATAATTCAGTGGTGACAAAAAGGAAAGATTATTTGACCAATAGTTTATCATATCATTGAGGCCATATAATAATAGCATTACATATTTAGTCATTTTGAACTAGGTTGTGAATCCATAAAGGTTATTCATATATATCATTCGAATATCTGCCAGTTATCTGTGGCATGGCCTTAATAGATTTAATTACAATCTGTGAAACTGTGCCTTGAGAATTATGCAGATAGTCACAAGTCACAACTACTCTCAAGACATCAGTAAATGAACACCTATAGGATAGACTCAGTCTTATGCAGCAGGTCCCTCAAGTCCTGTATCACCGTGGTGAAACAATATATTTAAATGCTGTTTTATTAACAGTTATAAGTATAGAAATTCTAATTGAAGATTCAATTTTATTTTTATACAATTAAGTTTTTAAATTTTCAAAATAGCCATTATTTAAATCATATTTTTACACTAGTTCAAAAAAAAAAGTCCCATGTTGTGATTGGCCCAAATATTGATAAACCTGTTATTATCTTACCATTGTTGATTTAGCAAACAAATATTTTAAATAAACATATTATTATAATAGGTATATAAATAAAAGTATGACTAGTATAAATCACGATTTAAGATATATCTTAAAGTGTGATATAAACTTAGAACAATATAAATTATAAATCAGTCATTCATTAATATTATTAATAAAAGCATAAAAACTAAATCATAATAAGTATAGTATAGAAGCATATTATTCAATATACAGTTATATGGGCAGCATGGTCTCTTTTTGTTCTCAAAGTTATCATTAACATTTACAATCCTACAAATGGATTTATATAAGTTAAGTATCTATGGAAATCTTTAGTTAAATGAAATCTACCTTCAAAAAATTGAAGAAGTCTAAAAATATTTGTCACAAATTTTGTCCATTTTTGGTTTATGCTTTATAATCAATTATTAGTTCTATTGCCTAAAAATGCATAGATTTAATTAGATATTATAAATAATATAATATATTTTGAAATTCATAAAATTCAAAGTTTTGACATCAGTTCATGCCTAATGGCATATATTAGATTAAGTAGCCTATCTGTCATTACTTATTATTAAAATTTGTCAAATAAGTTAACTCACGTCAGTATGAGCATTTTACTAAAATATAATAGACAGTATTGAAGACAGAAAAATAATTTTTATGTCTGGGTTATTTCTACCCACGTTGTTGAAAAGATATCTTCTCTACATCGTGTTTCTACCTATTACACATCCAATAAAAGGTATAAATGTTATAAATAATAATTTATCTTAAATTTGAAGTAAGACAGTATTCAAATCAGAGAGATTAAATTTAATCATAAGATAACATAATTATTAATATTTAGGCTAATCACAGCATAGGATGCGAAAATAGGTAGATAGTAGATACGCCACTTCCATTGAGTTCCATAATAATATACAAAACATGAATAGCATGCTAATTAATCTCGATTTAACTATGATGATTAAATTGTCAAAAAATATTAACAAATTAAACTCTATGTTTCCAGACTCCAAGGAATACAAAATACTAAATAGGCCTAAATCTAAAATAAATTTAAATTAAATTAAAAAAGAAACTTTTTAGCACTTTTTTTTGAAGGAGCATTTATAATATCTTACTTCTATTAAAATTAATTAATTTTACACGTAAAAAAAAAAATATGTAATATTTCACTATTTTCAATAATCATCACAAATTCATGATTGTGTTCACAGCACTGCAATTGATATCTATAGCTGCCTTAAATATTAATAATGTAGTAATTAGTTTAAAAAATATTTATTCAATCATTTTCATGTGGTTGTGAGTAATATTGTAGCCTGGTGTTTTTTTTTCCAAAGGATTTTGATTTAACATTTTGTACCAGTGAAGAATACTAAATTTCCTACAAATTCGAACATCCTTTTATCTCTAATCGTCTATTGGCTACAATAGTATACTAGTATATTATGATCTAAGGGTACATGACTCATATACACAGATATATACAAGAAACTAGACAGCCAACTGCTGTATCCTACTAATAGGATATTAATAATATATTATACAGATATAAATATCTGGCCACTCTATAAATATTATTCTTACATAGACACAGTACTTATAAACCACTAATCAGAAATAAAAAAATACATCATACATTGAAATATTTACTTTACTTAAATTATGTAGTTTAATCTATTTCCATAATAAAGTACTGATATTAATTTCCCATTTTGAAATTTATACCTGAATACGTTTAATAAGTGTTTTTAAAACTTCATTCTCTGGAAGTGATTCTAATTGATTAACCAAATCATCTGAAAATCATAAGATATAAAAATAATTAAATAACCAATAAATATATTTTTTTTTTTTTGGAATAGTATAATAAAATTTGTTTTACGCTTATTTCCAAAAATAGTATCAGAGATTATAGCAGCATGTATGCTCTGAGTTAATCTTTCTACAACTATTTCAACTGCATGCATTGAAACTGGATCGTTTAACCTAAATTTTAAAAAAAAAGATTAAAATTAAGATTAGGTTTATACATTTTAGTGAAACGTTTATATAAATATTAATTTAAAAACAACGAAATGGTTAAAAAAAAATATAGTGAAATAAAGATTTATAATAAAATAAATATTTAAATAATTACTTAATGGTCTCTTCAATAAGATCTTTTAGTTGTTGAGGTATTACAGAATGTACACTTAAAGTATAAGGACGGCTGACTCTTGGGTTTTGTTCTGAATATACCTTCCAACCTTGCATAACACTTTCAATCAACGCACAATGAAGTTCAGAATACAGTTCTAATTCTTTATCATTTTTTACACAAAGCGGAGCAAAGAAACACCATCTGAACAAGCCTAGGAAAGGCAATGTGGCTGCCATTGGGATTGCACCGCTAGGCAATGCACGTTGTAAATCTGTGTAATGTGCAGTGAAACATAAACAAGGATCAGAATTGATCCATCGTACAACAGTTTCTAATACAATACGAGGTGGCTCTTTGATACTCATATTTGTGTCGGTACTTTCTGAAATTGAATAAAACAAAAATCATGCTAATAATAACCAATTTATTTACTGAGACTTTTAATCACAAAAACTTCTGTACTCAAAAAGAAAAAAATAAGGATTTTTTAGGTTTGTCAGACCAAGAATATTTGAGCAAAAATAAATTTACAGTAGAGCGTTGATTATCTGCACTAATTGTGATCGAGGGGGTGTAGATAATCAAACAATAATTTAAAATATACAATGAACACAAATTTAAATGTTTTATGGATGTATGCATGTATGTAATTAAAAATAAAACTAATGAACTCTAGGCATAACAAATAGGGTAAGTATAATAAGATAAAATAAATATGTTTGTATTGTCAAAAATATGTAAAATATGTAAATCATGTATTTAAAATTAATTTTAAGAATGAGCCACAGTAGTTAATAAAATAATCTATAATATTATAATATGAACAATAAAATTGAAATCTATAAATAAATGTATGCAAACATTTTGTAGTGCGGATAATTTATGCTATACTATTTATATATTTTGAATATTATTAGATTATTTTTGTTTATTATTACTTGTGTTAAAATAAAGTTCTGATAATGAAGTCATCAAATTGGCAGTGAATAATGGAGCATTTTGTGGTAATAAATGTAATGATGAACTGTTAGTACTAATAAAAGTAAAAAACTTTTTAACTAGTCCGTCAGCCAATTGAGAGCTGTACTTAGATGAACAACCCAATTGTTGCATTTGTACACCAGCAGATTGCAGTATGAGATTTGTGTAAGTTGATATAGCTAATGATACTAAGCTCACTAACATATTTGTTCGCTGAGGAGGTGCACCAAATTGAGGAAACAAAGTCATAAATATAGCATTGAGAGCGGTATCTCCACAACAATTATCATTATCTGGTTTAGTTTTTGTCTTATTGAAGTATTCACAAATCATTACTAGTAGCTCCAAGTACCTAATTCGAGACATTGGCTGTTTATAAAAATAAAATATATATTAAAACTAATCAAAACATTCTATCAAATAAAAATAATTTTATAATTACCTTAGTAGATTTCCCTTCTTCATTTGTTTCACAAAATATAAACTCTGATATCAAATCCATCGCAAGATCTTCATTTAAATGTTGTTTCCGAGATGTCTCGCCATTAATAATAGTCTCTAAAATAATAAAATATGTCTTTACTACCACATACATAGGTATTGAATTTAACCATTTTTTGTTCATGCAATAAAACCAAATAAATTAAATATACAAAAACTTCCCTCAATATTTTATGTATTTTATATAATGATACTTACGTATTTGATTTAATGCATTTTCAGTAGAAAGAGGAAATCCAAATTTCCTCAGATTAACTTTGACTTCGTTATAATCCATTTGTCTTCTCTTGAAAAAATTTTAAAAATACATGACTATTAGACACTTATAAATTATAAGCTTTTATTATTATAGTGATTAAAAATACTATATAATATTTGATCTTAATAATAATATGTAACAAGTATTATTATTCTGTAATACCTATGTCCTATTATAACTTTAGAAATAAAAAATAATGATTGTATAGGTATAATACTATAATAACACTATAGGTATGTTTATTATTTACAAATTGCTTGTACACTGTCTTGTACAGTTGTACTTAGAAGTTAGAACAAGCCGCAAGCGTCTAGACTCTAGAGACAGAAAACGCCGAATGGCTGCAAGATGGCGGCCTTATGCTCTTATCTTCACAGATATTTATCAGTATTATCACAGAATAGATAAAATTTATTCTGTGCCATAAGTCCACAACCCTATTATATATATATTATTATATATTAAAAAACTTTATTTTTTATAAAACTACATGAAAATATAATAATATATCATAAAATAGGTACTTGTACAACTTTTTTTTTAAAGGAACGGATTCCTCGAACGAGTTCTTTTTGTAAGAACGAAGCTTGGAACTGCTTCTTTTAATAATAAAGAAAAAAGAAAATGAACGAATTTTTTTTTTTGAAACCTGAACGAAATTTCCAGTCCCTTTAAATTTTTTATTTTATATTGTAATATAATTTTTTTTGTTGCTACTTGTTAATTATTATAAAAAGGTATTTTTGGTTGATTTACTTGCCTAGCATTATGAATAAAAAATATATTATTCTAAAACAGCAACTTGGTAAATAACTTGGTTAAAAATGAACGAAAATTAGAACGAGTTCTTTTTTGAAGGAACTAGATTCGGGAACATAATGAGATCCTTTCCAAAAGGAACTTTCCCAACTCTATGAGATATTCAAGACAACACACGGTGGGCAGTTAGAGCACAATAGCTGATCTAAAGTTTTTGAAGTATAGCAAAAGAAAAGGATGATTGAATGTTGTCGGAGCTACAGTTTCAAAAGATTGTTCTATATTTTATGTATTATTTTAATTAATTTATTATTATAAAATCAATTTTAACATAAAATACTGTTGAAATTGATATTGTAAACTATAGTAATAGATTATTAGCAATTCTTATATATGATGGTAAATGTTGAACGACTTGAACGTATTGAACATTTTAGATTCTGATTCACTTATCGTCCAACTACATACCCACCACTTTTATTTATCTATATCTTATTCTTTGGCTATTGACATCAAAAAAGTTGCAGTCCCCTGTTATAGAGCAATACAATTTTCTTAATAAATGTTTTATAAATAGCTAAATATCATCTCATGAGAGTATATACAGTATAGTATTTAATAATCTCATTTATTACCAAGATTAGAGTTCTAGCATGAAAAATGTATCAGTTTCATGATTCCCTATTCCTAGACTTGAGAGTATAGTGTATAGATGTTGGATTACAAAGGTATTTTCACTATACACTTGTTCTATCTACAAACAGTGAGTGCAGTTACTTTTATAATAATTTAACACTTAAATACTACTTTATAACAACTATATACACTTAAGTTAATCCTACATTTTTTTTATTTAAGTGAATTGTGTAGGTACATTTTGGATTGCCATACAAATGAATATTTAATAGTACCTAAGTTAAAATATATTACAGTAAAAATGTGTAAATAAGTAAAACAATATTTAAATTTCACTAGGTTGTATCAAACCTGTCTGAAAATACAGTAACATGCACTGAGTGTGGATATCCATTTAAGTTCTTAGAAAATCTTAGAGTTCATATTAAAAAGAAACATCCCTTAACTAATATTGACAGTATAGCACCAACCAAAAAAATAAAAAACAAGGAATTATATGTGTCGAATATGGAAAATCATTTTGCTATATCAAAAATCTCAATGAAAATAAAGCAATTGCCCATTCAATTGAAATTGTTAAACTTGATTTAAAGTATCCCATAGGATGACACAAATTCGAAAATATTAAGAATTTAATTTATGGAAAAATGAAATTGAACATAAAACCAAATCATGCTGCATAAAAAATTGTGGATCTATTGATAATCATCAAAATATATATTAAAAATGTCATAGAAATGGAAATTATATTTCAAAAGGTACAGGTCTGACTGTCTGAGGCATTTAAAAACACAAGGGTAAAATAAAATTAATAAAATCGGATACTGCCGAGATGATTTTGATTTGGACATGACATCGCGGATCGTTTGATAGTCTAACCTGCTTCTTGACCCGCAAACTGGCCTATAAAACTTGACCTACAAAAGCTTGACTTGTAACCCGACCTATAAAACGTTCAACATTTTTATAGGTGAAGTATACACTACCTGTAAAATGGTTTAATAGATCAAGTATACTGCTTATCCTATAAAATGTTAGAGGTCTTAATGTCTTATAGGTCAGGTTACATGGCAAATTTGTTTTAAAGTTTTTAAAGTTTAGGCATTTGTATTTATTTACACACAATATTTGTATTTATATACATTTTATTTAAACTATTACTATTTGGCGCCATTGCCTTGATTGGCTTGTTTCTATATGCATGCGCAACATTATATAAAAAATAGTAGTTTGTTCCACGAAACTACAAAATAAGTGGGGGGTTATGTTGGACACGGCAACGGGCAAATTATCAAAGTAGCTCCATCCATGGCTAAATATGACCATAGACCTTATACTAAGGTTAGTACTTAGTACTTTCTACTTAGTATAAGGCTTAGATCATAAACATATTGTATACATAGATAATAAAGTTACTTTATTATCTATGATTGTATATGATCTAAGGCATACGCTCTATGAATAATATGACCCATGGAGTAATATTACTCTATGATAATATGATCTAACTATCTAAGGTGTTCAAGGCCATAGTCACCCGATTTGGCCAATTCACACAATGTGTGTTAAAAACATAGACCTTATACTTGGTAATTAGTTATTTAATCTATTCTCTGGTATAAGGTCTATGGTTAAAAACACGGACTAATAAATAATAATACTATAGTCCGTACTCAGTGGTTAAAAACCAATGAAAATTATAAAACTATCGTACAATTACAATAGTTATTGTACCATTGGCATTGTGGCATTTTTATTTTTTATGTTAGGTTTATTGCCTGTTGTTAAGTAAGTAGTAGTTGTGAAGATGTCCTGCGATAATAAATATTTGATAAATGAATAAATGATAATGATTAATGAAGTCTTACGGTGTAAAAACTAAAAAGTACAATTTACAAGTGACTACGGAGTACGGACTACGGAGTGCCAAGATAAGTATTAAGAGTTAGAAGACCACGATTTTGTTTTTTTTAAACCATAATACTTATAATATAATTATTAATTATTAATGTCGAGTCGTATTACTAATTAGGGATTATTCAATACAATAGCATTTTTAAATAGACTTAAACAACAATAACGTTTTTTGTCTTACAACAATGTCATTGTGTGTTCTGTTAACTTAAAGTTGTATAATTTTTAGTAAACTTGTCATTCACGTTTAATTATAAAATGAGTAGTTTCCTATACGTAATACTATTTTTGGTATGTATTATTAGTTCAACCGTATATTCGGTTGACCGTGGAAATTTTAAAACATGTGAGCAAAGTAACTTTTGTAAGCGTTGTCGTTCCATGAACAAAAACCAAAAAACTGTGTTTGAACTATTACCAGACAGTGTTATATTGACAGATAAATATTTCGAAGCCTTGATATCAAATACAAACTATGACAATGTTTCATTACGAATGCGGCTGGATGGACTCAAGGATAGTACACTTCGTCTTCGCATCAACAAAGATGGGAATCAAATGTTTAACAGGTTTCAACCAGTGCATGCTCTTGTATCAGAACCAATTACAGAGTCTATGATTATGGCTCGAAATTCATCAACTGTTGAATTAGAGTTGAATAAAATTATTAAGGTCTACATCACAATAGCCCCATTTAAATTGGATGTTTATGTTAATGAAGAGTTAACCATAGGGGTGAACCATGATAATTTAATGCAATTTGAGCACTATAGACCTAAACCAGAATCTATTGCAGACAATGAAATAGGGTCATGGGAAGAATACTTTAAGGAACACCAGGATTCTAAACCCCGTGGACCATCTGCAGTTGCAATGGACTTTAAATTATATTCGTCTACTTCTCTGTACGGATTGCCAGAACATGCAGACAGTTTAGCTTTGAAAGGTACCAGTGGTAATGACCCATATCGATTTTATAATTTGGATGTTTTCGAATATGAATTGTACAACGGAATGGGATTATATGGAGCTGTTCCATTTTTAATGGGACACGGAAAAAAGAACAGTGTTGGGGTGTTCTGGTTGAATGCTGCTGAAACATGGGTAGATATTGCTGGTGTAAAAGGAAACACTGAACACACATCAGTTGTGGAATCAATAGTTAATTTAGTTTCAGGATCGTCTACTGAAAAAGACATTCCCAGAGCTCATTTTATGTCTGAATGTGGCATTATTGATTTTTTTATTATGCTGGGTCCTAAACCTTTAGACTTAACCAGACAATATTCTTCACTGACAGGAACAACTCCATTACCTCCACTATTTTCTTTGGCTTACCATCAGTGTCGATGGAATTACAATGACCAAAAAGATGTCCATGATGTAGAAACTAATTTTGATGTCAACGACATACCTATGGATGTCATGTGGTTAGACATTGAGTACACGGATAGTAAAAAATATTTTACCTGGGATCCAGTTAAATTCTCTGAACCTTTAGAAATGGTAAATAACTTAACTAGCAGAGGAAGAAAGTTGGTAACTATTATTGATCCACATATCAAACGTGATTCCAACTACTTTCTACATAATGATGCAATCAATAATGATTTATATGTAAAGAATAAAGACGGTGATGTCTACGAAGGTTGGTGTTGGCCAGGATCTTCTAGTTATTTGGATTTCATGAACCCTAAAGTACAAGAGTATTATGCTTCTCAATATTCTATTGATAATTTTGTCGGACCTACAGAGGACATTTTTATATGGAATGATATGAATGAACCTTCTGTCTTCAATGGTCCAGAAGTAACAATGCCAAAGGATTGTATTCATCATGGTGGTTATGAACACAGAGACATACATAATATTTATGGACTGTTGCAGGTAATGAGCACATATGATGGTCTACTGAAACGATCAAACGGTAAAAAACGGCCATTCATTTTGACCCGATCTCATTTTGCTGGTACACAACGTTTTGCTGCTGTCTGGACTGGTGATAATATGGCCGATTGGAGTCATTTAAAAATATCTTTACCAATGTGTCTCTCATTAGCAATTTCTGGCATATCGTTTTGTGGTGCAGATGTGGGCGGATTCTTCAACAACCCCGATAAAGAATTACTGATCCGCTGGTACCAAACTGGTGCTTTTTTGCCTTTTTTCAGAAGTCATGCTCACATTGATACTAAACGTCGAGAACCGTGGTTATTCGATGAACAAACTACATTTTTGATCCGTGATGCCATCAGAATAAGATATACATTGTTACCGCTATGGTACTCATTGTTTAAAAACCACGAATTAACAGGAGCACCTGTTATACGGCCATTATTTTTTGAGTTTCCATATGAAGAACAACTGAACAACATCGACAATGAATTTATGGTTGGTGATGTCTTGTTGGTATGTCCTGTATTAGATCAAAATGTACAAGAGTTGACTTGTTATTTCCCTGGTCACGAGGAAATTTGGTATGATAGAGATACTTACCAACCTATCAAAAATAATGGGCTGATGAAAATACAAGCGCCAATCAACAAGGTGCCTGTGTATCAACGTGGTGGTACAATAGTGCCTACTAAGCAACGTGTTCGCCGATCATCTATATTAATGAAGGACGACCCATACACTTTAATTGTTGCAATTGACCTGAAAGCTATAGCTAAGGGATCATTATATATTGATGATGAGGAAAGTTTTGAATACCGAGATGGAAACTTTATCTACATTGAATATGAATACATCAACAACCAATTGATCTCAAAATGTTTACACTGTGAAGATTTTAATACTAAATCATGGGTGGAAAAAGTCATAATTGTTGGTATTCCCAATGTTTTTACCAAAGCTAGTATACAGGTCAATGGTGGTAGTTTGTCAGAATTATCTGTTTTATACAATACTCATAATCAAGTATTAACAGTGCGGAAACCTGCTGTTGGAATAGCTCAAAATTGGACAATTACTCTTCTTTAATAATACATTTAAACATGTGATGAAATATTGTAACTAAAAAAAAATTGTATTTTAATTAAAATTAATTATTAAGTATTTATTTTATGTAGTGAACAATAGCAAAGTTTCACATTTTAGATGTTTATTTGATAAATAATAGTATATTTCTTAATATTATGTCACATTTATGGCTGTTTATGTATGAACATGAAATCGACCAACCAGTTTATCAACAAATTATTAATAATTATTAAATGAGTATCAGTCAATAGTATTTTGTTAATTTTTTTAAGGTCCAATTTTATACAAATTATCTATCATTTGTCCCACTAGTGCAGATGATAAACTTTAATTTATAAATATCATACGAAATTATGTCCATCTTGTCATTTCATTATTGTCTAGCAATTAAAATGTTAATGTAATTAATCTAGTTATACGACATCTAACAAGTTATATATATTTGTTTATTTGTTTGTCTCCCAAAGGGGCATGTGCAGTAAATTAGATTTTTGAGCCCCAAGAAAACTGCACATTAAAATTTCAAATCAAGAGAGTAATATTTACATAATAACTTGGAATCAGGTTTTGGTGAACCACTACTGGTTTGGTTAAGCTAATTTATCCACAATGGGTGAAAATCCATGGAGTTTTGTCGGACACTTTTACAGTTACCTCCGGTGTTCCATAAGGAGTACACCTTTCCTCACTACTTTTCTCTATTTTTGTTAATAATGCATTTGTGTACTGCAACACTCAAATCTTGCTTTTGCTGATGGTATGAAAACATTTTTCCGTAAAAATTCATAAAATGATTGCCATTAACTTCAAGGTGATTTAGACTGTCTTACATCATGGACCTACAAATTTAGTCTATCTTTCAATATTTCAAAATGTCATTCTATGATCATCACCCATCGTCAAAGTCCTTTCAGCTATATTTATTTTATAACACAGATGGAAAAACTATGTCTTTCCTTGATAAATCAGTTACCGACTTGGGTTTTGTATTCAGTCCCACCTTGAATCCGGGTTTACACATCCAGTCATCGAGACTATTTGCTGTAAAGCTCTCTATACCCTCGGATTCATTAAGTGTATCTCAACTGAATTTGGATTAACTTCTCCTTCAATGTGCTTTTGTTAAACTAACTCTATAATATGGCCATTTGGGACCCTGTGGCAGCAACATACTCTTTCTTAGTAGAATGTGCTCAGCTTAAAGTTTTAAGCTTCGTCAGTTACAACCTAATGCCTTAAGATTAATTGTCCTCCCAACAATTATATACCCATAAAAGCCTCGGTCTTGCCTCATTAGTTATTAACTGTCAGGAAACACCATTCCAACCTTAAGTTTTTTTTTTTATTGAGATCTTAACTTATAAATCTAAGGTTATATCTGATAATATTGATTCCCCTACCCTATTTTCATCTATATGATACAAACTCCCTCCTCGTATGACATGCCACACATCTTCATCCATCCACTACAAAGTATGGTTTAAATAAACCTCCAGTGTGTTGTATGTTCCTTTGCTAACTCCTGTCCTGTTCGCTTTTGAGGCAACTGTGTGCTGACTTGGGTAGGTCATCTGTTTGTTCTAGATGACAAGAATTTATACAATAGGTACACAAAGATTTTGGGTGATCGATTTAGAAAAGTGAATACAGTGTTCAGCGAGTTATTTCCCAAACATATCTTTATGATAAAGTTCAGATATTACATTTATTTATAATTAATTGCACAATTGACTAGGTACCTTAAATTCATATGTTTTGTTTGTTACAACATAAAAATATACTTGCTATACAAATATTGTAACTGAATAATTCTATTATGAATCTTAAAACAATTTTTACATTTAGTAATCAAGTAATCATATTTTGTATTCAATAAATGTTGCGCCAAATTCATGAAATCTGCTGGAAAATAACCGTTTTTTTTTTTTTTATGAAATCAGCAATTTTGTTGCTGAATATGTGAACATATATTAATTTATATGATCTACTCAGTCTTACATAAAATACATGTAGATACAATCATCAAATTGTGGTGGATCATTAAAAATAATGTATAATATTATAGTTGTTAACTTATAGATCAATATCGAGAAGGTACTGAAGAATGGTAATTATAAAAATAGCTTAAAATTGTCCTAATAGGTACCTATTTTAAAAATATTAATAAACTTAGTTCAGTAATTTTAAGCTATAAAATAATTTGCATAGTTATGGCATTCTATGAACGTTTAAACTTAAAATGCTTATACAAAAACAGTGTCAATGTATTTTTGATATTTTAAAATTCCTATAAGAAAAACATTGAGGAACCTTGTCAACATTTTAATGTTTTTCGACAAAAATAAAAATATACTAACTAATTTAATTAAAAAAAAAAATTCAAATATCTATAAATAGTTTAAAATAAGTCTTGATGTTTTTATATTTTTACCATGGGTAGAAAATTATAATTTAAGTTATAATGGAATGTTGCAAGTGTCTGCCATCAGTTATTTATAAATCATAAAAATAAAATTTCTGAAGAAAAATTGTTATTTTACATTTAATATCCAATTTTGTCAAAATTTGAACTTCAAATACTCATAAAAAGAAAATGTGACTATGTAATTTCAAAAAGGTTTTTAATTGCTGATAAAACTTATAAGGAATATTGTTTATTAAATATTCAAGCTTTTGACTTAGAAACAATATTTTTTCAACATAATTTAAAACAACTAAAAAAGTTTTACTTTTAATCCCCCTAATCACTTATTTACTTAATTATGAATAAATGAGGGCATGGGGCAAGATAATAAAAAAGAGAATTTCCACTGCATGTAGCTACATTAGACATGTATATGTCTTATGGCTACCGACCAATTTACCATGACAGTAAGTTATTAATATAATTGTGATAAGTTATGAGCTAAAATTGCTAATACCAATCATTTCCGCCAGCCGACATCATCGGACAACTATCAACCAATATTGGTTTAATTTATATAATACTAGCTGAATTACTAATCGTTGCCAGGTTTGTATGGCTTTGTCCGTAAAAAAAAATGACAATGTATATTCAACTTTCATATGATATAATTTATTATTTCAAGTCCGGAAATGCGACGTTTTGATGCATGCGTTTGTATTCAAAATAAAATACTAATTTCTATAATTTATTTTTATTAAAACTATTATAATCTCTAAGTTGTAACCAATGGCAACCACTAATAAACAAAAATAGATATCCATTGTAAATCTCAAAATCCTTGTGTAAGCACCTTATTAAAGTACAAATTTTGGAAAATCCTTTCTTAGTGTACAGTAAAATTATAGTATTAATCTACCATCAAAATTTCAAATTGAATAGTTCTTATAGATTTGGTTCTCCGTTGATTATAAATCAGTCATTTAGAACACTCTCGTATAGAAAATAAAAAATAAATATTTATTTATGACATCACGGCAACACTCTTGGTATAGAGCGGTTTATAGAATGACCCCAGCCATAAGAGATATACATATCAATATTTTTTATTATGCATATTAAAAAATAATAGTTTTGCTATAAAATATTTCTTAGCCAATTTTTGAAAAAATGTATTTCGTAATATTGAATCATGTACAGAACTGTAGTGTTATCAAATAATGTATTGCCTAAATCATGCATTTGGCAGAAAAAAGTGACTAATTCATGCAGTGGCACAAAACAATGTTTTTTTATGAGATTATAAATGTAATCCACAGCTTTGTGTTTGAAAATAATTTAGACTTAGTGAAAAATTCCTTAATGAATTCTCTACTAAATTCATGAAATAGCAATCATTTTTGCCGATTTCACAGTCAGCGTTGTTGATTTCATGAACTTAGCGTTACATGGTATATACATTGATTAAATATATATGAAATATATTTAATCAATGGTATAAATAAAACCAATAATAACTAAAGATTAGTTTAGAACATCAATAAATCACATATGTATAAAAAAAAAAATTAAAACATTCTATTTTTATTTTTGAAATTAATTAATTAATTTTATTTGATGTATCAATGAATATATTAATACTTAAATAATGAATATTGTTTTCTATTTCTAAGATTGTTAATTATAATTTGAAATGTTATTAAATACCAAACCAAATGAAAAAAGAAATATAATAGTGATTATTTTAATACAAGACAAATTAAATAATGTTTCTTTAACTACAGTATTCGATTGCTACACATTAATACTTTTACATTATTTTTACACATTAATTGTAAAATTGAAGATGTTTATTTCAATAAAATCACTAGATAAAAATACTCATTTCAGCCAAGTATAGCCTTAGTTCTTACTCCTAGAACATGATATACTTTATGAAAACTCAGTGTGTCATGTTCAAACCTCAAAACCAATAAGATAAAATATTGATTATTACAAAGCACAATTAATTTGCTTGTACAATAATATTCAATATTATGTTCAATATTTTGCACATAATTTTTAATGACTCAAGGAATGCCACTCACAAAATACTGATACTGATCCATTGTTGGTAAAAATATTTTATGTAGTATGAGAATACTACAAATAATATTCATACAATAAATTGTAATAATATTATTGCCATAAGCCTGCATAATTGCCACATAAATTAGCTGGTAACGGTCCACCTGCAGAAAATAATCTTGTTCCTGAATAATCATAGCAATGTGTATAAATTGCAGGTGTATATTTGACTTGTTGAAATCCTTGATCCACCATAAAATCTTCATCAGGATACTGATAACAAATATTATAAATTAACAAACTATAAAGTATTGCCAAAAGTTCCTTATTTCTTTATTATCTCCGTGGTATTAATTATCTCTTACAGTATTAAGTATAAAAATTCTAACTAAATGGCACAAGATTTTTTTTTCAAAAATTCAAAAATTTTAAGACCGCCACTTTTTTGACTGTTTTAAAAAAATATTGAAATTGAGTGAAAATCAACTAAGTTAAAAAATTATGTTTTTGATATTCTATATTGAATATTGGTTATGTCAGCAAAACACAAATTGCATTATTTAATCAATCTCAATTAGAAAGCATTAATCTGTTAATTATTAGTGAAACTTTCAGTTAAGATAAAAAAATTTTAATTTTTGATAACGGGTATTTTGTTTGTCAAAAATAATTAATTGTTTTACACTCCAGTAATTATCTATTTCAGTCTGACATAACTTTTACATAGTACATACTGCTGTGTTGTACTGTTTACTGAACAGCAAACTGGTTACTTTTTTTAAGTGTTTTAATTACTATGAAGTGAACCTAAAATTAAGAAATGAGATAAAAGCTGTGGCTTATTTATAATAATAGTATGCATGTCGCGATTTTGTAAATTATTCACTCAAGTTCTGTCTTTAACTTGGTAATTTTTCAATCATTTTTATAAAAAAAACTAGCTGATCCTTCACTTTGTTGCCCAAAAATTAATATTTCCCAACTCTATATGAGTAATATGTCTTATGTTATAATTTAAAAATACTAATTTCAATTTAGTCCCACCCGGCGTTGCCCGAACAAAATATTAAGTTAAGAATAACCTGACGCAAAACATTGCGACGGTTACCCGAGCCAAAGATTTGTTTTTTTTTTATAAATTAATTTTCCAAAATGTGTACATGATAATATTATACTCTTACTCCTGCTGTTACATCTCTTGGAGAGAAGATAATAGCTCTTTCACATAACCACTGATAAGATTATTGGACAGATTAAAAATGTCAGGATAAACTGTAGAAATCAACACTCAACCCGTCCAATCGTGTGATTGATAGAAATGTAACCATTTTCATTTTCTAAAGTTCCATTTCCAATTTTCAACAACTGTTCTGGTTACAAATAAACAGTACATAGCAACCATGGTTACCAATATCAACCATTTATAAACAAATATTTCCATCGTAAATCTCAAAATCCCTGTGTGAGCAACCCTTTAAAATCAAAATTTCGAAAAACCCTTTCTTAGCGGATGCCTACGCCATAATAGCTAAATGTATGCCAAATTGTAGTCCAATCTGTCCAATGGTTTGAGCTGTGCGTTGATAGATCAGTCAATCAGCTTACTATTGTGTGAACTACTATTATTGTGCACTTAAGAGGCGATAACTCCGGAACCACTTATTGCACAGCATACAAACTTAGATAGTAGCCGATTCTCAGACCTACCGAATATGCACATAAAATCTTATAAAAATCGGTCAAACCGTTTCGGAGGAGTATGGTAACTAACATTGTGACAAGAGAATTTTATATATAAGATATTGAATCTTATGCCATTCAGTTTGAATTTCCATACTAAATATTATAAAAAAACCACATTTAAAGATATTGATTTGCCACAGAGATCCTAAAAGTAATATGGGGCTTCTAGAACACTATATGTAAATTATAAATAATAATACTTACAACATAACCTCTACTTGTTTTTAACACAACTGCTCTACTGGAGTTAATACTGGATTCTAAGTACTTTCCTGCCCGTATATCATAGAACATTATAACACCAACACCTGTTCCAATTGTAATTATATTATCCTGGAAACTTAAAGATCTAATTCCTAAAACACAACAAATTAATAATTAAATCAAAATGGATTTATTTGAATTATATTCAGAAATTTCTTATAAATATAGTTTAAGTTGTATGATCAAATTAAACAATATATCATCATTTTTCCGTATTAAAAATGTACTAGAAAAATTAATTGTTAGAATAAAACTTAAAACTTGGTAAATATCAAAATATACAAACCACATCCACTATATCTTGCAGGGATTTTCTTTATGGTATGTAATGTTCTTGAATCAAGTAACAGTGTATATGAACGACATCCAACGGCATATAAACTACTATCATTTTTCATTGCCATGCAGACATTGTCCTGACAAGATGATAATCTTCTTGAAAACCTCTGTAATGTAAATTAAGATATGATTAATAACTTAAAAAATACGAAATTGTATACATTTATTTGAGAACACTTTATCTGTTAATCTGAAATAGAAGTTGATTTTTGTATGACAAAATGTATATTCTATTAATTACTTAATTACTATTAACTACTGAATAAAAAAATCAATATTTTTTAGAATATATCTTAATGGATTAAAAATAAAAAAGTTGTTTTTAATTAATAATAATAAATAATGATAATTTAAATTGCAATTACTTGTCTAAAACGTTCAACATCCCAAATATGAACATATCCATTTAGTGACAATGTAACCATTTCTTTTAAATTCTTATTAAATGTGATTGCTCGGACTTTTTGTGCTGTCTTACAGCTTCTTATAACTGCAGGATTGAGAAATTGAGTAACTGGTTGTATGAGGTCACCATCAGAATCATACTTTTCTTGATATTTATCTTGAACTTGCCATAGCGCAAGCTTGGTATCCCTTGATCCACTAACAAAAAACTCATCATCTAACCATTCAATGTCAAATATCCAATCTTTGTGAGCACCCTAATAAAATAATAATGTAAATAACAGTTACATGTTTTTTTTTTTAAAATGATGTTTACCTCGGCTAGAACAATTGGATCTAATGTTGGTAACCTATATACAGCAATTTCATTAGAATTATATGCACCTGTTGCCAACAATGTTCTGGATGGGTTAATTTTTAATGAATGAATGCCACTTTGCTGATCTGCAGCTTCATCTACGCGTCCCTTTATCGATGGTATTTGGTCCAGTTCATGGGATTTTACGTTATAAACCATTAACTAATAATAATAGTAAAATAAATGGATATAATATGTCAATAGCTGATGGATAACACAAATTATTATTTGTTGAGTATAATTTAAGTGTAGCCATACAATTAAAACATGATTTATTTATGTGCCTACATTATATAATTAATTCAAAATAATTTAGGTATTTATTTATTAATTCTATGAACTCTGATCTAATTATAAAATTGTATAAGGTACTGGATTGTTATCACAATCCTACCATAATAGTAATAATAACAAATAGCATACACTTGTGACGTTATTTTTATTTTTATTAAATACTCTCAAATATTATATGTAAGTAATAATAGTATTATAAGTATCTACTATGGTAAATAACTGAGGTATTAGTGTTTTTCATGATATATCGATTATATTGGTGGCAGTTTCACAAGGCCGGGCGTGGCAATAAAAACGTATACCTTTTAAAATTTGAACTGTTCATTTTACCACAATAAAGAAAATAATTAATATTTTATCATTAAAAAATAAATTTATGTAATGTTTAAAATTTGTATAAAATAATATTATACTGTTGTGTATTTGTGTATACACATATTTCATATACAGGGTGATACAGTGTATTTACATAGGAAAATCGCCCTTTTCGCTGCCCCACTCTGTACATAATAGTAGATATTACTATAAAAATTTAAATTGTACATATTAGTCATTTTAAAAATATAATTTGTAAAAGGCTAAAATTTAAAAAAGTTTAATTTCACATACGTTAGACAAGATAGTATTAAATTCAGTGTACTTACTTTATTACATTTTGTACCAAAGACAATTTGTTTACTACTAAGCCATTGTGAACAAAAAACTTTATTCATTGTTTTTAATGGTATTGACCGTTCTTTAAACAAATCATGTGTGAGAATATGCTTTGTACCATGATTTTGATTTACTGAACGATACTCTCGCATTCCATATTCTCGGTTTCTTATATAATCAACGAAATTATATGAAGAGTTTAGCATAGTACATAATGACATTGTACTCTCTTCTTCTTCGTCCGAGTCTTCATAGCAAACAAAATCTTCCGGTTTATCTGACTTTCTGGACCGTTCCAATCTAGCCATACGTAATTGTAAACTACGTTCATCAAGTCGGGATTGGTATGCACATGGTGGCCGTGAACCAAAGACTGGTACACGCCTTGTTTGTGCCATTCTAAAACAACAATAATATCAAATACCTAATTTTAAATTTTATGTTTGAAAAATATGTATAAAATAAAATTCAAATACACATAACATAAATAATATTTACCTAAAGTCCGGCGTATGCTAGTTAAGATATTGCCGAATTCAAAGTCATTCAGAACAGGGAATATTGAATGCAACATGGGAAATTATGTACATAATATACATATTACATAAAAATTATTTTACAAATGTATTAACAAAATTTGTGAAACGAGTAAAATTAGTAATTACAAAATATAATAAAATAAATATTTTTTAAATTAAAAAATGAAAACAATAAGATAAAATATTAGTATGGTGATAAGTAGGTCACAGTTAGACCAACATTATACAACATTTTTTGTATTATCGCTTTACTGCAACTGGAAATCAGTATTGACTATAATTGATGATAAACACATAAGACAACAAAAAAAAAAAAATGTCTAGATGACAGGCGGCAGCAAGCTGATGCACAGATTACAGAACTACAGAAAGTATAACAAATAATTATAATACACTATACACTGCATTAAAAAAAAAAAAAAAAATGTACACTACATTATTTAATACATTACTTTATTCAACATTTAAACTATTCAAGACGTTCAGTATATAATATCATACATTATTGTACTCTATGATTTAGTATTGAATATTGAGTATTTTAGACTTTAGTATCGGAATTCGGAATGTCCGATGTCGGATAGGACTGGCTGTTGATAAGAAATTATAATACAATTATCTCATGAATGTTGAATGTAGATGACTAAATCATAATACCTATAGGAATAAGATCTATTTACCTGATGTCCTGAGTTTTGATCTGGGCGAAGAATTCGTTAGAATAATAGAATCCCACGAGTGTAATATTATAATAATTGATACACATTGCCCTTTATGTCCAAGTGTAAATATTGTACTACACTGTCTACACTACTACATTAAATCATGCTCTGTTTGTCTGTATAGGTTACTGTTTTACTCGTTATTACTTTTAAAACATGTATTAATATATCACGATATTATTTTGGTACTACTATATACCTTGAAAATTGAATTACAGATATCTTTGCCAATTATTATCAGAAGTAGTTAAGCCAACTCAATATTTTCGTCTTGTATTTCCCTCATACAATTGATAATTTAGATTCCGAGCGGAGCGAATGTTGAATCCATGATAAAAGAACTTCTTTAATCATGATTGAATCTATTGATTTTACTATGATGTGTGTTTTTTTTCTAGCTATCATCCACCTTTGGCGCTGTAAAAATGCTTTGATTTTTTACTTCAACATTTTTTCTGGTAAGGAAGAGTAGGTATCTAGTTCTAGTTGGTATTTTTTTTTTAGTGCTGGGGTTAAAAGTAAGAAAACGTTGAGTAAAATAAAAAATGGGAATTATTGCACATCGTTCATTTTTTGACAAAATCAATATTGTTTTTTTTGTCATAACTTAAAATTTTCACTAAATGTTTATATGACCATTTTTCATATAGTTGATACAATTTTTAAAATATTTCGACTCTAAGATATTTATAGCCATAAAAAATGTTCAATTTATATTAGTTTTTTAAAAATTGTTTTCAATAAAAATGTTTGCTCGTTAAAAAAACTTGAAAATGTAATACAAGTTTTCGTCCTAAGTTGTTATGATATAAGATCAAAAATATTTAACATACTGAGTTATGTTTTTTTTTTAGAATTATAACTTACAAGTTATTATATGACAGCAAAATTTACGAAAAACGATTCTGAGCGGAGACGGTCTGTCAGCCTAAATTACTAATAGTATATTTTATGATATTATTGCTATTAAAATAATTATATTTACTATTAATAACTGCACAGTAACAGATTGAATTATTTTTTGCAGAAAACATTGTATTTTAATGTTTAATTGACTGTATAAAATACAATAATATACTTTAAAATAGTTTTAAGCACCCACGCTTATTTAATATCTATGTTCATGTTTTTTAATATAATTTGTGGCAGAGTTTACTAAAAAAGAAACGGTAAATATTATATTTAAAAATTTATTCAACGAAATCATGGACTCTTCTTCGTCTAACCCACAAATATACACAGACGCATCCAAAACAAATTCAGGTGTTGCGATCGCAATAATAAACGGCGATCAATCAATATCGTACAAACTACCGGACCATAACTGCATTTATACGGCGGAATACTTTGCACTCCTGGAGGGAGTCCACCTAGCCACCCAACTACCCGACTCGACCATAAACATCTGTTCAGATTCGCTCAGCGCCTTAAACAATTTAAAATATAATTTACACTCAAGCATTCTAGCAATTAAAATAAGCAACATAATCGAAAAAGCTAACAAAAATATACGGTTCATATGGACACCAGGCCATTGTGGCATAGATGGCAACGAAAAAGCTGACATAGTAGCTCGTGAAGCAGTTGACAACCCTCTGACCAAATTACGCAAATACTCCGCACCCATCGACAACATGCGGAGAAACTCTCACAGTCAAACACCTAATCATCCACTGTCGCAATTATGTAGAGGCAAGAGAGAGTCTGGGACTGCCCGATAACCTGTACGAAGCCCTCAGCCCAACCCAGGACAACACCAACCAAGTAATCGCATTCCTCAAACTAACCAATATGTACAACCTAATTTAAGGACCCATCTCATTCTACAGTGCAATCAATTATAAATCGGCATGTATAAACTAATCTTAAGAACCTCTGTCTAATAACACTAAATTTTGTACCTATAACTAATATTTTTTGTAAGCTAATAACCTTAGCAGTTGAAGCTGTACCATGAAATAAAAAAAAAAAAAATATATAATTTGAATTGTACTTTTTATATATAACTGTCGAGCTATATTAGTTGTTCCTTAAAACAAAATTTAAAAAAAAAAGCACCCACGAAAATTTTTTTTTAATTACAACGGTCAGCGAAATAACTAACTTAGTTATTTTTTATTTAAATATATAATTTTGTCCAACTTTGAACTTAAAATGTCTATAAAATTATTCTTTTAATATATTTTTTTGATTTTTTTGTTACACTATATATTACTTACTACTTAGTACTTACGAAAAAACTTGTTTTAAATTTTTAATCCTTATCTATAAAAACTAAACATTTAATACATTTTTAACTACAGAATAATTTGGTTAAGGTTAGATGATGAATTTTGCTCAAAATTTGAAGTTTAAATGGTTATAAAAAAATATTGTGCCTATGTATTTTTAATATTTTTGACCTGCTATTATAACTTATGGTAGGAACCTTGTATTAATTTTTCAAGAATTTTGACCAAACAAAATTTTTTTTAACAATATTTATATAAAAAAAATTTAAAAGAACCGGAAATTTCTTTACAATTAGGTAACTCGAAAATTGTCAAAATATGTTTAATATTTTTTGGTGTGTAGAAAATAATACTCTAAACATTCGATGAAAATTTCAAATGTCTACGGTTATTCCTTTTTGAATTACATCAAAATATCTTCTATGACCGAGGTCAAACCTATATATGATAGCTATGTTGAAGCTATATTGTATTTATTTTTATTTAGTATTTATTTTATTATTTTTATTTAGTATTTTATTTTACTCTATATATTATTTTCTGTCTTTTTGAAAAACAATATACTGGTATATTTCTGCAAAGATTATACCAATCAGGATTTCGTTTTTACTATTTTCATTGATTATAAATACTAGTACCAATTTATAACCAATGCTATTTCTTAAATATTCCACAATTTTGCCATTACATAGGTTACATACAAGTATACAACACCGTTTTTCACCTTTATACATGTCATCGGATTAACGGCCAGTAATAACTCTCGGTCTTTTAAATATGGAACACATGTCACTTCATCTCTAATAATGTGCCAATTTATAGGTGACCAATAGACAATAGTAGATGTCATGTTGAGTCAAAAGTTTAAAACACAAAAATTGACATGCAAATTAAAATAAAATGTTGGAAATAAACATGATCATATGTTTGATGAGGACGCTCAAGGAAATCATGTAATATTTTTGATCAAAATTATAATTGCTAAATATTTAAAATTAAGATTTTATCATAAAGCAAATTCCATCAATGATTTACGTAATAATAAACGTGTTCGCAGTGTATTAACCAAACAGATTTTATTTTCTAATGAATAAAAAACTTTACTTTTAAATAATGTAGTATAGTCACTATACAATTTACAAAATTAATTGATTTATTATGTATTATATAATATTAAATATATTAACAATATTAAGTAATTAACTAGATATAATAATAATATCTGTATAAAAAAATGTTGTGTTTTTATTTTATTGACAATGATTTTAAATAAAATCAAAAATATTATATTACCGAGTTTAGATTTTTAGGTACCTACATATATAATTGCATTAATTGCATTATTTACTAGTCGACCAGTGATCGTACCTATGTAGACATAATATACTGAGTGCTAAACAGCTAAGTACAAAACGTTTCATGGCGGTTTGATTAAAAATACTAATTACCTATTTTAAAGGTAAGTATTATAGAGCTTATTTGTGCATATTTCAAAACTGTACAGTTTTTTAAGAATAAGATCATATTTATAGTCATTTAATGGTATAATATTGTACTATTTCGTGATTTTTATTAAATGTGAGACCTAGAAATTATATTACCTATTATAAATATATTATGTTTATATGTATATATTATAGAGTTTAATAATTACATTTTAACTAATAACTAAATATTAAGCAATCCATTTTCCTATAAGAGAAGTGCAACAGACCGTTGTACCTAAGCCAGTTAATTTAGATATTTATTATTTATCGGGATAACGGATTAGCCACTGATAGAGTGAGTTATATTATACTATATTATTATCCATAATAGACAATACGTCAATACTATTGTAGTTACTAATTAGTAAAAATATTATATTATTAAAATAATGATCGTCAAAACATTGCCATTTGCCATCATTTATCTCTTTTCTATGTTTGCCATAGCCTTGGCTATATTATTCTATACGAGTATACGACGGTATTGCCCAAACGTGACGTCACACAGTATACGATGCTGGCGTCAATATATTAGCCGTACGCCGCGTCTATTAGTTTATATGGTCGAAGGTATATAAGACCGTGTCATAGAGTAATAATATATATTTACTCCATAGAGTACTACTCTAGACTCTAGAGTATTACTCTATGATTTACTCTATGGGTTAAATTGATATCCTTAATAATAATATAAAATAAAACACTTGTTACAGTATGACCACTTGAAATATTTATTGATTTAACGATTAACCTCCGGTTAACCAACTACTGGCCCAAGCAACTTCAATCGATAAACAGTGCACTATTTAACCGACGTTTTAACCACGGTTGTAGATAGAACTACCCATCTACAACCGTGGTTTTAACCTACGGTTTAAATTAATTCATGATTAACCAACTACAGTTAACTGGCAGTTATTGTTATATTCTGTGGTTAATATGACAATTTATTGAAAAACCGGCCCTTATCAACGGAAATTAACTAGATAAAGTAAATAGGGGTGCGGGCACAGAATAACCAGAACGATCACTTTTTTCTCTAATAAAAGTTCTTATGGGGGATAGATTTGCTATACCTGTTGGGCAATCAGTGTAGCCCGTATAGAGAGAAAATTCAATTGTACAACCACAGAATATTCTAAGGTATCACATAGTACAACACATTGATACAATAAATATTGTACATAATTTTATTATACTTCGTTTATCACTGAAAAATAAAAATATTTACGTTTACAACTATGATAACATCAAAAATGCGTATAATCAGTTTCAGCAGCATAAGAGTATTTTTAATTATTTTCTAATAACGGCTACACTGATAGCCCAAACATTTTTCACTGATTTTCGAGTTCTTATTAAGTGAGCGTTCTGGTTATTCTGTGTTATTGAGTTATTCTGTGGTTCGGCCGTTCGGATTTGTAATTTGTATATTGTATATAGCTGAACTGCTGAAATGGATAAGTGAGTATATTACATTTTGTTATATTTGTTGATCTGTTATAATTATGCGTCATGGACAATGATTTAAATTTTAGAACTGAAGAACCTACGAAAGAATTTGAAAACCCCAACGATGGAAGTTGTGATTGTAATGATGAAAAATGTGTTGGGTGCTTTTGGCCTTGCGAATCGTGCTCGTCAAATAAATGTGGTCACAAATGCCGGTTAGTTAAATTTGAAAACAATGATAATTAAAAATAACTATAATTGTGTATTTTTAGGTTTATATTTTTAATGTAGAATTTGTATACAATTTTAGTACTTATCTATGATAAATTTAATTTATATTTCAATTCGTATGACAGTGAAATATCACTTTATATTTTTATACAAAAAATTATCAAAATATAAATGATAGCCCTTATAATTTCTTTAATACAATTTTGAGAGGTTTCAAAGTATTTAATTCATACATTTTTCTTATTAGAATTAACTCTGGATGTTTTATATTATAAGTTATAAGTTTTAGTTATAGATTCCAGATTTGTACGCACTTCAAATCTAATATTTAATTGCATCCATATTTTTTACTTTAAAATTAAAAAAAATCAATTTTCATAAATTGTTTTTTTGAAGGCACCAAATAATGTACCTACATACTTTTTGAACTCTTCATACTTCTATAACAATTCATGCAATAAATTTAATGATATTATGGCTACAGAATATAACAAGAAACTTACTTTTATCAACAAATGTGAATAAGTCAGGTGTACACCAGTAAAAAGAAAAGCATTTAAAGAAAGGCATGGAAGACCATTTTCAGTCAAATTGCCCACATTTTTCATTTTCATTAAACTGTATATTATTCTTAATAGGTATACAATAAATGCTCTATGCTAACCTGGACCATAACAATTAACAAATTAATTTTGTTGGTTCTAAGATTCATATAAAAACATCTAGCAGTTACAAATTATAATTCCATGCTTTACTTGTTAATATTAAACTTGTTTTTCAGTGTCAATCGAAAGTGGAAGTATGAAGTATGGGAAAGACAAGGAAGAAAAGATAACAAATAATTTGTATCTCAATTAAATAAATATTAAAAATATAATTTTTTACAATACAGTTGTTCAAATTTGTAAATAAATTATATATTTATATAATTAAAAAAATTGTTTTCCCTAAGGCCAGGTTTTTCAATACAATTTATTTGACAGATAAGGAAAAATCATACATTTTAATTATAAGTAGGAATGATTAAAAAAACTTGGAAATTATTCAACATATTTTTGTTCATTAATGAGGATTTAATAGTACATTCATGAAATAACTTTTAGATTGTCATGAGCAAGACTTATATTATTTGCTAATTATTGTTATATAATACTAGCTCTCTAGAGATTTGACCAAGCCACAAAACTCAAAGATTTCATCGCCTATGTTATATGTTAAGCTTTAATAAAAATATATGATTAATTTTACATGAAATAGTAGTAACTCATCTTTAACTAAGTTTAGTCACATTTTTTTCAAATTAACTTTTAACAAGCTAAATAAAAAAAAGTTTAACTTATGTTTTTTATATTAACTTAACAATTAAAAAAATGTAGTTAACTTGCCCAGCTTTGCTAGTTAGTGCTAAAAAGTCCAATTAATGTTTATCTTATTTTCTAGTACTAGGTTTCACTAAATTGTAAGTCAAATAATCAGGGTTTTATTTATTTGAATTTGCATTCATCAATAAGTCTTAAAACCAATAAATTATTATTTTTCTCTTTATTAATCATTCAAAGTTATATTTTTTCTTAATATAATTAAATAATATCTCCATATCTAAAATTCCTTTTGCAAATTTAAAAAATACAAAGAGGGCATTGTTAAAGACATGCAGATAAATGTTTAGGTTGAGTTAAGCTATTTTACTGTCAAATGTTAAGCAGTTTTTTTTGAAAATGATGTATTAAGATTTGAAAGAAAAATTTACGAGTAATTAAATGTACGTACCAAGATTAATAATGGTTACTTAAAAATGGTTCTACAAAAATATAAAAAATATAAGTTACACTTAAAGTATACTTGAAAATATAAAAAATCAGAATTTGTATAAATTCATTATTAAAGCAAAAAATAAGGGTTAGCATACTAAGCAAATCACCTTATACACAATATTGGCTTACTTAAAATACACACAATTGATAAAAAAAAAAACATTTTTTTTTCTTTTTAAATATATAAATGTGCATTCTTTATTACAATTATTATTACATTAGTACATTAGTGTTATTTGAATATTTAGCCCAATCAGTATTACAAGGTACTAATGGTAAAATCCAACCCAAAGGAATACTGCTAGATGCTGACTTTTCATTTTCATCAACAACATATTTATCCCAGCCTCTCCTATAATAGATGAATAAATTATTATTTGAATATTTAATACTAAATATTAATAATACCGTATTTCAAGGAATGTATAGTTTTCAAACACCATTTCATGAGATCTAAAATTTGACCCAAAAAGTATATGATCCCATTCTGCTAACTTTTCTTGAATTTCTTTTTCTCGTTTTTCGTGTTTTTTTGCTTCAGCTTCAGTAAGCATATTTTTCAATTCTTCTTCTTCTTTATTGTAGTCTGTTAATTTCTGCTGCCAAAGTATTTTTAATTTATCTACAATAAATAATATTGAATACAATTAAACATGAATTATATATACAGTGTACTCTCGATTATCCGTGGAATAGGGTGGCAGAACATCCACGAATAAACGAATTCCGCGGATAATCCGCAAAATCAAATTTTATAATAAAAAATAAATTGGAATTTGAAATTGAAAATTATTATTAAATATTATTAAAAAAGATACACATGTATGTATAATGAAAAATCAATAAAAATTATAAATTATTTATGAGCAAAAAAATCAGTCACAAGTTGTTGCTTCTTCGTTTGAAAACTCTTCTTTTTAACTTCTGATTTAAGGGAATCGTATTTTATGTCGTTATCAAGTAATCGGCTATCATAAATTCACAACCAAATTAAACCTATAATGATTTATAATGGAAAGATACAATATATGTATATTTTTTTGTATACATAAAGGTATGTAGACAATTTCGCGGAAGACAGCAGATAATCGAGAGTACACTGTATTTATATATGTATATTACAATTTATTTATTAATTTTATAATAATTTACTCAAGGAATTTTCTAACAGCGGATTTTTTCTTTTGTTAACACAGTTTTGAAGTCTACATTTTCTTAGTTTTTCTAAATTATCTAACAATGATATCTGATTTTTGGCATCTTCAATTTTTCCTTTAACCCCTTTCAAGACAATATTGGCTTCAGTTTTGGTCTTGTTAACCTAAAATAAAATAAAAATGTATTATTAATAATGAATAAATAAATGATAAAAAAAAAATATTACTCTTTTTTCTTTTAATATATTTTCTTTTAAGGTATTTTGCCAAGCATCAATCTTTTTGTTTATTTCTCTTATTTTGTCTTTTTGTTGCGATTTAATTATTTTTAAGTTAGATTTAAATCTCTTTAATCTATCCCTTTTTTTTTTTCTCTTAGCTAATCGAAATTTAAATTCAGACATTGAGTCAGTATCAAAATGTAATGTTGTTACAATGGTATCTATATGTTTCTACAAAATAAAGTAAATGGTAATTTATTTTATTTTCAATCATTACTATTATTCATATATTATTTACTTTATCTGAGTTCAAATCAGAACAAGCTTTTTTCCATTCAGCTTCTGTCATAGTTGATAAATTCTGCTCCATAGTTTTTTTGTTATTATCCATGTTTTCTAATAATTGTTTACATTCTTTTACATTACTGCTGATTTGGTTAATCTAAAAACAAATTTGAATTAATAATTAGTAAATATCAAACAAATGTAATAATTATTTTTGGAATTTACCTCTATTGCATTTGCTGGTTCTACATTCTTAATTGTAATATCTTTTTTTTTGCTGGCTAACCACTTTTCAATCCAAATAGTAGTTTCGTCTTTTAAAGCTTTTGGTATAGGATATAAATATTGGTCAATGTAATCTGGTAGAGATGAAAATGAATTGTTTTTATTCTGATTAGATGGTACATGAAGGTCTTGATAGTATTGATTACTAATATTACCACTATAAGGCATATAATAGTTTTGTGCTTGTGTATTACATGGAGATAGATTAGGGCGAATAAAAGGCATGTTATAGTCTAAATTATACATTGGTTGAAAGGGTTGGGGCAGTGGAGGTGGAGGACATGTTAACCAAAAATTGTTAGTATTCGCCTCAGAATATATGTTATTATGAATATTTTGTTTAGACATTTCAAGATAATAATAAAATAAAAATTAAATAATAGTTTTAATTAAGGAAAAAAAGTTTGAATAATAGTTTTAATTAAGGAAAAAAGTTTGTTAGTGTTTTAAATGTATAAAAATGTTATACTATAGAAATTAATTAATTAATTTCTTTTTCAGCCTCAGCTAAAAACTTTTGAGCGTTTAAATAATCTTGTTCTTCTTTTAGCTCTTCACAATCAGCTATAACACTTTTCAAGTCATCAAATGCAGCTTTTAATCTTCTTTGAGTGTCTGGTATCATCATCTGTGACTCCCTTAGTACTTCTTCTTGCTTCTTAAAAGTATTCTCGTCAATTCCTACAAAAATAATGTTATTTATTCAGCTTACATTTTGTTATATGATAAAAAAAACAAATATTGACCTATACTCATAATTTTTTGAAATTGATTTTTTAAAGTTAAGCAGTAATATGTTTTGGTATTAAATAATTTAAAAACCATTAACTATAGGTCAAATTAGTAGTTATATATTTTGCATTTTTTAAGAATTGGAAAGATTATTCAAATGGTATTTTATTATGCTTTGACAATAATAAGTACGATTGCAATGTAAGTTATAAAAACCGGTTCAAACTTAAATCAATTCCTTCAATTTTATAAATTAATTAGAATTTACAATATTTATAATTCTAAAATAAAATAAGTATTTTCAAACAAAATAATATGATGAGTTTATTAATAAAAATACAGAGGATTATCACAGGACACAAAAATATTGTTATGCATCGAGTGAAAAAAAAAATAGACTCATTAATTATAAAAATTTGCAACTCACTGCTGACAGACATAACATTTTGTACTTTGAAAAAAGGAGGCTCATGGCGCATTCCAAATAAACACAATATTTGAGTCAACATACATAATATGTGAGTTTATTTTCCACAATGAATTATTTAAAATCAAAACAGGAATAATACATTGTTAGGTTATGTTTAAGACTAACAAAATACACAACTAATATTAAAATAATTTCAGTAAACTTTTTTACGACCCCCCTCTGAATTTTTTTTTTTTACCCTATAAACCCATTAATACGACATGAATTTTTTTAAAACTTTGATTACAAATTTTGGCACATGCCATGAAAAAGGTTTGTCATCCCTGCTCTATAGTATCTTAAAAACTCATCACATTGATAAACATTTTTTTATTATATTATTATTACTTATAACATCCATGTACTATTTTTAGGTTGAACATAACGGGTGGTTATGTTTTTTTTTTTAAAAATATGATACCTAGGTAAATATTTAAAAAAAAAAATATGTATGGTAGTTACTTAGGTACCAAATAGTTAATTATTATTCATAGAACAGTCAATACACATAATAAAATATAACACTATTAATTGTAAATACTAAGTATTCAATGGTAGCAGTGACATGTTCACAGTGACTTTGAAGAGCAGTTATCAGAAAATTGTATAGGATATGTATATACAATATCAGGATATTGTAACAAGAAATTAATATTATGTACTATAGAAGTAACTATAGTTATAAATACTTCATTTACAGCATGCAAAATATAGTGATACATTTCCGTTGTGCGTGTTGTACATAATACATGGTTAGTGAGTAGGTACTGTGTAAGTCATTACTCATTAGTCAAGGGACGGTAGATCATTCTAAAATGAATTGCCCGATAAAATGTTTCATTTAGCTATGCCACTCCACTGAATGGTAGTAATCAATGGTTTTAGGTGCATGGAGATTGGAATCAACTACAAATAGAAAATAATTGTCATATAACTCACCAGCCTTCTTCAATTTTTCAACCTTTTCTTGTTGTTGCTCTGTTTCTTGTATATACATAAGTTTCTCTTTTGTTAATCTTTTCACTACTCCAGTTTTGATTTTAAGTGTCTTAATACGAGGATCAGCCATTACTGTCTTTTCTGTTAAGATAGTATTAAATATACGGGAAAGTTATTACCTTTGATGTTAGGACTGGTAGAAGTAACGCAAAATTTGACTAAAATATAATAGGTACAACTACTGAACTACTACAACTGTATTGTATATTTGTATTACAGTACTATGTCACTGAAAATAATTTGACTTTCGAATTTTTATAACCTAAAAACTTAACGTTTTAACGTAATTTATAAATTGCATTTCCGATTCCGTACAAACATTGTTCTGTGGTGGTACCACAATTCAAGATATTATGAATCTTTAATCTGTGGTGGTAAATACCAAAACAAAAACTGCCTGATACCTAATATTATATAGATAGCGATACGTATTGTCATTTATCAAAGTGAAGTAGTAAGTTTGTTGTGTCGACTGCATTTTACTGGTTATGGTTGACTGTCATCCATAGATATAGATTAAATTAATGGTGTGAGTCAGTGACCACGATTATTATCAAAATATATTATTTATTTTTATTATCTACATCCTTGGTTAACTTCACTGTTAATGTTCTATGCTGTTAACAAACAAAATGTCAAAGTGATTTATTAAATTGATATCAAAAAAGGCGTATAAAAACATTAAAAACAGACGTGCATTGTGCGCAAAAGATATAGCATAATATTGCAATTTGCAATAAATATCAATTTGACGACTCAAAATCTATATGTCTTTTGGGTCTTTATTTCGTTTTTGACCTTATTTCGTTATTGTTATAGTGTTATTAATCATTATACTTTTCATTGAACTGCCTAATTCAAATTTGATTTATTCATAAACCTACATATTAAAATTTATATGTGCTCATACTTAACATATTCAAAACTATGAATGTGGATGATAACTTCCCAGCAGCTAAGCGCATCATTAACGAAATCCAAAATATAGTCAATAGTGATCCTAATCTGTAAGTATTAGCCTATTAAATATTTGTGTTGTAGGAATGTTTTTAAAAATCATTTTTGGTTCACTTATCATAATAATATTTCAGGAAAGAATTCGATCTAGTCATCCAACCAGAGAGTCAAAATAAATCTCCAGTGATATATATAGACCATTGTTTAGGTCTAGAAACGTGGTGTGTACGTCATGTGTATGAATATGTCTACCAAAGACTTATTTCTGTAAGAAAACAAATAAGAAGACAAGGTAACACTTTCTTTTATCAAAAATGAATAAATAAACTTCCTACTGAATGTAGAAAATTTAAAATTTGTATGTATTTTTATAAATATCTATTATATTTTATTTAGTGTCCAATGAAACAATAACATTGCTTACATCTGCTCTCTTGTTAAATCCTGAAGTTTTAACATTTTGGAATATGAGACGTGATTTACTTCTTGATGAATACCTGAAACCAAATGATGAATTACAATTTTCAGCTGTTGTTTTGACATTTAAACCAAAATGTGCTGAAATATTCACCTACAGAAGATGGATATTTTTTAACATTTTAAAAGGTAAATCAACACAGGTTATTCCACCTATTATTTTTTAGAAATATATGTTTCTTTACATTTTCTAAGTTGATATTCAATTTTATTAAAACAATTAATTGAAGAACAAATCTTAAAGTTAACAATAATTGTGTTACATCTTACATATATAATTGTAGAGCTATAATAGTCTTTATACTAAAAGCTAAATAAAAAAAAAATCTTACATATAGTTCTTTTCAATCAAATGTGAATAATTAATTGAAGTATTAGCATTATGATACACAAATAGATTAGTACAATACTGTATTACAATTATTTTAGGTTAGTTACTATAAATTACACTAAAGTAAAATAATAATATCATAGGTACTTGTGCGTTATCTTATGCGTCTTGTGTATATTATAAAATGTAAATTATGAATTTGTGAAACATTCACTCAAGGAATACAAAACTTTTGTGTCAAATAAATCAAAATATATTAGCTCATTGGCCATTACATTTTTGGGAGATGTGATCATTAGGATTATAAAAGATAATAACTAATAAACATAAGAAGTACAATTGGCTAAATTTGAGAATATAGGGCAATGGATAGGTATTGAGGGAAATGAAAATGTACTGATTGTAGTCACTCAAGAGCCAGGACAAGATATCAAGCCATTTACAAGTTTATTCAAAAAACATACTTCTAGAGGTAAACAGTTTTAAAATAAGACTTTGACAGGAGGATAGTGTACGTCTCAAGAAAAGGTTAGGATCGACATTTGGCCATCTTACTTAGCCAATGTAGTATATTACAGTACCTTTCATATTTAATTTTTTTTTTAATTTGCATAGCAATCAATCATAGCTCTGAAAAATAAGTTGAAAATGTAATAAAGTTTGAACCGCATTTATTACATTGCTTAATTTTCATTTGGTATTATTTAAAATACATAAATACTTAATTAATAATTATGTATGTAGCCTAGCCTAATGTTTTTTGGCATTTTTCATAAATCATAATACATAGTCAATGTGATCTCCTAACTAGCCTTTAGGAACCTAACCTAACCTAGGCCTTCACATTGTCAGTAAAATATTTATCTTCAAATAAGTTGTGTACATAAATTAAAATTAAATAATGACTACACAAATTGTATTTTATCTTGAACAAAATCATTTATTGTTTTTTTTTTTATACTTATATTTAGATTTTAGCTGTAACGATATTATACTCAATGAGTTAACAGTAGGATTAACAGCTGCTGCTGGCTATCCAAGTAACTATAATGCATGGAATCATTGTTTTTGGTTTATTCAAAAATCACTTGAACATGAGAACTTTTCCTTGATTTCTCATCAGTGGGAGAAAACCAAAATTTGGTGCCAAGAACATGTGTCCGACCATAGTTGTATGCAATACAGACAACGACTACTTAAATGTTTAGTTGCCGATAAAAGGTGCTTACAGCATCTGGAATGTTGTACATCCAAATCACTTTTACGATTTTTTAACTCTGATGAAAGACATAAACTTATGAGGCCATCAGAAGACTATTTTGGTGAAGCTATTGGTGTTGCTTTAGATGAATTATATTTTAATGAAGATCTGATTATGATGTATCAAAGTCATGAATCTCTATGGAATCACCGTAGGTTTTTATGTTATTTATTAGTAAAAATGTATAATATTGATTGTATTAAAGAAACATTAATGAATAATGAAAGAAGAGTTTCTACTAAATTATTAAAATGTAATGATTTATATGTTAAAAAACACGTTATGTGGCTTCAAACCGCATTATGCATTCCTATAAAATTACTTTAACTATCATAAATCTATTGTGTTGATAAAATAATTTATTTAACAATTGTTAACATGTAAAAATAAAAAATAAAGAAAATGTGACAAATAATGAGTGAGATTTTAATTTTAAAATACTATAGTTTGTAATATTTGTTAAGACATGTTAATACTAATTTTTAATTGTTGTAGTAATTACTTATTTTTTGTTTTATTTTTGTTGCCAATTAATAAATGAGACAGTCTTGTACAGAATAAAAACTATCAGTTTTGATAATACTTGTTTAACTATAACTAGTTAAATTTGAATAAAATCAATAATATCTTTGTCAATGACACTATATAATTTACATTATATTGGAAATGAATTGAGAGGTAGGATAAAACTAAAAACCTCTGTATTTTTAAATGTGTTTAAAATTAATTACTGAGTTAACTTCTAAAATACCCAGGCTCATTAAATGGTAGTTCTTTAACATCCAAACAAAAGTTAAAGTGTTGAAAAAATGCTATACAAATTAAAATATATGAAATGTAAGTTAAATCAATTAAATATTATTTATTTTTTAGTTTTTAAGTAAAATATTATAGTGAACATTTTACACACAACATAGTTATTTAGTCTTATTTTATTTTCTATACATCTATCAATCTCGTAAATAGTAATGCTTTAAAAAGTTTAAAATAGATTTGATTTCATAACAATGTCTACTTGTAAATAACTTAATCGCTGTCACTTGACCAGATTCACTGATGTCTGAACAGAATTTGACTAAATAAATTTGTTGCGTGTGTGATATTGATAGAAACGGATAATGTATCAACTCTTTTAATCTTATTAACTGAAATATACAATTTATATTTTGTATAGTTGTAATGATATGTTGTAAATACTTAACATTTTGTAACTGAAAGATTAAATTGTAATTTGTAAGTGGACAGGTAAGATTCTTTTTATCAACACATTATATGGCTTTATACTAACATTTATATATTTTATGAGTGTTATAGAACATGTTTGTAGAGTACCCAATTATAAAATAATATTGTTCAATATTTTGAACTACGTTATGTTAAGTATTTTAATGTTATTTTTTAGTTTTCACCATACACATTTTAACAAACACATTAATATTGAAAAATATTGAGAATAAATAAAATAGTACATAATTGCATTACAAAATTAACAGTAAAATTTAACTCAATCTATTAAACATTTAAAAATATATAATATATGTATTTTTCTATGAGTGTTTTTACTACAGAGTAATAAAGGTTTAACATTAAACAATTACTAGTTTATCGTAAATATCCTAATTACAATGTATCATAACTTTAATTGCATTGCCAATCCCAGTTTCAGCCGTTTTAAAAGCTTCCAACGATTCTTCAATTTTAAAATTATGAGTGATTAATGGCTTCATGTTTATTTGTCCTGTAGTTATTAAAGCCAATGCATCTTGGTAACTAAAAAAAAAATTATAGCATTAATAAAATGATATATAACTGTACTATTTAATTCATTTTTATATTGATAATTTACTCATTAGCATAACGGAAAACTCCTCTGATGTCTACTTCTCGAGATAATGCATTGAATAATGGCAATTGAACATTGCCTGATGCTCCCATTCCAACAATTGTTAAGACTCCTCCAGATTTTGTTAACTAAAATAAAATAATTTGTTTATTAAATAAACTTCATTTTAATCTATATTAATAAAAGGTAATATTTGTGTGTGTGTATAAATGATCCATAGCTAAGTCATTTTACACTCATGGTTCTTATAATTGATATATAGAAAATCCTATACCCAATGATGTGCACCTCGGAACAAAAATTTTAAAGAGCAGCTCACACAAAAAAAAATTACATTTTTTGGTTTTTACAGAGTTGTCATTGGTTATAGAAAATAAAATAGTTATTATAATTGGATAAAATACTACATCAGTTTTATGTTTATATATTTTATATTTCAATTTGGTCAAGAAAAACTTAAATAACTATGTTAAAAGTCTGTGCAGTTGTCAATTAACATTTAACAGAGTTTAAGAAGGTGTAAATCTACGAGCATTTAATTTGTCACCGTAACACTGCAGGATCAGCTAGACCAGGGATTGGCAATTAATTTATATGGCGGTCCAGATATTTAAAAATAAAAATTTCGAGGGCCAAAAAAATCTTAAAATTAATTTTATTATTAATGTATTTATTTTTTAAGCTGTGACTGCACGTTCAACAACAACACAGATAATCATAAACCGTTATTATTGGCTCAGCGTCTAATGAAATTGATTTTAATATTATTTAATTTTTGTTATGAAGGGAGGGGAGTGATACATAAAATATATAGGAAAATTAAGAAAATATTTGGCGGTCCAGTTATTTCTCTTTCGCGGACTGGACATGGCCCGTGGGCCGCTTATTGCCGACCCCTGAGCTAGACACTACTATATTATATTAACCGATGTAACTATATACATAATGTTTATGTTAACAGGAACTTTGTCAGTTGCATACTCAGATTATAAAAAATATATAATAAAATATTTTAATGTTTACCTCAATTCCCATATTAATTGTTTGTTGAAAACCACTACAGTCGATAGTAACATCTGGAAGTTCGTTGTCCATCTCATTTCTTACATTCTCTATTGCTTGTTCGTCTGAATCTCCTCTATTTACTCTGATTGCTTTATAAGCTCCCATTTCTTTGGCTACATTTAATCGGAATTCTACTAGATCTGTTATATAAATTTTTGAAGCTCCCATAGCTTTTGCAGTGACCAATGTAACCAAACCAATTGGTCCAGCTCCTAAAATTAATACTGTAGTTCCAACTTTAACACCTCCCCTTTTGCAAGCATGTACTCCAACAGAAAGTGGTTCTAATAAAGCACCTTCTTCTAAAGATATATGATCTGGTAGTCTAAAAAAAATAAATATATATCATTTATATGAATAAATAATAATTAATAATTGGTCAAATTTAATTTATAAATAAATATTTTAATTACCTATCATACAACATAACATATAACATAACCATTAGGAATTAATTATAAGTACAACTAACCAAACAAAGATTTTATATTATGATAGTTGCTACATTGTTAAATGATTAATAATTAGCAGAGGCGCCAAATAATATTGAAACTGATAGTTACAATAATTTTTACCTACCCATACCTTCAATAGAATGTGAAACGGGATTAACTAATTATATATAATAAATGTGAGACATTCTTGTATTAGCAGATTCTTCACGGTTTTTTCTTATTATAGCTCAGAAAGACTCAGAAGTATACTGTATTATTTTATTGAAAAAATCAATATTTATTATTCAAATAAGAAAACCTTACTTATAACAAAAATCAGCAGCATGGACATAATAACGAGTCAAATTTCCATCTACAGGTGGTGTAGCACAGAATTTCATATCGGGGCACAAATTGTATGAGCCAATCTTGCAAAACTTGCACATACGACATGATACACCTGGTTCAATTGCCACTCTATCACCTATAATGAAAATATACTACATACATAAATGTTTGGAAATACTTTCTATTTTTATAGTTTATACTAACCAACTTTGAGATTTTTTACACCTTCTCCAAGCTTCACTACAATTCCACTGGCTTCATGACCAATAACCATTGGCTCTTTTACAATATAGTGACCTATAGCTCCGTGTACTAAATAGTGAACATCCGAACCACATATTCCTACACGTTGAATCTTCAATAATACTTCTACAAAATTAATTTACAATTAATATTTGTCAGAAAATTATTTTAGTTTATATTGTTACCATTAAGTCCCGGTGTTGGTATTGGCCGTTGTTCCTAACAAAAAAAAAAAGAGTGAAACAATCAAACATTAAAACTTTGTATTTAAAAGAATTGATAATATTTTACTAACGAGTCGTAAATCTCTAACACCGTAGAGTACTGAAGTTAAGTTATCTTTTTCATTGTTTATATTTGCATTCGCCATGTTAACTTTAAATTAATGAAAAATTAAGAACGTATCAGTAACGACTAATTAAATCAAGTTTTGTTAAATAAATGTTGACAAGAAATGTAACAACTATAAAGCAGTGTTGCGATGGTATATTACTTGGTACCTATCACCTACCTATGTGTAAATCATAGAATATTATGTTCAATTGCTCTATGATATAAAATATAAATGTAATTATGTAATCATTTGATTAATACTTGAATAACTATCAAGGTTAAGACAATTAAGAACTTGTTTAAAAATTAGATACAGTGTACTTCCTAAACAAGTATATATTATACATTTATAATTTGTACAAATGGTGTACTCCTAAGATAGTGATTATCTGTACTTTGTACTTTGTAGATTATCGTTGAGGTTAGTTTAGCTTCAGATAAATTAAACGATTTTGAACCTCATTAATTTTTACATAATTGTAACAATTTATTACAAAAAATTAATTATTTGTATGTAAGTTTCTACTTTTTTTAAACACATTAGGTAAGGTATCTGTTAATGTTTATACTGGTGCACTGTTTTTCAGTCTAATGCAGGTTAGGTTAGCCTACATGTAATTCAGCCATACATGCTAATGATATTGTTTTTTTTTTTGAGGTGGGGGTATTCGGAAAAAAGCTCTAAAATAAGATAATAGTAAAAAAATGCCTTGACCGTGGGAAAAGAAGCACTACCTTAAAAATAAAATAGGCTTAAGTATTTAATTTGTATTAGGTGTTTAAATCACCATGTATGGTGTAGTAAAATCATAGATCTTAATACCTTATACTTATTAACTATTAAGTCTATGATATAAATATAATGTTACAGTGTGTTCAAAATGTTGAAAATTTAATATTCTGATTTTTGGATATCACTATACCTATAGAGTATATTAGTATACCTATTGGCTATTATAGTATGGACAACATTACAATAATAACCATTTTTATGGGTAATCTTCAAAATTGATCCCCATTTATTTTATAAAATAGTGCCTAAATATCAAATGTTGAATTTTGTACTAGAGCACAAGCGTTTAGAAACATGTCTGCGATTATTGTATTGATCCCTATTTACTATTTAGTGAATTTACAATGCCTATTTGTTTTCGATGACGTAAATAATAAATATTTAATATGATGATAGAATTAATAATATTATAATAACTATGTTTTTAATTTTTATAATAACATGCAACTGTATAGATTAGAGGTTCCCAAACTTTGCACAGTACGACTCATTTTGGAAAATGTTTAAATTTTGATCGCTATTTTTGTGGTAACTTTTAGTCTGGAAACATCGTGTTAACACGTCACTGGTACACGTCTTGTAAGTTGTAATCGTCAATGGTGAATGGTGATGAATAAATAATAATGATCATTGATCAATGATAAAACTTAATTTGAACGTCAATGTACATTGTACATTAGGTACCTTTATAGTTACACACTTCACGGAAAGTATGATACCATTTAATATAGGGTATTCATATTTATAAATAAAATAGAAAATCTTTTATAAATATAATATATTATAATATATAGAAATCTAATATTAAAATATTAAATATTTAATATTATAAAAAAAAAAAAATTTCAAAACTCTTAGCGATCCACAGTTTAGGAACTTCTTACGTAGTTATACCGTAGTATTAAATTTAATCTATTCTGTGGTTATACTATTTAGTTCACACAGGCCAACAACAGCGTCCATCCCTATCAATAGATCTATCGATTGCTTCACCTTTAAAAACATATAATGAAGATTAACTATTAAGTATAATATGAATATTTGAAGGAAAACTGTGGACCATAGACAACAATTGTTGTAGAGATAAGAGATTCAGTATTCACATAATATGTGCGGGTGGGACCAAAAATAATCTTGTTGCTATTATACCACAGATTATATTAAACAGTTTAATATAATCTGTGATTACACCATTTAATTGAAACTTATGCGTTACGATTTCGTTGAAGATTGAAGTATTCGAAATTCACGACCATTTCTCATACTTTTTAAACACCAAAGGCGCATTTTAAAATTTTTTTCTCTTGGAAAAAACTGATCGAATTTATACAATTGTTAACATCTTACAAAATTACAAAACAATGTAGATACTTATGTGGCTATATGTTTATGCATGATACTAATATATACACTAAATATGACTAAGTACAAGTCGTTTATGATAGGTGAAACTAGACAATTTTATTATGCAGGCCAAATGATAAATATGAAAAAATGTTCTAATTACAACTCTATTCGGTAATTTACTGGGGGCTAGAGCTCTTGTCGTAATTATAAACTAAAAATTACCCGTATCTTCGTTATATTCTTATTTTTCTGTGGGGGGGGGGGGCTAAATCTTTGTCAGGACTCAGGAGGGCTGGCCCAACCATTGTTATGACGCCACCGCGTATGCCTGTGATGTTCTGTTATATTTTATATTGTGTCTTTGGTTGTATCCGAAGACGACAATTTGTTGAAACCGTTCTCTGTGTAGCGGGTGATAATCAAATGTTATTTAATAGTTATTACTAGGGCAGTGAAGTTGTTGCATTTGCATGTTTTTTTTAAATGGTTATATTTATTGCTGAGTGAGCTTAAAATATGTTTCATTAAACTCTTAATTTAAACCAAAAAAAATTATATTGCAATAAATGCAATTTTGGTGATTTTTTTAATTTTACTGCAATTTTAACTATTTTTGATAATTTTCGTTTACATTTAAGATTATATAAAATAAAAGTAACTAAACGTAGCAGTGAACAAATTTCTATATTTGTTGTAATACCTACTTATTATTTCTATAGAGCGATTATCGCATTTTGGTCGTTAAGATAAAAACTTGTCCCTCAATAACATATATTATCGTCTATTTATTTTATTATCGTCAAAAATCATCCGCACGTTCTTGTGGCACGTACTGTAGTCGTTCGTTATACTTTGTCGCGTCTATTTCGTCCGTTAAAATGCCAAAAGTCAAACCGATTAAATCAGCCATTTTAAAAAATTACGTATCAGAATTTGGTGACGCTATATTTTCTTCTGATGGCAGTATTCTCTTTTGTAAAATATGTGAAGTGCAAGTATGTGCCGATAGACGATATATTGTGACACAACATCTAAAAACAGATAAACATTCTAGGGCAGTAAATAAGAAAAACAATACAAAGTCACAAGTTCAACAATTAGTAACAAATACAAAAAAGTCAAATTTTTCGTTTGATCTGTGTAAAGCATTGATGTCAAGTAATATTCCGTTACATAAAATTAGTAACATACATTTCCGGTCATTTTTGGAAAAATACACTGGAAAAGAAATTCCAACAGTTACTACTTTACGCAAAACATATGTAAATGATTGCTACGATGATACTATGAAAATTATCAGAAATTATGTAACTGGTAAAAAAATATGGGTATCTATAGATGAAACAACAGATACAAGTGGACGTTTCATAGCTAACGTTGTAATCGGAACCTTGGAATTTGATCAACCTGGTAAGATATTTTTACTCACTACGGAAATTCTTGAAAAAGCTAACCATTCTACAATAGCCAAACTTTTTGACAAGTCCATGTTTATATTATGGCCCAATGGAATACGTCATGATGACGTTTTGTTATTTTTATCTGACGCGGCACCTTATATGGTCAAAGCAGCTTCTACAATTAAAGTTTTATATTCTAAAATAGTGCACATAACTTGCCTGGCTCACGGTATACATAGAGTCGCTAAAACCATAAGAAGTAATTTTCCAAAAATTGATAAGCTTATCGCCAAAGTAAAACAAATATTTTTAAAGGCTCCTAACCGTATTTTATTGTTTAAAGAAGAAGCTCCAGGTATTAATTTACCTCCTCAGCCCATTATAACCCGATGGGGGACATGGATAAATGCCGCGTCCTACTATTGTGAACATTTTGTAGAAGTAAAAAAAGTAATACAATTATTAAATTCAAATGATGCTATTTCTATTGAACAAGCTCAACATCTTTTGTCGGATAGTTCTATGGAAACCAACTTGGCATTCATTCATTCCAATTATGGTTTCATACCAGCAGAAATCACTAAACTCGAAACCCAACATGTTCCATTAATCGAAGCTTTATCTATAGTTAAAAACGTTGAAACTAAAATAGAAAAAATTACGGGACAAAATGGAATATTAATAAACCAGAAATTCAAAACTATTTTACAAAAAAATGAAGGATATCAAATAATTTTTTGTGTATCAAAAATTCTAAGTGGAGAAATACAGTCAATGGAGGGCTTGCCAGAAGACTTAACCAACAACGATTTAATCTATTTCAAGTACGCGCCAATAACAACTACTGACGTAGAAAGAAGTTTCTCCCGATACAAAAATTTGTTGTGCGATAACAGACGATCATTCGATTTTGAACACTTAAAAAAATCATTTGTAGTGCAATGCAATAATGTAAGCAATATTCATATTTAATTTTATTGATTATAATTAAATTTTTTTAAATTTTTTCAATGCAATTTTTAAATTTATAAGTGCAATTTTTAATATATTTTAATGCAATAATGCAATCAATTTAGTGTGTTTTTTAATGCAATAACTTCACTGCCCTAGTTATTACTTATTAATAAAAGAATACACGTTTTAGATTTAAATGAGAATATTATACTTTATTAGTTTTAAACAAATGTAATTTATACTACAAGCACACTTCTTAACTCGAATGAGTCGGGTTCAAGACTGAATTGCCGACAGGATCGATACTATAGTCTTGTCGCGCATAAGCAAAATATCTAAGATAAGACGCCTACATACAGGCGTTATTATATTCTTAAAACAAGCGTCTCTATAGTCTGGGCATATAACACCCCCCGGGTTAGACGGAAGATCATTATCCTATTTTTAAACAATTATTTTGGGTAATGATTTTCCTTTTCTTATTTTAAGTTCTACTTGATTTTGTTCATTTTGTCCCGTCGAACTCGGTTGGTTTACATTGACATTTTTAATTTTCTTAAAATTAAATATTTTTCTTATTATGATAATTAACAGAATAATTATTAGTAAACAACATAGTATTATTAAACCAATAACATAATAATTTATATAAATTAAAGATTGCTTATAATCTAAATTATCTTTTGGGATAGTGACTTCATTATCATCTGTATACTTTGAAAATACCACTTCTGGGGCTACAAATTCTTTTATTGGGTAAACGTTATGTATATATTTAGTTAAATTCATATTTGGTATGAAGTCTGATTTTAATTCTGAATAAATTGTTCTGAACGGAATCATCCGATAACCTCCTGAAATTGCGGAACATTGTTCGCTTAGTGATAATATTCCTGATCCAGTTAATACTTCTGTAATTGAATCTTTATTGAAACATGTTAAAACTAAATTTTGGTTTGTTACCGTGAAAATCCACGAATTTGATGATATAAGCTTATGAAAAATCCCATGTTTAAATGAAGTGTATTTTATTTTACAAAAATCTGTTAATTCTGTTATATCTGAGTAAGAAATTAAATTTATTTCACATTCGTTTGATGTCACTACCCTTTTGACTAAAAAGTTTTTACAAATTTTAAAACGGTTTGTATCAGTACACAAACTAACATTGTTTTCACTTAAATTAATAAAATATTCTTGATCAATAGTTATGGCTATAAGCCTATAAACTTAAACCTAGGTTGTATAAACATAAATCTATTATTCTCTAAATATACTGGGTTTGGTAGAATATTATATAGTTTATACAACTTAATACTAAGAGAATCGTATTGATGAATATAATTAAATCATTACTTTTAACGATTGTAGTTTGCATTATTCTATACAGTTCAGACATACCAGATACATCTAATTTTACAGGAATGTTTAAGTCAGGTGAAAGATTTGATGATATTACTAAAGGGTGTAACTTCCCATACATAGCCGAATGTAAGATTTGAATAATTTTTCCTATTTCTAAAGCATATTGGTTATATATTAGTTTTAGGTTTAAAATTTGATTTTCCAATATAATTTTGATATTTTCATCATTAAACTCTTCTCGTTCTGATAAAATAAACCGGCGAATTTGTCTTATGTTATCTTGTATTTCCGTCGTTGCGTCTATAGTTGGTTTATTGATCATTATTGCATCATTAGTATTCGCAGGAGTAATTATTAATTTACTTTCTGCTAAATTTTGAGATTTTTGTCCACTCTTTATCATTGTTTTGATTTTTGAGAATAATTTGTAAACATCGTCTATTTGTATAGACCCGAACAGAGTATATATAATTTCTTTTATACCGCTGGCTACATCACGTTTATGTTTCAAATGTTCTTGTTCTTCTTGTACTATTTGGACTAATTTGTTAGTCTCAAATTCAAATTCATTCAAAACTTTTTCTGATGTAGTCTTAAACAACGAACAAATTTCAGATGTATAAAATTTCTTTTTTAAGCATAAGAAACTGCATTCATCTGAAAAACTTTCGGTCGCTTCTTTGCAAAGTGCTAGAGTTTCTTTCTGAAAATTTTGGATTTGTAAATAATGTGCCTGATAAATGGACACATTTAAATATACTGCTATCTCCCAATTTGCAGCTGATGTATGCATATCGGAGATGTAGTCGAAATAGATTCCTGGTGTTCTTATTTCGTGATATACAGCCTCTGTACTTGTAATTTTATCTCCTTCGAGAAAAAATATATCAGAAAATTCACTGCATAATTCTTCAATAGATACTTTTTTTTCAAGATTCATATGATCTGTTTTAAGTAAGTTCTTTATCAATTGAATCCTATTTTGTTCATTTTTTGTTATTTTATTAGTATGTACAAAATGTTTTATCGATTCTTCATTTATTATTTCGTGTGATAACTCTGTTAGCTTTGGTATAGGTACCACAATCTGAGTTTCTGTTGGGTTAATTATACTTATGAGAATCTGATGATTTTTTACTTTATTTAATATATTTCCGCATATTATTTCATTATTTATATTTTGCGCGTAAACTAGTATGCTCTGATGTTCTTGAATTTGTAGACCTGACACATTTACTGGAATAATTGTTTCACATCTAGCTGGAATAGTTGTGACATCATCTAATGTTGATGTAATTTCCCCTTTTCCTACGTCAATGACAATTTGATTCTCCGTTAAAAATGGTTTCCCCAAAATACCATCGCCTATAATTGGAAAATTTGTTGGAACTACATGAAATTCACTTTCGGAAGATTGATTTCCATTTATGACTGTCAACATTGTAAATCCCATGGTCTTAACTGTTTGATCATTTATTCCTTGTAACATGAATATTTTTGTGTCCGATACTTGAACATCATCGTGAAGAGCACCTAGTTTTATTAAATTAAGATCAGCCCCTGTGTCTACAAGTAGCTTTACGATCTTTTTTGTACATTGTGGAATTTTATATAAAGCATGATTATCAATTAATTTGATTCTGAATGACAGGGTTCTTGCAGGTTTAAGGCTATTGTTTTTAATGCTTTGACCGATTGGTTGCCCGAGCCACTCGGTCTTGGCCCGTTTCCCGAAAACTGTCCATTGGATTTTTTTGTTTTTTTCTTTTTGTAACATACATCTTCGGAGTGTCCCGGTTTATTACAATAAGCACATGTTATCTTTTTCACATCTTTATTATTTGGATTTGAATGTACTTTTGATTGAAAATTTTGCTGACCAGTATCTTGACCGCGATTTCTATATCTACATTGATTTGTAAAATGGTTATTACGATTACAAATTTCGCAATATTTTTGATTGTTATTTCTGCCTTGGTTTCCTCCTTTAAGTATTCGATGAGTCTCTTTTGATGATTGATAAATTTTCTGCTCTTCAAGACTTGCCTTCATTGCATCTTCCAGTGTTTCAAAGTTTCTTGATTTAATCACTGTTCTTAAATGAGGTAATAATCCTTCTACGTACGTCGTTAAAGTAATTTCTTTTATATATGTACGTATTGCTGTGGCATCTGTGGTTGATTTTCCCTTTGTGCTCACATTACATAATTCATTGAGTAGATTTTCAACCTTTGTAGAGTAGTCATGAACTGACTCTCCTTGAGACTGTCTTGTTGATGTAAGTTCAAGTTGTAGATACCCTGGTGTACATTTAGCACAAAAATTTGATTCGAGTAAATGTTTAAGCCCTGCCCAATCTTCTACATTGCGATGTTGAGTTATCGCAAAAGCTTTCCTACTCAATTTTGTACGAATAGCTTGTAACAAAACTGGTTTTATGTTGTTATCGATATTAGACATTACGAAATCACATGCACTAAGATAAGGATAGTATCGGCTGAATCTTCACCACTGAAAAAAGGAACCAATTTAATGGCTGTTTCAAAGGAAGAACTGTATTGTTTATTTTGGAAATGGTACACGAATTATACACCCCCAAAAAATTTATCCTGAATATTCAAAATCTTGAACACAAAAATTGTTTAGCTCGAAACTTTGAACGTCAAAATCATTAAGACTTTAAGACTTTAACCGTTCAATTTTTTTTTATATTCAATTTAGGTTTACAATTTGTACAAAAACCAGAGATGTTACTTCATAATTTGGGTCCTAGAGTTTAATTGGTACTTTTGGGGGTAAAAAGTAAAAGACAAACCAATAGGTAACAAATTAATGAAAAACTGAAATTTTTACCACAATCAAGTTTGTTCTTTGGGGTAATACAAATATTTATCTTAGACTCATTAAATGCTTATATGTAATTGTCAATACACCATACACTTTTCAAAATATTTTACTCTTTTTGAGCTATTTATAGGCATAAGAAAGTTTCGAATTTTATCAGTTTATTTTTAATTATTTTTTATAAAAAAAATTTCACTTTGTCAAAAACTAGAACATATTTTATACCAAGGTCTCTCAGAAAATGTAAAAGGGAAAATTAAAAAAAACTGAGCGTAAATAATCTTTATGAATATTTTATTTATTTTAAAACACATAAATACAAAAAAAGGTCTCACCTGCTTCATCTGGAAAAAAATTAACATTATTTTTTTTAATTTTAATTATGCGCACACAAATTTTTAGTTATGATATATTATATATATATATACACAGTGTAACAGAAAGACCTGACAAACAAAAATATAAAATTGATAAAAGTTAAACGTATGAAAAAAAATTTGAAAATTATATAGATAGTAAAAAACTTAATATATACTCATTTGAAAATTCCCAAAAATAATATTTTGAAAAAAGTAATTACGGCTCAAAAAAATGTATTCCAAAAAATATTGATATTTTAAAAAGCTGTATAAAATAATCCATTTAACTTAGAAAAATGTTATTTCATTAGTCAGTTCTTTCTGTTACATTCTGTATATTTATAGGGTTGTTCTATACTTTTGACTATTGCAATACAAAGATTCAATGATTTAAAAATGTAAAAATGATATATTTAACTACTACCCGTTAAAACCTAATGTGTTAACAATGGACAAGCTTATATTATTGAGAAAAATCATTGATGTCTTATTTGATCATAATTGAATAAATAATAATAATAATAATAATAATAATAATAATAATAATTGTTATGGTTATCTCAAGCAGCATTTAATGTTCACTAATTTAAGCTATGATTTTTGCTCGAGAATCTTAGACGACTGAAGTCAGAGGCCGTAAGATTCGCCAGAAGTCAGGCATGTGAATGTTTGATTTAAGAGGATGTCAGTACAATATTTGTTTTCTCTCCCAGACCCATATACAACATATAATGATATAGATAAAACACATTCATGTAAAATTGTTTTTTTTTTATGATTATTGAGTAATTTAGAGTAGAATTACCTATTACAAAAATTATAGGTAATAATATTTTTAAGGATTTGACATAATATTGGTTTTATATTTTATTATTATTTGACTTTTTATTTAATTTTAAAAATGAAAATGAATATTAAATAGTTTAAAATCTATAATATGTCATAACTTCAAAATTATTATTCTTTATAATTTTTGTAATGGGTGACTTAACTCTAAGATTACTCAAAAACATAAAAAAAATTATTTTGCGTGATTGAGTTGTTTGTTGTGTGTAGGCCAGAGAGAGAAAACAATCAGTATGCTGACTTTCTTTTTTTTTATATCATTTAGTGTACATTAGACACAACGAGTATATCACATATAGTTATACAAACTTTTATTAGTTATTTGTTATTAGGTATGTTCAATTTTTAAATGGGATTTTACATTTAGTCATAATGAAAAATTTGATAAACGATTATAATACCAGATTGTGGAAAAAAATAAAAGGTGGATGTTGAATAATTGTTAGTGGTATATCGGTATATGTATATTAATTTAATAATTATTTTAAATTTGAAACAAATTATAAATAATTGCAATTTTATAAAATATTGCGAGGAGAATTATCATATTGTGCTAAAGAGTCAATGCCAGCAAACATTATAAATTTAATACTTTTCAGTAGTTTTTTCTTATGGAATCTAATGAGAAAATCAAAATATAGAAAATAGAATCTATTGCAGATTTCAAAGTTATACAAAGTACATCAATTTGATCTTTTTTACTACAGAAGAAAAAGAATCAATGCATTACAATAAAATAAAAAATATATATTACAAATAAATAACATTAACGATTAAATAATTAAATTGACAAAACTGTTATAGCTTTGTTAGCTATTTTAAAACCTTTGTATGCACATCCTTATCCACATAACTTATTTGTTTTTTTAATAAATATAAGAATATAAAAACGAGTCAATTATAATAACATGATTTATATTGATGACAAATTAATTATAATACATTTTATACTTAAGAAACAATGAAAATATTTGTTTTCATTTTAAAATGTCTTTACGTTTAACTAAAAACAATTAATGTTAAAACCTAATAAGTAGTTCTTAGTTCTTAGTTGTGTAATAATATATATTATAACATATATAAATAATCATACAGAGTAATTTTAAAAACAAAAACTCATTATTTTGAAGTGTTATTTTTTTTTCTTTTTAACTGTTAAAATAATCACTCAGTACAATGTCAAATGCACAACACATATTATATACATTGTGTAATAGAAATATTAAATTACTTTTTCAATTGGTACAACATTGTATCTTAGAATTAGTTATCCTATCATTGTTAGAAACTTCTTCTGGATCAACTTCAAGTTTTAAATGAACTGGTGGTTTTGAACTTTCTACTATTTCTATAAGGTTTTGCCCAATATTTGTGAATAAGTCTTGAATACCTGAAAAAAAAAATTATAGTTTTAAGTTTTAATATTAATCAATTTTTTTTTATTTAAACTTAATTTATCTACTTAATCAAAGTATTTATTTTTGAAATGTGCATGACAGCTGATTTTTTCAGTTATTACATTTTAGTTGTCGAGTTAAGTAATACAACACTAAAACAATATTAAAAGGATGTCAAGGACTATTTTCTTACTCTGACTCATGCCCAACATAGTACATTTACATTCAGCAGAACCAAGTTGGATTGATAGTTAATATTTTTAATATTATAGTGAATCGACCTACTAACAAACTTAAAGTTAAAAACTATGTTGGCTTTTTTACATATTGAAATTATTTCTACAATATATGATATGATTATTACTAAATTGTTAATTGTAATATTTTAAAAAACTTATAACTTGTATAAACATTTAAATATGATTGAAAAGTCAAAGTACGAACACAGATAATTTACTTTAAGTTTGATAATAGGTCAATTCACTGTTATAATATTAAAGCTTACAACACGAGATTGGTCTGCTGAATGCAAATGTAGTGTGTGGGTTAAAGAGAATAACAAAATAATAAAGTGCTGACATTCTCTTAAATAACAGTAATCATTGTAATAGAGAACTATAAGAATAAAATAAAATAAAATAAAACATTAAAGTAACTTAATTCTGAAAAATTTGATTTGTATGTTAATAAAGTATAGCATAGAATATTCAATGTAACTTAGTTAATAGTTTTTATATATTATTATAGAATTTTGATTAAATCCTACCTGTGTTTGAGTATACACTAGTTTCCCAATAATGGGCATTCACTGAATTAGCAAATTCTTCAGCTTCTTCATACATTATTGTCCGTGTATCTAATAGATCAGTTTTGTTACCAACTACATAATAAACCACAGGCGTGTCCGTATTTTTTCTTACTTCTGAAATTAAAATAAAATAAAATATATAGATAAATAGATAATGATATATTAATAATATATTTTATTATATTTATTAATACACATTAAATTAATAACAAAAGACAAGTTAACATTTTACTAATTTTAGATATTTTACTTTAAAATTGTATGAATACCATTAATCCAATTTTTAACTTGATTAAACGAGTCTCTGTCTGATACATCAAAAATAATAGCAACTGCGTCTGAATTTCTGTAATACATTGGTACTAAGCTACGAAATCGTTCTTGTCCAGCTGTATCCCAAACCTTGAAAAACATATACAACACACATTAATATTAATATATTATAAAATATAGACATACTTACAACAAATGTATAGAATAATTACATTAATAATTAGGTGATGATTTTAGTAATTATTGATAATTATAGTTTTATAGCTTTATATTGTATTATATAAATAGACAATTTATTTAAACATAATACTACATAATAATATATGAATATAAAAAAACAATGTATTTATTTATATTGTTAATTTTAGTTCTATAGGTAGTTCTTATTTTACTATTTAACTACAAAATTGTCCACATAATACTACATTAGATAAAACAAACATAAAAAATTATTTATTTATATTGATATTGTATGAGATAAAAATGTATTGTAATTATTTAATTGTATTAACCATTTAACAAATTTGTATTCCAAATTGTAAGCTCATGGGCCCTCACACAAACAAGTTCAGTAAGGCTTATTATCTTCTCCAAGAATAAATAAAAAAACTAAAACTAAAATTTTTATTTAGTTAGGTAATTATATAATATAAAACAAATTTACTTTTAAAGTAATTTGATAGTCCCGTAATGTAACTTTAGCATACATAAACGAAGCACCAATTGTTGCTTCACATTCCTTTTTGAAATCACCTTTTATGTATCTTGTGATAATACTTGATTTACCCACTCCTGAAACATACAATAATTTATTAAGTTTTAATGTACATCAATTTATCTATTTTTTGTATATTTTTTTGGATGTAATAGCATCTTTTAGACTTCAAATCAAATGGTTACCATAGTTCTTAACATTTAGAAACTCATCCTTAATAAAAGCTAAATATAACTTAATTATAATTGCAGATTTAAATCTACAAATTTAGTTTTTTAGTTGATGAGTAGGATTTATAGATGTATATTTGATGTAATGTGTGATATTAACGAGTTTATAGTTTAGACTGTTTAGAGTAAAGTGGTATTAATATAATTTCAGAGAATTAATTTTTGATAAAACCATTGCTTATGTTGTATTATTAATTATTATAAATTCATAATTATACATATTATAATTATTTAGATTCTAAGCATTTCTCAAACAGTGGGTCGCAAGTAGTACATATTTCTTAAGCTGCATACAATTTTAAGTATTATAATTCCAAAAATTACTGAAAAACCATTATATTTATATAGGTATAGGGAACACCTATATTTAACCTAAAACACTCATTATATAAAAAAAGATTTTTTATATGGTTTCACGTCGTTAAATAACAATTTCTTTTTAAAGAAATACAACTCCGCTCATCCAAACTTTAAATATTATAAACTCATAAATAGGGCTCGGAATTTTATGCATTTGCATATTTTATTTATTAAATTAAAAAGTAGCACAAATTTGAATCTTAACCTTATGTGTTAGTATGCAAAATTAAATGTTACATATTTTTGCATATTTACAAAAAAAATAGTATTCTATGAAAAATTAAAATTAAAAAAAAATTGTGTTATATGTTACAACTATTACAATTTACAATTACACGTATATCTGCTATAACTTGCTATAATTAGATGAAGATTGCTGAAAACAGAGGTGTATTTTTATTTGAAAATTTATCCAAGTCATAGTAGTCAACTGTAACTCTCCAAGTAACTTTAAAATATTATAAAATTTACTAAATTTGTTTTAATTGATTTTTTGCATGACTTTAGATGAGTGAATAATTAAAATGCAACATACAATTAAATACATCAATACATCATACAAAATAGTAAATACAATTAAATTATTTCAACTAGGCAAATATTAAATTTTTTTGTTCCATATTAATTATTTAATGAATTATATACATTTTTAAACTAAATAAATTTAATTAAAATGCATTTTTGTTAGCATATTTTAAGTGTATATTTGAATGAAAATCAATTCATAAATGCATGCATATTTCGTACATTTATAGTGCATATAATTCCAGGCCTTACTCATAAACTACTTGTCCTAAATTTGATTTTTATGTTACTAAATTTTAAATAATAAGACAAAAATTCTGCTTTGGAGTATGAAATTCAAAACATTTTAAAAAAAAGTCAATACTTTATGCATTAATACTTAATACTCTATACGATATTATGAGTGTTTTACGTTGAATGAATTACCATACATAACTATCATTACTATTATCAGGTTTGTTCGAACAGGTTTAGTCGTTATTGCAATACAATGACCAGTTATTCTCAAACTACCATCAATCAATTTACTCTATCTATTGATTAGTATTGAAAATTTTTTTACTTTTGCCCACCGGCCACTAAAGTATCAACTATAGATATTAGATATAGATATAAACCACTAGAAACCACCTGCAAAGTTGAGGATTTTTATCTTGAAAGAATTTTTCTATTCCAAATTGAGAAGCCAGACATACAAAAAAAATCACATTATTGCAAAACCAATACATTCATTGATCCTCTTATAATCTTATAGGTACCATTGATACTCTGATATTCTAGTTTTTTTTAAACTATAACTAATTATATAACAATCAAATGAGTGTTTATAGTTCATAGTATAAATACCTATGTCTATATTATATGTTGGTACTAACTACTTAGTACAATTATAATAAATTAATTTAGGACAGAAAAACACAGAATAGAGTAGGTAGTTTAGTTAAATACAATATTTTGTAACAAAGCAAAATAATAATATTATGCATGTTGGGTAAGTTTTTGGTTTTGAATAGATTATAACAACATTGAGATATAATAATATAGTATTATAGTGACTTGTAACATCAAAGTATCAAACATTGAAAACATGACAAGTTCTATTAAGTGACACAGTCTACAGTACTTTCATCACTATTTTGTAATATACCTACTCTGAATTTAAAATGAACAATCATATATTATATTATGTATAAGTGAATATGTGACATTATAATATATTAAACATTTAAAATAAGATAATAGAGAATTATTGTTGTTAGTTTAATTAGTATACATCAAGTAAACAATATGCAATACTGAACTTGTTCAAGTTTCTGTTTATTTTCAAAAATGAACTTACCCTGAGAGCCCATGAACACTAATTTGGCGGTTAATCTCTTCATAGTTAATTACTATCACTATTTTTGTAGGCGAGCTTATTTAATTACCAAAAATTGGTTAAAAAAACTACCTATAATATATAAAAATATTACTGAAATAAAAAAAACAAACGTTGAAATTTACTGAATATTTCAGGATTGAGCATTTAAAATGTTGAGTGATAACTTTTAAACCATAATATAAGGCTTCAATAGTTCAATCAGTTTAAACAAAGAAGTATAAATACAATCTTTTAATTTTTAACTAAAAACTAAGTAGGCAGTAATGCAGTATATGTACCAGTTACCTCTTTGGCTCTTTAATCTTTATCTACTTAATAATATATTTTATTATATTTTCTTTTATTTTGTTATGTAATCAATAAAACTAAGGTGAGCAAAAAAGAAAAAATTATAAAATGTTAAGACAAGTACCTATTACATAATCCTGTATTCATATATATATACATGATATGTAAACACGGATAACTAATTGCCCTACAATATATATATATAAGTTCCAACCTACAACTGCATACCTTCTTGTTTTTACTGACTATAGGTATATAAGTATATTACACATTTACACACAATCAGTTTATTACCATAAGCAGCCAACTGCTAGCCGGTAAACTGGATTTTATGATTCTTAGTTTTCACATTAAGTTATTCACCGACTAACCATAATTGCAGATGTACCACTAGATGTACCACAGAATTGTCATATATTCTGTGCCAATTATTCATATTATACCACGATTTAAGATATATAATATATATACATTTATTATTATATGTACGATATACCTTGCATCACGTCAGCAAGCAGGCTGTAGCTGTTTAGTACTTTAGTGTCTATACTCTATACTTAATAGTAATATAAATGTCTTCGTCATTATATAGTCATTACCATAATATTCCGTGATTATCATAATTCATCATACACCTTCTTATTAATAATATTTATGAATTCCATGGACTAAGATATTACAGAGATATCATATTTTTATTAAAAATCATGGATAAAAAGAACTTTCTTTTTAGAACGTTCTTTTTATCCGTGTTAAAAATATAATGTATTTATCACGGTTAAAGTTATAGGTATATCTTTAACCTTAGATCATATACAATTGTATACATTGTATATGATCTAAGTCTTTAACTGTGGTATTTATCCATAGACCTTATACTTAAGTATAAGGTCTATGTATTTATCATAATATTTAATCTATTCTGGGGTGATAGTATTCTGCGATAAAGATATTATTTTGCCGCCATTTCACCTTTATTCATTATTAAGTTCTTATCATTTTTCGTACAAGTACCTGAACAACCTCAGAATACCCTTATGAATATGAAATGATGTAACTACCCTCAACAGTCTTAACTACTGCTAGCCCAAGTTTATAGATTATTAGATTATACTCTTCTACTATATTATAGTAAAATCTATAAACCTTGCTGCCAGCCAATGATAGTTATCTATACACGTCATACTACAGTACTACATAGATATTAAATTAGTTTAAGTATAACGCGTGATAAATTATAAATATTAAAATTACTCAAAATTCAAAATATTGGTACTTTTTAATTATATTTCAATAGATGTAAAATAACGTACATAGGTTTGTTATATTCAATATACTTTTTGGTTTGAGTTAAAGTTAAATTGATAAGCCTTAAAATGGATTACTTGGACCCAGAAGAAGAATTTGAAATGATGCACGCTGATGAATTAGAAATGATGAATGAAATGGACTTTACAACTGATGGTAATTTGATAACATTAACATTATTTTATTGATTTATTATATTTAGGTTATTAGTACAAATAAAAATAATAAATTGTTTTTATTCAACTATTAGGTACAGCTTTAAGGTTCTTAAATTTAGCACCAGATTCAACAATGATTTAACATAATTTATGAATATACTTGTTCTGTAATAATTTACCATATAATCTGCAAAATAATAATGTATGACATAGAATTCTAGATAACAAAATATAATACTTTTGCAATTTACAATCATATATGTGTGCAGCACTTTGTGGCTGTTAAATCTAATTTAATGTATAAGAGACACTTGGTTTATGTAGTAAAAAACAAGTAAAATTAAATTTACTGTAAACCGACTGCAAAATTAAGAATACTGATACATAATTGCTAGCCAATGATAGAATTGTCGGCTTGTATACTATATAAATAATAATTTGATTTAATAGTTTATTTTATTATTTTATTTTTTATAGCTGTTAAAATATGTTCACCAAAAGACACACGAAGAAGTTTAAAATTTTCTTCTAATGAAAAAATTGAATCTGAAGGAAATTTCAACTTGTCAAGTGAATTAAATGGTGTGTTTCCTTTATCTCAAACATCAGTGGTTTCTTTTGATCTGAATGATTATAATGGAAATGAAGTATGTTATATCTAAAGTTCTATACCACTCTGATTAAAGTTATATTTATTGCATATTTATTAATTTTTAGGCACAACAAAGTATTTCAGAGTCTATTATCAACAACAAAAGATCTTTAGACGTTCAAGATCTATTTGGAAACACAGATGATATTAATTTTGAAGATGAAGAATGTAAGTTTTAAAATATTTGTATAATCTTTATACTTTATGATAGGCAATAACAATGATAATGGATGATTTTTAAAATGTATTTATTATTTATATTGTCAATAATGTTTGTTATAAATTATAAAAAATTGTTCCTACATGTAAGTTGTTAATACATTTTACCATATACCGATTTTATTTTTAGTGGAACCTGTATTAAAGCGTCAAAAAGTAGATCCATTATCTGACAAAGATATGAAACAGCAAGATCTAATAAAAAAAATTATTGATCAAAGGAAAATATTCAAATCTGGAAAAAGATCCAATTTTTTATCATCTATCTCTTACAATAGCTCCAAGTAAATTTTTTAATATAGTATTAATTATTTTATAAAAATCAAAAGGGATATATTCTTAGTCCAGATTATATGCACCTAAAAATATTTTTAAAAAAATAATGCGTCTATCTATATAATATAATTAAGTGTTCGTTTTTCTGTTGTCATGAGTGTTCACTTGAACCACTAAACCAATCCACTTGAAATTCAACATAGATATTCTTCTGAGTATCAGGAAGGTTTGTGACATACGTGGATCGCTACCAAGTCATTTCCCCAATTACCAGCAGTCCCGAAAGAATTTTTAAAAATAATTGTTGTGGTCAAAAAGAATATGACTTTTATTCCAATAAAGATATGAATTATACTATTCTAAAGCTCTCAAAAGCAGCTTTCTGCCTGTGTATCAAGTTTTGCGGTATATCAATTATTGTTGAAACTTTTTGGTGTCTTTCCATTCAAACAATATATAGATTTTTTAGAGCTCCACCTTGCAAATATGCCACAAATAATTGGCCAAGAGAAAAGCATGGTGTATGTCAATTAAAACTCACATGCAAATCAATAGCTGTCCTTGTGATTTATTAATTGTGAAGGAAAATGTAGGTTTTGATGGAAATTGTAATCTTTCAAATTTAAATGGCATATTAGTTGGTTTTATTGGTATTTTCAGGAAATTTACTTTTTCTCCTTTTCTACAACTAGTCATTATTGTAGCTTCTATTACATTTTGTTGCAAGGACTTTATATATAAACTTGTTTCATTGCATAATTTAGGCAGATTAAGATTTCTCAAAACAATAATGATATTTTATATAGACATATTATAAAAGTAATGCATAAAAAGGAAAATTTACTTTAAAATCTCTGTTATTCCTTACATTTTTATGCACTTTATAAACTTCTTTCTATACATTCTCTGCTAAACAGATTTTTGTTATTTTTACCCTAATAGAACAGAATAAAATAATTAATATGAAAATGCATATAATTCCGGACTTGACTTATTTATTTATTTATTAAATACAAATAGGCGTAAGCCCAAGTTACAAAAATAGTATAAGATACAAAATAACATGGAAAATAGTACAATAATAAATAAAATCTTAAAAATTAAATTACAGACCATGGTTGGCTAACCTCATTATACTGGTGTTAAACAATTTGTTGTGCAATAAGGGATGAAAAATGCATGTTTGTACCAAATAAATAGTAGAAAAAAAAATAAAAGTTGTAGTAATATTTTATCTTTTGTTCTGAGATATTTACTCATTAAATAGAACATTTTTTTATGTATACCTATTGTATTACATGTTTTCCAGTCATACTCAGCCATATGAAAGTGTATCGAGAAGAGTTCCATCATGGTCTTTTTTCCCGGCATGTGACGATGAAAATCAAAGGGTATACATTCGTTTTCGATCTGCAGATGCTGTACAAGAAGAAGTATTTAAACAAATTTATCACAATTTAGAACTAAATTTAAAACCCTTTTACTTATTTACTATTACTCAGATATCAAGTTTATCATGGCATACAAAATCAGTGCAGTTACTTTCAGATCCTGTTGATGAATTGATTGCACGTGCTTATGAAAAGGTTTCATTAATTATTTATTACTTACATTATATGAAAGCAATTCAAAGAGTAACACCTGTTTATTTTTAAAAGTCTAGTTTTATTTTTATCCTACCAAATTTAAATGATTTGTTTTAACTATATACAAATATACAACTATTTTTCAACATAATCGCCAGATCGCCTGATATATTTTTGATACCTAGAGAGCAGCTTTTATGGCAACTCCAAACAGCTTGACAATAAACATTAGTGCAGCATAATTCTGAGAAATCCTCAAAAAATGTAGATGAGCATAAAAACAAAAGAAGAGATTTGTCGACGGCTGGTATTGTCCTTCTTCCATACTATGCTAGTATATCCTTAGTCCCTATAACGCTTAGCTGACAGCTTATCTTCTTAATTTGCTTGGGTAGATTGTTCTGAACAATCCACTATTAGTCCTGACTTGCCAGCAAGTGATTTAAAAGAGGGGACATAAAAGCTGATACTAGGTATTGAGAATGTATTGAACATTATGGTGACTACATTGAAAACTGTTGTTTATATTTTTAATAAATCGTATACTTTTTAAAAAAAAAATAATAAAGGAGTTGCCCTTGTATCATAGATTTTTAATAACTAATATTTTTCTTTTAGATTGAGAATAGTGAAGCAATACGATCAGAAGTGAATCAAAATGGTGTTAGCATCTTGGATAATGGAACTGATAACACAGCAGAATTGTGGGTTCAGAAGTATAAGCCAAATAGATATTTAGATTTATTAAGTGATGAAAGTACTAATAGAATGCTATTGCAATGGCTAAAAATATGGGATAAAGTAGTATTCAATAAAGAAGTCAACAAAAAAAAAAAAGCTGCTATTGATGTTTATCAAAAATCAGCAGGTTTGTTTTTAATAGCTTACATAGTATTTATATATAGAGGGTCTTCCAAATTTCATCTGACAAAAATAGTGTGGATATGTTGATTCTTACTTGATCCAGTGGCTCAGAACACAGCATTGCAGTGTCAACACATATTTTGGGGTGGGTGGGTGGTGATGGTGGTGGTTATTTTCAATTCTTCTATTAGGATAATATTGTTGGTATGGTTATAAAGTGTAATGTAATCGGGTCTTTTTTATACAATTCAATTTTTTAAGACATTTAAAAGACTATTTATAGTTTTTATACTACAAATTAATTCATACTGTTCTACAGTAAGTCAGTGTTGACTTGTATAAGTTAGGTAATAATAATTAATAATATATTATATGCAATATTTTTGGCAAAAAAATCTTTGTCTAAAACCATACAATCCGAGATAACATTTTTTCTGCTTGTATGTACCTACTTAATTTAATTAATACACTTAGTATGCATGTGAAGATTTTAATTTCTGTATGTTGATTTGTAGTTAAATCCTGCAGGTCTATAGCAATTTGGTGATTAGTGTCTGTATTAAATTTATAATTTTGCTACATAACTTAGAAAACCTTGGCACAACTGACGTGAAACCCACCATATTTGCCACACAACATTTAGAAGACCCTATGCATACATATAACGAATAAGGTTAACGTTTGGTTAATGTTTATATATTCATTTAAAATTGCATAATATCAACATTATATTGCTAGTATTAAAATTAGTATTATACAAATAATAGAAGACAAATTGTATAGTATTTACTTATTACGATATCATTAAAGTACTAAATAAAATTGATCATAAGAAAAAATATTTTTGTTTTTTACTTTAAAATTAAATTACTGTTTTACTAGTTTTAAATTGAATTCAACTTAATACAGGAAATAAATTTACAAAAAAGAATCAAACCTTAGATGAAGAATTGGATGAAAATAATTGTCCTAAGTATAAATTAGCATTGTTATGTGGACCACCCGGTCTTGGGAAAACTACTTTAGCTCATTTGGTAGCCCGGCAAGCAGGTACAATATTTTTATAATTGATATAAAAATTAAATCTTATATTTACATTATTTATATTATTAGGCTACAATGTTGTTGAAATGAATGCTAGTGATGATCGTAATCTTACTTGTTTTAAAAGACAGCTTGAAGCCACTACACAAATGTGTTCTGTGATGAGTAATGATTCCAGGCCCAATTGTTTAGTATTAGATGAAATTGATGGAGCACCTGTAGTAAGTAGTATTTATATTATTTTTATATTGTAATGATTTTATTATAGCTAATATACACAGGGTTCACCAAATGACAGGCCTATGGACAAGAGATTTATTTTTTTGATGAAATAAAATTTTCATTTAATTTTTTGATTTTTTCCTTTCCATTCCTTTCATAGGATAACATGTACATTAAATTTTGATGTTCTCTAAAAACCTCCCGAAATTCTAAAGTGGACCTACAATAATATTAAATGGTGGTCCCTGATATAATATATAAACAGCCAATAATAATATTACTTTATTTAGTTCTCAATTCATGTTTTATATATTTTCAAATATTATGATATTTATTATATGAATGAAAATTATTTAAATAAAATGAATGCCAAGATTATATAAATAGTATTTTTTTTCATGTTCATAGAATTGTATAATTAGGAAATGTAATCAATAGGCTTGTGATTTTTTTTATCGATGAAAAATTACTATTTTTTAACTATGAAGCATGATTTTGTAATTTTATGTATATGGAAGATAAAAAAAAACATTGGTTAACATTTAACAACCATATCCATAGAGTTATTTACAATTTAAAATTGGAAGTTTAATAACAATTATTAGTTTATAGTTTTGTATGCATTGTTAAAACATTTATTATTTAAAATTTTCAAAAATACCTAACCAAAAAATATCTGTTTTTGTAGGCCTCAATAGATTTTCTAATAAAATTTGCTGCTGAAAAACGTGTGACTCGCAAAAAAAAAACCGATAAAAAAGAAGAAAAAAGTTCCATATTAAAAAGACCAATAATTTGTATTTGTAATGATGTTTATGTACCTGCTTTAAGAAATTTAAGACAAAATGCTTTTGTATTAAACTTTCCTCCTACATCATCAGTTAGGTAAATTTTATTAATTCTATAATAACTATAAACTTATAACATAACTAAGTATTATATTTTTATTTAGATTGGTAGAAAGATTAATGGAAATATCAAGTTATGAAAACATTAAAACAGATATGGGTGCAATGACCGCACTTGGCACCAAGACAAATAATGATATAAGATCATGTTTGTCAACATTGTCGTGTTTTAGAAATCAATCAGTGCACTTATCACAAATAAAAAATGCAAATATTGGTGCAAAAGATATGCAAAAAGGACTTTTTACTGTATGGCAAGAAATATTTCAAATAAAAAAAAGGTAATATTTTTAATTAAATTGTTATAATTAATAATTGTATGAATGTTTATTTGTATATGTTTATCTTAGCTGTTTTGAAAACAATCCAAATAGTACAAGTGATGGGTTTTCAAGTCATAATAATGTTATGAAAGACAGGTAAAATAATATATTTGTTTTCTATAAAGTAAAGGTTGTAGAAAAATGTGTTATTTATTGATCTTGGATTTGAGGGCCACTTATTACTATAGTTTGTTATCTTTGTTGCTATATTAAGAATATTCATATAATATTAAAAAACAATCCATTATTTTCTTAAAAATATTCTTTTCTTGTGTTCTTATAATAGATTAATATATTTTTTAGATTTGTTGGTTATAATATTAACTTTTAATAAGAGATCTTGTTTTAAATTTTCAAACCCAACTCCTAAGCATAACAAATTTATCATTTTATACTTTTTCCACTACTAAATAATTATAATAATATTTCTAAATTTTGTCAAAATTTGAACTTTAAATACTTATAAAAAATGGTGCCTTTCTTATTTTTGACCTATTATTATAACAACTTATGAGGAACCTTGTATTACAATGTCAAGCTATTTGACATCACAGAAACAAAAAAAAAAGAAAACACACATTAAAGTTAAGCAAATACATTCATCAAAAACTTAAAATAACTAACAAACTATAGTTTACTTTTTTTTACTGAATATGAGTTATATGCTTTTAAGTTTTAATGTTATTTAAGAATGTAATTTAGTTGTAAAATTTTAATTTATAAAGAATATATACTGCTAAAAGATACCTAACTGCTGAAGTTTAAATAAAATTGAATTGACATTTAAATAAAAAGAATTTACAAACTTGACTGTATTAAATTTGTAAATACTTTTATAAAAGTACAATTAATTTAATTGATGTATGTAAACTAGAATTAATATTATTATTTTTATTATAGCATTGATTGGTATTTATATTAAAAAATAAAATTGTTATGTTGTATGTTGTATTATAATCTATTTATCTAGAAATACAGTATATTATAATTTTTTTTTAGAATAAACAGTGTTTTAAAAACTGTCCAGAGTTATGGAGACTATGAAAAGCTTAGTCAAGGGATTTTTGAAAATTATTTAATCCTAAAGCACAAAGATTCATCATTAACAAATGTATGTTAATTAAAATGTATGTTAATTTAGTATACTTTTTGTGTTATTATTATTTTATTATGTTTAGATTGCTGAAGGCCTAGAATGGTTTTGTAATTTTGACAAGACAATGCATGTGATTAACTCTTCTCAAAATTACTCATTGTTCCCTTATTTGCCATATAATTTTGCTACTTGGCACTGTTTATTTGCTACATTTACATGGCCTAAAATTACTTACCCAAGTGCTGCATATGAAGTGAGTTATATTTTTAATTGAATTATTTATTGTTGTCTGATAGGAAAATCTTTCTCCATTAGCATTTAGCACTATTAATTATTGTATTGATTTGTTAAAGAATATGGTTTACTATCTCCTTAAATATTGGGATAATTTATTAATGACAATTATTCATACATGTACTTAATAAAAAATCAATTTTAATAAATATCATTGAATTGCATTAGATATATTAAATTACATTAGTTAGTTGAATTCTCTTAAATTTTTGTGATTTAACACTTACCACTGTGATGTGAAGTAGGATTACAACTACTGTGATCAACTGGCCTTAGAGAGCATAATATATACTAAATTATTTAATTAATTGAAGTTCTCTCTTTAATTATAACTAAGTATTAGGTGTTGAATAAAATAAAAGACAATGAGTTAAGGAAATGAGAACGTTTAAGTACATTTGTGGAGTTACTAGATTAGATTTATATTAGAAAGTAGTTAAAGAGTTGAAAGGAAAACGATAGGTGGCTTGCTCACAAGTAGGACGAGGGTGCATATACCCCCTCCCCCCGTTGGCTTGTTTTTGTCTTATAAAATATATGATAAAGCAATGAAAATATATTTAACGCGGTCTAAGAATAGTTAAAAATTCATATCCCCCCTTTCATAAAAGCTGAGGGTGCCACTGGAAAGCTTCAAAGAATAAACTAACATGATAAAGGTATGAAGTATGAGCAATGAAAGAAAATATAATTGTTGTTTCAAATATCACTTTTAGTTTTATTTATAGCACTTAAAATCATTAAAATAAGCGCTTTAAATTATCGTTAATTATAAGCACTCAAATAAGCATTTAAAAAACTTAAAATTAAGCAAAAATATTTAATAAAAAAAAAATTGACCTAAATTACGAACAAATTAGGAAAAGTTTCTACATTTTCTTTTCACATAATAAAGTACTAGACATATTTTTTAACTTTGCTGAATATATTATTGAAGATAAAAAAAAAAATTTAAACAAAATGACATCATAAAAAAAAAAAAATGTAATCCAGTTCCATTTTGAGCGTTGGAATATTTTTTTTTGTTAACCCTGTTTGTTTTTTAGTTTGTCTTAAAATGCAATATTTTTAAATTACCAAAACTAAAAAATACAAATAACCTCTTACTTTAATTTTACAATACTTTTACTATAGTTCTACAACACTATAAGAATTGTTGTTGTTGAACTTCAGGTACATGGGGCATGTCACCCTTGATAAGGGTCAATATTTAGAAAATAATCCATAAAAAATGACATATCCTACATGATTGTTTACATTTATTAGGCGACAATGAAAAAAAACAAGTATAAACAAATTATGGATGAATTAATGTCTGGTATCATCCCAAGTATTCGAACATTTTTACATCGTGATCAAGTTTTATTGGATACTATGCCATTACTTATGCATATTGCTATTCCAAATCTTAGATCTGTAAGTATAATCACTTATATATATTTAAGAATTTGCTTAAAATTGTATTAAATGTATTAAACATTCAAAATTTAATGTTTGTTTCATAGATTAGTACACAATTATTTACTCAAAAAGAAAAAGAGGATCTTGCAAAAGTTGTTGATATAATGATTGATTATGGCTTAAATTATTTTCAAGAAAGAGATGCTGATGGGTCATTTAATTTTGTACTCAATCCGTAAGTAACACGTTAAATAAAATATTTTAATGTTTTTTTTTCTATCTGTAAACATTTTTTCTATTAGAAAAATGAATCTAGTTAGTTCTTTTGCTAGATCATTTTTGAAAATCCCAAAAGCGTCGGAAAAAAACAATTAAGGAAAAACAAAAATTTTTATGCAAAACCAGTTTTTGACAAAATCGATATTTTTTTTTGTGGCATAGGTAACAACTAAAAAAAATTTAAGATACATAAATTTTTTAAAATATCAATTTTTATTAGTTTTTTAAAAATTTTTACGATATAAAATATTTTGTTAGGTCAAAAAACTTGAAAATTTAATATAAAGTTGCTCATAAGTTGTTAATGAAAATTAAAAAAAAAAATGAGCGTAAACCCATAATAATATTTTTAAATGATCTAAAATTAAAATTTCAACAAATAACGTCAAAATCACAACATTTTTTTTTATTTAGAAATTCATAAAAAAATTTTTCTGTTTAAACCTAAAGTTTGAAAATTTAACATGAGATTTCCCATAAGTTATATGACTTTTCAAAAAAACAAAAAATTTAAAGCAAAGTCAAATTAATTTTTGATAAGATATTAGATATTTACCCGTAAACTAATAATTTCTCATGTAATTATTTTCTTATTTTAATGAAATTCAAAAACGAATAACTGTACATCCTTGAAATTTTCACCAATTGTTTTCATAATCATTTTCCAAGCATCATAAAATTTCAATAATATTTTGACTTTTTTTATGCTATACATGCATATGAATTTTTTGGTTTTTTATAAATATTAAAAATTTAATTTAATTTTTGAAAAGGTTTCTTATAAATTATTCTAATAGCAGTTAAAAAATATTAAAATTACATAAGCACAATTTTTCATTAAAATTATTTCAAGTTAAATGTTGACAAAATTAATCAAAATCTTGAAAATATTCAAATTATTTTGTATTTAAAAATTTATAAAATGTTTAATTTTTATGGCTAAGGATTGAAAATGTAAACTAAGTTTCTCATAAGTAGATAATACTGTAACTCAAAAATCTAAAAAATATATTACTTAATTTTTTTATAGACATTTTAAGTTCAAATTTGATATTTAAATGAAGAATAACAATGTTATGTCTTTGTATCTTAAAAATATTATACATTGGTACTTGCAACTTTAAAAGTATATTATTTTATATTATACACATAATGACATTTTCAAATATGCAATGTTTTGGGTAATAAACTAATAAATTATTTTAATAGCAGTAATATCATAAAATATAATCAGCAATATTGGGCTGACAGACGGTCTTCACTCAGAATCGTTTTTCGTATACAATGATTTTATATTATTGAATTCAAATTTATCACATCCATTCAAACGATCCTACTAGACACCTAATGTACAGCAGAACGGTATCCATTTGCCCACCCCGTTAAAAGATGTAGACAATATTTTACAAATCTTTTTCATAGTTGTAATATTCAGATAATTTTTATAGTAAATTAAAAAAAAAAACTTTACACTTATCACATTATGTTTAATTTTCACTTATGAATCTTTCACATATTTAACCATTACCTATTATACTACTTATGCAATAAACATGGACTTCAAGTTTATTAATATAGTGAAAGTAAGTAGTAACTATTTTTATGTTTTTGTGCAGATAATTATACATATTTATTTGAAATAAAAGAAAAAATAATAAATAAATATTGTATATTGTATCTTACTTTTTTTAGATGTGTTGATGATGCAGTAAAATTTCCTGGATTGGAAACATTTCCAACATCTAGCTATGCTACTAAACAACTTATTTCTAGAGAAATAGAATTGGAACATTTGAGGAAGAGAATGCCCCCTACAGAACTAAATAATACCACTGTAAAACCTGATGAGTTTGATGAAAATGAAAAAAATGTTTCTACTCCAAACAATTTGAAAGGTCAGTGAATTTCTTATTGTAATTACATTATCTAATTTCATATTAGTTTAAAATAATTTTACAAAATAGGTTTTTTTTGTTTTTATGAATCATAAATATAATATTGATATTTAAAATAAAAAAAACGGAAACATATTATTAAAAAAGTTATTGATATTTATTAAAGAAACAAAAATTTAAAAAAAAATTTTCAACCCAAAATGTATTTTGATATTTTGAATGAAATTAAATGAAAATTTATAAAAAATTGGGTAGGTAATTACATATTTTCTTTTGTCAATTAATGCATCAGTCTTGAAAAGTTATACTTATTACACACTTACTTAAGCTATCAGATATCTGAATCAGGATTCTGGATTCAGTCTATTTTTTCCATATAGTACTCAGATCCAAAATGTGGATCTTATTTTTGGGTATATGTGTATTATGTATTAGATTTAAAATACTATTAGTGGACAAAAACATACATAAAAATAAGATAAAAATTTAAAATTTAGGTATTTAGTGTAGACGGATTTACACTAAATGGAATAATCAGGATTGATTCAATCCTTTAGATTTGTTTTTATTATTTAGACTGGCTTTAGTAATTTGGATTAAACTATTTATAGTATTATTAAAATCTAATTAGAAACCTGGGTATTGAAAGATCAGAATTAATGTTTACTACAATAAATTACATTTTTTTAAATAACAAATTACTTGCATTGTAATTTAAGATATTTAATTAATATATTTACTACTTATATAAAATATAATAATAATAATAATAGTATTATAATAATTATAACCATGTATAAATATTGTATTAGGTGCCAGAAATAAGCAAGTAACACCTAATCATTTACAAAGACTTACACCCAAAATTGTCGGTCCTACAAAAGTTACTGTAAGTATAATTATATATAAATAATATTATTAAAAGTGTTAAGAATGAAAAATGTTTTTATTTCTAATATGAAGTGTAAAAGCCTATGGAGAACTTTATTTTTTGAATTACCCCCTCCCCTTCAATTGAATGTGGCATTGTTAATTAAAAGTGCTTAACTACATAGATTAATTAAATATAAAAAAAACTTATAAATTATATAGAGTTTGATAGCCAATCAATATAGATATTGGTAAAATTTTTTTTTTTAATATTTAACAACTTTAATATTTTTAGTGTACAATTTTTTGAATTAAAATCAGCTGATATCTCTGAAAATATTCATGTTTTTAGTTTTTTTTTTAAAACTAATACATTTTTAATATTTTTATAGTATTAATTTATTATAAAATATTAAATTAATTTTAATTTTTAAGAGAACATTGATTAAAAAACTAAAAGTTAGAGAACCCTTGTGAATTTGTTGTTATTTTACAAGTCCATATAGTTGATGCGGTTAGTTGGTAATTGATATGTGGCTTAGTTTTGTGACTAAACCTAATACTTTAGAGATGTACCAGTCATGAGTGAGCAAATAATATTTTAAACTTTAAAATGTTAAGCGTTATTTAAACGAATATTTGTTTAATGTCTGTTAACAATGGTTTTATAGAACAACTCTTGGCAGTATTTTCTTATGATTACAGTTTAATACTTAGGGAGGAAGTTACCCTAGTGGAACATTTCGATTTGCTTCATTAATTTCAGTGTTTTATAGACAATATACCGTACAAAGACGTATACAGTTGAGTCCATTTATAATATATATTATAAACACGTTTTTATTTTATTCTACACATTTTTTTTTCATGGATGTTTAAACATTTTAGTATTTTTATTTTTTTCCAACTTAGGCATTTTATTAAAACTTTTATTATTTGTATAGGTATTAGTAAAGTTTCTTAGATTAAATATGTTTCCATGGACGTAATTTATTATTTTTATAAATGTTTTAGATTTTTGCTTAATTAATGCTTAGTAAATAATTAATCGATTTCGTATTTTATATATTATAGTTAATATGGATAACGTATAACCATATAGACCTAGCTTTTGAAATGTTATCAAATATATTTGGAGCGAGAATTTCGTGTGTATATATTATATGTACTTAGTGTTTTATTGAAAAATCACATTTAAGTGGTCGATAAACGGTTTGCACGGAGGACTATCACGCCCCAATATATAGTCATTTAATAGTATTTCGTATTTTTTTTGTGTGCTTGGACAGAACACCCTATTCGATTTTGTGGGTGGTGGCGTTCGATGTTTACGTCCCTCGCTCTAAGAGGGTCGGCTACAACGATAACAATACCTACTTACTATAAAAGGGTGTAACTGTTTGACTAATAGCGTGTACCCGACAGTCATACCATGTATTCAGTATTGCCTCGTGATTTATTAACATGCAATCCGCCCCTACCCAGTATACTCATGCTTGTGCCCCTTCTCGTTTCCGATTGTGTGGGATTATATAGTGTATTATTATAATATAGTACTCGTAATGATAATGATGGTTATGATGAACCGCATGATTGATATTGTATTAATTTTTATTGAAATACTTCTATCTGGTGAACGAACTCATTTCGTCGTAATGCTCTCGATATTTGAAGTCGTTTGCAATTTAAAAACGTTTCGCATCGCCAGATTCTTAGTGAATACAACTATACAAGTGATTACCACGAGAAAAATAAAATAACATTAGAGTACTTGCTATTATGTACTCAACTGCTAATGGACGTTTCGCTAATAAAACAACGTTATATGTAAATGTTTCTTTTCAAACAAAAATCTTTCATTTTTAACACCCGTGTGTTAAATTAATTTAATTACTCTATGGAGATCAATTAATAATTAGTATAATATACTTATAGACTTATAGTTCACAAATACCTGAAATTAAAACATAGCTGCATTTGCAATTTGTAATTACAAATTTAAAAATAGCATAGAATGCAGTAGGTACCAAGTATACTTATCTGTTTTTATTTTATAAATTTCTTATTTATGAATTGCGTGGGTAAGTTCAATACAAAGAGAGTCGTGTTTAGGATTTCGGCGCTCTGGGCTATAACAATTGTCACTCCCCTCCCCCTTAATCTTTACAATATTATATTAAAGAAATTAAGTCGCGTAAAACACTATAAACTTAGGTTAGCAAAGGTTAACATAGGTTAAGCCGGATTCCCACGACTGTTGTACTTGGCCAATATTTGGTACTGGTGGTTACTTGCCATGCCGTCGGATCGCCATACTTGTACAATTATTTGTCACTGGTGTCGTTCCCGGCGATTGTCGGTAAGTTGACACAAGTCAAAGGAACGTGTGCTCCAGTATTGGCGTACTTGTCAAGTACACCAGACGTGTGAGCACCCTATTCGTGCACTGGTCAAATGTACAATTATTGGCGTATTTGGCAAGTACACCAGTCATGGGAATCCGGCTAAAAAACTTAATAAGTAATAAGTAATCAGTAAACAATTGATTTTAGTTGTGTAGATAATAATAGACTTAGACATTCATCGAGCATTCAAGCTATTATTACGTATTATAAATTGATTACGGATTCAAATCTAACACATGTATTACAGTGACTTACTCCTCAATGACGAGGTACACTAATTGACACCTACCGTACAGCCGAACGGTTATAGTTATTAACTTTGATAACATAGTTTTATTTACTTACTGTTCTTTTAAATGTGGTACACTGCAGTGCCTTATTTTACTTTCTTATAGTGTTACCACTTACCACAATAGTATAGTATACTATATATTATAACATATACTACTCTGTTCTATAATATCGTATATTTCTATAAAAAACTATAAAGCGATTTAAATTTTGGGTCATAAATTGATGAAGGGTAATTTGTGTCCAAAATGATTGGATTCAACTTGCAAATTGAAAAATTTGCGTTGAAAAAACAATGTCAAATTAATGAATACAATTAAATGTTCGTGTATTTTCCTATATACTATACTTATATAATATTTATGAATATTAAATAAATTAGTCAGTATTTATAAAACTTAATATTTAGGTGAAATGTAAAAAAAATCAAAAATTATTATGCAAGTTGTTTTTATTTGATTTTCAATAAATACATTATGCTTTTAATCTAGTCTATATCATTTTATCTCTGGATTGTATAAATATACTCTTTGTAAGACTGTATCGTATGTGTATTATTGTGGTGTGTCGGACAATGGTCAATGGTGTGTACAGCAACAATAATTGTGTTTGGACGTAAACTGTTCCGAACCACTTCTGCAGGAATGCTGCATTTTACCTGTTGTATAATTTATTGGAATACTCGTTAATTTTTTTATTTTTGTACCCAAACTAGATGCAGCCTATATTCTAATTACGTATTATCGAGTACACAGTTGTAAACACGTTAGCCGCGGTCGAATGCTATCGTCTTGTGCAATGGCGCGATAGATGAGTATAGGTCGGAGCTGCTCGCGGTCTCTATTATATTCTATATAATAATAATATATAGCACGCATCACTCGGGTCCGCCGCGGCGCGCCGTCCGGACGATAAATAATGCACTTTATTATGGGGATAGCTTTTATACAATATTAATTGTCTGGTAACGATGTGTATTACGCACAAAAGAATGAGACGCACGCGAGTCACGCCCTCTTAGTTGCGCCAAAGTCATTAAGCCGCGTAGTCTTTCATCGCGCACGCTGATCTAGTGGACCGCCGCGGAATGGCGAGCGGTGGTGGCCGAACTCAGACACCGATGTCAGGGTGTGGATAGGTGGGGGGGATGGCTAAAAGGAGAGGAGAATATAACATAAAGAAAAAATGAATTTAAAAAAAAGAAGCGCTGCCACTCAACCCTCGACTTGTAATTAATCTTGTGCGCGTATTGTGTGTACACGACGATGACGATGACTACATGTTATTTTATTTATTATTTCTTTATTACCACGCATTCTCTCCATCTCTTTTTTTTTCTGTTCATTGTATAACGAACTACTCTGCGATTACAGGAGTTTGCGTTATTTTACCAAGCGCAAGAGTGCTGGTAAGGCGGCCGTGCGATTATTTTTTAATGAGACGCGCCAAAGGTTGTCCGAAAAAAAGTGTATATACACTATATACCTACCGGTTCTTATGTTATTATTGCGATCCTTCTCCCCAGTATAGTAATTAGGGCTCGGATTTATGTGTCTACACATATTTTTTTATAAAGTATAATTTATACATTTTGGCATCTGTTTAATATTATAGTCTCAAACGATTCTGAATATAAATTATGCTAAGTTTTATACTGCATGTCTCTTACATATTTTGTTTTATAAACACACGTGATTGGACATGTTTTGCTGTTTATCATATTTTTATACATGTTTTTGAACACTCTTAATTTATATACAAAAACATGATAATGATAATCATCAACGATAAACGAATGTTTCGATATTGCCCCTGCAGTTAAATTTTGAGGATTATTCGCAGTGATTTAAACGTCGTCAGTCAATCATCTTCAAAAACCTAAAGATAAACATAATATAGGTATAGCTCGTTATAATCATGATATAATAGCAATCAAGATGAAGAGTAAAGAAGATCATTAGTTATTATATTATACTATATAGTTCGTCATGAAACATTTTGTATTTTTTTGAATAATTATTAATTAAAATACTTACGTCTTAGGTAATTACTATTTTTAAAATTTTTTTTTATCAATTAGCTTTTATAGTCAGCGACTGACAGCTCAACAATTAAAATTGAAATCATAACGGGTGAAGTTTGTGGGGTTAGAGCTAAGGTGTCGATTAGGAGAATTATGATTTGAGATACAGTTTTTGTTAAGTGTAATGATAATGGGAATGTGATCGCTGCCGTGAGGTTCACTCAGGGTGCGCCGTGATTTCAGGAGTGAATTCAGGAGAGATCAGGAGAACAAAAAGATAAATCAATAGCTGAATCGGCTGAGTTGGGCCGTCCGATGTGTGTTGGGCTACCATCGTTGAGAATACAGAGTCCAAGTGAGTAGACGATATTGTATAAAATATTTCCTCAGCGGGACGTCGAATTAGAACCCCAGGTTGGATGGAAGGAGTTGAAATCACAGCAGAGTAATGATTTACTAGAAATCGAACTAAATAAGGTTTTTAAGATGTTGACTGGGATGTTGGAACTACTAGGAATGTAGCAAGGCTATATCCTAAGAGGTGGTCGGGAATCGGTAGTTAAAATCTCGACACCGAGGATATCGATTTTGTGGTTAATAAGATTGTTTTTGATGACTATATCAATGGGAATTATTCTGGATTTCAAGGAGTTATGAATAACTACACTGTACCGCCGTACATCTGGCCGATGGGATCTCAAAGTTCAAAAATGGAGAATATTAATTGAACATGAAGGAGTGAGCCAAGTCTCAGAGATAATGGTAATAGAACATTTTTGATCAGATAGAAGGAACTGTAAGGAAGGGAGGCGAGCTGGGAGACTTCTGACATTCCACTGTAAAATGTTTAAATTGCTTTTATTAGTTTTGGAAGGCATCCAGATCGAATTTTTGGATATTTTATTTATTTATTTTCCCTTCATTCTATAAACCATAAAATAGTGATTGATCTTACTTGAATCGAATAGCTTGTGGCTGATTGAGCTTTTTTAATCTGTATGTTTATAATTAGGAGTGGCTAGCAATGAGTTAAAGGCGATTCAATTAGAGACTTCTGAGAAGAAGGGGAGAAAGAAGAAAGAAGCGAGGGAGAGTTTATTAAGTTTCAGATAGTTTTAGAGATAGGTAGTGAATCCAGGATAAATCGTTACAGTTATTCTCCATAATGTTTTATTGATTGGAGAGTTTGTTTAAGTAGCTACCATTAGGAGTAGAGAAGAATGGCTCTACGTGTTTGACAATTTAGTTTTTATTTGATATGAAGTGTGGGTTTTCTGGAATTAAAGAAGTAGTGATTTTCGCTCAAGGCAGGAAAATTTTCATCATGAAGTGGAGTATTAGTTTTCAAAATATCAGATATTGGAGGCTGGTTGTGAACTGAACTAGAGTATTTAAAAGCTGAAGTATAAAATTTATTTTTTTAAGATCTAAAGTGTCGTAAGAGATGTTTTCTGTGACCATGATTTTCTTTAGTTCTTTTTGTGTTGACCATTCACGACAGCTACGATCAGTGACCAGACGTGGGAGTTTGCAGAAGATACAGACGGGATCAGTGGCATTAATGACTTGGTAAGTGTCGAGAGAGTGTTTGGTTTCGCCACAATGACTGCATCTAAGGTCGCTACGACAATATTTTTGTGTATGGCTGAAACGTAGGCACTGATTACAGTGGGCGGGAGAACGTACACTGGGTTTGACTTCGTACAGCATATTAAATAATGAGATGGCGGCTGGGATTTTTGGGGCTACGAATTTAAGCTCAACAGTCCTGGTCTGAATTATAGATCCATCTTTTTTGATAGAGATGCGTTTGAAGGCACCTATCGAGATAGGGGACTGGAGGCCTTTCCAGATTCCTTCTTCCGAAACTGTGTTTTCCAATTTGATTATACCGTACGAGAAGATAAGGTAGAGGGTATGTTGAAACCATTCTCATACAATTGATTGGAACTTAGGCATAGATTGCCGTTATCAATAGAATCGAAGGTGATCTTAATTTTTTTGGTGTCGGTGGGTTTTATATACCATTGAACTTGTTTGAAAAAAATTTAGCAACTCCGAGCGGGTGCCAATTGCCTGCATTTTTATTCAGACAGATGTTTTCAGCTAGAAAAATTATTGGCCCGAAATAGTCTGAAGGAAAAGATTGTTGTAACGAACTAATAGGTTTATTATTGAACGAGATATTTCCGTCGTTGTTTGATATCATGGGTACGTGTGGTGAGATATTATAGGGAGTAGGACCGGTAGTGTGCTGGTTTAAGCGGTCGTTATCGTTCCCGTCAATGACCAATGATCCGGATGCGTTTTCCGTACACGGTAATATATTATTATTATAATTAAAAGAAGTGTTGGACATATTTAAAAACAGAGGATTATCAATTATTTGTTGTAGGCTTGGTGATACAGTACTAGACGTATTATTAAGTGGCTTACCCTTTTGCCGACTAGCAGGACGACAGGATTTTTGATAACTGTCTTGATTTTATTGGATGAGACTTGGTTTTGGCTAGCACGATTAGTGACGCCCGAGGACGACGACATAATCAGCAAACTAATTAGATTGAGGTATCGATTTAGCTACACAGAAAACGACTTTATCCTAACGTAGAGATACACAACTATACACTACTACACTACGACTGAATGCAACTGTAATTACTATTTACTTCCAGAATAAACTATTCAGACATTTTTATACACCCATATACGAATTTTATATCTATATGACATATTATATTAAGCATTTTTTAGTTAATATATACTTAGTTACATATATTTTGGGGTTTTAACTACTAATATACTATTAACGATTACCCTTTAAATTTTAATAATAATACATATATTATATAGCGTGGGCGTATAGGGAAAAAAACAGTCAAAGTGTGTACCACCGTGCTTGGCTATATATACCCGTTTGGTCGAAATCCTGGTCATAAACACTATACTTTATATAGGGCCGGTTTAACGTTTTCGCTAGACACACTGACTGCAGTAACCGCACTAACCATTGGTATGGGACACATAAGACACTATATTATAAATACCGTTCATTTGTACGGGTGGTTTTGCGCCCGGCGCATATAGTATATAATATGGAGTATACGCGGGACAAAAGCACACCTTCTATGACGGTATGTAAAGAAGAGAAAAAAGGGATCTTTTTATTTTTGTCTGGCCTACCATTGGTGCTCCGTGCGTGTAGCTGTGTAGGTATATATGTAATGCGAGTAGCTATATCTCGCCTAAAAGAAATAGTTATAAATGTATAACAAGGTTTGTCGTAAATAGTTAATGTTATAAATTTATAATATAACCAATAAATTTAAAAAATATATTTACATGATTGATTTTTATAGAAATTTTAAGTTCAAATTTGAAAAAAATTAGATTTAAGAGAAGAATAACCATGTTAGTTATTTCATTGTAATTTAAAAATATTTTTGTGGGTGCTTAAAACTTTTAAAGTATATTATTATATTTTTTAACTCATTAAAATTTTCAAATGCAATATTTTCTCCGAAAGTTAATTCAACCTACTTTGTATTATTAAAAGTAAAATTAATTATTTTAATAGCAATACTATCATTAAATTCATTTAGTTATGTACGCTGATAGACCGTCTTCACTCAGAATCGTTTTTCCGTATACAATGATTTTATATCATTGAATTAAAATTTAACACATCCATTACAGTGACCCACTCCGCACTCGACACCTACTCTACAGTCTACAGCTGAGCGGTACCCACTTGCCGACGTTTTTTTTTTAATGTTCTATACTTGTATCCTTTTTTAATTGTTTTTTTTTGGTTACAATTTTTGTGGTAGAATAAAATTTTAACAAAGATTATACGATCCTTTCAAATTCTTATACAGTTTTAACGAGAATCATGTAACTCCTCTATAGAACGATAATTTAACACAAATTAAAGCATCCGTTGTTGGAGGAATCCTGACCATTGTCAGGTGTAATGATTAATGATTTTCATTTTGAGTAGTTTTTAAACAAAATTATCGATTATTGGTGTTTTATTAAAAAAAAAAATTGTTAAAAAAGTGGTAGTTAACGATTTAATTTTTCATGGTAATTTTTATGAATATTTTATTGTAAGACGTACTTTACGATTTTAAATTAGACTATTTTTTAATTTACTATTTAAAGTGTTTGATTTAAAGTTTTTTAATCTGCGTGAGGATAATGTATTGTTATCCATTTAAAATATTCAATGAGGGTCAATCTAAATTGTTGCAAATAGTACAGTTCTAATTATTTTAAACATAGTGGTACTATAATTACATTGTATTTTGTATGAGTTAAATCGGATCATTTACTATTTAATTAAGTAGTAATTAAAAATAAATAATTTAAAAGCGGGTTTAGCATAGAATAGATGAAATTGATTTAATTTATTCTGTGGTTTTAGTGTGTAGTTGATTGAATACCGCGATATAACCAACAGATGATTAAAACAGGAGGGGGGGGGGTAATTTGTAAATATTGTTTTTGAATCCATAGACAATACATGTTATAATACTTTTTATCAAACGAAAATAACAATTAAAATGTATTATATCTTAAATCTGGATACTGTCTTGTGTATGATATTTATTATGTACTATAAATTAAACTTTTTTTTTTATATGTATCTAGAAAACGATTCCATATTTGATTATAAGATCATGTTTAATGTATTATTGGTCGATCGGATTTTATAGTGCTTTAACTTATAACTTTAAATTGTGTATAGGTATTTATATAACTGGTTGATAAACATTTCCGACGGGGAATAGCCTCTGCTCCTTTAATTTTGTTTATGTATAAGCGGATTTTTATAATTAATTTTTTTTTATCAAAAACTAGTTAATAATTTGATAAGCGGCAATAACGCTTTTGAATCGAAACCAGAAAATTACACGATTTTATCGGTTATATCGGGATTATCGATTTTATGGTTATTTATAAAATTCTGTATTTGTTTGTTGAAAATGGAGTTAAAACCTATATGATCTCGAATTTATCGAGTCAAATGATAATATTATGAGCAAAACTTTGAACAACATCCGAAATGTTACTACTGTTTGTTGACCGTTGGCGGCTATGGTGGAGGCGACGGAGGTGGTGGATGCGTTGGTGTGAAAATGCCAGCCATATATATGTGTGTAGTGCGCATAAAACATTGCCGGACATTACTGGCCGTCACTTCCGGTATGGGCGAAGTGGTGTTGGCGGCCCCGTAGTCGTCGTCTATGATGCTCCTCGCCCTCTTTTCTTTCCTTCGACTCGCTCCGTTATACCCTGGTATATACGTGCGTATAAATGACGGTCCTACCCTGCCCCCCTACATCATTCATTCTCGCCCTTCGACCCGGACCCGTCCACCATAATATACCACCGACCCAACCCCGAATGCCGTGGCATTCACTTTCCTTCGAGTCTCTCTCATCCACTCTCCTCCGCACATTATCGGTCATAAATCCAACGCCGAGGCGCCAAGTTTCTTACTTTACCCGTACAACGTTTCCTGACCCGACATCATATACTGACCTCTGGTCTTTTTGATATAAAGTAGTTCCATACGTTTTAGCTATCGCGTCCGGTCCAGAGCGGTTTTCGATCCATTAAACCGTTTTAGAGTCCCGGACACACACACACGAACACACACGAACACACATATACACACTTGCACGAGATCGCGATCGCGCCCTCTATATTAGACGGGGACTGGGAGACACTGTTTAAGGGGTTGATGGAGGGGCTGCGTCCTTAGACACACACACGCACACATATATATTGTATATAAACGTGCTTCGGCCATGTACGGTTTGTGCACGAGTCGTTTAACCCGAACCAACGTAATACATTTTATAATCAATTAAACCCCACTCGTATACAAAAACGACGGTATATATATTATATGTGCATTTTCAAGCGTTAGTGCGGCTGTGGTTGGGCGGTTTCTTTTCCGCTTTCGGTCGTTTAAAGAAGGGTATCTACTGCCGCCGCCACCACACCTCCACCACCGACGTCGTCGTCCATGTTGTGTTATTGCGTTTGTGCTTATACATGCCTCCACCGCGTAAACCCTAATGTAACTTATAAAGTTTATTTATTTACTTACTTTATTACTTTTTTTTCAGAAAAAGAAAGATTTCTTTGGTCGCGAAATCGATTCACCCGTTGGGCACAAACACAAAGGTAAGCGTGCCAAATTAACGATCAATAGAATACGACTGATGCAGCTAAGGCTCACAAAGTGACCAATATTATTTCGGAGCGTTAAATTTATGTATGCTGTGGCGTATCCCCCTTTAACCCATGTGTGTCTCTGTAAACAAATATAACTGTAGAAACATATTAGGTTAGGCATATTCAATATTAAAATATTTTACCTATATAATCAAAGCTGTGAATTTAATACATTTGAAACTGTTAAAATGCAAAAATGTATAGAACCATGCTAAATTAAGATAAACATTATAAAATAATATTACTTTATGGAAAAAAACCATCATATAATTTAACGGTGGGTTAAAAATAATTAGACCGAGCGCCTTTATAGGTAGGTACATATTTATGATTAATAATCATCTAACGCAGGAATATTATTGCGAATTTGTTGTGACAAACGACGGTATTAATCTATTGGAGCCGGTTGGCCGTATTCACGTACAATAATTAATCGACTTTTGTGAGAAACCGTCAAGGCGTCAAACTTTAGAAACGGTATGAATTAATAATACACACAGTGGTGGTGATTTCAACGTTTTCGGCGTTGCGCGTTGTGACGAAAAAGACGATCCATCACACCAAACCGCATATCTCCCGTTGAAGGTCTCGTTATATATGATCGTGTTCTGTGTTTATAACATTAATAGAATAGCGTTCGTATCGTAATATTGTTTCTACGTGATTTCAGCTGAATCGAATCGATTTTTGTCCCGGGGCCACTGGCCACGGGTATTTGCGCAGTCCGTTGCTATATACTCCGATTGTTTGCGATTTTTATTTTACCCGTCACGCACATATTCAAGAGTTTTTCATCGAGGTTTCCTGTTCTTTTTGAGTTGAAAATGATAAATAAAAAATTCACCGGTTTTTGTCGTTTGCAGTGTGCATTGTATATAATATTATGTATCGCGCATAATGCGGCCCGATGCTCCTTGCAGTGTATAGGTGCCGAGCCAATTACGCGTTCGCAAACACGAGCACCGAGTCTCGTCTGTTTGCGTACACAGTTTTCGAGATATTATTATTGTTTGTTATGCCGCACACGTAATGAGATTCGTGTCCGATATTATTATTATTATGTGCTTTCTGTGTTGACACACTGCGGACGCGGGACGATGCACCACTCACTGCTGGAACTTCGTGCCGGGTAGCGCGGGTAGGGTTGTTTTATTAATGCGGTTTCCATCCTTCGCGCACCGTAACAGGTTTGCGGTGTGCCTGCTGTTTGCTCGATTAAAACCCTCAGCCCCCGAGGTAAATCCCGACAATATGTCAAAAGCCACCGATGGATTTTTATGCGCCGTAAATATATATAATATTGTGTGTCTATCTACCTCGTCGTTTAAAATTAATAGGTTAACGGTGAAAAGAGCTCGCTTGATGTGTCGTTTTTTATTAAAAATAAAAAAAATGTCTCAACCGGGTTTTTAAAATGATTCTATTTTTCTTTCTAAAAAACACACCACGCCGCCGATGTGATAAAGAATTTCTTCACCTACCTTTAAAACGTTTTATTAATTATGTAAGGTGTGCATTATTATTATTACTTTAAAAAAAAAAAATACATTTTTGATGTGTTTCAGAATTTCGAGACGAAATCGTGAAGAGTGACGTGTGGTTTCATTTCAAAGAAGGCTATAGCAATGCAGTGAGAAAATCAGTATTAATGAAAGATCTTTACTGAACAATTTCATTGTACTAAATTCATTTTATATTCATAATTTTTTTATAGTTTGATTTAATTTAATTTTTATGTATATATTAGTTTTTAATAAAATGCCAGTGTTGAGGTTTTTTGAATTATTCATTCTTGTAATATGTGACTTTTGAATTGCAAAATATAATAATTTGAGTTAGGTAAAATATAAATTGTATACGTTGAGGTGGTCATCTAATTTATAATCATACATCCATACAATGCGTTTACCACACATTCATAATTTGAGCATCGAATTATAATTACTCTAATGTTTTTATATTAGTCATTACTCATTATTCACTGCATTATATATTGAAGTATTTTACTTTTTTTTTGTACCCCTATATTGATGACGATATTGCAAGTTGTAGTCTATTGTATATTTGTATGACAGTGTTTGCTTTAAGTGTTTATAATGTACTGCAGCTTACCGGATTATTAAAACATCATCAGAGCTATAAAGTATTAGATGGGGTGGTTCAAAAGGAACGATGTCACTGTATAAAAGGGATGATTCAATGATTAGGGTGGTATTATGTTAGACTAAGGGTTTATAAAAAAAATCGTGGTAAAATGTGACAATAACGGTTAATGCTAATGCTAAAACATATTATATTCGATTTCCAATTCTTTACTTTTGTAACTACCTATCAACTATTATATTATTGTCATTTAAAAATGTAACTAAAATACTGTAATTTTGGCTACAACACGATTCCGTGAATTGCAGAATCGTGTAGATTTTAATAATTATTTATATCTACATACGATTCAGTGAGTTTAATTTTTACATAAATACACGATTCTGAATGTTTTAAATCGCAACGTTGTCATATCGAAAAACATGTATGAACAAATATTATTGTAATGTATTATGTATAGATTAGGTACATATCGTTTTGTGCAATAGACGATGCTGTTGTTTAGAAAACAAAACTTTCAGAAAAACATAATTTTAGCTTACACATTGAATGTAATTACCATTGGTATTCTGACCTGGTTTGTTTCCTAATGATTATATATAATATGAGATAAATATTTTGGAATTAAAATGGATTTTGTAGGAAGTTTCATAATATAATTTCATTTGATACCAAAACATCGTGTTTTTTCGTACGAATGCAGTATTATTATTTATCAACTGTCAAAAGTTCATACGTTTAAGACTTAAGTTACGTTTAAGACTAAGTTTATATTCTATATTTCATTAATTAATTTTTTTGCCAACAATAAAAACGGCGCATTTAAACTATATTATATAGAAACATACTATTTATTTCATAACAATAATAATTAAAAAAAAATATAAAATCTTAAAAATACTACTAATACGTTACTATTGTACCTATATAATATGAATAACTTCTAAAATATTTATAATTTTCCAAATTATTATTATAATTTTATATATGATAATTAATATACTCGACACTTTCTCTTGACATTTTAATTTTAAATTACAATACAATACATTTACCCATATTCCAAATCATAATTTATGATAACGAGAGCAAACAAATGTCACGGCAACGTTGCGTAAAAAATCATACAGAATCATATACGGTACCTAAGAATAATAATGTATAATTACAGGGTTATTCCAAAATAATCATCCGATGTTTTTCACCTGGCTTTCTAGTTCACCTGATCTTACGCCATGTGTCATGTGACTATACTTCTTTTGGGGATATGTTAAAGTTATTATTGTGTATGTACGATGTTCTTGCACCGTCTACCTTTATCATCAACCACAAAGAAGCTAAATAATTACCCGAGTCGATTACTACGGATATGCATGGTATAAATTTGAGTTCCGACTAGAAGTTGTTCGTGTAAACAAGGGAAGCTCACATAAGACATTTATCGGTACCATTAAGTAAATTTGAAATTGTATTATTTAATTTAATGTATATCATATATATATATTATTTTAAACATAATAACCATATTATATACCTATTGTTATTAATTTATTATATTTATATTTATTTTTTTTTTTTTTAATTAATTAAAGGCTTCAATAGCAATGATTATTAGCCTAGTGTTATTTACAAACAAAAATTATTTATACAATATTTATAAAGGGAAAAAGAAACATATGTTATATACAGAAATATTATAATTTATCATCTAAACCGATTAATTTAAAAAAATTGAAGATATTGGCGACGTTGGCTTGATTGAGGGCTTCTTCGAGTGATGTAGGGTTTTTGAGGAGAATCCGAGAAGATGAAAATTTGGGGCAGTTGATGATGATGTGTTCTATTGTAAGAGGAGTGTTGCATGAGCCGCACAATGGTTTAGGATCTTTGGTAATTAGGTAGGAGTGTGTAATATTCGAGTGTCCTATTATAGCTCTGTTGATTGTGAGTTGTTCTCTCCTAGATGCGTTTTCAGGGTATGCCCATTTTGTAACTGTTTTTTTGACATTCCTTAGTTTGTTGCTAGTTGGGATGTCATCCCAGTGGTTTTGCCATGATGTGAGGATGCGTTTTTGAGCTTCATTAATCAGGTCTTTGGTGGTGCTTTTAGTTATGGAAGAGGTAGTTCCAGAAGTGACAGCTTCGTTCGCGTTGCGTCAGCTTTCTCATTCCCAGGGATACCTACGTGTGATGGGACCCACATAAAATTAATTTGGTTTTTCGATGATGAGATGCATTCTTTGGTAAGCTGAATAAGTTCGTTCTGGGGATATTGGTCTTGAAGAGATATGAGGGCACTAAGAGAATCACTCATTATGAGGGTGGAATTGTTGTGGGATGAGACTACAAATTGTACTGCCGTGTATATCGCATATATTTCTGCCGTGCATATGCTAGTGAATGAAGGGAGTCGGAATTTTCTTACAACGGTATCATCTACTATTGCAAAACCTGTTCCGTTTGAGCTTTTTGAAGCGTCTGTATAAATTAGCGCGTGGTCGCGGTAATGTAGGTCAATTAATTCGTGAAAATGAGATACTATGATTGAGTTTTCAGTTGAGTTTTTATTGAACTTTAAAAGTTCTGTATTTATATTAGGGGACCAAGTCCAAGGTGCAAGTGAGGGAATGGGGATTTTGTTGATTATATCTATATTCAGATCAATATTCTCCTTGATTTGGTTGAAGTTTTCGTAGATCGTGTTGGGTGTTTTTGCTCTAGAGTTTAGGAAGGTATGATGGAAGTTGGAGGCGGATATATGGTTTGGCTGGTTTAACGTCTTGATCATATATTTGATGGTATTGATGTTACGGATGATCTGAAGTGGAGGTTCACCTGCGTTGCACAGGACGCTGTCTACTGGGCTAGTTCTAAAAGCTCCAGTAGCTAATCTAATTCCATGATTATGAATCGGGTCTAGGGTGTTTGGTACATTTCTTTTGGTAGTGCCATAAATAACAGAGCCATAATTAATGAGAGAAAGTATAAGTGATTTATAAATTAAGATTAGGCTGTTCTGGTCAGATCCCCATGTAAGATTTGATAAAACTTTGATGATGTTCATTCTGGTACTGCAGCAAGTCTTAAGATTTCTTATGTGTGCTTTCCAAGATAGTTTGTGGTCGAAGATAAGCCCTATAGAATACGTAAGTTGTTGGAGAAGAGTGGAGGTGTCTCGTTTAAGGTGATTTGAGGCAATGGGGTGTTTTTTTTTTGTTGAATATGATGCTTTGAGTTTTGGAAGGGGAGAAAGTGAAGCCTGTTCTTGCGGACCACTGAGTTAGTATGTTAAGTGATTCTTGTATCAGTTGTGTTGAAGTTGCTAGATTGGACCCGCTGCAGTAAATGTTGCAATCATCTGCGAAGAGTGTGTGTTTAACCGGAAAGGGCAGGTTTTTGCCAATGTCGTTTATTGCTACTAGGAAGAGAGTAATGCTAAGGGCTGACCCTTGCGGGAGACCATTTTCAATGTGATGTTGATTAGATAACGTGTTTTGAGTTTTTACTCTGATAGAACGATTAGTCAAGAAGTTTGTCAGAAACTTTATCATGGGGCCGTTAATGTCCCATTTCATGAGAATAGATAATACTCTGTCTCTCCAGACCATGTTATACGCCTTTTGTAAGTCAAGTGAGACAAGTATGAGGTGTTGATTTCTTTTGATAGCTGTGCTGATGTCAGTGTGTAGTGTTGAGAGATTATCTATGGTGGAATGGTTGCGCCTGAAGCCACACTGGTGTTTGGAGATATAGTTGGTCAATTCGAGGTACCAGATGAGTCGTTTGTTGATGATTTTTTCCAATACCTTGCTCATAGTATTTATGAGAGATATGGGTCTGTAGTTGCTTATTTCGAATTTGTTTTTATTTGGTTTGGGAATGGGAATTACCGTTGCATTCCGCCATTGATTAGGGAATACTCCCTGTGACCATATCGAATTGAAAATCTGGAGCAATGTAGTAATTCCCTTTTCAGGGAGGTTTTGGATGAATGAATTTGGTATGTTGTCCGGTCCTGGGCCTTTGCTCTTACTGTTTTGTAGGACAGTGAGAAGTTCTTTGAGGGTCAGAGGTTAGTTGAAGCTATGCTCGTTGGAGGATGGGATGAGATTTGATAAAGGCGGGTAAGAATTTCTGAATGTTAAAAATTTGTCTGAGTAATTTAGGTTGCTGTTGTTGGTCTTGAAAAATTGAACAAACGCTTCCGCAATGTTATCCGGAGAATCGTGAACTGTATTCTGATTATCTGTAAGACCATTAGGATAAGAATGGGATTTGTATCCTTTTATGGAGCGAATTTTGTTCCATAGTGCTGAGGGGTCAATGTTGTGATTGATAGAAGAGGTGAAATCTTTCCATGAGCGAGTTTTATTAGTTTTGGTTATGTATCTAGCTTCCGCTCTTGCTTTTTTGAGTAGTATGTGGTTATTAGGGTCTTTTGATTTTTTGAAACGATTAAGAGATTTTTTGTATTTTTTAATGGCATTGTTGCAATCTTCGATCCACCAGGGGGCTGTTTTGTTTTTATTGTTATGTAGCTTATGTCCTATAGCTATGTTTGCAGCTCTGATTATTATGTTGGAGAAATCGTTGACACTAGAGTCAATTTGATCTTGGGTGATAGGAAGGCTTAAGTTTATCGGGTTTGATGTCAGTTAATCTTCAATTAGTTCAGCGAATAGATTCCAGTTTGGTTTTGCGAGATTCCATTTGGGAGGGGGATCGTACAGAGTATTTTTACTTTGTATCCGAATTTCTATAGGCCAGTGATCACTTCCTGAATATGAAGTAAGGACTTGCCATTCAATTGATGGAGTTAAAGAAGAGGAGGTTAAGGTTAGGTCTATTGCGGATAGTGATCCATTATAACTATTATATCTGGTAGGGTCTCCGTTGTTCAATAAAATTAGGGATTGATCATTCTAAATTAATTGTTCCATTGTCTTACCACGGGGGTCAGTAAGATTACATCCCCAAGATGTATTTTGACTATTGAAGTCTCCCAAGATTATGTAAGGTTTTGGGAGTTGGTCTATTATATTTTTAACATCAGATATCGTGAATGGTGTACTGTCTGGGATGTAGATGTTGCAAATGCATATTTGTTTATCAAGTTCAACCAACGTGACTAATGCTTCTAGGTGGGTACGGATGTTAACTTCTTTACTATCAATATTATTTTTTATGAATGTGGCCACTCCTCCACTTGCTCTATTTGCTGCTGTACGGTGGTTTTTAATGTTACCTGTGTAGTTTTTGAGGTTAGGGTTGTGAGAATTTTTAAAATTTGTTTCTAGAAAACAGAGTATATTAGGGTTGAGTTCATAAAGAACTCGGTTTATGTCAACAGATCTTTTATAAAATCCATTTATATTCCATTGTATAATACAAGTCATAATTGGTGGTTTTTGAGAAGTCCTTACTGGTGCGCCTGGAATAGGAGGTTTGCCAGTTTGGTCAGGCGGGCTTTTGTTGTACGGTCATTAGTGATGATTGGACGGATTTTTTCAGTTAATTCTAGTAAGGTGAGCATATCAATGTTGACTTAATTAACCAACGAGTGAATGTTTATTGACTTGTTTGAGAAATTATCGAGTATATATTTGAATTGGAGGAAGTTTATTGGGAGGTTGTTGTTGTTTAGGAAGTAATTTTCTATTGTAGAGGATCCTTTCTCCGATAGTGTGGAAGAGTCGGACAAAGTGCGATTTTTTATTTTTTTTTGTGACTGATTTTTTTGTGTTTGTTGCTGGAGCGCAGAAGGGGAGGTAGCAGATTTCGAAGATGACGTTTCGGACATTAGACGTTTTTGTGGAGCATTAGGGGTAGAGGTGTCAATTTGGTTGGAGGGGGCAGGAGGTTGTAACTCTACGATGAAAGTCTCGTTTTCTTCTACAAGTTCCATGTCGCTGTTTGCTTCTGGGCTATCTGGGGTTGTAATGTTGTTGGAGTATTGATGTTAGTCATATCGTGGGGTGAAGATTGGTGGTCGGATGATGAGCTTGATTGAGGCTTTAAGTTTATATCTGGTTCGACAATGAGGGGGGGTTGTTGCGAAAGTATATTATTACAATGGGCTGAAGTGTGTCACGGGAACAGGGAACGGGAACGGTCGCTTGCAATGATAGCATGTGAGTGTATCGTCCGTAAGAAAAATTCTGTAGTCGGTGTCCTCGAAGTGAATAAGAAGTGAACCTGGTAGTCTGTTTATGTCCTCATTGTTTATGTGGGTCTGTCTTCTGAAACTGATGTGTGCTAGGTCGTCTGACGAGAAACCTGCTTTGATGAAAGAGATCGGAGAGGTGGTACTGATACCGGCGTTGGTGAGTGCATCTAATATGAGTGAATGTGGGATAATAGGCGAGACATTTGAGATAATTATTCGTTTAGTTGGGTTAACCAGTTTACGAATACTGATAATATGGTTGTTTACGTTAATTGTGTGGTTTTGATTAATAATATCTTCAACAATGCTTTTGTTAGCGAAATATACGCAAAAGCGGTTATTTGATATTCTTGAAGCGAACTTAATATTCGACGGGCTGGTTAATGTGCTTAGTACTTTTATGTACTCAATTTGGGGGATTCCATCGATTGTGTTGAATATGATTGCTTGGTCTTTTTTAGGAAATGTGTAATTTGCCGTAGTTTCCGCGAACGATTTTTGTGTGTGTTGATCCATTGGTTGTTGAGGGAGAGCTGAATTTGACGATACAGGTAACTTGGTGGAATTTTTTGAGGTTGTAGGGAGTTTGGATTGTAAGGATGACTTTGTTGAGTTAATAGTGTGTTTATTCATATTTGGTTTAAGGCTAGCGGTTGTTGGCGATCGTTTTAAAAACGGTCTTGTTTGTAGCTTATTAGGCTTATCGCCCATTGTGTCTGCTAATGGACCCGCAGGTGATTGGAGTGAGCGTGGACTATGTGCTAAGTGATATACTTATACATTACCAGACTCTATGTGCTGCGACGTTCACGGTATACTGCTATCGGTAGCTATTAAAACGGAACGCGAAAAGATTACACGTGTGGTCTCAACGGTGTCCAAACACGTACTATGTATATTTATATTATATTTACATATTAATACATATATATCTATAGTTGTGAAAATTCATATCAAAATGACTGCTATTCAGGTTTTATTCAGGCTCACAAAATACCTACGGTTGTAAAAATGTAACCGTATCCATCAACATGATACCTCAGCTTACGAGTTGTGTTCCATCAACATTTTTGGTAGGTACACGAGTTGTATCCCAATGATAAAAGAGATGTACACGAGTTGTGTCCCGACGAAATTTGTTCAATATAACGTCATTTTAGATATTACACATATTTTATACAAGAATAAAACATGATGTTTCGCCAAATGAAATAATAATGAATGTACAAAAATATATAAATTGTATTATTTAAGTTTATCCTAATGTTTAGTTATTTTTATTTTTTATTTATATTAGTTATAAACATGACAAAACAATATTTACTCTCGTGCAAAAAATATAAATATTTATATTATTGTAACGAACAAATTTTTGGATTTGAATTTGATTTAATTCAAAAGCCACCGGACACGACTCGTGAAACCCAAAAATATCTACGGGACACAAATCATGTAGCCTGAAAAAACACGAAGGACACAATTCAGTATTTAGAACGCAACTCGTTTGCATCCCATGATACTATGACTATAGGTACCACAAAGTTGTGTAATATATTCAACTTTTGGCCGTGTGGTTACATTCTGCAGATTAGACTTCATTGATTAGATAAAAGTAATAATTATATAGTAAATATTTTTTTTATTTATTAGTTTAAAATATTATTTTGGAATAAACGATATGGTAGTTAATTTAACCAAAATCAACTTAAACATTTTTAAAACTAGCTATGTAAAAAAATTATTGTTAAGTTTTTCATTCCTGAAGGGTTCTATATACCAATGGATAGCCTCTCGCATCAAGTGAAAATCTATTGTTAGATTTGTGTGTACAAATGTAATCATATTTACTATTATAGTGTTTTTTTAAATACAGATTGTACGTTTTCTTAATAAAAAAAAGTTTTTTATTTATTTATAGAATGGAGTTCAATTGGAATTTACTTATAGGTAGTATATAATATACCTATTATACATTTCCACGTAATGGGCGGACGTTCTAGATCAGATGGTTCCATCATTAGTCTTAAAATTAATATTCAATTTTACTGATTTAGGAAACTTCTGAGTTTGGAAGTGGGTTTACCGACAATACCATGTCTCGGTAGTTACCGAAAATACCATATTACCGTTGTCCGTTGATACCGGTATTAAAATTTGAAACTTCAAGACATAAATCATATTATCGTACTCTCGACTTGCTTGAAAACAGTCGGAAATCGTTAGAACCGTAGACCGAAGAATCGGAACTTACGAAACACTTTCCGGAAGACTGATATACCTACTTGGACGTCGTCAGTCGTCACGCCAAACGCGTACCTCGCTATCTCCCGCATTGGTGCGGCACACGATTTTGGAATTGAAATCCGGCACCGGAAAAATCCTGCAAGGGGATAAACGATGCACGCAGCAGGGTGTCAGCTACGCACGACTCGTTGTCACCAGTGTCGGCTGACTTACTGGAATTATTAGAATAATTCACATCGCCGTCGAAATCCAAGACCGATGACATCGGCGAGCTAAAATTAACAGAACCCGTCGTCGTCGCAGAGCACGAGTGCTATACTTTGGAGTTACACTGCAAATATCGGATTTCAGATATTATTAGGTACATTATTGATCATGATCAATTTCATCTACGTATAAATAAATAATTTAAAATAAATCCCCAGAAAATCGTTTATTTTGATGATGTGTGTGAGTTACGAGTGTTACCTACTCGTTATATCAAGTATAATTTAACGAATATATTTTACAAATTCTAAATTGTGTTGGACTTTTACGGTTGATATTTCTTAAATAATGAAAAATTAACTAGTAGGTAATATAGTTTGATAAAAATTGTTAATTTTCGTTTAAAGTTGTAATTATCTATCGAGTTTGGTCAAAATTGAATTTTCAAAAGTATGAATTTAAATTTTAATAATAGTTAGAAATTTTTTTTGATTTTGAATATTTATATTAACTATTACTTGTTTAGTATATAATAGGTTCATGTTCATAAAATTTCATAATTACATTAAATATATATTAAATTAAAAAATATTATTAAGTAAAATATTATCGGCACGTGCCTACACCAGCTACACATATACATAGGTATATTATTACTATAGGTACTTATAAACTGCATGTCTGTATGCAAATAAATGTGTAATATAACATACTATTTATATGTGCGGGTGGATGATGTATGCATATATATATATATTATATACACACATATACTCATATTATGTATATATATTGTACAACTTACATACTGCTTATATATATATATATATATATATATGCGCGTGCGGGTTTGTTGCCGCAGATATACGAACGGCAAGTTATGCAGTTATACAGAAGGGTGGGGAGGCGGGGAGGTTAGGTTATATTGTAAAGTGACCAAATTCGATTCGTGTCCGCCATTTCGTTTGTGATTTCATTTCAGCCACCGCGCCGTATAGCGCAAACATTATGCAATCCTTTTGAACCTCCCCGCCTCCACCACCGTCCTTTGCCAACGGTGCGTTTCGCCCTATAACCCTCTGAAACCTCCTCCTCCACCCCTTTGTTGCCCACACACCGTTACCATCCATCGTGCATTCATGCCATACCTACAACGGAATTCGAAAATCCCATTTGCGGCAGCCACACGTATTCGGGATTTAATCAAAACGCTCTCCTCCCCCCGACCATCCCTGAAAAAGTCTATCCCGAATACGTAGGTATATAATATAACTATGTAATAATAATTATAAATGCACCGTGCTCGAGTCTCGAATTATTATTATTATTATTGCGTATTCGATGCTTTAATATAATAATATATACAATATACATAGATAGGTAGGTAGATATACCATATACAGCAGCAGACAGATACGTAGCGATATTAAAGTTGTTATAATATATTATGCGGCATGCGCGATGTGTGTAGGTAGTAATAATATACTGACAATTGATATACTAGGTAGGTATATTTCTATGCGATTATTATGTATGTTTTTATATACATACCTATAAGCTATACTTATATAGTAAACATTTACACTATACATATTTTAACGTATATCATTATAATTATTATTTCCATCACGTTGTTGCAGGCTTTGGTTAGAAATAAAATAAATAATGTGGGGCCTGCGAATAATTAATATACCTAGCTTAGGAACACTTGATTTTTTTTCTATCCCCACTATCAGCAGTATATATAGGTGTACCTGTTTTTAAAATTATAACGCAATAGTACATCTGTTTACACGGGGGCTCATTTTAATAGGGCTGCAAGGGAGGGACATGTGGCCTTGAACCTTGATGACTGTAATAAAAATGTATTACATTATTAGTATGATTATTGGAAATTAAAATCATAAGATTATATTGATGACATAAAGCAAGGCTACATACAATCATTAAAATATACTGCATTTTTTCATGAAATTAAACATTGTATATTAAGTACCTATAATAATGTTCTAGGGCAGCGGTTCCCAAACTGTGCACCGCGGTCTACGGTTCATAAAAAATAGTTTAAAATGTATAGATTTTTTCGTTATTGATAACCTACAGCAGGGCACCGTGGCTAACTTGGGGCCCCTAAAAGGGCACCGCGGGAAAAAAGTTTGGGAACCACTGTTCTAGGGATTAGCCTATACAAGATAACTGATACAAATATTCTAAAATGAATAGGTAGTTAATAGTTGAGTTTATATATTAGATTTTTTAGATTTTTAGGTTTTAGTAAGAACTGACAGTGAAAAGTGAAAGTGAAACGTTGTATTAGAGTTTTCAGTCTTGGCTCCAAAAATTAAATATTTTAAAAATGTGTAACTACAAAATAAATAATAATTTTCAAATTTGTCAAAATTTTAACTAGATACAAATGAGTAAAAAAAAGTCGTGCCTATATTTTTTCTATTTTTTTTTTCATAGCTATAATAACAACTTATAATGTGAAATATTGTATTATATATTTTCAAGTTTTATTACATTCTTATCAAAAAAATTAAAAAATCAAAATTTCAAATGCCTATAAAAAGTCTAAAATTAGTCTTAATATTTTAAGAATTTCATTGAGTATATAAAATGATAATTTAATTAACAATAAAATGTTACAAGTTTCAAAGATTTATATTTTTTAAGGTACCAAAAAAACTAAGATCGTGAAAAATTCGAAAATAACCCGTAAATATTCAATTTTGTCAAAATTTAAACTTCAGACGTTCATATACGCTCTACCCCCATTATGTTTTTTTTATAATTCTAATAAGAAAACGTATGTAAAACCTTCTACTATAATAATATGTTTAATATGTTGTATGTATGAGTGTTAACAATTGTATATATTATTAACTGCAAAATAAATTGCAACATTTTAGTGATTGTGATGAATTTTGTAAAAGTTTGAATTTTAATCGTTTATAAAAAAATATTATGATTAATTGTTTGGTATTTTTTAAATTTTGTCCAACTTTTGAGGAACTTTTTATTCAATTTTCAAGCTCTTTTACCCAAAAACAAAAACTAAATCATACATAAGTCAGAAAAAAAATTTATAATATACCTATAAATAGCACAAAAAGAGCCAAAATATTTTTAAAATCATTTCACGTCTAGCTTAATATGCTAATATGAATATCCGGTGATAATTTCAAGTTTTTAAAGTATTTTATTTTTGTGTTACAATAAAAAAGCAAAATGTATCAAAAACTGGTTTTGCACAAAAATTTTTTTTTTTAGATTATTTTGAAAAGTGGAGTTAAATTATTTTCCTTTACTCGCTCCACTAAAAAAAAAAAAGTAAACAACCATATATACTTTTCCACTTTGTACCACTTTCAAGGTTGAAAATCGAAGCATCCAAATGATGGTGATCGACACAACAATAATTTAAAAAGCACATTGTAAAATCAATACATTCATAACTCCGTAGTCCGTTTTGAGAATAAATTTACAATTTTATAGAAGAAAGAAAAATAACTAAAAATAAATAAATCACTCTAATAAACATTTATAGATAATTGTTAATTGGTTTTTTCTCCGTCGAATTTTTTCTCCCGTATGCAATTAAAAATGTCTAAAAGTTTTGCATGGAAAATTAGGTATACAATAATAGTCAATAGCTATAGGTACTATCCTCGGTTGTGTTATAATTTTTTTTAATTTAAAATTCACCGATAAACTGCGATTAATGTCTATGAAATCTCAACAAGACACTTGCTACTAAGCTAGATAACTATTATTGTTGAGTGACATATTTTAATAAATATTTTGAATACTTACTCTGTTTGATAAACATTGACGTGACAGGCAAAATGTGTTAATTCTGCACATAAAACAATAGTTAAATTAAAAATATTTGTATATCAAACTAACTGTTCATACAAATATCACCGCGGGGGTATAGCTCAGTGGTAGAGCATTCGACTGCAGATCGAGAGGTCCCCGGTTCAAACCCGGGTGCCCCCTGAAATTTTTTTTTCTTCAATTTAAATATTGCACACGACTGTATAGTGTATACCGTACGTCCGTTTTCATGCAGGTTATCACGATAGATATGAATTTAATTTAAATAATACAATATTTGTGAGGTTTCAGTCAGTGAGCGCAACGACGATGGCTTTGTTTTTGTCTCCCTCCAATCACACATACAGCACAAATTATCAAAATTGTTTTTCCTATAGCGCGTAAAACGCCTTTATTTTTCGTCGAGAAATTTTGTTTGCGACACGCTTCTTACTCGGTTAATTCGATTGAAAGCGCGGCGGCATATCCCGAGGGGATCGACGCGTATATTATTCATAAATATCGGTGTGTTTTATTCCGGGAATCGTCGTAAATTTTGGGGACGTTTCGAGTAGGTGGGGTGGGGGGCGGGAACGAAGGAAATTACACGTTTTATTATTGTCGTTCCCGCTATCCCCATTGCTGTTATATTGCATATTGTATATAATCGCGACCGTAGTCCATAAAGACATTAAGAACCTATATCCGGCACTAAATCCATATTGTAACGACAATACAACACACACACGACACACGTGCATTTATATATATATAATATATCATAGTTTTACAATGAATTGCGCAATTTCGGGAAGTTGAATCTTGAAACGTTTCAGCGTTTGCTATCATTATATTATTATACAATACGTCATGTGATACGCACCGGCGCCGCGCGAGCGTAGGGGTCCCTTACTGCAGCAATATGTGCAGAGTTATACAGATACGTCGACATCATATTATTGCCCATGTCCATGTGCATGATGTATAGACACTAGGTACTTAGGTATAAAAATTGTATGACAAATGCGAGTATGTCGCTACTCTACTATCGACCGCTGTTTCATCACGCTGCAGAAGAGTCAACTGACTATTATCGAAAGACTCCTAGGAGTGCGCAGACATTGCTGGCAGAGAGGACGGCAGATGTTTCGATACAGCAACCCGTGTCAATTCTTATTGTATTTTAGATTCTGAGCAGAGTGATGAAAGTATTGATTTTTCTAAACAATATGATATAATTTTAAAAATAGTTTGGCTCTTTTTGAGCTATTTATAGTCAAATTCAAAAGTTTTTATTTTATTTTTTCTATAATCTCGATCTCAAATGTTGAATACAAGGTTTCTTATAAGTTGTTTTAATAGCAGCTCAATTATTTATTAACATACATAGGCACGGTTTTTTTTATAAGCATTTAAGTTCAAAATTCACCAAAATCACAAAAATGTTAAAAAATTATAAAATGTTTAATTTTTACAGCTAAGGATTGACAATTCAAAACAAAATTTCTCATAAGTATTTTAAACTGTAACCAAAAAGTCTAAACAATATATAAACACCATTATTTTTTTCAAAGAGATAATGAAATATTTTAAAATTTACAATACCTATTTTTATATTATAACTGTAATAAATTACAAATGTAGAGAGTCTAGAGAGATTTGTGATAAATCCGCTAGTGGCAGTCAAACTGAGGGAGATGAAGGGAATAGATCCCCCTATTTCGATGTTTCAATATTTATAAATATACTAGATGATGCCGTGGTGCACTTTGTTGCCCATTAAAAAAAATAATAATGCCAACTCTATGTATGAATAAGATGTTTTAGTTTATAATTTAACGGTTAAAATATTATAGGCTAAGTATGATATCGTTACAACAATATTGAATTTAGTCCTACCCGGCGTGGCCTGAGCCCAATATTAAGTTAAGATTAACCTCAAGTGATATACATAATATGCAAAGGGCGTACTGGACCCTGCATCCACACGCCCTAGACGCATGTTCGAGAACGGATCGTTTCTGCGGCCCTGCAAGTGGTTCAAACTGCCGGCCGCCTACCGGGCGTCGTTAGAAGCTTTACGTTCGGCAGGCCGTTGTCGTCATCCGCATCCGCCGCGGACTTTGATTCCGATTCGCTGTCGGTCGGACAGGCGCCACTTCCGCCGTACCGGAAGCAGATATTGTTATATCGCCGATCGTCGCCGAACAGTCGTTGTTACCGTCGTCGATCCACTTCGATGGCCAATAACCTGCACCGGCAGTACAAAGCCCAAACCGTTCACCATCGAGAGCATCATCACTCCGGGTGGCGCCTACAGACGTCACTCATAGTTCGACGACGACCATCGTCACTACCTAACCACGACCTCGACGGTGGTGACGATGAGGCGGTGCCCGCAACGTATGTTCCACAGCCGCCGTCGCGGTCCGAACCTAACCGGTATCCTCCGTCGCGGTGCGTCTGCTACCGGGACAGCCGCATCACCTAGCCGACCATCACCGGCAGCAGTTCCTCCACAATAACTACCATCAATGGCATCAACAGCGGCAGCAGCAACGGATACGCGGAGTTCTACGCGGAACTAATCCAACAGCAGTCGTTCGCTGTGGCCACCGCATGTCCAGCATGTTCCTCGGGCCGTCCATCCCACTGTCACCGTTTCACTATACATGCCTCATCATCCCGCCACCGCCGCCGCCGCTGACACCGTATATTACCAGTAGTACTACTTTATAGTATACTAGATGATGCCTTGCGCTTTGTTGCCCATTAAAAAAATAATAATGCAAACTCTATGTATGAATAAGATGTTTTAGTTTATAATTTGACGGTTAAAATATTATAGGCTAAGTATAATATCGTTACAACAATATTGAATTTAGTCCCACCCGGCGTGGCCTGAGTCAAATATTAAGTTAAGATTAACTTCAAGTGATACACATAATATGCATCTAAACCATCAGGCAATAAACTGCATTAGATCGCGGAAAACATATATGCATCGCAGTATATTATCGCACGTAGACAATCCAACTGCGGTGGATTGATGACCCCGTTAGGAGCTTGATAATAAGTAAAATCAGAATATTGGGCACACGAAAAACATCACAACGGTGGTTTATGCCGGAGATTTGTTTTTTTTTCTATAAATTTATTTGCGAAAATGTGTATATGCCATATTCCTAGTACTAATTATAATGGAAGTGTCCATAGACGGGATCAGTGCCACCCCTCCCCCCCCTCACACAAAACAATATTTTTAAGTCATTTTTCTTATTATAATAATAATAGTTTTTATTTTAAGACTAAATATATTTCTACAAAATCAGTGATAATTGAATAGTCCTTTACGTCTTTTAACTTTAATTTCAGAAATATAGTACCTACCTACTTACTTAACTAATACAATCAGGCATAAAGACTAGTGGACTGCTGTTTACTGATTAAATAATAACTTTTTCACTAAAAAAAAAATATAATCATAAAGTATAAGTAGTTTTTTTCTAGTTACTGTATTGTGTTATTAATTTATAATCATTAATCATAACTAATAATACAAATAAGACATTAAATATTATTAATATTTAAAGTTTAATAAATTAATAAGATCAGTGTTTAGGTAATACAATAGTTAATATATTATTTTGTATACCTATTAAATATTATTATATTTTATTTACATATGAAATATACAACCTATATAGAGCTAATAATACATATTATAAAAGTAATACTTACTGTGTTCTTCGAGTTTTAACGATTACGCGTGTCTGCAGTTCTCGCGAATAAAGTTTTGAAAATTCTGTTTACTATAATTATACCTACTATCTATCTATATCGTTGATTATAGATACTCAAAGAATATACGCTTTATATTATTGGTGTTTTTGATGCAGTGATGCCACAGATTGTTTTCGTACCACGCGTCGATATTATGCCATTATTATAATTACATAAAATACTATGTTTTTTGACTAGGATTAAAAAAATAATAATTAAAACGATATAATAATATATAGGGTATAATATAATAATACTTCACACTTATAATACATACATTGAAAACGTCTAATTATACAATTAATATGTGACCAAACGTATAGAAGGTAACAATCTGAACAACTACTAGGTACCGGTATAGCGATGTATAATAATATATATAAGTATACTGTAACGTCATGAAAAATTACAATATGTGATTGGAAATATATATTATATTGCTTAATCGAGTATATTATATTGCTGTGTCGTGTTTTTTTTCAATTACGTGACACGTAGAATGTACCTAATTACGAATTAAGTTAATTTTGTATATACACTTAAGAATTAAACGAAAAAGTTAAAATCAAAAAAACAAATTTACTACGATGACGCCATTTTCTAATATTTTTTTTATTAATATTAATATTTTATGCTTAACGTAAATCACGTCTCAAGTAATAATAATAGATTGCCTACACTTATAATATAAATATGTTATTCGTAAATTAACGTCACGTGTGTATATATAATAATAATAATAATAATAATACGTAACTATATAATACTAGAATGACGTAGGTATATAATGGAAAAATGAAGACTGTATATAATATTATTTAATATAATAGAGAGAGAGAGAGAGAGAGAGAGAGAGAGAGAGAGAGAGAGAGAGATACATTTATCGAGTTATCAAAAAAAGTGTGAACAAAAACAAAAAAAACAAACAAATAGAAACCGACATATGAGTTGACGTAACGATTAATAGAAAATTATTTTAATCGATGTAAGTTTACTCATTTAATGTACAAGCGATGAAATTCTGCGAACCTGTCGGCAGCGGGTTTCATGCACATATAAATATATACTATTACAATGTATATAATTATATATTTTTTTATTTTTGCGTGTTTCTGGGGAATTAATGACTGCAGTTAGAAATCGCGACGAATCCTTCATACACATCCTGTACAATATGCGTCCGTTTAATATAATTTCATACTGATAACAATAGTTTTAGTAGTAATGTTATTAAATTATAATAATATGGCAAAGAGTACGCGTGGGGTCAAACCGGCTGCAGGTGACGAGGCGTTCGCGGGGGAAAGTGACGACAACCCTAATAATATTTAGGTCTTGGACCGGTTGCGCTATTCAGTTGTCAGACGACGTCGGTGGATGTTGCGGCGAGACCGAAGTGGCCTGTTCCGTGGTGGCTGCGGTGGTGGTAGTACTGGTCGTAGTCAGCGACAGCGGTTGCGGGTGCGACATTTGCGGTTCCGGTTTCCGATTGGCGGCCAGCGCGTGCAGGGTGGACGTGAGCGACGGCAACTGGAGCCCGAGACCGACGGGCAACTGGAGCGCGGCGGCTGCGGCCGCGTGATGCTGCATGTTGGCCACGTGCTGCAGGCTGTGGAACAGCGCTGCCGAGTGTTCCTGAGCCTTACGCCGCAGCTCGGCCACGCTGGACGAACGGTGCTCGGCGCCGCCGCCTCCGTCGGCCATCGACCCGAACGGCTTCATCGTGCAACAGCTGCATCCGAACCCTGTGGACGAGTTAAATTTGTATTTGTGGTGCACTAGCTGATAGTTATTAAAGTAGGTACACAGTTTTTTTAAGGTCTCGAGTGAGTTGATTTCAAAAATACATATAGTGTACCTACCTAACTACTTTTTTGGTAAACAATTTTAATTATTCACTAATGTATACATAGTCACATAGGTGTATAATGTTTTTGCCAAACCCATAATGTAAATTAATAAAAGATAGGTAGATAAGACAAATCACAATAATGTAATGAAATCAGTTGTTTGAGAAATATTTTTCTCAAAACTCTAAATTTTCAAAAAATGAAAATAGGGATTAAATAGGTTTTATTTTGATTTTAAAAATATTTGCACTGCAATTAAAAACTATTTTTAATGGTGGACAACTGGATATGTACCTAAATAATATTTTAAAGAATCCAAAACTGGAATAAAACGTTTCTATATTTTTTTTTGAACAAGTCGAGTTTCTCAAACGACTGATTCGATTAAGCAAATTAACTAATAAGCTTAAAATGGATAAATACATATTATTATTGAATACGCATTTTGAACACAAAAAACATCGATACAATTTAAATTTCGGATAGCAGTCTGAATGTCTGCACTTTTGTACATCAGTTATTGTCTATAGCTGTGAGATTATTTTGTACTCGTTTTTTCGATTCATGGACACTTCCACGTCTACCATTTCCCCGTACGACGTTTCTCCGTCCATATTGTATTTAATAACATTTTATTATATTATATATATACATTTTATATTCTTATGGTTATAGGTAACGAAATGTGTAATATTTTATGTATATATATGTAATTATGTGTTTTTATGAATTTATATGATATTAAATAACAATACAGTTTTATACATTTCTATTAATTTTCAAAGTCTAAACATATATCGCCGATGAATTTTAATGCAAACAGCAACAAATAACTCACATTTCATTCACTCACTCGAGCTAAATTGAGAAAAAAAATACATATATAATTTGAGAGAAGATATTTATTTTGAATAATAATGGTGTTGTTCTAATGGTTAATACTTTTAATAGTATTATTTATTAAAGATAAACAATGTAAATACAAGACAAATTTAGTCGGCGAGCGAAGATTTGGAAATCTGACTCTAAAATAATGATAAGTAATGCATTTTTTTAATTAACTTTACGAAAGCAATATAATTTGCTAATATAACTATGGTAATTAATCCAAAAATATGTCAGTCAAGACTGTCTTGATACTTCAGTTTATTTTTGCCGTCTACGTCTTAATATTACAACAGTTAACACAATTATATTATTAAAAACCTACGAGTGACACCCAGTGTTAGATATTATAAATTGATTTTATTAGGTGTATCAATTTTAATTATGACATTTTTTTTAATTAACTCTAATTTTTATATTATTCTAAATTGAATAATGAAGAAACCATTTTAAACCTTTTATGGAACGTCGAAAGTAAATGTAAAGAAACGACTGCGTTCATTATGAATAAAACATTTTGTAATTTTATTATGGCGACGTGGAAAATAATTCTTTGTTTCCTTGGCAACATTATAATAAAATAGTGTTGGTCGTAACTCGGATACTGTAAGAAGATATTTAGTTAATTAAGTAATTTTCGCTTGTTTACGGCTTACTAACCATGTTACATTACACTCTAACGGTGTTGACATGGATATTTTATCAAATAGGTAGGTACTGTTTTTGAATCAGTCATTCGCTTCAGTTTTATGTAAAAACAAATTGTGTGGGTCTTTTTTTTTTGCAGGAGTCTTTAAGTTGTTTCTCTTATTTCTCTCTGCACCGTAATTAATTCATCCCGTATAACTAAATTGATTTATCCTTCACCGTCGGTTGAAGACACACCGAAAGCAATTTCGATTTAGCGAATTTTCGTATATACAAAGCATTAAGCAATCGTAAAATCGCTTTCCTCGATTTGTATATTATATAAGCTTTTATTATGTATTCAGATTCAGATATTGATAATTGAGATATCCAATACAAAGTTTTACCCATTTACTTGATTTGACAGAGTTTTTTTTTATCTGTTTTTATAAGTTTAATACGCGTACATGCTATTCATTCGTCAACGATTTCGATGTGATTATTATACTGTGTGATCAGCGTCATATTTAGCACAAGTCTTTGGTCATCACTATAATTTGCCGCACCAAGGCTCCAACCGAAAAGAAACGTAAATTATTTAGTTTCGTTTAAAGTTTGCCACTTTAGGCCCGAGCCTCGCGGGTTTAGGCTAAAATCCGGTCCTGTACGTTGTATCATATTAAAATCGTGTCGGAATTTAATAACCCCACCCAAGAATCAATGTAGGTATGCAACGAGAAAAGGAAATTTTTTTTAATCCCCCGCAGTTCCGCTATAAACTTTATATTCGTATACAAAATCTAAAAAAAATATCCAGCCGAATTAGGATGGGTATACTGTGAGTAGGCACGGTACTGCAGCTGCAGAGTAAATTATTATTTTTGCGGGAAATACGATCATAATGATGTAAGTAATTACCTAAGCGGCGTGGTTGACGTTTTTCGTTATCACGGCGTCGGTATAATCTCGTTAGTAAAAACGGGATGTTAATGAAAAAAAAAAAAAAAATTGGACCGCTAAAATCCTTTCATTCCCTCTTACCCTCCTCCCACTTATCTCTAGCGGACGACGATCCGCCGCCACCGCGGTGTCCGCTGTATAATAATAATAATAATGACGATGATGATAACACTATACGCGGTTCGTAAGTGCCGGTGAAACCACCGCCACCGCAGTCGTATCCGTTTTCGGACGCGCGAATATTAATGACAGAGAAAAAATTCGGTCGATCGCATGGGTGGTGCCTTCGCTGCAACAGTTATATAACGTTATATTATACGCGCACCCGTATTATAATAATATAGTCGTATAATAACAATTATGATTATTGCAGCGCGCGAAAAGGCGTCGGTGCAAATTGATTTAGTCTCCCGCGTATATATATAATATATTATGTATATAACGTTATATATATATAGGTGCACATCGCCGCCGCTGTCGCGTGGTCCCGCGAAAGACGCGCCCGCCACCCGCTGCCGCACCCTCCGCCCCGTGATATTATATAATAATAATATCTGCAGTGTATATATAATATTTGCATCCCTTTCTCCACCGCCGTCGCATTCGATCCATTAATAACGACGCGACGGCGGCATACACCTACCCCGCGCGCTCGTTTCGTCGTTATTTATTAAGGGATCCGTTTGATTATCATAACGCGCCCGCGCGCCACGCACGCACTTCGACTTCTTCCTCGTCCACGTCCTCGTCGTCGTCGTCGTCGTCGTCGTCGTCGTCGTTCGTCGCCCGCCGTCGTCGTCTCTGTCTCTTACTCTCTACCCATATGCGCACCCCTCGACCCTATATTATATAATATACGCACTGCTCACACACATATATGTATCGCTACCCCGCCACCGACATAAATAAAGTGTACGTACGTACGTGTGTGTCTATATATATATATATATATATATAATATAATATAATATAGGTATATAGAGCGCGTGTATACAGTATTATATTATTATTATTATTATATACCCGTCGTAAACTTGGCGCCGAAAGCCGCCGCCCCGCACGATAAATCTCCCAAAGTTATTCCATTATGGAAACGGGACTGCCGGAATCGCGGGGGTGTGTTGTGGGGGTGGACGCTAGCGCGGCAGTGTGTGTGTGTGTGTGTGTGTGTGTGTGTGTGTGTGTGTGTGGGCCTCGGGGGTTCGGCGGAGAGCCCCAGGTGCCTGCGCCCTGAACGTGTATATATATATATATATATATTATACTCGCGATCCGCACCCGCTCCGCCACAAATATATAACGCGATAAACCCCTCACCTCGTCCGCTTATATATACCACCGGTGGACTCAAGATATACCGCGGGGGTAATGGTAAGTGTACGCCGTGGCGGTGTATATGAAACCGCCGACGCTCTCTAAGCCAATTATAATGACAAACGCATATATACGCGCGTGTGTTTATGTGCGTAAATATCCTAACGTGTAGGCATACCTGCGACTTATGGCTTACACAGTTACACTTATAAGCGTTATGTCGCTTGTGCTGAAACCCTGAAATATATACAATAATGCATATAATATACAATCACGCGAAAGTCATCATACTACTATGTAATGTGCGTTAACTTAAGCTCGGACTAAATAAAAAAAAATTTATTGTTTGATAAACATCACTGTGTGAAAATTCTTCGATTTGTATAGTTATATACCTATTACAATATTAATAAAATGGAAAATAGGGCATATGATGTCAAAATAACTATTCAGAAAATTCGTGGGTTATCTATAGGTCCCAATATCTTAAATTACTGTCAATATATATTTTAAAAAAACCTATCATTATTATCAATAAAGAAATGACCGGGAATCTTAAAATGATTGCCTATACGAGCGAATATATGACCTATATATTGCGTATATCGATAAAAAAAATTCCAATCTGGGTACTTGCATCACTTGATTAATTAGTTTATCGATACGACGTGTAAAAGGAATAATATTCATAATTACAATTGTTCACTTAATATTAATTTTCTTGTTATTATTCGGATTATGTTTTATTGTATTGTAAGTTTCCTTCTTAGTTTATTAGATTTTAATTTTATCATATTTTAAATGCACCTAACTCTTGTCCACCAAGCATAATTGTGCTTAATGAAGGTATATTGTAATTATTTTGATATCATATCATATCATATTATATAATTTTAATTATTACAATACAAATTGTTGAAAAAAATAATGAAAAAAGGTGGGTAAGTAGGCATTGCTTTACTATACAGTATGTGTCTAAAAGGGTCATTGTAATGGATATGTTAGATTTGAATTCAATGATATAAAATCATTGTATATGAAAAACGATTCTGAGCAAAAACGGTCTGGTCAGCTTATATTACTAATATTCAGTATACCTATTGTATAATATTATTGCTATTAAAGTAATTTATTATCCTATTAGACATTAATAATACAGTAGCTAGGTTGAATTTTTTTTTGTAGAAAAACATGAATTTGAAAACGTTATTGTGTATTACATATGAATATAACAGTACACTTGTAAATGTTTCAAGTACAACAAAATAACTAAAATCATTGTTCTTCGTTTAAATACCTATCTAATTTTGTCAACATTTGAAGTTATAATATTTAAAAAAAAAACTGTGTTTACATATTTTTTAGATTATTTGGTTACAGAATGAACTATTTATGAAAAACTTTAAATCCTTATCTATAAAAATTTAACATTTTATAAATTAACTAAATACAAAATAATTTGCAAATTTTCGAGATTTTGATGAAGTTTTTCAAAATGTGAACTTTAAATGCCCATAAAAAAAATCTTGCATTTGTATAATTAAAAGGTTAAAACTGCTATTTTAAAAACATACTCTAAACCTTGTATTAAACTTTTCAATCATTTTGACCGAGCAAAATTTTTTTTAATGGCAATGTATAGAATAAAAAAAAAACAAAAAAAACTAAAATTTCTTATACCTACAATTAGCTCAAAAAATATGTATAGAAAATAATAATCTCAACATTCAGTGAAAATTACACGTAAAATTAAAAAAACCATTCCATGAGATATCGTTTGTTTACATATAAATATCCAATGTCTAATTTTAAACGCTAATAAAAAATTAGTTTGACTTTCCAGTAAACTTTTTCTTTTTGTGTCAGGTCGAGGTAGAAAAATGTATGGGAAATCTTGTATTAAATTTTTAAATCTTTGGCATAAACAGAAATTTTTTATGAATTTAAAAATTAAAACCAATTACAAATTTTTGTGATTTTGAAGTATTTTATCGGAATTTTAACTATAGATGTTTATAAAAAATTATTGTGCACTGAAGCTCAATTTTTTTTAACTTTTGCTAACAACAAGTTATAAGGAACTTTGTATTAAATTTTTAAGTTTTTCGAATGTGTAAACGATTTTTTGATCAACAACAATAAAAAGAAAAAGAAAAAACTTCTTATGCCTATAAATAGCTCTAAAAGAGTCAAAATATATTGAAAATGTTATGATGTATAGAAAAAGCTATAATAAAAACATTAGGTAAAAATTTCATAAACCCATTGTTTTTATTGTAATACACAAAAAATTGAAAACAAACATTTTTTTTTCAATTTAGACTTTGATTAATTTGTAAACCCTTTAAAGTTTAAATCTTAGGCTGAAAATTTAAGATTTTATCTAAAATAATAATTAATTTAAATTTAAAATTTGTACGCATTAGAATTTTTTATTCTATTTACAATCCACATCCGTTACATCCGTATAGCGTATTTCGTTAAAATATTATTTGTCCTATTGTTTCCTTTCACACTGTATTATACGTATTGTCATGAAATAATAATATTCAGTTATGTAAATATATTATTCTTGTTTTTTTTGAAATAATCATATTTTACATCCAAACCGTTTCAATATTGAATTTTGTATTATTATACTATTTTGAAGCATCATATCAATGTATAATGTATATAGGTAGTACCTAAACAAAGTATTTAAGTACCTAAAAATACCAAACCTATAATAAAGATAATTGATGATGGCATATTAGATAAATCGTCTTCGAAATGTATACAGAAGCAAAACTGATAAGTACAGTTTCAGTTTAATTCCCAAGTTATAAATTTAGTGCATATTACTTAAAATATATAGCTATACTATTTGAATGTGGTCCTTAATTTCTCTTCATTATTTTAGTAAAATATTCTTCGGTGACTAAGTGTGGTTTGTAATTTAATTTTAAGAAAGTTCAATATAACAACTGACACTCTATTAAATAAGTAATATATTTCAAATTGTATAGTTTGATGTCTATAATCAAACAATTTCGATTATACGATTCAATTTCATGAAAGTTAAATACGATATTTTTAATTTGGCATACATATTTTATGACTAATCGTTATCGGTTTAGTAAAATTTGTCTAATAATATAATATAAATAATTACAGGTATTATAATTATCATTGAATTTTACTAAATGTCAACACAAACACCGGTTTACATAAAAAAGATCAGTATATTAAAATGATAATAATACCTAATAATAATTGTATTTTTAATGTTTTAAATTTTTATGATTGAAATTTTAATAAATTTATGTTTTATTGTATTGAATTTAATAAAGGTAATCAGAATAATTTTATGTCCGAAAAAGATGCACGGTGAAGTTATTCAGACAATGTTTTGGTCATTACTCATTAATGCTATCTTAATAAATCGAACAATATTTCAATATTCGGTGATTTTTGGATTTAAAGTTTGTTCGTTGTTTTCGATTAAACAAATTGTTAAATTATAGATATTTGAATGAATTTATATATCAACACTTACAATCAATTATCTTACACAGTCGTTAGTTACAAACTACATACATTACAAGAACAAATAATGTAAATAATGAAAAAATAATGTTTATGATATACATTATACATATTTTATTTGATTCTTACCTTTGAGGCCACTGAATAACGGCGATGGTAATGATCCGAAATGGGGCGGAAGGAATATTGGTCTGGATATTGTTGGGTCAGATACCGGTCTGAATCCATTTCTGTTAACAAAATATAAAAAATGTTATATTAATCATGGTTTGTGGGTAATTTAGTTACCCATCTACCTATATCTTTCAAATAATTAACGATACTATATTGTATAAAATACAGCAGTCACGTACATACATTATGCGTAATTTAGGCTCAATTGTTTTATTATTACCTACTATCTTAATTACTTATGTAACTCATGCATAATTTTAGAGTTTGATGTTTAGGTTTTACAACGATGTGTCACGTATCTTAGACAAAATGCTTCGATCTTAAACTTCGAAGATAGTTTCTGGTAGAAAATTGTATCTAGTGTCAGAACCTTTGAGAATATGAAATGAAATAAAATAGTTTCTATTACCCGGTACCTATTTTTTTTTTTATAATAAACGGGTAAAAAAAATAAAAAAAATAAGAAAAACATGAATTTTTGCAAAAAGAAACCAGTTTGTTGTAAATCAAAAATTAATTGCTGTAAAGACTTGAAATTATCAATAAATATGAATGCAAGAATTTACTAGAAAATAGCTTTTCAAGATATTATGGCTCTTTTTGCGCTATTTATAGATATTTGAAATATTCGACTTTATTTAGTTTATTCTCGACTTATACATGATAACATTTTTATTTGAGAATAAAAAAAGATTGAAAAGTAGTATACAAGGTTCCTATTATAAGTTGTTCTTACAGAAACTTAAAAATCTCATTAGTAGATACGAGCAATATATTTACATACATTTAAAATTAAAATGTCTATAATTTTAGTTTTTTTGTTGTAATTTAAGCGTATTCAACCTACCATATTACCCCTTACGTACCTCACACTAAAATGAAAAAACTACTCTAATAGCAATAAAATATTACTCAGAAATATAGGTCGATAGACCGTCTTCTCTCAGAACCGTTTTTCGTATACAAAGATTTATCAATGAAGTTAACACATCTCCAATACTGTCACTTACTATTTAGCAAAGCGACTAATCCGTTTATTATTATTGTTTATTTTTTCATTAGTTATGCATTTTGACATTTTGTTTTAATATTAAAATAGGCACTATAATGTATCATACTGTTGTAAGTGGCAATAAATATTGTTTTGGTTAATTTTTATTGCGATGAACTATCTTGCGATCAGTTGTCGTGCCTCGTGCGGTAAATTATTTTCGATGAAACGACAGGTCATCATGTGTCTCATCAGTGTCTGAAGGATACATGATATAAGATCTACTCTTATTATATATACCTACATATTATGATATATAGTCATGATACAATTAATAGGTAATGTTGTAATACCTATATAGGTACTATTATCAAATTGTACAGGGAATACAAAATACATACAAATATATTATATTATTATGATACGAGAAATGCAATTTTAAATTCCAATAAACCATAATCGGGTGTATACAAAAAACCATGTTTCAGCTGTTGCTGCCGGTGGGGTGATTATCAAATTAATATTCCAGCAGCGGCTCAAGGATAGCCGATAGATACACACGGTGGCGGCGGTGCCAAGGAATGCCCGATAACAATATTATGTACTGCAGTGTGGAATAGCATTCAGTCTGTGCGTACGGCCAAACCGATATCGGTCGTGGTTTGGTATCTAAATAATATTATACTCTATTATATATTGTAGTGTCTGACAACCGATTCTCGCGCTAGACACTTGCAACCGCGCAACCAATAAATAATAATTATAAAAATATAGTAATTATACACATACGTCGCGTATTATGAACAACGCCGTTGGCAGCCGTTGTTGTGCTTCACCGTCGGAGGTAAATCTATATTTTTTCTTCTTTTATCCACCATAACTGTCCATAAGGTGTAATACGCGTCAGGGCTGTCGAAATGCCGGACTTAACGTATTTATAATATTATAGGTATTATGTAAACATATGTAGTTAATGTCGGTCGGTCGGCGACGGCGAACTCATGCGGGCTAGTTACCTATATAACAGAATAACCTCAGACCCGCATCACGAGTCCTATCAATTTTTTAAATGCGAGACGGACGGTAAATCTCTTTAAAACCCCTCTATTGCGGGTGAGAGGGGGCCTAAATCAACAGTCAGATCGGACGGCATTTGTCATCACCACCTAAACGACTTAACGACTGTTAAAGCTATCACCAGGTACCTTATTTGATATTGACGGTGTGAGAGACACCGCAGCGAGCGTATTAGCAATTAGCTATATTCCTTACGTATACTTCTTCTACCTATATACTATTATCGGATACTATTAGAATATAGATTTTCATTTACTCGTTTAGTACATAATATTATATACTAGGTCTAGTGCTCGATGCTTGTAAATATATATATATACAACGGTCGTCTTCGCTACGCCAGATATATACATGCTGCGACAAAACGTATGTATGTACGTGTGTACTGCAATAATGTCCGACCGGAACCGGAAGTTTTTAAAGTCCGCAGGGTGCGTCCGTAGCTCTACATTTAATACGACGGGGATGATCGCTTGGGCGGTCGGCGGTGCTCGTAAACACACACAAACACACGCCGTATTATGTGTATATATATATAATATATATGGTTAATAGAGACGTCGTCGTTGTTGTCGTCATCGTCGTCGTCGGTGCGGGCGTTTATATTGCACTCGGAAGGAACTGGCAAATGGCCCGGGACGACTACGGCAGCGACGGCGGGGGCGTCCGGATGCTGGACCGCATTGTGCAAGCTAACGGGTCTCGGCCCGGGACACAATGGGCTCGTGGCGTATACACTAAAATAATTATATATATATATATATATATATTTATATTAAATAGTATACGCGTACCGCGACGCGGCCGTAATTGACGTTAAACTGTCTCTGCGTCCGACGGCGATATCGTTTTGTGAGTGGCAAGCCAGCTGTGATCGCCGAAAATATTAGGAAGCGTACTGGTCGACGGATGCCGTGAGACACGGCAGATAATATACCAGTTTACTGCAGGGCATGTTTACATATATTTCAGGGTAAGAGGAGGGGAGGGAAGGACGGGTCAGAGGTGCTAACTGGTGTTTTTATTTTTTTTACATGAAATAATATACAATTTGTATCGATTTGATACAATAAGAAAATGCGCTAAAAGTAACAGTGACATAATTTACAAAATATTTGAAGCCATCCAATAATAACAATTTTCTATATTGAATTACTTTATATATATATATATATATATATTTTTTTTATTATTACATGTTTAAATGTTTAATAGATCATGACACCATTTGCGCTTTAAGCGACTTGGAGGATTACCTGGTATTGTAACGGATACCAGATTTTTGATCAGGGGGTTAGTATGAGCATTTAAATGATTGTGAAATATTTTATAAAAACATTTGGCATCATCGTTTATAGTTTTTAGTTTTAAATCTGAATGAAGTGTGAAATATGATACGTAGGGAGGTGCATTAGTTAACTTTCTTATGGCAATGTTTTGGAAGGTTTGAATTTAGTTAATATTTTATTTTTTCGCATTATCCCATAGTCCGCGTGATTTTAATAGAGTTTTGTACATAAGAAGTTTAATTATTATTGAGGTGTATTTATTGTTTTAAAATAAAGTTTTTAACATGCGTAGACGATTATTAGAGCTAGTATTTTTGTTCTGTTATGATGGGCCCAAATTAATCTTTGTTCAAGTGTTAGACCAAAATATTTAACAGTAGGAGAGTACGGAATGGAAATACCATATAGAGAAACATTAGGACATGGGGTAAGGCTAAGGTTAAAGGTATAGTTGAGACGTTGAGTAGACAGATTTATTTTGGTTAACTTTAAAGCGCTATTTGGTAAACCAATTTTCCGTAAGGACAAGGTGATTTTGCAGATTTGTTGAGGCAGTAAAATTATGCCTATATAACTATACATATATAGGATCAACCCCCTCGTAGACACTGCAAGTCCCCACAAATTTACTCGATAAATAACTGTATGGCTATGAACGTTTGCAGTATATATACTTATACGTATACATAAATGATTATAATTACTTTTATATATGTAAATTGTGGGTGGAATAAAATATAATTACTTTTTAGTTATTTTACTGAATATATAATATTCTGTATAAAATAGATATCGTAACGAGCAATATTGTATTTCATTGTAGGTATATAATTCTGTATTTTTACATAAGTTATTGAATAACTCTATAGATTTCCCTTATTTATTGGAACGATTCAATTTTTGAATAAATACTTAATATACTAGAAATTAAGACAGTTTTTTAAAAATTAATAATGTTTTTAAGACTTAGGTATTTACGATCATCACTTGCAAATTTACTTTTATGGAAAGTGCATTTTAATATCATTTGCACAAGCTATAGGTAGTTCTTATTGACGTTATTGTAATAATTTTTATATACTACACATTATATTATATACATATAGAGATTGTTTTGTTAATAGGTTTCTTCTGTCGATAAAAAAATAATAATAATATAGTATTTTATACGCTACAATTGGATTTCTGGACAAAACAATATAATATATGTCTACAAAATATTATCTTTTAATATTTTATATAATGACGATTAACGAGTGTACGTCATGCCAAACACAAAAAAAAATGCGTGTTAAACGATATTGGCACGTACCTACGTATTATTTGTGATTAAATTATATTATTATAATACGCGAGGAATGCGTTTAATTTGGATTTTACGTGCTTGCGGAAGGATTCGAAATATCGGATACCCCTTCTCGCAATTTCGACGGCGCACACTCGACTGAGGTTCAGGTGATCGAAACTCCCGGCACGCTCGCCAGTTCCTATTGTTTATTTCAGTCGCGTTTGTGGTGACAATAACGCGATAGTATAAATACACTATAAACAGCCGATAGCGACATGAATGAGTCGAATATTATATGTATACACTTCGGCAATATGGCGTACAGTTGTATAGTCCGGTGCTCGAATTGGGAAAAAACCAAGTAGAAGATATCAAATAGAAAGATAGATGGATTTATATCTATAGAGCTCAATCTAATGATGTGAAAACTGCGTTCAAAGTGCAAAATTATTTACCATATAATCGTGGGGGTAAAGCACCACTGCACCGGGGCACCACAACATTTATAGTTTCTACTGCATATTTTTAAATTAAAAATATAAAAATATAATCCTTGTTAGAGAAGTAGATTTATATTCGCCTAAATTCACCTAAAACCTAATAAATTTCATAAATTTACTTGCCATTTAAAAAATCAAAATTTCAAAAACAACTCAAACTGATGGGTGAATGGTGATAATGATAATAATAATAATAATGATTATAATTATAATAAATATAACAAATGCAGTATAAATATAATAGAATATTTAAATTTTATTTTATTTATTGATATTTTAATTGTAATTACTGTAATCATCATAACTATATCTAATATTGTCTGTGGTCACCCTACTACTATAATTTTAATGTATCATTAATATAAACATACCTATAATAATTGTAATTACCATAGACGCCGAGTTTGCTTAAACAGACGGAGTGGACCGCCTCAAACCATTGGACTATGTAGGAACGACATAGAAGCAGTACAGGTTCATAAATAAACAAACTAGTCTAAACTAAATTCAAAAAAATGTAAAATGCATAACATTCTTCTAATTAATTTATTGACAGCATCTAATAGTGCAGTATTATTAACAAAAATGTAAATCCAAATTTGAAAAAAATTAATTCGGTAATTAACTAGTACGGTCGTCCCCTTACTTTCAGTAAAAAAAATTTGATACGCAAAAAAAATTAGAGGAGCCTGCGCACTCCCGACTCCGTCACTAATTCAAGCACTGGAGCCTTAAATGGGTATATACAATAAAGGTACTGCATGATATAAACGTGGGCTGAGGCATTTTTTCTCGTCTTCTCTTCAACGCGCGCGTTAAACGAAAGGACCGCCGCGGGCAAACATAATTTGGATAATTTGCAAATTGGCATCAGCAAGCCAGCCGCTAACGAGAGGAGATATCCACGTTAATTAGATCGAATTAGATTGCAGCGCGAGGGACGACGGCTGCTGTGCGGCTGTATATACATGTATACATATATATGCACTAGGTCGTTGTTGTGGAGGAGGGGTTGGATGTGTGGGTGGAGGTTGGTCGGGGGCGTAGAGTCTGTGCAAAAAGGGCGGGTAGGTATATGTATATATATATATTATGTATAGCAAGCCGATACTGTATAACGTTATTTAATAAAGGCGCCCGCCAGTGGCTGGCCGGGTGGGACGAGGGGCCTTTGACATCGTTTCTTTGAGCGCGGCGAGCGAATTATCATATTTTTAAGCCATCAAAAGGAACGCCGCCGCCACCGCCGCCGCACTCGGATACATAACTTGGGAGTTATGAAATAAAAGGAAAAACTGCTTTTCCGCCGCTCCCGCTGCCGCCCCGCCGTTGGGTAATAAAATTCAATTTGCTCCAATATCAAACGACGCAGGTAGGTACTGAATAAAAAATTTCCAGTGAATTCTCTCTGCCACCCAACCCACTCACCCGATCCCAATCTCCCCGCGACCAATCTCGCTTGCCATACCTCCGGCCACCCACTTACTCACTACTCAATATATTATACAGCAATAATAAGTCAAAAGAACTTGATGGAATTTTTCGAATAAAAACTTTTTCTTCTTGATCCTACCGTTTTCTTTCTCTTTCCATCTTTTTTTCATTTTCATTTTTTTTTATTTTATGCAAACTTTTTTTCAATGTGAACATTTTAACATTATTATCTCATCGTTATATTTCCGTCTTTCTTTATAAACTCGTTAACAGTTACATTTTTTTCATTTTATTCATACCAAATATTTCATTTTTTTTTCTTGTTTTCTATCTTATTAACGTCGGGGTTTTCAAAATAATCTAATAGTAGGGGCCTAGGTAGGTAATACAGCTGCCAGTTGGTACACAATATAAATAGTTTTATCGAATAATACTGGCATACCACTTATTTGTATCAAATCACGATTGTGCTTATTGTGGTACTGGTATAATGGTATCCAATTGTATCGAAGTTTATGTGGACAGCATCTTAGATACATTTGTACCTATCTTATATCTTTGGAGTTTGGACCTAATATCCTTATTACTTTTTTCTTTGGAGTATCTTCTATCTTTTTATTTGTTTGTATAAAGATCGAAGTGGAGGTATATTTTTTTTTTAAAATAAGACAAAAAACGTAATATGTAGTTAATACATTTTTATTTAAATTTGCCTCATGTTATCCCATATTATATTGATGTAATCACAAAACGTAAAACAAGTTTAAAAAGGTCTACAATTTGCAGTAACGTGTTTAGTAAAAGTTATTTTTAATTTGGAACAAAACAAATCTTATCATTGAATTCAATAGTGTTTGTATGGGCTTGTGGGGCTGTTTAGGTAAAGGATAGATTAAAGCAGGCAGTTTAGTTCTGGGGCCCACATATAGTAGAGCTCATTCTTCACTCTAAGTAAATATAGAAATACTTTTCATTTTATCAATTTTACTAACTAAAGTAGATATTTAAAAAAAATTCATTTTGTATCTATAATAGTACAGTCCAAAGGTCAAAATTGATGTATCTAGATACTTTTTTTCAGGTATCTTGCTCACCTATGCCGATAGCCGATAAGTAAGTAGAAAACGATAATACATATTAAACTTGTTGTACGAAACAAATGTAGATACTTCCATACAATTTTATAAGTTTTAAATATGTTAGATTTTAAAACATTTGTAGTGTTGTTCAACAGATATAGACAGAGGCAGCCTGTAGCCTGTAGCTTGTTATTGTTAAACACTTTCGGTGATTTAGCTATTGCGAATTGGCGAAGGACTCGATTTGAGACGTTTCTCAATAGCTGAAATATATATAGACGAACAAACGATAGAGAATCAATTAAAAGTTTTGTTTTGGACAAATGCTTAACTTCTTGACTAACTTGACTAAACCCAATAGCTAAATTCAATAGATTCTAACGACCCGCTTCATATAGATGCGTGGCTTATTTTTCTAATTGGTTTTTTTCATTAGTACAACAACTAAGAATACTATAACATAAAAGCTGAAATATTATTATTTACAGATTTTCTTTTCTTTTCTTTATAAATGTCCCATATGATACGTTTAACAGTGTGATATTAATCTATTTTATTTCGTTTTCAATTTTTGTGTTATATTGCTTATTACTTATTAATGAAATAGGATAAAATGCGAAAAAATGTATCGTTTATTCTTACATCAAATTATTTTATTAGGAGTAACGTCTCTCCACGGTGTAAGAAATAAGAGAATAACCATAAAAATAAACTGTAGATTTTAAACATTTAATAATATTTAGTATTGTATATAATGTATATAATTGTACATAATAATACTGCAATCTCATATGTCATATCGAGTAATACTTCTTGATAATTATTATTTCTATTATGTTATATTTGAATTTCCTACAAAACCATTGTTTGAGTTCATTTTACAAAATATTTGTATGCTCAAAGCAGAACAATAATTACAGTTGAACGATGTCCAATAGAAATAATTATGAAAATTCATTAAGTATGTAAGTAGAATAATGTCTATACATTTAAGATGTATATATATTATAATGAGTAATAATTAAAATAAATGTTTCTTATTGTTTTTGCTTAATTGTGGGTGCATTTAATAAATAAATTAAGGATGAAATGTTGAAAGGAAAGTTTCGATGTAATTCGTTAGAGTGGGATATATATTTGGTACTCAAATGATATTAGACATTTTAAAGTTCATAATTCAACTCGAGTAAAATGTAAATTAACCGAAACAAAGAGAAAACGAAAGTTGAATTAGATCTGAGTAAATTACAGAAATTGTTTTCATCGTGAAATTCGCGGCTACTGATTACGCCATTTGTTTTAAGCGAGTTGATAATTTTGTATTGCTATAATAACAGTTACGTATTATTATATTTTATACATATTGTCGTATGCACAATTAAAAATATTTTACGAAACCTCCATATTATATCTCGAGTACACACGAACCAATGCAAATTATTTACCTATAATATACGACTATATTGAGTATGTAAAATGTAAATAGGTATATTGCCATATTGGTATCGGTATTGGGATTATAATTGTTGGCACTAAGTTCATATTAAACTGTACACATTGACATTACGCGATTGCCGATTGGATGTAATTTAATTTCTGAGCGTTATTTACCAACTATTGCTACCTATTCAGTAAACAGCATTTTCCATTAAATCATTTTAACATGACGGATAGCTTTCAATAGTTTGTACAAATACGTAAAATCTAAATTTACTATGTAAATATTATTTTTTGATGTTAAAATATTGTATAAATTGCATGCATATCATTTTTAATTTTAATATTGATTTTAGTACCTACGCAAAAAATACCATATAAAAATAAATAATTGAAAATTAATTTGGAAATAATATTGTATTGATATACTAAATATATATCTGTTTTACCATACCCACAGTTTATTTCAATTTTTTTACGATATCGAAATTGAAACTATTTAAGATAATATTTGTTTTCAATTATGAATTAGTTATATGATTATATGATCAAATTTTATTTTTGCTGTTCTTTAATAAATTATCTTAAATTCGTGAATATAATCTCAATCTCAATGGATCTAATAATATATAGGTATACTACAGAACATTATATATCATATATTCATATATTTATATTAGAAGTAGATTATTATAATACATTATCATTTATCACATAACCACGACGAACCACTTTAAAAAAAAAAATTATAATCAGTTACATCTTACATCCGTGTTTGATTTATACCTTAATAACACAACAACAAAATCGAGGAATTGTGTAGATTCTAATAACTATATTTACACACACATAGGTACACAATCCCACAAATTTAATTTCTATATACACGATTCCGCATAGTAGTAACGCAATGTTGTCATACTGAAAAACAAGGCGTATAAAATTATAAACAAATATTTTATTGTTTATTGTAACCGTAACAATGTAGCGTACATAATAATACATAATATCGTTTTGTACAATAGACGGTTCTGCCATTTGAAAATAAAACTTTCTTCGAAAACATGATTTTAGTTTACACATTGTTAGATTTATATATCGTATTTGATCTTCTGACTCGGAGTTATGGTTTGTTTCTTTATGTTTAGAGCCTAAAGGTATATTTTGTAATAATTATAACAGATTTTTTAGGAAATCTCGTAGCACTATATCGTGTTTTTTGTACTACGACAGCATTATCAAGTACCAAAAATTCATAAATTAAATTATGCTGATTGAGTATAATAAGATAATAAACGTCAATTACTATTATGATATTTTTATGATTTCCAATAATGAGTGCAAACTAAGGTAATGGCAACGTTGCATAAAAAATCATGCGGAATCGTGTATGTTATATTATAAACATATACGATTTGCATAGCCGTGTACCACCTGAATGTGTACAAATATTTATTACAATTTGTGGAATCAAACCGCGATGTGGCGTAAAGAGTATACGCTGGTAATGTCGTCATTGCTCCACATAAAAATACGTAGGACACACTGTACAGTATACACTATAATATGTCTATATTATATAGGTAGTATTTATGACAGCGAACCAAAGTATAAATTTGAATATGGGCGTTTACATCACCATCGTCGCGTGATATCGTTAGCACCGGCACCGCATTTACTCAATCGAAATCGCACCCGCGCGTAATATAATATTACGTGTATTATACCACTGCACGATTCAAACCGAGTGTTAACCGCGCGTCGCTTACGACGGGTTATACGTTATTATACTGTTGCTGTTGTTAAGTAATTATAAATTACAATAATATTATTATTATTTTTATTACGTCGACGATCGTCGTCTATACACTATACGATTATAATATTAAAATAGCCATCGCGTCGCAGCGTTTTCGGTGGGGTGTGTGTGGATTGTGTACGGATTGTGGGTGAAGGGTGGTGGGATGTGGGACGAGGTTGTCGGACTCGTGCCTCGCGCCCGTAGATCTCGCGGGCCGTCGAAACCGAATTATTCGGTAACCTGAGACCACCGCTGGTGTAGCGAGCGGCACGTGTGTGCGCGGCGCCCCCGCGAGTGTGTATGTTTGTGTGTGGTGCTGCTGCAGCACGTGCGCGCTTGTCACCGAAAGAAAAACTTTTCCACGTTAATAACACCGTAATACAGACGATTGTCTCCGCCGGGCTTGGATTTCGAGAGAAGTGATCGTTTGGTGCTAGCAGGGGCGAGACACAACAGCAGTAATAATAATAATAATAATAATAATAATAATAATATAATATACTATAGCGTTGCACGACGAGGGTGGGTGGTCGCGCGCCAGGATTGACATGTGAATCGCTCGCGCTAAAACAATAATAATATTATATAATACACTACTGGCGACCACTTTATTATGTAAATGCATCTTATAATATAGGTACAAGCAATGTCGAGCAGAACGGTTTTAAGTAGATAATTCCTCGGATCCGACCGCCCACCCCGAGGATAATTATAATAATAATTATTGTTGTTATTATTATTCTATCGTAATCTTTCACGTCCGTGGCCGAGTCGGCTAATTTGTGGCGGTAGTTGTAATGAATTACGAGACGAATATAACACATTTTTAGTTAACACCGATACCTAAATTTCGTAAAAATCACTATTTTTTAGGCAGGTACTCAAGAAATACTGCAGTGTTACAAATATAAGAACCTTGCATTCCGGGGGAGAGATATGGCAATGTATTCCAAACTATATTTAAAGAACGCAATAAATCAATTGAAGTTAAAAAAAACCGTAATCCGTAAACAATAAATTAAAAATATACAAACCTCAATAGTGTAAATATAAACTATGTGACATGACTAACGTGTATACGAATTTATTAATAGAACTCTAAACATTTCAATTGAAATATTTATGAAAAAATCCACAGAGATCATGTCAAAGTATAGAAAAAATTGCTGATACTAAAGTTGTAAAGAATGTAAATAGGATGTAATAAAAGGAGTCAGGGGCTGGCTGGGCTTGAAAAATAAACAAGATATATTATGGAGCGTTTGGACAGATAAAATAGATTGTGTAAGTTTGAACTATGTATTACATAAAAAGTTCTTTAGATAGTTTCGATAGTATAAGAAATGATAATTTTACACCCAGAATTTAAGAGGAATGTGATAAAAGTCTGAACGAATTATTTGTCGATATAATTTCAAATTTATTTTTAAAATCTTTATTTGCATTACGAACAACTAATGGAAAAGGGTTTATATTTTATACACACCATAATCTATATATAGTGATTGTAATACTATTAGTGCTACTAAAATATAATCGTCACAGTTTTGTGTAAAAACATGCTAATCAAAATGCGTACACATGATACATACACATCTCTTGATCTATGGACATGCTCTCTTGGGAAATTAAGAAATTCATGTATACTACGTTACTTACAATTAGCTTAATTTTATCATATCGTATACACATACACACACACACACACACATGAAGTCAGAGGGGAGTTGGTAGAACTTTATTTAAATTATCTACTCATTATCCTTTAGACAGTATTAAATTATCCACACATAACATATTTTAAATTCAAATTAATGTGTTGTTCGAAATATCTATAATATTTATCTTACAATTAAGGTAAGATAGAATATTAAACATACATTTAATGTGTTCATTTTGGTCGATACGTTTTAAAACTATATTGTAAATTCTGATTAAGTTTAATAGTGATTTTTTTTTTAAATTGTTAATTTTTCACGTTGTATTTAATTTGTCAACGTAATCGATACGCGCACTTGAAAACCAACTTGATGTATATAATATTATAATGCGATTTTACATAATAAATTAGCGATAGGGAGAAAAAACAAGTAAAAAAAGTTGGATGCGACAACTACGTCGTGGCAGTGAGAGCGACCCTTCAGAGATCACCCCAGTGGCGGGTCTTTTGTTCAATTTCGGACAATCTGCTAACACAACAATTTTGAGAGAGAAAAAGGGTAGCCTAGCCATAAGCCACACGAACATATACGCGTATACGCCATCTGTTTAGTGGTTGGTACACGTACGGGTGTAATATAAATAAATAAAACTCGTTGGGTTTTTTTTAACACGAATGACCCGCAGGTATTGAACGAATGAATGGTTTTGGTTTTTCGCAAGGATCATGGTTAATCTTTTGACAAATTGCAGTAATTTACTTACCCTTCAGAAGAGAATGGAGTAAATATTGAATGATTGAATGTCGACGTTGCAACGCTGATGGGTGGTCGGATTTGCGAAGGACTTAGGCTAGGCGTCGGCGAATCTGGCACCACAAGGGTTCCATTCCTGAAACAAAAAACCAAAAAATAACTTTTTCAAATTCAATAATAACAAAATATACGTATGAAAACATTTAGAACATTCACGTCTTTAAATAATTGTTACTATGAAAAATGCAATCATTACTAGTGTTATTAACTTCATTGTCACTAGAGGAAAAAAAACGCGTGTCAGTGTATATACTTCTATCGCCAGCCATTCGAATTGATTGTTTAATTGGCTCAATTACCAAGTATAATTTGAATTTATCTTCACTTAAACTGCATTACGATTTATTAACAACAATTGGACGCGTGGCATAACAAGCGCTACACACCATTTCGAATCGAATGAAATTAGCCAAGGACACTCGTCATTCGGTTTAATGGCATATTATTATTTTATGTACACAGCACCGTATAATATACTTATTACATAGCATAAAAAGGGGATTATTTTCATTTTTCAAACACTTCACACATCGACACTCGATAGTAATTTATTGTCAACGTTTGAAAAAGTTATACCGCAATGTGTGAAACTAATTTGTTCCATAATTAGGTAATTATTCTTGTAAGACTGATTATCAATTTTAACGAATGGTGCCCTTTTTACAGGTAAATAATATATATCAAACAATGTACGAGGTATCGAAACCTATGGAAACAATTTGGTAAAAAAACAAATTACTCATTAAAAATTGAATTGAAATATCATTATGATTTATGTTTTATTGCCAATATAATATATTACATATAGATACTTAACTATCGTACCTAATAATATACGTGATTTCGTAATTTATACGTATAGCATATTATATAGTTCTTTAACCTGTACAAGCTACAATACTTTAAATTGACCATATAGTCAGCTATATCCGATGAAAACAATTTAATTGACTTATGATATGTGCCATGCGGGATGTATTTAAGACCATATTATTAAAAAAAATATACCAAATTAAAAATCCCATCATAACAACAATCTCTATAACATATTTTTTTTAAACGGGGGGCAGGCATTTAAAATATAAGACCATTTTTCGGGTTGTAAAAAAATAATCGTTTAGTTAACACGATTTTTTTTCTATAACTTCGGTCGAAATAATAGGTTTCACTACATCCGGCTACATCTGACTACAGCCGATTATATGTCTGACAAAATTCTATAAACTAACCCTGTTGGTGATGGTGACGTTGGTCTATCGTCTGGACCGCCATTCATGCCACAGCTGGCAGGTGATTCGCTTCGGTCTGATATGTGAACGGTACTCGTACGTGCATCTTCGTCTGGCTCGCTGCCACTATGTCCATCGTCCCTTGGTTCACCTTCTATTGCGTTAGCCTGTGAAAACGTAAGACGTTAATGATAATGATAATACAATACTGCGATAGTATAATATGTATTCAATGAAAAAAAAAATATTCAAATACAAACATAATTATTATCGGATGAATGAGTTTTTTTACAAGTCCAGCTAAAAAGAATTATCGTGTCGGTATATATATTGCATTTGTTTTATTTTTATTTGTTTTTTTTTTCATTTTAAAACATAATATAATGGCAAAGTTATTTATGGTTGAAAAATGATCATCCGGAGGAAACTGTGGTAATACTGTCGTTTTTATTCGGTTTCATGATTTATGACCCGCGGGTCCGGTTAATAAATAATACATTACGTCCGCTGTGAAAACGAGCGTCGTAAAAAGAAGAAATGAAATAAATATGGCGCCGTCGACCATCTTGGTTAACTGCAAAGTCAGTTTTTTTTTCTTCTACAGTTCGCCCTTTTTTCATTTCCATTTTTCCTTCGTTTATTTTTTTTTCATTTTTTAATGCTGGTTTGTTTTTTAAACGACAACTGGAAACTATTTGCTTGACATTAACGAAAAAGCGTTAAGAGATTATTAACTGTCGACAATAAATCAGCGAACGCGATGACAAGCGACTCGGGTAATAAATATATGAAGGAAAACCGCTGCAAACGCGCGTACAACGCCGCTACACAGTGTTTGGTTATACATTAAAAAGGGTTAAGATGACACCATCGTAACACCATAAATTTGGATATGCTCTACGTAAAACACCTGAGGCAAATTAAACTTAACGGATAAATCAAAAACCCCGTCATCTCCTTCCATTATATTTAGGTTCGTTTGCCGAAAGGGTTTTCTATAAATAAATCTACACGTGGTGAACACAGCATTCTGCACCAAGATTTGTGGCTGAAACCTCTTATTGTTATTGCATATTATCTTCTGTTGTATTTGGTCATATTTCTCAAAAGATATATATCTTACAGAGGGCTTTTGGAATATAATATGTATCATAAAACGCATGTTTTTATGACAAACGGCCAAAAGCTTGAAAGTTTGTCGTTCTCGGTTTTGAATGAGACAATGTGATGTGCTAACAATATATTATATATAATACATATTATATATATATATATATATATACCTATACTCTGAACATTAATATTTGCCTAAATTTAAAACAAAAAACTTTAAAGATATAAATATCTCGTCGAAATACGCTGCAGGGAAAGTATGATATATATTTTTTAATTTTAATGATTTAACATACTTTTGTGGACGGCGAGTGTTGCATATCTTTAGCCATATGATCCAGCTGTTCTTGCAGTGAACCAGTCCTATCATGTTCTTCTCGTTTTCGTTGCTCTTCTTTCAGACGTTCAGCTTTTCTCCATTTCGCTCTACGATTTTGAAACCAGACCTAAAGATCAAAAAAAAAAAAACACTTTAATTGGTATACTTGCATTTATTCATTTTTTTAAAGAACATTTATTAAGGTGACGAATACATAGGTAATATAATATGTCATAACTCGTAATGATTTTAAATTGTAATACTATACTTAGGTATAAGCGTATAGCAATAGGTACTACATACGAAAATTGTCAATAATAATTGCACATATTATAATAGCAGATAACAGTAATCGGTATAATCTTAATATATATAACCGACAGTTTAAACCTTTGATGCTAATGTTCTCGGAAACTACTCAACTGACTGTCTTAATTTTGTTTTTAAATAAAAGATTATATCACGTAGAAGGATCTTATCACAAAAAAGTATACTTAAATATAATTTAAAGACACCTCACACAAGGATTTTGAAATTCATGATGAAAATCGAAAATTTGTATTTTGTTTATAAATGGTTGCTATTGGTTACAATTATTAGTTATCAGTTACAGTAACAGTTTTTCCTATTATACGCTATACTATACGCTAAAAATTCTGGAAAAACTGAAAGTGTTATTTTTGATGAGATATATATGAATAATCTCTGTTTATTTATAGGGTTGTCAATGGTCACATATCTTATAAAGTTATAACTATTATAATTAGTAGGAATATGGCATATACATATTTTTACTAATAAATTTATAAAAAAAAACAAATCTTTGGCACAGGCCACCATTGCGATGTTTTTCGTGTGCCTAATATTCTGATACACTTGCTTATTTATTTCATCTTTGACTCGGGCAACGCCGGGGGGGGGACAGCAAGTATATTATAACATTTAAAATTTAAATATAATTTGTAAATAGTACAGAAACTGTTAGTAAAACAACACACTATTCTATGTATAGTAAATATGTACTATTAATCGATAGTCGACATTTTGACGTTAAAAGCACTTTTTCTAAAATTTCATAAAGTATATTGAAAATATTTATTCTTTTTTTTCCTATTCCGTCAGCTTGTAAAACATTGCTTAATAAATAAACGTCCACAAAACACACGCACGACGTCAAGGAGCCATCATTTGGTTTGTGTTGTCTTGTTCGCTTGCGGGGCTTCTTCCACTCTCCGGCTGTTTAAAACTTTACCGGTTATTGTTGCTGCAGCCGCTCGAATACCCTGCACTCCAGCCCTCCTGGCACTACCTCCTCCGCGAGTATAACCCATTTGGGAATCAAAATGCGCGGCTGTCAAATAAACATCAATAACACCAACGGGGTCGTGGTATCAATTCGTTAAGTGACGTAGAGTCCGCGCCAAAGCCACAAGAGACCCCCAAAGAACCCTTGAATTTTTTTTTAAAGCATATCTCTAGTTCATCGCTATCGTGTGTGTAAGTAAAGTAAGGAGTATGCCTTCAGGAAACAGCATGTATGATGTATCTATGCTTGACACGAGAGGGAACGAATGTAGTTTTATTCGTCTGTGTTTAGTGCTTTGTTTCCAAGTGCGACTCTTACTTTGCCCGTGTTATACCACGCGGTCGAGTGCGCGAGCCTGCAGGAGCGTTTGAAAAATTACCCGTCCAAGCAGACATAATTTGTACATAAGTTTTAATTTGAACGAACAAATGCTGCAGGTTTTCAGCCTCTGTGATTAAATGCTAGTTTTGTATGGAAATTCCGCAGGTTGGAAGTGTAACAATTTGTTTGTAGAAAAGTTAAACCAAGAGAGAAAGAACAACCGCGGGAGACGTACATTCAAATAGTGGAAACATTGTAATCTTATACTACCTCCCTATATATACTATGGTATTTTTAAAGTGAGAATTTAATATTAAAAAAGGCATATAATTAAGCGTATAATATATACGTATAGTATACATCGTGTACCTTGGTACCTAGTACCTACACTTTGTTGTGCAGGTTTTAATTGGAACTTTCAAAATGATTACGGAAGTATAATTTAAATCATACAATTTTAATTCATTATAAGTTTGTAATTAAAATGCTGCTGTTTTTTCTATTAAAGTATTAAAATTTAAATCATTCAAATCCTACAAAAAACAAAATTATAAAAATAATAATAAAACGCGAGGATTTAAAAAATGTAATTAAAATTTGTATATTCACAAAAACGATTAAATTATGTAATACGCATATAGGTACAATCGTATTTGTAATATGAACACATTTTTCAAATAATTAATTGTGAAATTTGATTTTTTTTATGCTTATCGATTTGAAAACTTTAAAAAGATACAAACGAAACGAGTGTTTTAACGTATTGAGCTTACATCAATGTATGTTGCGTACATATAAATAATAATTTTCAAAAGGAAATCACAAAACGGATATATTACGTAACCGAAATCTCTAAGGATTTTGTGGTATCTTTAGGTGTACCGTATGTGCCACATCGCACGAGACATTAATGGTCCGAGACAAGTAAAACTATATTGACATTTGGGTAGCCTATTAGCTGTCGGATTACATTGAAATCGAAAATCACCCCAGGCTCCCTCGTTGGTTTAAAAAAAAAGAACCCTAATATTTTATGTCTGCTCTTCCACCGAGGTAAGATTTACACTCGAAATAATTCTAAAGATAAATTTATATGTTTATACGCGTGTACATAGTTTAAGATGTGGTTGACTTTTTCAATTTTATTTCACAAAGCCCATGTGTTACCTATTGCGTGATATAATATACAGACAATTTTATTTTAGTGTGATTCCCTAATGAGTATAAACTTTAAATTTATCGACTCAATTAATTATATACAAGTAATAAAGTACACTTATACAAGTATTTTAATAAACATAATTTTGAATTGGAAGAAATTAACATACTCGTAGTTTTGGAAATTTAATATAACGTCCGGTATTAGTATAGGTACACTGGCTTAAAATGAATATTTGAGTATCTATATATTATACTTTATTAGATTACGATTATTGAGTTAAGCTTTAAAATACCATTAAATATTCAATATATGTTCATCCTGGTGTTCTAGATTCAAATAGTAGTATCTAAAATGAATATATTTAATAATAATCAATTGTTTATTGATTCCGATTTAATATTAAAATTAATAAAGCATACATTTGAAGTTAAAATAATCTGTGAACTATAAATTAATATTATCTAATTACCTAATTTATTTTATATCACATTCGTTAATAATAAATTGTATATGTATTAAAGTTTGGTTTTTAATAATAATAAAATTAAATTGTATACTCTTTTATTTATAAGTGGGTTCTAAATAATCGAAATAAAATAAAATTAACACTATTTTATTCTTTAAATACATTTTCAAAAATAAAAATAATTGTATTAAAAACAATTTTGTCATTTAAAAACAAATCAATGATTCGAAGCTTTATGGTGACAATATTTTATTTATAACTTATAAGCATGTAACAATATTATAATAGAGAAATTATAGTATTTTAATTCATAATCCAATCATAATAATAATGATTTAAATAGTTTTTTTAAAATTAGACACAAACTATCTTGGAGTTATATTATAATGAATAATTTTTTTTTAATAACTTTTTAAAATGTATACAAATTTACAAATCGTGTAATCTGCAAAGAAAAGTTTCAACAATTGTTAGTTGTATAAATTGTAGTTTTATGTTTTGGTTTTGATAAATTAGCTATGTGCTTTTAAACTAACTTACTAGGTTGATGTAGAAACTGCAGAGACGTGAGAGGTATAAATTCAATTGTATAATAAAACATACTTACTTATGTAAAGCCTTATTAAAAAAAAACAATAAAGAAAGCTTCTCTTTCGAACAGCTTGAAGGCAGGAAGCCTTAACATTATTATTAATTATCATTATTTTGTGTTGCACTGAGACAGGGGTCTGTGATGGAGTGTCCAACACTAATTGACGGCCGACGACCTCCCGACCGTCAAAACAATGCCTCCAATTACTGGTTGTGTTAGTTTCAAGGGTCAGCAGAAAAAAGTGTTTTTTGATAATTATATTTTTGCAAGACAAAAGATGAAAATTCTCTGCTTAAATAATTAATGAGGAAAATAACGTTTTTGCGTAGCATGTGCATATTAATTATTATTATTCAGACATATTTAGAGATTTGTTTTAAATTTAATCTCACTTTAGGAATTCACAACTTGAGGGTTGGAATGTTTTTCAAAATTCAATTTTTACTCGGAAGTCGTAGCCTAATACAATACACAGTATACGTTGTTGATTTAAATTGAATCAACTATAATCATATATAGTTGAAAAACAATAATATATATATTGTAACAATGACGGATGCAAGTAAAAACACTTCGATAATCGTTTTTTTTTTGTATTGCAACATTTTCTTAATTCTAGACACTAACCTAACTTGGATTCAGGTTGAATAAAACAAACAGGAAAAGCTTATAACATAAATCTATAATATATGGGACATCTAACACATAAATTGAATAGTAAGTTATATTTCTCTAATTGATTAAACATTAAAATCCAAAGAGTTAATAAGTTCTAATTTTTTTAATTTGCATCGTGAAGAAATATTTATAACTTACTTGAAAAAGTGATAAAACTTTACCAATAATTTCTTGTGTTTTAAATGCATTTTTATCTGCTTATTTATGTTTTCTCATTGCAACTTATCTTGCACTTATATAGGACTCGTCGAGACATTCTTGCTTTTGTTTTTATTTTAGATCTAGTAGGTATCAAAGTTTAAATAAGATTAGCTCAATAATTGAATTATTCATCGATCATTTGTGGCAGACGTGCCCAACGCGTTTATAATGAAAAAGAGTATATTATTTAATTGAGAGAGCGGAGTTTTTAGCCTTCAGCATAGGTTGATGCGTACACTCTTCCGTAAATTGTAATTATATAAAATATAAAAATAAAGGTTTAAAAGTTCGTCATATTATTTATTACATCAGTGATTTTATTAAGTTAACCCCTTAAGTGTATTCAATGGCGGCCAAAGCCGACGCGTTACCATAGCAACCAAACCGTCTTACTTATTATGGCGGCGTCGTTTGCGATGTTTGCGTAAAAATAAAGAGATAAACGATGAGATATTTGCTTTCGTATCGAATTAAATGCCACAAGCCCATAAAGGCATAAAACGTTGTACCCGTAGGATAATTTAAATTTATTAGGATTAGTATATAGTATGCATGTCAGGTTAGGTTTCTTATGGTGAAAATAATTATTTTTATATTTCTTTAATGTCTTCCGTAGATATTATTCGCTTAAAAAGTATTATTTCATCAGTTACAATATTCATTATCATTGTTGAAATATTTATCATGCAATTGTGTTATATTAATATGGTGTATGGTTTTTAATAATACCTGAACACGAGCTTCGGTCAATTGAATTTTAGCTGCTAAATCTTCCCTCGTAAATACGTCTGGGTAGTGAGTCTGAGCGAATGCCGTTTCCAGTTCTTCCAGCTAAAATAATAATAATTAAAAACATTTATCTTTTAATTGGCTATAAAACAGTGTAACGTTTGCGTTTGTAAGTTTTATAGGGAAAAGTTTAAAAAGTGTTCCAATTTTGTCAAAGCACATTCGACATTTTCAAAATCCTATTCTTACATTAGCGCTAAAATTATATGGTAAATAATATTGTAATAAAGCAGTTTAAATAATTAGTCAAGACTAAATATTACATTAATTTTATATTTATTTGTCTTACAACCGTTATTAATCATTATAACTCGTAGTACATAAAGTTTAATAACTCAGAAAATACTTGTTAAAATTTTGTCTTATCATTTTAAAAAATAACATCGGCTAAACAATTTACTGTCAAAAGGCCACGCCACACTCTTTAATCTCCTCAACAAACCTTATAGTACCTATCTGTAAATATGAACTACATTTAAGTAAACCAAAAAAATCTAAAAATAAGAATTGTAATAAATGCGCATCATTATTAAAAAGAGAAGGGAGCATGCTTGACGAAAATCTTCCCGTATACTCGAAAGTCGAAATGTAGGTATACCTGCTTAATATATACTGATCAATAACTTTTATTGTTTGGAACTTTACACAATAATAACATTTCAATTTATGAATAGTATAACATGGTATGAAACTAAGAATGCATATTATATTATGACAACACAGTATAAATATTTTTGAGTACCAACAATTAAAAAAAAGTTAAAATGTTAAGTATAAACATACGACATACCTGTTGTAGTGTAAATGTAGTTCGATTTCTTCTTTGTTTACGTCTAACAAATGAATCATCATGAATTGCAGGATGATACGAATAACTAGTGTCTAAAACAAAACATATAAATCATGTGTTTTAATTAATTATAGCATATTATAAATATGAGTGTGTTTATTAATTAAATGTAATATTGTATTATTATTTAATATGCTTCATTGTAAAATAGACAAAGTAGCTAAGTGGAGAGCTGCATACAATTTGTAACTGAAAAATTGGCCAACTGCACTGATTACTGCAGGGTGCAGTTTTTTTTAATTAAGAGTATAATAATACTTATTATGAAGTTGATTTTTAGTACTTAGAACAGCTCTAAAAGTATATTATAGAATAGTCTATAAATTTACAACTGTACGTATACAAATCGTACTTTAAAAGAGTAATATTTACTCTTCTAATTTCTCGACTATTTTTGGGAGTATGAATGTAGATTGTAATAATATTAAAATTGAAATCTACAAATAACAATTCACCATTACTCCATTAAAATAAATATTCGGCATTTTTTACTGCAAGAAAATAATAATTAAAGTTTTTTATTTAAAGTATGAAGTTTGGAACAAAGAAAATAATAAAATGTATAGTTTATATTTAAAATTAAAATCTTACACACTGCATTATTGTGTTTGTAAAAATACTAATATGTGCATTTTTTAATCAAAATTACAAATCACTGTTTTACTATTATTAGGTACCTTTTATGAATCGAGTTGTAATTTTAGTATTTTGTTTCAATTAAATTTGAATTTGATTACCTACTATAGAGACAATAATAAAATGATCTGATTAGCTTGTGTTTGATATTGTTCTATTGCCCTTAAAAGTGTTTCCGAAAAAATATACGGATAATTATTTTGAAAAAGATCTAAAAAATATAGGTTGTCTGCAATCGAATTAAAAATTTGTTGACATATTATACTAGAATTAACATTTTTTAAAAATTTAGTATAATGAAGCAGGTGTTTTTGTTTTATTCAGATAATTTAACTAAGTACACTCAACAATTTTATCATTTTTTAATGAAATTAACTTTAACTTTTTTTATAAATAAGGTGGAAATGAATGACCAGCTATAATTTACTATTTGTAATTTACAAATATCAAGGGATCGTGAAAACATTAGTTGGGTTGTAAATCAATGAACCTACCTACTCTCCCTTACTTATTATACTGTACGTGACTGATGGTGTAAAACTGAAAACGTAGTTAAAGGTCCATCCTGCCCAGGCAAAAATAGAGTAGGTGGGTTAGGGAAGAGGAATTGCAAAAGGGACTGGGATGATGGTATCCCAGTAAAAGCTATCGTCGCCTAACAACGTTTAACTCCTAAGTGAATCATGGAACAAGACGCCGAGCAGGACCGAGAAGTCCCGAGGGGTTTTGGGACGGATTCTATCCGGAATTTAATTAAGGAGGAATGAACCTAATTACGGTTCAAGGGTAGCGGGGGGGGGGGTGGGGGGTTTCCTTCAGGATTGCATTATGGAAATTTTCGTTAGCTGCGCCTTTGAAATATTCATACACAGCTCGGTCTGGCACCGGCGTAATGAGCCATAATGGTTTTTCGGCAAAGTGGTGGATATATAGTACCTAAACATTGGAATTACCAATAGGGCGCTTGCGTAGAGACTGTGATAATCAAATATAACTATGCTTCCATGAAGTTATTGATGATATAAATGAACAGGTTTACACAACAGTTCAAAAATTACAGTTTAAAGGTCGATTGTGATTAATATTTTGTGGTAGCTACACAATTTATTGTTGTTATAATTACATTATATGGTTATATAGTTTTCAGCTATAATTGACCACTAATATATAGTGGTATCACTTAAACAGTTATAACTTTATGTATTATTAGAGAAAAAATCAACATGAACATAAAACGATTATTTAGGTACCCACATAAATTAAAAGAAAAAACATTTTTAATATTATATGGTTTTAAATGTTTTAATATGTAATTCAAATTAAAAAATATATTTTACTTTTATTTAAGTTAATGATTCTAAACATAAACATGTATTTCTCAAAATATATTAAAAATTGTATAATACAGGTACGAGATTTTTATAATTTATCTTAAAATATTAACTTAATTTCTCACTAAATTTATTTTTTATTGCACAAACGTTATATATCTAATATATCATACTACCATGTATGTTTAATATACTCGTTTCTCTTTTGGTGGGTGCCGTGTAAACATTGAATTGCCCATTAATATTTAGCCAAGGTTTCGATCAAAGTGTGCAGAAGGTCCCTAATTTCTGACCCTTCTATAACTACATAAACACTCGTGAACATTGATGTACGTAATCTTATTTTTCACATTCTACATATACTCCGTCTATATATTTGTTCCCCGGTAGAAAAAAAAAATCCCCTTTTCAGATACGACCTCAACGCGTATCATTGATTAATCACGTTACACTCCGTCAGAACACCCAAAATACCAATCGAATTGGACGGGCCAGTGCTTAAATACAAATTGTTGGGCCGTCAGACAGATGGGCGCCAATTACCCAGAACTGTGGTCCATTATGCACTACCAGCAACCGGCCTCGTGGACCCAAGGGACCGAAGAAATATAATAACTCTCGAACACACACTATCGGGTTACCGTGGTTTTATTTTATTTATATTTATTATTATTACGTTTTTTTCTTTTTAATCGTATATGCGAGGCAGTTTGATATTATTTTAAAAGCTCTGTTATGTTTTTGGGGTTTTTTTTCTGTAAAATGGGAGTTACGGTTTTTTAAGAACAAGCAAATCGGCTTTAAAACCACCCGTTCTCTCCATGGGAATCGGCTTAAACCGAATTATAACATTACCAGTCACGACGTTGTGAACTCTTTCCGGGAACCTGTGTGCACGTAATACAAAAGTTTATCAATATAGCTTTTATTTTTCCATCTTTTATTCGCATACAAAAACCCATGACTGACAATATTGGGGAACTTTTACGAAAATTCAAGCACCGTGAAAACAAGCTTTCGGAAATTGAAACTTAAATTTTTAACCACGTTGTGGATCTTTGAGCCCCCGCAGAAAACTTTCAAAACAAAGAATTAAGCCTCGTTATTATTATTGCATACATAGGGACGCCGGTAATGGAGGATAATCCAGACTCATTATTCATGGAAAAATTTTCATTTCCGGAATTAAATTACCGGGTTATGCGGTCGCGTCGGTATACTGTATTTTTTAGAAGTAAAAAGATTATGTTCGCTGTACAATATTATTACGTTATTAAACCTTGATTTAATGCAGCTATTTTAATGCAGTAAATTTACCATCTCCATTTTATATTATACGAAAGCGTATAATAAATGCAATTAAAAAGAAATTGAAGATACCATTGATAATAATTAAGTGTAAGCTTACTCTGGGAAAGCAATAGAACTATAAAATATAGACGTATTATTATCATTATATAGAAAACAGAAAACAGAGAAAATAATAACAATAATACATACATAAATTCGAAAATAGGAGCTCGATTCAGAATATTGAAGCAATGCACTTTGATTTAATATAAAATTACTGGCGTTTAATTACCTACATAATATACATAAATATTCCGTTTTACACTCTTATACGTATTGTTCAAACGTATAATGAATAACATAAAATATTTAAATGTAAAATATGTGTTGGTATAAGTAGGTTCCAAGCGTAAATATGAGTACATGACGTACTACTATAGCTGTATGGCTGCAGCCAGTTTACATTTATTCAGATGTTGTTTTTTTTTTTTTTTTTAATGCTCATTTAATTATAATTAATATACAGCGTACGTTACTTTGGGATTAATACTTACATGGATGTGACGACGAAAACGGATAGTCGATTGATGGTATCCGTGTCGATGGTGTAGGGTGTAATGGGGGCGCTGGGCAATGATAGCAGAACATTCCACCAGCTGCTCCTGCGAAACACGAAAACAATGCATTTTTTAATTTTATTAATCGCCGTTTGTTAAATACTAGACACGTTCTATGCGGTGTTGTATAAAATAGTAATTCTTGTATATTCAATTAATAAATAGTGATTATCGCCTTCCTAAATATAATTGATAGTTGATACCGATACAAGAATAATTTATTACGCTCCAGCTTATATATCTACTATGATATTATATATAGAATCTACTATGATATTATAATTATTAAACTATGGAAATGTTTAAGAGAACGCTTCACGCAATCACGCCCTTTATGGCCTCTGTTTTAAACAGTTACACACACAATATAACATGCTAATTTTGAAACGAGTTATAAGTAGATAAAATATCACAATATTTACAAATACTAATCATGTATTTTCAAATTAAAATATTGAGAAAATTCTTCTCGAGAACACTGAAATGTTATTGTTTATAAATTTATTGTAATATCAAAAACGAAAAAACTGTGTTCTAAATGCTGAACGTACATTTAAGTTATATGTGTAAGAAACTTTAAAGGCAACGAATTCATGTGTCCTCTTAATTAAAATTTACTAAGAAATAGGTAGCTGCTTAAACAAATAATATGAAAAACCACGCATAAATTATGTCTTTATAGGATATTTTATAATAGGTACACAAAAGTCAACCAAGATTATTATTTCTGAAATAACGTTTAAAAATATAGTTGCATTACAAAATGTATAGAAAATAGTATACTTCTATTTCTATAAATAATTTCAATCGTTACATAACTTACATGGAAGGCACATGCACATAGCTATGTTAATGAGTACTAATATGATATTTGTTTTTTCATACTCATACCGTAACACACAATACTAATTGAAATAAATTGAATATCGGTTAACCACATCTACTATATATATTAAAATGTATAGTACTAGCATAAGATGCTCTAGTATAATAGTACCAAACTAGTAAATTTTGTTCTCGTGTTTAAAAACTTATAACAAAAAGTTGACGACTTAACGTTGAGCTAATTAAGTAGGTTCATTTTTATATTTTGTTCTTGAAGATCATAATATTATATGTAAATTACTTAAATTATATTAATTTAATTTGACGCAAATAATTAATCAAGTTGTTTTCTGTATTATATTTTTAATGACTGCTGCAAAACGTTATTATTAGTAATGTATACACAACCAGTTTCTGTCATCTAAAAAATAAACATATATGTTTATATATTATATTTAGGTGAACCACTTTTTGAATGTTTACCAATATGATTTTTGCGAACATTCATATTGTTAACACAACATTGGTAGCATGCGCGACCGTCCTACTTGCCCGTCGTCCTTCGTCGCTATATTAAATCAAATTCCAATAAAACTTGGACGTGCGTGTCGATTTGTTTTCCGCTTAATTAGGACGGATCCATTTAAATTAATTTAGCCAATTTATACGTCTGTTATCGTTTCCCTTATGCACTAATTAACCAACGTACAGGGCTAGTGTTAATTATTTGTAATATATGGGACCTAATAGAAACCCATCACCCGTATATTACAATTATTATACGAATACAATACGCCTTCCCCTCTAAACTCCTCTTTTTACCCCCCACCCTCCCCTCCCACGGATGCCACCCGCCTATAAGTTATAATACTTAAGCCGACCAGGGCCTAATTGAAATTAAAAGGGTACATACTATATATACCGTTCTCCCGTTGTTATTACCCATTTAAATTAGTGCACACATAGCCTACACCGACTTCGTTAAATTAATTAAAAGACATCTATTTCGCAGATGTTAGGACGTGCAATTGTACAATCAACTGGTGCTTCCTACACGCGTACAACGCAGAACCGTATACACATTACACACTAACTGAATCCACATGCTTTTCGCATGTTACCATACAGCCACTATAATCTATATATTATATATACAAGGTGTTCTATATAAGTGTCTACATTCATTATTACGAAAATTTCAATTTTTTTAAAAATACTATTTTTGCATCATTTCATTCCAAAACAATATTTTTTTACAGTTTTTTTTGTTATAACTTTTTAAGTTTTTTCTTTTTTGAATGACAATATACATTTTTTATTTCGTATCACAAAGTAAAACACTTCACCACTCATCTAAACTTAAAATACTTATAACTAATTAGATAGTTATAGTATAAACGATCAAAATTCGATTTTTATGTGTCGAACCTAAAACCCATCGGCAGTAAACATTAACTCGGTTCATAAAATTCACACGTTTACATTTTTTAATGTATACTCATCCAATTTATAAATGAATTGCTTAATTGGTGAACATAATACCTATATTTATCATTTGATATGGGGTTCATTAGAATCGGAGTTTATAACCACTATTAAGCAATTACGTAAATAATACAATGATCTAAGTGTATAGTAATCAACACAGTGTTTATAACTCACTACTCAGTTACATAATAGATTCTAAAGTTTTAAAATTTTGACGGAAAACAATTGCTAATATAGGTAACAAAGAGGGTAACAGCCGTAACACAGTACAAATTATTCTATAGGTACTAACTAGGTAGGTTCTATATTATCTAAGTTAGAACACGTCGAAGGAAGGAATGTAATTTATCAATTAATAATGTCGTGGGTCAGTTTCACTAAGTGTCAACTCATCCTTATTTGAAATATGACATTAATATTATATGTTACGGGTCGTTTAGTATTATAAACCACGTATATATTATAATTTATAAGCCTTACATATTTTAACAAGACAAAAATTATACAAACACTAAGTATTTGATTATTTTTTTTGACAGAAAATCAGTGATTTTAATTTATCTCCTAATACGGGATGATAAATATTGGCAACTAAATTTGAAACTAAGCTTCAATGTTGATTCGATACGAGTTACACGAACGAGTAGATGAACATTTCATTTGTTTGAAAAATTAATAAATAGTAGTTAAAAGTAATAATTGTTTTGGATAGCGTTGTTATAAAATCACACGTGATTTGTAGTCGCGATATATGCGCAAGTTTAATAATATTTTAGAAAACTAATTTACCTAATACAATAGGAAGAGTCATCAATTACTTTTATAAATTATAATTATTTCAAATGTTGGTTTGTCCAAATGTTACAACGAGCAAAACATCAATAAAAGTAAATAAACTTGAAGTAAGGTACCTATACATTGCTGTTGGTTATCGAGTACAAATGATAATAAATAATAACTGATGACATTATTATAATATATTATATTACGACGGTCGATGTAGAGAAATACTCTAAGAGTATGATGTTTACAAAAATCGCAAGGGTGACGGAGTGCCTGCTTTTTGCTATCGTAATAAATCGGGCAAACGTCCCAATTTAGGGGTTGGAATAGGAGGAGGGCGGATAACCGATACCAAAACAGACGCATTATTTTAATACACATACAATACTCATACACCGAGTCGTCCTTGGTTAGCTGGTGCGTACAGTACTGCGGTGTATAATTTAAATATTATACATATTGCTGGCAGGGACGTGAGGAGTCTAGAGTGTTCGACAATATTTTAGTAATTTTACAATGGAATAAATGTTTAAGAATGTCATATATTCCAGATACACCCTATATATACCCTGTATGTCGTTCGGCCTATACTTGAATATGGTGCTGTAATTTGGGGACCCGCATACTACTGATAACGCTTGCCAGCTTGAAAGGGTTCAGCGAAGGATTTTTCAATTCGCCAACTACCTTCCTGGTATTACTTGTCCTCCGCATGATTAGTATCCTATTGCCACTAATCTAGGTTTAGTTCCATTAGCTGAGCGCAGACACTCTTTTAGAAATAAATTTTTAAAAGGTCTTTTAACAGGTGATGTTCATTCTTCAACATTACTTATTTACTGTCCCTATTGACTTTAAAGTTCCTTAAAGATCCTCCCACTCTGCTTCTACGTTCCACCAATTATATGAATAATAATCCCATAAGACGTTTGATGTCTCGTGCCAATATGGGCCCCCCTCTAATTTTTAATTGTTTTTTACACACCATTTAGAACAAAGGTATCTATGAGTTATATTCTTATTTTATATGTATGTATCTTGTTATATTTTAATTGTATACATTTAAATGTTAAGTAAATTTTGAAATAGAAAATAAATATACAATGGATTGTAGAAAAAAGTACAAAAATACTTATTCATGTTAGGCTGTACTTTGTAATTTATTATTATTTTTATTATTTGTAGAACTGTTTAAGTTAGTGCGTAATAGTCTAATACTGTAAAGTACGTAAAATAAAAAATATCCGTCCATGATAAACATAATCTGTCATAGCTAAAACATTATCTATTATCACTTGCGTCTCTTTTGAATATATACTTAGTACACACTTCAGTAATACACGACAATCAACCTACAAAATTAGCTTTAGATGCTGTAGAAGATTTGAGTAGCAGAAAAAAAGCCAGGACAAAATCATAACTGTAGAAAAACGTTTACTAAATATGTTTAAAAATACAAGCTGACTAAATCGGTATATTAGATTTTTTAACATTTGTTAGTCATAATATGAGAAAAAGGTGAGATTAAATTGTTTTAATTTTAATTTTAAAAGCTATATTGACTGCACATTTAATATAATATTACTTTTTACAACGCGTACATTAAAAATATGAATGTTTCTGATTTTAAAAGCTTTTTACTCTATTCTGTTGTTATAATATTATTTTTACAATGGCTTATTAGCTATTACTACTGTGATACAATATAATGTACTATATATTTATTAATTATTTACTTTTATCCTGGAACTTTTTATACCGGTACTTATGTTTTCCTAGATCCGTATACAACATACAATAGATACAGAAGAGGCCGATATATAGTATTGAGCATATAACTATAGTATATATAACTAGTATATATATATATATAAGTATTTATAGTGTATAATAACTGTTTTGGCGTGTAGGTACCTAATATAATATAAATGGTACGAGTGTCCGACACGATGTTTGTCGCAGCGCCTGTTATACCGAGAAGCTACCGGTACGTGACCGTTGTGCATAAGTCTCGCGGGGCCCCGTCGCCATCGTTAATGCTGTACAGGTACACCTCACACTGTATGTGATGGTATACATATACGTGTAAAAGGTCGGATCGGATTCTATAGGCGAATTATTGTCGTCACCCGCTCGCCCGTTGACCGTTTGCTATATAGGAGTATATAATATATATATATATATATATGGGCACCAGATGTATATTATATTATTATGTACAATAACGTTCGATGTTCAAACGGAGGTGCCGATTTGTTGTACGTACTTGATTGTGATTTTTGCACCGGATGCAACAAAGGCGCGTCATTTCGCGTTATACGACATAATAATATATAAATAAAGTATTACACGTCATAGTGTTGAAGGCGTTGACGATTTGATCAAAACGTCTTCTTTTATTTATCCACATAGGTACCTATATAATATATATATAATATATATACACCTATACGTGAGATATGGGTGACTGCCGCAATGATTATATTATAACGTTTTGTTTTGCGAGATGACTTCAACAGCTTCCGCAGATTTAATTCGCACTCCGATCACGTTTTTTCCCTCTTCGTTTTGCAATCATAGAAACGAAATACCAGCGTCTTAGTATTATGAATCGATCCAGGTTTCGGCTGAATTATATTATGTACATGCGTTCAGCGTTGCTATTATATAATGAGGTTACGGTACCAAATCAAATGTGGCTAGACCATCGAATTGTTGATGTGTTCGTGTTGCATAAGTGTTAATGCTATCATCATATACATAAATACGATTAAGGAATTATACGTTTCTTATAGTGATTTTTAGTATACAATAAATGCATTCACTGCAAGAAAATATCTACGGAATTTCGTTGGATGAGAATTGCAATACTAACGTTTTTTTTATAAAAGTCTGACATTTTTAATATTACCTTATAAATTATAGATTAAGATACCTTTTGTTTTGTATTAAGACCCATAAGCTAAACGATAATTAAGTTATCATTATTGATTTATATATAAGATAAAACCATTGAAAAAGGAAAACTAAAAGTACCCAATTAATGTTTAGATATTAAGATAACATATAACATAATATAGGATAAGTAGAGATGGTTAAATATTTGGAAAACTAAATTTTTCATTAAGTATAGTAACGGTAAATTATATAATAAAAAAAATAGTAAGTTGTTGGTTAAAGTGATATTTAAACTTAGATCGTGTTACTATTGTTAAATTATAACTGTCATAGATGTTAAAACAATTAATACTATAATGTATCAACAAAAAAACTTAAACCTATAAAAATTTAATTTTTCAATACTTGAAATAGTTGTAATGGATAAAGGTTCTATTACACACATAAAATAAATGAAAAGTATAATTTACTTAACATAAAGGAACATTTTGAAATTTGTATTAATTTTTGTAAAAGATTATTAAAATATTCAATATTTGTGAAACGGCCTTTTCAGTGCACGTGGCCGAGATCGAGTTGCAAATTATATTAAAATGTAACGAAATAAGTTTAAACCAAATTTGGGTAAAACGATATGAAATTACTTTAGGATATTCATTGGTTTTAACAAGATAATAAAGTTTTAAATACCAAATTAATAAATTACCTAATACCCATTAAAAGGCATATTTATTAAATTAAATTATCATGTATTATTTCGTAATATGAATATTTTACGGAGCTAGAATAAAAAGTCATTTTAGTATCAGATAAATTTAATAATTTAAAACGCATTTAATGCGTTACTTAATTGTTCGTTACTTAATTGAATGTAATGTGTTAATTAAACAAATGTCAATTTATATGTAATGTCATTTAAACGCCAAGACTATTATGTAGATGATGTATATAGTTATAAAAAGAATCTTTTAAGACGATAATATTTAGTGTATGAATAAATTGACTCAATTATTATATACATGTACTTATTATTACAATAAATCTTCTTTTAAATTGAATATTTAAATACTGTAATAAATAGTAATAATATACGTTAATACTATAATTACTAATAATAAATACTATAATGTATAATTAATGATTTTTTTTAATCGTCTCATTATACTAAATACGAATTTTATTATTATTTTAATAACGCTAAACTACTTTAAGTAATAAAATAAAATAAATCCATTATGTTATTTTTTTCTAATTAAAAACGTAATTTTGCGTCATTGCGTACAAATAATTATTGCATATACCTATATTATATTATGTTTGGTTTACAAACGATTTAGGTTTTATTTAGTTTTATTTCTTTTTAATTATACAAGGGCAAATTTTAAAATGATGTGTTCAATTCATAACACGCCTGAGTTATCAAATTAATTTTATTGTCTGACATCTGCAATCGCTGATATGAATTTAAATCAAAATATATAATTATATTCACATATATAGATTACAGTTGTTATTTCAACACGTCGACAGTAAAAATCTTATTGTAATACAAACCGCCGAAAACGTACACAAATTCGATGTATTGCTAGCGAATCGAGGAAACGATAAAATTACGTTTATGTGCGTATCACTATAATATAGTCATACAGACCAAATCGGTGTCATCATCACCGGCGGATGAGCAGTTGATCGAATGGGATTTGCGTGATTTACGTGATTTACGAGATTTACGAAAGCACTGCGCCGGATGAGGAACAACGCGGCAAAGCGTATAATAATAATACGTAAACAAACGATGACTTACCCTTGCTCAAAAACGGTTTAATTTTTGATGGATCGTTCCCCTGCCGCGCCGTAGTGGTGTGTCAGCGCCGGTAGGTACGGTGCGGGGCACGTCGTTGTCGGTAACGCGATAACGGTGCAAAGGACCTTTTCCTATAGGACTACGCGGGCCGGACGGAAGGACTCGCTGGCTCCTATCCACGGCGACGACGATGACGGGATCGACGGGACTCACGAACGGCGATTTATTCGCGAACAGAAGAAAATAAGAAGGCACAATAATATTATATAATATTGTGTTTGGCGGTCGGACGGGCTGAATGAACGGTGCAGCGGGCGACTGTGACGCTGACGATCGGTGGCCGGCCGGCAGTGCGGTGTATATGGTATACGACGAGCGACGTCGGCGATCCGGGATCCCGTTGTCGTCAGGACTGATAAGGAAGCGTGTGTGGTACATCGCTCGGTCCCTCCGGCCGACGTCGAAAGGCCGCGCGCGCGTCCCGGTGGGCGTGGTGTGCGGCGGTCCCTTCGGCGAGATACCGCGGGCAGGCACCGCAGCACCCGCCCACGTCACCGCCGCCCGCCGCGGCCGCCACGGACACCGGCACCGCCGCCTCGCTGCAGCAGTCACCTCTCTATTATGATTATGATTATTATCGTATTATTCATATTATTAATTAATAAAGAAATACCCGTATGCTTAATACCATCGTGGTCGTCGAGTATTAATTATTATAATAATACTCCAGGCTGCCGCGATCGAGTCCGGCAACGTAAATAATATTAGGCAAAATAGGCATATTTATGTTATTGTTACCTATATCCGCCCGTTTAAGTCGGCGAGACGCTCGAATACCGCTGCCTCTGCCGCATGCACGCGGCGACACTATGTCTACTGCTGCAGTCTACGGGGATATTAGAGTTTTTTAGAATATTGTTTCACCAAATCAGATCCAAAATATTTAGAATTTACATTCATATTGAATATTATAAATGCCTACACTATGAACCATCATATTATGGCATAAATTCGGGCGATTATATTCATAATCCGTCAGAAAAAAATAAATTATAGCTTAATTTGAATTGTCCCTAAGTCAAATTTTAGATGGCAATAATAAATAGGTACACTATAAGAAAAACAAATTTAAAAACCTTATGACTGTTAACTTTATATATTTATATATATACAGATGTTTTATATAACATTATATCTGTCTGAGGTTATCCTTCATTTGTCAGAACTTCGGACCCAAATTATTATTTTAAGTGGTATTCATACGGCAAATGGAATTTAAAGAAGCAAAGAGTAGTTTCGGACACTAAGTATATAAAATGTATCTTATGAATAGTGATAACATAATTTCTTATAAATTTGTTAAGCTTATGTACTGATGATTATTATTTGAACAAATACGAAGACATTTGCATCAATAAAAAAGACGTGTTTTTTTAACTTGTTATCAACAAAACTACTAGAAAAACCATTACGTGTCCAACTTAAACTGCAGTCCGCACTTATATGTCATATGACGGTATGGTATCAACTATCAGTATTCAATATCGTTAAATATTTTTTAGTTTTGGTATTAGCTTGTATTTTAACAAACATATTTGTTAGTTGTTTTATATTTGTAAATAATTAGATGATGTTATTGAATTTCATAAACTTTTATAGTCTTTTCACGATCGATTTGATTTAAAATAAAAATGTTATCTCAGGAAGTCAGATATATATTTTGATAATACCATATTATAATATAATGCATTAATATATTTTATTTAATACATTAGATAAAGACAATATTATGTATAGGTAAGTTCCTATAGTTGTATAGTTAAGACTAATAATTGAAAACAATTAGATAATATATGGCCGATACACGATGAAAGGCAAAACGATAAGCGTCCACCAACTGCTGCAGGGTTCATAATATATTATATTTGTCAAGCGTTTCGTAGACGCTTTGGTACATTTGTTTTTAAATATGAATTACCTAACCTCTGCGCTCTGGATGTCATTAATAGATTCAAAAATTACCTGACGGTTTTCAATAAAAGTTATATCAATAGATTGCTTGAGACTTGGAGGGTGATTATAGTTTTTTTTTCAACCCTTATAAGTAGCTAAAGGGTAGCTCGCACATGAATTTAATTTTTGGCTCACGAAGAAAAATATATTGTTTTTGTTTATTTATAGAGTTTTCTTGATTACATATTTTAAACAGTAGAAATATGGCACGAACAATTTTTACTAATAAATTTATAAAAAAAACAGATCGTTAGCTCGGGCAACGACAGAGAGCTATTGATTACAGATAATAAAATATTTATCATTATAATTTTTTTCATTCGCATTTCGCTCACATTATTTTTGCTATATGTCACACAATATACCTAAACTGTCTTTGGACGCCTCATCTGTCAACAAACATAGTATTGAAAATTATTTGAGATATGCCTGGAGATCTGCTGGAACATCTGAAGAGCGAAACGCAATAGTTGAAAACCTGCGAGTGCGAGCTTCTTCTTCAAGAACTGCTGCAACATCCGAAGACCGAGACACACGTCGTTAACCTAGACGCTTACGGAAGAGTCGATCAAAAACGAGAATTGATCTCAATAAAGCGACGTTCAATTACGATAGATACTACGATTATATAATGCATCGCGATTCGCGATGTTGTCATTGGTAAAATGTCTGAGTTGTGCTTTCATTGAAGCACTTTGCTGTTTCAAAAAAAAGCTCCTGGCATGTGTTATTCTAATGGTAAAGTCAGATTGTCACTGTGGTTGGATAATCACTTTTAACTTATATGACTGGAGCCACTAGGGATTCCAAACACATTTTAGAGTATATTCAGAAATAGAACTCTTGATTTCAAATTTTAGTGTAGTAACAGATCTCGAAGTTATTGCCAAATTACGAGCATTATTACTCCACTAGCATAACAGTTTAGTCCGAGATTCCAAATCATCATCGGAGAATGTAAGTGTGGATAACGTGTAAGTCATTATCAGGGCAGACAAAACACCGTTAAATGAGCATGAAAAAGGCTCCAATGCTCCAATGGTCCTAGAGTAGCAGTTATTATGGTAGGAACAGAGATTACCCAGTGAGATATTGTTATCAGCTGACGAGATCAAACCAAGGACCAAACAACGTGTTTCTGAGACACGCCAATCGTACGATGTACTTTATATCCAATACTGTTTCCTTGTGTAGTCACTAGTCAACTATATATAATATGTAGCTTGCTCTAAAGTAAGAACTCAAAAATATCTGGACATACCTAATATATATAATATACCAAATAAAAAAACCAAAACATATTTTTATCCATTCGAGTTATGCTAAATTATAGCATTAAAGTCATTAGTTTAAATTCATTTAAATTGATTCAATTATATAGCGAATGGAATAGTAAAAAATATTGTTTATTAAAGTGAATTATTAACAAAAACTGTATACCTATAGTTCATAATAAATTTACACCAATAAAAATAATGGAATCTCATCAGTATGAGCGATCTTATTGATTGTACCGTCAAAATTCATTGATAATAATCCCGGACGTTACTATAATAATATATTGGTCTGACTTCCTTCGCGGCCAATCGAGGGATACTATCAAGATTTGACTGTTTACAAAAAGACATTTTAACACCTAGAATCTAACCCAGTGTTTCCTAATGGGTGTGACGTTCGAGACTAACGTAATGTAGTTATTTTTTTCTCTCATCCCGCCGAATATCATGCTACGTTACATTCGGGGGGCCGAACTTCGAAGACACCAGAGTGCCTATAACAGTATTGACTAACAATTTTATTGTAATTATTTATAGTCATCATTATTTGTTTTAAAAAAATCAATAATACAGCATAGTCTACGAATGGAAATAAAATATTAAATAAATAATATATCATTTGAATACATTTTGTAAATCACAATAATTATTAGACGATAGTACCTGGTATAAATTATAATATTATACCTATCTAAAAACGTGTAGCTTATCATAATGTTTACTTCCTATAGACTTTTAATTTCGGTCGGATTTATAAGCGATTATAGTTATAATAATATAGTCTATATACTATAATATAGTGTGTCTAAGTAGTGTCCAGTGTAAGTAAATAATATTTTATGCCGTTAGGTGTTGTGTGTATTCGATGGAAATAATATTGGCATTTAATCGTGACATATCCATCATCATGGACCTTGGTACACAGTCACGCATCTGAATACAACGTCTGTTGTTGTTTTGCATTTAAGTAATAATTATTGCCAGTGGTATAATAAATGTATAACCTATATTTGTATATAAAGCAATGATATTATTGCTCGGGTAGACCGGTTTCGTTCAACCTGGCATGCCATCTAATATCGAATATTAATAAATAAAGAATATAAACGTAAACTTTTTTCGACCCGTGATGGTTTCTCGGAGCTTGCAAATTGTCTTAAAAAAACATCATTTTATTAGAGTTATGGTTTATTATACATAATATTATCGTGTATTATATTATATTATGTATTTTGGACGTAGTTGAATATTGTACCCGTTTTGTATAAAACAACGACGACGTTACAGAAAAATACTAATGGCGTTATCGCATTCGTGGCTTTATTTTTTATTTTTTTGAACAGCGTTATTCAGTGTACAAAATATGTACAATGTATGTATTGATGTTTTACTTAATGATAATAATATTATCAATATCATACATCCGTATAATAATTAATATATTATATTTTAATATTTACAATGACTACTCATTTTCGTCATCTGCTATCATATATACTGCTAAGCCCGTGGGGCGTCTAATGTTTTCGTAATGTCATCGCTAAAAACGGATAATATACACTATGTTGGTTACACAATACTTATGTGTTAACTTCGTGCATATTATATACAATTTATCATATCTTTATATATATTTAATCTGCCCACTGGTGTACCAGATTAGTGAAATAAAATAATTGATAAAATAATAAATACTATCAAATTCAGCATTTTAAAATTATCTACATAAACCTCAATTTTCTAATAAAAACGCAACTGCATTCGCACACGCAAAACGAGCATTATGCGAAAGCAAAAGATACATTTTATAATAATTGTTGTGTCGTTCTTAAAGTAAATAATAATATAATAAAGGACATCTCGGCCTACATAATGAGTTTGCATATACTTGGATATTTGTGTGAAGGCTTGAGCGCTCACGCCATTATTCTCACTTGTACCAAAACGGCTATATAACGCAGTCAGCGAGTAACATTATTCCTAAAAAATATTCTAATCGAACATGGTGCGTTATGTGCTCACGGATCAATAAATGTAGTCTAGGCGTAAGCTTTATAAGCTGCCAAACTTATTTAGTACGGATTGATGCTATATATATATATATAGGTGAAAATTGACGTGTTTACTCAGTTTGAAGCCGGCTGTTTATTAAATATTAATTGATTGTAAACATGTGAAGATTCATATCAAAATCCTTTACGCGTAAATTATATTGACTTAATATGATAATATTACACATAGCAAGAAATATTATAATATTTCGACAAATAAATTGACTACATATTTTAGCCGAAATATGCTAATATACACAGTTTTCTGTGTTCTACATTTTTAGATGTGTGATACTAGTCATAGTATATTAAACTTAATATTTGATACAAAACATAAAAGTATCATACCTGATGGCTAATAATAATAATAACATGTTTTTAATTTGAATGAGAATTAAAATACGAAAGTATATAGGTAAAAAAATAACATATAGTAATAAGACCCTAAAAGGCGTAGTAAAATATTTTATCAGTATTCCACAGACAGAATAGCATACATTTTCCAAAAAATGTAACGACCGACAAAAAGATAAAATTTAATGTAAAGTAATAAATCTATATTTATATTAAATAAGATAGTAAATGCATTACAAATTTACATAAATCCATAGTTTAATTCGAATATTTTTGATAACTTAATATGAATTATAACGGTAATTTAATTACTATATATTGAAAATGTTGTTCATAACTTTATCAATTTAATTGCATAATTATACATTGATTTTAGCGTCACCATTCACTTGTTTCATGATCATATGAATATATAGATATATAGATTATAAATATGTTACCTTGGGCTTAACGTATATAGTGATTTAATAACGAGTTCATAATACTGTTTAGCATAAAAAGAGATACATTTTGAATGAATAACTGTCTACCTCCAATGCTCGTTAATAATAATATAACCATGAATAAAATTTCAGATACAATAATTATAGAGAATATACTATTCTTGATCAACGATTTAGTGTCGATTTGTAGGTAAGAGCGAGAAGTTAATTTATTATAATTATATTTTTATTTATATTTATGTGGCAAAGATAATTTTTTGTTACTACTTGTTTATTTTATTTTGTATTATTCAAGACACCTCTCAATAATAAACCAGTAAACCACAATTAAAAATTACTAACCATACAATTTGTTTTGCATGTATAATAGTTATAATACCGACAATATGTCAATATGTAGTAAGTATCCTTTAAATTCATAGGTAATCATTTAAAAAAAATAAGATAATGAACATGAAACATTCAATGTAAGTTACATTGATATATTCCATTCAACAATGTTGGAAAAATAGTTAAATCGATTTATACCTATTTTTAAAATGAGTGTATAGTAATATTAATTGAATATTTTACAAAACATTATGTTAAAATGAGGTGTTTCTAATAGACTTGTACTATTTTTTTTCAGTGAAATTGTATAATAATGTAGGTACCACCTATAAGTACAAAAAATAATCAATCTCAGAAAATGTAGTAATAGTAAACAATTAAATAATACGGGTATACATATTTTATTTTATAGATAAAAACAATAAACCGTAAAAATTAATTTCTGAGAGGAGGAGAATAAAAATATTTTTTTTGAACGCTTTTGAAATATGCAATTAAAATACTACATAGTCTCCGTTTTAATATCTGTACAATGAAATAAAAAATTAAGCAAGGTATTTGCTGATAATCAAAATAATATTTTGTAGTTTTCAAATAAAATTTAGTGCAAATAAATGTAATATCTACAAAATTAGCATACTTACAATAATAAAACTGTATGCATATATTATATGTAGGTATTCAATATAAGCTTATAAGCTAGGTCGAATTGTATAATAGTGTTATATTACCTACTATTGTATATTTTTAGATCGTGTTAGGTTTTCTGTATTATTAGCATATTATAAGCGTATATATGAATTATAACTATTCCAATTTCCTAAGGTTTTCTATAATATTATGTTTCTAATTGTGTAATTAATTTTAGGTCACAAGAATTTAATAATCCATCATAATGTTTGAGTGGGGGTCAAGGCTCCTCGGATTTTCGTCTGATGACCTTTGTACAACTCGGACACCAGGCAAAGGACTCTGGCTTTGCCGAATTAATTCAGATGAACAAATAAGTAAGTCACCGACTATCTATTCTATATTATTTATAAGAAACATGATTTGAGTTCATCTTAACGTATTCTAACGAAATTATTAAAAAAATAATAAATGGACCGAAATTTAATTGAGTATAATACTATAATGTTCACTTATAGAAATAATTTCAAATATACAAGTAGACAACAGTTAATGAACGGCAAACTATATAATAACAATAATAATAATTTATTGTTGGCTATTTGCACATTGTATAATGTACATTGTACACCTACCTCTATATACCTATATAATAGCTATCTGTCAATATATTTTTAAAATACACTACACACTTCAGCTGTGTATGAATTAATTCACGAACATATGAAATTACGGTTACTTTAGTATGTTAAATATGTGTATACTGTATATATATTAAACAGAAAACAATAATTTAGACAAATAACAAATACGAATAGTAGTATGGAATAATAAATTGTAAGCATCAGACTAGCAATAATAATAACACGCGGCGCCTGTCAATGTAATCATTTAAAGACAATTTTCGCAATTAACAAGTTAAACTGTAATATAAATTCATTGTTTGACTACTCAAACCATTATTATAGTGCATATTATACTCTATTATATTCGCTCGCGTCCGTCGGAGGATGTACAAAATTACGCAATTTATTTTCATCGTCGCCTCCGTCCCTCAACGTTCTTATTATTGCACATACGACATAACGACCTGCATGCTGCAGCTGTAAGTCGTAACATAATAATATTATAGTATAATAATAATATGAAATACTGTATACGATAGCTTTAATGCATATACATACGTATTTTGGACTTTGGTCATATTATATACAACAATTTACATCCCTGCATCGTATATGAATAATAAATATCTTATAATATACATAATACATAACTGCAGTAATATTAAGCACTATATCCACGCCGCAAACAACTGTATAATTGTATTTTAAACGTGCAGCTCGCCGGGCCTAATTCACCGACAAATGCGCGAGTAGTCAGTCCGAGTTCACCGAATTATTATTATACCCCGACATCACAATGAGAAAGTCGGAAAATTGCATTATTTTGACTCACAAGTCCCCTATTATATACATTATTATACTTATTATTATTTTGGTTTCCATGACACGCGCACCCGCCGAGTGTCGCGCCGGTTTGCCTAAAAAATTTACATTTCCCAATTCAATTTCGCCAGAGCGGCGTGGTTGTGTAAATTAAAACATTGTCACAATCATCCGACAGATATTGGATAGACAATGTCATTATGTTATTATAATATCGTCGCGTCCGCCCGTTTCTTCTCCGCCGCCACTTTCGCGTGGCGAAGGGCTGCGGCAGGAAACGGATCCGCACCGCACACCGCACACGAACCGCAAACGCGCCAAACCGGCTAACTTTTTACAATCTGGAAAATTGGTTTCCCCGTCTACGACTGTATATATATACTATAATATAGCTGTTGCCGCGGCGTTTGACTTAATCCGATTTGTTTTCTCGTTATACGTACGCGTGTGCATCAGGCTCCGGCTCTGTGCCGCCCAGGACCAACTTTTGATGAACAATAACGTCTATGTTCTCGGCACTTCGAGGCCCCTGGCAATACCGGATACGCAAATGTAATTCAATTTTTTTTTTTTTTTGTACATTTTTAAGTTTTTTGTTATTCCGACCCTTTTTGATAAAAAAAAAAATAGCAATACGAGAACGGTTCAATCGTAACTATACGGTTTTAAATTTAAACTTATTCTGAACAAGAATTTCAGTCTTGAAATATTTGTACTTATTATACAAATAAAAAAAAATATTTAGAAAAAAACTCGACACAATTTTGTATGAATATACAAAATTAAATTATGTGATTTTACTGAATATAATATAGATATAGAATCACCACGTAAAACAATATGATAAAATACTATTTTGTTATAACTGTAAAATAGCTGTTAAAAAAAAAGTTAAATTAAATATTCGTTTTTTTAACTTAACATTATCGATAATAATAGATGTACCTATGTGTAACTAAAATGGTGTTCACAATAGGCCACTGTCTAAGACGTTAAAATATTAATTTGTACAGTTATATCAATTTTTTTTATAACTACTCAAATATTATACTTTGGAGTAATAACATTTTATATCATATGTATTATATTACATATAATATGTATTTGAAATATATCACACAAAATATAGCCACGAGGGGGCCCATAAGAATGAAATGGTTTTCAAATGTTAGTGTATACGCGATTATTTTGCAACTTACGAGCATGTATTCGTATAAAATTGAAAAGGTCTATTTAGAAATTTATTGGAAGGGATTTCTAGACGGCCGTTATAGGAGTCAGTAGTCACGTACACTCGTCCCCCTCCCCCACCCCTTAACCATACCTGTAAACCTTTATATCCCACTTATACGTATAATAAAAAAACCTCCAAGCTCTGAAATGATTTCCTCCGTTCTCCAGAACGAATTCTCCGAATTGTTTATCGATAAGTAAGATTACATACCTTATATATAAACAATATACGCACATACAAATATAGCGTATAACATTTTCTAGAATCAAAAAGCAATATCTCAGGGCGAATACAACCAATTCCAAGTGGTAATAAACTTCGCATTCCTCTTTCGTTTAGAACAAGCGTATGTAGGGTTTGCAATATTCGATCACTGCAAATATTGAGGAAAAATGATTGTTTGTATATGAAATATATCGAAGTAAAACAGATACTCCATTATGTTATATAAAGCTTGAATGTTCAATAAATAAAACTCTTTTATTTTTAAAACATATTAAACCATAATCATTTTGGTGTTTCTACGAACATAACAAACCAATCCCAGTGTGCCATACATTATGTTTATTGTTCATGTATAATATATTTATGTGGGGGTACCTTTGTAAATTATTTGAATCTATGACTCAACAATTTTGGAAATTTTTTAATGATGTCTTATTGTATGACATGAGTTATTCAAATTCAAACTAATAAGTTGAAATACGCTGTATATAAAATAATGTTCTATTATAAAATCATCGTACATGGTAACATCGTACATATTTTATGAATAAAATATTTATTAGAACCTATTTCTATATCTATGTTATTAGGAAATTATTTTACTTTTATTAAAAAAAATTGTCCCAGGTATAATCTGGTATTTATAATACATATATTTATTATATTTATATGTTTGGTACAAAACTTTTAATTATTTCCTATACGTTGGATCATTTAGACAAAAGTAAGCATAATAATCATAATTTAGAATCAATTATTGATGCTAAGTATAAAATATGCACATATATACAGATATACCTATATAATAATATATTAAATATTGAAAATTTACTTAAAAATACTAGTCGTCCTACGCCTACTACCCACACTTTTATTTATCATTATTCATTAAGTATGTCGTTTGAAATGAAATGCATAATATATGGATTAAATATCGACCATTTTAAAAGAAAAAATGTTTGACGGTTAATCAACAAACTGAAGTTCGAACCAATTATATTATAACAACACGCCAGCAAAAAGTTTCAATATAAAACAAAAGAAGTCAATCCAAACAATAGAATACAATTAACAAAAACAAAAGATGTACAATATTCTAATTATAAATTCTACTTCGAGGATGTTTTAAGCGTGTAGATACCATATATGTAGTCGATAAACGACTGACCGAACGTGCAAAATCTTCAGAAGGACACTCAACCATTTAATTTTAATGACATCCATTTTTATTTTTCCATTGTCTGGGTATTGTTTCTTTCTATATGAAAAGTGTTTTATTCGAGCTGTTGATGGATGAATTCAAAATAATTGTATCAATTATTTATACACTCGTCCGTATCACAGGGCATACATTTATAAAATACAATTGGAATTTTCTGTAACAATAACAATATTAATAGAATGTATTCAAGGGAAAAACGTAACTTGTCATGATATTCGATAGTAATTTTTAAGACAGGTAGTGTTAAAATAATGTCCTTGTACTACAATCAAAAAAAAGAAAATCTAATAAATTTAATCATATCGACAAAAATATTAAATAATATTTACATTAGTATACAATAAGACGTATAATTTAAGTTTTTAAATAATCTAACGACATTATATATATATATCATGTGTATTTCCAAAAATTTTAACGACACTATATCATTATTTAATTTATGTTTTGTAAGGGGCGATCATTTTGAGTAGGCTGTACGCTTACACCCCCGACCGTTCCCTTTATGAATTGCGCGTTATAGGTTAGACAATATAAATTTAGTTATAAAATATAATAAATTAATAATATATAATATATCATTGTGTCATATAGTGATATTACAACCAATTATCCAATGCGTCATCGTCATGGTTATTTATATTGTAGTCTACTTTTTTCGTTTATTTTTTTTTCTTAAAATAATTCCTTTGATAAAAAAAATAAAAACATTTGTATTTTATGCCATTTACAATAAATAGGTATACTCTATGAAACGGGTTTTTTTACGAATTTAATTTTCTATTGAACTGCAGAAAATGCAAACTTTTTAGATTTATGACCGAACGATATAATTTCAGATGACTCGAATACACATTGTCGGGAACTCGCGTATGCTCTACAATTCAGAAGCGTTTCATACACGGTTGACTTGAATTCTATACGGTATCAAGTTACACCGTGGACCTTTTACATATATTTTTTATTTTATAATCTTCCCGGGAAGAAATCATAAATAAATCATGTACATGCGTCATGTATGAAATCCCCCCAAGGGTGACCGACACAAAGGCGATTGGCCGGATCGGTTTACACACGCACGCGCGCTAGCCCTTAAGTAAGAAAAAACACTTTAGGATTTTATGGTCCGAAAACAAGTGTCACGGCAGCTTGATGACATTGTTTCTGGTGGCACTTTGAAATACTATCGTATGTGGGAAAATGGACTTTCACGAGGAAGTTACAAAATACAAAGGAGATGTTTTATAGATCGTTTACCACACAAAAGCCACATGCTTTGTAAAGTAATATATTATTTTTAGTACGTTTTGTTTTACACTGAAACTACCCTCAAAACTAATCCTATTTCCACTTTTATCATAATAAAGTACCAAGCATTTTGAAGGCATCGAAAAACGGTTTATACTTATAATGTTAATGTATCTATAACACTATACATTCTTTATTTTCAATAAAATAACATTTATAGACCATGCAAGTTAAAAAATATATCATAAATGTACCTATTAATATATGTTCAGATATATTATTATATTATAATAGAGTTTTTTTTTTTATCTAAAAACATTTTTAATGATCTTGTTAAAAAGTTGATGTGCTCATAACTGAAAACGAATTTCTGTAATAGATAATAAGAATAATATTATTGAAGGCGTTATTATTATATACTTAACACCTTTTTTTTCACAAAGTATATTATAATTTAATATTTTTTCTATTCATTTATTTTTAAGTAAACTTTTTTTAATGAAATATCTCGAACAAAGGGTTAAAAAATGTTTAATGTTAAAAACTCATTAATATGGTAAATAGATATAGTTTCCATTAAATAAAGTGCAATGTCACTTCAAATACTTTGAGATTAGATAGGCGTATAACGTTTATATAGTAGGTATACATACTAACAATGTATGCTATATGTATAAAGTACCTGGTACATGCATAGTATAATATTAAAACTGTCAAGTCGATAATATAGTCACTCAATTATAGCACCAGGTACCTGGTACATATACGATATTGAACCACATTTTAAGACGTATGTTATTAAAAATATTTTTAAAATATAATAGTTAATAATTGCTTGCTACACCTTAACCTATTCCATAATTATTTTTACGTTTTAATCACATCACCTTTGTTAATATTATATAATATGTGGTTCATCGGTTGAATATCTTATAGTTTTACGTTCGACTTTTTAATAATATAAATACTGCAAAACATACAATTTATTCCCAAATTACAGATTATATAATATTGAAATTAATGTATCATAGATTTATATATAGCTCAACAAGAAATTTGTAAGTAGAACAACTTACGAGTCGTAAATCGTAATTGCACACCTATCAAAATGCGTCTCGTTACTATCACGATTCACGTTGTTATACGTACCACAATACCACTTACATATACCTATATACAAGTTGATTGGCAAAATCCGATGATAATATTACATATTATACCCTATTTATACCAGTATAGCATGTGATCTCTCACTTTCCCTCTACAAGAACAACTTCATTATAAAACCACAGACATCCCTCGACTTCAATAACGTACAGTTGATCGAATTTTTAACCCCTTTTCGCGATTATACATTACATTATTACCGCTATTATTATTGTTACATACACGTCTTTATTCATTACGGATTTGGCGACCCTCTACCCCCGGCGGGTTGTTGACAATAATTATTCGGACGGATCGCCGCTAGCCATCTGTCGCCATAATATTATGTATAATATTGCCCCGCCGCACTGCAAGTAACAGTAGCAGCAGTATTATAACGGTAAATACATAAGTTACCCTCCCCCTCATGTATTAAGGAGAGGATTTCAAGGGAAAAAAGTTTAAAAAAAAAAAACAAAATAAAAATAATAAAAATGAATCTAACCGTTTTGTTTGCAACGTTTGGTCGCGTTATGTAAATATTTGAACCGCTTATATTTCCATCATAAAACTATACACATTATATATTGCTGAACCGCCGACGCGGGTAATGAGACAGGCGCACAAGGGGAGACGCTTGTTCAAACGCCAATTTAATGGCATAAGCGCGTGGTGTATATAAGGTACCTATGTATAATATTATATATGTGATATACGGCCAAACACTGATATCTGCAAATATTATAATATAGTTCGTTCTCTGTCAAGCACGGCGTAATCGGTATGTCAACATGCCAATAAACGAGCGAGTTTAGAACAACTAGTTAGGTATATATTATATACGCCATAAAGTATATACTGTATACGATGCACGAGTACATATTACGATCCCATAATAGGGGTCTCTTGTGAAAAAAAAAAGTTCAAACCATACGTATATATATATTATAATAATACAATGTTATTTATATAAATATTCAGATCAAAAGCTTTTATGAAAATAGTGTATTTGAAATAATATAAAATAATACAATTATTCCGTACCTACGTATCCGTATTATAATTTATAATGTAGTCTAAGAGCTATAATTTTAAAGGTCAGTCTATATAATGTATATAGTGTCCGTCACGTACATTAAAAATATTGCATGGCGATGGAGCTTAGAAATGATTTACCTACTTAATAGTTCCTATGTGGCTATTGTGTCTTAAAATAATTTAAGAGTGCGATGGCGGTCGATGGATGAATAATATCAATTATAATAATATAATTAAGTATTCCTCAAAAAAAAAATATTTATTATTTCTATGTTGCTGAAACTTATATATAGACGAAGGCTATATTATTAACTCTATTCTAAACATCCATAAATATTTCAAAAGCTTGGAATAATTATTATATTAAGAAAAAATTGGTGTTTAAGTTTAAAAACAAAATTAATTCAAATACAAACATTTTTCCTACTGAAAAGATGCCGATGAAAAAAATCTAATAATTTTTACTGCCCCAAAAGATGACGACAGATACAAAAAAAAACCGCACACACATCATTGTGAAATCAATACACTTAATACTTTTAAAATCTAATAATATTAATTCGATACATATAATACACATCGGAAATGTTATACAAATATTTTATGGTTCACTACCAGTACCATCAAGTAACAAGTTTTCAAAAATATTTTTATTTTTATTTTTTTGTCATATTTATTTAATTTGTACAATCTGTATAAAATATTCCAAAAATATAGTATTATAATATATTAAGATTTTTGATACCAGTTTAATCAAGTAGGCTCTGAGTATGTTGTTTAGCTGTATAGCGTAACTGTACATTTTTAATAGGTTGGTAATCAAAACATTTTATCAAATTCAAAATAATATAGTAATTTAACAAACAGCTAGGTAGTAAAATATCGTAATAACAAAATATTGTATACCATGTTAATAAATAATATAAAATAAAACTACTTTTCAATGTTCAAATTTAATTTTTTTTTTTTATTAAATTTTAATTATTAAGTTGCTTTTTTTATATACCACCATTTTAGATTCTAACATTATGATCAATTTACCTAATACAGTTAGTACTCAATTATGAAGATTTTATTAAAAATATAAATAAATAACATGAAAAATTTGGTATTTAGTTTAGTTTTTTAAAAATTATTTTAGAGGATATTTAATTTGAAGAGATTATTTGAAGCAGTGGTTTCCAATCATTGTTAAACTAATTATATACCAAATAATCAATCATGACTATGATAAATATGACTATTAACTAATGTGTTGTGGATACCGTGACTTATACGAACACTAAACGATATCTCGAATTTTAGACTGACAAAATAAAATGTGTGCACCTATACTTTATGAGATATAACTGTCCTCGTTTTTTTTCCCGTATATTAATAAATATTTCATTTATTTAGAACAGACGTGTTTCTGATTACGTAATCTGTTTGTGCTATTTCTGTTTCCATTTCAATTTTAATATATGTAGAATTTAAAAAGTAAATAACACTTACTTTTTGAGCTTTTCAATAGTATAATATTTTAAAGTTGGTAAATACTTAGAGTCTTAGAATATTTTTTGCTGTGAAAATTAAACTTTTAAATAATGTAGTTTTGCAGCAAACACAAATATTAACTGTGTACACCAATTTAAAGTAATGTTATACTTATAAGTTATAACAGTTATAAGTAATAACTAAATACATCATTTTACAATATAATATGTTTTTAGTATTTTATACTAATAGTAACTATACCTATTTTCATAATATTACACCTAGGTATATATAGTTTTTTTTACTATTTTATTTTAAAATGTTCCTTCTTTATTTTTATATACTTATCTCCTAAGCAATGTTAGATAAAATCAGTCCACTATAAAATGTATAATCTATATTGTTCGATGTATATGTAGAAGGTTTAATAGTACATATGTGGTGACGCATTAAAAAATATAGGCACTACAACTATATAGTGTGTGTACACTATTACACATTCAATTTATTATTAACCTCATAAGAGATCGAGATGTGATGTAAGAATGTTAAATTTTCCATTATTCTTCAGTTGTTGGATTATTTTTGGATCGTAATGATTACACTTTTTTCCTTCAAACTAGGTTTCGAATTTCTCCCTGTCCATACATATTAGGCTAATACTGTTTAATATGACTTGCCACCGAAAATTCTGTAACGATATACTTTGGAACTGATTGGCGTCGGCAATATTTAATCCAGAAAATGATTACTTCGATTTGACCAAAGTTTTATCGTTACTAATTGGATTCGTTCGTGAGCGTCAAAACGAGTTGGTGGTAACCACATATTCGCACTCTATCATCCCTTGTCCATCGAGAGTGTCTCACGTGTGCAGCACTCTCTGTCAGATTTATATTAACCAACGGGCGGGGTAGTGTTGGCAGTCCAAGAACAAACCCGATTACGTTGTCATCACGACGGCTTAAGCGAAGCCAAAAACACATAACGATGTTATGGGGACGACGAAGGTGCAAGGCAGGGTGAAGACGGCTGTAATGGGGAGGAGGATAAAGGTTTTCCGCGCGCGGTGGCATAACGCACTTATACCAGCCAATCAGCGTGGCGGACACCCTATGCATGTGTGTACGCGCACTTTGAAGGGGCAGAGGGTCATAACAAAATTCTATAAGTCACAATTCTCGGCAATCACTGACTTAAGGTAGATAACAACATTACCGTTTGGGATTGTTGGTGAACAAAATGAAAAAGCACTGCCACATAATAATTGATACATGGGTTTCTCGACTTTATTTTTTCCTTTTCAATTTACCACAAAAATAGTTAATGTGTAACATTGTTATAACAGACGTCGTGTACTCGTGTAAGTACCTGTGTCTTGAATTATACGTAGGTTAGGTTACACACTTACACTACGACTACGTTATATAATATCTACTTGTATATAAAATAAATGTGTTTAATAATAAAGAAAATACACAGCAGCATTTTACTTAAAACCCTGCAGCACACAATATAAACGCACACTACTGCTCTTATCGTATAGCAAACTAAAGTACCTAATAATAATACAATTTTATCGTATTTATTTATTAAAAAAAAGTGTCCTATGAATATTCATTAATTTAAAATGATGTGTAAGTAATGAAAAATAAACTAGGTATTCTGTCATTTTAAGTTAGTTCGTTATTGCGAAGACAGCTACAGTGTAGGTATACTGTAAACATTACATGCAGTCAACAAGCGTATAACGTTATTTATTTTTGTTATAAAAAATTATAATACAAAACTTTACCTGCATCATTATAATATAATTTCGGTATAAAGTAAAATGAATGTCTTTAAAGTTATTTAGATATTAATGAAAATATGTAGAAACTAATCAATGTTCAACTAATTAAATAATGGATTTTATGAAGAATATGAAAAATATCAAAGAAAATAATATGTACAGTTATAATAATATAACTATTTTTATAAACATTTTAAATTTAACAGATAATTAATATATTGATTTCACAAAATATAAGGTATATTATAATAATACAATTTTCAATTTTTGAAAACCAAAAAATATACTGGTTTTACAATGATGATTTTTTTTTACAGACCATTTGTTTTGTAGTATTATAATATAGCTATAAAAATTGCATGTAGGTAGAAAATGTATAGGTATAAGAAATTGTGTATAGTATAGTATAGTTTATAGATGGAACTATGAAGCGTGTAAAGAAAAACTAACTAAAAGAAAAAAAATGTTGGACATCTCAGCATAACGTTTTCTTAATGAGCTCCACTTTATAACCATTTTCCGAATGTAATAAATGCTCATTGCTGAAGCAATAACAGTAGGTAGGTAACTAGAAAGCAAAGTAGTTACAAATAGTAATTAAAAATCATTGATTTATAAAATTTAAATAAAAATAAATTGTTTTCTGTATAGGTTACAATTCTCATTTTAGAAAAATAATAAACTCAAAAATCCATTTTTAAAAAACCTCAGTTGGACAATTGCGTGGAAACAATATTTATTTTACGTCAAAAGTTGTGAACAAATAAAAAGTATATCGTTACACGGTTCGTTGGTTTTTGGATGAACAGAGGATACAAATTCCAAATTCAAATCAACATAAAACCAATTGGTTCGCTGTACTAGTAAATCCAATATAATATTTTATTCCCTTGTCAAATACACTTCTTTCACCACCGATGTCATTGTTTTACAGCTCGACAGGGTGGCTATTACCAAGTGTTGTTGGTCTATACAAGCATTGTACTTGTCACGTCGGCTGTGTAAATGGTTTACTTTTCGGAGCACACGGTGCGCCAAACAAAACTAACCCCTGGGGATATTGTACACCCAAAGTGGTCCCACATATATAATATATATTATGGTGTATAGAGGCTATTACAATATAAGCGTCAAACCGGAAAATAACATACACACAAACTTTAATTGACTTAAACAACAGTAGTTGAAATGACAATGCGTTGAAAACCAAGTTATACAAACCTCATTGATGCAGAAATACAGAATAGATATAGCAAATAATATCAAACTTGCACAATACATATCTATTGACTATTTAGATTCCATTGCCATTGTTGTAATTATATTATAAGTAGGATTAAGAATGTAATAACCTAAAAAAAACCCAAAAATTGCCTTAGAAAATGCTTTTTTACCTGAAAAATTTAATGCACCTATAAATTATTTTTTATCAAATTTAAAAAGAAGTTTTGCAGGTTTGATTTCAAGTTTTCTATGTGAAATTTTAATCTGAAAGAAAATATATTTATTTTCATTTAATTTGCCATCGATACTCGTACTAAATCTTCATTTTGACGTCTTATGGATCATTTCAAAAAAATAAGATTGAAATAAAAACAATATTTGATTAGGTAAAAACCTTATTAGCACGTTACAAAGTTACTTTTAATTAAATAAAAAAGCAAAGGTCTTTTAAAAATGAAAAAAATGCAAAATAAAACATATACGTATAAAATGAGCATCGCCTAGCTTCGAAAAATAATGTAAAGTGCATCAAAATTCCAACCCTAATTATAACCAATGATTTAAACTATAACCAAATATAATAATATTGATTTTAATGTTTATTATAATATAATTACAATATTGTAAAATTAACGATAATAATATTATCATCATAACTTACTTTTGAACTGAACAAGTTGCTAGCATAATTTTTTGCAACCCGTATTTCTGTGTCAACAACAATTTTCAAACCAACTGTGGCGTAGGTGTACAGTAGATAACTGTAGGTATAAGATAACATAGAACACAACACGTGTTACTTTTTTTAAGAAATGAATTGGAAATTAAATAAAAATATGCTTAATTTAAAATATTATATTGCATTATTTTTATTTATGAATTATGAATAAAATAAAAATTTCTCTAAGTATTCCATAAACTAAAAGTTATTAACTATGAACATAAAATATACTTGATATTATAATTTATAATACAGTTAAACTGTATTTATTACTTATATTTAAATTATGTCATGTTTCTAACTAACCATAAAAGTCTATAAATAATAATTTCTTATGTTATCTTCGTTACTAGTCAGTTATATATACCTACTCACATTTTATCATTTTGGTACCACAACGAAAAATATTTATTTTTCAAATATTAATAGCTAGTAGTAAGTACTATAGTGACATGCATTATAATGGTATAATCATTTGCATACATTTTCATTCGTTTATTAAAAACTAGTTAAGAATAGACATTCAAAATATACATATTATCATTTATGCTAGGTACATTGATTTATGCATCATTATAACTGTAGTTTTATAATATTAACATAATATACCAAACCATAAAGTATAAATATGTATACCGCTTCTAAATATAAAATACTGCAATTTCAATGTTACATAAGTTTTATAAAAGTTTATATTTCATTCGAAGTTAATGAATATTACGAATCTTGTGTGTAAAACAAAATTAAGTTTAGAAATGATATTTGAAATAAAATATAATATAGTAAGTACGTCATGTAATGTAATAAACAAATAATATTTTCACATTAATTTAGTGTAATATAAATTATATAAACCTAATCGATAAACAAAAAGTAACATATTCATTTTAAATATCGTGAGTCAACATTTATTAAATATAGTTGTTTTGAAAAGAATGTTCAAAATACAGACATTTATATTGCGCGTACCTATATAGGTACTAAAAATACGAATAACTTATAAATATACAATGTAAATGCGTAAGTTATATATATATCGGATTTGATTGATATAACCGTTTTATACCCTAAAACATTTAGTTGAACAATTTTTACGGAAAACTGAATTGGTAGAAAGTACCTTCTACCTACCGACCTATAATATATATTTTTTTAGCCTTTTCAAATTCAATTTCAAGCGGCGTACATTTAAGTGTATAATATTCTTTTGGGCGAAACGAATACGATCGCGACGGTCCCAAAGGTCCCGTAAATGGCGATGTATAGCGGTGCCGTCGTGATCCTGACACCGACATTAGTTACCACCGCCTTTAATGCTCCTCGGGCTTATTTTCCTCCTGTCTGCCATCGTATACCTCACGCCCTGCAGGGATAGCCATAAACTCGGTAACCTAGCCTCGTGTTGCTGTACTCTTATGCAAATCCGAATTTGTCCCTCAACCCCCCCGGCCAGGGGGCGGGTCATCTAAAATCGCATTAGGGTTCTTTACGGTAAAATTATGTACTTCATATCGTTGCAGTAATGCATGTAAATTATTGTGCCATTTAAAAGAATATTATTTTTTGCTTTCTATTTATTTAGATGATCTAGCCTGACCTAACCATCTACTAATAAGCGGGGCACATGTATTTCCTTATGAGAAAACTCGTGAAACTCATATTATTATGAGCATTATAAACATGTAGTTTTAATAATGAATACCAATTAAGTTTCGTATTTCCCCACATTTTATTAAAATTATACTTAAATTAATTATTGATGTAATTTTATGGATTTAAATATTTCGTATAGTTACATAATTAGATTATGTAGGGCTGAATATTTTAAATAAATATCAATATTTTGGATAGATTAATTTGTAATAATTGTATTACTTGTATAGTATTATATCGCATTAAACAAATTGTTTTAAAAGTGGATCTCACTTTCTCAAATCAACTTTTAGGCAACTTATAATAATTACATTTATATATATGATACGAAATTACACCTTAACGGATATAAATAATAAATATGGCGTGAGGGCAAGAGGTTCATCAAAAACTTTTCTCTTGTATATAGATATAAAGAGATAAATACCAATAAAAAACTATTACCGACGTACATAATCATCTCACACGTGTTATCATAAATATTTGACATTATTGTTTTGGTACAAAGTGTATTTTACACATAACACAGGATAATTTACAAAAGCAATTTAGTAACACATTCGATTATTGATTAAGTAGAGTTTTTTCTTGTCTAAATTTAACCTTATTTTACAAATGATTAGTAAACATAAACACAATTAACAAATAAATAACAATCACACATACATTATGTGTTTAAAACAATATATTTATATATGTACATACAATTATAATGTTAAACATTTTAATAACTGCCGTTGTAATAAATAATCAAAATGTGTTATCATTAAATTATTACTAAACAATTTTCAAAGTACAGCGTAGGGTATTGACCTATCCAAGTATACATTTTCGTATTATTTTAGAAAAAACCAGGAAGAATAGTAATAAAACCACCCAAACCAAGCTTTTAAATATGTACACCTTTATATTTTTTATTGTACATTTTCCAAAAATGTAAAAATATGTAGACTTATTTTTAACAACTACTAGGTAGGTCGTTATAGTCTTAATATTTTAAATTATAGAGATAAGTTCCTTATTTTAATTTAATTTAACTTGACTAATTAGGGTTTGTGTCTTTATAATATTTGTTGAACATGACAATTAGATACATAATTTGGCATCAATACCAGTGGTTTTTAAAAGCCAAATACTTATTAATTATTATAATTGCATATTTTAAAATTGATTATAAACTCAAAAAAAAACTAAAATAAAATACTTGTAGTTTATTAATTAATGGATTGATACCTGCCTAAAATTAGTTAAGATAATCTACACTCTTTTGTGATATGTTCATAGGCGCAATTAGTGTTTGAGATTCGGGGTGCTTTGGAGACTTGAGGTCCATACCGGACCCTTATTATAATGCTTCTCTGGTATTATGAACAATCTACTGCAGGTTTTTTTTGTGTCTCTTATCTTGTTAAATTTTAAAAGTTAGAACTGTATAATACATTTATGATAGTATATAATAATTATACTATCTATACCAATCAATTACCATAGTTAAATTTTGTTTATGAAAATTGATTTCTAAATTCGTTTCTAATGTTAAGTGTTGTACCACACTACCACATAATATAAAAACTAATAAACAATGGCTTGGTAGCCAATTTTTATCTAAAAAGAAATTTTCAAATTTATAAATTTAGGAATGTTCAATGTTTATATAGTAAGTGCCAAAAAAATAAATGGTAACATTTAAAAATAATATTTTTACGTAAAATAAAATTATAAATATTTAATACCTAGTATTTCTTTCGTACACAAAATAATATACCTATATTTTTAGGTAGGTACTGAATAATGTATCATGCTTTACAACCTTATTTATCTAAAATATAAAAGCATGTACTTCTTAGAACATCCATTTAATTTTAAATATAAGACATTACATACGTCATATTTGATGTATAGTACCTATATATACAATTACAGAATATTATAATAGTTTTCTGTGAATACAATTTGTAGATTCGTGTACTCATTACAATTTTGTTGTTGAAGCCTTTTACCAAATGAAAAAAAAAATACAATACAATATTTATTAGTATTAATATATACCATTGGGCGATTCTAAATTTCACCGATTTTTAGGTATTCGATTATAGGGTTTTATTTATTACATGTAAATTCCACCGGTGCGTTTTTAATAACCGAAAAAAAATTTTAACTCCACTGATTTAATTTTATAAATTGATAAACAAATTTTACCAATACTATTTAAGTACATTCATTTATATACATATATAGGAGTGTTGACGGAAATTTACGTAAAATAAAAAAATAAATATTATTATATTATATTTTATATCTTAATATAAAATAAAATCAGTGTAATAATGTCTTTTAGATAAGTAGACAGTAAAATTGCTATGCAGCTATTTTAAAAATAGTTGTAATTGGTGGAGTTTACCATCAGCTAGTATAGAGTTTACATTTTTCCGGTATAAAAACGTACCGGTGGAATTTACATGAAAAAATGTTTTAAAAGGTGACAGTCGGTGCAATTTACTTGTGCCCATACCATTAGCTTTAGATTAAAAACATAGTGCAATATCGTTAAAAAAAATCTGGAATACATTATAACATTATACTATGTAATATAATGGTATATTTATAACGATGATGATAATCACGCAGTCATGCAGACAACAAAAGTTACGAAAAACAAACATCAACAATGTGTAATATAAAGTTATTCTATATACCTACTAAGATGTAGTAAAATACTATAAGGATATGCAATATTGCAAAATTGCTTTTTGCGAAAATGAGGACAAAGGAATTAACATAATGAATATACATATCTCATGTTTTTTCATGAAAAACTGAAGACTATAAAGTAGGTCTGCCTCGTAAATTGAATAAATCTACAACTAATCAAATATTTAGCAAATTAGAGGCAAATCAGGTTTTTTAATTTTAAAATCTATGGTATACCAAGCCCGAAAAAGCTGCATAAAAAATGTTATGTTTATAAGGAATTGAGAGGCAATTAATATATAATATACACGAGCAATTATTAATTATTATAGGAAACATAATTATAAAGAAAATCACGTGATTATAATTTATAACCGTAACATTTTATAAATAATAACAAACTTTTGTAATAATATATAATAAGCAGGCAGTGTAGACGCATAAACGCTACTATATACAAGCTTGAGCATTAAATGCTTTGAAGTTCGTCATTTCTATGACAGCGGACTCCTACCCTGCCAATTATGCACTTTTAAATAACAAATACTATAAAACATAAAATATCTCTCAACATAACTTCAAAACCAATTAATAAAAAAATCAAGTTTAACAATTACAAACAAATTTAAATGGCATAAAGGCTTGTTTCCATACAAACAAATAAGGCTTGTTTCTACTTCATTCGAAACAAAATGTTTAACATATTTTAAACTATCAAACTTAGAATCGACTCCAAACAAAACTTGGTCCGTGACATTTTTTCAAAAATGTATAAACTGATTCAATTATAACATATTTTGTTCAAAATAATGCATCAAACAATGTTCGGAATACGATTTGTTTGCATGGAATCCGGCCTAAAAGAAATACAATGGGTATCTTAATATTAAATTTCGATAAGACGTAACGATTCATACAACAAGAGAAAATACAATGTACAAAGTCAATTTGAACAAAATGATTTATTTACCAGACTTCAAAGAAAAATCATAGGGGGGGGGGGATATACGACACCCGAATCCTCTTACCTTGTAAACACGCCACTGAATGTTTAAAGGTTCTAAAGCGTTTTACATAGTTATGTTACCCATTAAACAACTTAATACTATTGACTAGGGAATTATTTATTATTATTATTTATTATTTAGTTACCAACATATAGTATAAACTAGCAGGATTTGAGCGCAATCACGTATGCCATATAATATTATAATAATATTCTTACGGTATAATGTATAAATGTATAATGTATAAACGGTGGTGACGAGTGTGCCACTGAGGGTGGTCCTTGCCATGTCTACGTCATAGATATTATAATAATATAATGTTAGCATTGTTAGGTACCAGCTACTGCACCGCGCAAATTCACGCACGCGAATCCACACATCACGCACCGATGCCGACGTACGGCGTTTAAGTATATTATTTTACGTTTCCTGAGCTCGCTGTATACACACATAATAATAATAATATATTATATGTGGGCCAACACGTGCCCACTCGTTGACGCGTACGCGCCGGCACTTCCGCAGACCTCCGCCGACGTTTTTCAGGGGTCGCAGTCGCGGGCCACCGCCGCGCTAAGGGTTGCGACGCGCGTGCATTACTTTTATTATTATTATTATACTGTGCGCAGACCACCTCTGCGCGCCGCGATTTCGTATTGTTTGTTTATTATTATTATTATTATTCGAGATACGATCGAACAGCGGTGATGATGATATAATATTATACCGCCGAACCGTGCGCGCCACAATGCGAGCTTAACGACACGCGAGTCTTATTATTATTACCATACAAACTTTTGTTAGACAAAATATATATACACTCGTTATTGCGAACACACCACCCCATTAACGCACTGCACACGACGGATCACGTAAGACCGTTAGAATTTTGTAAATTGCAGATTTCGAGCGGGTTTCGTATATACGTATCTCATAATTTATGTGTGCAGGGTGATTTTTAAAGCTGCTCATACCCACTTTTCCCTTTATGAGTACATATTTTATTCAAACTTTGATTTTAATTTTCAAATTCCTGACATTTTTTTACTATAGTTAGGTCCTGTGGTGATACAAACTTTTATTTTTCAAATGAGAACTCACATTTTTTTACTGCAAATTACTTAGCGGATGATTTTTTTGATTTTTTCGATTCATTTAAATCAAAATTCTAATGAGTAGTTTCTGAGTTATTAAAATGATTATACTATATAAGACGGTATAATAATCCTTAAAAATATAAACTATTCAACTATAACTTATAATATAAGATGGTAGTATTTATACTCTATCTCGGTTTCATTTATCTTCGAGCAGCACAGTGTACTCAGGGGCCTTTTTATTATTTTAATGTGTAAGTACCTATAGGCTTAAAAATATTTGTTCCATCATGATAATTTGTTTGCAACTGATCCCCATCTCCAATACAAAAGTTATGTATACGCCACTATATATTATACAGCTAGTATAAATTGTTCGTATATAATTTTATGTGTACCTAATGTGTAATGTGGAAAAAATGTATGTTCCTATTATTTTTGTTTCCAGATAATATCTGTTGAAACGGAGATTTACTGTGAGGACTTAAATAATAAAACCAGTTAGATTTTCAACGTAATACTGTCAAAACACTGGTTTGTAGTTTGTACACTGACCGTTTTATACTAATTTATTAAAAAATATTTTCAATCAATATTCTTTTTTTAAAATAAAAATAGTCTATATTAGGTACCTATTCAATATATACGTCAGGAATCTGATGTTGATGTTTCAAAATAACTTTTGAACATAGATTTAAATTCAGATCAAATAATATCTATTTACTACTTACTAATAAGTAATAAACTAATAACCATAGTAATAGTATCTAATTTAAAATTACGTTATGGCTAAAAAATATAAAATTTGTTTCTGTTCTTTAATTTAACGATTTATTTACAAGTAGGTACATTTGGTACGAAAAGATGATCAAACAACAAAAGCATAGGCATCCTTTAGAGTTTATGGACTTAGGGTTAGGAACCTACTCAACATTTGATATAGGTAGTTAAATATATATATTTTTATATTTAAAGAAATCTATTTAACATTATGATTGATAACCTGATTTTAAATATTGGGTAAGTTTATGTATCGTATTAGTTCAGTATCTATGAGTTTAGAAGTTTGAAATAATTTATAAATAAATATAAGTCCAAATTATTTTTAATATTAACTATCGGTGATTGAACGTAGCCACCGTATGCACTTATAAATTAAATTCTATATAATTATTACCTTTGATAAACCTAATGATATCCGTATAATAAATGTAGACAAAGCCAAAACTAAATATTTTCTGAAAATAATTTATAAGTAGGTGGACCTTTGTAAAAGATCATTATTGAAATATCAATATTCATAGGAGAAATTCAAAAATAATTAAAATTAAAATTAAAATTAATCCACGAGGTGAGTAAAGCATTTTTGATATTCTTCATGAATACTTTATCGTTAAAGAACGTCAGTAAAAAAAACATACTTATTATTTAAAAAAATTAAAAATATATCTATTCTTTCCATTTACTAACATAATGTTGAATCGTTGTTATACATACTAATAAAGACACCTCATAAGTATCTTTAGTATAAAATTAACTAAATATTTGTATTAATTCGATGCAAATAACTAAGACAAATAAACAATAACAAATATGCAAATTTAATTTGTTAATTCCAGCAGTAACTATTATTATAATTATTATAAACCTGATATTTATTTTTTATTTTTTAATCACTTGGCATTTAATAGGACTTAACAAAATGAATTTATAAGAAAATACGATAACAATGATAAACGTCAGTGATTTCACTGATTTAACCAAAGACAATTATTTAAACTTTACTGCGCTATAGTATTAAATATATTAAATTACAGTCTGTTGAAAAAAAACAGAAATCTACTCGTGTTTTAAATATAATTCATATCAGATAACTGATAAACTGTTACATAAACATATTATATAGTACTTACTGTATAAGAATAATATTTACGCTTACTACGTGCTACATGATATAAATTTATGAAAGCAACAATAATAACGCCTATACGGTTGTAAACTGTACATAATAATTACAAGGACATTTACAATTATTCAAGATTCGTTGTTTTTCTGACTATTTAATACCATAATATGTTTCAATTATTTATTCGGGATTTAATTTGAAGCATATATGTACGAGGACTGAGGATAAATTCGAAACATGTTTGGCTATAATTGTATTGTATTGTACGGCACTAATTGTATTTTATTGTGCATACGTCACCCACGAGAACCAGCATTAATAATAATATTTGTTTTAAATACAATATCCATAATTGTATAGGCGTAGGCCGTCGGGGAAGGTCATACATAATACATTAGTACGAATTATGTATTTTCACCTACCTAAAAATATAAAACCTTTACAAAATGCGATAACATTCCCTGGCTCCTAAATAAGTGTGTCATTCGTTTGATTTATATGACAAAAAATATCGGAGTCAATCATAGAAATATCGACTAATTTTACTGTTTTAATAATTTCCCATTTTTTGGTGGATGCCGCCTAACCGTAAACAATTTAAATGGAATTTATTAAATACACTGTAACATAGAAGCTTAAAAAAATTAAAGATACATGGGCATGTTTTTTTTATTGACATTTAAAGTTCAAATATTGACAAAATTCATCAACATTTCGAAAATTTGTAAATTATTTTGTAGTTTAAAATTTGTAAAATGTTCAATTTTTATAGCTAAAGATAGAAAATCAAAAACAAAGTTTCTAAGTTGTTCATACAGTAATTAGTTTTTTTAATGGATATTTTAAGTTCAAATTTGGACAAAATCATATATTGAAAAGAAAAATAACGATTTTAGTTATTCTGTTGAAATTTAAAAATATGATTCGTGGGTACTTGAAACTTTTAATGAAGTTTTGTTATTAATTTATTTTATTTTACTAAACGATAGACACACAATGATATTTTTAAGTTCAATGTTTTCGTCAACAATTAATTCAATCTACTGTATTACTTATAGTAAAATAAATTACTTTTATGTTAATAATAGGTACCTATCATATAAATATACTTATATACTAACATTAACTAAATAATATACTAATAATAACTTAGTAATGTAGGCTGAAAGATCGTTTAGAATCGTTTTTATAATATGCAATGAGTAATTTGATTCATCGTTGAATTCAAATTTAACATATCCATTATAATTTATAGTGACAAGGAGACAACTAGGTATAACAAGCGTACAGCAATGCGGTACCCACCTTTTTTGATTTCACGTTTAAAACAAAAACAAGCAAATTACAAAATTAAGCATGAAATTACATACTAGTTGTCTATATGGTATAAAAAAGTTTTAATTTTAACTTATTTTAAAATATGTGAACAAAAATATTATTATAAAATTAAATGTGTATATTTTATGTTAAATTGATAACACAAATAAAAAAATTAATTTTTAATAGAATGAGTTGCGCCATCTAGTATCAATCTTAGTGTATAATTATAAATGTCTACTAGAATGCGCGCAATAATACGTATAGCCAATTTAGGTTACTCGTGATGAAAATATTATGTAACACAATAAAATATAATAATATGTTTATATTTATAGATAATACAGAAATTTGTTTTGAAATCTTCAAAACATTATTTATTTAAAATCATTGAAAATATTAGACGTATATTATTAGGAAAAAGTTGCAAAAATTCCAGGGGGCACCCGGGTTTGAACCGGGGACCTCTCGATCTGCAGTCGAATGCTCTACCACTGAGCTATACCCCCACGATGTCTAATTGTATTTATCTAAGTTACTTAAGTATACATAAAAAATTGTAATCACAATAATAATTTAATTTTACAATACATTAATATACTAATACTAATTACTAATAACAAATTGTAAATATTTAATATTTAAGCACAAGTTTTTGTCAAAATCTATTAAGTTTTTTTGTTATTGATCAGAAAGATTGAAATGTTCACAAAATAAGTAGTAGGTATACAAGTAATTAGCAGATATTGTAATTGAATCAAAATGTCATTAAAATATGCAATATTACAATAATTATATGGTTTAAAATTAATTGAAAACCTATGTATATATTTTTCAACAAATATATGTAAAAAAAAAGTGTTAATATAATTTCAAAATAAATCCTTTAATCTTTTAAATGTGTATTTAAAATTACTTCATTGTAAAATAATAAAAGTATATAAATTGTAACGAATTATAGATTTATCAAAATTAGGTACTTTTTATTTAGGTTAAGCACTTAAATAAATATTTAATTTTGTCTAAAATAAAATGTTCATGAATAGTTATAATATTATACCTACAACTGTATTTGTATGATAAATGGTTAAGGTAATATGCCCAATTTGATAGGTTAGGTACCTACCATACAGTGGCGTACACGGTACACACAGGGGTTTGGGTGTTCAACCCCCCCCCCCTTTTAACTGAAAAATAATTATATATTTGTATACATAGGACAGATTAAACGGATTGACAATGTTGTCTAGGGTTCCCAGATTTATTTTTTAAAAATACGGGTCATTTTAAAACATACCTGTATAGTAGGTATATACAGTGACGTATTAACGGCGGGGGGGGGGGGGTGGAATCAAGCCGACCAGGGGATCGATCTCCCCCGTAGGGGTGTATATAATATGCATCATTTTTTGGAGTTCTAATTTTAGACCTCTAACTTAATAAAGCTATATCCCCCCTCCCACCAAGAAAAAAATTTAATTTTTGAAATAGTTTTAAAATAAGGTACATACGGGACGGGTTGTTTAAAATACGGGACAATAGTATTATTTTTTAACTTTTGCCGGGACACCGGGACGCTTCATTCAAATACGGGACAATCCCGTAAAATACGGGACGTATGGGATCCCTAATGATGTCGGTGTACCGTGGTACACATTTAACTCCTGAAGAGGTCATTGACGAGTTGGCAAAAAAACCAAGAAAACTAGATCTTGTACAGTAAACAATTAAATAATCGTTTTGATAAATATATATATAATATTATGTATGTATATTGTATGTATAATTTTTAATATAGCCCCACCCCATTGAAAATATCTGTGTACGCCACTGCTACCATAGGTTTAGTACCTCATTATTATAATTATATAATCTGTATGTAATACCCAAGTACCTACTATTTTTGTAGTACCAATAACTCCACCTGTATAAATAGTAGAGAAAAATAGATAGTTTATCATTGGAAAGGTATTGTCGAGTAGATGGTTGCACTCTTCAGCACTCTCAGTAGTTTTCAAAAGCTTAGGAAAAAAACAAAAAGATGTGAACTTTTAAGCAAAACTAGTTTTTGATAAAATACTGACTTTGTTTTATTGGTGTCGCTAAAAAACGAATAACCGCGGTAGATACTTTAAACTTTCATCAAATGTTTAAATAACTATTTTCTATACTTGGCAACATTTTTAAAAATATATTGATTCTTTATACATAAACTAAATATTCATAGGTATGATAGATTTTAGTTTTTTTTCAATAAATAATTTTTTTTTTTAATTCAAAAACAAATAATCGTAAATAATTGAAATTTTACCCAACTTTTTTTTAATTCTCTATACATATATGTAAACATTTTTAAAATATTTTGACTTTTTCAAGTTATTTATAGGTACTTTAAATTTGAAACTTTAGGTTCTGAGCGGAGTGAACAATTTATTAATTGATTTTTCAATGTTTTTTTTTTTGTCTGTTATTGCTTTTTGTGGCAGTAAAAGTGATTTGATTTTCTTCAACAGCATCATTTCTGGCAGGGCCCTGCAGGGGAGTGAATCTAGTTGGTACTTAGGTGTCAAAAGTAAAAAATTACCAATAGTATCTAAACGCATGGGTTTTGGGAAAAATAAAAAAAAATGAAGAAAAAACAGAAATTTTTTACAAACTTAATTTTGATTTTTGGTGTAAAAAAATGAATGACCGTAAATACATGACATTTTCACCGAATGTTCATAATTTATATAAGCATTTTCTATACATCATTCAATTTTCAAAATATTGTGATTCTTTTTATTTCTTTTAAAATGTATAAAATGTTCAATTTTTATATTGCTAAGAATTGAAAATTTAAAACAAGTAAGTTGTTAATATTACTACTAAAAAATCTAAAAAATTCATTATTATGGTTGTTTTTTATAGACATTTCACATCAAATTTGGTCGGAATAAGATATTTAAAAAAAACACTCATCATTGTAAAAACAATACATTCATCGCTTCTCTCAGAATCTAAAGTATAAAAAAAATTGAAGGAGAGTGGGAATTTTTAAACAAAAACAGTTTTTGACATAAACGATTTTGTTGTTATTCTGATGTAACTCAAAATCGAATAATCACACCTACTTGAAATTTCACCTAATGTTTATATTAGCATTTTTTTTGCATGAAAAATTACATTTAAATATATTTTGAAGGTTTTTGAGCTATTTATAAACTTTTTACATTTTTGATTATTTTTAGTTTTTTTTTTCTATTAATGTCAATAAAAATGTTTATTCAGTCAAATTTATTGAACACTTAATACAAGGTGTCTCATAAGTATAGTTCACGCTGGAATCAAAAAGTCTAAATAATATATAAGCTTGGTTATACTACTAATAGCAATATATTTATATGATTATATGCTGACACACCACACACCGTCTCCGTTCAGAATCAGTGTTCGTATGCAATGATTTATTATTGCATTTAACACATCCATTATAGTGACCTTCTCAATGACGAGGTATGCTTGCTCCTACTGTCCAACAGAATGCAACAGAGATGATTACCTACTTTCCCACTTTTTTAACATTCTTTTTGTAAGCTTGCAAGCTCAGTCGAAATAAACAAGTCGTTAATGTTCATGGCATGGATTAGTTTTCCTTAAATACTTTATAATAGCATATTAGCAAATTATAACTGCAAATTATGTTTTATAATGAAAATGAAAATTTCATTTACAACTATAGGAATAAAACTATAATTCATTATTTTGAGAAATTACGAAATGACATGCAAAATAAAAAAAGCCCAACAATTAATATAACATATTTTCTTTGTATCTTAATTTGTAAATTATATTTAATATTTATTAAATATTACGCGTAGTATATTAATATCAATCCCCGCCTACCTATGTAGTTAATAATTGTATTTTCAAGTGTAAAAATAATTTATTTTTGTAGGAATTAAAAATGAATTAATAAAATATATGAAGTGATGTATATAAAAATCAATTAGTGTTCATTATAATGTAAGTATAACAACTCGCTTTATCATTAATATTTATCAACCACACTCGAGCGATAAAAGTATTATATTACAAGTGGTTGCTATATTTCTTCTTGTTTTATTTATAGTTAGATTGTAAAAAATGATTATATGAGTAGGCACTTATATAATATATTATCACGTAGTTTGTTTTTACTTTATTATTTTATTTTATAAAAATAGACATTATGCTTAACCTCATGTAATTCTAAAAAAAGAATTTTGTTTATTTTGAGGTTTAATCTAGTTTTCAATTTTTTTTCGTGGGTCCGAGATGTGACATAAATTAGATATTACATTTATATTCATTTCAATCATTAAAATATATTTATCATGGCAATCGTTCGGAGACATATTTTTTGGCTTCTTGTCAAGTGGTAACTACGTAACATATTATACATGTATGTATGCACGTGAGTGTTTTATCTTTTTAAAATATAAATCTTTTCATATAACCAATGTCGATGAAATGTTCATAAACGCTTTTGTGAAATTCATTATAACGTTGATAAAAAGCTTTATAACTTGAAATATTCAGTTCTAAAATCCTGATCAAGCAGTATCTGCGAAAATGAAATCAATAAAAACGTTCTTAATCTAGGTGAAGGTAGTTTTTAGTTCAGAATAATTACGTTTATAATAGTGAGTAAAAAATTAATTAATTTATATAAAATAATATATTTATTAGAAACAATTTAAAACGAAACCAAAATTTTAAATTGCAGGTATAACGTATAAAATGTACAGTTTTATAAGTATTGGTATAATTCTCACACGCCTGGTATAAGTTATAACAACAAACTCAATCAGTTATTATTTATTTACTTTTTATAAATTTGTAAATATAATATATATCTAATTGGTACTTGGTAGGTATCATACTGTTGAACACTTGCAGTCAGTCTACACTTTATTTCTCTATTTTACGCTGAAACTAATAAATTGAAGCAAAAACGGTCGAAAATGATCATGATTGTGTTAAAACCAATGTCAAATAACCCGTTCAAAACCTAAAACCTTTAATATATTTTAATCAATATACAAATAATATAGTATGTATGTAATCAAATATTTTAATTAGGTCAAACACGTCGTTGAAAGGTAATTTGAAAAAAAAATTAAACCTAATCTATAAAACAATGTAATTATTGTTTATACGATTTCAATTTTTTAATGATTAGAATATGCTACGAATAGTGGTGAATAAAAACTGCATCGCTCAACATGTTACCATTAATGATTAATTATAGACACACATAATATTATACTATCTTTAATCAATGATATTACATACAATAAAATACACAATAATATGGCGAGCACCGACTGTTACACCGACAGTTACAATAACTGAATAACATAAATAGTTTTCTTAAATTATTCCACTATTATGCGGTTTTAACCAGTGCTTAAATTGGGAAAAATTTAGAAGGGGGATGCAAAAGTGCAAAAAAAAATGTCCGTATACCTGTTTATTTAAATATCTTATTGATGAGAATTTAATTAGAAGGGGTACGCATAAATTAATTTCTAAAAAGAAGAGGGACTCCGTCCCCCCACGTCCCCTCACAATTCAAGCACTGGTTTTAACTTATAAGAAATAGATAACATAATAATTTATCAATTGATGTATCAGCTGTTATTGTTCTATGCTATTACATAAAGTATAGACTTTATAATAGTAGGTTATGTTATGTGCATACATCTGAATAATCGTATTAATTAAATTAGATTAAAGTTTAGAGTTCATATTTTGGAATTTGTATGAAAAATAATATATTAATATACTATTCTTATGTCGCTTTTCCACAATACTAGCTGGCACTACTGGTGTCTGATGCACTTGCCAATATTAGTCATTGGTGCCACTTAACAAATATTGGGCTAGTCGTCTGTCATATATTCGGATATTCCACATAGCTGGTGTTCTTAGCCACCGTTAAGGATTATAGTAGCATTCGGTAAATTTTGGGCTGGTCATTATAGGTCATAGGGCGTATTTCCCAAATAAGAGCAGGTGTATATATTTAGTCAATTTGGCCCAAATATATTTTTTCTAATTTTCAATCAGTTCAAAATTAATAGATATGAGTGGCGACGAAAAGGTTAGTGTCTGCACTATAATATTATGTGCATAGTGCATATCGAAAAATTAAAAACAAAAAAACAAAGAGAAGATGGTGTACAATAAATTGTTTAAAAAGTAAAACTTGGCGAGTTTCAACAATATGTTGTTATACTTAATAAATAGTGGCACCTAAATTATTAAAAACTAAATTAGGGATGTCAAATAGCAATTCTTTCAGTTATCATAATCTTTGTTATAATTTACAGGTAATGTAAAAATTATTAATGTCTTATGAAAACTAAAAAAATATTTTCTAAAGTATGTACATAATATATTGGAATATATATTTGAATATTTCTGTAAATTGATTACCGTCAATTGTATATAGGTACTCTTAACTGGAATAAAATTAAAAATATATGGGACATTTTTAAGATTTTTTAACTGCTCCCTAGGTACTTACAAGGATACCGTGAGTCGTGACTCGAGAGACATGAAACATATTGCATGACATCCTCTATAATAAATGTATAAACTTATAAAACTACTTGTAAAATATTGCTATAAACCATTACTTCTAATTACTTTTACAGTTACAGTTCTTGCTATTACAGCTGTAGTTTGCACTAGTGCAGTCGTTACTTCACAACTTAAATAATGAACCATCAGGTAATTTCGAAAACTTTTTTCATAATATTTGACACAAACATGAGAAAATGTATTTCTCCTCAAGAACAATTGGCCAACATTCAGATTTTTAGCTTATTTCTTTCAAGAGACAGCTTTTTGAGTATATCCTACATTTTTTTAAGTTTCAAACCAGTCATTACTCACAATGGTTAAAAAGTAGGTACATATTTAGCAATATGACGAATAAAAATAAATAAATTTAAAGATTAAATAAAAGTAAGTTATAATGTCTTATAATTTAATGAATTAAATTACCAATTTAGCTGTAATATGGATATATAGGTAGGTACCATAAAATATCAATGTAAATAATATATAATATAACATAGGTACCTATTAAATACATTTTTAAATATTGGGATTTGGGAGTGGGCAGTTGCGTATATGAGGGGAAGATAGTTGGATAGCCCTCCTCCTTGGATTTATATTAGCAGTGGTGTTTTCTATAGTTTCATTCATACAGTTATAAACAGAAATGTTTGTATAATTTACTTATTTACCCCGCCCCCCCCCCAAAAAAAAAAGATTCATATCATGAGTAGTAATGCAATCGCAATGAATAATGATTAATATTTAATAATATACTAACAAACCTGTAGAATTTTATTAAGATTTAACTATTTAAGAGGAATATTATTTGTTGATAATCCACGTAGTCCTTCATAAGTCAAAAGGTTAAAATTGCACATCAAATCGCCTATCTTTTTATATCTAAGGTGTAACTATTTTGTTAAAGACAATGTTCGTCCACAGAAAATTGAACCAACTATCTATGAATATATGCAATAGGTACTCTTATACTAACAAGAGCGTATAGTGTATACAAGGGGGGATTGGGGGTCACATCACCCCATAGGCATTTTTATTATTTTAATGTGCATGCAGGAACATATAAGTTTAATATTCCTTCCGTGATAATTTGTTTGCAACCGATCCCCGTCCCCATACCGAAGTTATGTATACGCCACTGCTCACTCATATAATATTGGCGGACTACTCATATATGTGCGTCATACACATATCACATATGTACCTATATGTGTTTTTGTAAATAAATTATGATTATAATTATTAATTACTATACCTAATTATTTTTGTAAATTATGCTCATAAAAATGTTACTAAATATAATAAACTTGCCTGTATATAAATATAAATATTTAATCTATTATAGTATTATTTCTTAAGTCTCTTTGAAAACCAATGTTAAATAAATATACATTTTAGTTTTCTATAAAAAGTATAAGTTAAGTATAAATTAACAATTAACACAAAGATTTCATAATAAGCATAATTATATTTAGGTATATTATAAAAATCAAATAAAAATATTTAAAAAAATATTATAATATTATAATTCGCTGCGCTTGGACCCGACGAAGACACCATTTAAAAAATCTTATGATTTACCAAATATATTAATTTGTACAATTTAATTTAAGTTATTAAGTATTGAACAAGTCAATGATCCAGTTATCGAGGCTTTAAATAATAAAAATAAAAAAATATATAAATTTAAAATTTTTTTATTATTTATTATTACTGCATTTTTTTATCATAATTTTATTAAAATAATAATAATAATAATCTATAAACATTTATAACTTTCTTCTATAATCTATAGATAGTAGATTTGAAAATAAAATGATAATTTCTTCAAAATCGGTTTTACTTGTTATTTCTGATTCAATTGTCAATAGTGTTAACTCATGCAGAACACCTTTCTTGGTTCATAGTTGAACTTAAATAATTATTTACTCGTTTTAGAACAGAAAACGAACGTTTAGCTGAACAGTTGTTAGATGCCGTCGATAAAAAAATACATAGTAAAATTTCTACGTATGGATATACAATTATGAAAACTATATGACTTTTAAGCTGTAATAATTATTTTTAACATGACATGATAAAAAATAAATATATGTATATATTTTGTTTTGATACAATTAATACACAATAATAATGTATTAATATGTCAATATAAATTTATACCGCCCCTAAATGGACTAAAAAAATTTTCCACGCCGGGCAACAAGGTAGACTTGTCTCCCCCCTAAATACGTGCCTGTACAGTATAGGTGGTAGGTAGTAGGCAAAGGTGGGCAAGTTAATGAAAATAATTAACTCAAGTTAAGTTAAGTTAAGAGGACACAAGATCGATAAGTTAAAAGTTAACAAATTATAAATTTAACTCAATAAGTTAAAAGTTAATATAGAAAAAATAATTAACTTAACTCAGTTTAAAAAAAGTTGATCTATTTTTTAAGTAATAATGTAATAAATAATATTAAGAAATCTGAAATATAAAATGTCTACCATATAATATTATAACAATATGTCAATATAACGAATGGACTAAATAAATATCGCACACGGTAGGTAAACGAATGACGATTATGATAAAGTACGATTACGATTTACAAACAACGTAAGGGACTGGTCGATGCAAGAGCACTATAATTAATAATATTGTCTACAAGTATAGACCGGCATAATATTATCATGTATATATTATACACAACTATAACTATATACTTTAAACGATAATTTAGTTTTCAAGTTATTTTTAAAATTTTCTTTCCAATTTAAGTTTTATTTTTATTTTTATACTGATAATATCAGATAATATTTCGTTTATACGTAAATATTACTATTATAGTAATATTTACGTATAAACGAAAAATTTCAAAATGTTTTTAACTTATTGGTTTTTTTTTTAAATCAACTGAGAAAAGCTAAGTTATTTCAACTGTAAATTAAACTAGTTAAGTTCATAAGTTGATTATAAAACAAACTAACTAGATAAGTTAAAAAGTTAAAAACAAATTAACTTTTTAACTTAACTTTAACTTTTTAACTAGTTAATGCCCACCTTTGGTAGTAGGTACTAAGGTCTTCGTACTTCCACACATTCTCAAATTAATTTATTCTTCTTGTTCGTGCGATTTTTTCAAACCAATTTAATAATATAATACAAAATATAATGACGAATTACGACAATCGACAATCATAATTGTTATGGCCGTCGAACATTGACACGGACACACGTGTTTCCAATTATCTTTCGTAGAGTTACCCGTAATGTATTATGTATTATATAATTTTATTTTAGTAAACACTAGTATTTTCGATTTTCGTGCCAATACAAAATGGGTGGGGGCAGCATATTATTATTTACACATGATTACACGAAGAAACCATCAACATGTTTTCAAGTGCACCGATCGGAACCGAACTACCGAAGACGATAGCTTATCCTTATCCCATAAGGCCGTAACCGACGTGTACGTTTTTAAGCGGTAGAGATACCCAGACATCGAGTTGTATCGTGTATACACTAAAGGAGCGTTTTTCGATTCAAATGTACAAGTATAAAAAAATACTCAAAATCAGTAAAAACTAAAAAAGCACGACCGATTGAACGACCGACTTGCGCGGATTGTCGATACTCGATTATAATAATAGTCTGTGCTGACTGTCGTCGGTGCGCGCGCGCTCTCTGTTGGCACAGCCGTTCCAAGCGTGATCAGTCCCGCAGACGCGGACGAGCCGACGGCCGCCGAACCGCACCACCGTCCGACGAGGCGCTCCACGCCACTGCGCAGTGCGCGACAGTCGGACCGGTACCGCATGTAGTGGTCGTCGTCGTTCCCTCGCGTTTATCTGTTGCTGCAGTTGCTGTTTACACTGTGGCACACGTGTTATTACGACCGATAATATCCGCGTGTATGAAAAGTAGTCATATTATTAATAATAAAATTTATTTTTTATGAAATTCAAACACCACCGTATCTCGCAGTCGTCTCCGACAGCAAGCGAAAAGTCCGGGGAGTGGGAAGGTTTTCGTCCTAATAACTTCCGTCTCGCCACCGCGGCGATCGTACCGCAACTGTAGGTCATTCGGTTGTCGTTTTACCGCAAACGGTTACGTCCGCAAGGCATGCTAGCCCGCGAACAACAGTGGCTGCCTTTATGAGACTGTGTTTCGGCCAGTGGTGTATTCCGTGGCCCGGCCGAAATAGAACGACCACGATTACCGGCGTGCCGACAACCGACGTGTCGCCTCCGCCGGAAGAATACGACTACGACAACGACAGCGTATCGTCGGCAGTAGACGTGTTGTCAGCCGCCGAAGAACCAATGACGCGAGCGCTGCAGCCGTCCGACGCGTCGTCGTCCGCAGGTAAACGCGACGACGATCATGCTCGATAATAATATTGATAACAATTATATACTCTCGCATTTGATATATAATGTATAATATTATGTATTTGTGTTATTACCGTCTTCGTAGCCAGAAAAATCGTAATAAAGAAACAACTAGGTACATTATAATATGGTAATAATAACTAATAACACGATTAAAGGGCGTTCGCCGCCGCCGGCCGACCGAATCCGTTGCACAAGGTAACTCAGCTGGTCGGGTAACAATCGCACAGGTTACGCGCGCGCGTTTGTGTGTGTGCGTCGTCGTTTGGAATTTTTTCTTTACTTAATAACATTGATTATAAAAATAATAAAATATATATTAATATACTATTTATAGGGTTAAGTGTGTCGCGTGTATGTTGTACATGCTATCAGTCATCGCGGCGATAACAAAACGCACATATTTCGCGCGCCGCGTGACGGACTCGGTTACTGGCGCGCACGTATATGTTTTGCGGCGCAGTGATCGTGTTTGTGCGCCGCCGAGCCGGTGCTATAATAATAATAATAATAATAATAATAATAATAAAAAAACATGATATTTTCGTTCTTGACGGCACTCCCTTTCCCCGCGCTCGCCGGCAACAGTAATGCCACCTCCCTCCCGCGTTCCATGCCGGCACCAGCCGTGAAAAAAACACCTAAGTATAATCTCGTCGCACACTCTTATGAACAACTCTCGTAGTCTCGTGCTCTCGTAGGTAACCACATGATAATAATATTATCGTAGTGGTTGTTATTGTTATACCATGTTCGGAGCATGGAAATGATGGGCAAACGGACAATGGGTAATTTATGGCCGGTGTAGTAACTGGTGGACGGTGGTGTGCATTAATTGGCGGATTTCCTGAATAATAATGCCCGTGTCATGAGCTGATTATTGGCTATTAAAACCGTATTATTGTAGAATGTAGATCTTATTTGTGTACGTCCCATACATATTATTTCGTACAACCGTGACTGCTGTATATATTGAATCATTGATAAGACGTGTTTGGTATAGAAATACGTTCGGTTATTGTACGGTATTCACAAATAAGAGTCGACCAATAATTTAAATATGTACGTATACAAACTTAGATCAGTACCGTTTTACAAAACTTAAGTGCTAAATCTTATGTATGGCTAATTCCTCTCCACCGTCATCTTAAAATCCTTCATACGCCACTAAACTTTTAATGTTGTATACATTTCAATTTTTATTTTTTTTATCATTTACTCTTGTCATTTAAACTTATTGTGCTAAATTGTATAGATTGTTTATGTCAAAAAAAAATTATATTATGCTGTCAATAAATATTGTTATAATATAATTTGATTAAATATTTAGTATTGTTTTTAAAATTGAAAAATTATCAATTTATTATGATAAAATCAGCCATTAGGTATTATGAATTAATTATGTATTGTAATTGCATGCATTCGTTATTTTATATTCTATAAAAAGATATAACCATTAGCAAATAAACAGAAAAAAAAAGTAATTGGGTAAATTTGGTACAGTTTTCCTCATCAAATAAAATATTATAATTTGTAAAGTTAAAAAACAAGACAGATCAGTAAAATGGAAACTCTAAACATCGATCTAACAATTTAAACTTTAACAAAATATAAATATTCGATTGTTTTTAAAATATGTCTAATCATGCGGAATATATATAAATAAACAATACAAATTAAACTTTATTCTTGTCCTAATAATTGAAAAATTACGAACAATTAAACCAATGCCGGAACCAATCCCCTTAAGAGGACGCTACACTGGTCATTTTCAGCGCGTTCTCTCGGCCGTTGTAAACGTTTTAGATATGATATTATAATTCTAAACGGCGTTGGATTTTGCGAACGTAATTTTGATCGAAAAGTTAAAACGTGTATAATAATGTGCTTAATACTATTTCTATAAATATATTTTGTAATTTTAATTCATCGTTCTTGGATGATTATCAACGAAGGAAGAGACGTTTTTGTTTGTTGAACCACGTAATCGCGTTTTAAAATTAGTTTTACATAACTTCTGTAGCTGTTACCAAAACCGGTGTTTATCTCATGAACTAAACTGGTTTTTGCTGGACAACCGTTTACTATCGCTTTCTTTCGTGTGTTTAATTTTAATCTTTTCTCATAAACAATTCAAATACCACATCATCATTGTGGTATTAAATAAATATTTTCCGATTTCAATTTTGTTCTTTGAGATTTAATTTTCAAATAAGTTAGGGGTATAAAGAATAAAAATGTTTGTGCGAAGTTTTTATTTTTAATTATATGTTTTATTTTATTTGTGTAAGTCATTTAATTAATTGTCTGATGAGTAGGTAATAATTAATGAATATAGAAACGCCTATAAAAGACATTTTATTCATTTTATTACGAATTAACTTACTTGTATTACTAAGTATATAAATTACATAATGTAGGTCCTTACTTAATATTACCTTAAGTTAGTATTTCCTCGTAAAAGATATTGAATGCTGTAGACGCATATTTAGATTGTAGGCTATATTTATTATTTCATAATAAGCAAAATAATTTAATGGTTATGCATTTATTGATGCACTTGAAAATTTACAATTATACATTTTAATATTTTATACGTAAGTTATGTAATGAAACATAATATTGACAATTTGTGGTCAAGGCTAAAATCGTTCTACTAGTTCTGCCTTTGGTTACTCTTAAACAGTGTTGTTCTCCCTATTTAATTTTCAAAATAGGTTCTTTTGGCTCAAAAAAGTATTATTTTTAACGCTTACTCAGTTTATATGCAGATATTAAATATATCCCCACGCTGTTTTTTTTTATCTCACATTCCCAATATCAAATTACAAGCCTGTATGGTGTGTAATATAAAATTGTATCTTTATTGTATCTAAATCTGTGGTGTTTAATTTTCTTGTTATATCTAATAATATGTTTACAGTTTGACAATTATTTATAAATAATATACGACTATCTAATATGTTCTATTTTTATACGTATTAATTTAACGAGTATCTGAAAATTGGAATTACTATACGACATACTTTAATATTATACTATTATTTCTCATATTCGGGGTAAATTTAGTGCTAAATTAGCTTTATAAATATATAAACTGCTTGTCTAGTTTTTTGAGGTTAATCCTTTTCAATATTCTCCAATGTCTATCTATGCTTTTAAAGTCATTATTAAATTAATTTTATTATTATATACTTAAAATTCATTAGTTACTACATGATTACATTTAAGTACTTAAAACAGTTAAACCAAACAACAGTTATGAAAAAGAAAGGAATGAATATAAAATTATATAATAATCAGTGTATTACTTTATATAAACTATAATTTATCAAGTGAACTGATTTCAAGTCGGCGTAATATTCAAGTTTGGATAGAGCCTACTAATAATTAGTAGGCTCTATCCAAATTTACAATTATATCAAATATTATTATAGTTATAACATCGATAATAATAATATTAATTAATTACTAACCATAAGAACAATCTGATCACTGCATATAATATGTTCACCGTTCAGCATATCATAATATATATATCACTGGCCTGAAAATTATTTCTAAAAAAATTTGAACTGAACTGTTAAGTTCAACATTAGAATTACTGTTGTTTTATGAGAAATAAAAGTTTAATATATTTGTAATTATCCTAATAATTGTTTGTTATAGTTCATAAACAATAAAGTAATCTTGCTATAGGTGTCGAATTCAAATGTACATATTGTTTTGGTGATGGCTGATCGCTGATAAGTCAGCTGATATGCTGTTGATTTATTAATTATTACCATAACACCGTGTATCGCGTTGACTGATTTATTGTGTATAATATGCAATATTAGTTATTACCAATAGAAAAACGCCATCTTATCTTATTTAAGCTAAAATTAAACATAACGTTTGAAATAATTTTATCTCAGTTGAGCCATTGGTTGAAGGCATTTGTTTTTGCATTTTATTAATTTTATTTTAAAATCAATTATTTATGCGTTCAACCAATACGGACAATGGCAATACCAATTGTTAAAAAGCATTAAATTATGCAATTATTGTCATACACACAAATAATGGGATGGCCTTAGTTCCTTCCAACATTTTTAAATGTTCTCAAAAAGTATATTGGAAAATCGAAAACGAATAAGGACTGAATTAGATAAAATGTTTATGCATGCAATTAAATAATCGGAGACGACCAGTTTTTGACGACGGCGGTCAGGCAACACCTGTTTATCACCCCCCCCCCCCAACAAGTTAACTATCCGTGTACTATTGCCACGCCCCTGCAGCGCTTCGTCCGACTACCTTTCTTAACTTGAACAGAGTATACATAAATTATTTTAATTTGAAATAATAGTTTCGTATTGGTTATTCCTTATTTCTATAGCGTGCAGCATTTTAAGTAAAAAAACAGTATTTAAAAATCAAATATTGTTTATTTGTACCTACCGTATTTAAAAAATACTAGCTATTATTATATACAGGTGTCCCACGTCTATTTGACAAATGCAATAACTTTTTTTCGATTCAATATTTTTAAGTTTTTTTTTTTTTTGTAATGATTTGTAGAGCTTTGCGTTATAATTTGTATATCTTATATTTTATTTTATTTTTTTACAACAAAAATAAATAATTTAAATTTTGTATTTAATATTTTTCTAATAATCCAAGATAGCTATTTCATAAATAAGTATTTAAAAACCATTTTGGCGTTTAAAACTTTTAATTTGGTTAAGTCGTTAATTTTTAAACAATTTTCAAAGTGTGTGAAAAATCAAAATTATTTCTTGCTAATCACTGTTACTGCTGTAAAAGTTATTGCATTAGTCAAATAGACCTGGGACACCCTGTATATATATATATTAAACAAAAATAAACAAAAATACAGAATAAGAAATACAAATACAAATACAGATGGCAAAAAAAAAAAAGAAACAAAAAACCAAAAAATACTAGCTATTAATGTTATTAATAATTAATATTATAATAAATTATAATTGTTAATGTATTTTTTTGGCACTATTTAAAGTTAGTTGAATTTTAATGCGGCCAGATGAAAGTTCTCCTCTTTTAATCAAAAACAAATTATCAAAATCTGTTTATTATTCTAAGTGAATGTGTCATAGCTTTCCTGTAAAGTAGTTGTTGATTTCCGTACGGATTTTTGTATATCTGCCTCGCCACGTAGCTAAAAATTGCCCGAACTTTCACCCCTTAATAAAGAACCGGCTCAGACTAACTTAACGTAATATAAAGATAGAACCTTAAGATACCTTAACCTACCTTGGTAAATAATAATTTTAATATTACCTTGTCATAACTCATAAATAATACTTGATACTTCAATGAATTGTAGTGCATCGATTAAAGTATCCCCGAAGGCACGACGGGCCTTTACGTTTCAATGTAATTAATTATTAACTATTGATAATATTAAATTCTATCGATGTACAAATCAACAAGTAGCCTACCTTTACATTATTTACAATACAAAATTGTTTTGCAGACATGGCGGCTTCAGTAGATGCTCAAGACTTGAAAACCTTACTGGAAACAAAGGATTCTTTGATTCGTAACCTGGAAACGTTACTTCAGGCCAGGAACAATGAAATCCAGGAGCTCCGGTCTCATTTAGACATGTTTCAGAGTGTTTTTCCGTTTAGCAATCCAGTGTCACCCACTAGTACGCTGCATCATCCTCACCACGCGGTGGCTGCTCCTGTTCATCAACAACAAAGCCAAAACCTTGTTGCTAAATCTCTTACGTCGCTTCTGGATGGTATAGCTAGGCCGCGTAAACAAAGGGCGCAAGGTATATCTGCCGAGCCTCAGAGCCTAAGCACTATACAAGAACTGAGCCAAAAGAAATTTCCTATTTATCCAAAAAACGACAGGTAATTAATAAGCATAACATAATTTAAACCATTATTTATTCAAACATTTAATAAGAGTTACTCGGTATTTGGTGCTAACTGATTAAATTACATGGCTCTAAATTCAAATCATTGCGCAAAAAATTGCATTTATAGTATAGTTTAATGTAAATTGCACTACAATAGAAACTATTAGTATAATGGTACCAATATATACTCATGGCTAAATATATATAGGTAAGATCGCATTGAGACGCATTTTCATTATTGGATGCGCACGTATAGTACGTGCTCTGTGATTTAGCATAGGAAGGAATCTCAGCTGGCAGGGATTTTTATCATGGCTAAATATATTTGTATTGATTTGATAACTGATAATTGGAAGTAATAATATACACTGCCAGTGGTAGCTAGGGAATCTGCGTATTACAGTTGGCAGTTGCGATCATATCTATATATTTAGCCATGCCTCTACTTATAAAATCTTAAAAATTAATGTGTTGTCGTCGCGGCAACATTATGATTTAATAATATTATGCGCCTATCAACCTCCACCACAGAACCGCGATTTTGGTCGCATCGCATATTGAATACTGCCAACCGATACACACATATCGTAGAATAGATTACATTTAATATAGCTAAAATGTCTTATTAGTTATTATAACTACATTAAATACCAAAGACCTTGTGTTACCATATTTTAGTTTCCTACCTTTATGTCTATAACTTTTAAGCATACGTACATACAAGAATACAACACATAAATTCACAGCATACACATAGCTCGTCAGTCATTTCTCGACCACTGTTGACCTATGAGCTATAGGCACACCACTAAACACATACACTAACACACATTTAAATTTGGTCGGTTTGGTGGTAAGTGTAGAACGGTAGACGCTTATAAGTATTTTGGTGAACATAATATTGGGTGTGCCTAATATTATTTTTATGTTCCTGGCCCGTTTAAATTGTTTATAGTTTATACTTTATACAATTATTTCATATATATTTATCATTTATGATGTTCACATTTGCATAGCAAGTGTATATACTAAAATAATGTAATAAACTAATATACTGTTGAAAACTTGGAAATACTATCGTAATTCGTAGCATATTATTTTTGAATGTTCAGAATAATAGGCGCATCCTTAATACACACGTAACACGTCCTTATTATGGACCACCATTTCCAACAATATATTATTTACATAAGATAAAATCCTATTCATATTAGTATTCATTAACTATATTATAATATTAATTTAAAATGCAATTTTAAGTTGGACCTAAAGCATCGTAAAGCCTTAATTGATTCTTCGCTACAATATTTAATTAGAATATAAATTGTGTTGACCAGTGTAATCAATTATTGTGCATGTGCAAGGTTGAACAATGTCGCCTTGTATAGTTTAATTCCAACCTATATTAAGTTCAAATACTCCAAACTGTATAACAATAATAAATGCAAATTGTTAGTGGGTACTTTATTTCATTGTCAATTGTAAACTAAAATAATTACGCAAATATTTAAATAAAATAGAATGCTAATGAAGATAGCATTATTTTGCTATCGACATAAAAATATACGGGTTTGGTTCTTTGTTTATTTTTCACATTAACGACTGGTTAGTTGCTACATTAAACTTTAACTATCCTTTTATCCAGAAAACACATAACTGAAAACCTGTTGTTTCTAAGCAAAGCTAATGATAAATGATAATACAGTGAAACCTCCAAATAGCGGACACTCTCGGTCACAGAAACTTCGTCTGCTATTCAGAGGGGTAAAATTTTAAAATTCATAAAGGGTTAATATAATGTTGATAATAATAATTTTTGTTATAATGGTACATATTATAATAATGTTTTAATGATACACTCATATAATGATTTTAGTATGTTCTGTTAAAATACATATTTATATAAGTATTTAACAATAGTGGCGGCGCAAACTATTTTTAATAATGGGACAGCAAAACCTATACCCACTATACAGCGGAGAGACTTCTCCGATTTATTTTATATGAGTATTATTCAACTCGTGCACTCTATGCCATATAATATATCCGTATAAAAAAAATGGTAGGAAGAATAATCACTAGGAAAACAATTGTTATCAGTAAAATACGACCGCTTATCTGCACTGTCGTAAACAATAACTAAATTTATTTTGATGTCATAAATAATATGAGATATTTTACATCACTACATCTATATTATACTGTTATACCTATTGATATCTTTAAAACGCTGAATATTAGATACACTATTTTATTTTTTATTTGTTTTGTTATGTTCTCTGAGTGAGGTTTAACAGTAGATATTTAATGGTTGTAATGAAATTAAATTAATTATTTGTTCTTGTTTTGTATATGTCTATAAACACATTTTTGAGTGGGAAGAGTGCCCTAAAAACGTATAGATTATAATGTTGACAGGAATGCCAAGAGAAGAAATTTTTAAGCTTATCCAGAAAACATTTTGCATTTATTTTACGCTACATATATTTATGGTTTATTATTTACATTATAGAAGATTTATTGAATTGATAGTTAAAAATTAAGACTTAGAAATATTATGCACTAGTTCACTTCGATAAATATATTAATCGTCATCATAAACACACATAATACATCATATAAGAAAGTTTATCGTTGTAAGATCATTATTCTTCATAAGTTTCGTCCAAGTATTTATTTAAAGTGTCTATAAAAATGTGCGTGTATATTTTTTAGATTTTTTGGTTAAATTATGAACTATTTATGATGAAGCTTGTATTCAACTTTTAATCTATTTGGCAATGTAAAAATTGTATTGACAGTTATGTTTTTAGACATCCAAAATAAGCTTAAATATTTAACAAAAATAATACCATGACACATGTAGGAAATGATAATATAAACATTTGGTGAAAATTGTAAGTAACCACCTACAGTTATTCGTTTTTGAATTACAACAAAATAAGAAAATAAGTTGATATATAATTGATGTTAAACGTTAATAATTCAATTTCGTTAAAAATTAAACTTCAGACGCTCGTAAAAATACATTTGTAGAAAAATGCTCAAATTTTTTTATTACAACTGAAACAACTTTTGGAGAATCTAACCTTGTACTAAATTTTAAATCGTGTATATATGAATAGTAAAAATAACAATGTAATATGAATATAAGAATACATTTTTTTAATATTTTTAAAAACAAAATTTTTTTTTAATTTGTTTGTTTGTTTTTGAGTTAAATAAAAAAAAAAATAAAATCGAATTTTGTTTCTTAAAAATTCTTGTTTTCCCTTACTTTTTTTTTGTTTCATCGATTATTATCGAATATTATTATTATATTATAAATACGGGAAATTTTCAACGTTGACCTCTCAAAAGTACCAACTAATTAGATCGAATTTTCTACCAAAAACCACCTCCAAAGTTGAAAATCAAAACAATTTTTTACTCTGCTCAGAATCTAAAATATACAATAAAAATAAAGGCTATTAAATCAAAATATAAGTGTATTTTTAATTGTATATTGTATATTGTTAATGCGGCATGAGGACGCACTTGAAATGATTTTGCGGTGGCGTTATATTGAGGCTATCTACACCACTAGCTATATGGTATTTATTTATAATCTTAAAGACTATTCCTGTAAAAAAAGTTTTTTTATTTTGTTTCCATACACAGGTTTTCATTACACGACGATGGATATTAAAAGTCCGATTAGTCTTATATATTCTGATTACAGAAATGTATTATCAAAAGTGGTCTATTCTCGTTCTAATATAAGTATAACAACGTCGCGGCCGTGCCATTTTGTAATTTGTATACACTTGGCATATTATCAATTTGTCACAACGTTTAAACTTATAATATTACGTCTATTAGTTTACGATACACTGCACGTTTCAATCAAAAAACGATCACGTCTCACGGACCATGGCATTTAAATACCTATTTTATTTATTACCGCTATTAGTTGTATAAACGCTTATATCTGTGATCATTAATTTGATATATTATTTTTACAACTCATACAATATTTAATATACGCAGGAACTTCATGTAATTGAATTATATAAGAGTATTACTCATCTGTACTTAGTAAGATATTATTATTATATTATTATCTATGTTTAAAAATACAAACAAGATAATAATGTAGGTAATTAATAATAATTAATAAGTAACATGATAGGGTCAGGTGGAATAGCTATTATTTCAGTAATATACGTACTTGTAATTATTATAAACCTAACAAAAGAGATCCCTTTAATTGTCATCCTAAATTAAATAATGGTTAGTACTACTACTTGGTAGGATCAGTAACATACACATTGGTGATATTTTTTTTTGGGGGGGGGGGTTGGTTTAATCCCCCCCCGCCAAGACTGTTTTAAATATATCGAAACGTAAAAATGTTTTTATAAAAAATATTAGGTACTTAATATATATAATTATTTTTAATAGAACCCCTTTCCCAACGTTTTTGTGTACACCACTGGATATGATTAACTATGAACCAAGTCTCGGAAAAACTAGGATACAATGAACCACTTGTACATGTATGTATTACGCCTATATATACAGTGCTTCTGTCAATGGCTTTTAAACTAATTAATATTTTTTAAATACCTGTTTAATTTATGAAACTATTTTAAAATATGAATTACTGAAAATACCAATAACATATTGATATTATGTTATACGTTATATTGTTATTCGTATACAATTAAGATAGAAATCAACAATTAAATGTAAAAAATCGATTAGTTGACGTAAATTTTGGTCAGTTAATGTGTATAAATGTATGTATAATAGAAGTTATGCAAATGTTTTAAGGAAATAACATATATGTATAATGTATATACTATATATTAATATACATCATACGGTATATCGGTAATGCTACTATAGGTGAAATATCGGTCATTAGAATTTCACTAAGCTGTTTTCTTCTGTACTTATACATTTTTATTAAATGGGGTATCGCCAACATATTTCACAATAAATTACTATTATAATACTATAATGATTGTCGTAAACACAGATTATAGTGAAACAGACGGACTCTGTTACTTGAATATTGTTTATTTTCTTTCTTAGATTTCGATAACGACCTCTAGACTAGGTCATCATATTAATCTACTCATTACTCGTATAATATTGAACATCAGACATCAACGCATAATACATTTTATTTATCGTAATAATAACTATAATATTGGACACCATTTTTTAGTTATAATTTTTAATGTAGGTATACACTTAATGCATAAGATATTTTATTCTTGGAATATTTATATGCGTTTGAATTTGACTCTTGCTAACGTGCAATTTTTTCAAATATTTTTAGAACAAGTAGCAGAAACACTGCCGGTTAATTGTAACTTTGTATCAATTTAAATCGCAGGCTGGTTGTATTATAATATTGCACAATTATTATTGCCTTATGCGATGGCCATGGACTGAATCGTTGTTTTTCAAAGTATGTAAATATGTAAAAATACGCAAAAATCGACAGAATTAAAACATTTTTTTTTTTAAGATTCGTTTGTTGTCGACCGGTAAACATTTAAATAATATTGTGTGACGTCTGTGATAACAATACAAATAAAAATCATAATAAAGAGTGTTACATTATTGTAGTAGTAAATAAACACTGTAGTGACGAGACTCGGGCACCCGGCCACGATTCATCGTGACATCATGGGACGTCCAATTATCAATTGTGCGTTGTACATCCTGCATTTTAATATCGTACAAATGTACAATCATTATTATTATTATATATTGATGCTTAAACACCGCCGGCCATCATATTATATTTAAATGCATTTTCGGTCGGCGTTTTTATATTATATTGATAGTAGTGCAGACGGAACATAACGATATATTTTATTGAAATCCAACGCCGCGTAGCCGGTTTTCTCGTAACCGTGATATTTTAGTCACGCCGTATACGTAGGCGGTATTTGCTATTTTTGGATATAAGTGAAGGAGAGGTAGGCAAACTATACGTCTGTATTAATACATAACAATAAACACGTTGTAACAAAAGTTATCATCGTATGAAGGGGAGGGCGAACGGTCTCTTCAACCCACTTCCTGAGAGCCGGATTGGGACCTCACGACGACGATGACAGTATACAATTATATTACTATATATACGTCGGAAGGATTCAAAGTTTTTCATCCCATGGAACTTCGTCTCTTCTAAACATTCTGGTGGCTTTCAAATCATTAAGTACACCGAAAGTTTATGTTTGATTATTTATAATTTTTTTCCTCCTGCCAAATATTTACGACTCCCAGTTTACCTCTGATATACCGTGGCATCACCACCCCGTGGTCTTAGGAACTCGTCACAATAATGTATGCCCCCCATAAAAAAAAAAAAATATATATCGTAAGCAAACGGGCAGCAGTGCTCTGTCGGTCGGCGCGATCTGCGTTTTTTTCGCGGTACCCACGTACACGAGGAGGACGGTTGAGGTAGATAGAGATGAACCTCAAAGACGGATGAGTGGAAAAGGAAGGTTTGATCAACGAAATCTGCGCGTTATAAAAATAGTATATTTTTCTAATCGAGTTGACCTTGGGGCGGGTGCGCGCGCGACGTTCGGACCCGGTGTGTCGACGACTAAGCGAAGCCGTCGTCCGGCGGCGATGCCAAACTTCTCTCCCATTATTCGGTCGGCCGTCTCCTCCGCCGCCGTCGATATAATGTCCGCGGTGGTTCGGTGTCGCAAAATGCGGTCGCTCCACCATCATCTATATCGTTTGTCATTAATATTATTATTGTGGTCTTCTTCGTCGTCGTAAATATTGCAACTGTGATCATTGATAATGTCGTAACGTCATGATTTATTATTATTAAGCGTTACGGATTTCGACCTACGCGTCGCCGCCGACGGACTTTGAGGTCCTTTTGCGCTCAGATACCTCAAAACACTCGTCAGACTTGGACGTTTCCGAACGTTTCTCGCGATCCGAACAAACGAACAGCCGATGGCGAGAAAAGATCGACCTTGGTCGATATGGTGCAGCTGTGATGTGATATTATTTATCATCTGGATTGTGGATTGTTGCCGGTGCGATGCTCGACCGAGGAGACCCGACGGCCGACGCGCGATCGTTTTGTCGCAGCCCGTTCGAGTGAAGACTTACGGAATAAAATAATATTATAATACTTACGTAACCGACGATGGTTTGCCGCCATCTGGTGGACGACGGCGACGACCGACGTTTGTGCATCACTCGACAGATAGATATCGCTGCGATTAGCTTGGGACCGATTTCGTTCGCACATAATCAAAAATAGTGTTTTTGTATTATGTACCTGCCTTTATTATATATTATTTATAGCAAACGATTATTACGTCATAACTCGTAGTATATTAGTCATTGTACTATTATGTACACTAAAACATCGGAATAGATTTTTTTCACTGTTTAAACAAAATGACACATGGTTTTATTGTCGTAAACAAACGACGATGTTATGTGACATAGTACTATAAATGCACGGCTAGAAATCAGCGTGATTTAAAAAGTTGAATGAAAAATTATTTTTAAAATACTGATTATTGATTACTAAAAAATTGTTTGGGATAAATTATGTTGGATTGCCACGAGGAATTTAGAAAATATTGATTTCTTGAACACGTCGTTCGATGATTTGGAGAGATTTTGATTAAGCTTGAGTACAATTTATTTATAGCGTTCTATAAATCTGCTCATTAGAAATACAAATGTTGAATTAATGATTAGGATTATCGAGTATTTATTCGCTGTATTTTTGAAGTTGAATTCGACGAGAAAAGGGGATTACAACCGCTTTTTAATAACATTTATTCGTTTCGTTTTACCCATCGAGGGGACACTGAGAGTAGCATTAATGGTCTTTGAAAACATAATTACATTTTACTCTCCGACCACGATTATAAAGAATGATTTTTATTACCTACCTAAATTTCTTTATAATCGTGGTTTAGTCGTTTAGACAGATTTGTAAACTGAAGTTTGGACTACTTTGGTTGCCACGACATTGTCGCCACGAATGAGAGGGAATTGTACACACATTTGATCGTAAGTGCATCATTTTTTCCATAGATGGAATGGGTATAACTTTATAAGCTTCAATACTATATGTGTATCTATAGGCTATAATAATATATAAGAGAAGTATTGCTTAAAGTCTCATGTCCGATTTTAAAAAGCCCCGCATAAAATTGAAAAGCCACATTTTACCCCCTATGAACTTGATTGTTTTGTTAGCTACACTATAAAGCTTTATACTTTCATTTGTGTATTTAAGAGGATGCAAGTGTACTGTTTGTTTTCTCTCTCTGGACAAGGGCAAAACATGGGCAAAATGCATTCACATAAAATCATTTTTTACTTATGTTTTTGAGTAATTTTACAGTATAATTACCCATTACAAAAATTATTGAGAAACAATTTAAACAACATTTATATTTACAAAATATATTTTCATTTTGAAAGTTGAAAACAAAGTCAAAACATAAAAATTAAATTTCAAACATGTAATTAATTACCTATTATTTATATCTTAGAAATATAGCTATTTAATGTTTTTACAAGCGGAATACACACCAATATTTTGCAGGGTCTCGTGTGGCTCTCTCCTCCGCTCATTTAGACTACTGTCCTACTTAAAGGTTGTGGTTATCACTGAAACTACTCTTTCAAATTTCGATTTATAAATACAACCATTTCAAAAATAATCATCTCTTTAAAAATGTACAATGAAAAATTTGTTTTTCATTTAAAACAAAAGTTTTTACCGCTACAGCAAACATTTTTTTAATTGCTTAAAAATTTAATGATTTGATAATATAGTTCTTACCGATATATACTTAAAAATTCCAAAAATTAAAACTTGAATAAATGTATTGTTAAAGGAAAACTTGGGATAGGGGAGGGGGTGACTGTATGGGAGAGCTTAGTGCATCATTCAATATATTATTTTTATCGTAGAAAATATTACTAAAACTATAGATACTAAATTTTACATTGTATAGATACTTTTTAAAAAATGTAATTGGCTCAAGTAGTCTAGTGTGTTTTACGTATAATTATTCGTTATAATAAGCGACCAGAAAATGTGTCGAGTTATTATATAGGCTATTGTGTGTTAATCTTTTCTTTTATTAAACATAACTTACTATTCTAAATTCTAATCAGTATTTAATTGTGCAATCATTTTTTTTATCCGTGTTTAGTTAACTCTCGGTTAGACTTTAAACTTAATAACTATTCCGTATTATCTAAAGACCTGAGATAAATAGACCTAAATCCTAGACTTCTGTGTTCCTGTGAAATGATAAGCTTATCATGTTTTTATAAGTTTTAAACAGTCAAGAATCAATAACCTTGTATTTCTTTACAAAATAAACTCATTCATTTTAATCATTTTAATATAATACCTGTAATTGTTTTTTTTACTATTTTCAATTAAAGATGGTAAACAATTATTCTTAAAAATGGTCCATTTCTTCAAATTAAAATACTTAAAACTGAAAGATATTTTATATTATTTGAATTACTTTTTCTGATAAAGGTATAATATTATTTAGGTATTCTAGATATTTACAGCTGTCTATATAAAGCATGGACTATAAACGTATTATGTTATTCCAGCTCTTAAGATAGGTAATTAAATTATATGCAAATACCTATTGGCTATTTTAATATTGGTACAGTCATATTATTATAACGTTGACTATGTTAGTATGTATAAAAAGCTTAATTACTACCTAGTTCCCATGATGCTTTGATACATATGTGTTAAACTATACGTTATTTTCCAGCGATATTTTATGCGTTCTAAATAATAAGAAAACAATTGATTTAAGGTATAACATTATAACTTAATTATTTAAACCATTTGATTCATACAAATGAACTTCAGTAGGTATACAGGGGGATTCACCAAGCATGCTCACCTCCTTTTTTCTTTAATAATACAGTTATTTTCCAGTTATAAACTCCACCGATTTCATATTATAATTTTTATAATTTTTTTTTATTTCAATATTATTTAAGTACATTTATTTATTTACATACGTATATATCGATAGATATAGATTCTATTGTATATTTTTACACTAATTTAGAAAAATTATAATTGACAATAATGATCAGTAGTTGCCAGTTGGTTTATAAATAAATTGTATGTTGGTTATAGCAATGTTTATTGTTATTATTTATCATATTATTATATTTCATAAATTAAACTAATTATTTTCAAAACTGCTTAACACTTTATTTTCACAACACCACTTTTCTTCAACTGACTTTAAAACCTTTTGTTTATAAGATTTAAAATTATTTAAACACGGCAACGTTTGCTGACTATTTCATTCAATGTATTCATCTTGAAATCAACGAATGAACTTAAATGTGTCTAATGTATAATATTTTGTCAAACGCGTTCGTATCGTGAACGATATGATATTTATCAGTAAGTGTAACAATATCGTTTAATAAGTCGACAGTAAAATTGCTATGCAGCTATTCTAAAAATTGATGCAAAGTTACCATCAGTAGGAGTTTACCATCGATGGAGTTTACATTTTTTATGTAAAAAGTACTGGTGGAATTTACATGTAATAAAACCAACCCTAAAATCCACTACCTAAAAATCGGTGGAATTTACAATCGCCCCTTAATAGTACCTATACATTATTCCCATCTAATTAGAAAACATTTTTATTTTTATTTTCAGCATAATATACTTAGTATCTACTCTGTACGGAGGTGTAAGGTTACTCGTAATAAAAGATGGCTGGGTCGTTTTATTCAATAATTAGTTGTTATGTACGCCTTTCATAAACTTATATTTGTATAAAATCTAAATATTTAATACATCTGCACACTTGGTTTAATTAAGTGATGTCTTAATGCTGCATGTAAAGTCGTCATTATTTATAAAGCCATGAATTATATATTTATATTTTATATAGTTTAAGTTTGACTGTAACTTGAGTTGCATTATACCAATAATTAACTTTTGAGTACTTCCGTATGAAATGCATTCAATTACAAGGTCACTTGTGCTTATCAGATCACTAGTGATCAATAGTATCTATATAAAATGTACATTTTGGAACAAATTTTAAATACATATTTCTCCAGTTTTTTTTTATAGACAAATGAAAATTGCTTTTGGCACACTCGTATACATATAGTATGGAACATTAATTATAGACGACAGACGTGCAAAGATTTTGGTGATATTTTTAGTTTAAGGTTCGAGTAATCAGGTTAGAATACTGCGGAGTTTGTAATTTTTCATTTTCATAGTTGACACCCGACATCCTCACAATAAACGTCTACTTTTTTAGTATAGATAAATTAACGTATTCGAGGTTTGTTTACAAAATTTTATTACAGATTAGCTTTCCTATCACTATCGTTAGACATCTGCCAGGATTACTTTGGCAAAATAACATACATTTGACCTCAACTACGCGTCAAAAAATCAACACACATTGATACCTAAAAAAACATTTTATTACTTTCGCATGTCTTGTTAGTCGTTACAAAATCAAATTTGTGGGTTATACTTATAATATTATATTCATTATCCATCATAGTATCTTATAATAATTTAACTGTATTTTTTGTGTTCAATGTAAAAATGAATTTTTCTAATAATATTATATTATATTTCTATCAAATAAATTCATTCAGATCTATTTTGAGTTGATGAGTATTATATGTACTGTTAATTTATCGATATTAATAAAATTACTGGACTGCAGGAAATATGATATGTACTTGTGCATTAAAATAAACTCAATAAATCCCAAAGTTTGAAAATAATAATCAATATATAAAATATACCTTTGTCAAGGGAATGTAAGTACTTACGTTTATTATTGTTCTTCTGTTCTTCAGAATTAAAGTCAACTTATTATTGGAATCAACGTTTTATAGAAATAAAAAGCCTACAATAATCGTAGACTTTCCAAAACAAAATGATAAATTATTAAAACGGTAAATGATAAAAAATAAAAATATTACTCTCAAAACCACCAATAAGGGAAAAACATAACTATAAATGAGAACTATAAAGCATTTTTATGATTGCAGTTAGGGATTCTTTAAGTTCGAAGCATAATATTCAAGCAATATACTTACTTCGATTAATTAAGTTTTAGAAATTATGCTGAGGTATTTAACTATGCAAGAAATTAAATAAAATAAGTTTAAAAACTGCCTGTTCTGAACACATAATTATATATATAGTATAATTATATAATATAATGTGATCCAAAGTGATTTTTATGTTGGTATAGTGACCTAAATTATTGAGTAAATAAATAAATACATTTTAAACTAGTTCAAAATTCGTATTAATATACGTTTAACCGTAGTTTGATACACGTTTATAATTTTAAATTATTAAACTATATAATATGACATATATATATATTATATAATTGTATTTACGTAAATTAAGTAATTTTTCAAATGTACCAAGTAAATATTTACCTAAGTTTTATCCCAATTGAAATTATAAACAAACATCAAAATATTAGGTTCTTGTTCTGTTTTCGATTTATTCATAAAAAAAGTTATATGCGTATATTATATCTTTTATAGCAAAATGTGTTCTTATTGACATTTGTTCGTTAATATTTTAAGTTCGATTCTAAATAGTAGGTCGGATATAGATACAGCAATAATGTAAGACTACATGCCAATTTTCCAATTTTATGAAATTTGAGGATTGTTTTAGAGTTTTTTCAGTCTTAGACCCTCGTACGTAATAGAATGCAAAATAAAAAATATATAAAATAACGACTTGAGCAGACTTGTCACTCGTTCGGCGACCCGTGACGGTTTTTACCTCCATAGGTTGTAAATCAGTATAAAAAACTCGTCGGCGGCTCGCGGAAATAACACTGTCACTTGTACCTACGACGCCTCGAATGACACGCCCGTGGCGTGACGTTCGTATAATTTATGCGCTCATTTTCGACCATCGCCCAATTATTGCTATTATTATTTTATGTTTTTTTCCTTTCATTACCGACACAGTATAATAAACATAATAACGCTCGACACAATTTGAGTGCCTTGGTATATCTACCTACCCGTAAACTGTCGGGCCTGCAACTTGTGGACGGGTATCGCGCGGCCCACGTATATATGTTATAATGATTCACCGGGAGCTGTGCAGGTTTTTCGCGTTCGTATTCGTTTGTTTTCCACTCGATTGCGGTTGTACAGGATTAGAAAGAGACCTACGCAAGCTCGTTTGCGAATAATATTTTTCATACTAAACAATGATACCTACGCGCATGTCACTCCGACAGGGACGCGTTCCTCAGGCACTACAACAGTAGATTTCTATTCGTTATAGAGATAAGTTTTTCGTAGCTTGGGGGTTTGAGCACTTTTACAATAGGTTTTTTATCAATATAAGAAGAGACGTACGTTTGGTGTTTACAACTCTTAAATTATTATTACATTTTAATAAGTACCTACTTTATTTTATATTGGAAGATAATATATGACTGTGAATAACTGTATATTTGAGTTCGCTCGTGTTGATGGTGACCATCATATTGTACATTTGCACCTAATGGTAACGTGTTCGATGGGATCTAATTACGATATTATTATAGTTAGGTATCCAAGGAAAGATTTCTAATCCTTGTGAAGATAAGTTTTCCGTACCTAGGAGTTTGAGCACTTTTTGTAATAACTCGTCTTTATTTGAAATTTGCAATTATAATGACATATAATAAACAAAACATATCTATGATTCATTGTTATTCATGCAGTGGAGAAAATATCAAGTATGGCACGCTTTACGTTTCATTTTTAATCACTTTAGGTATACCGTCCTAAATTAATTTTTTTAATTAATTAACTTACCTATTTTACTGCATATTTGAAGATGATGGCCGTTAATAAATTAGTATATTTAAGTTCGTTGGCGTTGGCGGTGGTGAAAATGAAGATATGTCTGCCGTGTGTCATTTTAATAATAATAAATAATTGTTTGGACGAAGACTGAGTAGATTATTAAAGTGTCTAGCGTGCAATGTTTATTTTGTGCAGGTCAATTCTATAGTGTGTATTCAGTGTCTATAATTTATGTACCTTTATAGTATGTAACAAATGTTACGATACCTAGATATACAGAGATAGAGATATGTATAGATTTATAGATATTTAGAGATAGTGATGAGGTAGTGTGTGAGAGAGAGAGTGAGGGAGGTATAGTGCGTGCTGTGCGCACGAAACGAGCGTGGCGGCGTAGACAAACGAGCGTCTCCGTGGGTGCCCACCTTGAAGCTCAGGTGGCCGCCAACACCTCCCGTGGTGGGAGTGACGGCGGCGACGATCGAGCGTCACGTCCCGGGCACCGACGGCGGACAGCGTCGCATCGCCGCCATCAGTCGTTTCCAGCGTCTATCTACGTATGTGCGGTGTCCAACCGGTGTCCGTCCGCTGTCGTGTCATCAGTGTATACTTTTCTAGCAATACTATTGTCGTAGTATAATATTCCGAACAATAATTCGTTCCGCTCGAGCGTACCTCCCTCGTCGTCATTTGCAGTTCCGTCCACACAGCGTACGTACCTCCAACGCGTGCAGCCGTTGCATGTGTGTGTGTAATGCGCATAGGTTTAGGCGGTCGTTCGGCGTTTCCGTCCACGAAAGCTCGCATTGTACTCAAGCGGATGTAAAATATGATATCATCATCGTATAGTACCTGTGTTTCTAAACCTGGGGGTCGCCAACTAATTATTATTTAGGGTTGCCTGAATTAAATCATTTAAATCAATACAAAAAATTAGGAATCTCATTATAATGAATAAATTTAATATCATGTCTAAATATTCACATATCATTTAAAACGGAAAACACACTATCGGAAACAGACCAGACTATTGTTCGCATACTAGTAAGACATCATTTAATCAAATTTTATTTATTTAAATAAATAAATGGTTTTTAACATTTAAAAAAATGCAATATCTGTGATTTATGTTTCATAAGTATCGTATTTTAATTTGGGGGATCACCATTTCACCTCAGTGAAAATGTTGTGAAACACTGGGATAGACAACCGTCATTGCAAATTCATCACATCATATTATAATCGTTGCATATCTTACAATTATCGCGTATGCAATAGGTAGCGATGGCGCCCATTGTGAGTGGTTTTCCGAGGGTAGCTCTAGATAGGCTAAATATAAGCTATTATTTCATTTTTATTTTTTAATTAAATACAACTAATGACGAGGCTTTTACGCAAAACTAGATTTCGTCTGTTTGACGCGAATTTTGCTTTATTTTGAGAAATTTGTTTGCATAATTTAGTTTTTACTGCATTTTATCTATTCAGACCATTGGTCCACATAAAGTCTGCATTCTGCGTGCGTATATCGGCGAGACGGGTTTTCATTGCGCGAAAGCTAAACGTGGACGGAAATACCGAATAATACAATTATCAACCAGGCACGCATACCGCTTCAACCTCCCTCCTCCGAAATTTTAAACAAAAATATTTTCTTCTTATATATAGGTGTATTATAACTCTATCTGAGATTTAAATTGATTACAATTTATAACCTCCCACCCTCACCTACCGAATTTGTTTTATGTGTACGTGCCTGCCATTAACGACTAAACGTTTTGTCTGTGCCCATCTTATTTTATAGCTGCAGCTGAACTCTATATACGTCATGACTTCATGAGTCTCTGCGATCCTCAACCCTTAGCCCGTCTCTGGACCTATTCCGCGTTCCCACCGACACAATCCTCTCGAAGCTGCGTCAAGTCACTATAAAATTCATCACGAATTCCTACCTAATTTTACTTGTATTTCTGGTGTAGCATACATGGACGACTACGCGCGTTATATAAATCAGCGTGACCACTATACGCCAGATACAGAGCTATAATATCGTCATCACGCACGTAAAACATTTGAGTTAGCCCCTTCTAAATATAAGACTGTGGCAGGACCCCCCAAAGGTTTTAATAACCGCGTACACGCGCGTAAAAATAATGTTCGTTTACCATCAAAATGTGTATTACAATATAAGCGAGACCAACGAAAAAATAAAAACACGCCAAAGTCGTAAATTACGGTGAAGTTAAAACGTCGTTCAACGAAGTATTATACGTGATGTAGGTACCTACTTAATTTTTTTACGATCTCGTTTATCGTATAATATATAATATGAAGTGCTATATAATATAATATTTTTTTATTTTACGTAAAATGCGTTTATTCGCCGTTTAAAAATAGTGCACTTGTCCAAATCACGTCGAGCTACGTAGGCCCGTATCACACATTTTCGACACTCCGCCTCCCCACTCGCCCAAAGACATTATAGGCCGATGCCCGCGTATAACGATAGTCGCGATTGATAATATCGTTATTTAACACCGCACAGATTTGTCATATTATTATTATGCGTTCTATAACTCCCGCGGCCGGTTTTTGAGGCGCGTTCCGACCGGAGGACCTTGTGGTCGGCCGGTCGCCGCGCGCGGAATTGAAATCGATCATCGTTTTACAGATCCTTGACCCGGTTGTGTTGCTGTGGCAGTCTGCGCGCAACGAGACAGCGGAGGGGAAATCACATAATATACGCGCGGAACGCGTAAACGCTACAGCGCACCGCCGTGCGTGTACGACAGTCGGTTCGACGCGTCCGAAACCACACTGCAGCTACATATAATAGTACGCGACGCGATATACGTGTTAACGACGGTACGATAATATAATATTATCGCTTATCTGAGCTCGCGATGAGCACGTCCGTGATGAACAGGTTGCGAGACCTGGAGCGTGAGCTGGCCCGCCGGATGTCCGAGTCGAGGAAAAAAGACGACTACATCGCCCGGCTGGAGCACCGGCTTGACGAGCGCGACGCCAGTGTCCGGCACCTGCGTAACGAGATCGACAAGTTCCGACAGGTGGTCCGGCCGCTCACCCATCACATTATGGCCATCCAAATGTCGGCCGACGATCTGGTCGTGTACGGTGGAGGCGGCGGCGGTGGCGGTGGTGGTTGCTGCAACGGTGGCGATCATCACAGCCATGCTGCGGGCTCCTTGTTCAAGGGCCGGCCCACCCGGCAGGCCATTTCGGCCGAACCGCTCAGGACCACCGATCCGCTGCCTATCGTCAAGGTTCCAAAGTCCTCAAAGTGAGTTACATATACAGGGATTTAGTTATTTTGAGGCCTAGGTTTCTATATATTATATATAATCGAATGTGTCTTGACTGACTGACTGATCAATCGATGAGCCTAAACTACATGATAGCTATAGAGACTTGAAATTTTCATGGTACCTATGTACCATCGTGTAAGGGTGTACTAAAGGTGTAAAAGATTTTCCGAAATTCGCATTTTAGAGGTGCTCACACAAGGATTTTGAAATTTTTTGTTTTTAAATGGTTGAAATTGGTAACTCAGACAAATGAGGCAAAAGCATTATGTATCAAATTGTCATGGTTGTGGCCTCGATTAAAGAAATTATATGTTAAAACGAATATGAGAGTAGAATTATGTATGTATGTAGCTTATATAAGCAAAAACTACTCGACCGATTTTGATGAAAATTTCAAATTGTTCTTCGAGGTAGCTGGAAAGTTTAAATCCCGTTAAAAAAACCAGGTGCTATATCCTATCCACTAAAGGCGAATATTGTCCATCTCGATAAAATTAGTTCACAAATTCAAGGTACACCGACGCTGAGTTGTCCGTGAACTGAAGTACACTGAAACAAAGATACACATTTATGACGATATAAATTTCATATTTTTCACGGGTGAAGTAGGGGTTATACAACTAGATATAATATGTATATATTATTAACTTGTTATTATAATACAACTTTTTTTTTGAAGCAAACCCTTTTGTTATCTATGTCATTAAAGTTTAAAAACGATGTATATGTTCACTTTCTAGTTTCTATTGAAAGTAAAAATAAGTTTCGATAAAGCTTTCTTGAGTTTTAGTTGGTTTTTGTCTTGTTTTTTCATCTTTAGTACAAAAAAAGACCTTTTACTACTATATAGTTAGAACGCCTAATTAATAAAAATATAATAAAAAAAAAAAAGTTTGATGTTTGGAAATGTTTGTGAATGAATATTTCATACAAATAATTTAGCTGGTTATACGGATTTTTGCTTGTAGCAGTAAATGTCTCGTCAATGGATTCAGTATATGTTTGAAATTGAATGAATTTATTAACAAAATTATAAACTTTAATTTCATCACAATAACTTCTTATACATTTTTCATCTTAAATTTGGTTTCACAGTTTTACTTGAGTTTGATTCTAATCTATACATAATAAATCGAACTTGTCATATAATTCTTGATGTTTTGGATTTTCTTTAATTAAGTTTAGTCACTAAATTACAAAATGCACATTGCACATGGATACAATTTTCTTTTCCTGATGAAATAACTTCAAGTGTGCTTTGTAGTACATATTTTATATGACGAAAATTCTATGGTACTAAAATAAAAAAAACTGCACTTCTTAAATCCAAAATCTGAGGTTCCCTAATAACGGACGGGGCCATAGTCGTTTATTATTATACCTAATGGGTAATATGTTTCTGGTTACATATTAAATAATGTGTAGGTAACTATACAGAATGTATATGTGTTATGACCTGCAAAGCTCGAGGGTGTATAGTGTTTGCCGTTTGGTCACCACGGCCGTTAATAACCGACGAATAGGACGTGTCCCGACTCATCGTTCTCTCCACCTAACTCGCTTCTTCACCATCCTATAATCGTCGTACACTCGCCAAAATGTTAACAGTGTATAATAATCGACGACTTTGTTTTTTTTTCTTGTGCCAGTGCACGATCATTTGAAGATCTCCAACACTGTATTATTACCTACCTACATATTTTAATATACAGTCGATACAGGATAGGACTATATTTAATGGGTAAAATTGCAGTTTGTAAACGCCAGAGTGAATATTGTAGTCTATAAATATGGCTTAGAGATAACGGTCCTCAAATATTGGACAACGAATATTACAACAAATATACGTGTTTAGGGAAGGAAAAAGTTAAATAAATATTTTGCAGCATTAAGCAATGATTGCTACTGGCTGAGTTGATTCTTTTAATGTCGTACGTATAGATTTTAATGTCGACAGTCGCATATACTTGGTGGCGATGGCTTAAGATGGGATTGTTTTCACTTTGCGGCGATAATTTGAAGCTGTCTAATATAGTTTACCCCACATGGGAATAAAGTTAATGTTACTATTCTCTACTGATCAATTTATGAACATAATTCTTCTGAAAACTGTAGGTTAGAATGCCCCTCGAAGTCACCAAAACGTTTTCGATTTTATATTCCCCGCTCAAGTCGCGCGAAATTTCCAAAAAATCATATGAAAACTATTTTACATTTTACACATTGTTATCAAATTCGAGAAACTTGAGGCTAAGAGTGCAAGGAATACTAATCTCAAGTGTAGACGTGAAAATGAATTCAAGTCATCTTTAAAATCCTTTTCATGTCATTATAGATTATTTTGGTCATTCGGACGGATTTTTATAATGGTTTCCATGCACGCGTGTCCGCATATAAACATGGTCAGTATAATCACCGCTTCCGACGATACCCTTAACCTTGGTCTTAATACACTTCTTCGGTCTTTATCTGTGCAATTTACGTCTTATATATTGACGCGGTCGCGTTGCTTACTGTAAAATATTATACCGTCGATGTAAAAAAAAAGAATTAACATACTGAACAGAAACGGGACATTAAACGATTGCACGATATTGCGTGTTTACTAAACAAACAAAAAATAGTAATCACAGCGAACTACCTCGACGGTTCAAAGTATACTTAATCAACGAGTGCACCAAACTGTTTTTCGGGACAAAAAGTTAATAAAAACTATGATATTTGTTTACTCGTATGCTTGAATACCTAAAGTTGCCGATATGTACAGTATTTATAAGATTCTTTACGTGCAATGCAAGATTTGATAAGATACATAGATACAAAACCACTTTGACGGGGGGTAGACCTTGGCGCGGATCAACGCGTGTATACGTTGCGTGCGTCTAATTAGTCGCCGCGGAGTTGGACATTTTCATGCCTTATAAGTTTTGTATCAGAACGAATTCCTTGGACCGATGTAGGTTGTGCAGCAGCAGAGTCTAAAAAATAAATAAAACCCTCGATCGATAGCTGCTGCCCACACTCGCCGATTGCAATAATAAAACAGTGTCAGTTACTGGTTAGGTATATACAACTATATTATTATATTATATACTCTCGTTGTCACACCGTCGGTTAATATAATAATATATAGCATAGGTAATGATATAGGCGTGTATAAGGCGTGTAATACGATGTTGTTGTATAATATTATGTGACTCCAATGCTTACAGACGTTGAATATTTGTCATCCTGCGGTGATTATTATAGTGCGACGACAGATGATTTGCATATTATTATTTTAGCGTCGTCCGTATATAAGGATCGGAAGTTGTGACCTTTTTATTATGTATTTTATATATCAAGCGAACGGGTTCCGAGCGGTACTTATTTGTATGTAATAATATATTATGGCGGGTAATTTTTATACCTATTACCGTATCGCCGGTATCGTCGTATATCGACCGTACTTTTCAGCTGCATTAAGATGCACCGCTCGCTCGCCTACTGCGATAGCCATACGTGAACTCGTATGTGTACACGATGTCCGGCGAGAATAATCCGAATCGATTGAAACTTTCACTGTGTTTAGCCGTTCACAATAATGTATAATATGAATATATTATAATACATTGTGTCAAATATATATGTATATAGATACCTTCCTATATGGGTTGACACTGCTTGACGATTCCGATCAACGATACATTATTATCTTACATCGTTTATTATTATATTATTATTGTGATAATAATGCGATTCGCCCAACACTGTGCCTCTTTGTAAAACGGGTGCCGTGTGTATTCGTATAATGCATTATATTATTATTTTTTTTTTTCGACCCAATGGTCCCTGAACCAAATACTCGAGGTGACTGTAACGCGCAAGCACGCGTCGGTATCGTATTATACAATTACCGTAACCGCTGCATGATAAATATTGTATATTATAATCGATTTCAAACATCCGTCAAACGTTCAATAGTCTATTATAATAATAACTAATTACGACTACATTATACGCCGCGTTCGTTTCGAAAGTTTTCGCAGTTCACATTTTGTACCCAGTGCGGCTTGAACATTTTCTGGTCGAACATAATATTATATTATTTACTTCTTGTAATATTTTCAGAGGGTTGCGTTTGGGAGTGACTAGCCAATAAGGTGGCTTTCATAGGAATGGCGGTGGCGGTGACCACCTCAGGCTTTCGCACGTATGCATCACATTACTGCAGCCCCCCCCCTCGAGCTTAAAATAAATGATATTTTTGCGCAAACCTTTACCTGTTGGATGTATTTACGTTTATGTTTTTTTCATAACAATAATGCAATTTATTACTGCAGCATTCGTGTGGAGGCCTGTGTTTATGGACTTGAAGGCATCTGTTAGCGGGGCGATGTGAAACGTTATTGAAAAGTGTCCCGCGGAGGTGACAAACTGAATAAAGTAACTATCCAAAAAATCTACGATTTGTGCCCTCGAATAAATCGTTGTCTTTAATTTTGGTAACTTGTGTTGTACCTAGAAAATCTTACTATACTATAGAGTAATTTATTTCCAATCTATTATATAAAGTACCTATAATAAGCATGTACACATGTCAATGCAACGACACCGTGGTGGCGTGGTGGGTAGCGAGTGAACTCGATGATTGTATCTATTTGTTCCAATATAAATTATAATATAGGTATTACAACTATGTATAGTATAGTAATATAGTATGGGTACCCTCGGGCCATAATTATTGTATTATTGTCTGATAACATGACGTGCTTATGGTATACATATTATACATATATAAATATTTGTCTTGTCTTTGCGCGTCACCTTGTAATATATGTATCACGTCAAACCATAACGCCGTTGTTATAACTACGCATATATACCACCTATATGCGGCGCAGGCGATTGACCCATATAATTTGCACTTTACATTATATTATATTTTAAGTAAGTAATGCAATATTACATACATAGGTGCGCACAACTCAATCGTGAGACTGCGGATTTTCCTAGCTCAAAATTAATACTAAATCATGTGCACGGTTCGTCCGGCTTGACAGTACCTATATAATATGTCTATCCGTCGTTATCGTGGACAGTAATATTTTTTTAATACCGCTCCTCGGCTGCTGTAGCAACGTGCCAGCGTGTATAGCCCATTAATATAATGTATTATGCTCGCAGAAAAAAAATGTAAATTTCGAGGTAAACAAGCCTAGCCAAAATTATTGGAGATCCGAATTTCGAGATTGTAGTTTTTGAAACGCACGAAATGTCGAAATACGAGCCTAGTCGGGTATACGTGTCTAAATTAATAATACATTTTTTTTTTCAAGTACCTATGCAATATCATATTACCATATATAACAACAATATTCATACACTCGCTTTATACTTGATAAATTCGTTTTTACTCCGCTGTAGCCTGTATTATATTCGACTTCACTATTGTATAATAATATTGGCTTTAAATAGGTTTAACCTTCTCAAAGATACATATTATATTTTAATAATTCAACGATTTTCGGAAAGCCATTCACTACACTGCAGTATGATAGAATACGGAATATATTTTTGTTTGAAAATAAATATTTATAATATGTAAGACCATTGAGTAGATGCATTGTCATATTGTAATAATATAATGATAAATTATTATTCAAATCCATCGATATAACATTAGAAAGTGAATGAGTCCTGAATGCAAATATGTACATAATATAATATGGTCCTAAATCGGTTACGCAAGGGAAACAGTAGCATTGTCTATCTGTATTATTATGTACAAACAATATACATATTATACTGCTGGTGACACGCTATTAGGTCGGTATACATAAATGTGTTTACAATAAAATTTGTTTTGAAAAAAATGCTTAATATAAGAATGTAGTCGTGATCTTTGAGTAACTACTTGTGTATATACATTTATATTAACTATACGCTTGTAATTAATAATAGTCAACAATGTCTTATATTTTCAAGTTTTGACTTACATTGTTTCCTTGGTTTTCTCAATTTTTTTTTAGATAAGTCAATCAATTTGAAAAAATACATATTTTTTTAAGAACCAACTTGCTTGAAGTTTAATTTTCAATTTATAGAGGTGACTCATTAAACTTTTCAATCTGCTTTACTGCTCTAAAATATGTTAATCAAAAAATTAACACTCAGCACAATATAGGTACATAATTACATGCTCTACTCAAAATAAAAAATAAATAAGTTCTGGATTTTAGAAAATACAGTTATTTCAATGCGTGTAGGTAACAAAGGTAACTATCATATTATCTATTTAAAATATTTCTCAGATTTCTGAAACTACGACTTGATTAAATAAAACCAATAATGAATAGGTTATATACTTAGGTATTGGACATGTTCATGTTATCAAATTTGCTTTATTTAACGTTGCAACTACAAATTACCATATTCAAACTGCTAAATTGACTACAGTAAAAAGAATTAAAAGCCAAAAGTAAAAATTAATCCAGATATTTAATCATTTTTTTATTCACTAAGTTTACCTCGTCATTTTCTACACTTCATATTAACCATATTTCGTTTATATTGTATGTGTAAGAACTACACTGTAGTTATGAAACATGTACATAAAGTATGTCCTACCTACTTAGATCGGTTTTATGAAAATGTTTATTATAGATAATATAGATAATATGCTTATTGCTTATTGATATTATACACTATATTAACAATCTACATATAGCGTATACTATACTATTTTAAACGAGTTACTATCTATTATCTTAACCTAGTTACCGCAGGTGAAAACTGATTAAATATCATTGTTTTATGTTTTAAAACTCGAATTATGGAAGTATTGAAAATAAAATACTGATGAGAAATACGTGATTTGAAAAAATTATAACTACTCAGAAGCTAACCTTGGGCGGTCTAAACTCATGTAAAATCGTCGATCAATTGGCCTTCTTTCCTCTTGTTAATTTCTTATGTTTTTATAATAAACGTAACCCGAGAAAATAAAGATGGATATAATTTGTTGGGTATCCTTGCTCACACATTGTTGATTAAAAATATCATTTTTGTTTTTTATATAATATAATATGTTCATGTTTTCCCCCAATTATTTAGTGAATTGACATTTTGATTATTGTTGTGTATGTATGATTATATATTTTTTAAAGCTTGTTGTAAATCATAAAAATACGATTACGGATCAAGTATGAACATTAGATAATTGTTTGACATTATATCATATAACATTATGGTTGTTAGAACCACATTTAATTTACATTTTTAAGTTTTTAATTAAAATTTGAATTACCTAATAGTTAATATCTATATTGTACAGCATTTGAGTCTTAACTCTTAACTATCGTAAAAATATAGTAATTTCAAATTCATAAGTTGAAAATAATATGCATCATTGTCATTATTCAACAAAATCCAAATTACAAAATATAGTTAGGATATATAATCTGTTATGCAGGGTTTAATTATAAACAATTATAGTGGATAGACGTTTGAATTAGGTAACTACGATTACAAATCAAAATAAGATAACATTTTTATGAATTTAAATTTTTAAATCCTACGCAATTGTGAGTTCAAAAGACTCAAGCAAACAATTCTACGTGTTTATCTTGGTTCGTTGCCATCACACAGTGGTCACTCGTTAGTGTTATTACACTTTTGGTTCCAAATAAAATAATGTTTTAATTGAAAGAATTTTATTTTTGAAATTTGCAAATGTTAATAGTTGTGACTTATGATTATGAAATTAATGATAACATATTGCAATACATTTATCATGGGTTTAATGTTTTATGTTACTGTCTTCACTTTAAAATATCTTAATTATTTTATTTCTAAGAATTGTCGAGTTAGTAAGTTTAATTAATTTAATACATAATAATACTATAAAAAAAAATTAATTTCTTTTGTAATATTATTGACATTTTTTCTTTTTATGCAATATTTTTAAAAAATTTATTTTGAGTTTTTGGGAGCTGTGGAATTTTTCTAATAGTGTGGAAGCCATTTCACATATTTGAATTGTTTTTAAATCAGGATCACTATTTAATAATAATAAAGATTTTTTTTCTATTGTACTGTTTACAATTGTCAACTCAAATTATGAATTTATCGCTATAATTTCAAAATCGTCAATGGGTAAACAAATTTATTCAAGATAGTTCAGATTACCTGAAGTTTTTAAACGCCCAGACTCCAACAAAATATGTTTAACATTTGTAATAGTCGGAACTCGGAGATGGAGCTTTTAGACCAGCGTCAAAGCTTAAAAAAAATGTTTCCAATAATATTCATATAAGTTTACCAAGTTAAAAGTCCCATGAAATACTCATTGCTTGGAATAGAAGGTGGGAGAAAAAAATTAAGACGGTCGGTGCAGTTGACTGCCTATAAAACAAATAGTACCAGGCCTACGACACTGGTTTGGCCGAATCAGGCGATTGTGGCCTTGAACACTGTGGCATAAACATTTTCGTAACTCGGGGAATTAAACGCTTTTAACCCCAAATTGGTGTGCGGGTTCGTTTACATGTTTCTTGAAGTAAACCTCCAGACCACAGGACACGAGTAAACAAAATCTCGATCAGCTGATCGAGTGTCATTTCTATATTGGTCTATGATAGTGCTGGTCCCTGAGCACCTGCTGCAGTCGCTGCGGTTGACCTCACGATGCACGTGTTTCCGTCGCATGAACGAAACCATGCCTAAATACCCTAAGGTACTTTCTATGTAAACTCAAAATAAAATGTGGGTTATCATAATTTTATAAAAACTGTACATTATGATCCATCTTTTTTAAACATATATTATGTTTCTAATTTCTGTACAATTAATCAGTACAACTAAATACTTAAATCGTGGTTTTATACTTTAATAGTGTTATTTTTTCATCGAAAACTATAAAGCATGTATTTCGGAAAAAAAATAAGTAAACGAATAATGATTGTTAACTAAAAAATATAATTGTGGATAGTGTATATTTATTATAGGTATATATGATATTGTAAAATTGGAATTTTATTCCATCGGACTATCGGACGATAACCCGCTACGATTATATTATATTATAAATACAGTTTAATACATTATAATAATATCCACTAAATATATTTATATTATTTATATTGTCACTAGCATGTCGTGTTCGGATCGTAGAACGGTATAAAGCGTGGATAAAGTAATAAAATTCAGTTTTACGGTGATAACCTGTGGTATGACGTATATTCGTATACAACACTGTATAATAATGCCTTATTATTACTGGCACGGATGCAACTTACTCGATCTGTGCGTTTAATATAAATATTGTAGATGTCGACAATTTTATATTTACTGCTGCAGCCGACTAGAATTTAGGGCAAAGACGGATTATGTTGTCGAGATTGCTTTTTTTTATATGAATAATTGGTTCATTGAACATCCTATGTCTATAAATTTACTCTGTTTTATTGGTAATATAGTATAATATATATTTATTATAATTTATATAGCTGGGCAGTATGTTATCATAATAATAGGTATAACATATTCAATTTAATAAACATAATATATGCATGTTATATAATTATTTAGTTTATTATATTATCAAAAAATCCAAAATTCCAAAGTATTTGTTTAAAAAATATCAAGAAACCATAGGAATAATATGAAGAAAAAAATGTTTTTTTTTATTACGTATACGTATTGATATATCAATTATTATTTATTACTATAACGGTGGCAAACAAATTGTCATAAAAACGTACTGAGTTGCCTAAAATATTAGGGACATTTGTGAAATTCTTAGGCAAAATATCACATTTCCGTTAACTATACCTATCTATTATGAATTTAGGTACCACAATTTAGGTATATGTATATTGAGCACAATGCATATGTTTTTGATATTACTTTTCGATTACCACATGCGTTTACAAACTAATAAAATCGTTAACTATTATACAGCTATAGCTTTAATATAAAGGTTTAATAATTAATAGGCAATACTAAGGACTCAAAATACAAGTTTTTTAACTATAGTTTTACTATTTATTTTAATTTTTAAAATTTTGTATTGTTTTTATATATAACTCATGTAAGCATGTACCGATGTACCACACTTAAAATTAGTATGTAATTTTTGTCAACATTACACCATACATAATCTGTATCATGGGCTCACGCCCGTTTATAATTAATAAATAAATAAAAATAAATAATTTAAAGATTGATTAAAAATGTGCATGAAACATTTTAGTACCTATTAAATAGTTAGTATTGTCATAAAATGTTTTAAATAAACCAGATTGAAGATAACTGCATACTATTATATAATGTGACAATTTATGTTATACAATTATTATTAATAAATAATATAATATTCAAATGAAAATTACTTTTTAGGTCTAGGGAATTGATCAAAGGTGCTGTTTTGGACAATGACTTCATGAAAAACTTGGAATCAACACAGATTAGAGAGATAGTGGACTGTATGTATCCCGTCGAGTATGCCTCCGACAGCATTATTATTAAGGAAGGAGATGTGGGCAGCATTGTTTATGTTATGGAAGGTAAGTTTTTTTTAATCGAATACTATGAAAATATAATTATGTAATACTACTATTATATAATTATTATAATATGTACTTACAAAATATTATGATGTCGTCAATTATTTGAGCGTACAATTTGGACGTGGGTGATTTAATAAAAAATAATTATAGATCTAAGAATAATTAAGATTGTCAAATAGAATATCGTATTTATCTAGACTTTCGAGTACACAAACATAACATTTTTCCTATGCTTTTTACTTGGTGTTTAGTAACTGCCGGTTACAGATTTCTTTATTTGTGGCACAATCCGATGTGATTTTTGTTTTTCATTGAAAATATATTTTTTAGAGTTAACTTTATGTCTTCCCCAATTATACAATATATCGATTATGTAATTCATGAATAGATGAATGAAAAAAATGTCAATAAAACCTTTAAAAAAAAGGTGTAGAAATTTATATGCTGGATTTTATACGTACGAGTATGTATAGTTAAAAAGGAAATAAGTTTGTTTTTCTTCATTATTTAAACAAATAATTAAATACTATATTATATTCGAAGATATGCTAAAGCAATCATACTTAATGATATAAGACAAAAAATGATTTTAAGCTAAAATCGATTACCTACGACTATATTAGTATACAGTATATTACACATTTTAATAAAATTGAACTTTAAACGTTTATGATCTTATGCCACGTTTTAGAGTTTTGGATCATAAAAACATTAAGTAAATATTGAAAAAAAAATTGCTACTCTGCAGTAATACGTTTCCGACAGTATCACAATCAAGAGGATTAAAATTATCAAATTTCCTTTTAACAAATAATAAGATAATAGAAATATAGAAGTCCAATAAGGTTCACTTGCCATCGTGTCGTTCTCTTTTTCGTCTGATCGCTAAACAACGTTACGATCGTCTGATCACTATCGATTTCTGTTTTAAGTACTTAAATATTTTAATGATTTATTTTTATCAAATACTATAAAATACTTCTTATACTGTTTATATCCCTATAGTAGGATGACCAATGATCATTCGACCATTTCGTACCTAACTTGAGTATACCTAAATCGTCAAATTTTCCACTTCGAGCACTGGGTATACCCATATTATTACCTAGGAATTATAACTCTTATATCGATATTGTGAAAAATATAAGTTCCATAACAGTAATCATTGTTAATGCTGTACAGTGTAAAAAGACAATTAAAACAATATTAATCCATTATTATTATTATTATTATTATTTTATACTATAAAATAATATAATATAATATACTACCGCGAATTTGATGTGGCAACTCAATGTACACGCGTGTCGGTATTTGGCACGTTTGAGCGTCCGGCGCACATTGTCGGAATAATGACGATTTTATTATTATTCTAATATACGTCTATATTATGATGTATTTAGGGTGTCTTATGTCTGTAGCCTTTTTTGTCGAAGTAGGTACATACCCAAAACCCACTTGTGGTACTCATCTATCTCGCCTACGTTTTGAAATTTGACTGTACATACATGTAAAAGTAAATTTAATAGTTGACGGAAATCAGTACTTAAATTCAACTTTCAAAATATTTACATGAATTGCAGGCTCTATTGGTCATATTAGATTTTTTTGAGAAACCCGAAAACAAATATTTTTATTTTGTGTTGACTAAACTATATCTTAACACTCGGGTCTCTATAATACAACAAAGAAATGATCGTCCGAAGTTTCATTTAAAAATTATTAATTAGAATTTATAATATTATAAATTATATTTTATTTAAAATGTATGGAACAAATGTTATTTTGGGGATAAAATCATAGCGGTAATATAATAGCACCACTGCACCTTGTAAGAATGCACCCTTAACACTGTATCCTGTATACTATAAAACGTGAAATCACAACCATGCGTTTTGTGGTCTTTGTTCTCGTGGAAATATTTGTAATAGTGAAATTTGCTCTTTTTTCGTCAACTGACGTGTTTACACGCGAAGACTGATGATTGACGTTGGAACGAGAGAGCATACAATTATAGGCATAATATAATATAATATTATGATGTCGATTGTCGTCACTCGTCGATGTATATAACGGTATGGGCTTCCTGATTTTGCGAGCACATAATATTTCACCGCCAAGAATAAAATAATATTGTGTGCAACCGATCTTCTTGTTCAGCGTTCTGCCCGCGGAGTTCGACGCCTATTAGAAATTGCAGAAATGTTTTCAATTTTAACATCTCATACATGTTTAACTTGTTGACACCAATTGTAGGTACCTATATGCGAAATGAAAACCTAGTCTCGACGTATTAATAATAATATATTATACTATTATAAATATTCATAATCATATCGAAACGTCAATAAAAATTGCTCAGGAAAACGTCAAAGGGGTCTATTTTACCAACAGTAATTTTCTTCACAGTATTTCGATTATTTTTGGAACACCTAAAATAGCGCTGTAACTTGTAATATTGCATTATTATTATATCAATCGCGGAGCGTCGACTCTCTAATGTATTACTATCTATTACAATAAAATTATTTTGTAGCCATTCTTTGACAGACCTAAATACCTAAGTCTCTAAAATCTGTATGGTAATTCATTTATATTTGTATTCAAAATATATTCCGGAAACCACAATGCTAATAAAAAGTTACGGGCTTAACTAATTATCTTTATTTTTATCATATTCGTGGCACATTCATATATTTTTAAAACGTAATGGTATCCGAAGGCCAATCACAATCGTAATAATATTATAATAAATTGCCATTATTATCGAATACCTTTACTAAACGTTTACTCATTTATTCGTGTATATCTTATTATAGAATTAACTAGCTATTATTCCAATTTTTCTTTGATGACAAATATTTGCACTTTTGTTTTAATGTGGTTAGTGTTTGTAAAATAATTGTGTGTGAGCAAATTATTCGCTTTGTAAATGAACACTGCCGTCTATGAGTACGTTTAAAATTAATAAGTCAGATAAGAAATAAATTATAATTTCATACTCAGACGATTAAAATGATATAATAATTTATATTTATTTCTTCGTGTTCTTGACAAGCTCGTGATTTATTAATTTGAGTTTTTTAGTTATGCTTTATACATTTTATATTCAATTTTAAATTATTCCTAAAAAGTTGATATATATCTATAAAGTTTCAAAAAAGTATATGATATATTGTAATATACTACCGCCAACATTTTGGCAATTTTGATTTTTGACATAAGTACTTATATATTTAAAGAGAATGGGAGAGAAAGAGTAAGCAATAAATCTAATTATTTTAAAATGTAGAAATATATTTTCAAATAATGTTCTTTTATATATTAATTTATAAAGTTAAATTTATTTTAAAATCAGACATATCGTATGAATCAACCGATCAAATGTGCTCGGCTCTCAACAATTATGTGCATGCAACTGGATGCAAGTCAGACAATTGCAGTTATTTTTTCCAGTGTTCGTGCTTTATCGGTGGTCTAGGGAAAAATAAAAAAGATACATTGCGTTTACAAATTAAAATTGAACTATAATTAAGCAAATAAGATTTAAACTATAAAAATATGAAGTAAATCAGTTCACATCCATCGATCAGCGCAGGATACTGGATACACATACTTCGTTATAGATCATTATGTTTTTAAATATGCGTTTAAATATATCGGTGAGTTAATTTAATTGAATATATGATTTTTAAAATCTATGATATATATGAATGTAGAAACTTTTAAGTGCAAATTGTACTAATTATACTATATACCATAATGTTTATGATTTGTTAAACGCCACATAATTATAGCCATTCCTTCGTATCGAAAATAATTTAGTAAGGTAACTTATAAGTATGCCCTGTAATAATCAAAATTGGCAAGTATTTGATTTATTACAATTTATATTTAGAATTGTTTATAAAGATCATCGATTTAATAAATAGCTATAAATAATTTTATCATTATTATTATTGTATATCAGTATAAAATATATAAAATATCATCATAATATTATACTTCTTACCAATTTTCCTATTTATTAGCTCTCAAAGCATATGTAATACCATTGATTATAAATATTATACTATTTATAATCAATGGTAATACAGAGAAACGCGTGATACTATAACGAATTGGCCTGAAACAAATTACGTATCACTTATCGAATTACATTTTTGATCAGCAATCAAAATCAGGTTCATATTTATTCCAGGAATGCTTTCTACTATAAAATCTAAATAACCTTATTTTTAGTACAAACATATAAAATCTTTATTTTACACTAAAATTTAATGTCCCTAATTTATGTAGTCATTAAATATTTTGCGGCTGTATGTAATTCTAAACTCAAGTATGAAAAATATGTAATAATTTCTTTTAATTGTTTTTCATACACTAAAAGTAGGTCATATCTAATGTAAATTAAAACATTTCTTTTAAATTATTGACTAAATACTTAGGTTTAAAGTTTGAATGTAAAAACAAAAATGTGTGTAGTTTTGTTTTCGTTTTATTCTTCTAAATGTTAAATAGGTTTTCTTCAATATATCGATAAATATTATTTTTAAAACATTGACTGGCGCTTGCCAGTGGTTTATCTGGTTCATATTTGATTTGATAGTGGTTTTTATATTTATTTAAATTAAATAGCTAAAATATAAACTAATGAATATTAATAAATACATTAAATAGTAATGAATTATATATTTTTTGGCGTTGCATAGATTCTTATTTAAATTTATATTTATTAAAAAAAGGAAGCTAAAAATCAACTTGATTGCAGTTATTTTATTATGACTAGTATAAAAGAAGTTAATTGATTTATTTTCAAGTTTTATTTGTTTAAATTTGAATTAAAAATTATATACTTATGACAGTTTTTAATTTATCGTGGGACATTTTTTTTTTGGAAATGATTTTAAGATATGCGTGTTATTTTGTAAAATATAAATGATAATAATAATGATAATAAACGCTGGGGCCTGGTGTGGCGCGGTGGTTGATCACAGTCATTAATGTGTGCTGAGGTCAAGCATCGTCCGCTAGCTCCCGGATGGGTGACCACCCGGGTTTTTAGCGACGAATCCTTGTCCTCAAATGTACACGTGTTCCTCAATCAACCGCAATCCCCCACAAAATGCTAATGGCCATTGTGGCCGATGCTTAAATTCAATAAAAAAAAATAATAATAATAAGTGCTATCATAAAGTGTGAATGCGAAATAATATCAATTTGAACTCAAATGTAATGTTATGTACCTAGACATTTTTAAATATTTCAACACTATATTTGAAATTTTTATTTTGCATAAAATTTACAATTTACAATTTTACATTTTTAGTTATTTAGATAATGGTAGATATATTATTAAATAAAATATGTTCAAAATGTTAGGAAATAATAAATTTGATTTCTATGAAGAGTTTATACTTTATTGTTATAACCAGTAATAATTCATCGTTATAACGTTCATTTGCAATAGATATCTATTTGTATTTTATCTTACTGTCTCGTTACCCTACTTTTGTGGGTAACTTAAAACTAAAATTCCTTTGTATTTTATCTCATAATAATTACAAATTCCTTTTTTAAGTCTGAACTTATCAGTCCCCTATAGGTCCTAGGAGGATTGTATGCAATGTAAGAAATACATCATTATTACATTAACTTTATATAGAGACTTTTATATGTAAATATATTAATAATTTTTATAATATTTAGAATTAGTACTTACTTAATTTAAATTCGAATATTGGTACCTCATTTCGTTGGTAATCCACACTCTATTCATTCCAAACACACATGGAGTATTTTGTTCGTTGATCTTTTGATTACCCTATAGTTATGGTTATTTTATTTTATCGGTTTTAATGAATACTAATAACTTGATTTTATTTCACCGTACAATATTTAATTTAAAGTCCATGTTTTATTGTTCTACATTATTTGTACATTTGTAAGCTAATATACATACAATCTTATGTCAACGTCCATTAAAAAAAAATGTATTGAACCATATATATATCGTAATATTTTAGTTATATGTATGTATAAAATAAAATAAAATGAAAATAAATCAAAGCTGCTATTGGAGTATTAGTAGGTACATTAGAATTATAATCTCTATAAATTACCTTAGATATAATATATAAATTAATATTTAATACAATTTATTAAGAATTGTATAATATACATGATACATGTTGATATAATATATTATATACCTACTATTTGGATATACCTAATTATTATTTTATTTATCTCCTGCATAGTTTTAGTATATATTATATATTTTAACCATGGATATTTAAATATGAATACTTATATTCAATCATGTTAATTTTTGACTAACTGGTTTTTCAGTTGGTTAAGAATTCCAGTCAGTTGATTCAAAATGCGAAATATTATATTTTAAAACATTGAGTGAGAGTAAGCCAAACCTAATCTTGATACTGAATAACATTTTTCTATTTTTTCGTTAAAAACTGTTTGAGATAGTTCATAGTAAAATGACATACGTCTATCTTTAGATAAAATATTGAACATAGATCAAATTTGAAATTTCAGAGTTTATCGAGAAAATCGAACTATGAAGCAGTCAATTTCAATCAATCCCAATTCTTTTTGACTAAATCATAAACATAAACCATCATAAACAATTTTAAACTTATTGTGGAAGAGATTAGTTATCATCCAAGTACAAATAGGTATTAAGTACTACGTCTATATTATAGGGTTCTAATTTTAGGCATATAGTTAACTCGGCTTTTTACATTTGATTAATAAAAATAATAATTGTGAGACGACGAGTGCTTAACTTATTTTGTACTCAAAATACGAGCACTGAGTGTATACAGCATTTTAGTTTTTCTAACTAAATGTCAATGACCTTTTTTCATACAATGTTTTTATATTACACACAATTCGTCAAATGAAAACTACATATTGTATTGTACCTTATTTAATACACACATTTTTGAATCAAAAGCAAAGTACGAATCATGAATTTATTTTAAATTTACGAATCTTATAAGAAATGATTCGATCATTTGTACTTGATATTTAATGTCCCATTAATATGTAAATTGTATTCCTTTTGACACGCTCTACTTAATAATATTAATTTTGGAATCGTGTGGAAATAGAATGGTAAACATTAGATTCGGTTATGTGTAATTTCATTATAATTGTGAATTGTGATACAAATATGTATAAAATGTACCTACATGTGAAAATCTGATTGACGCGTTAATATCATTTTTTTAATTAACGTGTAAAATCATACTGAATAAATGCACAGTTAGAATTGCCATTGGCCGCGACCACAGCACTTATACGAGCAATAGGTACGAATACACAAATTATTTTTATATACGTTTTATAATATATTGAGAAACAATAATATTTGCCGTCTTGTGACACATATCTCATTGTGATAGTGAGCAATATGTGTACACCGTGATTATAAATTATTCACATTTTGGCTAATCTGTAAAGCATATCAACCAAGTATAGTCAATTAATAATCGACGAGAACAAGACATCAAACTATCATATAGTTTTTGATCGTCTTTTAGAAAAACTATTTGTTCTATTTTTTGCTTGTGCTGTACATTTATCATTGCAATTATTGTTTCCACAATTACAATCGTTCTCGCATACTCAAATACCAAGGTCGACCGTTGTTTTAAACCGAACGTGCGCGTATTATAATATTGTAGTATGTTGTGGTACACGCACGCACGGTCGATTGAGATACTTCCGATAAAAAAAAAGACTAAAGGTTGATAACGATAGTTTTGTAGCGCTGTTAGCTGCAGAAGAAACGGACACTTTGATCGGATACCTTTTACTGTTCGCAATCAAAATCGAAATCATCGGGGCGATTTCGACCCGTAAAAAACTTACAGAAACAAAAAACGAAAACCCGTCGTCTCTGCCGCCGCTTTCTTCTCGATGTGTAAAAATAGTAAACGGCCGCCCCGCCCGCGTTATCGCTTCGCGTCCCCTCTCCCCTCGGCTGCTCCGGTATCGTTATTACCGTACGCGGTGTACAGAGCGCTCGCGGTGCTAGCGTCGCGAGCGGCGAACCGTATACAAGCAGCAGCTGTTGCCCCTGCCCCTGCCCCTGCCACTGTCTCGGCCGGTTTCGCGTCGTCGTCGTCGTCGTCGTCAGTGTGATGTGTTCTCTTTTTCGTATTTCTGGCTCGAGCGTGGCCGGAGGGGGTGGTGAGCGAGTGGAGCGCGTACTCGGCGACGGCGGCGGCTACACCACACCGGCGGCCAACCACCGCCAGCTGTTCCGCGCAGCCGGACACAAAAGAACGCGACGCAAACAGTGTCTGCCCGTCCGGCCATCAGTTCGTGCGCGGTCGCCGTTTGGTGTGTTAGTCGTCAGTGTGTAGTGCGCGCGTGCCATCTCGTTTCGTGTTCGCCCGAGCTCGGTGTGCGTTTTCGATTTTTCTAAAATAGTTTCTCGCGCCCGTCGTCGATCTGACGAGTGTAGTTGTTCGTCGATTCGTTTTACTATCGATTAAAACAACCGTGGTACGTCTCTCGCCGAAACTCGGCCCTCCCCGACGGTAAGCGGAGAGCGCGTCTCTCGTTTTTCTTGTAAAAACCTATTTGATTTTTGTGTTTTTCCTCTTCACTCGCCACCATGCCATACCGCCAATTGTCATTGCTCTGTGATTGTTGTGTTACGATCGGTTTTCCTCGGGAAACACACATTGCGCGACTATGCAATATGTACTGCCAATAACATAGTGATCATCGGGGGGAAGCGTACTCTGTACTACTGGTGACTATGAATGCTTCTCGACGTGGAGAAGACGCGATGAATCGGCTTTAAAACAAACCAAACACCCTCTGCCTCTGCACGACACGGTATCCGGTTAAAACCGCCGCCCCGCCGCCCACCCCGTCAACGGCATTTGCATAACCGTTAGACCGAACGTGGTCTCGCCGTGTTTGCCGATTTTAACTCGCGACCACACATCTTCGAAGCACGCCTTTATTTCGTTGTCGTTGCGAGCAGTGAATGCGCGATTTATCGGCTTTGAATATTATTCCTGAATATCCGTGACCCAAAATAGTATAGATACCTAACGGGACAAAGAACATACCTATACTCAAATGTGCAATATGCCTAGTACCTACAGTAATTATATCAGCATAATAATTATGTATGTAGGTATGTAATCAAATAATAATTTTTCGGTAGGTAGCACTTTTTTTCCGCTGCGTTTTTGTTATCAAGCAAAATTTCCAACTTTTGACTGCTGCACGCAATGACATATCACATAAAGTTTTCTATGCGTGGTCCAAAGAACCTTCATTATATGGTGTTTAGCCACAATCGTATTATAAACATTGTACGTGTTATTGACTAATTCGGCCCCTAATCTTTCAAATCCAACATTTAATTGAATCGCGTTAAGCCTGCTTAAAAACAACGTTATCTCGTTCAAAATCGTTGTACTTAAACCCACTCTTTTTTTGGGATTTAGTATAAAAAAACACACACACGCACTCGCAAAAACGTTGTTTAATATAATATATATTAAATATTAATATACTACCGACGGTAAACGTAGGTGTTAACAAAAAATTTGTGTTCTCCTACCACTTGAGTTGTTTGTATGTGTGCGAGTGTGTTGTGTAATCTTGTAAAGGGTATGATTTCGTAGGCTGATGAGAATTGAGAAATAACGGGTGATCCATAGAGGGTACTCCCCTCCGACCGAAACGTTGCTGGGTGCAACAGTCTAGGATTTAGGGTATCTATATGTTGCTACATTATTATGTCATGCGTACCACACATAATTTACCGGCACTTCTGTTTGGTATACCGGCAAACACCACATTCGTCCGATCAAATCGGCAAAGATTAAATCGAAAAAATAAAAATATCAATTGTTCCGAGGTCATATTTTAAAGACCCGTGGTGAATTTGAGCACGATGCATAATAACAGCATATTGGTATTAAAAACTCTAACTCTATTATCCCAATAGTCACTCGTACTACCTACTACTGCTTTAACTACTACTATTACTGCTATTACTAATGATTGTTGCTGCCGGGCGACAGTGTTATCGTGTCTCGGACAAGGTAACGGAGAATGAAAGTCAACCAACATTTCACAATAGTTGGACGGCGGCACAACGCGTGATTCTGCGATCGTTCGTTTTAGAAAATCGCGAACGGTCGATGCATAAAATATTTGAAACACTATAGGTCTAGGGTGATGATGGTTTTGGTTTTTTACACTGTAGTATCTATTTAACTCCGGTTTGAAGGCTATAATAAATGCACTTTAAGATCGGAGAATTCCAAAATGTTGATTAATTGATGTTATTAATTTTATTAATTTATTATTGATGGGGGGGGGGGGGTATAATCCTGTAATTCAGCGCTATTTAGATAACAGTTTTTTATTATGCCATTTATAGTATTCGCCACCGTCTGTAGACTGCAATAGTTGCTATATAAATATAGATGGAGTACGTTGACACAGAAACATGTCGATAAACATCATAATTATGCATCAATAAAGTTGTTGACAGATTTAGGTGCGTTTGAAAAATCAAAAACTCTACAATTCTATCATAGGTATATAATTATTAGTTTTACTATGCGGTTGTGGAACGCCACCAGTTGGTTTATAGGTTTTTTGAACAGGCAGAATAAACCACATATTAAACCTACTGTTGATTTACAGAGATCTGTTATACTCGCAATTACCTTTACAGACATGATACTATTATGTTTACCGATTTATGTTAACATGGCGTGTAGCTCGACGTGTCTACTGTATACAGGTACAATAACAACAATTATTTCTTTTCATTTGACTGATATCGTACAGCTACAGATACGGTAAAATCAGAGGTGAAATATACACGGTTTTAAAATGACGACTTCGGAAAAGTACCGGACAAAATTAAAATTAACATAAAAATACCTAATTGCTGTTGTAGATTCATTTATTTCAATTTTAACCAATAAACCAAAAGTATTTAAAACTTTCATTGAAATATAGAAAGTATTATATCAGATTTTATTTTAACCGAATGTATTTATCGTTAAAGGGTGAAAAGCCAAGCGAGGTCATATGTATAGTAGACAATGCCATTTTCTATTGCGCCATTATGATGCATTAAAATAATCAATCATTTTGCTAATTATTTTATTTACTGTGTTCAGACATTTTTGAGTATTGGCCGTTGACCTTATACATTATATTATAATATGGTTTTGAAGTTTCATCACTGTGTATTTATGTATATAGACCTATATATACCATTATTTATTTTTTCATACATTTGTCTATCGATTTTTATTTTGTCTTCAGATGGCCGTATTAAAATTAACTTACTACATTCTTCTTAAATTGTTTTTAAATTAGGTTAATTAAATTTATTACTGTATTTAGGTATTGTGTAACGGTGTTTTCAAGTGATGTTTACATAATTAAAAAATAAGGTTATACCTTTAATATAGGTAGCAAATAGTAGAACATCGGCGTGACAGTGTTTTAAAGCGAATTAATGTTTTTTTTTCACCTTGATTTAAGCAGTTAATGATTAGTTATCACTAATTTTCCGTTTTTCTTAATAAAGCAACACTAAACAAATTTCAATAATATTGACAATAACAATAATATACCTAGTATTTTACTAAGAATTTAAAAAGTCAGGTGTATGCACTTTTTCTTTTGAACAGACGTATCTTCGTGCCCTGTAGTAGTAGTAATAGTAGTAGTAGTAGTAGTAGTAATAGTATAGTAGCAGTAAAAGAAGTATATATTATCAAGATATTGATTGATCCTTGTAAATTTTGACAAAGTTAAATTATTATCATATCAATTACTAGTCATGATTTCATTTCTATTGTGTGTTCAATTTAAAACTCACTGTTTATTCAACTACCATACAATTAATAAGTCTTAATCTAAATAACCAAAATAACAATTTAAAACACTTATTTACACAAAAAATACCACTTTTTAGCTATAGTTTGATGTTTGTTAGTACATTTAGGTTGTAGTGAGCGCGCAAGAACAAGAGCAATGACGGGGTAGTGTATGGCGTGAAAAACAAAGCGTCGTGTATTTAAAACAAGCATTTTTATAATATAGCTATCAGGCGACAGCATCAACGATAATGGACGTAAAATGAAAATCTGTTTCGTCTATTACCCGGGAAAAGCTACTCAGGTTATACCTTTGGTCGTGGCTACAGAGGAGGAGGAGGAAGAAGAAGACGAGGACGACGACAACGACAACGACAACGTCAAAGCCGTCGTCAACGACCACGACAAAAACAATAACAACAACAACAATAACGACGATCACAGCGATCACGGCCACGACGACGTCGTCATCTCCAAAGAACCGGCGCCGTCCGACGACATGAACTCGTACGAGGCGAGTTGGCAAGAGTGTCGGCTAAAGTGGTGTCTGAGGTCGCGAAGCAAAGAGCGTCACGACGCTGTTGCCGGCTGGACCGAAGATGACGAGGACGACCACGGCGAAGGCAGTGGTGGAAGCCGAGGTAGAACGCAGGTCGTCCGCAGGAACCCGTCGGAAAAGCGGCAGGCATGCAGCAGTGACAGCACGGGCAGCAGCCAAGAAGAACAGGACGCTGCGGCGTGGGCGGCCGCGTCGGCCCGTCGGCCAAAGGCCAAACCGCTGAGCCGCGTCCAGAGCGTCCGCCACGACACAGCCGCTCACCGGTACCGGACCCGTCAGCGGGTGGCCGCCGAAATTCTAGACGAGCAACGGGCCGAGGCGTCGGCGGCTGCGGCCCGCGATCTTTGCCGGTCTTCTGCGGCCAAGATCAAGAAAAGTTTGTCGTTCCGGAACCCGGCTCCCAAAAAGGTGGCCACCGGCGGCGATCGTCTGCTCCGTGTCGTTTCCGACGACGATCACTTCCATCACCACAACAACAATAACAACGACAACCGTCAACCGCGCCGCCACCCGGACAAGGACAAAAACCATTCTCATCACCACGATGACGGTGATGATCAACAACATTACCACCAACAGCAACAACTGCTAACAGTGGACGCGGAAGCATCCTTTGTCACCACCGCCACCACCACCACCGTTTCCCCATCAACTGCGAACGCCACTGCGGGCGACAGTGGCGGCAGCGGCCAAGACAATTTCGCCATTCCTAGGCCCAAACTCATAGTTCCTGTACACACGTATGGTCTCAGAAAGCGCAGGACCGGTAACACGATCTCATCGAACCGAACCGCTAGCGACGTAAACGCGGCTTCGGCTTCCAACACCGTCGCCTCCTCTTCCGGCAGCTCGTCGACCACCACCGCCGCCGCTTCAGACACAAAAAAACATCACAACTCGTGTCCAGGTAAAAAAAACCACCTATACTCATATTTTATAAGATATAGGTACTAGTTGTAAGTCGACTCCGCGTGGGAAAAAATGAACAAACCTAAAATACTGTGCTAATATTGGTGTATCTCGGTTTTAGTGTACCTGTGTACATCAATTCTCGGAAAAATCGGATTCGGTGTACTTCACTTTGTGAACTAATTCTACCGATATGGGTAATCCGACCGGACTTGGTATATTTTCGAACGTGGTTCAAATTTCTCTCTAAACTTACTTGATATCTCTAAGAACAATCTCTGAAATTTAAGTCAAAGTGGGCCTAGTAAGTTTTGAGTCAATAAGCTACAAACATAAGAACTTTGCCTTTGGTTGTACGTTTGAATCATACACAATAAATTATATATAATTTTATTTAATTAAAAATAAATCCTATAGCAACGCCCTGTGGTTATGCTAGTATAATCTTATAAAGAAGTGCTGGTCGATACCAATTTTTTTTAAATTTTATTTCTGTTACTGCATTGGCAACCATGTATAGGTAAAGCAAAAAAATATTCGATTTTTGTTAGGCAAAACGAAATTCATGTGTGAGCTATCCTATAGCAAGTAAAATACTCTCAGAGTCCCAAAAAATCTACTGATTTAAACTTTGATTTTTAAGGGTTCTGTAGTTTCTGAGATTAACGTGGTCAAACTTACAAACTCTTCAGCTTTATAATATTGGTATACTTATAAGTCGTGTCTTGCCCAGTAAGGTGTTCCACCCCCTCCCGCCCACGGCCAATCAGTATTAAATAATAATAAAATCGGGTGGTACCGATTTATTTTTAGTGACTGTTAGTATAGTGATAAGGTGTTTCTAACACAAACATTTTGTCGGGCAAATGCGATAGTAACTTTGTCTTCAAGGCATTGCTACGACGTTATTGTTAACAATTTTGCAATGTCTCGGTGTGTGGAAAACAGCTTTTAGATCCCGACGCGGTAACATGGCGTTTCGTCACGACATTAGATTTTTTTTTCATATAATTATTTATTTCCGATTTGTAGTTGGAACAAGTTCATTATAATGTGTTAACACAATGGGCAAATATTATCAAAATCAAACCGAAATAATTGAGCAATGCGGTTGTCTAATTGCCGCTGTCACCTACAACATATATACCAAAGTAAAACGTATATATTTTTGAATGTAATATTGTTTGAATTATTTTTCCGCAGCACCCAACAAATCCATTTACACGTTTTATAACAGTCTTCAGTTATAACTCGAGTTGACATTCTTGTAGTTTTAAATACTGATATACAATAGATATATAATGTAATTACGCAAATCGTTTACTGGGTATTTTGTCTCTTTAGTTGACAAACATATTATACAATTTCTATAATCTATTATATTTTGTGACCGATCATTAATTTAATTTATAATATCGTTATCGGAATTATTATAATATTAGAATATATAGGGAGGACAAAACTATCAATGATCTCTAATAATGATATATAGGTACCTATACGTTATATAATGTTTAAAAATGTACTTCAATCAGAAACAACTTCTAATTTAATAGTAGCCTTCGATGAGGAATATACCTAAACTATAATCTGTGTTTGTTTTTTTTTTCCCGGTAGGTGTGTTAATAAAAACATATAAATACCAGTGCCTATTATACGTATGTTGCGTATTAATGTTGGTAATTATTATTTATTTGATGAGGTGTATCTGTACTTGTCAACCTCAGCGTGCGTGGTTACTATGTAACCAGAAACGACTTATAATTCTCAAATGTTACATGTACGAACCTACGTACATCCCGAAACACCCGCTGTTTACGTATTGGTACGTATTCACTGAATGAACCAGCGTAGTATGATATTATTGTCCTATTACTAAGTTGACTCTAAATGAGAAAGTTTAACGAATTAATGGATAAATTAATGTAAACCAGAATGACGAGAAAACGTGTAAATCTCTGTAGTATATAACCATAATAGGTACATCTTTTGGTATTTACATAGTGTATTATATAATATAAATATATAATATGTCTATAGAAAAACTAACGCTCGCGATGATAATAATAACTTTTATTTGACATATTATTATAATATGTAATGAATTCGAAAAGAATTGTCGAAAATGAAAGTATTGTTTTATTATATTGTGTACGTAAATTTCGAGTCTAGAGTTTTCTCTGTCTATTTTCGGTATCAATGAATTAACTTTAAGTAGTGTATCGCGCATCAACAATTAAGCGGTTCGTGGTTAATTTCATTTACTTTCACTCTAAGAATCTTCTACAAAAATTAAAGAATAATCAATCCGTAGGTTTATAATTGGGTCAGAATTTGATTCTCCTGTGCATGACGAATTTAATTGAACGCGATATATTGTGTTATAATAATATATAGACTGTTTACTGTAGAGTCTTGACCATTTATCGGTGTGGAAACTATGGTGAAATTATATTCTACTAGAAATTCGTTCCAGAAAGATTACTTTTGGCTTTCATCAATAAAATCGTCTATATTTACAGATAATTATTTTGACTCTTGAAAGTCCAAGGAGATTGGTGCATTAATTTTAATAGAACAAAATTAATATATCCTCCAGTATTCAACGCGTAATGAGAAAATGAAATATTCTAATTAACGTATTTGTTAGCTAACGTACCTTATCTAACAATATACACCGTTTATTTAATTTTCGACGAAATGAAAATGGTTATTAGTTAAATATATAATATACGTATAATTAATAATTTATAGATAAAATAATAATAAACGTTTGTGATGTCTAATATAAACATACATATTATTGTCGGATATTATAAATCGTACAACGGTATATAGCCGCTGATGGCCCGAGAAAATATTTAATTGATCTACATATCAAAAACATCTAGGGCAATAAAAATCGATACTTTGTTAAAAATAAAGCCTGGCATCCGTCCAGTTATCGTCCGATCGATATCGACGTCTGACGATGTCTGTAATCTAAAACCATTGTCAAAAATAATATCGTCCAAAATCATATTGACTGGGACTCTCAATCGCCTCCGATTGGATTTAACTAGTAAAAACGTATAACCACGTATTATACGAATGGAAAAAATCCAGTATTTTCGTAATCGAAATATATAATAATAATATTGTGGTTTTCAATAACGCGCGTGTAGTATCTGTTCATAAGTTATAACTTATAATATAGGTACCATATTTGTGTACGGTTTGCATATTATAATTATATTATTTATTACAATAATGTAACCACCAGAACCTTAAAACTATTTCATATATTTTATTAAAAATGACATCGTACTACAGCTACGTGTATAGCTAATTCCATGTTATGTCATCACGTGATAAATATATAACTTAATATTATAATATAAGTACCTATAGTAGGTACTATGTTAATTCCTATGTAATCAGAAGACAAACATAAAATGTAAATTCCGCACGTGTAGGTTGACACTTAGAGTTTGTCAATACATAATAATAATAATACAATATATATCTACTTAATCGACATTGTAATAACAATTACCATAATATTAATATCCGAAACCACGTATATTGTATATATATATATATATATATATAAATATTGCGTTAGGAATGCGGTTTCGGGTTCTTGGGCGTATCGGCAATTTTAATGTTTATATATTATTTAGGTCAAGTAAAACGGTGGAATATGATTCGGATATAATATATAATACATTTAATATCTGCAGTGAAACGACGAATTTTTCATACGCCGATTAAAAAGTGAAATCCGTGATATTTGTGCAGAACCCGCCAAGTTTAGTTTTAACACAATAAATTGTAGAGTGCGGCGGGTTTGCCGCTGGAAAACAATAGGTTTCGGTGCGACGACGAGGGAAATTGTCAAAATGTTAACGGGACGCACGCGAGAGCGAAATCATCTTTCCTATATATACGACTGCAATTCGAAATTTTCCTTGCGGATACGATCAACTCGTAAGGAACAGAATCGTTTAATACGTTTCAGATTTCTGTAATGACATGACTAGCGTTTCGCACGGCTTACTGACGTTTATTCTATAAACATTTATCGTGTTCAAACGACAGCATAGTCGCGGATCAATACCCTTGCACTGAAAAAACATTCTGCACATATGGTCGTTGCTATAACATATTATATGTATATGTAGATTATATAATTTATAACAATATATAATATTATTATTGTACCATTTGAAAACGGACATTTTAGATTGTCAATTCTGTGTGTAGTGTGCGTAGGAAGTTGTAGTATATGCATTAGTAGAGAGCCTCTAATATGCATATGTTATAGTTATTACGACGAAAGTCCGTTTTTTCTCTCGGAATTTCAAATGACTCATAATATGCGTTTGTATAATATTGTAATGTAGCAGGTATGTCGCACGTATGTGTAATATACTAATATAGGTATTATATTATACATACTGCACATTATTATTACATGAATATGTCATTTATACATTGCAATACTCGCCGGCGAATGTCGAAATTGTCACTGTTGTGATAACAATATTTTCCGCGGTTTGATGATTTCGTGTAAGTTTATAGGATATTATAGGTATAACACGTTTTGAAAAATATATTACACTTTGTTAGCCAAAAAATGTTTTCTCAAGAAAATCATAATTCTATACAACTATATAGTGTATTATATTATTATATTTGTTGGCGCGACTAATTGTTGTGCACCTGCACCGATGCCGTGGTAAGGTCGTTCTGGTGTCGTTAGAAAGTGTTAACCTTGATCTCTCTCTCTCGCTGTTTCGTTTGCCGCCACCACACAAGACACTGCGAAATCGCCCACCACCCATCGGGTAAACTTGCATGTTATATATTTACTACCTATATCGACGTCCGCGGCGTCGTCCGAATCCTGTCTTTTTTTTTTGTCATTTGCGATTTCCACTCGACATGAGCTAAATTAAATGATTCGCGGTCAGTGGTTCCCCCTCAGACGGACGAACGCTGTATTTGCATGTTATTATGATGACGATCATCCGTCCTCCCTCTTTACACTGGCCTTGTATAACCCGAAAACGTTGCGTCGCACTGTATCCCAAACGCCCCATTCATTATGAGCAGTAGGTATTATCTATTTACTTTTTCTTCTATCGAACAAATTGAGTATGTTTTTTTTTTGAAACCAAAATCAAAACGTGATGTGCGGCGGCGGAATAATCTGCTATTACAGGAACATAACTGCTTTACCGATAAAGGGTGGTTGACCATCATAACAGTCTATATTCTGTTCAGCAAGAGAACATGCCGATTTTGCTCATCTGCCGCGGAAGAATAACTGATTTTCATAGGTTCGCGGCGTGTTCTCTCGCTGCAGAACAGAGTATACCTATATATTTTATAATTATCGAATAGAACAAACCTATGTTTTTAGTTGTAAAACGATTTTTTTTATCGCGGTGACTGTAAGTTGATTTTCAGACTTTCATTATACGTGGCAGTTCTAGAGAGACCGCACGACGATAATTTGTACAATCGCCAATTTAAAGGCTGTAATCAATAATAATCCTATTTAAATTGATAATGACATTGCAGGGTATATCAATAGTATAGATACATTATTATCGATAATATTGTGCTCTATAGTTAAAAATAATACACGTGATTTTCATATTTTATAGATCGGCTGACTTAAATAAGTACGATATTGAAATTATTTATTAGCACATTTGTGTTAACCTACAACGTCAAGACATTTTTTGTTCGCATTAACCGCATGTACATTGAACCGCGGGTACAATATTTCATACGCCTCACGCGTCCTCGAACACACTCAGTTTGATCGATCAAGGGCTTTTCCTTATGTACTTTCGACCATCTCTGCAACCGCACGACTCGTCTTCGCCATTGTTCTTTTGGCGTCCTTGCGTATTATATACGTCTCCCGATGATGTCATCATAATATTATATCGTACGTAGTCCACGGATACGAATATAACATATTGTAAATCCCCGTCTTGATAAAGGTAATAGGTATTATTATAATTTATAATAATATGTATAGTTGGAACCTTCTGCTTCATGCAGTATAGTATTCTTGTATTCTCATGTGGTTATAGCCGACGCCCGACTGAATTGTTTCTGCTACAGGATGTAATTTTAGCGATTACAATATTTTTTCTATCAATATTTCTACTGTCGTTCAGTTTACAAATGATTTAAGTTCAAATTTAAAAAAAAAACGGGTACTCCAGTTTCCGTTTTGCAGCTTGAATGCGGATAATCAAAATAATAACCGAATGTGCGAAACGATTGCGTTCCGCGTGAAACAAACTGATAACGTCACACTCGCATGTGTCGTCTCTGTCTAACTATCTAACAAACGTAATAGAACATAAAAAATGTTACGTTCACAATAGTCTATTTTACTCTGTTATTTTTAATATTAGAGAGAATTGAGCCAGTATGCAATTTAAAGGTAATACGATTATTATTTAAGGCATTTCAAAGACTTTTTATTAATATTTTAATTTTAAAGCAAGTTATGAGCATTTTGAAGCTGTGTCTCGAATCCAATTCCATGCAAAACTTAACTCAAGTTCTAATCCCTCGATTAAAAATATGGCTAAATCTTACACATCAAACTCCCTCGCAGGCTAAAACAAAATTGGAATAATTATTAAAAATTATCTAAATAATGCTTTGTAAAATTTAAAATGCTTAATCTTACTTTTAAATTGTATATATCAGTGAAATTCGGTCAATTCACTCTAATTTTAAAAGTAACAAGAGTAAAATGGATTATTGTGAATATAAAATTTGCATTGTTTATGCGTTTATAAAACGGAGGCATCACCCGCGGGTGTGACGTCCTCTATTAAGGTTTATCGCAAAAAAATATTTATTACACATATTGTGTGTTTACTGTCAATAATAGGCGTATAGTGATTTAAAATAGTCGTCACGTATACATACATACGCAATGGATATTTAGAGTACCTACCTATCTATATTTTATAGTCCCCCCCCCACTGCTGTGTTGTGTCATTTGTTGCTGTATGATCTCCGTTTTGACTCTCTCTTCTTCTCCTATACATATTTTTTTTATACGCCTGCGATATCGTTTAACGAGGTTTAAATATTTGCTTCCCGGAGAGAGATTGGACCGTCATAAAAATAGCCCATGTCGTTGTATTTCCGGGTTTAAAAAATACGCACATTTATTTTATATAGGAACATATATAATATATAGGTAGTATATTCTCTTGCGGCAGGTACTACAAAATATTGACCTAAATTATAATTTTAAGTTTCACTTTTTCCTCCTCGAAAACGAAAATATTTTATTAAATTGGTTATCCAAATATGTTTCGCAGTTATTGCGCGTAGAAAAAACAGCCGGCGAGTTGATAAGCCTTGACGGATGAGTAGTAAGTATACTAGCGTATACATATATGTTCCTAATCTATGTACTGCAGTGCAAGATGGTTTCGATAGATTCCGATTATGCGGTTTGCGTTCAGACTTTCTAAATAAAACATTATTGATTTTTCCGCATGAACGCTCTCCAGCAGCTTGCCAGGACTACTACTAATAGAATATAGATAACCACATATAATTGGAAAAAAATTATTCAAATGCCAATTGCAGGACATAGTCAGAAAAAAATCTCCAGTTTTTTTGTAAAGATCACATGTTTTGTATATATGGCATAACATATATGATGTTTCTCCGGTTCCCACATCTCTCTCAGTATAGTCAGTACTAGTTAGATACTATTTCTCTATTTTGTGTATTTAAATTATAAACACTGTGTTTATACTTTATTTTGATACATTAAGTTTTATTTAAGAATAATTCAATATTAAATACAATTTGTGTACAACTTTGTAAATATATTTCTTACGTTTGTCATAATATCTAAATACTTTTTTATTTGAATTACCTATAACGCTGCTTATATATTCTTATCGGTTTAACAATTTTAACAACTTTCATAAACTTATATATATATATAGATTATAGTATAATATATACAACGGTTTTAATACTTGTGCCTAAACTCTTTTAGTCACGAATCACGGAAAGTGAAAACCATTACAAAGTCGAGCGTACACAATATGTGATTTCATAGTAGGTATTGCACAGTTTGTGCATAATATTACGAATGAAAAATGTAGACCCTGTCTATAAGCACATTTCTCGCACGTTTCGCAATATCGACAATATAGCGATTATCCGCGATCTGACCTCTTCGCTCATACTCTGCAGTTCGTCGATTTCTGGGGTCGTTCGTCGTGTGTACTTACACCGACGGATTGTGTAACTCAAAAAGTGTAATACTATATTATAATTTATTGTGTTAATGCCCGCCTCGGCCGATGGTTTACGTGGGCAACGACGTGGACGAACAGTTCCGTTGCTCTTCGGTCCGAAGCGAGTGGGATTTCCGAAACCGGTGTTGGCAAATTCGTACGTCCGCCTCAGTTCTCCTAAACGGTTTTTTTTTCGTAAAAAAAGGCCGTTATGTGTGTTATTATATTGTATAACGGTAAAACGGAATTGTACGACGATGCACTTATACACGATCGTCGTGCCTGCGTATCGTCATTATGTATCGCAGTCTACTGCTGCATGGACTAAAATTATTGTATTGTATTTTATGAATTATAATATTATTATGAAATATATATAGTAATAATAGGTCTAACGGTAATAGGTGATTCAAACATCGACCCGTAATATCGATTTGAAGATCGCTTTTTTTCGGATTTCGCAATGGCTTCTTTATATTACCATTACACGAAATCTAGAGGTACGAGAATGTTATTGTTGCCGTTTGGATTACCATTATCGTTGTTGCCATGTATTCATACCATTGCAACTACTTGAGTAAATTTAATTAATTTTATCGAGATTGAATATTGTTCAATTGTACATTTATTAACATAGAATATACAGTGTTTATGTGAATCATTATTTGGTACTTAATATTCCGCAATTTTACAAATTTTTTCGTTAATTACTATATTTGTATTTTTGTCGTTGACGTTAACTTCGTATGTGACGTCCGTTTCTTGTTTCTACATGGGTACCGTTTTTCTTTTTGACATCTATAAGAGTAAATACCCTTCAAACGCTATTCAATTTATGACAGATTCGTTACCTATATACACGGATTCGTTAATATTGAGTACAACGCCAGGATTGCTATTTGAGTAATTATTAGATTTATTGACTAATTTAATTTGTACATCATTTTTTAAAGGTTTTACAAAAACATACACGCCACTTGCTTGACATTATAGTCGTTTAAAATAAGCTAATTTGACTTGTTCTTCCAGAACACATATACCTATATAAATTCATTTAAAATAAGAAATTAGAGATGACTAAATAATATTATGTGGGCCTGTTCGTCGACAGAATGCTGTATAATAAAATAATTTCGTACTTAATAATAACATGGATTTATGTTTTCCGATCATTTTGCCGACGGTGTCTATAAATTGGGCTACCCGGGCAATTGTAGTTAAATTTAATGTTACTTAATAACACTTTATTTAAATTTTTCCAATTTTAAAGACCAACGTGTATAAGTAATTTGTAACATAAACATGTATAACTATTATTGTTTGGAAAAGAGCAGCGAGATTAATAATAACACATTATAAAGAGTATATAGGTATATTATAAAAGTGGTATTCGGCGTATTATTTATTAAACCGAAACCTAATAATTGTACAGGAAATTAATTAGGATTGTATAAAAATAAAATCAGGGTAGATGAATTCCTCAGTTCCTCTTGTTGTAATTGTTCACCAAAAAAATAGTCCAATTTTTATCTTTTTTTATTTCCTTCTTAACTATTACTATACGTCAATATGCGCCTGTTGATATATTACCCGTGTGAAACTTAAAGAAAAAAACTCGCATTTCAACCAAGTGGTTAACCTGATTATCGTGTGCGGAGCAGTCGTAAAATGGTAAAGTGAAAACACTATACGCTAAACAAAAAAATACCATTCGACAACAAACGACGATAATATGCAACCTGACTTGCATTTTGTCTATATTTATGTTCCATATTTGGTTTCGGTGTGTAGTCTATATTGTACCTTCTCGTGAGTTATAAAATAAAGACTCACGTTGTGCATGTCAACAAACCATAACTACGAATATAAATATTTTTGTTTTACAAACATGTACGCAACTAACTATTATAAGTTGTAACAATTATTTTTCCGGATGTAAAAAACCATCCAATTTTAAACAAAATTATTTAAATTCCTCTATGTTTTGTTAACATTTTGGATTTGGCAAATGTGCTACGTGGCATTATTTTTCACCGACTGACTTGCGAGAAGACATTTCTCCATATTATTCTCGTAAAAAATCTCATACGAGTCACGTATACTCACGTACAAGAATTATTCATTAGAGTTGACCCTATAGAATATGGTATAGGTATGATATATTATCTGCTACGTGAATGATGTTATTTCACTTTTTTGACTCCGTCACGATAGTTTTTTCGTCCAACGCCAAACCATTTTTGATGCACAATTGAAAAATAAACACTGCTCTTGCAGCAGTTATCAAACAAATTATAATTAATGACTGGACGCGCTATATATTATTATAATACCACTCGATAGTAATAATCACTACAATGTAAAATGCACTATTAAATTATGAATCATTTCTGTTTGAGTTATTTTGAATTTCCGTGACCATTGAATAAATTGTTATCTCGAAGCCGTGTCTCTATTGCCATACTCTTCTCTTCAAGTACGTTCATTATTGTATGATACTTTCCCTTCTTTTGTACGCGCTTTCTTTATTTTTAAAAACAGTTTTTGCCTATACCTATACAGCTATACCTAGTTAGTCACATATTGTATTTAAATTACGTTTATCGGTGTATAGTTAGTTAATTAATAATTATTAATGGCAGATAAGTGCTGTGATTCGTATTTACGTTAGAAGCATTATCAGCGCTATATGTAATTTGTATTTTTTATTTTTATGATGAAACTTAATGCAATCATTGAAACAATTAGCAACATTTTATTTTTTTATTGCAAGTAAAAATCATTACAAAAAAAAAATGTTTTATTGTTACGATTGTTGTTTGTGTAAACGTTATACATATATTTGTGATTTGTGCAACGAAGTGAGTTTTTTAAGTCATTATTAGCATCCCTAATTGAAATTAATAATAGTGACTTGTATGTATGTTAAATATTTAGTAATTATTTGTTTAGATTAATTTATAGTTCAAACGGTGCCTGCTTTACTTAAAAGTTACGCCAACCTCTAATGTACCAATACATATAATTTACACAGTTTAGATTTGTGTACTTACAAATATTAATTACATACATTTGTATTTGTATAGTTTTTGTTGTTTGTAGAAACCTATACCTAAAACATTTGGTGTGTTGGTTTATTCAATTAAGTATGATAATATACATTAGACGAAAATTACGAATTCTAAGAACACATAACCAAATGTAACAATTTTAATATGAAGCGTAATTATGCGTTAAAATATTTAATGACGCAGACCATTCTGACTATTATACGCATACATATAAATGTTTTAATTAAATTTCAAAGTAATGTAGTTTTCTTTAAACCGTTTACGACTGTAACACAATATAGTACATATACATATACTGTAATCTGTATCAATATAATATTATTATATAATATATGAATGTTGTGTTAAATAGATGGTATTTATACCATTATTATTTATTAATTATTATCATAATTGTTGGATTCTTAAATATGTTGCAGTATTTTAATTTATAACATTAATAAAGAGGACTTCTAAATCGCATTTGGCATATGTGTTGTCTCCGTCTTACTATAACGCATAACATAGGTACCAAAATGTACATCCAGCAGTTCCAATTTTGTGTTGTTAGCATAATTAGAGTAATTTTAATTGTTATCAAACTATTAAAGGTAAAAACATTATTTATGACCTGTGTTCTCTCGTTGATTTTATACAATATTATAATTTTTAAGTGAATTATGACCATTTTTAAATATTAATATTGTACATAATACTCATTTATAACTTACTTAAAAAAAAAAAAAATAATGTTGTTTTTACCTTTAAGTTTGGTAATAGGTCAATTCACCTTAACAACACAAAATTGTAACTGCTGGACGTACATTTTGATATGTATTATAAGCGTTAGTAAGGCGGAGACTATACATGAGCGTACTGACTTGGTGTTAGTGACTTATTCCCGAGTAGGGTTTTTTTCAATCAAAAAAATTATCCTTATTCATTTTTATTCGAATGATTACCAAAAATGTAATCGATTGATGACCTACTTTGTCGGTTTGGTACATTCGAGATCTTCTTGTGCTTTGGTTCTTTTTTTTTTATCAGTTATCACATTTTTGTCGTGACATTATAAACTAAAATAATATCATGTATGGATAATATATTAATTTAATAAAATGAGTGATCGTACCACGAAGACGGCGTTTAATTTCGATTACAACTACTGAATCACACGTGAAGAATGATGACTGGTAGTCTGCATACCGTTCGATAATAATATTATTATTATTCCATACAGCAAAACCTCGTCGTTTACGTTTTTCGGGCCGGCGACGGACGCACGGAGAACAAAAACGCTCTATCACTCGGCGTGTCTATCGAGTACCTCAAAATATAATATATATGTAATAGTATTATGAACGAGTTACAACAATATATTATTATGATACGTGACGTACCTATTTAATGCACACATCGTTGTTATTATTATTCGCCCACCGGTTTGCACGTTTTTGCCCTATGCCTCCTCGGAACGATTCCTCATTTTTTTTGTATACAATGCGCTTGGCCGCCGAGGTGTAATTTACACGTGCGAAGCCATACTCGATGCGTAGAAGTGAAAATCCGGATCGATCATTTTATTTAACTCTTTCTCCGCCCACTGCCGCCTTTCGTTCGAATCTACCCCCGCTCCAGTCACGGTATATTCCTATAAATTAATATAATATTGTTTGAGTGAGTTATTATATGGTATACGTTCGTAATGCTAAAAATTTAAACAAGTGGTACGTCATATTACTATTTATATTATTATATTATATGTATACGTAAACTGTAAACCGCTGCGTGCTGCAGGTTATAGACAAAGAATATGTGTGTGTATAACGAGTTTACAAAATCGTGTATAAAATAATAAAAACGGCCGCCGACCTCTCGACGAAAGATGCAACAAAAATATTATGACTAGATTCGATTTTGCGAGCGTGTGGGGCGTTTAGCGACCACGGTATATAATATTATCGTGTATAGGCAGCTAAAATCGGGTTCACTGCACGTCGTCTGTCGGTGTCGTGCCTTTTATCGTATATTCTGATTGGCCGTTATAATCATGATTTCATTCATTAACCACGATCTACCAGGAAGTGTTCAGAGTTAGGCCAAGCTCAACTTTTGTATACGACACGACTGTCGACGTGGTTGCGAACCCGGCTCTTGAGGTACTCCGTCGTTTCCGCGGTCTCTGATCTATGAGTATCTTGTCAACGGTGTCTGCTGTATAACTATTTCTGATTTTACGACCGCGGTGAGTCTAATTCGTCAAATGTTATTAACGAGACGCAGTCCTACACGAAACTCGCTCGTCAGCGCCGACACGGTATAGCTGCTGCTAGTGTATATATACATGCTCACGTCGTGTGCGATTTTCTTACGTCTTTATCGTCCGTTTTCTTTTTTGTCATCAATTTACAGTTCACCACGCATATACAAAATAAACTCCCACGCAAATAATATAGCCGCGAATTTACGCTGTCAGACCTATATAGGTTAGGTTAGTTAGTTATTGTTTCGATTCCGCTGCAAATGCTCGTTTTATAATCAGAGATTTCTGCCGCCGCAGTCAATGTGGGCGGGGGTGGCGACAGCGGCGGCTTGATGGCCGACGATCAAGGTCAGATTTTTATTTCTAAACGACGCCGCGCCCTTTCAATGTATAAATATTGTTTACGATACAATATTATGTTATATAATTAAGTATAACTTTTTCTCTTTCAACAAAATCATGTAGGTAATATTATTCGCCGGACTCCGTTTTGTAGTCGTCAACTGTGGTGAGGCAGACTTGAAATTTTTCGGAGGCTAGTCTAATTTTTCACCACTCTACAGCACCAATAATCCGATAACGTCATTCATCATCCCACCTTAAGAAACTCAGAGATGACCGCCTCTCGATACCCCCTTCACTGCGCCACTAGTCGCCAATCATCGTACGCGTTTTCTCGCCAAAGTCGTCGTTAAAATTTTTAATTATATTAAATGTTGTAAATAATAAAGTAATAATAACAATACATTTAAGATTTTTTTTCAAACACGATTTACTACTAATAATGACTTAAACCGGAACAATTGGATAATATCCTGGTTTTTTCCAATCGTTGTCTATTATTACGAGAGTAAAAAAAAACTGAATACAAACAAAAATGTTTATAAAGAGTTATCATCTTGTTCGATTAATTGAGTTGCATAATCAAAACTATTGTTGTCACTTTATGTCGTATTGTTGCAATGGGTTTCGTCGAATCGCCTTTTTATCCTCTTAATATATCTACTTTTATTTAATTGATTTTACATTAGTCTTAAAAAGCGTGTTACATACATTTTCAAGCCTACCAATATTAAATTCCTAGTAAATAAATATTTAAACATTATACTGGATTTAAAGAAATACATTTTGCAATTTGAAAGTTTGAACACGAAGCATTTACTAATATTATCAATTTCAATCAATTTGAGGCATATTTTCAATTAGACCTTTATTATTTAAATGCCATATATCACGGTTAGGTTTTAACTCGTAAATTGGTGGCGAGTTTAAGTTATTTTGAGATTTAGGATGGAAATATTTGTTTATAAATGGTTGCCATTGGTTACAACCTACTAACTTGGTTGTTGTTTTTTTTTAATGTACCTACCTAATTCTGATTTCAGTTACTTACGCATCTCATGGGGTCCGCAATCCACCGCAGGTGGATTGCCTACCTGATAATTTACTACTGCTCCCATATATTATCCACGATCCGATGCAGTGGATTGCTTACCTAGGTGGCTTAGATGTATATAAATTACTTGAGGTTAATCTTAACATAATATATGGGCATATGATTCAGGCAACGCTGGAAGGGACAGCTAGGATAGGACAGCTAATATAGCTGACACTTCGTATCATGAAGTGCACGGGATCAGCTATAGTATATATATAAATTTCATATTGACTGTTGTAGTATTAATATTCTATATAATACCAACTACATGTAAATCTAAGTAAAAATAAAAATAAAAAATAGTCTGTCAAACATAATTAGTAATTATAGTTGGCAATTATAACAGCTAGTTTTTGTCACAAGAAGCAATTTTGTAGCACACTCACTTATTTGTCGTTTTTCCTTCAGTAGTGCGCGAGTCTATAATATAAAATAGAATGTATTCGTGTTTATCGTTTTACCGTTTGTTTCGGTCTGAGATTTGTATTCGTCAAAATACAGTTGTGAGAAATTTTTTTATGATTTTAAAATATGATAATATTTTTTTCAACTGTCAGTGGCGGTGTCGGGTGTTTTGGCTCGATTGGTTTGGGCCGTTTACCGTTTGTGGACGGACAGACCGAAAACAATAAGCATTTGAACGTGTTTACCTAAAAAAAAAAAAGAACAAACATTTAATATTGCTTAATATTAGAATGGTCTACGAAAAACCTTCTTAGATTTGTATTATCTGGACAAGTTGAAAACAGCACACGATCAATTCGTGTTGAACGATTACACCACCGGTTTTATATAAATGTATCAATTGAGTTGCGCTATTGTAAATCCTCGATAATCATCTAAATAGGATATTTATCGTTCACCAATGTGTACTTGTGTACGGGATTTTTCATTTCATCACCTGATTACCGTTACCGGAAACTCTTACAATTAATAACAGTATTATTATTGAGATAAAAATATAGGATTGTAACGTTTGATTTCGTCCGTCGACGTTATCGCTGAAATATCAGCCAGAAATGCGTTTATTTCACACGCAGTGAGAACCTCTTATCTGTGAGAAACACGTTGTGTCGTCCGACAAGTGCTGAAAGCTTTTGATAGATCACCTTTTTGGAATTCTTATGTTATAATGAATAAAACGTAATAATAATTACGTTTTTATATTTTTTGTAATCGTGTGCGCGCGTTCCTGTCCTTTCTACCGCCGTACGAACACAATGCATGTTGGTGTGTTACTAATTAGTAATTAACAATGTTTTGTTGTCACGCGATAGCCTTGGCTGAGTTTTTATGAAAAACCGACCGACTGTGTCCAGTGTAATCTCCGCGAAAGCGTCTTCCAAAAACAAAACAAAACGAGTGCACAATAATATATTATACTAATTGTCAATTGAATATATCATATTCTTATCAAACGTCGCAATAAAAAACCGTGTACCTGCTCAGTATATGATTTTTGGGGCACTCTGCCACAATAATGCTTCTATACCTTCTCTACAACTCGACACATTAATTTCACATTCATTTACACCAATTTCATCCGCGATGGAGAGCGGTTGAGATTCATCAAAATATCTTAGAATTTGTTTCAATGGTCTATGGAAGCATGCGACGACCAAATGTACTTTACCTAAAAATAGTCATATTTTATATTTAATAATAAAATAAAAGATGATTGAAACTTGTAGTTATTTTTCAAAATGTTTATTCTCACTCATAATGTTTCAAAATTATCATATACCTTTCAATCCGTATAAAATAAAAAATTTGACTTCATTTGTATTTAGTTTAATTTTAATTAGGTAGGTATACATTTCTCAAACTAACTTTGCTGCACCCGAATTGTCGTCGACACTTTCGAATAATAAAACACACTAGACACATTTTGCACCGCAATACTAGCGACCAAAAAGACAATGATAATAGGTTTAAGAGATACCAAAGGAAGCAAGGCGAAAGCAGTTCTTCTCACATCCGGTGGATACTATACAGAAAAAAAAGGTTTAAAAGATATTTCTGGAATCATGATGATTTGAAATTATTATTGACTAATATAAATGTATTACAATTTTGTAATTTGTGAAAACTCCGAGTAAAATAAATACTAATCTAAAATATATTTTATGATGTCACCCTGTATAATATTTAAGTACACATTTATATACATATATATGTGTGTGTTACATATTCGTATATTATACATGTAGTGAGACAGGGCTTTTACTATGTCAAAATATATAACCACTGACTACTGAGGATATGGCGTTATGCTTACGGTTCTTTTTTTTGGATTCGGTCGAAAACGTGACTACTACAAAAACCGCTGTGCCGAGGCAAAACTTGGTCATAAGTCACAAACTCATAACCGACATGACTCGTGTCCTCGTTGGTCGAAAAATAAAAAATACAGCTAGACCTAGGCGATAATGTATTTTGTTATTGTTACTGTTTATGCAACAGTGGCTTGTCCACTGCGAATAATATCAGTATCATGTTTATCGGCTGCGGTTTAACTTGTAACATTTATCTCATTTTTGCCTGTATAATATAATATATTAATATTAAACATTTGTATATCATACGATATAATTATCGTACGATTATATTCTCATATAATCGCAAGTATATAGGTATAGATCGAGACGATTAACGTTTTTGTTATAATTAGTAATTATCAGTTTCTCTGGAACCTATATTTGGGCTGTCGTCGTAATATTATTCTGCATAATTTTGATTTTGACTTTGGTCGTACCATCATATAATATTTTTAGCAAACAGACAAAAATCGTTTTCACACAAACTCGGCACAATGTGGTTAAACATTTTGTCGTCCGTAGACCGCACGATAAAAAAGTACCTACGTGTGTCATCATCGCGATGCCTTTGGACACACGCGGTACCTACACGGCTACACCTACTGATAAATCACGGTCTCTCTGCTCCCGGATATCATGCTTAACCACCGATGCTCGCCCTAGAAGAAAATATGTCGTAATTAAATTGAAAATAATAATAATAGGAATAGGAATAAAAACCCGTGTCTATGCTCGCGGGATGTCCTAATAAATACGTTTCTCGGGTTCAGTGTTTCCGCTCAACGGCAATGACACTGTTTATTATTATTATTATTTTTTTTTTAACTAGTCTATTTGATCCCGTCCAGCCTTGTGACAACAAAACGACCCATTCAATACTATAGTGTATAATATTTTTATTCGTTACCACCACGACAGACGTATGACAAACAAAAAAACCGTTCATTGATGAGATCTACTCCTACAACAGCACTGATAGACGTCGGCTGCCCTCGTCGTCGTCATCGTGTACGACTCGTGAAATCGCCGCGTCCGGCCTCGGTAATAATAATAATTAGTTGATTTCAGTGAAAGTGTGTGAGCGAAGAGAAACAAAACAGTCCACTGCTCGCGATGTGCGCACTCTCTGCCCCCCCCCTCCACCCATCTCTTGTGCGCTTTTTGTTTTCTTTAGCCAGAATTCAAGTTCGCGCACTGCTGCTTTGGGGTATTGTCCGATTCTCAAGTACATATTATAGGTACCTCAAAATGATGATTACGGCTTGCATATACATAACTAAAAAATCATCAAATATCAATAGTACCTTTTTTTTTTTGTTTGAATGTTTGAATATCAATAGTACCTACCTAAGCTAAACATCATATGATTTAGAGGTCCATTAAATGAATTATAATCAGTTTTCCATATGCAACTTGGTGATACTTATTAATTGTTTAATTCTAAGCGTACCTAATAAATTGTATTTGGAAATTTGAAAAGCTAATATTTTAGAAAATCGGCATTATGGTCCAACACGACTGCACACTATATAAATGCATATCGAGATAATAATATGCTGTGCCGTGTGTGGTTTGTTTATGATATCCATAAAGTATTATAATTAACGTTTTAAAATTTATCGCATTTTCGTGACGTTTCGTTTTCAAATTACCTTCTCAATAACTTTAAAGACGTCAAAACGCACTCGCTTTCATATATTACCGTTGGTATTATTATTGGTATCTCACGATTGAAAAATAGCCATTCTATAAACTCATATAAACATTATAAACACATATTATAATTTATAATATCAGTATAATAATATTAATGTAGAGCTGGAAAGTGTTGTTGTCTTACATCATTTACATATGGGTCTAAGGTTGTTGCGCGTTAATGCATTTTGCCCATGTAATTTAATATAATATTATATGTGATAAGTATGTTCTCGATAATACGTGTGTCTCTGTTATAAATAATAGTGATCCATTCGTCCCAAACTCCCAACCGTGTGTTTATCAAAATTGATATTGCAAACAAGAATTTCTCTGAATATTCCAATTCTATTACTACTACAATTCTATTACACCACCACGGATCGATTCTCACGAGACAATAAAACAGTGTGTTCGATGTGGGTTATATTTCATATATAATATATAAATATGTTTTTATTTTTTATATTTTTATTTGACATAAACAATTTATATACAATGAGCACAGTAAGTTTATATGCTGAGAGTAAATAATTTAACGTGAAAGGTTTGATTAAAGCAGCCACCTAATATAGTGACTCTTAACTTGGTAATTGATTACATTTTATTGTTCTGTTTTTTTTTTTTAAATTTTTTTATAAAATTCATTAGATATTATAGTTTTGTTAGAGGTCACGAAACCACTTCCTTTTTAACTTGCGGGTGGGATTTACTTGGAGTGTAAAATGAAAAGATATTTTATGAAAGGGTTAGGACGGGTTTGAAGTCGGTTATGTAAGCGTTTGTAGTAGATACGTGCTTCCTCTTCTATTGTTCTCATATGAAAATCATTATGAAGAGTTAAATTAGAGATATATATATGGTGGAGCATTGGAAAGTCGTCGGAGTATTTATTTTGGAACACTGGTATTCTATAAGTGTTAGATTTTTTCGCTGGGCCCAATAATTGAAGTCCATACGTCCTGATCGATTTGAGTAGGGCTTTGTAAATTACTTGTTTGGTGTTTCGAGTGGTAGACTTATTTCTAATTAACAGAGGTCTAAGCATACGCATACGAGCATTTAGTGTTAGTCTTTTGGTTCGGATGTGTTTATACTTTATTCCATGTCAGTCTTTTGTCTAGGTTTAATCTCAAGTATCTGACTTGAGTCGGATGTAGGAATTGGTACATTATTAAGAGTGATATTTGGACATAATCCTTGTTTAAGTGAGAACGTTGTGTTCAAATACATATACAAATCAAAAATCGAAAATCCTCCAGAAATCTATAAATAACTTTTCCCCGTAAAAAGTAGTTAACCTTCGTCACGATAATCGGTGTGACTTGTGACGCAAGCTTTAAGGAAGTGATGTGTAATAATATATGTGTATTATAATTATTATTTTATAATATTATTATTAAAATATTGTTATAGCAATGATAATAATTAATCGATACCTTTACGGGCCATTGTGGTGTTGCTTGCCTATATTAATATAGTAGTTAAGCGAGTTATTACTATTATCATTCGAATAAAAACGGCTGCGGCGATAAAATTATTTCTTCTACAAGCCAACTATATACATTCTACAACCATTACAAATTTTAAAAACTGTCAACCGATCAAGTGAATTAAAATCGTCACCGGTAATCGGCAAACACACCATAACGTCGCCACCGCAATACACACCTCGTTGTTGTACTATATGATTGTTCTGTCGGCTTACAGTTATAAATTATAATAATATAACACTATCTCCCGCTGACAGTAAAATATTTCCGATAGGTAAATATAATATGACGTATATATAATATTTATTTTAGCCCCATTGCCGTCATTTAGATGCGATATCGATCGACACGTGTGGGCCGGATTTCAAGCCGCAATACTGTTTTTACCACGTTTAACATTGTTCCGGACAAGTATAGTTATTTGTATGTTGTGTTTTCGTAATTTTCGTGTCGTGTGCGTGGAAACGCGCAGGACACATTCCTGGACACATAACAATATTACTGCGGCAGTGACATTGTTATGTCTGTTGCAAAATATGTACATAATAACATTTAACACGAAACTATGCGCACGTGTAGAGTGAGCCTAAGTTTAGATAACTGATAAATTATGATGATAGTATAATATTATTATACGATAACAGGATAATAATGATCGAAGAACTGCAGTGTGTTTGCACCACGTTGTCGTGCAACCGGTAGTACCTACCTGTTCGTGGAGTGCACACCCATATGTGTATAATCTAAATATAAAAAATATTTGTAAGCTTTTAAACGCTTTTCACTGTTTTTATTATTTTTTATTATTAATGTTACTGCAAAACGTGATTGTTTAAGAGAAAAAAATTCAACCTTTACAATATTATTATGGGTTCCGATTCGCGGTCCGCATCACATTGAGTAATATTTAAATTATAATCGAATTTTATACGCTTAAAAATTCCGTCTACGAGGTATGTATGCACATGTACGTTTGATACTCTCGAAAAAGATTTCCACACGGAAAATCAAGCACATTTACAATATTAACATTGCGTACTTATTAGAATATATATTATTGCTATTACTGTGCGCGCAGCTATTGTGTCCGAGGCGCGCGACCGTTGAGAGAGAACAGTGGTTGTGCAACGAACACGGTACATTAAATTTGATAATTATCTTATTAGCGTCTACGTATACGTATAACATTTTTGTTGTTATTAATTATCATTTTTGCCGTTTCGTACCTCCGTTTCTCGTTGAATTTCCATTGCACCGCACCGCGTTTGTGTACGTGTCTATACAACCGCCGTCTCGAAACATCGCGATATTCGCGTTAAAACAATAACAATATTTTAATTTGAAACGAGTGCGCTCTTCTTCTTATTTCTCCTCCAATCAGGACCGCCGCCGGTGGCGTCTCGGGAAGCGGCAGAGGCGTTAATGTCTCCCGCTCGAACAATTTTCATGGCGACGCGCGACGGCGATGAGGTCAACAAACGCTCGCTCGCAAACCGTATGACTATTATTGTAATAGCGATAACATAGAGGTCGAAATCGTTTGAACTTAAAACATATATATATTTGTCCCGTGCGTGTGGAATTATGCCTCGGAAAGCGCGATTACGACAAATCCACCGCCGATACCGATATATCCGGTCGGCGCAGGACTTGCGTTTATGTAACAATAATCGAGTCTATGCTTACCTATTCACGTTTGCACGGTTTTTCTGGTACGATCTGACGAGCATTAACGAACTGCATTGCAGCCCGATGCAATGGATATTTTTCGCATATTATCGTGTTGCCATCCCCGGGCAGTACGTCGACGTGGTTTTAATCGGTTTGATTTACATCAAACTACATCTCGTAATTTATGATAATCGAAATCACAAATTATCCAATTTGCATTTTCTTTTAAATGGTTCGTTGTATATTTTGTAAGGGCGTGTGTAATGGTGCGATCGTTTTAGTAGGACAGTGGTTCAAAACCTTTTCGAGTACGCGCCCTTCCGAATTGACAATAATGTGGCGCTCCCCTTTCCGTATAACTGTACAAATGTTTATAATAATAATAATATCCACTAAACATCTGATACAATTACCATCACAATTTACGAGTGTAGGTAATGTTTAAGAATTGAATGGCCTCCAAGTCATTATTACACAAGTCAACATTTTATACATTTGACCATTGGCCTTGTCTCAGTATTAGACATAAGTACCTAACCAAATATATTATAAGATGTGATTCGTTTGTCACACGGAAAAAAAGTTTATTTAAAGACAATTATTTAGACTGTTAGAAATCTTCCCCATGCACGGGTTCGCGACATTCACAGACGTTTTGAAATTCCTGTCCTTATATAATATGGATCCTCTTGGTTGATGAATTATAAATTATAATGATTGAATTTAAATAAATGGACTATTTCAAAATCATCGAACAATATTATTACTAAATATTACACGTATTATATACGGTTTGTTTCCCGAGTATTCGTCATCATCGTCGTCTATGCTACAGCTATACAGCGGGAGATCGGCGTCGGCGGCCGAAAACCGTTATCCTCTGTCGTAATCGCATCAACGATGACAGTAATAATAATAATAATAATAATAAATATAATAATATAATGGTTGTTATCTGTACACTCGGGCCAACGCCGCTTCACTCGTTTGCAAATCGGACACGCCGCCCGCCGCGGTTGTGCATTTTGCGCGTACGACAATAGAATCCGAAAATAATGCCGCAGAGATCGATGACCTGATCGTCACTATACCGATGGCGGCGTTCTTGCGTACAGTCGTCATCAGTTACCACTGCGTCTTGCCGACATCTATATTGTTATCATTCTGCTGGTTGTACACAAATATAGCCGTGACTTGTTTGATGGAGTGCGGAGGCTTATAAGTTGCAGAGGCTTGATCCAATCCCATTTCCGAAATGATCTGTTTGGCGAAAAACCAAAATAATGATTTTTGGGTAATAATAATGGGTAGTCAGTAAAAAATGTCAGGGAAAAATAATGAGGTAAATAAACGACAAATGTATTGTTTTTAACGTGTAGCTATACTATAAATCTAGGTACACGATAAAAAAGGGTGACCCATAATAATGTTATGTGCTGATCTCTTATCAATATAACAGTCAGCAGATTATCAATTGACAATAGTTCTAATTAATTTGATGACTATATTCAATTTCAATATAAATGACAAATGTATTCAGAAAAATTGCATGTTACGATGGTTTATTGCACAGAGGTGATGAGTGACATTTAACAATTTGATCAGTAGAGGCATTTGAAAGTTTACACAAATTATATATTAGTTCTATTCTTTAACATTTATATTGCCAATAACATTATGTTTGCACAAATGTTCTATGTTATTTATTAATTATAATGTTAAGTCATATTATATAGACTACTGTAATAACGATCGTTATGGGCCAAACGCACATATTATATTTTGTATATTATACTCTGTCCGTCGAAAGAACACTCCGATTCTGCGCTTCCCCACTCGACACCCTGCCATTGAGATCGGTTCCACTATATGGCAGGGTGTCGCGTGGGGATGCGCAGAAGAACCGATTTTCGTTGGACCTCGGCGTGTTCTATCGCTGGACAAAGAAATAAAGTACAGAATTAAATGCGCTAGTCGTACATACTCACATCTCAATTTCAATGTGATACGCATTGCCATATTTTTATTTTTGTGTTAAAAATATGATTGTTAAGTTACTTTAATATAAACTTTCAGATATTTGTGATTTTTATACATTTAAATTGACTTTGAATTTTTAAAAGATATTTGAGAATGAGTATGCTTATTGTTTTTCAGATTTACTTCAGAAAATATTTTAAATTAAAAGTAATAATAAATGAAATCTGAGAAGTGTATAGCAAATTAGGGTCATCTTCAGAGATTTATGTGTAAAACGAATAAAACTGTTTTGCCCTTTGATGGCAAAAACTTTTATCGACAGGGAAGTAATCGATTCTCTACATTCTCATTCGCAAAACCTATAAAATACGCATCTATATCAAATCGTGACTTATCTCTCGGTTTTTGCACTGTGTTTTGTTTGTCCTAATTACTTAATCACTATTCCTCCCTCCTGTCACAAAACTCGGGCCGAAAACCACGGAGGCTGTTCAAGTCGTCGTCTAGGACCACTATACCTCAACCGACTACTCGAGGGAAATCGGAATCGTCACGCTTGCGCTTTAATTTACCTTGAATCACGATAACTAATTTTGTGAAACGCGTGTACCGTAGTACGGATTTGTCATCGGGCGTGTTTTTAATATATATATTTTTTTTTTTAATCAATGGATAACGCAATATGCGACATTATTAATCATTGGTACTGTGACTGCTGTTAACGCAATGTGTGATATTTAGTTTATATGCATACAGATGTATTACGCCGGCTAAAAAAAGTTTCCAATTTCTTGTTCTGTTTTGCACTGTTAATAAGTTATAACTTGATACGAACATCTAATGTTTCGCGTTTTTTTTCCGCTGGAATTCTGTATTGTACATTACGCAATGCAATAAAATATAACTTCATAATAAGTGACGTGTAAATATAAATTTACAAGCATTATACAGCCACACGGGCCACGGGTGACACACTGAAAACGCATCATGACGCATGTATAATCTAGTTTTACAAAGGTATGTCTTGTAAATATGAGAGAACCGCCCTGCCTTTCACGACTTCTTGTTCGTCGCTTTATCGATATTGTTATTTACATCTGAACTTTTTGTATCGTTATACAATGCGAGTGTCGACGACCGTGTTCGGTGCGGCCATCGCGGCAGCGCTGGGCTGTGTCGTAATATAAAAATGTGAAACAAAAACAAACATCGAACAAAACAATAATATTGTAATATTAAACAACAACAATAATTATATTAAAAATTAATAACGGTGCTTGTGTGGCGCGGTTGCTGTAACATACTGCAGTCGGCTGCAGTGCAATATATAGTTGCTAATGAGCGCAAATCTCACGTGGGATTTGCACCGTTGTTTTGTATGATAATATTTTATTAGGTGTAGTACATAATAACAATATAATATTATGTATATTATTATTTATTATAGTGTTGCGCAGGATTTCGACAGCGCTTTTTTTTTTTGTGGTATGCCGCCCGGTGTGAGTACTGTGTGTAGTGTCCGCCATATATAATACGCACAACCATGACGTGATTGTACTTCTTATCGCTCCATTTTATTATAATAATATTATTATGCTTACTGGGTATCGTGTAAAAAGTAAGAAATGATGCTTGGCTTTGGTGCCGTTTGTTCAGAAAACCCGGACGGTGGTGGTGTATAGAGTAATCCGAGAAGGGCGAGAAGATAAACGAAGAATTTATATTATTGAAAAAATAGAAACGCTCCATTTTTTTCACACGCGGTGGTGTAATAGTAGTATAGTACTAACAATAATATTTGGTACCTATACGTAATATATTATTATAATATAAAATACGGTCTGCGGGACGGACAGAGAACGGATAACTGATTTGAAATACGGTTCAATTATTTTATATAATAAATTATTATTGTTGTGTAGAGTTTTTTTTTCATTTCCTTTTTTTTTATTAACTTCTGTTCGTTATTCAATTTGTTTATTTGTTGTGTGCCAATATTACACGATTGTATCCGCGTGCCAGTTTAATACGATGGATAATAATGTGTGTGTCTCTCGGTCGTGCAGCGGCAGTGCGGCGGCGGCATCGGTCGCCGCACAGATAGAAATATAGAATACACACGTGGTTCCCCGTGGAAACTGACAAGTTACAACTTTACAAGGGCGCATAACATTATATTATTATTACTTACCTACGGCTGATTTCACTCCATTATCGGTTCGTAGAATAATGCAGATGTTAAGTATTTGTATTTCCGAATTCGAGCCAAACTCCTCAGTTCGCTGTTGGAAAGTGTGTGTTCATATACACAATACTTCGCGTTATACACACAACTCACGTGACTTTGTAAATATACCTAAGGGTACTATAAGGCCACATCATCATACTTTCCACTTATAGTAAACATCACTTCATACTTACCCAATATAATATATGTACACGTCTCACGCATATTAAAAACTTTGAGATGTTTAAGTCTTAAGAGGTGGTTGTAGGGTAAACCAAACAAATATCATACATTTTAATAATCACTCTCCAAATTAGCGATGCATGTTTTCCGAAATCAAACGTGTCGAAAATATTGAATTGAAATAAAAATGAAATCGCGCTCGCCACATCGCGATCGTGTCGTAAGATTGTAATTATTTTCAATGATAAATAGTGGTGTGGTAAACGGAATGGAATAAACTGTAGTTCGTCATTTTACGTGGAAACGCTTTGCCAAAAAGATCTGTGCGAAACACGGTCATCGGTAGTACGTTATAATATACAGTTTAGTATCCCATAAACGCGTAAAATATTAGGTAACAGTCCAAACAAGTTTGGTCCGGAGTGACGATGATGTGACATGAATTACAACGTCTGTCGTTTACTTTAATTTTTTCTTGTGATATTTATACCATCGCAAGCAACAAAAGAATGTTTTTTTTTAATTTAAAATACACCTACCCATTGTTGTTTAATATAACTTATCGTCATAGTACGGCCACGGGTTGAATATATCATTGTAATGTAGAGATTCGTTTTGTCACCAGTCGTCAATTATTACATAGAATGTGTTCATTTCGGAAATACTAACCTATAGGAACAGTAAAATGTATACAAACTTTATAATATTCTCAAGACTTTGAAAGTCGTAATACCTGAATTAATGTCGTGCTTGCATATTATTGTTGCAAATTTGTGTACTTATACGAAAAATCGGTTGGCTACTGATTGCGTCCCACGGTAAAAACATCTTTTGAATTCTTTTTTTTTTACAAAATAAATATATTATTTATCGAAAGTTAATTTGCATTTACAAATGTACACAAAATATCCGTAGCATCATTATTCATTATGTACCTATACTATACAGCGTATACAGTAAATTACCAAATATTATGTCTTGCTATTTTTATTTAAATTTTTGTAATACTTTTTTATAAATTCAAATTTGTTGTTTGTAATTAACTTTATTAAACAGCCAGCGATAGTATAATATAATTTAAGACATGCCAACATGATGATAATCAATAAAACATTAATATATAAATTATAATATATGTTATAAACCTATTGTATTGTCGACTGTGCCACTGTGGCTATGGTTATTAAATGGCAACGATAATATAATAGGTTTGAAAATTAATATGAATAGACACATCTTAAAATAGTAATAGTTTTGGTCGTAACTACTAACTCAGATATTACACAGAAAGAAAAATTGGACGCAACTCGAGTATATATAACGTAAAAACCTCCGGGTCGCAATTCGGATTAGAACATTATAATTCTTCTGAACATATTATACATATGTTTTTGGGCTAGGAATCATATGATATATGATTAAGTTTTACTTATTCGAATTTTTTTCGTGCTATATAGTAGTTATATTAAAACTCACCTTTATAAATAAAATTGTTTGAGATTTCGAATGACTCAACGCCATAAATCCTACATCGGGAACGCGCTATAGACAACATAAAAGCATATTATCTATGATTTATTGTTTTGTCCATGCAGCGGAGAAAATGTCAAGGTATTATTTCGTAGTTATGTTTGGAGCGCAACTTATAGTATGCAGCCCGGGCTGCTGCTCCTGCAGCAGGGATCGTCCTTACGGGTTACATACACACATAATACCAATATACAGTATGACGTAAACCCTCATCCCGCACGACGGTTCCTGGTTAAGGTTTTACGCAACAGACAAGTGAATAATACATTATACAATATGCATAAAGAGCACGGCCTAGCAGCGTAGTAACCGGCATAGAACGCTGAAAGGTCATATATTTTATATACAGCGCTCTCCGAATCGCATAGAATATCATGTACGTTAAAATAAAAATTTACTGTTGGAGTACCATATTATTATTATTATTATTATTGGTAAAGCCCGTGACAACCTTAACCGCATTGATTGAAGGCGTTAACTGATGCTGCTGGGCTATTACCGCAGAGCGCATATTATGGTATAATAGATGCGGCTGTGTATTATAATATATATGTAAAGAAATATACACACACATAAATTCGTTTTGTCCGGCGACGACGACCCATTATACTCGAGTCGTCCACATAATATAATATTATACTGTAGCAAGTGGCCGAAATATCTATCCCGTTTCAATTAATACAAAGTAACTTACGTCCAATAAACGGTGCATTGTGTACACGTATATAAAAAAAAACCGCTGTTGAGTATACGCAGTGTACAATATATTAATATATTACCCTTTATACTCGTACATTATGTCAACGGGAAAGAATTTTGGCCGGCAATTAATGATAAATTCTTTCATATATACGCAACGACATGCTCATCGCATAATATGGAGGCACACTGTGCGTGCGATGTTTACCTGTTTGAGACTAGATGCACATACTGTATACATATATTACATACAGAGATTACCTAAGAGTATAAATGAACAGTGAACACGTATAATACACAAAACTACAGGTATACCCGTTTATCGAGGGATGCTCATTTATATACTTCTAGATGAGACTAGACGAGACAACAATATTATGATGTATAATGCGTATTATAATGCTTTTAAACGGGTCCCTGGATGCTCTAGATCTTCCTGAAAGAGTTTACAAAGAGTTCCTTCGACCTTCATACCCTATCTGTAACCAGCTACCTTTCGTCATCCTCAGTCACACCACCTCGTATTATACGGCTTTAACCACCCCCTTCACTGCGTGCTCAAAAAAATTCACCCCTGACCCCCATCTTCTAGATTTACTCTATGTTCAATATATTTACATATGCATATTTTTATTATATTTAAAAACGCCAATGGTTTTGTTTGTATACTGCAGTATAGATGTAACATGATATGTTGATTAACTAGTTTCGTTTACTATACCTCTAACGCCGTTTGGGGTATAAATTGTAAAATAAATAAATAAATGCATTGTATACACCATAATACCATATACATTATACATACTAAATGAAGTCTCGGACCTCGAGTGTCGATTAAGCACGCCAAACGTGCAAATTTATTTCTTCAATTCGAATATATAAATGTAATAGTTGTATTGAAGTACGGGCGTTTATAATTATCTGGGAGGTCAGATATAATGGTGTGACTAATCGACCGGCTCTTCCTGTATATTTATTTATGTGTTTTTATCATGGACCTTATACTAAGGTTTTATAAGGTCTATGGTGTTTATGATATTGTGTGTATAGTTTTAAATGTTTACGTGTATAACGAAAATAGGTGGTAAAGATGCAAAAGTCTTCTTGAAACCTATTTAAATTAGAAATGAATGATAGAAAAAAGGATATGCATATACTTGTGATCACGTTGATTTTTCCACTATAGTGTGTAGCGTATATTTAGCCAAGTCGTCTCTATGCGGTAACGAGAGCTTATATGTAGGGGAGTCAGTGGCCACATGGTATGGCCCACGGCTAGCACCTCTTCTGCAGAATGTGCGATATCCTTGGAGGATACGCCACTGAAGTCATGAAGTCAATACCAGTGTAGGAGTCCGTTTGGAATACTGCTGTATTTACGCTATAGTACATGTACAATACTGCACGCAGCGCCAAATAGTGTGCAGGTCCGTTGGTTTTCTGGTCTGCTCTTTATTCGTGACGCGAGTTTCATCTACAGCTGCATCAACAAACCTTACGTATATATTGAAGAGGGTACTGTGATTATCACCGTAAAGTCTCTTCTGCAATTATAATTTCGCTAGTCAAACCATGTCCTATTTATTACGGAGCGGAGACGACGTGTCGCAACGAGGCCACGACCGACCCGGGCTCATGTGTGCAGTGTGTGAAGCTGACCGCATCGCGCGCTCCATTTTACACAATTCGAAACAACAACAAATAATTGCACCTGTTACGTATAAAATATAATATCACATAATATAATATAATATGTTTTATACTCTCTGCAGGTTTTGATATCGTCGCCGTCACGTTGTGTGTGTCGGCCGTACGTAAAAAAAATAAGGTCAGGCGTGTAGTTTTTTCAGTGCGTTAACTCCACACGAAACGTTTTTATTATTTTTGTATACGTTAGACGGTGTATCACTTGTATTCCCATTACTACCTATTACTATTATTATTACTTCGAGGAGAAGGCCGCGACGCTATATGGTATAACTACGACGTTGTGTCTGGAGTACATGGGTACCTACGACCAATGCTAAAAAATATAATTACATATAATATACCGCCTATACGTAATAATTTTTCATCTCGAGTGCCTACCATATTTTCGTATTTTTTGCTTCAAATTAATAATCGCATTTTGTATTAAATGTATTAACTCAGTCACTTAAACTATATATTCACGATGTGGACTTTATTACTATATAGATATAGTATACTTAAAAATAACATTGTACATTTAAACTTAGTTTTCACGCCCAAGTTTGTACGCCAAATGATATGTTGCGTTATTTCTCACGTTGGTTTCCTATATAAGTGTCATCAACAATTTCTATTATTTGAACTAGTAAACTAATGTATTCATGTATTGTTTTTCAGAGGGACGAGTGGAGGTGAGCAGAGAAAACAAATATCTTAGTACTATGACCTCTGGAAAAGTGTTCGGAGAGTTGGCTATTTTATACAACTGCAAGCGTACTGCCACTATTAAAGGTATGGTATACTAATTTTTATTTTTTTTACACTTAAAAAAAATTATAAAAACCAGCGAATAACGTAAGTATTTATCTACAAAAACTATTGTCATCGGTGCAGATGATGAGTCGTCTATTTTCCTTAATTCCTTATAATAATTATAAAGAGGAAAAATATGCCGCTGTGTTATAGTGGAAACCCCCAATAAATTTTAATTGTACCTAATTGAGTCAATTTCACGATTGTCGTTTAAAATTCCTAATTCCCAGCCCAAGTTAAAACACACACTATTTGTGACTATACTCTTTTATTTTAACCGATTTTCAAGTAGGTTCGGGCCAAGCGCCCAAGCCTCGCCATTTACGTAATAGAATCAAACCATTAAAACCACATTTTCATAGTTATGAACATACAGAGTGTTCGATATGCGTAAGGATAACAGCATTCTTCTCGGCCACTGATATTTAACATGTGAAATCCGGGAGGATGGAGTTACTAATTTTTAATTTTTAAGTGACAACTACTATTATATTTTCTTATTTTAGGTAAAGGGAAAAAAATAATTCTGGTGAACATTTTTGTTAATTTATCTACTATTTATCAAATACTATTTTAAAGATTTACCGATTTTAAACAAAGTAATAGTTAAATTAAAATAAGATATATTTGAGATTTATTCTATGCAAAACTTTTGAATTTAACTACCTATATAATTACTGTATTGTTGGCGCATTTTGTGCGATAAGTAAATTTACCAATATAAATAATGTACGTTTTCGATAGTTAAATTTCTTTATTTTATAAATCAGAATTAATATTTTAAAAGATATTTCATAATATTATATTATTATATTATACTTCGGTGAAAAATATTTTACCAAGTGCAATTTATTCACGTCAGCCCATGATCATATTATAATGCATCATCAGCAATACATTGCTAAATCATTTCAATTGGCATAATTAAACGCCTGGTTAATTGTTTTCGTTATGTTTGTTTTGATCACTGGCCACGCCATTCAATAATATATTAGATGTATGACAAACACACGAGTCCAGTACGGACCGCTTTCGCAGTCATGTGGACTCGTGTTTTTCATCAGTTGTACAGACCTCTGGTCACGGTGACGTTTCGTGTTTATGAATTTTTTTATTGGTTGTTAATAACTGAAGATAACGGAAAGGCATTTGTCTTCTTCCTCACGCTGTGTAAAACAAATTCTGTTTCTATCAATAATTTCGTTTCTCTTTAATAACAATATTATAACAAAAATATAACCTTTATATTATAACAGTTCTTTGTTTAAATATTGCGTATTATCGTAAATAATTAATTCGTCAATCTTTCTTTTCCCAGCTGCTACGGACTGTAAGCTATGGGCAATCGAACGACAATGCTTCCAGACCATTATGATGAGGACTGGTCTCATAAGGCAAACGGAATATACCGATTTCCTCAAGAGGTAAGATTTTGGACTGTAGTGTCCTCCTTCTCCCAACCGTTATGGTCGGGTTTTCAACTAATAATTGTGTTCGTCTTTATGTAATATTTTCAGTGTTCCAATATTCAAAGACCTGCCCGAAGAAACGCTTATAAAGATTTCGGACGTTTTGGAGGAGGTACTAAAACAAAATGATTATATTATATGAAATACACGTTTTATTTTTTTGATTTCACATTTTTCAGACGTTCTACAAAGCCGGAGAGTATATAATCAGACAAGGTGCTCGGGGAGACACGTTCTTCATAATCAACAAAGGAAAGGTATATATAATAATATTGTTGACTTGTTTTCCTCCAAAAAAAAATTATTTCTATCAACAATTAACAAGGACCCCCCTAGTACATAGTAAAAGTATCGTTCATTTTATTTGATAAATTATTTTCACTTATCCACCCCGGTGTATAATTTATTTATACGTGGGACATATACACATAAATGGTTTAAGTATAAGCGTACTCCGTGCCACTCGAATGAGCGTATATAATATATATTTATATTATGTTACAATATATTTCATTACCGCTCTCCTCCCCCCCCCCCCCCCGACAGACCTTTTGTCGGGGTATTATTATTTATTATAATATTATATCGACGAATGATAACCCGTGTGTTTCGTTCTTCGAAAATAGGTTAAAGTCACCATAAAACAATCGAACAACGCCGAAGACAAGTACATTAGAACCCTGCAGAAGGGTGACTTTTTCGGCGAAAAAGCGTTACAAGGGTACGTACCTTTATGCATACCTAGACACGCCCCCGCTAACATTTAGCATCATGTTCGCACTTGCCCTCTACTTGGCGGCGGCGGCGGCTGAAATGTCGTATATAATATTAAAACGTTGTAGTCAACTTGTCGACAACATGTTGATACTATGACGATATTTATCGGACAATATTTTTGCAGCGATGACTTGCGTACCGCGAACATAATCGCTGGCGACCCCGACGGCGTGTCGTGTTTAGTCATAGACCGGGAGACATTCAACCAACTGATTGCCGGATTGGACGAAATACGCACCAGATATAAAGACGATGACGTTTTGGAACGAATGAGGTATAATAATAACGGTTATTATAATCATATTACTATATTTTTCCACTTTAGCTCCGCCACCTCATTATCGTATCTAGGTTATATTGTTTTTCCGCCTACGAACAATATGAATACAATTTATTATTATAATCATATTATGAAGATCGATAATAATCGTCATGTTGTAAAAAGACATTTATACATTATTATATATTATATGAGTCATTGCAAACATTATGATATTACCTAATTAATTATTATTATTATTGACGGTGGTTAGGATAATATCTACCAAATACATTGTACCAATCATTTTTAAATATTTAATACATACGTTTACCTAATATTCGTCATTTTCACTTACATGCACTTGTCCTAGGCTCTTGGTAAGCTCAATAGTAAAATATGATTACGTGTAGTTGGTATATTTTCTTCACATTTTGTCGTGAAAGTACTTCGAGTACAAATATTTAGTACAAAACACCATAGAATATTATTATGCATGTTGCATGACATATATTTCTTCGTTATCTATATTAAATGTTTTAATAATAATGTAAATGTATATTAAACGATTTAATTTTTCATACGTACATATTATTATATGTTTAAACATATTTGTAGATAGTGCTACCATGTAAATGGAGTTTTGTCATTTCTGTTTTCTTATTATCTAATTGTGAAATGTTAATAGCTCTACCAACAAGGAGTTCCAGAATCTGAAACTTTCCGACCTACAAGTCTTAGCCACTTTAGGTGTGGGTGGTTTTGGTCGCGTAGAACTCGTCCAAGTAAACAGCGATACGTCCAGATCGTTTGCCCTAAAACAAATGAAAAAGAGTCAAGTGAGCTATGCAATTAAATTCATATTTTTTTCAATTCATCAGTTGGTGAACTGCAGTATTTATAATATCTGTACATCAACAGATTGTCGAGACGAGACAACAACAGCACATCATGTCAGAAAAAGAGATCATGGGAGAAGCCAACTGTGAATTCATTGTTAAGTTGTTCAAGACATTCAAAGACCAAAAATATTTATATATGCTTATGGAGTCTTGCCTTGGCGGAGAATTGTGGACTATACTGAGGTATAATATATAGTAAATATTATTGCTGTAAATAAATGAAATAGTATTTGTTGGATTGTATAGACTATTTGATATACCTGGATTAGTTTCTGAAATTCAGATTATTATAGCTGAGATTTTTGTTATCAACCTGATAGCAAATTACATTTACTAATTAACGTAGAGTTAATATTCAATCATATAAATAATATTTGTTACCTATTTAAAAAAAATATTGAAATTTGTGTGATATACTTACTGTTATAGAACTGTAAATATTTTATGTTTGCTTAACATGGTAATGCTCATGAGTTTATGAGTTTATTTACTTATTGTACTATAACTAATTACAGAGACAAAGGACATTTTGATGATTCTACTACACGTTTCTACACCGGATGTGTAGTTGAAGCATTCGACTACTTACATTCTCGCAACATAATCTATAGAGATCTGAAACCTGAAAATCTACTTTTGGATATCACTGGTTATGTGAAATTGGTTGATTTTGGTTTTGCTAAAAAACTACATGTTAGTATAAATTATCTTGAACTATGCAATACTTTTATAATCAATATTCAAAATATATTTAAATATGTTTTCAGAACGGAAGAAAAACCTGGACATTCTGTGGAACACCAGAATATGTTGCCCCTGAAGTGATTCTCAACAGAGGTCATGATATAAGTGCTGATTACTGGTCCTTAGGAGTACTTATGTTTGAACTACTTACCGGTATACATTTTTATTTATTTCAATAATACAAATTATCAGGATAAATGGTGATTATTTTTATCCATTTAAAGCAGCGGTTCTCAAACTATGGTAGGCGGTAAACTATATGGTGGTACACGAAAAGCCCCATGGTGGTAAAACAGAGAGTAAATAAATAAATATTTTTAATTGTGTTTGAAACAGTCAATACATAAATATAAAAAAGTTGAAAATAATATTAATCTTTACAATGTACGACATACAATTCCTATGCAACCTTAACTAATAACAAATAAGAATCTTTGATAGAATTTTCGTGCAATGAAAGTTTGAAAATGGAATTCACTAAATTAGAATTGTATGTGTGTTAGATAAAAATTAAAAATGAATATCCAAAAGCATTGTAATTTTTATTACCATTTACAACTACTTATCTTTGTGAAATTGGTTTCTCTTCAATGCTCGTAGTAAAAAACAAGTTTCCAAATAAATTGAATGTCAATTCTAATTTGTGCCTAAAATTAAGTATCATAATTTAACAAGATATTTCATCATTGATATCAAACTTTCAAATCCATTCTTCTCATGGAAAATGTATTAATAAATAAAAAATAATTATATTGTAGTATTTTACTGCCTTATTGTTTGAAAAAAATATATTACAATTTTGGATAGTTCTATTTTTTGTCATAAGTGGTACATGACAGATTAATAATACACATGAGTGGAAAAAAAAAGTTTGAGAACCGCTGATTTAGAGGATGTTGTACCTCCATGAATAGTCTCTGTCTTGTCTTACACATGGACAACTAAACAAATCTATGTACCTACCGGATTCTTACCACAGTTAATTTATAATTAAATTAGAGCAGTTTAGAAATTATTGAATTTGTATAGAAAAATATAAACTACTCAAGCACAGATAGTTTTTTTTTATATTTTATATTTTATAATAAGTTATAAGTACTTGAATAATTTCAAATTCATGTAACTCATTTTAAATAAACCACTTTTCTTTATATTCCCCTCTACAAATTTGACAATATGTATATTTGCTATTTTATGCGTGTGTATTACTGTGTAAGAGAGAGAACACTTCATGCAGGTTCGATGTCCTCTTTATTTAAAATTGGTTAAAAAATAATAATTTTTAAAATAGTCTAAAGGAATAATACTAATATATATTAATTAATTATATTATCAATTGTCCTTCAACACATTTAATTGTATTTTATTACATTTAATTATCAATCATTTAATTATCAAAATCTGTTATTAAGTATGAAATGTAATAATTGCATACTCTAAGTCACCTATTCTATAGTTGTATACTTGTATGTATTCAAATTATTTACTTTTTGTCATAGGTACACCGCCATTCACTGGAGCAGATCCCATGAAAACTTATAACATAATTCTAAAAGGCATAGATGCAATAGAATTTCCAAGAAATATAACAAGAAATGCTAGAGTTTTAATCAAGAAATTATGCAGGTATGCACATACACTGAGTGTCTTAAGTCATAAGTATTGTTAATGCAGAAAATAAGTTTTTAAAAATTGTATTCTCATACATAGTAATTAGTAACAGATTTATTGATATGCATTTAAATTATCTTTGAAACATTTATTGTACACATTTTGGTGGTCGAAAGGGATACTTTTTATTTAATCTCCCCACATGAAAATATGGTTTTATTTAAGAAATACAGTTTCACAATTTAAATGTAGATGACTAGATGAGTACACCAATTAGCAAATTAATCTAAATTTGTTTTTTCTGGAATCTATACAATCACCTATACTCTGTGCCACAGGAGAACTCGACTTGTTTGCACATACAAATGATGGAGCTTTATCGTCTCTAGGTGCAATCCTCTATTATGTGGCGCCCAGGATATGAATACAGCCTACCAAATTGTTTTAAAGGCTGTAATGAGCTAACCGAATCGCTTCAATGGTATATAATACATTTTGAAGGAAGGGGCTCGTGCTAGTTTTGTTAAGGATATCATATAGGATATAATTATAAGAACAGATGATTTGTGTTAGTTGCCCAGTTGCGTTTTCTCCTTTTCCCAGATCATATACACATTTTTAAAATAATAATTACTTTATTAAGGATCTAGCCCAATCAACCAAACATGTGTTTATATATACGTTTCAAAATTCTATAAATTATTATTAAAACTCAATTTGGTAATTTTATGTTTCAGAGATAATCCAGCTGAACGGCTAACCGAAGTACAAAAACACAAGTAAGATACATATTTTTTTTTTTATATACGTTATGTTAATGAAATTCTAATCAAATGTTTATTGTGTTCTAGGTGGTTTGATGGTTTCAATTGGGAAGGACTACGTAATCGAACCCTCACTCCTCCTATCTTGCCAAAGGTGCGCAATGCAATAGACACAAGCAATTTTGACAATTATCCGCCTGACGCAGACAGCCCACCACCAGATGATAATTCAGGATGGGATGTTAATTTCTAATATGTAAAAAACAACGAATATTGTTTGTCCGCATCAACGATTTTATTCTATGGTTTCTAATTACCCATGTTTTATATTCTAGTTATGTCTTACAAATTAATTTAGTCTTGTTAATTATTCAGTGTACTACCATATGGAAACAATAAGTGTTAGATTATTTGATATTATATTTCAACTTTTGTTAACCATACCATTTAAATTTTGTTTTTATATAAATAAAATATTTGTTATACCCCCCCCCTGGTAGGTATCAATAAATATCTACATTTACGAATTTAATATACAATAAGTGCCTTTCAATTTTGTGAATATATATTATGGCAAAATATACATCTGTCGTTTAATTTATTATAGTTAAGATGCTCGAGTTTTATTTTTTCCAAATAAGTAAAAGTTAATGTTGGTTATTACTTTTCTTCTTGTATAGTTTGATTATTGATTTATGTGTTTTAGTATTTATAAATAATTTTTTCTATGGAAAAGTTGTCCAGATTAAAAAATTATACATTAAATTATGTTATAACATAGTAATATCACAATAACTATGAATTATTTTTTAATGATTGTTATTATTGTTGCTCTCTGAATAGTCCTTATCCAGTGAGTCCCTTGACTTGATATATAAACTTATATATTTTTTGATTAATAAAAATTATTTTACACAATGAACTTTAATAATGTTTGTAAGGTATAACATTGTAAAATAAATAAAATCATAGCGTGTATTATCATCAATTTATCACATTTTATATCCAAATGATAAATATTATTATAAATTGTGTTTATTCAGTTTTTAAGTACAACCTTATTATAGCAACAATTTTGTTTTATGCATTTGACAATGTATTGAATATTTATTATCTAAAAGCAGATAAGTTATCTTTCATTTTTTTTTACTGAAAAACAAATAATATGGTTTAAATAATATAATGCTTTAATAAAATAATAAATAATAAAAAAACTGTTGACTTTCTTGTTTCTAACTCAATAAGAATTTCAATCTGATTATAACTTAAATTGAAAATAACATACTGCGTATTTGTACTTATAGATATTTTAGTTCATTTACTTTCTTAATGATAAACAATAATAATATTTAAAAGTCACAAAAGCATATAATGGTTTTAATAATAGGTATTATGATAGAATAAAGGTAATAATGATAAATAACACTTATTGATGTTGGTGAATTTGTAGTTTTGTCTTTTGTACTAATAATAAAATATACAAACAAGATGACCATTAAACTAAATAATTATCTTTTAAATGTTTTTTTTATTAACTTTGTACAACATTTACATGAATAGTCTTAAAACAGTTTCTAAAATAAAATGTATATGCCATTACGCCAATGACCATCTATAATTTAAATTGCAGTAACAATATAATTACAAACGTTTATTAATTTTGATATTGAATAAAATACAACTATTTAGTTGTTTAAATGTGGATGAAAAGTAATAAAAGTAATACCATTGAGTAAAAGTGGCTTTTAGACTAAAAAGCTAGACCAAATTGAAGGAATTTGATTCGACTGATTTTAATTTTGTAAACGGATTATATTTGCTTAACAAGTTTACTAGGTTTGAACAGAGGCAATTTTTGATATACCGAATATTTTTAGTGTCATGATGAATAATATAAATAAAAAATATATCCATGGATATCGCAGCTGAAAATATAGATATTCAAAATCGCCCCTATTGAAACCTAGTAAACTTGTTAATCATTTAAAAAATCAGTTTTAAAAATTTAAATTTGTCAATCCAAATTCCTTCAGTTTTATCTAAATATTACTTTTTTAAATTGAAAAAAGTTCATCACATAAGATTTGAGTATAAATAATGACCGATATAGCCGGTATCGTAGCCGATAAGCCGGTAAAATCATAGAACAATATGGTATAATGCAGGCCAACCGCTACAATTCTACGAAATACACAAATGAAATGTCATGATACTTATTCAATACTTTACTCAATGTAGGTACTTATTATTATATTATAATTTATATAAACCAGCCACACGGTAATGTCTGGAAGCTAAGTAATAAAAAAAGCTTTTTTTATTATAATTAAATGTAGATATTTAAAATTATAGATGTATGGATATAATATGATCAATGAAGCTTACAAGATTTTTTTTTAAATTTTAGGTACTTTTCCATTAGCGGTTCACCTTTATGTATAAGACTTACGCCAACCAGTCCACTTCCACAGATCCTGCACTGCTGCAGCAGGCGTCTGAACCCTCAACACCGGTAGTCGTACCCACCGCCTCCACCTTCTTCAAAAACCCTCGGCATAACGCTTTTCGTGACAGAGTCTAAAAAGACGCCTGCCACGGACTTATTTCATCTGCCCGCCGGAGATAAGACTACCGATTTCTCAGGGAATGATTTCTTATTTATTGTTTTAATTCAAAAACGAAATAACCGCTGTAATAAAGACATTTAACATTTTCACCAAACGTTAAGGTTATCATTTTTTAGACATCAAAAAATTTAAAAAATTTTTGAACTAATTGTAGGCCTAAGAAATTTTTGTTTTTTAACATTTTTTTTTTATATAAATTTCGATAAAAAAAATTTGTTGGTCAAATTGCTTGAAAATGTAATACAAGATTCCTCATATGTTGTTAAATTAGCTAAAATCAAAAATTGTTTATAATCATTTTAAGTTAAAATTTGTACGAATTTAGGTATTTAAATGAATAATAACAATGTTATTTATTTCATTATAATTTAAAAATATTTTTCTTTTGAATTGTGCTTGAAACTTTTGAATTATCTATATTATTATATTTTATACACTCAATTAAATTTTCAAATGCAATGTTTTCTTCAAATACAAAACAAACTCAGTGGCGTGGCGAACATCTTTCAAACCCTAAGCAAATTTTTTATACAATGACCCACCCACTCCCCCTCCCCCCCCAACACACCCCAAACTATATATAATTTTCTGTATGCTAATTTTAAATTGTTGTTATAAGAAGTCATCAATAATTTAGTATAAATCATACAAATTACAAATATTACAATTAAGTAATACATTTAATTATTTAAATAAAATAATAAGTTCATAAATGATAAATAAATAGGTATTATTATATTTTGTGTACCAAAAAAATATTTAGGTACCTATTAAGTCACACACTGTTACGAACTGTGAAATAATGTCTATGATGTAAAGTTATAACAATAACTTAAGACTACTGCAGTATAACAAATTATATATAATATTGGAAAATCAATACTGTGATGAGAATGAGTCGGCGTATACACTATATATAGTGCCATGGTTGTAAGTTATAACTATATACTAGTTATAACTTATAGAACATTAGTAGGTACTCTATAACTAGCTACCACTGCAGTCTGCCGTGAGTACGGACCTAGGTACAATACAGGTACAATTTCAAAGAGCCAAGGGGTACCCACCCCCCCTGAAAAATGTCTAGGGCTAAGCAATTGCATTAGGTAAAAGTCGTTCACCACGCCACTGAACAAACTTAACAAACAAACTTACGTACGCATCGGTCGACTCCAGTGAAACCTAGCTATGTCATATCTAGAGTGCAGACATGCATGTACCTACACCGCCGTCGCGATGGAATATCTTATTTCTTCATCTCGTTCTGATCTGAATAAGTATTTAGACATTTTTTGAAAATAACCGGTACGTAACGATGTATCATGTATGAGTTGCGTTTACATGTTTTATATGTATACTAACTGTTGAATGACTTGACAGTTGTCCGTCTATTGTCTATTGATGTCCTGTATGATATTTTTTTTTTTGTCATTAAATAATTACAATTACCTAATGGTAAATCGTTTCCAACGAATGGCGACAATTGAAGTTTTCCATATAGACGATGTATATTATAAATTATTAATATAATAAATCCTGGGATAAATCCATATACCATATACTCGATCACCATCACTGCCATGGACTATAATAAGATATATCAGACATCAGTCAATCACTGCAGCTGTCTAATGTGATGTATAAACTCAAAAGTTATAGTCAGGGCTAGGATTTGTATATGCAACATGTATTTATTATACAAATAAATAAATAATTTTTAATCTCAATTATGTTGTATTAAGACCGTCACAAATCACTGATTTATTTCAATAAATAAATAATTTTTAGTTTATCTTTAGAAAACAAAAATGCATAATATTTCATTGTTTTTATTATAGCATATATACATATCCTAGTCGTGGACCAGGGTCCAGGACTCCTGGCTTATAGTATATACCAATATACTATATCTAGTTTATTTAATCTATAATATTATACGACCCATTTTCAAAAGCATTTGAAAAAAAAATTAAGGAAAACGGGAAATTTTACACAAAAGCGTGTGATATTTAAATTTATATGTGACTATGTGAGGTATGATTTTATGAGTAGGTAATTATGTAAAATGTTTCAATTTAAAAATACTTATAGATACCTTGCTTTAAAATTGTATTTTTATTAATTTAATTTAGAGGCAAATACGTTTTTGACCTAGTACACCTCATCCTTTGGAAAAACTTATACGGTTCTATCTATACATATACGAATTACTAATAATTAGTATAATTAGTATAGTTACAATAAAACCTAAACTCTAATAATAACTCTATCATAAAAATAATATAATCATTTTTTCACTTTAATTACTTCATTATGACCAGTGCTCAAATTGGGAAATTGAAAGAAAGGAAACTCAAATAAAAATTGAATAAACAGTGTCACTGCAGCGTTCCAACTGAACATTAATTTAATACTGACCGTGGGGGGCGTTGCCCCCCCACACCATTAATTACTAACACCATTAAATTAAATTAAATAATTCTTAATATAATTATATATATTACTTTTAACTAAATGTTGAAAATTTTAGTATATTCATAATTTCAAATTTTTTTTTTCTTAATTGTATTAAAAAGAAAAATGCTCATTATTATAGTTGTTCCTATATTCAATTTTAAAACGTATAGGTACCTACATAACAAGATTAATAAATATAATACATTTTTAACAGGAAATAATATATAGTAACTTCTATATCTAACTTCATATCAGTATGTTAATTACATGTTAACAACAAAAAACTTTAATTAAAAATTTATAACTTTATAAATATTTGTTATCATTTATAACAACATGCAATTTTATATATTTGATAAAAAAAAACATTTTGCAGTGAGTAGGTACTAGATACTTATTTAGTATTTTAATACCACGTACCTAATACCTATGCGTTCTTTTAGGAAAATGTATTATGGGACCGCTATAATTAAAATCAAAATTCTAGTTTAGGAGCTGAGTTCCCATGCGTCCCCCCCAACTCGAGCACTGATAATGACATTATTACGTTCTCCTGACTCCTATCAAGTACCTATACCAACTTGAAGCAACGCTTTGGCCCTATAGGCTATAGCCCCTATCCCTATGTTGTTCGCATACGATTCGTGCATGGGCCTCCTAAGTATCGAATATTAGAATCAGACTATTATTGGCTCGCTACTCGAAGACCTTAACCCGGATCGATCGCAATACGACAACAGTGTAACATTGAAAATCTCGTTTCGCCTTGGGTCGTCCGAATCGTATACCGTTCCAAGAATAGAATATTTCCGATTTCGTTTGTGCTTGACCGCGGACTATTTACAGTATTTAGTATTCACAATCAACAACGATAACAATAACAATAATAATAAGAATATAGGCAGTGTGATTGTGTGAACGTCGTGCCGGTCATCAAGTCGACAAAATGGCCGCCGTACCGGCGTAAAACCGGCCGATGACGTTCGGGCACGACGGTTTGACGGGTTATTTTCTCGATTGCCATTTGCCGCTTGCCCGGGTTCCCCACCGAAGCGCCCGTCGCGGGTCGATAGTGAACGCGGCTGTAGGTGTGCTCGCGTTCGGCGCACTTTCCCATCACCGGTGACGTCACGACGACAGCAGTCGACCACGCAGAGCTCCGATGCTTGTGTCGTCATGCGCGCCGGCCGACGCAAACACGACCATGACGCGTCCGCAGAGTGCAGACCGCCGGGCTAGCCGCCCGAAGCCGAAGTGCCGATCGCGGTCGTCCTAATTCATTGTTACAATCATTTACGGTGCACACCCTGTCGAGCCAACACACTCGCCGTCGTCTTCTCCATTTCCTTCAGGTAAGATTTTTGAATAATAATAATTTGTGTGGTTTTCGTCTGACACTCCGACCGTCGATCTATGGAGATCTATAGATCGTCGTCCTCATCATCCGTCGCCGCCCGTAACGATCTCTTTACTCGCTGCTTCCCTCCGCTAGCGATTTCGTTCCGTACTGATGTCGGATTATACGTTCGTTTTAAACGTGTAATCTTGTTGCATTATTTTATTACGTGATTTATTTGGTTTATTTTCAATGCAGTGACGAATTGGCGGCAGCGGATTTGGTCGTCCGTACGCGAATCCGCCGCCATTATCCTTTCCGACGGCAACGGTGCAATGATACTTAATCGTCGAAAAATCATTTTAATCCTCCGTAGGTGTATATATAGGTGTTTTTTTTTTTTATCATCATATCGTCGATTTTTTTGTATTATATGTACTTCCGCACGTCTTCTCTCCGCTGACTAGACTCCGATCAATACTCTCGAGAGTTCTGACCTTGGTCGACCTTCACATTGAATCGACTTTGGTCGTTTGACGCCCGTTTATTCTCCGCGTGAACTTTGTTTCTTGTTTAACCCACAATTGAGCAATGCGTTATCACTGTGAGTCTATGTGCAATTTTTTGTTGTCTGCCCTTCAACATTTTGATTGCCCTTATAATATTGTGGGTCTATTTCGAGCATAATCAATTTGCCAGTTGACCTACAATTATTCTACCTACAGGCTATATGGAATAAAAATAAAAGTGTAGTATGTCTGATTAGTTTAACTTCCTTACACTAGTTCTTTTTAAGATTTTAATATTGACAATTGCAATTAGATACAAGATTTTCATAGTACAGACACTTAAAAATATATTTTGTTCCTATCAATGTATTATTAAGTGTAAGTACTGAATATTTAAAGTTTACTTTAGTTGTACTTTATCAGTTCAATTTAAATCAATATGATTAATTATGGATGGGTTTCTAAATTGTATGACATTATTTAAATTATTTATATTTTATTTTATCATATAAGATAATAAGTTATACTTAGTAATTAAAAACGTAAGAAAAATCTTTTTCTTATACTATAATAGAATATTAATGTGTGTACACTGTACGTCTACGTCATGTTAAATTAATTTTGTAAAAGTATTGCACACCTAATAATTATTATCCACAACAACTAATATAAAACTGATTTCATAATTATTGTATACCTCAAGATCAGTTCAAAGTAGTATTACAATTATTTGGTTATTTTAACTTAAATCAAAATCATTACTATAGCCTACAGATATTTTCATAGCTGAACATGTGTGTGTTCATTGGTAACAATGCCAAATGTGATGACCTTTTTCTAACCTACAGTTTCAATATTTTTTATAACCTTTACCTTTATTTAATAAAATATTTTTAAAATTTTAAAGCTTATACCTACATGTTTGTTTTTTTTTAACTTTCAAAATATGAGAATGATACATCATACAAATGTGTCGTAATAATATTTGATCTTATGAGATAAATGTACAAAAATTATTTTTATGTCTAAAAGTTCAGTAAGGTCATGGTTTAAAACTGATTTCAAAAAGTTTGGTAATCTTTAATCAAAAAAGTTTTTGACATTTTTTTTGGTTATTGCTTTTGATTTTTATTATTTTTACGTTTGTTTTGTATACACCAAGTTATTAAATTGGTAACAATGTTATATGTTGTATTCTCATTAAATCATCACTGGTATTTATTAAAATATAAATTGCTAGTATTAAATGTGCTCAAAAATTCTGTAGCTAAATAGTGAAGTACTATTTTTAGTTTTCATTTTTCCCCTCAAATTCTGAGTAAAAAAAAAAAAAATCTTTAATTAATAACTTAGATACTAAGATGTAAAAAATCTAATTTTAAACATATATTTTTTTTTAATACCTACTTAAACTCTTAAGCTAGAAAATTAAATTCTACTATAAAAAAAAAAGTTGGTTAATATAGGTGTTCGATTTATTAATCTTTTATTGGAAATAGGTTTTTAGTTTTAAATTTACCAACCTTTTATTAATACTTAATACATAGATACTTCTGCCGATAGTGAGAATAAATGCACAATGTTGACACATTTTTATCGGTATTAGTTATCTGTTAACCAGTCTTAAGTCTTGAACTTAGAACCAAATGTCATGTAATAGTAATTAATAATACATAAAAGTATAGTTATTTTTCAAAATGGTTCCATAATCCTTATCTATTGTTTTTGCTTTCCTAACTGAAAAGTAATTTATTCGTCTTAATAAATTTGAATGTTATAAATGTGTATAATATAGTTAGGTACTATATTTATAATTTATAGGTAATCTACATAAAACATCAGTTTTATGATAGTATTTCTGACCTTGAAATTGACATCTTTAACTTTCAAATCAAATAAATGTTTTTTATGACTCAAATGTTAATGATCCTAACAACTATTTGAATTTTTTTTTTATCAATAATAAATGATTATAATAATTATCTACTATTATTATTATTTTTAGTAAATACAATATAAAAAACCAAATATGTCGAACATTGGTATCAATGGATTTGGTCGTATTGGCCGATTAGTGTTAAGAGCTTCGTTGGAAAAGGGCGCCAAAGTTGTAGCCATCAACGATCCATTCATTGGTATTGAATATATGGTATACTTGTTCAAGTACGATTCCACTCATGGACGTTTCAAAGGCGAAGTTACTGTTGATGGAGATGTTCTTATCGTCAATGGTAAATATTTTAGTTAAAAGTTTAAAATCTCTTGATACAAACATTTTATTGGACATAATAGTTTTATTTGTTATGTTTCAAAATCATTAGGAAACAAGATCAAGGTGTTCTCTGAACGGGACCCTAAGGCCATCCAATGGGGATCTGCTGGTGCTGATTACGTTGTAGAATCCACTGGTGTATTTACCACCATTGAAAAAGCTTCTGCTCACTTGGAAGGTGGAGCCAAGAAAGTTATCATCTCTGCACCAAGTGCTGATGCACCAATGTTTGTTGTTGGTGTTAACTTGGATGCTTACAATCCATCGTTCAAAGTTGTATCTAATGCTTCATGCACAACTAACTGCTTGGCTCCATTAGCCAAAGTTATTCATGATAACTTTGGAATTGTTGAAGGTCTTATGACTACTGTTCACGCTACAACCGCCACCCAAAAGACTGTTGATGGGCCATCTGGAAAAGTTAGTTTCTAAAAATAACAACTTTAAACTTTTAAACAATATTTATATAATTTTATCTTTTTTTTTATAGTTGTGGAGAGATGGAAGAGGTGCTGCCCAAAACATCATTCCTGCATCTACTGGAGCAGCCAAGGCTGTTAGTAAGGTCATCCCAGAACTTAATGGAAAATTAACTGGAATGGCTTTTAGAGTACCAGTTGCTAATGTTTCTGTTGTTGACTTGACTGTAAGGTGAGTTGTCTAAAGTATTATTTGTTTTAGTTTGATAAAAACAATATATTAATTGCAAATTCCCAATACTCGTAATTCAGTTCTTAAGCTATTCATCAAAGTACAATGATCAGAAAATTGTTATACATTTTTTACAAGTCAAAAAGTTAAATTGCATAACATGTTACTTTTTTTTTATTAGTAACTTCTAACTTAAAGAGTTAAATTTTTTTTTAAACCTGTGAGTTTAAAATATATTTTTTTGTAAATTTTTTATTTAAAATGTAGAGCAAGCTACTTACTATTTTTCACTTGAGGGACATTTTTTGAATCATAAATATGTTATTATATAACTATATATTTTACTGCATTGTTAGTTTTAATATCAATACATTTCTAGCTGTTCTGCCCTGTCATTGCCCATGACAATAGAAATATTATTATTATACTAAATTCCGATCATTGAGTTTATTATTTTTACATTTTATTTTACTAGCTAGAAAGCTTCACTGGTGATGAAAAACTTACCCAAAAGTGGTAAAGGAAAATTATATTCTGAATCCAACCCAAAAACATATTTATTGAGTTCTAAACTATATTAATATTATGTAATCAATGGTAACCATTTATAAACAAAGCTTTAAATAGTGAACCATGCTAACAAACATTTTATCTAAACTCAGTTAAAAAAATTATATTTTGTATCCAACCCAAAAACAGTGATCAAAATATCTTCTCTATAAATATATAATACAAAGTAGGGTTAGTTACACCATTTATAACTCAAGAATGGCTGGACCAATTTTGATGATTTTTGATTTGTTGGATTCGTCTCCGCCCCAAATAGAATAATAACTATTAAAATATATCGGAAAGATTTATCCCGAAGTGGTGTCCTGAGGGACTGATTCATAATCAACGGAGAGCCGATCCTGTAAGAGCTATCGATTTGAAATTTTGATGGTAGATTAATATTATAATTTCACCATGCATTAAGAAAGTATTTACTATTTTCCAAAATTCACATTTTAAAGAGGTGCTCACACATCAAAAATAATCTCTGTTTATTAATAGTGTTCTCAATGGTTACATATTTTATAACTATTATAATTAGTAGAAAATGGCATAGGTCACTGTTGCAATGTTTTTCATGTGCCTAATATTCTGATTTCACTTACGCACCTTGGCGGGTCTTCAATACACCTGTGCTGGATTGTCTACCTGATAATATACTGCTCGGATTGCTTACCTAGCTAGCTAAGTTCCGTGCAAATAACTAGAGGTTATTCTTAAATTAATCTTTGGCTTGGGCAACGCCGGCCGGGACAGCTAGTTATTTATAAATACAAACTTTTACAAAATATGTGAAATGAATAAATAAGATAGGTATCAATGTATATAATGTATTCTGTATAGAAATAATAACTAAACAATTAAAAATAATAATTTATAATAATAGTATAAATTGCATGTTCATAGAATATAATACATTATATAATATATATAATGGGTATTAAACGAATCAGTTATAGCGGTAACCATTATTATTGAGAAAAGAAAAAAATGGTAAATTTACCCAGTATTCCATACACATTTGTATACTCATTATTAATTAATAATTAGCAAAATTAATTATATTATAAATTATTACTTAAAAAAAGTAACTGATTTTAAGTTATTTTCTTCTAATGAAATTGTTACTATTACAAGTTAATAAAAGATAAGTTAACTATAACTTAACTTTAATTTTTCTATGTTGACTTAACAAATTAAAAAGTAGTTAACTTGCTCTGTCCTGATATTTGTAATAGTTTAAAGTTATTCATGAAATATATGTATAATCATTCCTATACCCTTGTGTATGGGTTATTAGAGTTTAAATGTTAAATATTAGGTCTCATTTTTTTTTTCAAAAAGTTAATATTTATTTCATTTTGTGTTTTATTATTTTAGTACACAATTGGTAAAATAATTTATACATTTTATATTTTAGACTTGCAAAGCCAGCATCTTACCAAGATATCAAAGATAAAGTCAAGGAAGCAGCAGAAGGACCATTGAAGGGAATTTTGGGTTACACCGAAGATGAAGTTGTGTCTTCAGACTTTATTGGTGATACCCACTCATCAATCTTTGACGCTAAGGCGGGAATTTCTTTGAACGATCAATTTGTCAAACTTATCTCATGGTAATGACTAATGAATCTCGGTTCAACAAAAATTGACCATGTATTAATTTATTATTAATTTATTTTCAAGGTACGATAACGAATATGGTTACTCCAACCGTGTTGTGGACTTGATCAAGTATATGCAATCTAAGGATTAAACCATTTATTCAAGCTACTACTAATAGTTGCAATAAGTAACTACACATTTGTGTTTTAGAATAAAACTACATCTTTTTTGTTCCCCATCGTCAATATTTTTGTTAACTGTGAAATTTTGAATAGAAATACTCACTTTTTTTTTATAGAAATTATATTTTTGTTTATGTAAAAATCCTAAATTTAAAAAACAAACAATTGTAACCTACCTCGATATAAAAATAATAAATAAAACAATGAATTTTAGAAGACAATAAAATTATTATCATAGTCTTAATGTTATTCTAACTTAATTACAATACAACAATGTCAAAATTAATGTGCATATAAGGTAAATGTTTGAAAAAGGTATATAAGATTGGTTCAGTAATTGTTCACTTCGGTAAGCACCAATTTTTGTCGCATATGCTATCGCATGAGCAATATAATTTTGTTCGTGAATAGAATGAAACAAATGTCCCATTGGTCCTATAACAAATATTTGAATAAGAAATGGACAAATTAATTTTCTATTTAATATTTACCTTTGGCATATACTGCTACGTCACTTCCACCATGTACTCCTGTCTCCTCTGGAATACCGACTTGTTGAGTATAATCATGACTAGTTGTACCAGATACTGTTGGATCCTGTCTGATGACTAAACTACCAGAACGTGTGTATACTGGATGTTTAGCATATCCAATGGAATATGTTAATGTAGTATACTTAACATAATCTGATTCTGATATTCCTGCCACATCAAGAATATTGTTCCCTCGTTTTGGATATCCATTAATTGATAATAAATTTGCGTGATCACTGGTCACAATTACCAATGTGTCATCTAACATGTTCAACTGTTTTAGCAATTTGATGGAAGTATTGATTGTCTTATCAAATTCAACAGTTTCATCGAGGGCTAACCTGGCCATGCTTTGATGGTGTGCTACATCAATTAAACCACCTTCCACCTATGTTATAATGTGTAATGCAATTATTAGAATTTATGAAAAAGACTCAACTATCAATAAGGAATTTAACTAATAAACAGTGAATAACAAACTTCCATTTATAGTTTAATTCTTAACTTAAAAAATAAAGTATAATGCTTATCATAGACTTCGATAATTTAATTTTGCTTAAACCTATTTGAATTATAAAAGCATTTAATTAATATCTATAACTTGCTTATGTACATTGTTATTGTATTTCAATTAGATAAGTGCTAATGTAGCTTAAATATACAATCGAGACAAGAATGAAGAAGTTCTTTCAAGAATATTATAAACAATATTTATTAAGATTATTCATAATATAATAATATCATTCGTTTGAGAGTAGAACAAATCATAGATTAGGTACTTGAGTATTAGATTGTTCAGCAATTTTTTTAAATTGTAAATATTACATTTTTATTTTAAAAACAATACATACCATCAAAAAAAATCCATTTTCATTTTTTGATATTACTTTTAAAGCTGTTTCAGTCATCAATTCTAGTGACGGTGTTTCTAACATTTTTTTATTTCTGGTATATTCCATTGGCATTGTCCCATTTGTAAATAATCCTAAATAATAAAAAAAATCATAAATACTTGTTGAGTACTTATTGTTGACTTAATGTTTTAACTGTGTTGATTTAAAAAAAAATAGAGTATTGAATTAGTTTCTATCAGCAATAATATGCATAATTTTAGTATTAAGAAGGTTAATAATGTTCCTATATGTCCAGGGCTATCCTGAACTAAATAATAAGGGGGGTAAGATTCCTTTATGTCTCAACCAAAAAAAAATAATAATAATTTTCAGTTTTATAGAGTCAAATCTTTTTTTTAAAACCGTTCAAGATTCTATGACGTTTTTCATTACAATTTTCTTCTGGTAATGCTGATTTGTCCTCTGCTTATTCACTAGGAATTTCTCTTTTTTCTATCTCAAATTTATGGAAATACTGGTTTCATTGATAACTCAGTTGTTTTGATTCATTAAGTGCTTCTTCAAACCTTCTACCCTAGAGTAAGTTTATCAGACCTTTAACTTTTAAGGTGTTTACTGTTTAGTTGCCACACCTATTGAAATAATCTGTTTTTGTAAAATCACATTAACTCTATCAATCACCGTAAATATTTTATCCATATGAACATACATATACAATTAAAATTTGTTATCCTTTTTAACAAACTATTTAATTTAACACTGTCTTGCTTCTGCGCACAAATTATTATCTTTGAGTAGCTTATACACATGAATAACTTGGACTATCTGCAAATATAATGATTAAACTGCGCGTTGCTTTGCAGACCATCTAGTTGTAGCTAGGTACCTTTAGCTAGCCTATACCTTTCAATAAAAATTTAAGATTTGCTTTAAGAATAGGTATCCCATCTCTTCAACGTATAATTTTATTATATCGCTTTTCTATATTTATGTACTTACATAATATATGATATAATTTAATTAAAAATAGAATATTACAATTAATTATTGGTTTTTTTTAGAGCATATTTTTGTAATTTTTAGTACATAATTCCAATAAGTTTTTAGGGTATATAATTGTCAGTCTTAGTGATTACCTACATGGCTACACAAAATTACAATATATCCACCAATCAATTACTAAATTGTATACTACTAAACTTAAAATAAAACAATAATATTTAATTTTATTAAGAACTAGAAAATTAAAACTAGAGTTGGTTTTCTATGTTTTTTGGATGGCAAATCTGCTTTAAAACATCAGATATGATATAGGTAGCTTGGGGCCTGGCAAATATGAAATCCCGCTAAATTCTCGGTGATATTATATATATACCTATATAACGAGTGGTTAATGCGGCGTCCGTAATAACGTTATATTTTATTAATGTTTACCTATTGGGACTTAGTATTTACAGTCCAAATTCTTTTTGATATAATGAAATGAAACAAATTACCTTTTTTTTTAAAGTGGGACATTTTTGCGTTCTTTGGGGGCTGCGGGATACTTAGCTCGAAAGCGGGCTATATGGCCACGTTACATAATATACCTTAATACCTAATAATAAAGGTAATAATGTAATAGTATGGCAAGCTGAGTCTTAAACAGCCTAGCCTGTGCCGATCGACAAAATACTGCAGTAAAATAATATACAGCATTCGTCACCTATTAGACTCACTTTGGAACTAGAGAATTTGAGTCTTAACCGAATGACTAATGAGTCAATAAGGCGAAAGCTGAAAGGCCCCACCACGAAGTAGATAAAATGATCTAACTTTATCTACATCGCGGGCTTAAGAATCAATGGATATACTATATACGTTATGTCGTTATGCATAGTAATAAAAAGATTTAATTTATCTTTGTACTAATAAATATTTATTATTATATATGTATTTCAAATATGTATGTTTTTTTTCATAAACAAAAAAAACATAAAAATGTATAACAATAAAGAAGAAAATATTTTTTTTATCACTTAAAATTATAGGGCAAACATTTTTTCAAAAAATAAAAATAAACCTCCATGTGATTAGTCGAGGAAAAAGTATTAATCGTCAAAATATATGAGAGAAAATGGACTAAAAAATGTGGAAATATGCCTTTATCAATAAACGTTCACCTCATTAATAAGATCAGTGAGTCCAATAGACGATTTTTTAATATGCGTTAGTTTATATACTTGTAAATCAAAACCAGCCTGTGTGAGTCCAATAGGCGAACGAGTTCATTAACCATGTGAGTTCAATAAGCAGCGACAATACCGTCTAGCCGTATGGATGTATATAAATTGTAAGGTTTATTTTGTTATAAAATTCACTTTGTGCTGGTCCAATGTGAGTCTTATATAAGTGGCGTCCACTGAATATAAAGCATATGTTAGTAGGTTACTCACCCAAAATGTACTCCGTTTGTTCCGTGTCCAACAATTTTATATCGTTTACGTTGGCCAAGAACTGATGCGACAGGTTGTTGGATTGTTTGTCGTCTATCCACTCACGAATCAGATCTCTGCGGTCGGATCGCACGCACAAGGATTTTTCAACAGTTTCCTTTGGGTTCGTCGGCGAATTAGCTTCGAACGATTTCTTGCCGCCGCCCATTATAACCTGTTTTTGAAAAACAAATCGGTACACTGTATTATAAATAGTGTTTTGGTGGACATGCAATATCCTGACTATGATATGAAGTCGAGCAAGATGAACTCATTCAGGTTTAAAAAAATAAAAATATTTTCGTTTTAAATATTTCTACATTGTGACGTTTTAAAATAACCTAACTACCCAGGAGTAAATTTACATTTGCATATATTATGGACTACAATACTACATTGGCATATGTTAAGCGGTTTTTGCAGACGTTATGGGGAATTTTTTTAGGATTACGTACATTTTCAGAACATATATTTATTTTTTTTGAAATCAAAATTACTTACATAAGAACTGAAAATGTAAGTGTTTTTACAATATACAAAATATCACTGTTTCAAAACTAACATTTGTTTTTTAGCACAATTTTACAAGTTATATGGTATATAATTCACTATTTATAATAATTAACTAACTACAATAAGTACTTTTTTTTTAAGCCACAGCCTACAAGATACAAAAAGAATTTTTAAATAAAGCGGGAAAATTTGTACCACTACTCTACTGTAATTCGTCGATACAACATTCAATCATTGTACAACAAAAACGAGTTTTTCACTAGTTTTTTTGTTTTTCCAACTATATAAAGAAAAGTACTACCTAAGACGTTTTTACTTTTAACCCCTTCCCATTTTCAAAGTACCAACTAGATTAATTTTAATATCAAAAAAGATATTGAAGTTGAAAATTTAAGTATTTTTTTACTATGAAAAGTGTTGTAAGACACAAAAAAACTCATCTTTGTGAAACTAAACTCTAACGTTGCTAAAATATAAAGCATATGAGGAGATACACTCCATATATTTTCTTACGTCATCAAAAAAAGATATTCAATCAAATAAAAGTATAATATAGTCATATAGAGTTGAATAGTTGAATTGTTTATTTATTTTAAAGTTTAAACAAATTCGGTATACCTAACTATTTAAACGAGTGTATTGTTTTTTCAAAATATATAACCATGCTAAATTCGTATTTATTTATACGACCAAGCAATAAAACAAAAATGTAAAAATCTATAATTGTTTTTTATAAATTTATTTTTCTTATGTTATGTATTATTAGTTAATAGCTGCAGTACATTTTATTGTTAACTATAGTAGGCACTGGTAAGCTTTAAGCACACCCCTAATGGCACTAATGTATCAGCTAGGTCCGATTATCGATATATCAGAGACATACGATTTATATTATTCTATTATTATTAGCATAATCACTGCAGCAACCTCTATAAGATCAAATTATAGATTTTGTTGGGATTTTTCATAGAAATGTATTTAGGCTTGCTATATTTATTTATTTGATTTATACGGACTATGACAATTTTACTTATTTTTTCGAGTTTCACTTCCACACATTTGGAATGACAAATGACGCAATCACAGATCCAGAGTGAAGATTCGTTCTTTAATTATGCATTAAACACAAATATACACTCATGCACTTTTAATTTTAATTAAGTAAAATAACTACCTAATGTTTATTATTTTTATTTATGTAGGTATTAAATAGGTAGGTGGTACCTATCTATAATTTTATATTTGCTTATTTAATTATTTTTTTCTGGATTCGAGATAATTTATAAAATTACACAATTTAGACTAGGTAATTGTTTATTTATGTGTACCTATACCAAACACCTATATACCTAATAGACGTAGACCTATGTACAATTTTCGTAAACAAATAATCACAAATGTATACTATACATAATATTACATTATTCAACTATAATAAGGAGCGTATTTGAAGTACCTAAAGGAAATATATGAATAGCCGATACCATATTGTATCCGTACGTACCTATATCTTAAATTATCCACAGCAATGTTTAAACTGTATATTACACTAGCAATGACGTAACTACAAAATTTGGGCCCGAGAGCGAAATTTTCAACAGCTCCCTCCCCCTCATGGCCTCATCTAGGCATACATCCGAAGGATCTTATTTGCAGTAATTATTTTATACATTTTTTTAATATTATTACATGTTTCATCAAATTCATCGTTTGATGAAGACCAACTAGTAGCGGCAGCATAATATATAGTAGTAGACACTAGTAGTACTGTAGTAGTAGGTACCTACATAGTATTTTATTAAAAAAGTCACAGAACTATAATGATTTTAAACGCGCAGTTTTCTTTTATAATGCTATTTGCAAAATATACATAAACCCTTTCAATCACACGTCGATTAGACGTAGTCGGAACTTCATGAACATGTAGCACTGAATACAATTACAACACTTTTATATGGTTCATACTAAACATACGAGGTATGTACCTACCTAAATAGTAAATACCTATCTGTATAATATAATGATTATTATTATTGTTCTACATACTTGTACAATTAATACGTTTTATCGTTTTATGTTGTCAAACTGTTTTATACAATGTCACGCGTGATTCAATACAATAATAATATTATTTATATTATAATATTATAACATACGCCGCGTATCAGCGAAAGCTTTTTTTTTTAATAAAAACGTATTCACACACGTATTGCATACGGACATTGCATTGTATCAACGATGGTTTATAGACACCACATAAGATAATATTTATGATATGATATTATTTAGCAATTATTGTGGTAGGTAGATAATAACTGTCTGCCGTGATCCGAAATGAAGAAATATCCGAATTCCAACGTTCAGCGAGTTGTGTACGAGATATCACACGTAGGTACATGATATAATAATAATAATATAGTAATTATTACTATTATAGTATTATTATAATAATTAAAATAATATAATAATAATAATAACACAACAATAACAACGAAAAGTTAAAAAATAAACTAAAATACGCGTACCAAACACACGCGGCAATGTGGGTAAAGAATAATTTAATAATTTATATGCATTTATTTATAAAATAATTGAACATATATTTATAAAAATTAAAAAACTTTTAATATTATATTATACTAGCTGATCCCGTGCACTTCATGACACGAAGTGTCAGCTATATTAGCTGTCCTATCCTAGCTGTCCCTTCCAGCGTTGCCTGAATCATATGCCCATATATAATGTTAAGATTACCCTCAAGTGATTTACATACATCTAAGCTACCTAGGTAGGCAATCCACTGCATCGGATCGTGCATAATATATGCGAACAGCAGTAAATTATCAGGTAGGCAATCCACCTGCGGTGGATTGCGGACCCCATGAGATGCGTAAGTAATTGAAATCAGAATTAGGTACATTAAATAAAAAAAACAACAACCAAGTTAGTAGGTTGTAACCAATGGCAACCATTTATAAACAAATATTTTCATCGTAAATCTCAAAATCCCCGTGTGAGCACCACTCGGGGCTAGACCTCTACCTTTTTAAATTATCCCATCTTCTTCCCAGTGGTCTAATCCATCTCTGTCCTAAATTTAATCGTAATCGGTTGAACGGGTTGGAAATGCATAAAGGACAGCCAGACAGACATTCATTTTTATTTTGGTATATTATATAGATTTCTACTAATTATATAATAGTAATATACCTAATCTATAACCAATGGCAACCATTTAAATAAATACAAAAAACTACTGTGTGATAATATTGAATATTGTGCACTTAAAAGGCCATAACTCCGGAACCACTTATCGCACAGCATACAAACTTAGATAGTAGCCGATTTTCAGACCTACTGAATATGCATATAAAATTTCATAAAAATCGGTCAAACCGTTTCGGAGGAGTATGGTAACTAACATTGTGACACGAGAATTGTATATATAAGATAGTCCTGGATTTACATTTTAAACTATATTGGAAGGACTCAAGGAAAATTAAACTTGGAGACCAACGTTAAGTACGGTCATCCAGGGCTTGATTTAAAGAAATTTAGGCCCTGTGCACTATCTACATTGGACCTTATCAACTAAAAATATTGGTGAAAACAAATATAAAGTCAAACATTCAAATACAAAAACAAAATAGGTAGCCAACTACCAAGTATAAGTTTTATCCGTAAATCACAACGATTTCTCCAGAGTTGATTATAGTTTATAATACACACGTTTTTCTTGTTTTTTAAATTCATAAATAGTGTCTTTACACGTTAATATTGTTTTTTTAATATCATGTTTGATTGCCAGTAATAACAAAGATTCCACTTTTGTATTGTGTTAAAGTATGCTAGATGCTAGTGTTTTTATAATATGTCTAAGTACAGCAAATGAAAGTTCACTACTAAAATTCGTGTATGGCATTGCATTTTTTTTGTTTTTGTATTATAGGTAAGAGGTCCTTGTGTGTCATTGTGTGCCTCAATATGTGGGAGCCATGCGCTCGCTCAACGTATGTACGTACTTAAATCAAGGCCTGGTTAAAGCCCAACATTTTGTAACACTCTTCCTAAATAATTTCTATAATTCCGAATACAAAAAAAGTCCCTATGAATAAAACCATCATGGTATTTAGATGAACTCGTTTGATATGGTAGCCGGTATGTTAACTTTATAGAAGAAAAATTGACTTATCATAGTACAGAAACAATGTTTACGATACAAAATAACAATAAAACATAGGTTTATCGATATTTACTAATTATTATTTAACATTGGTACCTAAATTTATTTTAATTATTTTCTTTAACTTAAATAATTTTAGCCTCAAGTGCAGTAGAATTGGTTGTTATGCATTTCACAGGTCACCTGGGAGTTATGGAGGACGCAGAAAGGAAATTGTTTGAGGTTAGTTCATATATATATATAGGAATGAGAAGGATGTAGAGAGTGACCAAAGTGCGGTTATAACAACTTCTTAATGTGCTTATAATATTAAATATTTTCATTTTAGAGATTGAAACAGTTTTTTTCACATTTTCAATAAATTTTGAAGCTTCCAAAAATATTCGAGTGTCGTTTAAACCTTATGTTAAATCAGGTAACGTAAATGTGCATAATAATTTATTATAACTACTATAGCTACATACCTATTATATAATAGGGTAATATAATTATAATTTTAATATAACGTGCCTTAAAATTTCTCCCCGGTCGGTCTTCTATGAGCTGCCTGGCAATGTCCTTGCAGTTTCTCGCGCTTGGCGGCATGGCGGTGTTGCATTCCCATTTCCGGTTCGACGTCCTTGCGTACAGGGCGGCGGGTGTGGCGTCGGTTATCCTGGAGTTGGTCACAAACCCTGTGAACGTCATATTATGATTATGATGGTCTAACTGAAATAATAATATTGTCGTTTGTGGTTTTATACTTTTATCTAATAGGTACTTAATCGGAATTACAGGTTTTTAACTACAAAATAATTTGCAAATGTACGATATTAAGACGATTATTGTCAAAATTTGAACTTTTTCGTTTTTGGTGGAAATGGGCTATGCATTAATATGGGATTCAGATTATGTTGGTGAAAAAGGGCCATGAACATTTTCTTAGTGTTCTTTATTTACATATTTAACGAATAACGACTTATAATAATAATAATATCATTTGAATAGAATACCCAAAAATAAAATTAGTATAATAGTAAATATAAATATATGAGTATAAAATTATTTACTTCAACCGGTTTACATAATTATGTAACTATTATACTTAACTCGAGGTGCACCCATACTTATACTAGTTAATAGGTACATACGCATATACGTGCTACAACGTAGCTATTGTACCCATATAATAATTATATCACCCATGAGGCATGAATGGAACAGCGCGAAATAATTACATATTTTACTAGATGTAGTGAAGGTAATAATAAAAATCTATAGAATTCGTATTTATCGTACGGGTTATTAATATTATTATTAATTTATTTTGATGGAGGATAATGTATAGTATAAACACGGTTACATAAAACGAACACAGGCGTATAGCCGTGTATAAGTAATATTATATATAGGAATGTAGCTATTATTATTTTTATCGTAGATTTAGTTGCCGGTTTGTAAAGCTTAATAATAATAAAATATTATAATACTGGTTGTAATTTTTTTCGCAGTTGCTTGATACAAATTACAAGCAACAAGTATAATAAACGACCTACGGCAAGTACGGCTCACTCGTAAAAATATATTTTATATAGTTAAATGATAATATTATGTTTTGTTATTAATGATTACATCGACAATTCGTGGTGCTACTTCCAATACTTTCACATTACGTTCTGGCGTTCTCCAACTTCCAAGAGGGTCATTTTAATCATCTCATCTTTTTCCTCTTAATCAATTCTCCCAGTAGTCATCTTTCTTATTCTAAACTTCTTTCATTCGCAAACGATATTAAATTCTACATGAACATTAACTCCACTAACTTCTGCATTTGCCTACAGACTGATCTCAACTCATATTGTAATTTTGTAACTTGGCTCTACGTAGGTATTGTACTTATATACATCTTGAGAAATATCACGTTATGTAATTTTGCAGGAGACGTTCGCCTCTTCACCACTCCTATTCCCCCTAATGGCTCTTCACTCAAGTGTGTATGTCGTAGTGTAAGGATCTTGGCTGTTACTTGACCCCAACCTTTTCATTTGACCATCATATTAACATCAACGCCCTCGATAGAGCCTTGAAAGCCCTGATTGGCTTCATTCAACGCAATATCAAGCTATTCTCATCCCGCTCAAGTCTCTGCACTCTATATGCTTCTCACTTATCCGCTCCATTCTAGAATATACACCGGTCGTAAACGATATACCATCCGTAATTGGCTAGTGACAAACTATGTATAGAACGGGTACAAAACCGTGTTTTTATCATAAGCTGCTTTTGTTCTTATAATACCACACCTCCTCTTCTTGACTATATACTATTTGTTTTTTCTTAGGTATTCCAAACCTACTCACCTTGATACCTGCTTCTCACGGTATTGAATATTGATGCCAATATTTGTTTTATTTCATCCCTTGTACTTGTAAAGTTGACACTCCCGATCTACTTGCATCGATCACACTCCTTGTCCCAGCTTATTCAACAAGGAGCCACTCAAATGTCTACGTTCAATCACACCCCACCTATTGTAATAATCATTCTATATACAGCCAGTTTAATAAATAATTTTTGTTTTTTTAACTACCTTAATTAAACATTATTCCGTTTTTTTATGTGTTTGTGATTGTATTTTGTATATTTTATTTTATTTTGAATGCCACTAAGTATAACTATATATTAATTGTTATGAATCGTAAAACTTGTCAAATGCTATATGACGTCAAATAAAAAAAAATAATAAATATGTTAACATATTATATAATATTATTGTACTGCTGAGGAATGCTTATTGCCTACAACGCACCGTATAATATTGTCACCAAGATGAGGTATAATTTGCTTAATTAAATTTTATCGGAAATGGAAATTTGGTTGAGTATAATTAAGATTATTATGTTATTTGAAAAGTCAATGATGATTCGTTTACCATATAATTTAAAGTCAAAACGAAAATGATTGAAAATATAACTACCTAGTTGAATAAACAACCATTTTTATACCAGGTATCTGAACTCTGAAAAGAAAATTATTAGTAACTATTGATATTGTATCTTTTTTTTCTAACGGGTTTATTTTTATTTATTTCAACAGAATAATTACCTACTGAACATGCTCATGTGGACAGTATGATACATTAATACTACTTACTTTATAAAAAGTCACAAAAATGTTAACAAAAGTCCCCTAATCCGTTCCTTCTCTCCATAAAGGTAATAATATATTAGCTCCGGAGTCACCCCCGGGCCATCGTTCTTACGACCTTACCCAATCTAACCATCGAGTTCCTGCATACACTGCCAAGGCTAGCACTGGGACATGTGTAGTATTTAAATACACTACTTTAAGGATGTATAATAATTGACATTACACTAACGTAAGATGAATTGATCCAAAAAATATACGAGTATTATGTAAAATGTATATATTATGTAATATATTTTGTAATTTTGAATAATATATTATTATGTAAAATGTTTACAAAATTTGTTTGAAATGTCTTTTTTTATAATTAATAATTAGAAAAGGTTTTCAGAATTATTTTATTCATTCAATAAACTAAATTAAGGTTTCACTAAAAAAATATAGGTACACAATATATATACAATATACCTTGTACAGTTGTACTTTCAAACAAAAGTATGATTTACTGATCTTATTTTTTCAAACTTGAAACTTGGAATTTAAAGAAATGAATGCACCACTTGAATGAGTGAACATTTTACCATTTAATTAAAAAGTGTAACACTATTTTTCCATTTTTTTTTTTACATAAATCATTAAATGTTTATTGGCGATTCCAAGCGAAGTAGCTACCCTCTGGTGGCAAAGATAAGAACCTCCGAAATGTAGGTACTGTATTACTGTCATGTTGTAGTACCGTACAGTTGCCAGTGAAAATTTTTTAAATAATAATATAATATGGCTGATCACAACTATGTTTCAATAAACAAATGCTCAAAGAAATATTGTAAACGATATTGTTGTACTCCACAATGTACAAATAAGCAAATGTAAGTCTACCTAATTTATTAATCATAATATTTATTATATTTACATCATACATACCTACATTAAACAAAGTTAAAAATTCTTACATAGTTTGAATCTACATTGTTGCTATAAAAATTATAGTCAATGTTGTATTAAATGTACTACAATATGTATGTTATGTATACATAATATTCTTGTGCTTCAGACTTGATACTATGTATGATTAATTTGGAATATTATATTCCAAAGCTAATGCTAGGTAGTAGGTGAACATTTAATGTTACTTATTTGTATTGCAGATATAACCTACTTCAAAAATATATTTTATTCAGTAATTATTTTTACAACCATTTACCAGGTCTATGTCAACTATAACATTTCATTCCTTCCCTAAACAAAAGGATTTAAAATTAAAATGGAAGACTGCTCTAAAAATTGGAAAAGAAGTTACAAATTATGCTTTTGTCTGTTCTACACATTTTGATGACAGTGATTTTATTCCAAGCTCAAAAAGTAAAGAATTAAGAGAAGTTATGATTAATATAACAATCAAAAATGCATTTTTTTTCAAAAGTATAGTAAATGTATTCAATTTTTATTTGTTTTTGTATCTATATTCATCAGTGGTGTGATTATGGGGGGGGGGGGGGGTTTGGGTGTCGTATCCCCCCCCCATGACCTTTTTTTTAAGACTGGTTAACTACATTTACCTATGTACTTCTTTATTTAATAATATATTTTTTTTTTATTGATATTAAATGCCTCGGTGAAATAATATTATTATGAATAGTCTATATTTTATACTTAATAGAAATATTACAAAAAAAACACAAATCCTTTATGCTAGTTGTACATAAATACTTCGTATTTCGTTATAAACGCCGCCACCCAGGTGTATAGGTAATATGTATCACTATTGAAATATGTTTTTTAAAACTCTATTATATGATTACATTTAAGAATCTCTGATCCCTCAACAAACGGGCGTTTACTATCACCTACATAATCCATAATATCAATAATTTCTATTATAGACATAATATTTAATTAAAAGTAACCCCCAAATTACAGATAAATTTTTTTTTTTAAATAATATTACACTACAACCCTTATAAGAAGTACAACTCAGTCAAAAAAAAAAAAAAAAGTACCTACATTTCATTATCAATTGTGATAAGAGAAAGCGCTCTCTACATTTGCTTGGAATCGCCAATAGATACTATTATTATTTTTAAACCGTCTGGGAAAAACATCAATACTATTAGTCCAGAAAGTTTGATTTACTTTAGTAGGTACTATCGTACGTTTTTTTTAAATGTAATCATTTACAATATATTTATCTGTTTTAAAATGTATAGCTTTCTCTATTTTTAAATAACTGAGTAATAACAACTGACAATATTTTAATACGATCCCCCCAAAACACGATTTGGAACAGTTCCAATATTCTGCGGTTTTCGTTTGTTTTGTTCATTTTATTTTTATTTCATGCGGTAATTAACAATTCAAAATCGAGTAGATTTATAAGATTTATTTGTTTATTTTCGTGGTGCAAAATTAAAATGTGCTTGTCAATAACATTAAACCTACAATACAAAATATAAAAATAAATTAGAAAACGAACAAATTGTATATATAAGTATATAAAATGTTTACGAGAAGCGTTCGCGTGCGTAATATAAAGATGCGTCGACTACACAATTTTAAGTACCGATACCTGCTATAGACAAGTTAGAAGTGAATAGTTATCAACCATAATACAATTAACTCGCTAAGTTAAAAGTTAATATGGAAAAAAAGTCTATCTACTATTTTAATTACCTAGTATATGAACATGGGTCACATAAAGATAATTTTGTGCCTATTCATATATAATATTATTTTATCAGGAAACAAAAATTGTTACATCGGTTATTTTAAGGTGTATAATATTAATGGAGGTATAAAACCATTTTTAATATTAACTTGATGGATTGTTTCTAAATCAGCTGATGGAAAAACCTACGTCTTTGATAATAATATGTGTGTCGAGCATTGTTTGTAATATTCGCGCGTATATTGTTTGTTTAAGTATTGTACCGACTATAACCTTATAATTATAATACAATTAATGTTATGATAAAATGATAAATCGTTACATTGACAGGTTTTAAAACATATAGCCAGTGCTTGAGTTTAGGAGGGACGCGGGAGGACGGAGTCCCTCGTCCTTTTAAAAATTATTTATACGTACTCCTTCTAATTATATTCTTATCAATATGACATTTAAATAATTAGGTACAGACTTTTTTTTTACACTTTTGCAACTCCCTATTATTTTTTTCCCCGCTTCAAACACTGCGTATAACATAATTTAAAGTGCATCCATACCGGTGCTTTTTCCAGCATCTTGCGCCCACGTGGCCAACGACTCAAGTCCGATCCTGTGCGAATCGCCATTGCCACAGTGAGTTGTATCGTTGATGTGGTAATTCGCGTCCAGGCCAATAGTCCTCTGATTGACCTTTACACCCGTGAACATTGCAGTTGCCGAACTCGCGGCGTCCGGCACTTGTTTGTTGACAGAATACGTCTGAAACGCAAAAGGTGAAGTCTCACGTATATTAAAATTAGTATTAATTAATTATCCAATATAAAATAATATCATATAACATATTTTACAATACATTATTTTACGTTAGAAGTCTGTCCATATATCGTAAGATATTAGGTTTTGTACTTTTCACGAATATTGATCGAGACAAAACATGTCTTTAAATTTTTTCGATTACCGTAGATTTGTACATAACTACTTAACGTAGCTCAACAAATATTTTGAATAATAGTTATAGTATTATATTCTAGACCAGCGGTGACCAACTAGAGGACCTCAGACCATTTTTTTACAGACCCTGATGGTTGCGTAATTATAAAATAAATAATTTAGTTTTAACATTACATTTTACATTTTAATAAAATTATGAATAAAAATATTTTTCGATATTGTTGGTACGATATACACACGGGTTTACGTTACCGTGCGTAATGTTGCAAGCTACGAGCAAAAAATAATTTCAAGTAGTCGTTAGACACGTATTTGTTATTGATTGTTAATGTGTGAAAAAGTCATTGAAAGTGTTTCGGACCGCGGGCAGTTTGGTAAGTTTCAAAACGGACACCCATAGAAGTTAGTTGGTGACCCTGTTCTAGACTCAGTCCTGATTTTGGAAAAGAATTTATTAGTATTGACTTCGGTTTTTATCATTTTACTTAATTTAGATGAGTGGAGTGTAGACCAACGTTTTGCGGTGTATCCTTTAATGATACCACTACACTCCAATTAACTTTATTTTAAATATTTAAAATATATACTCCCAAAACACTCAAAATATGAAAAAAATTATGTACTTAAAAATCAAAAATATGTAGGTGCTAATAATGTCTTTCTAGTGGCTTTGTTAATAAATATTAATAAAATAAATTACATCTATAGAATAAGAACGACGTTAAATATTAGACAAGAACAATATACCTATACTCAAGTTGGTAAATACTTAAATTCTCAATCGACGAAGACTTTCAATTAATCGGAAGAGTGAAGACATAAGAATTGATTATCGTTTTGATATAAATGTTATTTAATCTAAAATTTGCAAAAAAACCTAAATATACAAAAATTTGAAACATAAAATTACAGATTTGGCTTTGTCTTAACATAAAACAAATTTGTTTCTAGCTTGCATTTTTTTTAATATTGTTTAAAAGACAAAACAAATATGCAAATTTTGCCACCTATGCTTTTTTATTCGCAGTAGATTTGATGAATTCTCGAATGAAATTAAATGGTACCAGAATCATAATTAATTGTGCAGTTATATTCCGAACATGAAACGTTCACTTCTTTGACAACTATATTGTTTATAGGCACAAACATGATTTATTCTCAATAAATTATAATATATGTATTATACGGCTATACTTATCATTCATTCATTCAAGTAATAAACCTAACACAGAGTTTAAAATGTAGCCAGATAACAAACATAATAATCATGTCTACGAAAATAAATAATCAATTATAGAATGAGAGTTTTCATTAATTTCTAGTTAGTAGTAGGTAATATTGTAATAACTAAATGCATCAGAATAATAATTATCAATTCAATATATTATCCAATATAGACCGATGGACCATAATACCATAATATTGTAATCTATTAGGTAAGTTATCAAAAAATTAAATAAAGATAAGTGACACATATGTTAAAGAAAAAAAGTACCTTTTCGAATTACAGTGATTTATTTTTTAGAAAATGAGAACAATAACTAAAAAAATGTTATCAAAACTAAATTGTGTATATTGTATATAGTACCTACTACCTACGTCCTACGCTGAAAATTATTTGATAGACATAATCGTGATATTAAATTTCTTACACTGTCTTAAAAAATATGAAATTTTTTAATTTGAGCGAGACACTTTTCGTCTTAAATCATACCCTTCCTTTTTAATCCGATTCACTTTTCGACCAAATTTAAAAAAAGGTCCATTCCCATTTCGACTAAAATCGTACCCTTTCCTTTCAGATGATTCACTTTTCGACCAAAACAAAAAGTTTAATAAATAACATACATTTATACATAGAAAACAAATTATAGAAAAATTATTAAAAATATAAGTTGTATAAAATGTGTATAATAATATGTAAATAAATAAATAATAATGTATCATTTTTGTCAATAATTATAACGATCAACTTGGTATATGATACGATAATATACCTGCGTATAACCTTTGTATGTCAGTTGCCATCACAATCAAACTCGACGACCACCGATCAAATAATTAATAACAAATCAATAATTACGTATGTTGACAACAATTATATATTATTATTATTATTTATTGATATATTATACACATTTTATATAACTTATATATTTAATAATTTTCTAAAATTCTTAAATTTACATATATATTTAAATATATTATTTATTAAACTTTTGGTTTTGGTTGAAATCTAAATAGGCTGAAAAGGGTAGGCTATGATTTTTGTTGAAAACGGCGATGCCCTTCAATTTAAATAAGAGGTTTGAAAATTAAAAAGTTTGTAGCAATTGGATCGACATAACAAATTTACATATTTTTACGTGTAAAATTAAATTAATTTGCAATAATATTCTGTGTCAGCATCATCAATCACAATTTACACAGAATTACAGAAGTGTGCATAAACAACATGACCCTATATTTAATCATGACTAATTTACTTATTTTTACATGCAGCATATAAATTCACTTAGCTACTGTATTTAAATTTACATACGACCATTATTAAAGTAGTAGACAAGTGATGTTGATATTTTTGTAAGTAGGTACTCTGTACAGTGTACGTATGAAGTCGTAATATGCTATTGAAAATGCATGTTTTAAATTAAATCAATTAAATATCGTACAATTATTATTATATGTACACAATATTAATAATGGTTTTTAGAAAAGTTGATTGAACATATTTTAATGTTATTTACATTATATAAAAATACTGAGTTGATAATATAATCAATAACCATAGTAGGTACCTACATAAAATAATTAAAATAAAATAGATAATAATTATAATTTATTATGTGATATAACGTCATTATCTTATAACTGTTTGCCCTAAGTAATACCTAATAAATTATTATTACAAAGCAGCTGAGAATGAGTACAATTGTAAAAATAATTTTTTTTTTAATTTAATTAAAAAGTATAATAATATAATAAATAATAATATTCATATTACATAATACCGTTGCTTATATTTTATTTAAGTTGATTAACAGACAAACAAGTCAACCGTAAGCTAAGACCATCCAGATTACCTATCTTAAAATGTTTTTTTCTTTGTGATCAATCTAAGATCTGACAATGTATAATGTATCCTAAAGTAATTATGTAAATACTTATGGGTCATAAAAACGGTCAGACGGTAAAAAATATTATCAATTTTAAGTTTTAATATTAAGTACGTAGACGACAAATCGTATTTAAACGACAACAACTGCAGCGTAAGAATGCGTTTATCAAAGACGCTATCGGTTATTGGCTTGCTATATGCCTTTATGCCTATATATATATATATACATTATATTATATATTAATTATATACATATAATACATTATATTATATATTAATTATATATTAATTATATACATATAATACATAATATAATATATAATATACGATGCTATTTAAAATATCAGGTAAGACAAAGTTACTATAATTCTTGTGAGTTGTGACAAAAGTGTACAATATTACAAAGATCACGTGTCACCAAAATTGAGATATAATGAAATTTATATAAAATCGCTTCATCTGTTTCTTAACCCCAATAATAATATTGTATGACAGGTATATACTCGTATGATTATAACAATAGTTAACAATAGGTAGTCACATGATCTCATTGAAAATAATGACCTTCGTTGAAAAAATGACTTGGTGATTTAAACGATTTAGTGACTGTTTCCGTGCCTAGGTACCTACAGCATATTGTATTAAACATTATTTTTAGTTGATATTATTCGTTCACTATTAAGGACCACGGTTTTCGAGTTTTTGACACAGAACACCCGCGCGTATAGTTGTTGCCCCGTAAGGCCGTAAGTACACTGTAGTTATTATAAGCTATAACTAAATAACTTCAAAATTTTACATATTAAAATTCTCAAAAAAAGATTTTGCTTCGAAATATAAAATTATAAAATATGTTTGCTGTCATTTAAAAAAGTAAAAACATAAAACGATAACAATAAAAATTGTACAACTTTTTTTCAAAACATTCAAATCAGAGCAAATACGTTGCTCCGATGACATAAAATTATGTACACAACTTTTTCTTCGATGATATTTACTTATTGTTTACTGTTAAATACTTAAATGACTCAATCTACATAAAATACTATTGATATATTTTATGGGAAAAACATAAGTGTTATAATATACAACCGATTTATTGCAACGGTGTACTAACTTTAAGTAGTCCCACGTGCGGAAACTTTTCGAAAGTCAATCGCCCGCTCTCTCCGTGCTTGTAAATTCTGGTGGCCGTTACCGTGTTCGGTCCCATCCCGTCGCCGATAAACAGAATCACGTTCTTCGCCACCTTGTTGTTGATCGCCACGTTCAAAGCTTGGTCCAGCTCGTTCCTGCCCACTGACATCCAATAAGCTTCGTCTATATAATAACGTAATTATTCGTACATTGAATAATACATATAAAAAACACAAATACACTATAATACTATATGTCTATAAACATAATAATATTATATACTTGATACGGGATAGTGGCGCGGACGAGTGATTCATTTAAGTGGTTATACATTGTTATACCTGATGATGTTCTTTATGGTAAATGTTTGAGTCGACAGAGTGATCTAACGGCTAAAAGTAATCTACCTAGTACCAATAGACAGCTCTATTATAGTACTCGGATAGTTAGGCATGTGACACTTTTATGCACTGTAAATGTATTAAATATTTATACAATTTCTACAACCCGGTATCAAAAGATAGATCGAAATCGGATCAGCCATTCATATAGCGATCATATTTGTAGCAAGACATATTTTGACTGCTACTTTGCCGGTAGATAATGCGCTGTTGACTGTTACCACCATGATTGACGATAAACTGGTTACACAACTAGTCGAAAATAAATCATAAATGGCCGTCCCCGATCATCCACTAAAAGGTAGGTATGTAGAACTAAACTTAGCGCTCCTGGTGGAAAAAAGGTCAGATAGTTTACGTAACTAGTAATCACGATTCACGAGTGGTATAAAATTCAAATATTTGAAATCAATTATTTTTTACCACGAATATATTTATATATTAATAATATTAAACTATCTTTTCTTAGTATATGAAAAAAAAATGTCACCCACACTAATTATGTAAAAAACAATGATATTCCAATGGTCACGATACCGAGTATTATTTTTTTCTGTTCAACAAAAAAACAAAATTATCTTTAATCACGTATTCGTAAACTTCTAAGCGTTAATGAGTATTATTTGCTGACTACCTAATAAGAAATTAGTCATGTAAAAGTTTAACTGAGTTTGTTGTATAATTGCTGGAACAGTGCCACAGATGAAGGACCTTTCCGTGGTGGAACATAGTCCCTCTCCACTAATAGAAAAAGATTTTGTGGGGTAGTAAATCAATCATGGAGTTTACCAAAGGAGCTACATAATACTGAATATATTTATATATTTTATCTTTAAAAATATCAACATAAATATGAATAAAAAGTTAGTAATAAACATTTTTCTTTTTAACTATGCGTTTGTTCTTAGTAATATAATTTTCACAGTGTTAGTTAATTTAAAATAATTATGACCATGTTTTAGCTGATTATTTTTGTCTAATACTTTATCATCAAATAGTATGTTAAAAGTATTTGTTTGAATAGGTATCTGGTATTCTCCTAGTTTTAAACAAAATATCTAAAATATCATTCAACTAGTAAACATAAAACACAAAAATATACTTATTGATAATAATATTCTGGTTACCAGGTTATAACTTTATAAGTTAAATATACATATTATATTGAGATAATAAATGATTGGAGTAAAGTCTTAAGAAAATATTCGATGAAATATAGAATCAGACTAGGAAAAAAGTTAAAAATTATTATTTTGTTTATTTTGTATTATTTTGGTATTTGAAACATCTAATAAAAAACGAATTTAAATAACTATAGGTAGTTTGTGCTTTTTTGCGCATTTCAAAAAATCACTGTAAGATAGATTCCATACTATTTCGGATGCACTTTGGACTTTTCTTTTAATTATTTATTAAGCGCTTTTTCCCATTCTCTCTTCAAGTACCTACTTGGGAACACTAAATATGGACTCATTATTTGCATTACATAAATATACACCACACTTAAGCATTTTTTATTGTATTATCTATTGCAAAAAACTAAATTGTTCAAATACTTTAAGGCTTATAATAAATAAAAAAATTAATTTTGTAATTTGTATTAAAATGGCAAATTTATTTGTTTATTCGTTGTTTCATTTATTTGTTAAATAATGGCAAATGTTTTTGTTAAAGCCCCCGGTGCCGGCTATTAATTAAGGAGCAAGTTATTGGCAACCTTATTCACATATTGTTTCGGCGTCGCACGATCTTGTGAATGTGTTGGAGTGCTAATGGTTATTAGCAAGGCTCATAAGTTCATTCATTTGCATATCAATCTTGCTAAGTTGAAATGCTAAATGACATAAAAATCCATTTCAAGGTACCACGGTTAAATAATATGTGAAGTCTTATTTTGGATGTTTTTTCATATTTAGAGGTTTTTTGCCTATTTGGTATATTTAAGCATATTTCTATTTTATCGGGCATATATATACGTGATTTTGATATTCCTATTCATATTATTATATCAGTATGCATTTTTTTATGGAAATACTATGAAAGTATCAACATTTGACGAAAAAAAAAACGTTTATAATTTTTCATATTTATATAAAATGTTTGGAAATTCGGTCGCAACACAAAATGATTAAAAATAAATAGCTATATAGTAGTAATTACTTCATTCAGTTTATCAGAGTTTCAGTCTAAAAATAATATATATAAAATTAAAAATAGAAAAAGTGCACGATTTTAGATATTTAGTGCATATACATAAATGCATATTTTTTAACTTTTAAAGGCGCATTTCAATGCATATTTTGTGTACAAGAACTTACGAGCCCTGCTTATTATATTATGACATTACTGTGGTCATAAAAATTAAGAAATCAATTTTTTTTTTTTTTAATGATTGTGTCTTTTTATGTATTTATTAATTATTTGAAATGATTAACGGTTTTAATTATTTTGTTGTAATTTAAAAACATCAATTGTAGAAACATGAAGCTTTTAAAGTATATTATTATTTTTTATACACATGCTATTTTCATAAAAATGTTTCAGCAAAAATTATTTCAATATACTGTAATATAGTAACTTTTTCGAACTCGGGATTAAGTTTAATACAAAAAATGTGTTTTGGACTCAATTTATTAATACCCTTTATAAAGACATTTTTTTCTTCTTTAAACGTTGATTTAAATATTTACACTTATTCTAAAATTTTAAAAATGTGATATAAAATCCAATATAAGTTGTCATTATGACAATTTAAAAATATCAACAATTCACGGGCACAATAGTTTTTAAAGATATTTCAAGCTCAAACTTTACAAAATTGGACATTTAAATTTTAAAATAAGAATACCTACTTTAAGATTTTAGTTATTTTGTTTTAATTCAAAAAAATACTATTCGTAGGGCCTTGAAACTTTTCAATTATTATTTTATTATACACAAATATTTAAAATATATAAATTAATTTTAAGATGAATCTATTAATACATTTCTTTATTGGCTTATCCATCGTTAATCGTTATTAACAGATATTAATACTATAATTAATGTAATAATATTATAATTATTATTATACATAATGTATGCTATGTTGGCAAAAATTAGTTTGACTTGCCGTTTTACTAATAGAAAAATAAATTTCTAATATAATTATAAATATAAATATATAATAAAATATCAATCAGCCTATTTTTTTAAAGACCGTCTCCACTCAGCGCAGTATTGTTTTTCATAGGTATGCAATGATCTATCATTTAATTCAAATTTAACATATTCATTTTAGTGTCCTACTCAATATGAAAACACTTCTATACAACACATTTTTTACTTAATGGTTATTTTACTCGGTACCTAACTATAACTTTGATTTAAGAGGACGCCACACCCGCATGTGCTGTCTCCGTCTTACAAACGTGTAACATACCAAATTTACGCTAAGCAGTTCACGTGTTATGCCGTTAGCTTAAAAATTAGAGTGAATCGACCTATTATAAAAGTTGATGGTAAGAACTTTATCTGTGTTTTGTTGGAAATCTTTTTACTATAATTCAGTTTTTAAGTGAGTTATGTGTGTATAATAAATGTAAATTAAAAATCCTCATAACTCACTTAAAAACTGAATTATAGTAAAAAGATTTCCAACAAAACACAGATAAAGTTCTTACCATCAACTTTTATAATAGGTCGATTCACTCTAATTTTTAAGCTAACGGCATAACACGTGAACTGCTGAGCGTAAATTTCTTATGTTACACGTTTGTAAGACGGAGACAACACATGCGGGTGTGGCGTCCTCTTAATAGCAAGATAAATTATTGTTTTTATATTTATTTTATTCTATGAGAGAAAATAACTTATAAGTATATTACCAATTATATTCAACGATAAGTCATTGCACACGAGAAACGATTCTACTCCATTTGGTATAAGAAACCACCCTCGACATTTTGAAGATCGAAGAATTTTTTCTGCTCCCAAAGGTGACGTCAGACACACAAAAAAAACTACATTATTTATTGTATTGTAAAACCAAAATACATCATTCATCGCCCCGCTCAGAATCTAAAATAAAATAAAATTTTAACCCACTGACGACGAAACAAATAGTAAACTTTGTTGGCTATAAATCGTTTTTACATTTGGCTGGCGTAACACTATAATAATAAGCAAATCCCATAAATTCTTCATGTAACACTAAAATCCGCGTAATAAGTATTCATACGATCAAGACTATATTTTATAATTGTATGAATGTGTCACAAAATACACCTACGATAAGTCGATAATCCGTTAGCACGTGCCACGGATAGTCGGTAATCCGTATAGATACACGTGTGCATTTATAATACAAATGTTTGAAATTATGTACGTATTTTATTTTATTACGTGCATCGATTGAGCATTCACGTAATAATTATGTAAACGACAAAAGACACTTGATATTTTCGATTGTGTAATAAATGTTTATCGTTAATTGAACATGATAACGAAACGGGTCATTGCAGGGGAAAACGCACCGTAAAATAATAAAAGCTTGTGTCGCTTATACAACGTGTCTCGAGGGGGCTGCTACACGATTGCGCACTTTTCACTTTTTTGACACGGCTATAAGTACTTACAACAATATTGCGTACCAAATTTGTAACATTATTGCGCCCCCCATCCTTTTTTATTTTATACAATCACAACACGATTGCGCATCAAATGCTATGTGTATATACTATATATGTATAAAACATATGAATCTTATTGAATCTTGTCCTATTTCAAATAGGGTATATTTAATATTATACTATAGTCAATATATTATGTTGTATATAAATTATATTTATTATTTGGTGCGCAATATAGCGCTTGTTGTAATTCAGTCGGTCCAAAAAAGGAAAAAGTTCGCAATCTTGCTGCAACGTTTTAGGGCAGGCATCGTTTGAAAATATTCCTAAAATTATCGAGAAATACCCGTCTAAGAGGGGTTGACAATTTCTTTCATTTTTTGCATTTAAATTTTTACTCATTTATAATTTATTGAACATTTTTTTAAACTTTTATTTATATTATTTAAATCCAACCTTTTAGGTTAATTTTTCTTTTTTTTTATGCTGTTTTATTGCTATATAAAAGGACTTACAAAAATAAACCAAATGTAGCACAAAATGTTTTTACAATAATAAAAAAGGGCAAAATGAATATTAAAAAAAAATAACTTCAGGACTTTAAGTGTATTTCCACATGTCGCCGGTCCCATATCATCGGCGGATGAAATGTTTAAATTGCACTCATATTAAAGCACAGATAATGTTCAAATTAAACTTGGGTTTAAAAACAGATAATGGTTATATTATACTCAGGTTAAAAAAAAGTTATGTTTATGTTAGAACTCAACTAGATCCAATCGATCATTCTATAGAACTTATAAAATATATTAGTTTTAGTTGACAATTGCATATTTGCATGTGTGGTGTGTTGATTGATTTAGTATTACAGTTTCGTTTTATTTATGCATTAGACATGACGTAACTAATTTAAAGTAAAACAATACTATATACATATATATATATTTTTTTTTTGATATTATTATTTATAAATTGTAACTCTATAATTCAATAATTGCATTAATATGTATTTATTTTAATTAAAACGATAAACTTAAGGCATACAAAGCTCAGACTATGCTTCCGACCATCGACTGATATTCGTTAGTAAATAGATTTTATGTAATGATTGGAACGTGTGCAATTCGACATTATCTTTTTCTGTCCCGAGTGCAATTCGACCTTACTCTTTCTCGGGACACATTGTATTTTATTATATTATATACGAGTAGTTCTGTATGGTGTACTTTTATAAACATAATTTATACATAAGATTCGCGGGCTATAGCCAGCGCCGGATAGGTAAGGTATCCACTGAGTTTTTGGATTCCCAACTTTTGATTACAGCTATACAACTATGGCGTGATTTAATAATTCGGTTCAATTTTATTTTCTACTAATGTTTGTACTAATTTCTCATTACCATATTAAAATGAAACTACGACCAAAACACTCATAACCTGCCCGTATTTTGAGCGGCCCACCGAGATTTTTTCGGTAGCAGCTCACCTTCCCAATTCGGGGCCTGGCTATTGCAGGCAAAACTTATACTGCAAGTACCCGTGTAATGACTAATGAGTACACTGCATACGTGTGTACACATGGACTATAAGAAGACACGTTCGAATACAATTGTATGATATTTCCAAGCGTTTTACCTTCGACGAAAATCCTTGTTTCCGCCTGGCAGATAATCAGGGTGAGCGTCGCCACCAAAAGCTCCAGTCGACGACGACCCATCATTATTATGACGACGGAGTGGCGCGATGATCGTTATATTGCCTGTTTACCGAGATCGACGCAGTGATTGAGAACTGCCCGTTGTATGACGATAATATAACGACAACGATGATAAATGGTAGTGATAACGTCAATAATATTATATTATAAATCACTCGCTCGACGCTTAAAAACTATTATTATTATTATGAAATATCTATGACGAGACCGCGTAAAAGATATATTATGTCCGTAAATAATTAAAATAAATTGTATTAAATATCAACTGTGAAACAAATTATTTTCAAAATGAAATCTTTTCGTTTTAATTTCGGCGGGAAACGATGACCGAAAAACATTCACACGTGAATCGACGGCGAAAACCGAACCTCGGACCGACGTCGCGGCGCGTGCGTATTATATATTATAATAATATACCTATTATAAAATAATGCGATATCGTTTATTTAGAGGTACCCGCGAAGGTACTACCGGTGCCGCGCGGATCGCAGTCAGTTGTGTCAGGATTCGTTCTCGTTCGAAACCGATTTTTCGTATTGGAAACCCACTCCAGCGGCGCATAGTATAGTACGCACGTGGACGGCGTACCGCGACTAGCGCCTTCCACCTCCCACCAGCACCGCCACTGCCGCGGAAGCGCACGCCGATTTGGACGAAATACGGAGGAACGAAAAAACGAATAAATAATAAAATAAAAATCAACGAAATCCGGACTCTCCTCGATGATCGAGGGGCAAGAGGGGGGGGGGCAGCGGAATTCGTCTCCGAGAAGTATAAACTGTTCGTATTATCATACTATATAGTACGCGTCTTCCTGGGTCAATTGCGTCGTCGACCACTTATACGTCATATATAGGTTACTTCGTGCCATATTGTAATAGTATGTTATATTAACAGGACGTCTCATTTAAACGTACGTTTGTCCCCGTTGAGACTTTTTTTTTCATTAGTATTTTTGAAACCCAAATTCTGACCATATATAGTAGCACTGAAAAGAGTAAAAAAATACGCGCTTAATAGTAGTTTTTATGTACAATAATATTATTATATGCCCTCTAAAATGCAATATTGTCTAATATATCACTGAACACGAAATGATGTAAGCAAATGATTTTGAACGTTTTGTAAGAATAATAAAAAAGTTTTTAATCATTTAAAACATCATATTATTATAGCCTAAAAGTGAAAAAAAATAGAAAATGTTGGATTTATTAGGATATGATATGAATTAATGTACAAAAGTATTACTTTAGAAACTGGTGTTCAAACTCTAAATATAATAGGTAGGTACTTACTAAAAAAAATAAAATAAAAAAATTTATTGAAAATTAAATTAAAAAAAAACCCGTTACACGCTATCAAACAAAATAAAATGTATTTACACGGGTTAATAACATAAGCTAAGCTTATAGGAGGTGTGCAAATTTTGCTTGTAAATTTTTTGTTCATATAACTTGTATTTGCAAAAAATAAATAAATAACAAATAACAAATGACCTTTACAATGTCACAAAAATCCCTAAAATATTCAAAATAAAATGTAATTTATTTGAATTCTCTGTTTGTATACTTTAAAACGTATTTGCGTCATGTAGCTATGCTATGTTATTCAGTAACGGGCAAGCAATAAGTCCAAACCCTGACTTTATACCTAAATACATACATCTATATATACATTTAAAAAATTAGACGTACATACAACATAAATACATACATACATACATGCATACATGCATTCATGCATTTATGCAGACATATAGGTACGTTATACATTATAGAGAATTCGAAGTAGTACCTATTATACCTACATGAAATCCAGCTGTTTTTTTTTTAAACATTCTAGATATATCCATTTTATGTTAATTTGTTGAATGTTGAATCATACTTATTACCATTGAGTCGTATTCAGATCGTCGTCCAAGTATATTAAAGCTTAAATTAGGTGTGGGAGGCGGGTGTACAAATGTATAATACTTATAAATAATTATAATGGGCGATCCACGGCCATGTATATAATATACGAAATACGTATTACGAAGCCTAACGAGGCAAGACACCCTGTACGTGTTTATTTAATTTTTTTTTTAATGTATATCCACATGCATCGGCCGTTTGGAACGCGTGGGTTTCTCAACGCACTCGAGTTTCCGAATATGAGACGCGTAATATGTGTTTAATAATATTTAATAACATTATGTACCTACGGTATACGCGCGTACACATCACATACCTGTGCATATCATTATAATATGTACGTTTATTGCCCGAAGCGCGATAGCCGACTACCGTTCTGATCGGACGGCGAATACTGTATAATGTATGGATATGAAGCATTACGGTGTAATGTATAATAATTGTGTGTATGCCTAAAATACCTTCCGACATTGGTCATTTATTTAGAGCTGATAACCGATCGTGCTACTCACTCGCATAGTGCATTTTATAGCTTTTTGTAGGTGTTTAAATCCCCCTCCCCCCCTCTCGCACGTGCACACACCACCATCGTCCACTACCTGTGATCGAAATCTTAAATGTCATCGAGTTTATCGCGATGCGTTTCAGTTACATAACATAATATACAGAGGGGTTCTTTTAACGGTTAACACTCGTCTTTAATAAAACATTTAATGCACTAACTTAACGTTTACTTCGTAAGATTTGTTTTTACTAAATAAGACTTAAATTTATATACGCCTACGATAGGTAACGCAAGGTTACTTACGTAATCACGCATCACTCCATACGGGTGGTACGACAAAGTGGTGCCCAGCGTAGGGCCGACCCCGAGATTATAAGAGTCTCCGATAGTCATAATTATTATTATAATATGGCATAACCATAGAATCAAAAAACTACGTCAACTTGCGCGGTCACGCAACACTTTTCTTGCTAAAAAACATTGAGAGGACGATAGAGTAATAACAATAAAATGATATGATGTCGTCGCTAAAAGGTCGTTTGCAAGTACAAAAGTACAACGCGTACAACTGCTGCAGCGTGGTCAATAATAAAATAATTATCAATTATTATTGTCGTTTCGCTTACGGACACGTCATGTTAGCAGAGAAGTAGCTAAATATACGCAACTAGTGTGCAACAGTCATTAATCAATACAACTATATTACCTATAACCGAACTAACATAATACTGTGGCGTCGTATATTACACTCACACAAATATCAAAGGTAATATACAGAGTGTTTCAGCAAGCATGTTCATCACAATTTTTTCATCTTAAAATTCTGATTTTTAACATTTTTAAGTATACTTTAGAGTTATAATAACCGCACTTTAAATTATTAAAGTATTTTTATACCATTTAAAGAGTGGCCATAGGCGCAATTTGGGTTAATGTTTTGGGGGTGCTAGATTTATGTTGATTAAAGTGACTATGGGAGCTTTACCTCCTACCCCCCCCCCTGTTTCATACACCTAATTATACTACAGTCGATACAGGCTTATTACGATGCCGTAGGTATAATATAACGATATTTCGGATAAAACGATTCATAATATTCACGATATTTATTCATAAATATAAATTATAATGGTTTGTATAATAATTCGGATATAACGATCTGATTCTCTAGGTCTTTCGAAGTAGAAAATAAGCGGATTTTACTGTGCCTAACTGACTAACCTTATTTAATATTTATTTAACATTTATTTAATATTTATTATTTAACTACTTACTTACATGATTTATTTATGTAACCAATGAACTATAAGTGTAAGGTGTATTATATTGTTATCCATCATATTATTATTCTGGTAATTATTTATTATTATTATGAAAACGAACAAAATCTTTGAAATAAAAGTATCCGATTGCATATGACCAATATAAATTTGCTAAGCACCCCAAGCACCCCCCCCCCTCTCACATTGAACCTCTGGGGGTGTTATACTAAACTATTTTTTAAAAATAATAATCACCCTTTTCCCCTGTAATTTGTTAACCAAATCTATAGGTCCACAATATAGGTTTGAAAGATGTGCCGGGGTCTGAGATGATTTGAAAATTATAGTAATTAATATTAAACTACCAATATTTTATAATTTGTAAAAATTGTCCGAGAATAGTAAATACTAGATTCAATATTAAACCTACCTACCTATTTTATATTTTAATAAAACCATATTAATTAAGAACTATTATCCTTATAAGTTATAAGTTATAGTGTATTTAAACATTTTAATAACTCTGAAACCACTTGTTTGAATTTTAATTTAGATGCATAACAATTTTCAAAAAAGTCATCTTATAATATATGGTATAAACAGTACAGTTGTTACTTTATAACTTTTGTTATCTGTGGGTTGTGACTCTGTGAGCGATATTATACAATCAAAATAACAAAATTAAATATGATGAAATACTATTTTTGGCTGGGATATCAGCATTAAGAGCATTATACACATTGTTGGGGGCTATTATTAATTTTGTGGTTATTTATATAAGCACTAAAATGTTATTTCATAACCCCCTCCTCAAGAAAATCCTATAAACGCCTCTGGACGCGCTGACATATTATATCGTAATATATGAGATACTTACCTAGTATATGTATACTGCTACTGTATATGGTAATAATAATAGTAACTACATGGTATCTGGTATACCATAAATTGTCTAGCACACATCAACACAATAATATGAAATATCGTACGGAAGTCGCGACCAGCACAATATTTGCAGGACACGAGGTGATCGTGTTACGGATTCTACAGAGTATTTTTTTTATTTTCCATATCGAATTGTAATAATATTATTAAGACGTAGTAAGAAACGACTACCACAAGTGATATAATTTTTATTAATAATTTATCGTACCTTTATAATGTTATACGTACCTATACCGACGATGACACTATTTTATTTAAATTAATATTAACGACGGGTTTTGATATGGGTGAAAAAAAAGACAATAATTAAAAAATGAAAAGCTTGAGATGTATAATTAAATTAAAAATATACAATTTTAATTTTTACTATTAGGATAGACGAAAGTCTTGACATGTTTTTTTCCGTTTATGTTCGCGATGTAGTTAGTACGAAGTACGTTAATATATTTTATAATATTAAATTATTATACATCAGAGTGATGTGAGCATACTGCAGCTAGGTAGTTTAATTAATACTTTTTGTTTAAAAACGTAAACAAACTAATAATATTAATAATAATAAAAAAAAAATAAAAATAATAATAATAAAAAAAAAAAAATAAAATAAACAACATCGTTTAAGTGAACAATTCGTGCGTACCTACCAATAATAATCGTATATTTACGATACTTGCAAAAAAAAAAAAAAAATGATTAATGTTATATAAAGTTAATGAGAAAAATGATATTAATATTAAAATATTATGCTGCCGCTGACTCGACGACTGTGCTGTCGGATAGAAAATGGCTGTCGGCGCGGCCCTGCAGGATATTACCTGTATCCGTCATACTAAATGTTATTATATTATCGCGTTACGCATGGCCTAATGCCTGATATCGAGATGTTTCTCATCTCTTGCTCCATAAAAACGCCCGTGTACACCGGCGGCATCATTTGAGATTCTTGGAAAGGCTGAAACGAGAGAAAAATTTCGTTAGTATATATATTTTTTTATATAATATATAACGTATTATAATGCAAATACGCCTATACTTTGCAGAGCAAGTTCGATATAATTATCCCTAATAACTAATAATATCATACAATATAGGTATACCGTATGTGTGTAGGTATTATAATATAATATGGTATATACGCCAAACACTAAAACACGTGCCTATATTATTATATACTGTCTCTCAATATTGTAATTCCTACAATTCAATAATATTATATTGTCACCACAAGCGTGACCGAGTTCTCTGTTAGGTCTCTGTTGGTCAGTGGAGAGGAAGGGGGGGGGGCGCTTTAAGATCAAAAAATATAAAACCCCATCCTATTGAACTATCCTGACTGTAAAATAGCCAAACCGGCTGATTAGCTTCTTCACTATATAGACCGGGCGTTGTATAACGTCGAAGAGAGGCTTTAAAAAAATTTAGATACAACGATATAGAGACAAAAATAATGTACAAACATTATCATAATTTATATTATACTATATTATATGCACGCGTACCGTGTTCAAGGCCACCGCATTACGGGTCGGTTAAAATTTCGGTTAAACGAGTATTTTTTTTTTTTGCTATACGCATTATTTATTTTTTTTTTTTGCGAATTTTTTTTTAATAAATAATCCCGGGGCATCGACTAAACATCACTGCACAGTGGTCGGCGTCCGGGAGTCGGTCCGGTGCAGTTCATCTATATTATATTACAAGGAAAGAACGACTTATTTCTTAAATGTCCGCAACTCGTACATACCATATTATATACATACATAATATATTAAATAGATATACTGTATGTACTTTACAGTGGGCACCGGTGTATATATATATATATTTATTATATATATACATATTTACGCACTCACAAAGAAAATATCGAACCAAATATTTCTTTTATTGTCCTTGTTCTAAAGACGACTTTTTTTTTTAACCAGTACGAAAAAATCTGCGCTCCATGAATAAAACAACGACAGATCTCGCCAAAAATTTTAAATCCTGATAGTAAAATTAAATTATACCCATTCACATAGTAAAACGTTATTATAACGTGTTTGTGTGTGTCCATTATATTATAATATATTGACATTGTACACGTATACAAATAAACGATAATAAACACCACAAAGACAAAGTGTAATAATATGTAGGATAGAAGATAGAACGGGTCATATTAATATTTAATCGGCGTCTTCGTATAATAATATTACGATCTCGAATGTATATACGGAATCGGTGGCATTAAAATAGTTTCTTTTTAATCGCAAAATTTCACGAGAAATTTCTCTCAAATTGCGAACTGATTAAGATACAAATATACAATATGCAAATGACCTAAGTATATATAATATATTTGTGTGTGTCGAAAAAAAAAACGGTTTCATCAAATGTTTTTATGACGCACAAATTACAAAAACGCACCGCGCGTAAATCAAATTGTGTACAAACGGCGAGGACAAAACTAGAAATGCCGTGTGCACTAGTATATAATAATATGTAATAAAAAATATATACTACTTTGGTCATATAGCGTGTATGTAGTGAGTATATATTATGTTTTTTTAGTTTGTCTATAAGGTCGGAGTCGTTTGTCATTGAAAACGTAAAATTCCGGAACTTTTTCAGTCAATTCACGACCAATAGAGACGCGTATGGATACCAGATGAAATTTCTAACTAGAAATCCACTTCGCGTTCGTACGTATATATTATAATGGTGAACACCGAAAATAGTATATGAGACGTACATCGGCACAGGGTGATCAGTTTGTCGTCATTTAATACCATTCCTATAATATGACGATTTTTCTATATATTTTTTGCAAGAATCTTTTTGATGACATCTCTTTAAAATAATATTATCATAATATAGTTCAGCTACTATTGGTTATAAATACCAATTAATATTATCAATGGCGTGTAAAAACGTTTGTTTGAGTAATATGATACTATACTTAAATATTTTCATAATAATAATTTTTTTTAGATATAATACATAAGACATTTGGCGGTATAATTCAACGTTATACTACTTTATAGATACCCACCTAATTGAATTTTAAATAGCTAGTTATTAAATATCGAGTCCGATATACGCACCATTATACCCATTATGCTCTAATATTATGCCATTGTGTTGAGTGTTATATAACTACAAATTATGGCGGCCTATGGCCATAGTAAATGATTAAACAAATTTAATAATCTCAGTCCGACGCCGAATCCGCCACACCCGTGCGCACGCATATATGCCTAAATATATAATAAGTAGTAAGTATAGGTACTATACCTACCACTTACCAGTTACCACGTATAATCTTTGGGAGTTTATAATTGTGATCGATTGACAGAAAAGGCGTTTTGTTTTTCATGCTCCCTTTGTGTATGAAAAGAATCATGCTAACGGGTAAATTTGGCCGACAGCATTCATATCGTATAAATTATAATAATATAAAAATCTACCTATACCAGATACCTACATAATATATTATATCTGTATAATAGGTATATTTCGGAGTTTTGAGATAGAAAATATAAATGTATATTAATTTGTCGGCATGCAACGTTATTGGACCGCTCAGTATATAAATCATTGCTTAGAAATAAAATTATTTTTATTTTTTTCCGTTCAAATTGGAATTCCATATAAATTCCATATATATTGCAATATCCATATAGTTTTAAGCGCAAAGACCGTATAATGTACTATCGCAGTGATGCGTTTACACAAACTATACGTAGGTATGTTTCATAAACGTTTTGCAACATTGTAATACTATATTATTTTTTTAGCGGCAAAAAATGTATAATCACTTTATATCTGGCATTCGGCAGTCACTATTATGTCTATTATGATAGCATAAAATTTCCAACGACTGCAACTGTTATGCAAACGGCATAACTACATTTGATAATATAATGTAGGTAAGTACCTACTGATAATGGCTAGTGATAATAAAATAATAAACTCGATTGTAATTTTACAAGTACAGATATTTAATATTGTTCATAATAATATCTTCATCACTTTTTAATATTTGCAATGTTTCACAAGATTCGCATATTTTATACTTCATGTAGATACAGTTATGCAGTTCAAATTGCAAGATATACGATATTATATTATGTACGTCCTGTGGTGAAAAGGGATGACATATACATATCTACAACGGAATGCAAACATTAAGACCACGAGGAGGGATAACAATAATAATATTATACTGTTTATGAGGATGTCAGCGTACTTTATGATTTCTCCCTCCGACCCACTCGCAAATGGTGAAATTGAGTTCAACAGAACCAACCTTGTGTTGTTAGCTTTAGTATTGCGGAGTGCATTGACCTATATCAAACTTCAAGTTAAGAATGTTATCTGCTGTATTCTTACGTTGGCTTTTCTACGGTATTTAAATTTTAAACCAAGATATTATCACTTATGAGCAATTTTAATTTGTAACATTTTATACGTGCTAATAATATTATACTATACTCATAATTCAGGTGAAAAATTGAAACATCGTGAAAAAGCCAACGATGGTCATAACTAATAAGAACACCACAGATAATGTTCTCGACTTAAAGTTTGATAATAGGTCAATTCGCTGTAATATACTAAATGAGTAATGACACAACTACACAGGATTGGTTCTGCCGAACTCCAAAATGCCATGTCGTGTGGAGGTCGGAGGAGACAGAAAACAATATTTGGTGCGACATCTTCTCTGAAAACGAGCGGCCGACGATGGATGCACACGCGTATCCGACAAAACGAACAAGACGAAAATATTCTATAACCGATCGCAGTGGTTAGGCCCACAGTTGCTCGCCGAGTCGATCGCTCTGTATCAGCGAGCAGTGTGCATCACGTGCACTGCACTGCGCGACGTATATATTATATATTATATGCCATCTAAATATACGAATTCGATCCCCGTGTAAGCGCAACATATGGTCGAAACATATTATACGCATTGTGTAAAGGAATAAAGGACAAAGCAATAATATAATTAGAAATTTAAACAGGAGAAAAAAACTCGATTGCCATTGGGTTGTATGGCGCAAAAAAAAAAACCCCCAATATAAAACGATAAAAACGTCAACGAGTACGTAGTGCGCAATAATGTAAATTACGATTTATCTATCGCGAAACACTGCTGCAGAAAACACGTTTTCGGTGTGCTAATACAAATAAATATAATATATTATTTTGTTTCTTTGTTTAATTATTGAAATCGTACAATATTATGTAGGTACCCGACAACGACGAATACAAAAAATATGATTCTGTTTATAGGTGCGCGTGCGTTCCCACTTGCCGCACATAATATACTATACCACAATACCTATATGATCGGGATTCGGGATGTATCTGATCTCGGCAACTGCAGCTCGACGCCGACAGTGCGTGCCGACAAATGCGCATTTGTCCCGCCGACGTCGTGTATAATAATAATTGTATGGTTGCGTGTGCGATTAAAATATACGTCCATTGTACGCGGTGAACTGGACAATTTTGTCGTGCGAGTATCATCTACCTAACTAAATATAATATATTATACATCGGGCGATTCGCTTTTAACGAAAGACATTCATTATTTCGAAAATATTAAGTATTTCCACGCTATTGTAACATTTTATGAAATTATTTTTTTTACATAATTTACAGTCATTACAAACCAACATTTTTGAAAATAAAAATTATTTTTTACCAATTTTATGTACCGATATTATAATATGTTCAAGTTTTTACGTTTTAAAATTACATACAACATAATATCACATTTTTAATTTCTGATTCCTAAGCAAAATATTTATCTCAGTATTTCGATTCGCACTAATTTAGTTTTTAAAGAGTAGGTAGCTAAAACTTATAAGCTTGTAATACGTTTTAAAAGTTTAGAATCTAAACTTAAGATGTTCGATGGGTGCTGCAGTGGGTGGCACAGAGGTACTCCACAAAATGTCGGTTCACTTCTCAATACTTAAACACTATTTTTTCCTGTACCATAATATTTAAGTAGCTTACAAAATACAAGAAATTGGCCTAGTAGGTAAATTATTAATGATCCAATGTTAAATCATTAATTTCATATAAAAAGTATGGTCGTATAAATTACTCATAAGATATAACATTTTGATTATAAATAGGTATTAGGTATTAAGTGTATTGAAATTATAATTTATAATAGAATATTCTATAATCAATGGCAAGAGTATTCTTAGATTGGACTAATTATTGCTGGCAGTAAGCGGCGTGGCGGGTCATTTCAATTTCCCCATTTTAAGCATATTTTTTTCCTCATTAAAAAGAGAGTGAAATCTTATTTAAGAACCACTACAGGTGACGAACGTTTAAGTGATCCGGTTGTACCTAATTGAGGTTCAAAAACAGGAAGCAACTCAAATAGATTTAGAAAAGGCTGTTGTTAAATTTGCTAAAATGCAAAGAATAGGAGATATTTTCCACTTATTTAAATTTATTCAACTTTCCATTGCTTTGTTTTTCTATAGCTTTCGGCTATGTTAATTTATTAGTTATTATATAACTTAATAAATAATATTCACTTATATATTATATTTACAGTTATTACTATTATAGTTGTTTGTACTAAATATATTTGAAAATCCTACATCAAATATTTAACTATAAATTATAATTTTATACTTAAATATAGCTTGGTGAAAAATTATTTGACCTGCTTTTTTGGCAATCTTATTTAAAACCTGAAATGGCGCCCCTGCTTATACAGCTAATTAACTACTTGTTCAAAATTCGATATTGATTTATTACAATCCTCAAAAAAATATTCTGTAGTTGTCATTTAAAAAAACAAATTTCACTTCAAAAGTCAATATGTACAATTAAAAAATTATACAAATAAAATTTCTCTCATAAATGTTGTTTTGTAATTATTTTAGATTTAGTAAAAATTAATTTTAAAAAAACATTAATAGTTTTCGAAATCAGGAGCTGTATCCCGCGTTAAAATAATCACTCGTTAAGTATATGGACGGATGACTACCTTATGGATATGCCTGCAAGTATATACTGTAGATAAAAAAACGAGGTACGCTCATTAAGACTTAAAATTATTTACCTAAATAGGATTATTTTTTATTTTTCGTGTTATGGCCATTATCTAACTCTAACACATATGGGTAGTATTATACTAATTGGTTTATATATAATTTATACTTTTTATATTGTATTAAAATAATTATTTATTCTTTAGAAATCCATTTAAAAGGTTGAAAACCTCATATTACAATCATAAATCAGGTGACGTGCCAGATCTAACATGATCCAAATCCATCATTTAGGTCATTGGTTTAATATTTAATTACATTTTTTATTACATGTTCCAGGTTCCTATTGTGTGCCAACAATAATTTATGTGTATTAGAATAATAACTTTTCGTTGTGACGGCGGTCGACCACAACGCGGTATCAAATTTCGTTTCGTCGGTATATCTATGTGTAGAATTTAATATCATAATAAATTTCTTATAATATCCTCCTCGTTTTTTAATATAAATTAGCAGTAACAGATGTCTATTGTAAGTTTACCAAAACTGTCAAAAACCAATATAGTTTAAGAGCTTTTCGTATGACATTTGAATGACATATCGTGCATAGGTATACTATATATTATAATAGGTACCTCACGCACGGACTAATACAAGTTAAGCCCATACGTTATCGCGTGATTTCAAAAATATTTATTCGACAAATAATATTTATAAAACACGTTTAACGATATTGTTATAAAAAAAAAAAATAAAAAATATAACTGGGAAAGATTAATTACTGTATACAACACACTATCGAATGCGTTCTCATCCGTCGCAGCTGCAGAGACAATTTATTACAATAATAAACACTGCGCAGATTCTGCAGGTTTCCTAACCAGAGTTAGTTATGAACTTATGGTACCCCGAGTAAGTGATATTAATATAATATTATTCGATTCGGTGATGCCATGTGTGCGCTATCTTTGACGACTCACCTTGATGTACTCGGACAGACAGGCGGTCCTGCTGGACTCCCTCATGTACGCGTTGAAAGTGTGCCTGGGCGTCCAATCGTCCATGCTAGTGGACGGTATGATCATAACGTTTTCGACGCGACGACGCTGGAATTGGGCGTGCAGCGCCAGCATGCCACTGTAGCTCTGGTCGACGAACACGACCACCCGGCGAGCCGAGCAGTGCGATATGTCGTGCAGGAACTCCTTGGACGTGTAGATCTCGTCGCTTTCCACCTGTGGAATCAGAAACATATGGTTTTATAACAGCACGACCTATATTGTATAATATTATATTATGAAAGTATAATATTATTGACGTAAATATTATAATATATATAAAGACTGTACAGGGCACAGATTTTAAACACAGTGCAGGTATTATTACATGTATGGTATAGGCGATTAATTCGGTTGATTCGGTTTGGTTGATCAAAGAGCATACTCGTCCCTATTTTTCCTATTAATTATGATTTTATTGAATTCAGAATTTTTTGATTATGCCGAAGGACCTACTTTACATCATTTTATTGATTATGATTAGTTTTGTCGATGAATTACTGATCCCAACAGTAATATTTTATGATTTGAAAAAATATTCAAAGGCATATCCTATAATTTAAAAAAATTATGTAGGTACATAGTTCTTAAATTTAATTTTCCTAATTTACATAACACATGAACTAACCCGAATGTTCCATATAATAAACCAGAATTATAATGGTTATGAGGACTCAAATGTTTGTTATACTGTGTTAGAACACCCAAATACATTTAGCACCAGAAACCCGAATAAAAAATTCGTAATAACCAAGCTTTCGGTGTGAATGTTATGTATTTAGGGTAATTATATTTGGTGTAACACCAAAAAACAAAATCGATTTTGTTAAATTTGGCTTTGCATAAAAATTCCTGTTTTCTTTAACTTTTTTTTTTGTTTTTTGAAAACTTTTGGGAAGATTTTACTTTTTTCCTTCCCAAGTATTAACTAGATAAGCTTTCCTATCAGAAAAAATGCTGATGAATAAAATTGAATGCATTATTATTGAATATAATATACATTGAAACCTCAAAAAACGGACACCTCTAAATAGCGAACACAATTTCAGTGAGCGAGAGTGTTCGGTATTTAGAGGTTTTGCTGTATTTGTATATATTATATATTATCCGGTTAATGCTTTTCTTGGCTATTATGAAATTTCACTAAAAATCAGCTGTTTCAATGTATATAAATTCATATAGCTTTTTATTTTATTAAACCTTGTTTTTTGAGTCAATAGAATATATAAAAATTAATTTTATTCATATTATCATTTAGTCTTTTATTTGATCCACACTCTGCATGATGTACGCTCAACCATATAAGCAAAATTAAATTGTAGGTTATCTGCAATATTTCCAATTTTATTTTTAAGTGTATATCAATAAAAACAGTAGCAAAACAGTAATAAGTGTTACTGCTGTTACATCATAAATATAGGTAGGTATTAAGATTTAAATCTCGAAATACATGTCTTATATATGATATAGGTATCTAGTTATATCTAGTGAATTAAAAATATCGTTTATCAAAATTAATAATTTTTCTGGGGTAAGTTAATTAAATTGTTGTAATTGTAATAATGTGCTAATAGATACAGAAACATATAATTATTATAAATATTGATATGAACTACTTCACTAGCTTTGATGAACTATTGATATGAATTGGTTTATGGAGAAAAAACGCATTATTGGCAAACGTTAAAAACTATAAAATCATAAGTGTTGTAAAAAAATACGTTGAATTAGTTTTAATTGAATTTTAGATTCTGAGCTACACGAAGGAATGTATTGAGTTTACAATGCGACGTGAGTGTGTGCGTTATTTTATGTATCAGCACGTTTTGAAGCAGAAAACTTGCTTAAACATCTAACTAAAGACATCGGGAAAAGTGGAATCTTTACGCAACACTTGTTTTTACAAAATCGATTTTTTAAAAATACGTTTGATTGGTTTTAATCGAATTATTTTAGATTCTGAGCTACGCGAAGGAATGTGTAAGGTTTACAATGTGATGTGAGTGTGTGTGTGTGTTTTTTTTTGTAACATCACGTTTTGGAGCAGAAAACTTGCTCAAAAAACTAACAAAATACAGCGGGAAAACTAGAATCTTTACGCAACGCTTGATTTTCATAAAATCGATTTTTTCCGGTATGTTGTAATTCAGAGAGGATTTTTTAAATTAGAACCATAGAGACATCATGTCTCAAATATTGGATTATGTAATGCCGGCATTGACTTTTATAAGTTATGTATGCGATATTCTTGGAAAAAGGTAGTTTAACCTCCTTGTTTTAGAAAATACTTATAATTACAAACATAAGAAATAAAAAAACTAACTGAAGTGTAAAATCAATACAATTATTGCTCCTCTTAAAATCTAAAATTTCAAAGATTTTTTCTCCGAATATTATATTTTAAATTAGGAATGGCAGATTGCTTATTTCAAATATTATATGTAAAGGTACGATGTGGTTTATCAGTTTAAGTAAAAAGGCGTGAGGCTGCAGTTATTATGTTTATTTCTAAATTGGTAACTATAATATGATTGATTGCCCAGAATTTTTAGTAAAAGTTTCTTGGAAGATATAATATGCTGTAAATATTTAAAATTCTCTTCAGTTCTATATATATTCCTATTCTAGAAACTATAAATTAAACGACTCATTAATTCAAATGTTAGGTACGGTTTACAATTATATTTCTAATTTTGATTTTTGTTTTCTCTCACTGGGAAAATTAAGGAATTATTTTTTTAATTAATTGTAATGTTTACACTTTTATTATTTTTAATATTGTACACTATTACAGTGATCTACCTACTTAATGAGGTACACTCAAAACCTATAACCAAATAAGAGGAGATTTTGTTTTTCGTTTGTACGATTTCGCATGATCGCTTTGGTTTGCCCGATATTGACGATTGAAAATAAACCTAATAAAGTAGAGTTATAAAATATGTTTTAGATAATTAAACTATTAAGCATTTATGTTTTAAATGTGGCGGCGCTTTAAAGATACAATATCACATGTTACATTTATGTAACACCACACGACGTGAATGGTCAAAACGTTTGAGCATCGTATTTTACCGATTAAAACCGGGTTTCTGTGGAAACAAACGGAATGTGGGAACGATGATTCTACATACTATTGAAAAACACATAATATTATTATAACAAGGTGACTTCCATGAAAATATTTTAATGTACTCGTTATATAGGATATAGATCTTTATCTATATATTTTTTTTTAATAATATTTTTGGAGATAGTAGATAATAAATAATAATATAATTGTTACTTGATATCGATATAGTATAATATATACATAAAAATTCACATATTGTGTATAATAGTAAAAGTAATGCGTTGTGTATCCACACGATATCGCTTTTATAGTTGCCCAGAATCAAATCAATTATATTTTATTTTAAATTTCAAATCAGTTAATATTGTAAAATAAGATAAGAATAATAATTACTCCAATAGGTCTTCGAGAATTTTATTTATTTATTTTATAAGTCCTTGCAATTAGTTTTATTATCCATATAAAACATTAAAACATATCATTATATGCTACATTTTATGTCAACATTAACATACAATTCTGTCGATGTTCAACGTCTTATGTCTTTAATATAATAATTTTATCATTTATGACCGCAAATAATATCTATAATAATATACAGTCGATCGCTATTTCCAGACCTTGGAATGAATAAGTTAAAAATGTATAAAATAAAAATGAATTGATTTATTTTTTGTTTTCTATCAATTTATTATAAACTTCGTTTATATTTTTAATGAATTTTAATTAGTAATTTCAATAGCCTATTGACTATTTCGATTAGATATTTGATTTTTAACTTCTGTTGTGATTTATTCAATAAAAACACTTAATAGTTTCATTTATAGCTCAGCTTAGTTTATAATTATTTTTAATCGTGATATTGATTACTTGACCCATAATTTAAAATTATTGTGCTGGTAAATATAAAAACTAAAATCTCAACTAACAATAACTTATCAACATTTTTGGCTTACTTAATAGTATATTACTTTATTTAATTATAAATTTATTATATTTATTTATGAAGTTAATTTTTTACTGTAACTTGAACACACAGTCGTCACTATACATAATAATATATAGATTATAAACCTAACTGTGGAACACATACCATTGGTTGTGTTACGGGAATTAAATAATTTGTTTATTTATTAAAGTGTATAAAATATAACATGTTCAGTAATTATCTGTCTAACAATGAAACGACGAATATTTTTTTTTGATAAACTAATTTAAGATAATATGTAAAAAAATTATAATAATTTTCCAACTAATTTATCATTTTGCATAGTTGTATTGTTTGTCAGTAGGTAGTGGTTAGGTTAAGTACCTAATGCTAACTAACATTTGCGACCCTCTTCGATACATATTTAAACCTCTAAAATCACTCTCTGTGCTTTGGTTCCCCTAAAATCCGTGCATTTACCCATTTGCCCCCGCCTCCCGTATCATGGCCCCGGGTATCTATGACACTGTATAAAATAAACACGTGATTTGGTATGCAAGAAAAATTTTGAGGACTTCTGCTATCCATAGTTATTATAGAGCACCACAATTAATCGAACTATTTAAAGTTAGTAATTAGTCAAGGACTAAAAGTTATAATATTTATTGGCTTACTGGTTTAGACACGTATAGTTTATCGGCAAAGTAAATTATTTATGCATAATATGCGTTCCCTATAATAGCTATCTATCGTTTCTAATGTAGCATATATCTCCTCGCAATGAACTACGTGGGTAATGATTTTGAATTCGTTCAAAAATACGTATTACTACGTGCATTATAAATTATTACCATTGTGTATAATCCGATCGGTTTAACCGTTTCACAATACCACCCAATCTGGCGGTGTTTAAAATTCGTGTCGCCACGATTTATGTCATCGAAACAACTTGACATCTAGTTAGCCTATAGCTAGGTATTAGTATATTATACTATATTATAATATTAGGTAGGATCCGGCCCACACGTGACCGCATCGTTATAAGAAGTTTTACTAGTTAAACAACTATTTTCTTTTTTTTAATTCGAACATTATATTCGTAGAAATACTTAATTTTACGTTACCGCCTAAACACAAAAATGAATTTAACCGAAAAAACGTAAATACTGTTATGATTCCTCAATCCTCTAATACAGTGGATACATGAGATACAACAAAAAAGGTTAGGTTCTGACTTTGACCACAAAAACACGGTTTGTTCTTCATTAGAGGTTTTACTATTTATTTCGACCATAACTACAGTTACAGTTTAATTTTTAAAGAGTTTTTGTGTACAAGCATATTGTATTATATAGATACGAAACCGATTAGGTTTCCATACAAACTGAGTATAAATTTAATGTTGAAATAAAATGTCGTCGGCACAACCATAGAGTGTACATATATTAGAATCTTATATTTTATTTTATTGTATATATATTTAGACGAATAATTATGTACTTTTTTTTTTAATCAGTTCGTGGCATCTATGGCCATTGTACGGAACAATACTACATTACATATATATTTTAAAAATGTGATAAATATATACAAATTAATATTATGTACTTGTAGACTGTAGTATTGTACTATTGTAATCACCCCAAGTTTTATCCGTCTGATCTTAATTATTTTATACAATTTATTAGTTATTATCTATTCGTTGTTTTTGTTGTAATGTTCATATTTTGCTCTTTCATAGTTTCACGTTATCGATGTACTTATTCCGTTTAATAACCTTGTTTTGATCATCTGTATGCTTACATTATGCACGCATTCAATAAAATGTGTATTAAATATTATATTGTATTAGTTAGGTTATGTTAGTTAAGTATTTCGCTAGGTATTCAATTAGTTGTACACAAATCGGTAATGTTTATTATATACACGATGATTCACTAAGCATGCTCACCACTATGTTTTTCTTTAACAATAAATACATTCAAATTATGTTGTTTTTGGAATCTTTAAATATATAGGTACTTCAATTTTTAAAAATGTTCTTAGCACCCCTTGTTTAATTAGGTCTAACTAATAACTATTATTATTTTAGTGAAATACCATCAATTTTATGATTTAAAATTTAGTAGGTATGAAATATTTTTTGAAAAAAAATTTAACTTTCTTTGGTCATAAACTTATAACTCATAAGCCATAATATTAATTCCTTATAAGTTCCTAAAATTCATAGCACTAAATAGATTTATGCCGCAGCGGACTGCAATATTACTAGTACCTATACACCTCCATCAGTTTTATATTAACGTTTTATCTGCCAAATCTAAATTTAAATTAATAAAAAGGGTAATATTGTATTTATTTTGTTTTATCTTTCATATGAAGTATGTTATGATGTGTATAAAAAATTTTAAAGGATTGATTATTGTAGGTTTTGTAACTTATAAGATTGTTTAGTTTTAATATAGAAGGGGTGTGGGGCAGGGTTGCCAACCGTCCCGATTTTTGCGGGACATTACGATTTTTAGAATTTGTTCCCGCGTCCTGATCGAAATTTATGCGGGACATAAGGAAATTACCAATTTATCTCTTTCTTCAATTGTATAAATGCTACAACTCTAAAAGCGCGTATTATAAATATAAATTAAACACTTCATTAATATTTGTCCGTTCATTTTTCGATTAAAGTACTTTTTATTGGTGTACTGTGTGTGCATATAATAATGAGTGACTCTGAAGAACAAATTATTACTCATACTCCACCAAAAAAGGTAAAAAGCCATGGTACTTTTCGTGATGTATGGTTAAGTATTTACACATAGAGAGCAAATATATCAGTGCTATGTACTTATATCTTATATTATAAATTATAATATGTTATTCCAGAAATGATTGCCTTTATAATATATTAAAACCTGAAAAAAATGTTCTCATATTGGAAAAAAGTCCCGATTTTTTTAACTGGATAGTTGGCAACCCTGGGTGTGGCCGTGTGGGGTGCAAAGCCAAATGCTCTGTGGGACGTTTACAATTTTAGCACCCTACATTTTAGTGGTCTAGTTGCGCCTATGGGTTTAATTTATTTTAAACTGGACCTATATAATATATTATATTACGCACCTAAATTGTACATAATCATGCTAAATTGTTAAAATATTTACATGAATCCTTTTCAAATTTCATAATATACCCTTGTTTGGTTGGTAAGATATATACACAATACACACCATAGTAAAAAATAATACTGTATCCGCCACAATCGCAATTTCAATATAAACTTTAATATATACGAAACTCACATAGGCGTGTCTAGAATTATCTCGCAGATCTGACCAAGGCCCAAGTGTAATTTTCCGAGGAAAAATGAAATCTCTTATGAAATCAGTCCTATCCAACACAAAAAATTTTTGAAGTTTGATTTGAGTTAATTGCTAATTCGAAGTTCTGGCCAATGGCCATTGTCAGTGTGACAGATCTGTAAACACGTCTAATGGATATAATGAACGAATGTTATTATCTACAAGAGTATTAATTCTTCTTTGATGAAAACATATTTGCCGGATAAACAGAATAATAACTGATGCATGACATCGTCGCAGTTAGTTTCTTCCAATTTTTTTATAAGGCTTTCGGTGCTAATGCCATTTTGTTTTCAAAACTACACTTTACTGAAATAATTATCTTAACCCGTAGAATCAACCAATTTTTATTATTTTTTTTTATTTATAGTGGGAAATAATCTACAGCCCGCATTGAACTCTTCAACTTAGTTTTTCAAAATTTTAATATTAAACCTTTTAATATGTCTTTAAAAAAAGCTTCTTTTGCAAATTATTTTATTCCATTATTAATTGAAATAATAGAAAAAATCGGAATTCAATGATGCGGGTTGCAGAAGGGTCATTTCACTCAGGATCTAAAGGCTAAAGAGTGTTGATTTAACTAGTGTGACTCACATGTGAGGTCATTTTTGACTTTTGTTAGTATAATACACCGTACCGCCTAATCCCCTAAATATGTTTTGAGCAGACGAGTAGTAGATTAGTGGAAAAGTATCAGAATTAAAGTGGCAACTAAAAAATAAAATATAATTTTCAAATTTTATAGATTTTCAGAAAATGTGTAATATCATCGGCACCGGACTCCTTAATATTATGTCGTAAGTCGTGTTCGTCTATATGACGGGTAACGCGATTATTATAGTCCTACTTATAATATTATTGCAGAATAGGTATTATAAACATGCACGTGTTTGTGACGAGTGACTTACGATTCCGTTGCCATTGGCGTCCCAGAGTATCGCGTTCCCGTCTCTCCTGGCCGGGCTGGACAGGTATAGGAAAAACGTGTCGGCGCACCTTGAAGCGCTACAGACGCCTTTGATGTATCTGCGTATGTTTAACTTGTCGGCCGGTTCAACGTTGTTAATGGTCGTCGAGCTGACGGTGCCGTCTGAAAGCATAATAGGTAGGTACGACGTGAGTGTTATAATAGTATACAATACGCAGCCAATTATAATAATATTCTGCACTAATAGTACAGAAAACGGTAGACATCATTATTATGTTATGATGATTTATCAATAATCAATAATTATAATATTATAATATCTAATATGTATTATAAATATACTATAATCGGATATAATACGAGAAAATAGGCACTCACCATCGTCCATACTCATGTTTATACCGTTGGCGAAAAACGTCCGAATGTTGTTCTCGGCGTATCCCCAAGAAATTAATCGGTCCTTCAACGACATCAAGTCATTCATTGTTACGAAGTCAGCCATGTTCCGGCTCCATCCGCCGAACAACAAAACAGCCTTTAAAAAACACAATATTATGTTATGTTGACACGATGTTTGATTTCATAGTTGGATTTTTATTTATTGATTGTTTTGAATATAAGTTATTAATTATATATGTTCGAAAAATTAATAATCACTCAATTCGTCTCTATATACAATAGGTACATATTATTTCTTACACGTTTTGTTGTAGATATACTTATATCGGTAAAATTAATATAACGACTTTTCTTCTGGCAAGAAAACAAATTCGGAGATATAGATACCAAACGAGTGGTTTTAATAGAAATATTTAATAGCATAGGCGTGTTTACGGAGGAAGGCACTGCCTGCCAGCACTGCAGTGCCTACTGCCTTAAAAAAGTCATGCCTGGATAAAAAAAAAAGGGCTGCGCGATCGTCAATCACTACAAATTTGGATTATTAGTAATCAATAACCTAACCTATCAGAATACTTAAAAAAGGACTATTTTTATTAAAATTGTTAGTGATATAAGGAAAAGTGTAATGTTTTATGCCTCTATAGATAAAACGCTAAAAAAAGCTATAAAAAGCTTATAAAAAGTTAAAGCTTTACTTAGTAGTTTAGATTTTGTAAGTAGTCATTCTGGGGGTGGTTTTTCTAACTATGAATCAAGATCGCCTGGATGTTTACTAACCATAGTCCATCAGTATCGAACAAGAATTAGCAAGAAGTATACTCTTTGATGATGTCATTGAGTCTTGGTGTCGGCACAGATGCGGTCGGCACAGTTGCGGTCAATACCTTTTTGGTGGCACTTGCGGTCACTATTTTGTTTATACCTATGAAAGGTTTTACAATACTAACATAATAATATAAAATATTAATATTAATAATAATAATAATACCTAATATAGTAAAACTTGTACTAGAGTAAAACCAAACTTTCCTTCTTTTCTGTTATTTTTATATTTTTATATTTTTTACATTTCATGACTATTTTGTAGAACAGTGGCTCGAAAATGAAATAATGTCCAAGAATATATGGAATTGTTACCAAAAAAAAACACAGGACAAATAATATTGTTGAAGATTGGAACAGCAGATTGAACAAACAGATTAATAGACCTCGACCAACTTTTTTAGCTCTATACAAATGTCTTAAATTAGAAGCTGAGCATGGAGACTTATTGTTTAATCGACATTTTTTAAATTTAGAAGGAAAGAAAAGGAAAAAACGTTACATGGAATTGGACATTAGAATTGACAAAACATTAAAATCATATGAAGAGGACAGAGACTTAAAAAAATGACTAAAAATTCTTTCGTTCGTTCAAAAACTTGCTTAATAAACCATAACAATTAACTGACATATCTCAATAAAATTGATGAGTCCATAAATTGATAGTTAAATATCATAATAATTTTTAATAAAAAATAGTATTCATTTGTAGTAAATATTTTTAAAAAAAAACTTTTAAGCACGCCAGTAGATATTTTATTTTATTTATTGACAGTCCTAAGCTGTAAAAGTGCGAAGGAAAGTTGTAGTTTATTGTATTATATTTTCCATATTAAAAATATTGTTTAAAATTATTATTATTATTATTATGTTAGTATTGTAAAACCAGTCATAGCCCATAGGTATAAAAAAAAAAGTGACCGCAAATGCCACCAAAAAGGTATTGACCGCAACTGTGCCGACCGCATCTGTGCCGGAATCTTGAGTCTTTTAACATTTTGCGGGGTACCCGCATACCACCCTACATTGCTCATCTAAACTTTAAATACTTATAGCTCATAAACTACTCGTCCAAAATTCGATCTGAATGTATCAAAATACTCAGAAAAATATTCTGCTTTGGATTATAAAATTAAAACTGGATGTTGTAGTTCAAAAAAGTAAAAACTTAAGAAATAATAACGTTAAAAAATGTTGTTTTGTAACGACTTCATACCATGTAACAAAGATGTATTTCCAAAAACGTAAATATGTTTTGAAATAATGAGTGTCTTACGTTAGATGGATCACACTGTATATGATCTCACAAAATAAATCTAATCGAATTTAGGGCCGACAAAAAAATAATCAAACAAGTGATTGTATGAGAAATTCGCAGGAAACAGCTCTTAGAAAGCCCTGTGTGAATGAGATGTAAAGTTGCAATAACAAATAACTGGAGTTACTATTTGGCAGAGATCGCGATACCAACGAAAAGTAATAATTATAGTGATAATTATAGGGGATAGCTGTCACCGTAAGACTATAAAGTATACGGCTCGATAATTTTTTAAAGTAGACAATTAATTTGAAACACATATTTAAAATGTTGGTAATTCGATTACACCATTTTTTCTTTTTTTGAATTTGAGCAGTGTTAGGGTAATACTAGTAATACCTATACAACGACTATTTATTTGGATTAATATCTATCTATATTATTCACCTGGTTGACCGGTTTCTGGGCGGAACACTTATAGTTGCCCCTGGTGCAGCCCCCGTTGTTTGTCTTCAGGTGGTTGCATTCATCGAATAGCTCTGAGCCGTCATCCCTGATCTTCGGGCAGTTCATCAAGAACGTGTCTTTGCTGCCTACGCACGCAAGCAAGTTGTCGGCCTGCAGACGGTCGCTCCGGGTCGGCACCACCATTGGCAGGAATTTGACCTGACAGTCCCACGATGACGTCATTGGACGCTCATTGCACCAGCGACTGCGCACCATTTGTATACATGCCGTGGTGTTATCGCTCAACGCTAAACGAGATCGAAAAGAGTAAAATCAACACATGCCACACGATCGTTATAATTGTATTCGTAAGTACATCACATTGTACAATATAAATATTGTCTTAATCGTTACATAACCGTATTTTTCATGAAATGTATCGTCGATCCAGAGGCGTATAGTTTACCAATAGGCTGTAATTTAGATTTTTTAGTGCGTGTAAGAGGTGATTGGTTGGTGGTAGGTGGTTGGGTGGTAGAGGTTTAGCAACATTGAGAAAAAAACCGTTTGTAAATGATTATATAATATTACGTATTATTATGTGTGTGAACTATACGCCCTATAGTGATTAGCTTTGAAGTGGATCGTCATCCTTATAAACGTTTATAACAATTGTATATAATATTAACAACAACTTGTTACCACAAAACACAAATTTCAAAGTAGTGCAGCCGATATAGTTTGAAAAAAAAAATATATGTAGAGTTACCTACAGACGTTTTACAGTTTTTGTTATTGTTTTCGGAAATTTACAATCTAGATCTAGTGTAGGTAATAACTAATAATATATAAATTATGGTTTTCACTTGTCAATTATCACAATACCCGATTTTTACCGAGTGGATTATCCTACGATTTCTAACAGTTGCAGAAAATGTCCGCGTCAATTAATTTTGAATCACGTAAAAGCGTTATACTTGAGTATATTCTTACCGTTCAGCATGACGATATCACATACACTCTTATATAATATTATTATGTTCCTAGGCGATATTAATTTGTTATGTTCGGCGCCGTAAGTCAGCGAAAATTCGCGGACGAATCAAACGGACAGTACGGCGATTTTATAGTAAGCGAAAAACCGCAAACGAAATGCGAAATAACGTCAGCACTCGATAAAGGATGACGGTTATAGTTCCGACCGAATTTAACGGTCTGTCGTGGTGGAAAATCGTTCCATAGCTCATTAGTCATTGTTGTTAATATATAATTTAAAGTATTGAACGACTACGCGGTCGAGAGCTGCTATATAAGGTTGTTAACGACATCGTCGGTACATAAGTACCTACTCTAAGTATATTGATAATAATATATTATAAATTATAACATAAATGTACAAACATAAAAAAAACACTGCACGCGCGGCGCTTATTTTATTATGGCTGTAAAAAAAATAACGACGCCTCCTCGCATTCTCGCGTATACAATGTATAACACTGTTGCCTATATATATATGCTATATATGCCCATATTATTATTGGTATATACCTGATTTGCGGCCGATAACACGACGCGTGTTCCGAGTTTCCGACCGCTTGTCGCCACTGGTGATGTGCGACCACCGCCGTATTAAACTCTAAATGATAATATAATATGGCAGCTACAATATTATTATAATATTGTACGCCTTATATTATCGTGTTTTCACGAGAACAAGATATTTTCGATCCCTCACGGTTTATTTTATTGTTTTCTAGCTGTCATGGGTGTATCGTTAGTCGGTTTGTTCGTAGAAAAAAAAACAATTTATCGTATAATAATTGAAACTATAAAATACACGTCAAAGCCATAAATTCAAACAGATTTCACTTAATAAAACATATAGCTATAGCCGTTTTTTTTTGAGCTTTTCGTTTCATAAATTATACGTGGCAGTTAAAATACAAACGAAAACGAATAACTTGGAGATCCGATGAATTATATAACAAAGATGTAATGCCTGCTATATAGCGTTGTATATTTTGAAATAAGTCCTGGGCCTTGCAGGTATCGGACAGATGATACCGATAAACGTAATCTGTCTATAATTTAATGAGTATGATTGATAAGTTTGGCTATCTTTAGCATAATATAGTATTACGAAGTCTATACACGTATTGCACTTCTAGCTTTGTTTGTAGATAAAACTTAAAAATAATATTTTCCTCATTGTAAAGATGACAAATAATGAAAGTATATAGTATCTTCAATACTGTACAGCAAATAAAGTACAAAAATATTATATCATATTCATGATATTATTCATTAATGATTTTTATAGGTATGAACTTGAATGACTTATGAGTTAAATATTATTCATAAACCATATGAAAGTTATTTACATAATATAATATCTTTTATTTTTGGGCCATTGGCAAGAGAAAATGTAAAAATGTTTGTTGTACTTTACATGCAAAAATCTTGCAGTGCACGCCCGTGGTCATAATAATTTGATTAGAATAGATCGATCGATGATTTAGATAAAAGCTATGAATTTAAGTTATTATTAAAATTTAGTATTATAATTTATAATAGCTATCGTAGATTAAATCTATATTATACCTATATTGCGCGTAAACGATGTGTATAATTTCATTATTGTCGAATATTGTTCATGGGTCAATGGATTTTTACGCGACATCTTGTCTGATATTTTAAAATTAATTCTACATACAATGATAATAAATGGAAATAAATTGGTAACCATCGAATATATTCCTGTCTAGACATCGAAAGTAACCGTGAAACTATTTAATTAAACTGTTGACCTTTGGCGCGTTCTATGTGTTATTTTTACATTGTTTAATGTTATATGGGTAGAATACGATTGCATACGGTGCTCATCGGCGGACGGCGGTACCTACCTTTTTCATAACAGCATTCTGCATGTTTAATTATTTTTATTATTGTGCACTGTTGTCAAATTTGATGAATTTTACTATTTATTTTCTAACAAAACAAGATATATGTACCTACCTATATAGAACAAACGTCAAACGGTGTAGAAACCTTCTATAAAATGTAGAACAACCAATTGCGCAGTGCTCACTCCTTACCAACCAACACAATAATGACTAGGTAATTTTAAATGATACGGAGATTCAAGTTGAAACCACGATAAAAATGTGATGAACCTCAAGAGGTAGGTGGTATTCATAAAAAATTACTTTATCCGATTTTTAACGTATTCACCTTCAATTGAAATATATAATAAATATATAAAATGAACAGAAATATTTTGATGTATCTATTTATCTGAAATTCTGGTCATATATTCCAGGTATATAACAGAACTACTTTTTTTTAAAATTGTTATTATATATGATTAAAATCTATACAAGGTCTGTGCATTAATCAATTTTGATAATACAAAAATAAAATAACAGCATACAAGATGAGGAAGTCACAAAGTAGTGCCACCAGAAAAAGATTTAATTAGAAATTTGACTAAATTGGAAAATATTTTTTGTAAGTACGTAATCGTGTCATATTTGAGGGATCCATTTGTTATTTGACATGCAATATATTGTACACAAGTTTCCCAAGAAGTTAAATCGTACGCAATTATTAAATGTATTCTTTAACGTCATATCTGTATTCTGGATAGTGAAATGTTTTCGAAAAATGATTCAAATCCGAATTATTTTGAAGCTTATGAATGCTGATTAAACTATTTTTAAATTTCAAGTAAATGAATGAAATTATGGTATAAAACTAGATGTGTATAAAATAAATGTAGTCATTTACACATTCCTTAAACCTAATAAACCTCCGGACCTTATACCTCCGAAGTTATACTGCACATGTGCATTTCTGGACATGTCTCAGGCCTTCGATCGTGTATGGCACGGTGGCTTTTTATTTAAACTTAAAAGCTTTCTTTCTCCAGATTTTTCGAGATTTTTTAAGTAACTAACATGTAAAATTGTAAACTCTTCCTTTGAAAGTGTCACCACTGGGTGGCTTCTTTCTTCAAAATATTATCATGTTATTTTTTTTTAATCTTAGCTTATATGCTTATTGTGTCAACTAATACAGATTGTATATTACTTATTTAAAAAAACAAGTTATTAACACACATCTTGATAATAAGTAGATACACTCTACCTAGATAGGTCCGCATATACTTTTATCATGTCTGTCATGTTAAATTTCTTATTATGTCGACGAAATTTGATTTCGTTATCAATTAGTGTTATGATTGTTTAAAAATTGTTGTAGTTAAAAAATTATTGTAATTTATTACAATATTAATATTATTACATTTAAGTGTTAAATTTTTAAGGCGTTTGATACCAATAGTTTAAGAGAATGTATATTATGTTGCCTATCTAACTCCCGAAATATATTATATTATCTTCTATTCGATAAAATTATTGTAACGATGGTATAAAGGGGAAACGTCACAAAATAATTACAACACGTTGTTTGGGTGAAATTAGTTATAGATACTGACACACTGTAATGCAATACCCAACATATTTATTTGCTTTTTTATGTTTTTTGATAGTTAACTCAATAATTTTATATAATCAAATAAAATAAAAAAAGGTCAGCAAGTGGATACCGCTCTGCTGTACAGTGGGTGTCGAATGAGGTCGTCACTATAAAAGATTTGGAAATAATTTGAAGTCAATGATACAAAATCATCATATACGAAAAATGATTCTGGCTGAAGATGGTCTGTTCTTATACAAAACTAAGTGTATTTTATGATAAGATTGTTATTAAAATAATTAATTTTTCTATTTATAATACAGATTGCTGAAAGCTTGCATTTGAAAATTACATGGATGTATAAAATAAACTTAAAATACTAATGCTTTCAAACACCCACAAACAATATTTTTAAATTACAACGAAAACCTAACATTATCTTCACTTATCATCACTCTTCATTTAAATATCTAATTACGACCAAATTGAACTTAAAATGTCTATCAAAATTAACCATGTATATATTCCTTATGAAGAACCTTGAACTAAATTTTCAAGTTTTTTCACAAAACAAAAAATTTTATTTTTATTTTATCGATATAAACAGAAAAAAAATTAAAAAATTTCTTATGCTTACAATTATTAGCTCAAAAAGAGTCAAAATATTTTTAAAATTTAATAATGAATAGAAAATGATAATCTAAACATTTGATGACAATTTTAAATGTCGACGGTAATTCGTCTTTGAATTGCAACAAAATAAGAAAATCGGTCCCGGGGAAATCGATAGCTTACGGAATATCCAATGTCTAATTAGTAATTTCAAACGCTCACAAAAAATTAGCTTATCTTTCCGGCAAACTTTTTTTTTATGAAAGGTTGAAAACTTATGGAGAAACTTGTTTTTAACTTTAAAATCTTAGATTCAAACAAAAAACGTTTCATGAATTTCTAAATTAAAACCACGAATTTTCGTAATCTTTAAGTACTTAGTTAACATTTTAACTTTAGACGCTTTTAAAAAACAGTTATAGACTTACGATCAACTTTTTTTTTTAATTTTCATTTACAATAAATTATGAAAAACCACGCGGTTCATTCAATTTCCCATTTTTTTGACCAATTAAAAATTTTTTATCGACAATAAGAAAAAAAAACAAAAAATGTATTATGCCTATAATTAGTTCAAAATATATTGAAAATTGTATTGTGTACAGAAAATGTATGCATAAACATTTGGGAAAAATGTATCTACAGGCATTTTTTTTAATTTACGCCAAAAAAACAAAACCAGTTTTGCGAAAAAATTCCGTTTTTCCTTAATTTTTTTTTGTGTTTTATCCGACGTTTTTAAAAACAATTAGGAATTTTCAAAAATTACTTCTTAAAAGTACCAATTAGATTCATTTTTCAACCAGAAAAGATACTGATGAAGAAAACCGAAGCAATATTTCGACTACTTATCGTGTTTACAGACGGAAAAGAAAACACACACCATTATGTAAAATCTGCAACACATTCTTCGGCAGTACAGTCCGTTCAGAATCTAAAAGTAGGTAACCTCGTTCTGCTGTATAGTAGGTGTCGGCAATTAGTAAATAGGTCTGTGAGCCTATACTACCAAGTATATTTCATGATATGTTTTTGGATATTGCTATTGTACTATTCGTGGTATTACGGACTTACGATAGGTCGATTTTTAATTTTGTATGGAAAACGTTGCATTTATTATATCATTAATATTTAATTATTATAGTTTATATTTACTATACAATAAGTTATTTTTATTCGTAGTACATATGTTTCTAAATTCTATTTAATAATTGTGAAAAATGTAAATTTTTACGCAAAACTAGTTTTTGACAAAATCAATTTTGTTATTCGTAAAGATTTATCTTCAAACAATTACATATAAAAATTACCTAACCTAACCTAACCAGTAGATTAAATTAAATAATTTTCCAAAAACTTTGCATTTATAAATATCAGTGTGTATAAAAAAAAAATAATATAGGTACTTTCAAAGTATATCGAGTAGGTGTACTCACGAATAAGATTTTTTGATTACAACAAAATAAATAAAATTGAAATTCTTTGTTTACATATCAAATTTTGTCCAACTTTGAACTTAAAATATCTTTAAAAAAAACCTGTGGTGTGGTTAACATTTTTTACATTTTTTGGTTTTTTTAACTACTTATGAGAAGCTTTATGTTTAATTTTCAATCTGAAGCTTTAAAAATTGAACATTTTATAACTTTTTAATTACCTACAAAACATTTTGCAATCTTTTATGATTTTAACAAATTGTGTAGAAATTCTAACTTCGGATGCTCATAAGAAATATTGTTGTAAATTGTTGATCAATTTTTTTTTTTATTACACTAATAAAAATGTATGAGAAATCTTGTATTAAATTTTCAAGTTTTTTGATAAAGCAAACAAATTTTTTTTGACACTAATAATAATAAAAAAAACGTATTCAAATCGAACATTTCTTATGCCCATTTATAGCTTTAAAAGAGCCAAAATATTTTGAACATTTTTTTGGTGTAAGAAAATGCATATTTATACATTCGATTTAAAAATCATGAATCTACGGTTATTTTTTTAAGATTTAACCAAAAAAACAAAATCGATTTTGTCAAAAACTGGTTTTGCATAGAAATTCCTTAACAATATTAATATTGATTTAACCTATTGATAATATTATAAATAAATTTGATAAAAAATCAGAAAGACATTATTTTGTATCAACCAGTCTATTGTTTTGTTATACATATTAAGTGGGTCACTTTGTAATTATTGTTTTGGTAAAAAAAAATTGACTGGAAAAAAAGTTTGTTATTTATTTGGTAAACTTACAATTTGTTGTCATGGTACTCGTAATTCATCATTACCCAATACCCATCTAATCAATTTCATTTATTTACATGATTTGTATCTATTTGTACTCTCACTTTTAGGTGACGATATGTGATAAACTATTTTATTAATAGTTAATTAATTAAATTGCCAGTATAAAAGGCAGTATCTAAGTATCGAACGGGGTTGGTACATAATATTATTATATTGTACATGTTAGTTTTTTCGTTGTAATTTAAAAATATTATTCGTTTGGACTTGACATTTTTAAAGTATATTATTATACTTTATACTCACAATGATATTTTCAAATGTGATGTTTTCGGCAAAAATTAATTCAAACTACTGTATTATTAATAGTAAAATGAATTACATACTTTAACAGCAATAATATCATAAAATATACTATTAGGAATTTAGGCTGACAGACCGTCTCCGCTCAGAATCGTTTTTCGTATACAATGATTTTTTAACATTGTATTCAAATTTAACACATCCATTATAGTGAGTAGTGACCCGCTCGACACCTACAGTAGAGCGGTAACAAACAGAGCCGACCTTTTATACATATTTTATTTTTTTATACACAGCATATTAATAGGTGATCTATTACTATACATATTATACATGGTGTTACTAGAGGAAGGAGGGATATGTGTGTTATTAATTTATGATTATCGTTATTAAAATATTATTATGGGTGCGAATGCGCGACAAGGCGGCAGGTGATTTGCGTGACGTCATCCGATCCGCACCGCCTCCGCCGCCGACTATATAACATAGCTTCTGTCGGCGGTGAGGATCAAAGGAGCGGCATCTTAGCGAGTTCAAAAGGAATTACACGCTAAACAATTAGAGTACTCTCCGTACACGTATATATTATATTATTATATTATAAGCCCCACTTTTGTATTATTTCAAGGGTAACCGAACTGGTTTTTATCATAATCATCATCATCATCATCATCATCATCATCTTTACTGTCATTGTCGTTCCCCTCATGCGGGGATTGGGGTCCTCGGTAAGGGCTGAAAAGGACAAGAGGGGAATGAGTTTCGATGGACGAACTATAGAACACAGTATTAACGCATATTAATCATAGACCGTGCGATGGTTACAATAGAGAACTGTTCCCGGGAAAATAGCAAAACGGATATAGCGATCAGCCGACGACCGTGATGAGTGATGACGGAAGTCTATCTGGGAATATTATAGCTTGGGCGAAGAGAAATGTTTAAGATTTGTACAGTGCACGTGACGTATATTTCACAACGTTGAGGTACTTTTGGAGTTTGACTTTAAGTTTCTACTGTAACACGATTTTCGCAATACGGCTGTTGTAGGCGAGGTTTGGTTATCTATGTGCTTTTGGCCGCCGCGTAGTATGGTCAATAACCTGTCGACGCGTGGAATGTTTAATCGTTATTTTTTTTGTCAAGAAAACTAAAACGAATGAGCGTTTTACACAATTAAATCTCATACCTACAACAATTAAGCATAACACTACAAAACTACAACCGCAGTTTTTCGACTTCGAAGACATATTTTCAATAATTTGTGTTCTTATTCTATAATATATATTATTCTATGCATCTATAACAGGCCACGTCCTATGTATAAAACAAAATTAATGCAGATTTATTAAAAAAAATAGTTTGGTAAACGTTTTTAATGCTTTTCTGAAATTTGTTTGCCGTTTGCGTGTACTGCAATCGCGGTTGTTTTACCACCTATTATCTATGTATTATATAGTTAAATCTTGCTAGTGATTAGTTTCGAATTACTAGAATTACACGAATGTGTTGAATATTCGTATATGTACCTATGTGCTGGGCCTGTCTGATTAAGAAAATAAATAAATACATACAAAATAAACGTAACGTAATTAGAGTGGAGATCTGTTTTTTATTTCGGGAAATGATCACACGACCACATTATAATATTATAATAGATTTTCACCGTCGACAATATTTCCAATTTCCATCACACGTGTATTATATAATTACCTACTCGTATCTCGCGTGACGTCGGTCGAATCAAATGAATCCGTGTTGTTTTATTATACACAATATATAATGTTGGTAATATTATTAATAATATAATACATACAAATCTATATCCTTTAATAGGTAGGTACTAATATTGTGAAGTTAAAGAATTTGTATGTTTGAACGCGCTAATCTTAGAAACTACTGGACCGATTTCAATAAAATTTATATTATATTCATTGAGACTCGAGAGATGTTTTCAGCTCCTTTTTTCAACCCTATTGCCGTAGCTTACACGTGAACGTTTTGGTTCATCGAATATTTTTTTGTTTATATATATATAAGTATATAATATGATTGCCATTAGTTATAGTCTTATAGAAATAAGATTTAAAAAAAAAATTGGTATAGCTGTAAGGTTTTTTTGAAATAAAATAAAGTAATATTTTATTTATTTATTGTTATTCAAATGTTCAGCAAAATACGATACGTATCCTTATGTTTGTATCTCAAAAACTATTTAACCGATCTTGCGGAAAGTTCCGGAGATTATTTTAAGTGATATAACAGAAAAGTTTAGAGAACAGTTTGTATCACGTTCAAAATTAGATCATGTGATATATCCAATCTGCCGTGAATGGATTGCCCATCTCGGTCGAATTAATTCACAAAGTGAGATGCACCGCGATGCCGATTTGCTCGTGAACTAAGGTTGGCTCACCAAAATCGAGATACACCGATAAAGCACTCTGAATGTTTGTTAATTTTTTTCCGGGTGAATTCGAACAGCTAGTGCAATATAAGATCAGACACTAATACCTACACTGTATGTACTGAGGCATGCGACCCCCCATCAGGGTGTTACTTTCTTGTGGCGAGGGAGAAACCAAACCGGTGATTTAATTTTTGTTTCTGTTCTTTGAACAATTTTTAAGTGTTAAGTCACAACTATTATTCGAAATGTTGAAATTGTGTAAATGTACAAATTTTAAATGTCTTTTAACACGTTGAGTGCCACAGTATATGTATTTTATGATGCACATAATATAGTATGTATCCGCGCCAAAACTGAGCCGCGACTACGTGTCGCCACCGGTTCCGTGAAATCGTTATTTAAAAATTATTAAAATCATTATTTGCCGTTCATGGAATATCGATGTGTTTTACTAATAATCGGTAGTACCAAGAAATAATAATTTTGTCGTAGACAAATGGGTATCAAAATAAATAATATGTAACAAACAGTATGTAAAAATATGAATATAGAGTCTGCGAACATAAATATACACTTAATATTGTTATTATACACTCGAATAAGATGATACACTCTGTACATTACTACAATAAATGAATAAACTAATTTTATTTCGTCAGAATGATATTATAGTAACAACGAAAATTGTATCGGAAATAGCACAGCCGCGTAATCGAAGGCGCCCGCCGCCGAAGTCGGCGTCGTCGTCGTTCGGGGAAAAATAATTAAAACTCGCGAAAAATAGATGCGGAAAATCCAAATATACCATTGAAATCACGAGATCTTACCGAATAACCGCATATAAATATTGAAACAGTGCGTATGTAACCAATCAAATAATACGCCCAGAAAGATATACATAAATATAAACATTTGTCGACCGTGGTGACTCCCTGAGACCGTGTGACAGTTCAACAGTTGTCGACTACTTGTCGACCGTGGCATTGAACGTGTTAAGCATAATATAAGTCCTGGATTTCCATCGAGGCATCTGCAGTGGCTGATAAAGGGTGGCTATGATACCGAATATAGCGACTATAAGGTACAATGGATATGGGTGACAACGAGTTGTATTCTGCGGTAAAAATTTCTTCTGAATTGCGGCCCGAGTTTTTCAGGGTACATACGAATTGCTTGCCCGGTTTTTTTAACGTAAGTACATACTAATTTAAAATTGTTGAAGTGTAATACAATTTAAATGTTAAACTTAATTTTCCTTCCCGTTTTCGTACAGACTTAGGACTGGCTGAAACATCAGTGGTCAGTTGTACTACAGCCTACAGGTAGGTTTAAAATGAGGTCGTATTTTTTTTAAATTAAATTATTATAGTACTGTTAAAAAATTATATTAAAATGTTATATTTTTTATAAATTCAAGTTTGTCAATTTAGTTTTTTTCCAACTGTTTCTTATAGTATTTCTACTTTATTTGTTCTGCCTTTATTTGTGTGAGTACTTCTAAGTTGTATGTAGATTTCTTTTTGTATATTTTTCAGAACGCCGATGAACACAAACATATCGTTATTTAAGTATGAATATGTATGATAGATATGGACATGATGTTATGGTAAATATTAACTGAGCCTCAACTCAGATTAGACCTTTTTCACTATTATCTTTAGAACGCGTAACTAGTATTTTGCAGCCATAAATATCTATCAATAAAAATCAGTTGTCCATAGTCAATCAGTTGTTATATAACATTCGTACGATTTATTATACACGGCGTGTGTATTTTGTACGCTTCATAATTTATTATAAACAAATTGCCGTTCTAGACGCCGCGTATCCACTGCAGTTAACACTCGGTAATTGACTCCCATTAAAAACGATCATTTGTGCATGGAAAGCTCTTTTACAGTGACAACGACCTTAAATTGTACACACACGGCACACTTACGCTATATTTGTATACAGCACGATGACACGATATAAAATTTGCGACTGCAATGCCGTGCAGTGCACATGGGTACAGTGCGGTAGGCTGCAGCTGTTAGGACTTAAAGGGGACACGCCGCATAAATATTGAAACGAATTTTTTTTTTAGCGTTGGCGTGACGGAATATTTATAAAATTTAAAATGCACGACGACAAGTGATAAATCATTATTATTGTGGCGCTCGTTCAGGTCTCCCACCCTCACTGATCAAAAACGAATTGCCCAATATCATAAATTATTTTAATTTAAGGTCGCTTGTCTCTTGTACGTATGTAGTATTGTTGTTTAATTACGTATAGTCGTAGACGTTTTCCACGTACATGTATACGTCGTGTTTTTAATTTTTATTCGTCGTCTGTCTCAGACAGTGCAAAACGTTCTTAGATGCCGTTCGCTCGTTCGCTCCCGTTATTTTTTAGCATACACATTTAAGAAAACACTACATCTACCATGTTTTTAAATCCAACTTAACATAATATAATATTATTTATTTATAGATTATATTAAAAAGATAAATTATTATTTAATAACAATTTAGGTACTGTTATAAGTTTTAGTTATTTTAATTTTATGACTTCGATAGTAAAATTATAATAATAATTTAAACAATGTTTTGGTAAGAATTTGAAACAAATATAAACTATTTTGATATTATTTTATGAAGTTTAACAAAAATACTGTAGACATACTTGATAAGAAATCATAATATTTATAAAATAATACGTTTGTAAAAATGTAATCTCCAAAAAAAAATGTTAAAACTAAAACAAATAGGAGGATATTATATTATTTTTTTAAGTATATGATAGTTATTATTATAAGCTAAATGTAGTAAACGATAATGTGTTTGACTAAACTGAAAAATAATTCGTTTTTTGTTTTAGATAAATTTAATATAATTTAGCTATGCCGCAATGACGTGTGGCGAATGATAAAAAAAATGTAATCGTAATACTCACATCAAAAAAAATAGACTAAAACAGAGAAAAAATTGTATTCATCGTGAATTTTTTCAAAACATTTGCCAACGTGCGTACAATAATTGTTTATTGAGGAGGTCCTTAGTGGCTATTGTCTAAGGGACAGAATTTATGAAATTTTTAATCTCGTCGTTACTACCTGTGGCCATTGTGTTAGTCGTAAAGGTTAATAGTGTGAGTGCGGTTCATATGGGAGCAGACATGACGACTATATAATATGTTCTCTAGCACACGTACGCGTATGAACAAGTCATCTAAAGCACTCTAAAATATTTTTGTGCTTACGCAACAATGAATAATGCTAATTTCATCTGGTGAAAAAGAAATACACAATTCTTGTAGTCCAATTTTAAATTTTGAAAAATAATTTGAATTCGATAGCCTTTTTTTATGTTTATTGTAGGAGATATATTTTTGACATTTTGGATAGTTTTTGTAGCGTGATTTCAAATTAATTTACTTAATTTCTTAAAACAAACATGCACATTAAAGAGCCAATAAAATGAAAAATGAAAAAGTTTTTCCTAAAAAACAGAAAAATGGCTAAGGAATTCAAATTGATTTTCCTAAATTAAAATTAGATTACTAGAAGTATGTTTATTTTTTGCCAGCTTATTAGCGTATAAATGCACGAAAAATCCTTAGAATCCCCTTAACACTAGTATTTGGTCAACAGTAATGTATTAATCTTTATAGGAATAGCATTAATTAAACTTGATATTCATTTACATTTTTCTCTTGATTTATATAACTAAACATGCATTTAAGTACCTAATGGAAAATACTTAGAAAATCATAATATATTGAGTTGTATGTACATTTTATGGAAATATTTCAACAAATGTATAGTAATATAATATCTATAGTTGCACAATTGAGTTATTTCGGAGACAAATTGATTTTTTAAATAATGATTAATACAGAAACTTGTAGACCAAAAATGATGTGAGTTGACTAAGGTCTACGAATTACGATTATTGTTTTTTCTTGTTCATACTGTATACTGTCAGAATAATAATATACAATATTCAATGTAGGTATACATATTATACCATATACTTAATTATACAGTACGCCATATTATATACATACATTATGCATTTATATTTGTGTCTACGAATTATTAAGCACCGTCAAAACATGAAATCGAATTCGAGATAGTTTGTATACATAAAATAGGTATCATCTACGTAGTATATAAAAAAATGGTTTTTTTAGGTAGGTACCTATACAACTATAAAAAGTGTCTGGCCATAAAATTAATCAAACAGGATTTATACAAAAAAAAAACAGTATTACGTTGGTATAACCATATTATATTTCAGGACAATAAAACAGTCTATATATTGTACGAGATATCAAATATAACGAATAAAATCTAAATGTTTATTTAAATGTTAATTTTTAAGACACATGTAGTAGTTTTAATATTATGTAAAATATTCCTTGATTGCCTTTTTAGCATATTTAATACATTTATAAGTCTTTTACGTTTAATACCATTATACTCTGTACATTTTCTTTTGTAAATGTTATGTGTAGTTTATTTCACTTGTATTCAATATAATATAGGGTTAAAGTGGGTATAATAATAATAACAATAACAAATAATAACCTACATAATGCGAGATCAAACGCAGACCCGCCGACATAATGTTTTTATTATGATACATAATTTTGAGCTTACAAGTCTACGACGGAAATCTACATAGTCAGATCATCATTTTGATATTATACGCATGGTTGTTAAATAAATATTAGAGTGTAATAAAAAATTACGTGCATATTTCAATTTATTATAGTATATAATATTATATAATACGTGTATAATAATTTGATTATCATGGAGTTTTGAAGTATTTCTATGCCAAATGTTCAAATTCCACGACCAATTTCACATAATGCATTTCGGATACAACTATACAACTAATTGTATTTACTAACACAAGTTTAACGAAAAGGTTTACCTGATTCAATTTGTACCTACTTAGTAATGTAACATCTAAACAAAAAGAGTTAAAATCTTAAAGAACATATAACTAAACGCGTTAATGCAGCTATAATTATATATTTCACCTTAACAACTAGTTTATTTTTTATATTGGTTCCTAATTAAATTTAAGATTAGTATTTAAAAAATATATATATATATATTCTTACCTGTAGATTACCGGATATAATAATATAATATACTAAAGTTTATATTTTCAATAAATATAAATAGGGTATTGCACAAATTTATCATTTAGCATCAACAATTATATGAAAAATTAAAACTAACTACAATGCATTGGTGTGTCAATAATCAATTTTCATCGTGCCAATGCATATTTTATACTGTTATATTAAATTATTATGTAGGTATACATTTAAATATTACGTGCTTATAATAATTCCGATTTACGTAACTTAAACACTTAATATCATATACCTTTTAATTATTAATTTTGTTTTTTAACATATTAACATGCAGACTATTATATAAAAAACTGTATAATCAGTTAAAATAAAATACAAAAAAAAATTGTCTGAAAGTAATAGTTCATATTCTATTGTTGTTTTTTTCTCTATGGTAATATCATATACCTACTATCGTAGTTTTTCGTGCTTATTGATTTCTGTGCGCCGGTTTAGTATATAGGTAATCTAGAGCGGAAATTGCCGATAAGTCAAACGCTTACAATCGGAACAAGTGTAATCGCCACTGAATTTACCTGTACTACATCGCATGTGTCGCAAGTCTAGTGTGCCTAGTGTGCCTATTGTATTCGAATTAGTAGGATTAACGTTTTTAGAGCCTCTTTGAATAGTGTTCGAAAAGCCATAACATACGAATGTCGAAAGGTCATACGAGATAACAGGCGTGCAAAAATCTCAAAAGATGGGAAAACGATTAATCTTATCGAGTGCGAAATATATACTTTACACGTGTGTAACTTATGGTCGGACTTGGTTAACTCAAAGTTGAAGGGACTGGCCAAAAAGTTCAAGTTATCCAAATATGATTCTTTAAATAGGAAAGTAGGAGGATATTAGAATAGGAGAAAAAGTTCAAGGTATCGACAATTTTTAGTGAAAAATGTACGACTGAATTTTATAATATATTATATATATATTATACTTAGATTATAGGCAACGTTCGATGGACATTTATCGATAAAGTCCTGCGCGGCTGGAGGCTCACAATAATGAAATCGTACCGGGGACAGACAATTCAAAAGAATAAGAATATCTTCAGAAATCATCATAAATCATAGGTGTATTATAATATTATTTAGATTTATCGGGGCTGCTGCACTTAACAGTCTGACTTCTGAGTGATTAGTTTATGCAGGAACAACAAATATTATATTCACATCCGTAGCCATCTCCCTCAAAAAAAATCCAACCTAATCTAGACCATTTTCCTCCACTATGAATTTGTTGCCATCTTATTAATTTGAATTGCAGATAAATATCAAATATCAAATATATTTAAATTAAAGATCATTGCAATACATTTTACTACACCTAATAAGAAATTCATTTTTTTATGATAATTTTAAATAATAACAACTCAAAGTTGAAAATAGAATATACAAATTGTCGTTAATTTTTTTTCAATTACCTGAGTATTATTAATATTAGGAGTATTGTACATAAGAATACATATCAAATAATTAGTATCATCATTTCGTACACATAATAAATAATTTTAATATTTAAAAAAATAATATAATACATGGATTAAAAATTAAAATAGTCACGATTCTAGTTCAAAACAATGTGCAATGGAGAAAATGTATAGTACATTTTTTTTTTTTTAGAGGTAAACTGTATCTTTTTTGAAGGAAAATAATCACATCCGAATACACTATAATATATTAAATTGACCATAACTTGCACCGTTGCATACTCGCATAGTCTTGTCATCATTGTCGCGGAAGCCCGCTCGTCCCGCGGCGAACGGTATAAACCTAGTACGGTTAGTAAAACGTGTGGTACATAAATAAATATTATTTATATAATATATATACTTAAACCTTATTGGAACCTTCGAATAATTTTATAATACAAAACCGTTTTGTTTTTACGTATCTGATTGTGTGTGGGACGAGGGCACACGAAAAAAACGGTAGGTTGTGGTGGTGGCCGAGGGGGTGAGAATAGGAAACGTCGGGTATTATAATAACATAATATAGTGTAGGCAGGGCAGGCACAAACCGACGTGAGGTACAATAATATACTCAAAGTATAATAATAGAATAATGACGATAATAATAAACCTCGAGCAAGCGGGGTGCCGCCCCGCAATCAGCAGGAGCCGAAGTTTATATACCGAAGCAGGTGCGCGCGCACGACGTATATAATATACATAATAATAATAATAATAATAATAATAATAATATAATATTATGTCGTCGGTGCGTAGTAAAAACAGAGACGTATATACATTATTATTATTATTATTATTATTATTATATTATATATTTAAAGACCGATCGGCGGCGTCGGTGTCGGCGGCGGCTCACAAAGGCGCGGGACCAGGGCGGCGGCGGCGGTGGCTGTGGCGGCACACATCAAAACCTGTTGGCTCGTGGCTAACCCTCCAGCCCGCCGCCGCACCGTTCTTTGAGGAACTTTGCCGATCACCGGACGCCGCCGCCGAACGTACAAAATAATAATAATAATATGTAATATAATATTTATAACACACGTCGTATGAAGAAATAATACAGTGGGAAAAATATAATAAACGTCTTAATACAGTCCATATTATTATAATATATAACAATAATTGTATCATAATCGGTGTTTGGTATAAAATAATAATTTATAATCCTGACACCATGGATATTATACAACATTTTACTTTGTACAACTATCCGTGGCAGAACTTGGACGAATTTGTAAATTTCGAAACTTTGGGACACGCGACCTTAGATAATAATAATATTATAGTTTACACCGCGTTCCAGTTATTTACGTGATTTATACCATTATAATATTATAATTTATTATGATTACCTATTAATTTTTTAATTTATTATTTCAAAAATTAAAATATTGGTAAATACTAAATGTATTACTTAAACTGTTCTGCGTTTTCTTATAAGATCATAATTTTAGAAATGTCTGCACAATGCAACAGGTGAAAACAAATATCAGCTTGATGTGTATAATCATATTATTGTTGTGTCAAATAGGATTTTAAAATATGCACTTTTATAACAAATACAGGAATTTGGTCTAAATAAAAACTTAAATTTGTAGGTTTCGAGCTATGGTACGACTTAAATTTGTTATTTTTTGAAGACTTGTGTCTCATAATATTATTTTGCTGCGTGTTAGTACGGCTGTTACATGATAACACGCGTAAAATAGTTTTATTTTATAATAATATGTTAGTTATTGATATACTTTTGCAGCTTTGTGATTTTTATAGTTTTAAATATATTATATGATTTCATTACAATATTATTATTATTACACAGCAGCTATTATTGCGTTTATCCAATTTGACATTTAACTTACAAGTTTTACAAAGATATAGTAATTTCATCACATTTTGATATTTGCGTATATATGTAGGTATCTAACAAGTTATGCCTTGACAAAACCAGCTGCTATTAAATGGCATATTATAAGGAAAATGAATATAAATTTTAAAATGTATCTTGAATGTTTATCCTTCGAATACAAATCGAAAAATTATTAATATTTTAAATTCACACGCGCATTTAAAATATTTCGATATATTTACATTAATAGTTTATTACATCCTTAGATTGTTCACGTATTTATGTTCAGTTCAATACTAAAAGTGTGAATACTGAATCACGAGTTATAACTGTTGATTGAAGTAAGTTAGAACTCTTCGCAAAAGTTAGAAACCCCCTCTCCACTCCTAAATCGTTTAAACGTAAAGCGATCTACATACAGTGCTTATAGACATAGATAATTGATATCAAACAATTTAAGTACCTAGTTTTAAATTCTTATAGAATAAAGACGTCGTTTACCCTATAAACGCTTAAAAACACACATATTCTACAGCCGCCAACCTTCAACAGAAATTAAAATGCAGAAATAATACACTTTCACAGTTTCACACAATAACATCGACTCGATTCGTATAGTTCGTCAAGACGAAGTCCAGAAGTCAGTAGATGAGAGTGATTGAGAGGTCATTATCTCTAAATACGAAAAGGAGTCATTTTCACCAGAAACGTGAATGACACGGGCGTTTAAATCGTCAAACTTTACGGCCACGTCCGTTGTGTACAATAATAATATGACCTTAATATTAATAATAATCTAACTCGACAGCAGTGGCACAGAGTTCAGTGGCGAGAAAACATATCTACCATTACAATGTGTATAATTATCATCATAATAATATTAAATTAGGTAAATAGTGTAACCTCCCTTATCGCACATCACTAAATATCAGACGTTTTTTTAGGAATAAACTGCAGAATCCCCTGAATAGTGGAGATTTCTGAATAATGGACAAGATTTCAGTAACTAAGTATTTCGGTATTTATAGATTTCGGTGTATTGTATTATATAAGTTATGTTTTCGGTTACAGTAGCGAAACAAATGTTATAAAACTAGATTTTTTAAAGCCTCTAACATATTAGATAATATAATGTATTGTTATGATTTATGTATATTGAATGTTCTATGCGTACCTGTGTATAGGCCCTCTGTGTCCTCGCACTTCCACACGGTTAAGCCCACGTCAATGTAGAACATGAACACGGGGTGGCCGAACTTGTAGGCGGGGAACGGGTCGAGCACGAGGAACGCGTCGTGCGGCTTTCCGGTGAGTAGAGCGTCGCTATCCAGGAGCACGGCGACCACGGTCTCGTTGCGGGGCAGCAGTCCACCGAAGTACAGGCGCATGTCCTTGGCTGACATGTCGGCAAGCTCGTGACACTTTGTCGGATCGTATGATTCGAAACAGTTGTGCGATACCAGCCGGCTGAACGCCAGTTCGGCCAGTTCGTACACGACTTCCGCCCTGAGAGCGGCGGCGGCAGCAGAGATGGCGGTTTCGGTGGTTGTAGATATGCCGCGGCCGGGGGTGGAGGTGGTATCGTCTGAGGCGGAATCATCGGAAGCGGTATCGTCCAAATCGGACGCGGAGGCGGAATCGGTGGCCCAGACCAACAGCAGCACGGCCAATGCAGCGGCCGCGTAACGTCCAAGTCGCGCCGACCTAGACATCATGAGGACGGTGATGATGTTATGTGAGCGATCTCCTCTTGTGCGAGACGAAAAGTTTTTGAAACCGTGACGAGTCGGCGGCGGAGCTCTATTAAGCTCGGTGGGATATACTCGGGTGGGTGACGACGGCGGTGGTGTTACGATGTGGGTGTGCACAACTGGAGCGGTCGGTCGTAACGGTTCGCGTGGCGGTATGCTTATGCGGCGGGACGGCGACGTTTTCTGGCTTGCCAAGGGCGGTGCGCGCGCGCTCTCCGTCCGCGGTGAGGAGGTGGTGGTGGGAGGCGAAACGTCAAGAGTTATAATACACATTATATATATTATGTTATTATTATTATTATCGCCGTGCGCCGCGTGCGTTACCCAACCCCCACCGCAGCGTGGTATATATACCACCCCGATTCGGCCGCGGACCCCTGTCGTCGTCGACGTGCGTGCGTGCGCGCGTGTGTTGCGTTTACGTGTATGCGTGTGTGAGTGTGCGCGCGCGTCCGTACAGGGGCGGAGTTTCGGCGAGAGATCAAAGGAGCTCGCCGCCGACTCGTTAGTGGGGCACACACACACACATCACCTGAGTATATATAATATTATACCTGTGTGTGTGTGTGTGTGTGTGTGTTTGTACGCTCACAGGTAAATCCGGATAGAGACCGATTTCTAATTTCCTCTCTCTCTCTCACTCTCTTTCTCTAATTCTGACTTTCCGTCTCTGTCTCTCGGGCCTAATATATTATATTATTATATTATGTGTAGGTACTCTCTGTACGGTGTCGTGTGATGTTGCGTATAGAGTATGTGTGACGCGCATCTGTGTGCGTACTGCTGTTGTACCTACATAAGTCCGTCTCGTTCTATCGCTATTCATCAACAAACGCCGCCAAAAAGACGAGCGCACACCACAATAATATATAATGTACATAAAATATATAATACCTACGTACCTTTTTTCTCATTTTTTTTCTTCACTCCACCGTTCTAATCTCTTTTGAGCCGAGCCGCACTTGCACGGTCGTATAATGTTTTTGACGCCCGGGACGATGGAGAAATATATCCGATTTATCCGTCACGCGTGGCAATGGGCTTTTGAACGTCCCGCCACCGCGGCGACCATATAGGCCGTACTATTTCATAACGAACCCTTTTTTTCTGGAAATTAATAAATATAATAGTATAGTATTATACTATATACATGCGCCGCCCAAATCACAATACCGTTACCACGAATTATATATCATACCGCAGGTATAAAGCGGTAACCTATGTGTGCAGTGTGTACCTATATGTATACTGTATACATCACGCATTGCCGCCGCAGTTTATTACGACCGATGATATTCTTGTCAGATTTTTTTTTAGGTATATCGGCGGAATACTTCTTTTTGAATCTTTTCCACCGGTTTGTTGGGTACGTCAACGTGGTTTATAAAATATTATATTATACCTACTGAATATATATTGATCATTTTCATAGAGCACTATGGCTCTATTACCGCGTAACGGTTCGATTAATATATAATATATTATATACTTACTATGGTATATAGGTGTAATTATATTACAGTACCTCTATACTAAATATTGTATTATCAATGCTAATACCTGACACGTTTTCGCGGTCCGATAGTAAGACATAAAGTGACTGGCCGCATTTCGATAGAACGCTGTACCTATATAATTTGGTAAGTACTAGAACTAGGTGTATAATATATTATATATACCAACAACAGAATTATGCGTACCACTAAATAATAATAATATATTGTAGGTATTATTCCACAAAAAGTTTGTAAAATTTGTTTTGCATGTATTCTTGAATATATTATTTTATTATATATATTTCTATTAGGGTAAATTAAAGTATATATATTACAGGGCGATTCAAAATGTATGTTAAATCTATTGTAATACATAAATATTAAAAATACAGAAAATGTATTACGAAAGATTTTTGATTTAGAAACATCTAAAATGATTTGTACATTTTATAATTTTTTACAATATATTAGGAGGGTTTCAGGGGGTCAACTTTAGAAACTCAAATGGAAACCTATACTTTTTTTGCAAACATAATACTAAGGCATTTTTAAATTTATTTTACTACCTGAACAACATTAATTAATGCAAAACTCTATTCTTGAGAGGCATTTAAAGTTTTTATAAATGTCTAAAGTTTACCGCCAAAAACTTCCCTAAAATATTGGAAAAAATTATAAAATTTACAAATCATTTTATATGTTTCTAAATCAAAACACTTCCGTTTCATACATTTTCCTCTATTTTGAATCAATAAAGTGGCCGGAACACTGAATCACTCTGCATATTATAAACAATTCACATTTTCCATTGTCATTAAACGTGTAAATGCGATTATTATGATTAAATTGTGTAAAGATCAAATTCACCGGTTTGAGATTCTATGCAGATCGCCAGGAATCAGGATAGACCTGATATTGGTTTTAAGATTTTACCATTATGGCATTATGCACATTTTTTGTTATAGGTACCCTAATATGATATTACGATACTGTATGCCTTTACCACTTTACTGGGATTAGACTTTTAGAGAGTACCTAAACTGCAGATTTACCGAGTAAACCAGTTCACTAGTTGCAGTCAATTAAAATAACGAGTTCGAGAGACAATAAATAACAAATAGTGTTTCAACAAATATAAAAATAAACCAATATCACACCTCTCGGCTCTCGTACAGAATGTGTAGTATCAACACTATCAAGTCATGTGTATAACTCATATATGAAAGACTCAATCATATATAAAACTGTTTATTGTTTAAGATACCTGATGAATATCAACATAATTTGTCTTGGGGTGAAATAAGGATTTTCACAAATAGGAGGGAGGTATGGAAAATTAATTTCTTTTGGCCCACTTAACTTAACAACAATAATAAACGTCATTAATATTAGTTAAAAATAATGAATTTTTGTTTCTGCAAAATGTGGTATGCATTAAAAAAAAAATTCCTTTACATAATATTTTTATTTTACGTTTTTGGGCGGGATACAAATTTGTTTTCTGACCGTTACAGTAAAACATACTAATAATGTTGCCATGGCAAAAAAACAATAACTACAATTATATCGATTCCCTAATCGTTATTATGTAATATCGATTAATCGTTTTTCGATTATATTTTCTCAAATATTTGGCGTTACAATTTAATTTTCTAGTGGTGGGGGGGGGGGCAGTTACAAGTATAATAATTTATGTTTTATAAAATACATCCCTTTTCTGTGTGATCTTAACTTTAAGACATAGTAATGTAGAACTTAGGGGCACATTTCGGATATAAATTTCTATACCCAGAAAAAAACAGTAATTTAAAATTGTATTAAGAATTTTTTTTCGTATTTATATTTGGGACACTAATAGTAAACAGCGGTATAATAATGACAAAAAAAAAAATTCAAAGGGGAATCTATTTCCAAATACCACATTTCCTATAAACACCCCCCTGAATTTGTCTAAAGTTACTTGCCGCGTTACACTTTTTGACAAAAAAATTGACCGAAATAAGTTTACAGATTTAAATGGTACATAGTAAAAACCTTTTTTATAAAAACAAAAATATTACGTATAGACCCTAATATAAAACGTTACTACTTAATACCTATGTATAGCGGTACGTACTTGGTATATAACATATTATAATATATATACGAAAATAAAATTCCCCTATAATTCTGTATAATATATCTTATTAATTTACTCTAGAGTCTAAAGTATAATATAATGGTATAAACAATAATGGTGTAGTCGTAATCACTGCAAATTGCAATACACGATACTACGATAGTATTTAAAACGATTATTATCTTTATAGTATAGACCTACATCTGCAGCTGCTGGTTTAAATAAAGAATTATCACGGAATAGTAGGTTGAACTGTTTTACTGAAATATCATTAGAAATACCAATGCCAGTTGTTTCTCACGATGCGAAATAATAATAAAACAACCTATTATAATATTATATATTATTACGTATTACGCGCATTTCCGTCATTTATAATAATATGTTATTATGAATCGAAGTTATACTAATCTATTTTTTTTTCAACAACCATGCACGCTTGATCTTTACAAACAAACTTTGTTCATGATGCTGCCTTGTCGTTATAAATGAAATACATTGTATTAATGCAATTTTATTTACGAGAACGATTATTTCTCATCGAATTATAATTATTATAATATTAAGTCGGAAGTCTGTTTAGTTCCATTTATAATAATATATACACGCGTGTTCGAGCCATTGAACACTCGTTTTTATCTTGTTATTAATAATTATTTAAGCCGAATTAATAAATGCCTCCGGCAGTATGCAAATCGCAGCGATAGCTTTGATTAAAACATATAATATAATGCTGATCAATAATTATTAATTTTCAAACAATAATTGAATAGTTAATTTTTATCAGCCCATCACTATGGAACATCGAACATATAACTTATAAGTGGAGTACCTACCTGTGTACATGCGCACATACCTAATATATTTTGTTTTATACTCGTATTGTTAAGGATGGTTTCTACTTTCTATACAAATAATCATATTGAAATGTTTATTCTCACAATGGTCGTATGCGACTGAGTGCGTATAACAAAGTTGCCGCAGTGGCACGTCGTTTTTACTTTAATCGAAATTAAAATTTGGAATTTGAAATTGGAATCGGCCTGGGACAAATTTTGGTCCGCGACAATGTTCCAAAAATTTCAATGAGATAAAATTTGTTCAAAATAATGCTTTAAACAATGTTAAGAATGCGATTGCGGTTTATATGAAAACGGGCCTTTAGGAATTTAGGACTGATGATAATATGATATACATTTGTATTTGAATGGTTTGTTTTTGATAATTTTCAAAATGAATTGCTAAGTTTGTTTAACATTTGTCTTATATAACTATATATACATACTAAAAATTATAAAAAAATTATTTTAGATTCTGAGCTGAGCGATGAACTTATTGATTTTTCAATGGTGTGTTTTTTTAAAATTATATTTTGACAATCTTATAATATGGGTAAGTAAGTGACATGTTCCAAAAACATCAACCAAACTTACACTTTTGTGAATTGGCGATCATACTATGTTGTTTACATCATGCGATTCGTCAATAATGGCTAAAACGTTAAATTTCTTCCAGATTCACATAGTTTCTTATTTCGCCAGACAAGTGACATTTAGTGATAACGTAATGATTCAGCAATGAAATCTATTCAGTATGGAACAACAGAACAAATCTAAGCTTAGTGTTGGTGAACGTTGTGACCCGTATGACCGTATGAAATTATATTGTTTTTTATAACTACTACAGTAATACTACTTCACTAGTATTGGTATTATTGTCGATCGCAAAAGTTATTTTTTCATTTTTATATTACTTAGTGACTATAATATATGATAATAATAAAATAATAATAATAATATAATATATTATAGGGTAAAGAGAAATTATGTATACCATGTTTTCCTCAACATGAAAGTAATCTATTTTTTCTATGATAAATAAGTAAAAAAAATATTTGTTAAATTTGTTTACATTATTTGTTTTTGTGTGTCTATTGGAAAATTGGGGTTTACTAAGCTGAGTGCCCTCTGAATGTTGGAGCCTTAGGCGCAGCTGCCTTGTTTGCTTAGGCGGAAATCCGGCACTGAGTATAGTACTTAATATCGAGGATAAAGAATTGAAATAAATAATAATAATTATTAGTCATATACTTATTTATATTATACTAGTATGTGTTCATAAAAATTATGTGTTAAATATTTTTTTATAATAAGCTAAAGTACCCACGTTGTTATAACTTTGGCCTAAAAATAAAATAATAGTACAAAGCAAAAGTAATTTAATAAATACATCAATCATATACTCAAACATACATCAATAAAATAAAACAACATACAAATTATTAAGAACCATAGGGTTTTAGGAACATCGGCGAATAATTTTATTGTCGGCCGCGGCAGGATCAAACGAATAATAATAATAATACACACACTATTGCGTATATACTATACGGTAGTATTAGTATAGTAATATAGTAGGTATTTATATTAAGTATATAATGAAAAATGAATAATCTCTTTTACAGAATAAAATAACTTTTAAATATTTAATACGCGTCACGTTTAGTTTGAAATTACTTTTTTATGAATTATAAACGCAGTTAATATAATTATTAATATTATACTATAAATTCATATGACAATTCATTAATTGTATTAATGCGTCGTGAATACTCTTAATAATTATTAACAACGAGTATGTAAAAGTATGTAGTATGTACACAACCCAAACCGATAGTGAAGAATTTTTTTTAGTCATATCATATTATTGAAATATTTATAAATTAATAAATTATTAGAATTTTACAGAAAAAATTACAGTAAATTACAACTATTAAATTTATAATGAACAACTCTGGCAGTCTTGTCAAGTACTTGAGTATAAGTATTTAAAATAAAATTTTTTTTAGAGTCAAGTTAAAATCAAATAAGTATTAATTTTCAAATATTTTTTCTTTTTAGTTCGTGTATTTTATATTTTTAATTAAAGAACGTAAATTTAAAAAAAAAACTGAGAAAATATTATAAGTCGTAAAAAAAAAATTTTTTTTTGATGTTACTTATACTCATTCAAAAATTAAAATACCTTGAAAAAGTAAACAGATGAGTAATTTATTTTATGGTTCATCAACTGTGAAACAGTATAAAATGCAATATAAAACGAAAGTAAAACAGGAAAAAGCTATTAAATTATTAGGTAAAAATTGTTTAAAATGGTTAAATTTGCAAGTATTTGAATATATTATTATCTATAAATACTTTTTTTTTAAAGTTTCAGTGTTTGTACTCAAATAATTTTTTTATTTTAAACGTATTCGGTTAAAGATGATTAGAAATGATTATTGATTAGAAAATATCAATAATGAATGACTTATCAACCTACAAAGTTTACAAATGACTACGTAAATAGTCATAAATTAGGTATAAATATGGTATTATATTATTGGTTATCATTGTCTTATAAATTGCAAAATCCCTATTGGCTATTATTTATTATAATTCGATACTACAATAAACCAACTTTTATAAATGTTCTCTTGTTGTAAGTTAAATTAAAAAAACAATTTTTAAAAAAAATTTTTTTTCTAATAAATGAAATATTTCATGCAATTTTAAAACCTTAATATTAATACAAGTTTTAATAGGTATTCGCAGTTTTTTAGTATGAAGTATAAAATATATGTATATTCTGTAGTTGTATATATCTATTTTACCATTTTTGTATAGAGTTTATTACATATTAATATTTTATTATACTAATAGGCCTGCAGGGACGGACTGAGCCGCTGCAATACTATTCTACATCACAGTAGGCCACAGGCTGCGGTTGTGTCAAAAAAAAAAAAGAATATACATAGGTACTGAAATCAATTTGACTATGCGAGACGCTAATAAACTTAGTAGCACGATTTAAGATATATAATTAAACATTATGCCAATAACATGAATAAGTATAAATTTAATGAGCATTCGACATTTAGATCTATTATCACAAAAACACGATGCAAATAATGCAGCAATTTGTTTAATGAATTGAAATTGGCCAAACTTAAAGGATCAACTATCAACATTTTCTGTAATTGTATTTAGGATTCTTACGACACGACATTTGAATGCTTAAACAAGTTACGACTTTATGAGTAGGTATGTGAAATTGTGAAATATTGCAATTTAAAAATTCTCATAGCTCACTTACGACTTACTCGAACGCAATAGATATACTTATTACTTATCCACTAAAAGGTTTATGAGACGCACATAGTATTTTGCTAACCACCCTTCTCCTATAACAATATAAAATATATTGTTAATATATTATAATACTGTTGTAAGTTTGTAACGTTGCACGAATATTTGAGGTTATGTCGTTATAGTGATATACATTTTCATCGTCTTCCAATTGCCAGCACATCGGCGTCATTGATCATCTGCCAACCGTCCATATAGGCGGGCCAGCGTAAAGGAGTTAAACGACAAGATAATATATATTATAAGCACAGTAAAAGAGTATTTACAAAAGAGAAAATGCATAATAAAGATTTTCGTATCGTAAAGCGGCACTCTTCAATAAAACCGAATGCATTATATTTAGATCGTATACACAATAATATACAAGTCTCTATATGTATACACTGATTTATGATCTATGGCACTATATATTATATGATATTCAACAATATCGTATAAACGTATTGTGAAGCACATTTTATTAAGATTTGAAAAACAGAGACTAAAGCCGACGACTGTTTTAAAAATATTAGGAACAATATACATCGTATTATGTATAGTTGTCGCAACCCTCTGATGTCAAACGACACAAAGAAAAATGAGAGAAAGAAATTGTGTTCTTCACTATAACACACACACACACAAGCACACACATATAGGTACGTTTATACAATTTGTGTAATACTGTGTGATGTAATAAAATTTATATAATATACAAGCCCAGAACCAGGATCGTAAACGAATGCCGCCGTTCTTTCTAACACCCCAAATCGTTTTTATAATATTATATATATAATACGCGTCCGATGCTCGTCCATGCCTATATAGATGGATGTGCACGTCAATCGCCCTTTTGACTACAGTTAAAACGTGGACTATTCGCCGCAATCGGATACGCGTAAATACGTAATAATAATAGTAATAGTGTGTAGGTAGTATATACCTACTATAATACTTACTATATAATATGTTGTATTATACAAAATCTGTCGTCTACCGCCGCCGATTTCCTTTGAAAATGCCGGTCTTTTTATTTTACCGCCTTCGTCGTCGGCCGACAATGTAATAACCTTTTTTTTTTTTGTCCACACACTCGCAACTAATTACAGGCCGGTGTGATTATATCGCATTAACTGCAGTGCAGGTAGTGTGTGTGTGCGTTATTTTACAGACGGAGGTACCCGCAGTTGTAGGTATACAATAAACATGCATAATATATCTCTCCTAATATATATGTGTATACACGATGGCATTGATTTTTTTACAGCACATATGTGGGTACCGAGAACGCGTTATAATAAAGTCATTAAAATATACATACGATTATATAGGTAGGTACTGCAGCGTACATCATAATAATAATAATACATAATATATAATATGAATATTTTGTCGTAGCGTCAGCATTAATATTAATGTCGATGATTTACTTATCATCAATGCTGCTTGTAGCGTGTGGAGAATTCAATATGAAGTTGATGACAATAATATTACTGGTTATATCCGAAGACCGTAAGATGCACTTGTAATGTGTTAGTTATAATGCAAATTGGGCAAAAATATCAAAATATTTCTCAATAATTAGCATCCTGTTTAGAATTAGTCGTTGATTAGTTGAAAGTGTGGACTAATGTACATCCAATTTGTTGCAAAAGTGATCTTTTTTTTGTAACTTCTTAATTATGGATACAAATTTCCACAAAATGTGCAACTATTTTTCTTATCAGTAAATATACAACAGTACAACACTATTAATGACGGTGTTTTAACATAATATATTCCTAAACAAACATTTATATATTGATAAGGTAAATAATAAGAAATTATAAATTTGCATTAAAATTTGTATATTTAATCAGTTATTCACCTGGGGATTTTTCACACTTGACAAACTCTCTTATGATTAAATTAAAAAGAAGAGTGCATTGGAGTTATAGATTAGATAACATCTTTCAAAATAATTTTATCACGCAAATAAACGCTACATCACGGATAAAATTCCTTTCTATATTTTGTAAACATTTTGTAATTAAATATTTTGAAGATTATTGGATTTTTGGATTTTAGTAATATCTGCTTATGAGAGTATCCGTTCTTTAGTCATGAACAATATTGATCGCCGGTTAATTGACAGTCAAATAAAAAATAACACCTTACTTAAATAGTATAATACCCACAGTCAATTATGCATTTTTTTTTATACAATTAAAATATAAGATGATATTAATATTATAATATTTGAATAATGTTTCATGCAATTTATGTAATTTAGTTAAAATATTAAAATTAATATAATTAAAATAAATATAAGTTGTATATTTTTAATGTTGAAATTGAAAATGATGGGCTATTCCTTTTAAAAAGTCTACTTTATAATCGACGTCACATATTTTTTCAATTCGTACTGAGTATGGTTTTTATACTTGCGTTTAACACCCATTGTAATTTGTTTTAATTTTAATATGTTTAATCATATCTCTATAGTCGTTGGCTGATCAAATATATTGGGAGTTGAGGCTGAACCCCACAATCAGTTTTTCTAGATATGCTTTTACATATCTGCTTCCACATTGTAAATTGAACTAACTGTCCATTATTTAAAAATAAATAAAAGTGTTTGAATATTCTTTACCTAGTGTCCTAGTATACCTACTAAAATAACTATGAAATTAAAAAATTGTGAAACTTATATTAAATTTCCATACTCTAGATATAAGAATTGAACATTTTATAAATTTGGAAATACAAAATAATTTGCAATGGTTCGCGATATTGATGACTTTTGTAAAAATTCAAACTTCAAGTTAAGAAGATAGGATATGTACTTACCTATTTTTGTATTTTTTTTCTGAGGGCGAAAGTTCAAAGTTTTTTTCTAACAAGCAGTTTCAACGGATAATTTGTACCTACAAAAGTACACAACTGTTTTACTATATTACTTAATATAGTCTTTAAATACCCTGGCTAAGTAATTAAGCTTTCTAAAATAAAAGTATGTTAAATAAATAGCTAATGTTTTAATTATTTGTTTTTTGAGAATAAAAAACTGGTGTATTATTAAAAACTGTTAATTGTATATTGAAATCAACTTTATTCATAAGCTTTAATAAAATATTTCTAAAATTGTATTGGTTCGTCGGATTTGTTAATTTATTTTAAAAAGTTTATGGTGTATAGAAAATTCTAATATATATATTTGGTAAAAATTTCATTATAAAAACCGCAAAAGACAAAAATCGCAAAAAGTAAAAATCGTGAAAAAAGCTAACAAACAACCAAAAGAAATAAAAAAAAAAACATACAATTTAGGAATATATTATTTAAAGGAACATAATACTATTTATAGTATAATGACTAGTGAATACCAATTTTACATTCATAAAAACCAATTAACTGTGAAAATATTAAATATAATTCATTGCAAACAATATATTATAGGTAACTTATGATGTGAATGATCCATTTAGATGGGACCAAAAGACTGTTACGTGATCTAGTGGTGAGCACCCTCCTAATAGGTACATTACTTTGACATGATCTTGATATAGTATTGATAGTCATGCGAATACCTCTATTATTTACCGTGGACTAAAGATCACGAAGACTTTATATTGTGAGTAGAAAATACCTATATACGTAGAGTTTAAAGTCTCTATGATTAATATTTTTTGAATTACAACAAAATATTTAAAAGCGTTGAAGGACATATTTTTTTTGTTTAATATCCATATTTGTATCCATTTGAGCAACAATTAAAACCATGCTTCTGTATTTTCGATATTTTTTACTTCAAGAACAACTTACGAGAAACTTTGTAGTACTGGTTCAGTGACATTATATAATTATAGATTAGCACATTTTATGAATTACTTTTTCATTTTATATTTTATTATATAATTTTATATTACTGACATCGTATTATTATTAATACATTTAATTTTAAATATTTTCATTTGAGAGATTTATATGTTTTATATTCTGAGCAAAGATAAATGTATTGACATGTATTTTTTTATTTTTGTGCCTGAAGATATCTTTCTTAGTAGAAAAAATACTTTCAATCTCGAGGGTAGTAGAAACCTGAATAAATAGTTAGTAATTTAAGGGATCAAAAGTAAAAAATTGTCAAGTAATTTTCTAAATAATAATCGGAAATAACAAAAAAAAAATACGAACATTTGTTAAAACTTTTATATTATTGTTAAAATAAATGTTTAGTAACCATGATTACCAAAAAGATAGACCATCTCCACCCAGAATTGGTTTTTCGTATACAATGATAATTAGGTGTATCATTGAATACAAATATAACACATCCATTAAAGTAACCTAATCAATGACGAAGTAGTGAAGTACACTTGACAGTATACACCTATTGTACAACAGAGTGGTTATCTACTTGCCTATTTTTTTTTTTTAATTATGAACTGTATGTTTATACTTACAGTGCATTTTATACTGAATTTGTCGAGCGTATACACTCCAAAACCAATATCGGAACAACGAATGCAAAAGCAACAGTATTTATTAAGTAACGGTTTTGACGGTGACGCCGAAGAAGTATACGGTGACGTATTACTATTCAAGTGTTCTTAAGTGAGGAATAATTATTTTGAGGACTCAATCGGATGAATCAGGCTAAAAGCTGCAATTGCGGGGAGCGAATTCCAGCCTAGTGTTCTCTTTTGTTCCAGAAGTCATTTTTACACCTCTACTTACTATATAAAAACTTTTTTTGAACACAAATTTTACTGAGGATTTTCTGTTAAAAAGCCTAAAACATTTACGTTTTTGAAATAACTATATAATAAATTATCTTTTTGCTATATCAAATGACTAAATTATTTAAATCATTAATACTATAATTGCGTTAATAAAATATTATAATACATAATACATAATGCGGCAGACAATTATTATTATACCCAAAAATTTATTAAACATGGTAACCGTTATAGTTATGTACATTAATTGAACATAATAATATAATATTGAACATTTTTAAGTGTCAAGTCATATAATATAATCACTTGTAGTATCACTTGAAATAATTGTGTATTTTGGACTATTATAGGTGTAGATAAAGTATGTAATAAGACAATAAATATTATGTCAATATCATATACTATTATAATATAATAGTAATACAATTCTTTACTTGTATTATTAATACAACACTTGAGAGTATGTATGTGTTTTTAAAAAATATATAGTATTAAAGAATCGAGTGTTATTGTTATTATATTATTATTTATTAAGATGACAAACAATGATCCATATTAAAAATGTAATACGGCGCTCCGGATATGCAATATTGATGCTTGCATGCATTTATTACAAATTAATATACCAATATGGAAATATACCATAATAAAAATATTATTGCTTTACTTTAATAGTTATTACTAATTATAGATAGTAATCATCTTATGCGCTCCCATTTACAATTAGAGGCTAACCTAACCAAAATATTTTTTTCTTGGCGTCACTGTTGAAAGTCAGACATGTTTGGTTTTTGATAATCCTTGAAATGTCTTTCTGTTTATTCTGTGTCTGTGCTTCACAACACGATTTAAGATAATTATAATATCTTAAATCGTGCTTCACACTGCACCTTGAATCGTAATTTCCGGGAAAACAAATCCTGCTGAATTAGCTGGATCTAGCGGTAAGCAAATGGTTTCCTACAATATTACCATAGTACTACCATTGATTATAAATACTTGTATTCATAATCAATGGTACTATACATTTCTTATATATCAGAGAGTAGAATGTAATCTTTATTCATAGTATATGTATATTATACCAGTTCCCGGTTATCATTTAATTAAATCATTATGAACACTTAAATCACATCATCACATGGACAAACATTTTATAAACCATAAATCTTGCGCCACCCAAAATGTATTTAGATGTTTACACATAACAATAAAATCCCCCTGAGTACTTTACTGGCTCACACTTTTTTTCTATATATGGTATGATTTTAAAAATATTTTGGCTTTTTTAAGCTATAAATAAGCTTAAGAAATGTTGGAATTTTTAGTTTTTTTTCTAAAAATATTAATAAAAAATTATTTTCATGGTCAAAAGCTTGAATTTGTATTACAAGGTTACTCAAGTGTTTTTATAATAGCAGTTAAAAAATATTGAAGGTACATAAGAGTGATTTTTTTTTTAATAAGCATTTGATGTTTACATTTTGACAAAATTGATCAAAATCTCCAAAATTTGCAAATTATTTTGTAAATAAAAAAAAATATATATAAAATGTTCAATTGTTATAGCTAAGGATTGAAAATTTAAATATGGTTTCTCATAAAAAGTTTATAAATCAGAAAAATATAAAATCACTATTTTTTTATGTTTAAATTTGACTAAAATAGATTGTTATTTAAACAAAGAATAACAATTAAAGTTCTTTTGTTGTAATTTAAAAATATTATTCATGAGTATTTAAAATAATCAAAGTATATTATTAAATTTTATACACACATAAATACATAATGACGTTTTCAAATTAAATTTTTTCTACACAAATGTATTCAATATATTATACTGTATTACTAATGTAGTAATATAAAATAATAAAATAAGTTACATTAATTGTAATAATATCATAAAATATACTTAGTAATATAGGCTAACAGATCATCTTCGCATCTTTAAATTTAAAGATTAAACAAGATTAATTTTATTTTTAATTTAACATTAACTCTCTAGACCACCGTTATCTACATAGGTTGGCGCTCGGTGCCCATCTTACGGCTATGAGCGGGGTGAATTGGAACTATTAGCGCTAGCAGTTTTTGGCCATGCACCCATGCTATCACCACATAAGGCAATAGGTGCATTGTGGCTTTTTTCATTATAATGAAACTCAAAGATGGTTAAACTTACAATGAATATTATGGAAAACATATATTTTAATATTTTATTACAATAAAAACTAATTATTTTTGCATTTTAATTCAGTTTAATAAAAAATGGTAAGTCATAATAGATTATCTTCAATAAATAAGCTTACAATTTTTAAGAAACATTAACATTTGATATACTTATTCAGTATCATCATAATAATAAAAAACATTTTCTATGTCAACACATCACTTATAAATTAAAACCTTAAAATGTAAATGATACATACATACATATTATATATTTAGTAAATATAACTTAAGAAATTATATTTGAACATTTAATGGTATTATTAATTAAGCTTTAGTTGGTGAAATGACAGCAATCTTATTTCATTAATGATTATTTTACTCTGCAAACAAATATTATTAAATAAATAAAAATAATATACCTATATAAATTATTAAATACAAAACAAAACAAAATACTAAGATTATGGTCACTGAAAAAAATCTTTTATTTTAAAAGACAAGGTAACATAAAAAAATATAAGTAAATAAGCAATTAATTGTTTAGTAAGCTTTTACAAAACACCGTACAACAATTTAAATATAATAGGAGAATAATTAATAATTAACTCACGAGTTGTATAGTTTGGAAACTGTTTCCTGTCTTTGGGTAGGTATTTTTTTAATTTTTAAATTTTTCGATAAGAAAATTGTCTGAGCCTCATTTGAGGTAATTAGGGTTTTAAATTTAAAATATTTCAAAATTAAAAATTTCACTTCTCATGAAATATTGAAAAATATTTTTTTTATGTATTCAGTAGGAACGTAGATGATAATATAACTAAATTAGAATTTATTAGTTATTACTCATATCTTATTTTGTAAAAGAAACCTAAAGACCTAAAATTACTTGGTAGTAAATTAAGTTATATTGTATTATTTAATATCTGTATTTGTTTGGAAATGTATAATGTTATTTTGAACGTTTTGAGTAAAAAAGAAAAATACATAATTGAGAAATTGTATTGTAATGTGAATTAATATAATGATAATTAATTAATAAATAATAATTCACAAATGTATTGGTAAGTATATGAATGTATGCTTATTGATTAATGATTACTGATTAGGAGGGCCTGGAAGTTCACGCATTCGTATGTTTTTACTGAGTGCATCAAAAAATTGCTGGATGAGCTACAAATTTGAATCACAACCTAAAGAGTTCAAAAATGAAATTTTAGTTTGGATATTTTCAGGTTTTTTTTACATAAATATGCATATTTTAACATAAAATTGCATTTTATTGCATTTTACTTGTATTATTTTTTTTTTTTAGTTAATATTTTGAATATATTTTAAAATATATTAGTTGAAAAATATTTCTTTATAAAAACCTGCTCTAAATTATAGGTCATACTTTAATATTATGTCATTTATATCCTGATAGGCGATAAGTCGGTTATACTTCTGGCTAAATTTAATAGTTACCTATATTATAAAATACTCTGATAACAGATCTGTAGAACTATTAACTCAAGGAACACTCTTAGTTGAAGCAATTCAAATTGTAGATAATGTCATAAAAAAATGAAAAGAAATCAAAGTTCCTAAAGGTGTTATAATTTACAATAAATTGAAACAAGTTATCGAGAAAAACGAGGAGTTTAAGACACTGTCAACAATTTTAAAAGTCATATCAGGAGAAGAAACAACAACAGAGGGCCTTCCAGAAGATCTTCAAATTAATGACTTCATACATTTCCATAATGCGCCAATTTCTTCTGTTGATGTAGAACGGAGATTTTCTCTTTACAAAAATATGTTGGCTGATAATCGCCGTTCATTTGTATTTGAAAACCTGTCAAAATCCCTAGTTGTAAATTGTAATTATTGAAGTAAATACAACATATGAAATATTAACTAAATTTTTCATATTTTTCTCCATCTTTAAACTATTATTTTTACCAAAAACTAATAAAACTTATTGTAAAAAAAAAAAATTATATGCATATTTAGCACATATTTTAGTGATTTTAAGCGCATATTTTGATAGTTTTTAGTGCATGAACTTCCGGGCCCTACTGATTAAGTCTAGCCATTCTAGGCCATCTTCAGAAAGCCATAGACACTATTGCACATTTGCACTAGTCACTATAATAAACAATTTGTATGTTCATATAATAGACATAATATAGGTAATTTTAAGCATGTTCTTCTCTCACCCTAATTATACAGGTATAACTTGGAAAAACTTTTTTTTTATAATTTTTAGTACATTTTTATTTTTTATGTGAATTAAATATTTCAATAATTTTCATGCAATTTTAAAACCCTAGGGATAACACACTCTTATTTTTGTGGTAACTTCTATTACATGTTGAATATATGAGAACTTAAAATTAAAATGATCTTCTGTGATATCATCAATAACTTTGTTTAGTGTCCCTGTGTAGTTTTGTTGTAAAATATTTCATGTATAAGTCACTTATTGAACAACGGGAGGCATCAGAGTCAACGACTGTACAATTACCATACTTCGACTGACGGTTTCAAAATAGAATACACTGACAAAATTTTGTAAAGATGGAGGAATGTAGGTGTTGTGGGATGGTCATTAAGACAAAATGCTTGTCATATAACTCCAAAAAAATTCTGTAAAATTAAAATCCTTTAATACAACATTTAAAATTATTATTTTATTTTACAATTCAAGGGGATCCTTTTTAAGGGGAGTAGTTAGGAATTCTTCTGGACCAATATTTCTACTAAGCATTTGATTTTTCCAAAAATTGAGGTACTCCAATGCATCCTTGAAAATCTATAATTAAAAATGTATCCATTTAGATTTAAAACTAATAACGTTAAATAATTATACAATAATATCTTCATTTTATCTGGAAACCTAATACATCATCAGATTTAGGACCTTGTTAAGGCAAATTACAATTACAGGCGTCAAAAAGATTGTTCGAAAACTCTGCAAACTTAGCAGTTTCAGATGAACCTTTCAACAAAAGACAACCTTTATTTGTATAATAAGACAAAGCTTTAGCCATATTTAAATTTAATACCTTTAATATAAAAATGTATACAATAAGCAACTAAAAAGTAATAAATAAATGATTACATTTTAATTTTATACTATACCTGTGTACACAAAAGAACTCTCATTTTAGCCATTGATGTCAGTTCAATATGTTGAATTGTAATTCTTGGAATTATCTTAAGGTTGGTTGGATTTTTAATGTCTTTTGTGTATATTTCTTTAAAGTATTCCCACAAACAGATTCAGAATTTGAATGAAGCTAAACAATATATCAATATAAATTTTTTTAAATAATTAATATAAAATTGTAAAAATGAATAGTTACATTTATTTACCCTTAAATGTTTTTTTATTATTATAGAGACAATTGCGTACACACTTAACAAAATAATGAAGTCCGAAAATGCATAAACTCTTTTGTTTGGAACAATTGGGTGGGCAAAATAATATTTGTTCTTATTTTGAGTAGGTACCAACAAAAAAATAGACCACATTTTTTGGTTGGTTGCAGCTCCGTCACAAACTCACAAACAATATCATCAATGTAAATTCCAATATTGAGCAAAACAGTAACTCTTACTAAATTATACATTAACTTGATACATTATAATTTATATTTTATGTTTATAAAATATATATTATACGTAAATATTTGACAATACACATGCATGCCTTATGGCTAATATGATAAAGAACTATGATAACATGTTATAATAATATTAAATATTTTGTTATTTTAATTTAGCAATATCAGTATCATTAATATTTGCTAGATTGATATCTAGCAAATATTTATAAGAATAACATAATATGTTACCTGCACTGAACCGGATTGCATTGATCTTAATATTATGTCTTCATCTTTGAAATGTTTAACACAAACTAAATGTTTAGTGTTTAAAACGAAATTTTTACGAGGAGACGCTTGTGCCCACCTGTTTTGAGATCTTCCTCTTTGGGACATCGAAATTGAGGAACTTTGTCTTTATTGTTATTGTAATAACCAGATTTACATAATACGACGCAACATTTGACTATTTTAAAAATTAATTAAGAAACAATAGAACGAAGAACGAAACACTAATTTCGGTCGTACTATGCACGTGCAACGAGCCACGAGCGTTTGATAAACGGTTACTGTGATAACCGTGATTAAATAGTAAATTAATAGTTATACCACCGAATAGATTTAAATTTATTCTGTAGTTATACTAAGGCTCTATAATATGTCATTTATTATATGATATTATATGGCTCTCTAGTTATACCACGGGCTAAGATATACTTGTATGATTTTAAGCCGTTTTTGAGATACATCAGAATGTTGAATTTGAGTTAAACAATGTTTGTGAATGTATATGAAAATTATAGAAAATATGTATTTTATATATTATTTTATGTTAAACATAACTTATATGTAGTATAATATACACATATCATTTGGTGCGCAATCGTGTTGTAATTAGTCGGGTCAAAAAAGGAAAATTGCACAATCGTGTTACAGCCCCTTAACACAGGGGGTTAATCACCGATGGTATAATGGGCGATTGTCAACTCCGCCAGAATACCGGTTAGATAAAAAGGTAACCAAAAGGTCTAATGTAAACTCCGCCAGTTTTCTTTTCTTACCTATAGTTGGTTTATGTAAACTCCGCCAGTTTTATTTTCTTACGTGCTCAGTGCTCACAGTGTAACATGCCTTCTCACATTAAATATGTTGATCAATTTGCGATGTCATACGTCATACTACAAATGCTTGTGAATCCTTTCACAGTCATCTAAAAAATTAATTTTATAAATGTCACCCTAATGTTCACATTTTTAGTAAAGTTCTTATCGAATTTCAAACCCAAACTTATATAAAATTAAATGGCATATCTCAAATAAATAAACTAAAAAATTCAAAAAAAAAATAACAGTGTTACAGAATGCTATAAATAGGTACACTTATGGGTTAATATTAGACTTAGAATATATACAAATTGTTTCGCATCATTTAAATTTACATAATATATAACATAACTACATATTTTTGGATTATGATACCTAACGATTATTAATTATTATTATGAAAATTACGAATTTTTTTTAATAATATATTATATTAATTTTATACTGTTATTTGATTTTTTTCACTGGCGGAGTTTACATGAACCCAATTTTATCTGGTCTTTTTTTCTGGCTGAGTTTACACTAAAAAAGGTACTTGTGGCTGAGTTTACATGCGCCCGGTATAATACTTAGGTCCCTGATAATTTTAGCGGAGTATGTCAATTGTATCCCAGACTCAGGTAAATGATTTTGTTCATACCTTTTCTGTGTTCCGATTGCGTTCTATTGTATAGTAGGCAAGCGTTAATGTGACACATAAATTAACATATTAAATGTAATATATTTTTCACATATAGGGTGCAGATATATTTAAACACGAATTAGTTTTTACTTGATGAGCAAAGTATTTAAAAAAACAGGAATTTATTGATAAATAAATAAACAATTTAAAAAATAAAATTAAAACCCCTTTACAATACTTTAAAACTATTTCACTTAAAACCTCTTTTTTAAAATGACGTATCACTGACTAGAATTTATTATTTAAATTATTTATTCCTATAGATTTGGACTTTTTTTATTCATTTTTTCCTAGAATTATACCAATGTATTTAATAGTCATTACACAAATCATGTTAAAATAGTGTAATTTAAATAATTTAATGCTTATATATTATTATACAATAGGACGCAATCGGAACATAGAGTAAGAAAGGTAAGAAAAATAATTTTACCTATTCGAGTTGTGGACGAAATCGACACACTGAAAAGATATAAAAGGTTGAAACGGGACGCGATCGAATGACGCCCAATTTTAGGTACTACAAAAAATACTACCCTACTTTTGTAGGGTCCTGAATTTTATAGGTAAATACAAATATACAATACAGGTAATTGTAAACTCTCCCTATTTTAATGACCTGTAAACTCTCCCAGGTTTACTTCAGTACTACCTGACGGGCATATGTAAACTCTCCCGAGTAGTAATTATAAATCATAAGTAAAATAGCATAAGTAAAAATTTTTTTTTTTATTTAACGAAAAGCTGTGAAGTTTGGAAAAGTCAGTTATTGCAGTTTGGATAATAGAGGGTTCGATTAACAAAGGTTCGGATAATCGAGGCTCTACTGTATTCTTTTACAAAGTTAAAATATATTTTTTTTTGTTAATAAAAGACTTATTAATAATACTTACTAGAATAATTTATTGTGACGCTCCATATAGTAAATTTAAACGGAAAAATGTGAATAAGATATTTCTATTTCTGTCCTATTCGTCATCATTTTTTTGAAATTATATGTTTTAAAAAATGTTAAAAGTTTTTTAAAAGTTTGGTTTGATTAAATATAAATTTTGAATGTTCGGTTCCAATTGATGAAACAAAATCAAATTTTTATAAATTCGTTAAATTTAATTTAAGTTTGGCTTAGGTTTGGTTCGTCTTCATAAAATTATAGTTTCTATTATTTCTAGTATACTAACTCATACATAAATATAAAAAGCCACTTACAAGTTATAATTTTGTATGTCTTCTTCAGATAAATTAACACAAAAAACTGAACATTTCTTATAAATAACAACCTCGCGAATTAAGTTTTGGCTATACTTTATCGTATTCATTCTCGTTCTGTAAAAAATAATATGAGATTCTAATACAATGTCCACATTTATAGAGTATATTATTTATAATAATATTTTTAATGATCACTGTTTTTGCATGTGTACAGTTATTTAGTATCTAATTAATATTTGTATTTGGTACCAAATAAAATATAATTTTAAAGAAATATTTGTAAACTGATTTAACATTTTAAATAAAAATAATAACAATCAATTTAAATTAATAAAATGAGCAGAAGGCGTGCAATAGTACACACAATACTAAGCATAGAAATAAAAATAATATTTGGATAAAAATATAAAATAAGATATTTTTGTTAATATCATATAATATTATGTATTTAATATTTTACTATAGTACTATTTGGCAGAATTTCTAATTGGGCACTCTTAGGTTTCTGACATGACCGGTAGAGGGACGCTCGTGTCTAAGTTTCGAACCGGCGCGCCGGTGCGCGTTAGGACCGACACCTTAGTCCGCTCGGCCACTCCGTGCCCCATTTTTATCAAGTGTACTGTATTCTGGAAAATAATCAAACAATATTAAAAACGTCCTGCATTTTGTTTTAACATCCTCTTTTTTACTAATTATATCTATAGACTCAAAATAGTTACAGTCAAAAAATTTTTTTTCTAATAATCTAAATAAAACAAGGTTTTTTGTAAGTAGTTAACATTGTAACTAAAAAATCAAAATAATTTATTAATATGATACCTTTTTTATGGACTGTTTAAGTTCAAATTTGAACATCAAATGATCGAAAATTTGAAAATTATTTTGTGGTTAAAAATGTATAAATTGATCATTTTTTATAGCTTAAGATTGAAAATTTAAAAACAAGGCTTATCCTGAATATTTAATGTTGTAACCAATAAATCTAAAAAATATATTTACATGGTTGATTTTTATAAACATTCAAATTTGAACGAAATTAGATATTTAAATGAAGAATAACGATGTTAGTTATTTCGTTGTAATTTAAAAATATTTTTCGTGGGTGATTGAAACTTTTAAAGTAAGTTATTAACATTATATTTTTATAATACAGATTCATTTTATTTTATTTTTATTTTTTTGCATCAATACGGAACAAGCCCAAAAAACAACAGTGTAATAGTGAAACAGTTAAATTATTACAAATGTGGTAAATAAATAATATTAAATATAAATAAATTTTTTTTTATAAATAACTAATATACAATTAGATTGACAAATAGGTGTCCTAAATCTCAGTGCTCATTAGGTGAACGATTGATGAATTGTTAAGATAGTTGGCTGGAAATATAGGGTTATGGAACAGGGCATGTGAGCTGGTGGAAAGGAAAAGTACTTTGAAATTAACGAATGATAAGAGTCTGGAGAAGTCAATTTTACTGGTTATGAGTTTAGATAGAAATCTATGTATTATCGCATGTCTGCGATCTGAAAATTAAGATATGGAGGAAATCTTGAGCTAGTGAGTAATCGTGTAGAGGACAGGGGATATTATGCCTAAGCGCAACAGCACTATGGAATGTCTATTTGGACTCATACAGCCATTTTTCAGTCTTGCGGTGACAGAATCGTTCAAAACACTAACGTATTTGAGGATAGGGTGTACAAGTTGCATTTTAGAGTTTTGAGGGATGCTGAATGTTCGGAATCACGAGATAATCGATGTATAAACCTAACAGTTGAAAACCTTACAACATGATATCTATATGTGTCTTATAGGTGATTCTGTGTGAAGGTAAATCTAAAGTCACGAATAAAGTAATTTCTTATGTGAAGGATGTGTTGTTAATTTTATAAGTGAAAGATACACTACAGCGTATCCGTAGGAGAGTAAAATTGAATGTATAGCAATTAAGATTGTTTAGAAAGAGTTTAAATGACTTGCCCCAGGCAACTAATCTGTTAAAATCCTTTTAAAGAAGGTGACAGTCAGAGATTAAGATGACACGCAGGTAAATTTTCATATCATTTGAATTAATTAGGAGTTTGGCATAACGGAGCACCGAAGAGGCAGAATTTATGGTCAAAGTAAACATGACAGAATTAGGCAAAGCATTTTTATTTAATTCATATAGCTGAGTTATACGTGTTCATTTTACATTTAGTTTGATTCCATCATTACAGGTCAGCCAGCTTAGTGAAATAATAAATATACATAATATACATATTATCCAAATACTTGGAAGGCACAATAAAGATGCATTAAAAATCATCCCCCCATATTTTAATGGATAAACTTTTGATGTGCGCACAAAAGGCTTTGAAAAATAAGCCGAAATGCATGTGAGGGTACTGCATGCACATTATTCTGTAAAATTCCTAAAGAGAAATCGTTGTACATAATAATATTTGACGCGTCTTTTTCGGTCTTCAAAAGAATTTATTATAGCCGACGCCATGTGGCTTTAACGGCAGATGTTTTTTCTTCTTTGTTACGATTTTAATAACATTTATTGTCCGTATTGCAGAGGCTGTGTTATTATTATTATTATTATTATTATATACCCTATAAATTATAATGGTTCGTTCGCCGACAATGATAATATATTTTAAAACCTAATGTTTAATCTTGACATGGGTTTAAGCCACAGCAGGTATTCTTTAGAAATCCCAAAGTGAAATCGCCGTATACACAATAATATATGATACGTCCTTGGGTTGCTGACGCCATTGTAGGTGTATCGGCAGATGTTTTTCATCTTTGTTATAATTTTAACGACATTTTTTGTTCATGTTGCAATGTCTGAGATATTATTATTATTATTATGCACCCTTATAATGGGTTTTGTACCTACGATGATAATATATTTTAAAACTTCATTTTTACGCCTATACTACGATGTTGGTTGCTTACAAAATATACATCATCGCCAAGATTCTGAAAATATAAATGATAGTTATAAGAAGGTATTTCATATGAAACCAGTAACTGGATGGAGACGGTATATTATAATAATACGGTATTATAATATCTATTAGTATTGTTTAATTACAGATTATTATTTGTGTTACTATCGTATATTAAATGTTTAAAATATGTTTGGATTTTTTAGAATACAATTTAAACAAGGCAGTGTACGGGAAAATTCCTCCAAAGGTTTGCTTAAAAAATGTACACCCCCTCCAAATTAAAAATTTGCGGCAATATTGGGTATAATACTACCTACGCATATTACGCGTTCCACGAAAGATAAGAGGAATTAAATTCCTTAATAAATGTAATTAAATATGTGCGAGTTTAATGCATAACACGTTTAGTATTCTATATATCGTATTATAGTTGTATGTGAGTTTTATATTGTGGTGAGATATGAATAGATAAATAAATAAAATAATATTAACAAAAAAACAAAATAATTAAGGAAACATTTCGCTCGAGCTCAACGTAGCTTAAAAATAATTTCAACTCACTATACTAATGCCAGGTAGTCCAGGTGTAAATTAATAACACAATCCCAGAACAAAATATCTCCCAAAAATACCCCGGGTAAAAAAAATATAATAAAATATATATATGGAAAAAATATTTCTCCTATACAAAATTTGTAGTTAAAAAATTTCTCGGAAATAGGAAATAACTTAGTTATAAAATCAATAAATAAATAAAATCGTTTTAAGTTACTACTAATCTATATATATATATTTTTTAATACCTAATAATATTATCTAATAAGCTAAACAATTTGAATTAATAAATATATTAAAACTTTTAAGTTGCAACTAGAGTCCTGTTCATAATTTTATAAAAAATATTTAATAATTTAAAATTTGAATAAATAAATAAACAAAATCTTGTAAGTTGCTACTAAAATGTTCATAATTTTATAAAAAAATATCTAATAATCGAAAATTTTAATTAATAAACAAATAAAATCTTGCAAATCGCAATTAACTTGTTCTTAATATTAGAATAGTTTAAAATTTTAGATGGTTTGCAATTATTGATCTTAAATACTTCTTACCATTAAAATAAAGATTAAACGCCATTTAAAAGGTCTAACTCTCATAGCTATAGGCAGGAGGTTCACGAGTGCGTCCCAAAATGATCTTATTAATGTTCCTAGTGCGTCCCAAGAAAAAAAGATCATACTTTGACATAGCTCACATGTCCGCACTAGTTCATTTAGAATTACCCAGAGTGCACCACAAGGATTAAAACATAAATTTAATTTTAAACATTCAATTTTTAATGCCAAAAAACACGAAGAATACGATTCAGTTTGTTTATTATTAATACCTGAAAAACAAATGTAAACTCCACCGATTTCATTTTATATTTATATTTTAATATTATTGAAGTACATTTATTTATATATATGGATAGGTACTATTATATATTTATACACTTATTTAAAAAAATGTATAATTAACAATTATTATCAGTAGTTGGTTTATAAAGTAACATAATTTACGTAATAGAATTGGTTATAGCAATGTTTATAGCTATTATTTATCATATTATATTTCATAAATTAAACTAATTACGATATTTTCAAAACTGCGGAATACTCTTAATTTTCACATCACCACTTTTCTTCAACAAACTTTAAAACCGTTTGCTTATACTAAGTATAACTTAAATAACTTTAAGTCTTAAAGTTATTTAAACATAGCAAAACTTTTCCACGTTCGCTGACTATTTCATTTAGTATATTCATCTCGAAATCAACGGATGAACTTAAATGTTTCTGGTAAAAAAATATTAACGGTGGAATTTACATGTAATAAATCCAACCCTAAAATCGACTATCTAATAATTGTTGGAATTTTAATCCTTGGAATAAACCTACCAAAATTATTAGCGATATTATTGTGGAAACACTTGGCTTATTAAAAAGGTACAATAGACTCTGGCTTTAGGGCGACGCCCCTATAGGCATAGGTATTCTTTTTTTTAATTACCGAGTAATTTGGAGATAAGGAACCGATACTCCGGCAATACGATGCAACAGCTCACCGCCTGGTGATCGCAGTTACTAAATTTACTTTTAAAAATTCCTAGTATTTTGAAAATATTGTCTAATAGCGACTGTACTATAATATTATTATTATTATTAAATAGATATTTTGTGTATGAGATAATAATATAATATACTGGATATATTTGTTATCGAAGATATTTTTTCCCTGATATATATTTTTCCAAAGGAATTTTGTCCGGTCACCGATAACACGAGTACCTAGCAGTTTTAGTATGCTGTATCGCCGAAATAACTACCGCCCTCTGGCAGTTCGTTTTGTATTGAAAGCGGTGCGCTAAAGCTATGTTGCTAGACTTCGCAGTTCGCACCACATTTTAATGGTGTTCCATACCTTTTACATAGATAATAATTCATCTGCTAATAGGTAAATTCATATGTAACCTGCAGTAAGAAAGCACTAAAATATAGTTTTTTCGAGGTACCTACTGTTAACTAGATGATTTAATTTTTGTTTTTTAGATACCTAGGACCTACTAAACTATTACATTATTTTATAAAGCAATGCCATGCTTACCAAACTTAATACTATATTATATTTCTTTATGTTAGTCCAGACTCCAGAGTTAAGTATCTAGTTAGTTACACTACTTGACTTATAATAGTTGATAGTAAAACATTATTTTACTCAATTTTCTTAAACCAATTCTGTGCTAGATGGAAAACCCAACAAATAATATGGCATGTTGGAAAACATTTAAGTAAGTATACTGATTTATGAGCGGCAATTTCAAAATCTGAATAAAATTTAGTATTAAATAATTAATAAATAATCTCCATATACACACCACACCAAAATTTATGGATATTTATAAAAATGGTAAACTTGGACAAACTAAAGTTCAAACGGTGAACATATGAACTGCATAAATTATTATAATAATATGTGGGTGCGTACAGATGTTATATGCACTGTCTATTTTTCGAACTATAAAATATTACAATAATATATTATAATAACATTATGGTTTGTATAATTAACATGAATAAAATCATTTTTTTAAACTATTCTGCTACAGTTGAAAAGTTGAGTTTCCACTAAGCAATTTTCACATTCATGAGATGTTAGTACTATTTTTGATTTCTATAATACTCGGAGTTGCATTGAAATTATTGAACACTAGTGATGACTGCAAAGAAGATCCGAAAAACTCCAGTAAAAAGATAATGTATGCCATCAGCATCCCAAAACCCTATGAAAAAACAGTCAAATAAATAGTGCATATTATAGTGTGTTACGCTATAGTCAATATCCTATATCGCCTGTATATATTATAATTTATACTACATACTATAGAACATATTTTTGTTTATTTATATAATAAATATGTAAGCAGTTTTAAAGTCTGAAATTTAAACTAATATAATCAAATAACAATTATGTTAAAAATATTAAAATTTAGTGTTAACTAAATAATTGTAACTTATTTAATTGTGTTTAAGATATATATAATCGATATAATAATAACATATATAGGGCCTGACGTGGCGTTATGATTGACCACAGTCATTAATGTGTACTGAGGTCAAGCATCGTACGGCGTCGCTAGCTCCCGAATGGGTAACCACCCGAGTTTTTAACAACGAATCCTTGTCCTCACATTTACACGGCTCTTCGACCAACCGTGACCCCCCCCCCTCCCTAAATACTAATGGCCATAGTTGCCGATACTTAAAATCAATAAAAAAATAATATTAATAATAACATTTATATAATATATTTTAGTTACTTACAGCATAGAAGAAAGCTATATTGATATTTATCATTCCATATATTTGGAATTTCGAACTTATTGCGTCTAATTGATTTTGAAATAGAATGATCTGTAATGCATTTATTAAGATAATTATGATTAGTAGGTAGCTACGGAATTACTGAATTAATTAGATTTAAAAGTAAAATCAATTGGTAATACTCGTAGGTAGGTATACAGTCATGATTACACGGATGTATTTATAAATCTTTAACTTTAAATTATTGTTTTAAAAGTATAATCAATTATTGCATTCCGAACTAACAATACATTTTTAAAGGTTTCCTTTTACAAACAAAATACTTAATCAAAAATGTTTTGTATAATTATTCAATTTATGAAGACATTACAAATTAAAATAGTAGCGTCTGTTGATAGGAAAACAATTTATTATGAAAAATATAATTGATTATTATCGTACATTGATATTTTTAATATTTAAGTATTTTATATTACTGCTGATAATAATAATTAAATAATAACTTTAAATTTTGAAAGGAGCGAAGTAGTGTTGATTTTAAATTATGTGTATTATTTTCGTCTAGTAGTTGATAAGTAGTTGAATTAATGCTTCCAATTACTTTATCAGTATCTTTTCTATTGAGAAAGTGAATCTAATTAGTATTTTTGAAAATCTCCAATAATCGTTTTTAAAAGTGTTAGGAAAACAAAAAAAAAATAAAGGAAAACGGAATTTTTACACTTAAGTGGTTTTTAGACAAAATCGACTTTGTTTTTTTTGGTGTAACTCAAAAAAAAATTGCTGTAGATACATGAAATTTTCACCAAATGTTTTTATAAAAATGTTCTATACACCATACAATTTTCAATATATTTTGACTTTTTTTGAGCTAATTATAGGCATAAAAAAATTTACGGTATATATATTTTTTTTTTATTATTGTCGATAAAAATGTTTTTGATTTATCAAAAGAGTTGAAAAATTAATACAAGGTTCTTCGCATAACTTATGCTAAGTTAAAATTAAATAAAAAATTGCTAAACGTATAAGCGTCTAAAGTTAGAATTTCGACAAAATACGTAAAAATCACAAAAATGCTATACGTTCTGCATCAATATTATTATTATACGATTCAATGTCATCATTGTATACATATTATAATTCTATTACCAAAACTGTAATATTCATGTTAAAATTTAAAGAATTTAATGAACTTTGGAGTAGAGGTAATTAATTTTTAGTAAACTATTTGTATATACCTAATGTAAAAACTGTAAATTACATTAAGCTTAAAAAAAATCTTTGTAACAACTTAAAAGTGAATACCTCGGGCATTAATCTTCTGCTGGTGACTGGATTTAATGTTAATGTAAGCCGGCTCAATGAAATCCGTATAGGTATAATCTATATAATATTTTAAATAATTATATTTATTAATCACGGTTAACAACTTTAATATTGAATAAATATAATATTTAAAAGCTAATTAAATATAGTACAAACTAAAATTCTAACGTTATTAGCTTACACGTATAATTGACGTATCTGAAAATCTGCAATATGTCAACTCGTTAGAGGTTTAGACTTTAGAATATTAAATATCTATATTATTATACTTTAATATATCTTCCTTACTTGTCAAAATTTGTTTGAGCATTAAATACAATATTAAACTTGAAAATGTAATACAATGTTTTTCATAACTTGCAGTACGTGATAATTAAAAAAAAAGTTGAGCGTTTATCTCTAATAGTTTTTTATAAGCGTCTAAAGTTAAAATTTCGACAAAATACGTTAAAATCACGAAATTATGCAGTTTTTTTAATTAGGAAATTGATAAAAAATTTCTATTTAAATCTAAGATTTGAAAATTCTACACAAGATTCTCTATATGTTTTTCTACCTTTCTAAAAAATAAAAGTTTACCGGAAACTCAACCTAATTTTTTATGAGCGTTTGAAATCATTAATGATGATTAATGGCAATATAATTAATATAATATAAAATACCTATCCTAGGCTGACAGACCGTCTCCTCTCAGAATCATTTTTCGTATACAATAGTATATCATTGAATACAAATCTAACACCATCCATAACAGTGACCCACTTGTAACCTACTGTACAGCAGAGTGACATCTACTTGCCACCTTTTTTTGTCGTTTTAATTGCATATTTAAGCAAAGCAATTTGCGCTGTTGGTTCTATTCTACAGGGTGTTCCAAATTTGAAGTGACAGCAGATTTCACTATGCAATATGTCACATATAATTTGGAACACTCTGTATACTATACATTTTATATAAATGTAATTAACTTGACCCGTCATGAACTACGATGGTTTTTTCTCCATAATTAATTTTTTTTCTGTTTTCAATAAAAAAAGTTGTTATATTATTTTAAATAAACCCAAATTATACTTTACATCAACCAAGTAGTGAATTATAAGCATATTATTCAGTTATAATATTAAAATGTTACCAATTACTTGTAGCGAAAAAAGAAATTCAGATAAGTCCATATTATACTATAAAAACTTTACTTTAACGAATAACTAAAATGAACTAATCTGTAGATTATTGCACCCACTTGTAAGGAATTTGTTTTTTTGTTTTATTTCCATTAAAAAGTGCATTTTCAAATATAGTGGAGTCTTCTAGTTTTTGCAGCAAGTCTTTCGAATACTTAGCTCATTTATATTGTTATATTTAAATATTGAATCAATTCCTCCCGATACATTCTTGTATATGTATAATAACTAGGGAACGGATTTATATGTAAATGCATATTTTTATTAGAAGAAGATATTAAAAATTTGATAAGAAATGTCCACAATTTAAATAATTCTTATTAAAATAACTCAAATTTTATTTTACATATTTTTATTAGAAGAAGATATTAAAAATTTGATAATAAATGTCCACAATTTAAATAATTCTTATTAAAATGACTCAAATTTCATTTTACATATTTTTTATATATTTAGTTATAGTTACATATTTTTACATATTTCACTAATTTGTAATTACTTTTAAACATATTTTATCTTTTCATCATTCATACTTTTTCAAGCCATGTGCAGCGAACGAAAACCGCCATTAATCGGTATATTTTCGTGGTTTATACTTTAAGTTGTTATCTTGCTCGTGCCTTCCGGATCCAGAAACTTCTATGGCTATTGGAAAAGCTCAAAATATTATGCAAAATTTAACATTGAAAAATAATTAAATTTTTTTCGTAGTGAATTTTAGTTTTATTACCCATGCAATTGAAAAAAATCAGAAACAAAAAATATGTCCTTAAATGATAGTATGGAAATTGTCGAATCAGCGAAAAAAAAAATTAAAACTAGTAAGTGGACAAATAGAAGATGTTGTAAAAAAAAAAATTCATGCTGTTACAGAAAAAAATCCAGCCTATATTGGTTTCAAAACAATCAATAAAATACATATGGGCAGACACACTTCTAAAACTTTGGAATTAACGCTTTCAGATATTACGAGCTTGAAATATGCTCCAATTAAATCGGTTGATGTGGAACGATAATTTAGTTGTTTTAAAAATATTTTGAGACCTAATAGGTGACATTTAACATTTAATAATTTAAAAGAAATTGTAATTATTCAATGCAACACATTATTTTGATATTTTTATAATTTTATTAAATTAATTTTTTCTATAAATGCATTGTACTTATACAGAAATAAAACATTTTTTCCCACATATTTTGATTTTTTTTATCACATAAGTATTTTATAAATTATACTTCCATATCTTTGTATTTTTATTACATATAAACCCGTTCCTTTAAAATAACTATAGTATACAATATTTATTATTTCGATGTATGCACTAAATATAGGTGTTGTGCGTGGACCTCACCATTTTCGTGATGTAATACTCGCACGAGTGCAGGTACCACAACCGGACGATTCGCATACCCCAATAGCCCGAGTACAGGACGGTGCTCGCGTACGTGATCGTCGTGCGTTTGTCCCACATGATGTACGTCAAGTGGTACGTCACCTCGGACGTGTAGAACACGATGCGACACACGCTGTCGATCATGTTCAGCAGCAGCGGCAATTGGAATGCGTGGTTGACGCGCGAAAACGTCTCGGTGGTCCTCAGGTGCGCGGACCTCAGGTGCCGGATGTCCGACACGCCGAAAGCCGGTATGCCCAGGTTGGCCGGATGTCCGGCCGTGGGGATCGCCCAGCATCTCCACCGCGGGTGCTCGGCTTTATGGACCAAGTCCTGTACGTCCTCGTGGATCCGTTTCAGACGGACGCAAAGCGTCAGGCACGTGACGTAGAAAAACTGCTCGACCACGATGCAATCGATGTTGGACAGGAACGAGAACAGGCAGATAAAGTATTGATTATTGAACCTGCAGCAGTCATGAAAAACGTCAACTAACATTACATAATATCATTTAATTAATATTTTCTGAATTAAATATATTGATTGAGATGAAAAATAAAAAACTGTTGATATTGTATAATAAATCTTATCAGCCTAAAAAAAACAATACAAATGTACCTAACATATTCTAAGACCAAGTATGCAGTAATGTACTCTACTTACCCAAGATGGACAAAATTTGTGAGAGGTTTTTTTTGTTTTAACTCTACTTGTTTGTTATTGATTGATAAAGCCTATTATTATGATGACTATTAAGATAAATAATCTTATATTTTACTCTATTTAACCGACCACGTCAGTTTATAAATAGTGTACCTACCTATAGGTATTATGTACGATATATAAAACAATTTAGATACTGATTTCCATTTATATTTATATTTAGTATTGATTTCAATATTCGTATGCAAAAATATACAAGAAAATATATTTTCTATTCAACTTGGCATGAGTCATGGGACACAAATACACAATATTATCCAGAATTAAGCCAATCTTTTTATCTAAATATTTAATAATTCGAATACATTTGTATTTGGAATATTCCTTAACATGTGTTTAAATTAAATTGTACTTATAATTATAATCTTAGTCTTAGGGTATTATTATATTATTATTATTATTATTATAAATAAAAACTCATTGGAATAATGCTCGGACTAAAGGAACAAAATAATATGGTAATGCGTATCCTGTAGACATAATAACAATATACTACAATGAACTATGAACATGCAGCATATGCCGACAAATCGGCACGCTTACCTGGACGTGGACAGCACGTAGTAAATGCCGAACTCGTAGGCGACGAACGCGACAATGGTGAAAGCCTTGAACGGTGGCCAGGCGTGGCCATCGCCGCGGTGGACGCGCGGCCGGAGCAGACACTCGCCGACGAGCGCCACGACCGACGGCAGCGTCATGTGCACCTGGCACAAGGCGGCCGTCGCGGACGTAGTAAACGCCATGTACACGTACAGCTCGTACACGTTCACCGGTGACGTGGTGGCCAGCTTCTTGTCGAGCCCCTGTCGGTTACGGTCGCCACCCGGGTGCATCCGGTACAGCGATCCAATGACGGACGTGGCGGCCGACCAGAACAACACCACGTGCGTGGCCTTCAACGCCGCGCCGAACCAGTGCAGGCGAAACCTGTGCGGCGTGGACCGCGACACTGTGTACGGGAACACGCCCAGAGCATAGCCAAACGCCCGCAAAGGCCCATCAAGCGGTACTGTGCCGGTCATCGCGTTGCGATAATTCGGGACGATTATATATGACCCGACCCTGCAATGTATTACGATTTATGTCTTGATGTTTCCACTGTCCGGGAAAAACAAGAAAAACAACTTTAAAAGATCCGAATGAATACTATGCGCACTGTGAAATATGAATACGTACTTACTAATCAGTATACTTTTAAAAATCTGCTTAAAACTGTTTTTAACTTCGTGTGAAATAAAAATGATTAAACAAAAATCTATAAGTATTAGGTATTTAAATTCACGCATTTTGGCGTTTCCGCGATTGATGTAAATCGTAAGCAAAATGACCTATCTCTACATTATGTGTATATTGTATGTGAGAAGTTTATTATCTAACTATTATAACTTTTAAAAAATTTTAAAACCTGTCATTAATTTTTTTTTTTTTCAAATGCAAATTTTTTTTGTAAGATTAGGTCAGAACATGACTTTTTGTGTTTTAATGAAATGTTTTACTATTTTATTTTATGTTTATTTTAAAAATGTTTTAAATGATATTTTTTATTTTTACGAATACCTGTATCATTTAGAATGGGAAAAATTAAACATAAATTTATCTAGATATAAATGTATTTAATTTTCATCTCTATCTAGATAAAACTTAGTATAACCATTTTAATCATAATCTAGATAAAATGGAATATACAGTTATCTTTATCTTTATCTAGATAAATATTAGTTTTCTATTTCCAACACTAGTTGAAAGTTTATATATTACTTGGACCACGAGAACCAAACGAGTGACTTGCTAGGAAACCGTCGATTAAATAAGAAAACGAAATTTTTTTCCCTTTTTTACATTCTGATGGCGTCCTATTGCAAAGTAAGAATACGTTAAATTATACTGTTTAAAGTATTATGAAGGCTTGTACAATAATATTGAATTGAGATTGGAATATTTACAAATCCAAACATTGTACATAATTTATCATTATTATCCATCTAACATTTAAAAGTTGAAGAATTTGTGCACACTGCACATGAATACAAATCAGTCAAATATTGGATTATATTGTATAATTAAAAATACATTTCTTTGTCGGTGTTATTAAACAAAAATAATAATAAAAAAAACATTATAATTAGTATTAATTAATATATATAGTTATTATATTTTGCCAAGATGATTATTTTTGAAAAATGAATAGACTTAATTAAAATATTTTTGAGATACTGTAAAGGGGATAACATTTTTTTTTTAATTGTTTATCTGTAAATCAATAAATTATTGTATTTTTAAATAGTTTGCTTTGCGTTTTAAAAGTATTAAATTTTGACTTGGCGTATTTAAATAGTTCTGCTCGCCGCATGTTTACCCCTGCACAATACAAATTATTAACGGACACACTGCATATTTTTAATTTACCTGACTTAGGGACGCAATAGAAACGCCGAAAAGGTAAAAAAAGGTCGAAATGGGACGCAATCGGATGACGCTTGACTTGTCACTCCCGTCAACGTGTAACACCAGCTCTGTAACATTTCCAACATAACATGAAAATTAGAATTTTTTTTATAAAATCGTACTTTGTCACAATTCTGGTGAAAGAATAAATAACACGTGATTTACCACGAACTCAGCTAAATTATAATGGAGGTCGACAAATTATTTTATGCACTTTTTCTATACTCAACAACGTATGGAGTCCACGTGATGATAATACATTATAAATTATAATTTATAATATTAAACATAGTTTACCATTTGCAATCTCGCTCGTATAAGATTCGTTAACTAAAATATTAAAAAATATTCGGCCCTTGTCGTCTAGACGAACTAAGTTGTACGACGACGGTGATCATCGAACTGGACAATATTACAATATGGCTGTTTAGTTTTAAGGACGTTTTCGAACATAATATTATATTAATATATGACTTGATCTACCCTGACATTATAGAATGCTATCATAATATTATAATATTGTCGTTTTCGCGTTTTGGGTCTATTATTATGCCGTTGCGAAGTGTTATTTCATTATTGAACCCATAATAGATTCGATGCTATTTGGACGGACAATAATACGCTCAATAATGACCACCGTTGTCAAACATTTCATGCATTTGAAAAAAAAACCACTAATGTCACGCTATTGAAAAATGGGTACCTATTATCTGCATTTTAATGGACGCTCCAAACTGCATTATTTTAATGCCCGTCAACCTTTTAAATGTTTAACCACGCAATACTACTTCATGGTGGCAACTCGTTAGTTTTTTTTTTTTAATAACACACCATACGATGTGATCCTTTATAATGGTTTCATGATTTTCTTTCAAATATGATTATCATTGCATGCTACCTATATATAATTATTTATGAACATTAGTATAAATATATAGTCATTTTAAAGTATACAGTGAACTTATGGTTAAATATAAGACAAATAAGTTTTCGTATTGAATCGTTTACACCCATACAGTTTTTAAACATTTACACCAACATATGACAACGTATCAAATTTAAACAAAAAGTTTAATAAATACCAAAAACAATAAAAGAATATTGGTTTCTAAAGTACAGCGTATAATATGTAATACATATTATATATAATCTTCCGGAATGCTACGTAATTCGTTGATATTGATGGTAGTACAAAGCGCATATTTCAATACATAAATTATAAATAGACACATAACGTCAGAATACGTCAACAATAATATTTTGTAGATACTCTTCAAGTTTCAAAATGCTTTCAATCATAAACTGATGAATAGAAACTGTAAAATTTGATAATGATATGACAAGAATTGACACAAATCTATTGAGTTCTTTTATTTTTTAACAAAATTGTTTCATTTAAAATTTTTAATTGTGTCAACTGTTAAAGGATATATTGTATGAGAAGTTTTAACAATTTAGAGAACAATTTAAAAATGTATGATATTGTGTATACGTTTTTAAATTGTTAAATAAATAAAATATATACTTTGAAAAAAAATAGTATTTATCATTATATTGTATGTAGTTGAAAGAAACTCTAACAATTGAAATAATAGATATTACAATAATTATTGTCTCGTGTTCGTATACCATTGTCTATAACATTTCACAATTTGAGAATACTTTCAAAATCTCTTATAAACTTATGTACCTATTTTAATTAATTTGTATGTATGTATATCAGTCACATACGTATTCTAATGTAAAATATACGTTAAAAAATACGATAGATTATTATTATTATTTATTGATTATAATTATTATTTTAATATTTGAAATACAATTTTGTCAGGTTAGAATACAATATAGATAATAGTTTAATCCTTAGAATTAGGAATTTTCGTGGTTGTTATGGACATTTTAATAATATACTTGCTGAAACACGAAAATACTATATAATAGATGACTACTATGTAATAGAAGACGGTATATTATGTATAGCCATTGGTGTGCGCAGGATTTTGTGTCGGGTGTAGCATACATTTTTAAATGGCCCTAATGAACAATAAGCAGCCCACTTATTTCCTTAATATAGGCCAGAGGTGGGCAACTGAAAGTTACTTGAGGGCCAATTTTTAGAAAATTAAAATCTAGCGGGCCATAGAAAGCATAGAGAGCAAAAAAAAAAGATCATTCAAAATCTGCATTTTTTTTAATTTAGCATTTATTTTATTTATGGTGTGAATATTAACGATAAATAAAAAAAGGTTATTAAAAATAATTAAATTAAATATAAAATATAAATAATATTACTAAATACAAAAATAATAATAACACAAAAATAGTTATTAAAAATAATTTAATTAAATATAAATTAAACTATTACTACTTGTTTAATGTGAGTTTTGAGGATGTGTGATTGATGTTGATGTTAACACGGCAAAATCAACTAATATATACGTCACTATAATAAAGGTAATATAGGACATTTAGACATATTGTGTTGTTCAATACTAGATAACAATTAGTACATCGATAAGATAGAGTATAGACTATAGATATAGAGTATAGACGATTAACTTTAAAATGTTATGATGTAATTTGAAAATGTAGCCCGGGCCAGATAAAAAAGGTTCGGGGGCTGGATGCGGCCCGAGGGCCTCCAGTGGCTCACCTTTGATATAGGCTATAGCCCCCCATATAAATTCAGAAAACACTATAACATGGATAATACTGCAATATACATGCCATATATAACATAAAAGACTATTAGGTATACATAATTTTTAATAATTTAATTTATCGTAATTTATCAATATACCTACTGATAAGAAAATCTACTAATTTACTATTACACAATTTATCTTTGGGGTCAATAAGATATAATATTTTACAACATAATAAATGTAAATAGTAAGTACCTATATAGGTGCATTCATAATAAAAAAAAATATTTTGAAAAACAAATTAATAACTAGCTTCTTCTTCATTTTTTTTTTTAATTGAACATTGCAGCTTCAGCTGTATAGGCCATTAGCTTTGTTTTATTTTTACAATATTACAGTATTTGTGACTTATAAGTTAATTAGCTTCTTATAAATATATTATTATGTTAATAAAACATTCATAAATTTGATCTATTTAATTGTATTTTATTGACCGAACTCAAAGTCGATAAGAAAAAATTCCACGATGAAACATTTTTGAATTAAAATATTTTATGAGACCAGTAGGTATTTCTTTTTAAGTAAGTAATTTAGTTGTATAATCAACCTAATATTTATGTGTGGATACAGACATACAGTTTATAGTTAAAGTAACAAAGTGAATATTAAGTAAAAATATATTTTAATCGCGTCATAATATATCTACATCGCCAGTAAAATTGAAATTGTATTTAATTTTTCGAAAGTCTACAAATCGTTGTTTATAGGTAGGTACATTTAAATTATATGTATACCTACAACACAAAATATATATATATTTTTGGATTCAGAATGAAGCAAGGAAACTGTTGGTAATATACTAATATATTACATTTATATACTACAATGATACGTTTTATTTTTTTCCTGGTTGTAAGTAATCACAAAATGTTTTATGCAGCACATAAATTCATTGGAAATTGACATTACTGTAATACTGATACAATTTGCAGACGTCATGGTAAGAATATCTCAGTAGTTCGATTGAGCATCGCGAGAATGTCAACAAGACGACACAGAAAATCTATATCAGTAAGGGAGGCTTTTAAATAAACTTTTACCAATTTTTAAAGAAATCAAGCTTCACTAGAAATCATTTTCAAATCAAACGTTTTGTCATTGTTATGAAATGTTAGTAAATAGTTGACAACTGCAGCATCGATTGGTACTCCCAACTCTGGTATATTTTTTTTCACAGTTTGATAAATCGTATGTATGTATGTATGTATGTATGTATGTATGTATGTATGTATGTATGTATGTATGTATGTATGTATGTATGTATGTATGTATGTATGTATGTATGTATGTATATTGTATATCATACAATATCCAATTAAATTAGTAATGTATTTTTGGATAAAATCAACTGTAGTTATGACGCTTTTTTTTATAATTGACAGAGTAACTATACATAATATGTTAATGTCACTGCACAGTAAATAATAAAACAAATATTTTACTATCATTTTTATTTTACTGAAATCATTATAAATTGGTATTAAATGTATATATTGTTTAGCAAATAATTTTTGTAGCATTAAATAGTATTTACTGTGATATTTTCTAGGAAAATTTTTAGTTGTATAATATAGTTTAACCGTTTAAGTAAGAGATACCTAGGTACTAATTGTAGTTTAATATTTTAACATATTCTAATTGTAATACCTAATATTAATTTATATTTATCATTAAATATTGATATATCTTGTATATAACATGTAAAAAAACATTTTAGTGAAAATATTTTCTAATTTATAGACACCTACACCATAAGCATTAAGTTATTATAACTATTTATTTATTTCAATTTTATAAAATTATACATAATACATAATTAAATTTTTAATATATGTTTACTCATCAATACTTATATGTAGTCTCTGCAAAAAAGCTTGTGATTGGAATAAGGAGTCTAACTACAATAGCTGATTAGGTATCTAATACAATTTTACACACATTTTATAAACTTAACTGTTAACAAAGTAATAAAAATAATGATTTTTTTCTTTGTTTTTAATATTATTTTATAGCATAATTTACTCAAATAAATGTAAAACAATAATAGTGAATGACATTGTAATGTTTTGAGAGAATAAAAAAGACAGAATGAAGAAACCTCCCAGTGGAGGTATATATAACACAGTCGAATATAAACTAAATAAAAAAACTTATATATTTTTTTCTTATCATTAATTTAAATTTAATATTATTATCAATGAATTTAGTATTATTTAGTAGTTTAATAAATAATTGTGTCCCTCTATTTATACACAATAGTATAATGATTTTCCATTAAGGCTGTTTTAAGTTTAATTAATCTGGAGTTGCCATTATTTTCCCCTCTTGCCATGTACTTATTATAATATATTTATATATTCTTCTTAAGTACCGTTTGATAATAATAATATATTATAGTAAATTGCACATGTTTCGTTGTGCGTAAAATATTTGTGCTGTATGAAACGCATGATTAAATTAGATTTAATCTTAATGTATATCTTTGCGTAATTACGTAAATGTATGGTTTTAAACGTATAAGTAACGCAGCTCAATTATAATAAATTATTTGTCAGTGTTTGTTGCGTTGCTTGTGGAAATGGATGCCATTGAAATCTGATTGAACGCAAAGAACTGTAATAATAGCGCTAAATACGCCAGTGTAGTGCCAAATCCCTGCAGAATAAACGCGAGCTTAGTAATTTAATATTATTTTACATATTATTATGTTGTAGATATAAACATCAACTATCAACCATAAAAAATGCACCATACTTACAGCATAAAACAACGTCATGTTGATATTTAAAACACCAAACAATTCAAACTTGGACTTGATAGTATCAAGTTGGTGTTGAAATAGAATTATCTGAAATTAAATTATTTCCATTTAAAAACATTATTTATTCACATCATATTGAATTAGTATGGACAAAGTAATGAAAACAATTTACTCGAGTTTGTTAAATCTATAATTTAATTGAATTTGTTCGGTCCTCACTTCTAGTTTGTTTACTTATTACAAATCAAATACAGGAATTCACGCATACCTACCTATACTTAAAATAAGTTTGTTCACCTAAACACCGTTGGCTGATTAAATAAAATTATTAAAGTTTTTCAAGAACCTCTAATTACTATCCTCGTATATCAGTGCCACCTGACAATATTAAATAAGAAACTTTTTCTTCTACCCTCGACTTTAATTAATACGGATACCCACAACTATATTATTCTTCAAGTTCCTTATCATCTCTTCTCAAATTATATTAAACCTAATTTTTACTATCAAATTATTTTAAACTTATTATGGGTATACAATATTCAAATAAATTACCTTGCCTCTACCTAATTTAAAAATATTATTATGAGTACCTACTTTGTTTCATATTCAATTTGTACACAGACATTTATACTTTAATGTACTTAAGGTGTAATATATATATATTGTAAACATAAAATTGAGGTATCTATTAAACGTGCAGTGCTTGTACTAAAGTTCTATTTTATAGCTATATTTTTTTCATACGCCAAATGTACCTACATATTATGTATTCAATATGAGTTCGTTTTTTGTTTACTCAAAATATAATATTTCACGTGAAATTGTAAAATTGCATTTTGTTTGGAGTACTTATTTTTGGTATATATACATAGGTATTAACTAATAAGTAATAATTAATAATTTAATGTGGATTCAAATACAATATTGTAGATTGTCAGATTGAAAAAAAAAAATTTTATTTAAGGAGAAATCCATTGTTTATGATTTGTGAATAATAAATAATAAAAAATAATAATTAATAATAATCAATGTGAATAATAATATGTAAAATTAAAAAACATATACATTTAAATCATATTTTTGTAAGACATACGCTTTTATTTTACCCGACATTTCAATGTTTTTTCTTTACCTCGGGCATTAGTCTCCGGCTTGTAACGGGATTCAGAACCAATGAAAGCCAGCTAAGTGATAAACGTATTGGTAAAATCTAAACAAAGCAAAATAAAAATTATGTTAACTTCATGCAATGTCAAATACCATAAAAGATTTATAAATTGAATCTTAAGGAGCCCGGTGCCAATGCCATTTGTTCTTCAAAAACACACTTTATGGAAATAATTATCTGACTCGTAAAAACAATCACGTTATTATTATTTTTTAACTGATAGAGGGAAATATTCTATAGCCCGCATCGATCTTAGTTTTATAATATATTTTAATCTCAAACTTTTAAATAATTCTTTAAAAAAAAAACAATTTTAAGCTTTTTTTACAAATAATTTTATATTATTATTTAAAATAAAATAAAATAAAAATCTGAGTTCAACGCGGGCTGTAAAATATTTTTGTTTATCAATTAAAAAAATTATCCGAAAATATTCAATTGACAATGCGTTATCATCTATATGTCCATGAAGTCATTTACGTCTGTCGAAATGGACAACTAATAATTCGTTATTTGTTGTTCTATTAGTAGAGGGATCTCTCACACTAATAACCATTTACACTCTAACACATTCATAAGATCGTATGATGCCGAAACAATATGTGAATAAGGTTGCCAATAATTTGCTCCTTAATAAATAGCTGGCATCGGGGGCCTTAATATTATTATACAGGTAATCAGGAAAGTGTATAGGAATGCATTTTATTGAAATACAATTATTTAATTTCATATTCCAAAGAAGAATATTATTCGAAATATTTTGGTCTATTAAAATCAAATTTCAGACATGTAGTTTATTAGTTATATATAAACTTATAGCTTATAAGTAATTTAAAGTTTAGATGAGCGGATAGTAATGAACCAACATTTTTCAGGTTACTCCTCTCATTCAAACTGTAAATATGTATAACTATTTACAACAACTAACTGTCAACAATTCAATTTTATATATCGAAGTACTCAAAAAATATTCTACTTTGTTACAAAGACTTAAAAATGCATTTAACCATTAAGAAAAAATTAAAAACGATAAGATAAAATGATAAATAATAGTGAAAAATATAATTTTTTTATAAAACATTTTTACCGTAGGACGCAACCAGTCGCCACTAACCACTCTGCCAAACATACCTTTTTGGTCACGTAATGTTCGCACAGGTACAGGTACCAGAGCCGGATGATCCGGACGACGCAGTAACCCGACCACATGGCGGTGTTCGCGTAGTTTACGTGCTTCTTCTTTTCCCATATGACGATGGTCACGTCGAACGCGATTCCGTACATGTAGACGACGATGCGGAACACACAGTCGAACATGCACAGCGACAGTGGCAACTGGAACAAGCGGTTGATGCGGGCGAACAGTTCCATGCACGCTCGGTGCACGGCCCTCAGGTCACGGATGTCGGCTGCGCTGAACGCGGGTATCCCCATCCGACCGGCCACCGGTCTGCCGCCGCCGCCGCCGCCTCCGCCCGCGGCCACGGACGCCCAGCATCTCCACCGCGGGTTTTCGGCCTTGTGCACCAGTGTCTCGATGTCGTCGTGCAGCGCCCGGAGCCGGAGATACAGTGACACGCACATTAAGTAGAAGAACTGCTCGACGACAACGCACGTGATGTTCGACAGCGGCGGGAACAGACAGATCAGTTTGGCTGAACTGAACGTGAACCTGCAGCAGTAATCACGTGAAGAAAAACAAGGAATTAAAAATTGATGCAACAGAGGAGACACGGAGGAGAGTCTATTTTACCCGAGATGAACTTGCTATAAAAAAATTATAAAACCTAAATGTTATTTGGACTCTTAAATCAGCAATAGCTAAGACCGTATTGCAAAGAAATAAGAACGAGGGAATAATCGTGTATCAGGTGATCAATTTTAAATTTATTATATACTCGGAAAAATCTAAACATTTATGATGTACACGCTTCGTGACTTGTGTTATATAATTATACATTTATATCGTCATTTTAAGTGTATTGTTACTTGGCGTAATGGTTCCAGCACGTGCGCTTATAAAATATATTTGAATATTATACAATTTGCTATATTATCTACCATAAAATAAATGCATCATTAATAATTTAACTAACATTTTCTACTTAAAAATTAATTTAATTTTCATTCAAAATTACTTTTTATCACTTTTTATCACTTTTTATCACTTTTTAAAAAAATAGATGCCCCTAATAAAATGTTGCCACTGTAGATCCGGGCCTATAGGGCTGGGCCTAAATACGTCTTTGAATATAGTACGGTATTATACCTACTACAATAACATGATATACACAACAAATAATTGTAGGTACTCTTAAAAATGAGAAGTTTGGGTCGCCACCGACAAAATAATATAATAATGACGACGCCTTGTTGTACTGACGTTTAGTGTAATATAATAATTTATACAGTTTACCCAGAAATAATATACCATGATCATTGAGCACATGTCTGATCTACAAATGTGGTATCAAACACCTTTTATCTGTACCGACACAAAACGTATACAATGATATTAATTTAAAAAATAATAATCCGTTAAAGCTGGGCATAATTAATATGTCTGGAGGCAATTTTTAAACATTTATTCAATGTACAGTAATTATATATAAATATAGTTTTTATTTTTATTTTATTCTGACTGCAGTAACTCGGGTTATTAGCCAAATTATATATTGTTAATATTTACATTTTTTTAGTATTTATAATAGATAGTAGGTACATAAAAGAAATACATTTCCTTAGATAAATTATGTTGTATTTTGATACTATAGGCTTAAAATTTAATTAGAATGTTGCATTTTGTAAGAAAGTCAATATGATTTTATTTGCGTTTCCCTAACTATATGTGTCCCTCGTTCTTGCTATTTGGATACTTCCAGCCAACTGTTGTCATTCGATACAATGTGCGATTTTATACACCTGTTTAACCTTTTTTTAATAATTTGTGAGCAAGATAGAATCTCAAGATTTTTTTATATCCTATTTATTTTTTTGTGTATTGAGGTTTTGATAAATCATTGGTTTGGTACATCAGTAGTTGTTAGCAAAGGAATTGTGCTGATCTCGTGTTTGCTGTCTTGCCAGACAGCTATTTGACAATTATACCTACATGACGTGATGGCACCCATATAAATTCGATGTTTTTTTGGATTAATTTCAATTCTGTTTGAATGTTTTGTGAAATTTTATTTAGGTATAATAACAGGTATTATAATCTTAGGTATAAAAATATAAATTATAAATTGTTGTAACTACAAAATATTTTTAATATTTTCATGATTTTAATGAATATTGTTAAAGTATAAACTCTAAGGTGACATATTAATATTACAACTATCAGGGCTGTGAATTTAATGCACTAAAAATAAGAATACAAGTACTATATAACCTCTAAAATATGAAAAAATAAACAAAAAATATTTTGGATTCAGTATTGTTTTGAATCGTACCATAGTATATTGTACCTGACTTATTTTAAATTCAGAAATAAATTCGTTGATACTTAAATAAACATTAGGTTTGCAGCCCCAATCGGTAATATATACGTATATATAAGTATATTATTTTAATAATAATAGAGTTATCAAGAGGATGTCAGAGCACTATTTGTTTTCTTTCTCCGACCCACATGGAACATAGTGAAATTTGCGTTCATCAAAATTAAACTGCTTGTTTTGTTCGTTTTAGTATTAGAGTGAATTGATCTATTATCAAACTAATGATCATTTTTTAAGTTGTAGCATTTTACATAATCATAACTCACATAACAATTGAAATATCGTACAGAAAGCAACGAAAGAACTCAGTTAACTTTCTTAAATTACCTTATCTCTAAGTCTAACTAATTACATTGTGCCACAACAAATTCAATAAATCTAAAAAATACTACTAATTTTTACATTCCTCCTTGCACCTCTAATTATTTAGCGAATCAACCAATATTACAAGATTAATGTCTCTCACCGATGTGGATATTTCTCGACTTTGTTAATATTTATATTTATATCTCTATGTATGATCATAACTTGTTGTAAATTCTATGTATAATTATAATAACTGTAATTTAATGCAAAGTCTATGTATATTTTTTTTTTCAAAGGGATAGTCCTATATACACAATAAAATAAATAAATTTAAGTTTAAAAATAGGTCGATTCACTCAATAGGTACTTAAAAGCAGCTAACAACACAAGGTCGTTTCTACTGAACGCAAATTCACTAGGTTGCGCTGGGTTCGGAGAGAGAAAACAAATAGTAAGCGCTGACATCCTTAATACAGGGTTTTCCAAAAAAACGGGAAAATATGAAATAATATATCAAAGAAGTAAAAAAATGTATTTACAACATTTTTTTATCGTAAATAGAAACTAATAAAAAAAACATTTAGTGTCCAAAGGTTAAAAATCTCATTTCTTGAAATCAATGTTCGTAAAAATATGGTGTTTATTAGAACATTAACCCAACCCAACCCAACTCAACGTAATAGTTTTTGTCAAACTCCTCAACGACAACCGCACGTGGTGAACCTACCTCGCTGGTTCATGATTACCAAATGGCAGATTATACCTAATGTTAACAAAGATTCCTATAACCTGATCTATATAGTTCTTCCAACACTTTTCAAATTTTCCCGTTTTCCCAGAACAAATACCCTGTGTACGGGGTGGGCCGAAGACCATCACTGGACACTGACTTGTACGTGATAAGGACGAAGTACATGGCGAACTCGTAGGCGACGAACAGTACGATGGCGTAAGCGGAGAAGTGCTGCCAGATGCCGGTGACGTGGTCCAGCCGACACAGGTCGAAGAAGCACTCGTTGGTAGCGCGGACGACGGGCGGCCACAGCATGTGGGCCTGGCACACGGCGGTGGCCACGATCCCGGCGAACATCATGTACACGAACAGCTCGTCGATGTCCAGCACCCGGGTGGCCAGCAGCTTCTTGGCCAGCTTCCGATAGTTGTCCAGGTTCCGGATGGTCACGACGGTGACGATTAGCGACACCAGCCAGTATAGCGCCGTGTGGAACGCCTTGAGCATCACGCCCGGCCAGTGGACTCGGAACCGTCGGGGTGGTGGGCCCGGAGTCCGCGCCGCCGGGAACACGCCAAATAGGTACGCGCACACGTGCAGCGGCCGGTGGAGTTTCATGGTGCACGCTCGAGCAGTCGTCCAGCCGTCGCGAGTTGGTGAATAGCATTAAGTGTGTGGTGTGTCAATAATTGCGCTCACGTCGCGAACGCCCACTTTGTATACGGCACTTTGTGTGTGTGTGTGTGTGGGTGTAACGCGCATGCGTAAATCTTAAGAAACAAAAAAAAAACACAATAAACACCGCCGTATAATAGTGTCAGGTTGCATAAAATATGTATTAATTAATTATTATTGGTTCACTAAAATCCACACTTAGTATAAAGTATATATGCTGAAATCCAAGTCATGGGCCACTAAATCATGTTAAAAGGATCGTATTATTTGATATTATTCTCACTATTTATCCATTAAATGTTAAGTGATTGTCCGTGCAACCCATCATATAGCCACATAAGTACAATATACATAACAACATATATACAATAGAAATACAGTAAGAGAAAATATTGAAAATACTATAAGATATAATATTACAATAGATATTCAAATTACATTTATACGAATATATAAACTGCTAAAAAAATAATCAAAATCAAATGTACTAACCACAATCATTAAAAGATAGACAGGATGATGGTCAGAATATTGGTACGGTTCATAGAATATATAACAAAAGAAATTAAAGACGCGGAAAACTGATACTCTTCAAAATGTAAATTTCAGGGCTTAAAAAAAAAAAATGTTCATATCATTTAAAATAAATCGTTGTTCGACTACTAGCTAAATTTAAATAAGTTTAAATCAAATAAATAAAAAATAATGATAGAAATCAAACTAATACAAAATATAATAAATACCTACATACAAAGTAACAGGGTGATATCGATATAATATGCATAATGTATGAACAATAATAACTATTTCATACATTTTGCTATCTATATTATTTATTAATAACTGGCCTATTGTAATTACTTCATATAACAAAGTAACTCTCACATCTTTTGTTTAATTTGTCTTGAAATGTATTTTTTCTGAACTATTAGGTGTTAATGTATCGTGTACATCTGATCCACAACGTGTTCATTCAACCCACGTTGTCGCTTCATCTTGTTAGACATACTTATTTACTAACTAATCATTCACAGAAATTGTTTGTTCTATTGCCAACATTTTAAGTGATCTCGTGTAGGTGCAATCCATAAATGTTGGGAAAATATCGTGCTCTATATCTAGACCTATCTTTATTTTTTTTGAATTCAGTATAATAAAGCATAAATAGTTATATTTTATAAATAAACAACCTAGGTATTACTTATTTTTTAAATTTGTAATTTATTTTTAACAGTTACTGTTAAAAAAATTCAACATGTTTATTTTAATTTAAATAGTTCACAATGAGAAGCAGTTGAATACTTTAAAAAAATGTTGATGTATGGCAAGTATATGTACAGAATATTGTATGCTGCTATGTTATATTTTATTTTATTAGTACGCGTTTAAATAGTTTAAAAGATCGAAATAAAATGCAAAAAATATCCCACAAGAGTGGAGGTCCACTAAGGAACACTTATTTAGACTTAAAATTAATATTAATAAAAAAAATAAAAATAAACTTAATAATAATATACATTTGGTTTTAGTTTGATAAAGAAAAGTTTTTCACTTCAGCGGATGGTAAAAAAAAAACTATGCATGCATGATTGTTAAAAAATGGTAAGTACCAAAAAATTACTATGATTAATGACCACGTATGAGTGTATGACCATAAATGCAAATACGTATTACGCATAAACTATTTTATGCAATAGTGTATACTGTATAATTATAGTACTTCAGAATTCAAACTAGGTAAAAACACTTTTAAAAAAATAACACAATAATAATTTTTAAAATAATTTTATAATAATTAAAGAAGTGTAGCCAAGTTTGAAATGGATCGCCAACTAGGTACAAGGTAATTTGCAAAGTACAAATACACCATAATATTTACTAAATAGATCCAAATACCTTTATATATAATATAATATAGTCATATAGACTAGTTTTCGTCGTGCGCACTACAATGGTCGGGCTTTTAACGTGACCTAAAAAGTAAAAACGACGTTTTTGTTGTAGTCATTTTTGTGTTGTTATATTGTTACACATTTTGTGTTATAACAATTATTATTATATTGTTGATATTGTGTACGATTCGAATCCCTCGCCTGAGTAGACGCTTATTTCCGTGGCAAAACAATAAAAAACGATACCATCCCGCAACCGAAACGCCTAGTTTTATAGCGACGCCGAAAGCAATGTTTTTATGGGGTTTTCCTTTGAACTACCAATTTGAAAATAAATTTCTTTTTTCGGTCCACATCCATTATGGGTACTACTATGGTAGTACTCGATGTAACCAAATTGCAAGAATACATAAACACAAACTCGTATAATATATATGTTATCTACGGATAGTGTATAAGCACAATCATCAAGCATTTTACAGTCTTGTAAATTATTTTAGTAAATGTGTTCAAACACTTTTTAAAATTTAGAATATTTTCAAAATTAAGTATTTGGTAAGGATTTTACATACTGTTTTGGACGTTTTGTATTTTGTTTATCAATACTTATCAAAAATCAAAAGAATAATTCATCAAATTACTAAGCATTCATTTGTTTTATATTTCATTAACAATTGTGTATTGACTTTATTGTTTAATTAATTAAAATAAAACCAATTTGTATTTATTTTTAATTTTCAGTTTTAAAATGAAGTAGGTATAGTACAAATTTCTAATGATACTTAAATATGGCTTTACAATTTTCAATTAGCATGAATATTATTTACAAAATAATTTATTTTACTTACTTGTACAATTAAATAAGTATTTATAATAGTATTTAAATACATGCCAAGTATTTGTATTTTTTCTTTAAAGTATTTTAAATAATTTTTGAGTGAATGTATATTGTATTCAAGTACAATTTTAGAAGTATTTTTTACAAAACTGGATTTTAACTGTTGCGTTTGGCTTATAGTACAAACATTTTAACTTCACATTGGCTGGCGTTCATGAAAGATATGGAGTCAGCGCAGTGTATAATTATATATTATGTTGACAGTTGGATAATAATGTCGAAATCAGCAGAATAATGTTATGGATTAAAACATTAACCAAGTGCACTTAAAGTTAATGTTTTAATAATTATATCTACATAATTTCAATAATATTATATTAAATGTTAACAACGCACGTGAGACGTGGGTAAGTTATGTTAATTTTTTTAATTTCAAATATTTCTGCTTGGTAACCATTTCACCATTTGTATACTATATGTATTGACACTATCGTCGAATTTTGTTAGTACGAATGTTTAATTATACAATGACACACAGTTTAAATTATATAATTTGATTTAGTGATATATATATATATATGGCATACATCAAATGAATGGGCAAAGAATATAGATTTAGACATTTAGGTTTAACTGTATGCCGTTCTCGGTAGTGACGTAAGTTATATTATCATAGTTAATAAGTAAGAATATAGGATTAACTACTAGTTTTCCTAGTGATGCTGTTAATGAAATTAATACAGAAGAAGACCTAGATATTTTTGTATATAATATGAATGAGATAGTGAGATTACAAAAATTAATACGTCAACAAAAAAAAACGGACCAAAAATACTCACGAGTTAAACAAATTAAAACAAATTATATATACGCTGATTTCAGTAGCATCGATCTTCCATTAGAGTTTCTACTACATGGTTTAATTTAAAGTTTTGGCGTATTCATATTTTGTAATTTAAAATATATCACAGCACGTTTTCCTTCGAATTATCGAGAAAATGATTGAACACCACGACCACAAGCTTCACACAACTCAATTTGTTTTGTAAAAAGTTGGCTTCAGTTTGACATTTCATTAAAAAAGAAATTTCTATATTAGAATAATTACTTTTTAATTACGCCTTATAAGTTATAACTATATACGCTGTTTGACTAAAATCTGAAGTTTATTCAACACATCGAATTAGCACATAAACGGTTTCATATACTTAAATCAATTAACTGTTAGTATACGGAATTTGCTTTTTTTCATTTGTACTAAATATACTAAACATTTGTTATAGTATACATTTTTAAGGTATTAGAATTCAGCATTCATCTTAACAAAATACGATTTTAATTGGAATTCAAATAATAATATTAAAATAACATCTGCAATCGTGTTCTCGCGTTAATATGAATAAGTATTATTGGAATTATGACAAGATGAAATAAATATTAATATTTACGCTGTTATTATAACATTAAAAAATGTTCAATTAGTACAATTTTAAATAATTTAAAAAAAATGTAATATATTAATATTTACAATATTCATACTTCACCATATTCGTAATAAGACAATGTTAAATTTACAAAAATATACAACATGCTATTAAATTTAATAAGTTGAGATTAAAAGTAAACACAAAACATCCTAAAAATAAATGTCAACTTTTAAAACTATACTTTTCTTAAATTGATTGTAGCTAAGTATCAACATTATAAAAGCAAATAATATATTACTATTATATAAACTAACCACATTAATTTTAAACTATCTGACTTAAAGTGTCAAACTCTTAAAAATAGTTTTCGAAAAGCACTTGAACACCAATGAATTAAAAATTTCGATTTTTATCACTTTGTTTAAATCAAATAAAATAAAATATCATCCAAACAAATCTATCGATTTTTGTTTTCTTTTAAATGTTTCGTAAAATGTAAAGTTACAAACAAATTTTATCTTTATTTAGTGAATATAATCTATTTGATTATAAAACAAAGTAAAACAAATCTTCTTTATTATCGGAAAAACGTTAGGTATTAAAGATCATTTGAAATATCTAATATTTTATTCGTTTTTTACTATCCGATTACAGTATCCGATTACGATTATTAATATTCATTATAAATATAAATCATTCCATAATTAATTATTTGCTATGTATATTTTTCGGCTTATTAAAAAATATTTATCAATTTATGTCATTTTACATTGTTACTTGGGAGTTGGGAATTTGAAGGTTGGAAGGAACGATAAAAAATATCTACAAAAAAAAGTACTTAGTTTCTACCAGTTATCATCATAATATTTAAACACCACCAAAAAATATATATAATAATATAAATGAAACTTGAAGGAAAATGAATGTATAATAAAAAGACTAAAGGATATTGAACAATTACATTATGTTTTTCTTTTGTTTATAAGTGGATTTTACGCTTAAAAATAAATATTATCATAAAAAAAAGCTTTAAGAATCCATTGACTAAGAAAAAGTACCAATGCAAAGTTTATCAAGACCATTATTCATACCAATAAAATCTTTCTTTCCTTAATTTTCCTTAAATTTAATTAATATTGTTTTATAGGCTATAGAGTACAGATATTATAATTTTTAAAATATTAATAACGCCCATAACTTCGGGGTTTAAAAATTGAAACATTTACAGTCGGCAAGTTTGTATTGGACACTGGAATAATGATACTTTTTTGTGATTGTTTTAAAGTTTTAAACAAATTACATTGTGTTATCACACATGCTATAATATTATACATTTGTTTTGTTACGAAAACACATTTTTTTTTTATAAATACATACATTTTACATTTGCAATTTTATTTAGTTTCAACTTTTCATGACTTAAATTTTAAGTTCCACCAAAAATCTACAGAAGCGCTCCTTTACTTAGTAGGATACTGTTGAACTTATAAGATCTAATACAATAATGAGTTGACAAGTGCACTATTATTTTATGCAAGTGTACGTGCGTTCTGTGTATGCACTATGCATATACTTAATACCATGTATAAAAATATGTAAAATATACAGAACATTATAGTAGTTAAATATTGAAGAAGATATGAAATCCCGACTAATGATGTAACATGCGAGTTTACAGCTATAAATTATAATGCACACAGTTTCAAAAACATTTTCTTTTAAGAATGAAAATCCATTTTGTCTTATAGCATTTTTATTTTCTTATTCTAAAAAACTGTATGACATACTTTATATTAACATTTTTTTTCATCTACAAATTATAAGATGTACCTATTAAAAACAACTTATTATTTCATACAGAAATAATTAAAAGTTTCTATTACATAACTAACTATAATATAATATATTAAACTATAAATTGCAGTCTTAACACTTTGAAAAATATAAGACTTATAATAAATTGTATGACAACTAAAATAATTATATTCGACAATAGACGAAAATAATTATATTTCAAATAAAGAACTCAAGTATTCAATAAAATGCAATAAAGCTTAAGCTTTATTTGAAAAACATAGTATATTTGTGATCTGTATATATATAGTTGCAATTTGATAGAGTGGATTTATGTAATCTTAATAGATATATGTTTTATATCATCATGTAGGTACCTACTATAATAGTTTGTTCAGACAGATAACACAAATTTAAACAGAAACGAAGGGAAGAAAAAAACCGTGGTAATAATAAAACATGTCAATAAAATACTTGAACAAAATAATAATTACATTTTTCTGCTTGATTAAATCCAGAACAATGATTTGAAATGTATTTATTTTACTCATATAATATATTCGTTTTGAAGTACTTACCTACGTCCTATAAAATTTTGATTTGTTTCAATGTTTCAAAATTAATTTACTATATTCGAAAATCGAGAGAATAAATCTCTTATATTATAAAATCGCATTTTTATTTTTTATTCGTATAAACAATAAGCATGGCAATATGTCCTATATTAATCATGTACTTGTACATCAAGTTAATGGAAAAGATATATTTTGTAACCTTATTATAATATGTATGTATGAGCCAAACAAAATTTTAAAAAATAATTCAATAAAAATTGAGTTTAAATATTTCTCATGCATTTTAGAAATGTATGATTCTCATAATAACTTCTTAAGAATTGCAATATATTGTTTTATTTTAACATATTATGATAGATTTCTAATTTTAAGTTTAAAAAAAACACATTTTAAATGAATTTTTCTTCATTTTTGATAAATGAGTACATAACAAAATGCATTTATTAATTTATAAATAAAATAAAATGCACGTACCTACTTTATAATCTTGATGATGATATTGTTCTCTCCAAACTATACGCCTTCAGTTCCTAGTTCTCTTTTGGTATTAAAATATAGACACTAAATTAGCATAGTTATTATATTTCTCTTATTTTCAAATATGAACTCTCGGTACTAACCCAGCAAATGTCTGAACCGTAATTTACCCAGAGACCTGTTCATACAAATAATTAAGTTGATTCAATTAAGGTTGTTTCAACCGTGAGACTTACCTCTGAAGTTGATTAATATTATCAATGGCAATACCACTATAATCGTTAAATAAAAGTGTTCTTGTGATACACAAACAAATTATAAATACATTCAATTGATGCGATATTTAAAAAAAAAGGGTTGGTATATCAGTTTTTGCACGTTTTGGTATTGCTCTTTGGAAAGAGGCTTCAAAACTATACACGTACACGTAGATGTAGTGTTGTATCTCACGTCTATAGTAATATTTCTAAATTCTCTCGACCACTCTGTATTACCTATATTTTATCATTGTCTCGTAGATTATTTGTTTTAGTATGTATATATGATCACTTATATAATACACTGGTACAGTCAAATAACGTTTAACGAAATTATTTCATTTTATTTTTCTTATGCAAAACAGTACCTACCTCTACGTCTTGCTGGCTGCTATACATACTTACAAGTGTCAAAACTCAAAACCACCGAATTATTCTCTCGGGATATACAATCCACTCTATATATTATTTTCTATTGTTGATTATCTCAATTTTCTTCGTCTCTTCCCCGCATAAACGTATTCGTTATCTCTCAACTGTATTCATATTGCAAAGCGTATACGCGCAGCGACGTGTTTCATCCGATACGTATAGGTACGTGTTACACTCTTAGCAGTATCATAAATTATAATATTATATTCAGTGGTGTCATTTGACGATTAGCCAATGAGGAATTTACTTTTAAAGGCCAACATAACTACTGATGTTGGAATCTATCATAATGGTCGGGCTGACTGCGTTTCTCCAAAAGAAAAAAAAAGTTTTAATTAACTAATATTTTTTCTACCCCACTAAAACATTATTAGGTATTTTTTAGTATTGTTGACTGACAACTGTTGTATAGTTATTGAAATATTTTTACTTACTGTCATTATACAGATGAGAAATACCAAATGACGACAAACGCTACTGCACCTGTAGACGAAACTAACATTTATTATTTGTAAAACGGGAGGTCAACATTTTGCCTCACATAATAATCGTATCTATAATAAAACCAGAAATGATGCCACTACTCAAACCAATTTGCCGAAAAATCTTAGCATCGATGAAAAATTATGTTCGAATGTTACTGAAATCCCGGGAATAAGTAATCCAGCTTAATAAAATATTAAGAAATAGATAAGAAAAAAATGTGAATTGATAATGAATTCTAGAAAAAAAACATTTAATTTGCTAAAACTATATACATAGCCACATAGATATAAATACGAGTGATTGTAAATTCCACCGATTATTATTATAATAACCTATATATTATTACCTATAGGTAATTGATTTTAGGCTTGGATTTATTACATGTTAATTCCACCAGTACTTTTTTTTTTTTAAATGAAAAAATGTTTAAAAAGGTCATAATATAGTCGGTAAAATTTACATGCACCTCTAAAAACATACTTAAAATTATAAAGACAAGACTCTTGTAGAGCTTATATTAAAATTAGAACCTTTTAAACACCCCTATATTAGCGCCACTGCTTTGAATACAATAGTTTTCACTATTACACAGTTACCCATATACCTATGGGATAGAGGTATCTCCTATGAAAACACTGCAGCCTACTAATTTATATTTACATAATATTATACTGCATAGAATTTATTTATTGTGTATTTAAACTTACATGTAGTATTAACTATTAACTATTAATTAGGTGTTAGTAAATAGTAATCAGTGAATATCATATTTTAAAAATCATAATATATATAGGTAATATATTATAGATTCTGAAGACTTAAGTACTGTTAATAGGGTACCTTTATTTCAACTACATTGGTAAGTTTTTAGGATTTCACACTTGTAACTATATTTCAATATTTTGTATGTTTGCTATAATTATTTAAGTTTTGCAGACAATATTTACAATTATATCGGTGTTGTCAAAACAGCGTGGAAAGAATACATAATACATACAGTATTAATCATTTTGAGTTATTTGAAAATCATGTAACAATATATGATAATATAGTTTATAATATAACACAAGCATTAGAATTAATGTGACACTTACTTAATTTTAGATTCTGGGCGGAGCGAGGAATGTATTGATTTTACAATGATGTGTGTTTTTTTCTGTGTCTGTCACCACGTTTAAGGGCAGTAAAAATGTTCCAAAATGTATAACATTTCGAGAATTTACACCTAAGGTTTAAAAATGTAATACAAGGTTCCTCATAAGCCATTATGTAAGTGGTAGTTAAAAAAAAAAGTGAAGCGTATGTTTAATAGTTTTTTATATGCATTTAAAGTTAAAAATTCGAATAAATACGTAAAAATCACGAAATTTTGCAGTTTTTTGTGATTAGTAAATTCATAAAAAAAATGTCTACTTAAATCTAAGATTTTAAAATTCAACACAAAATATTATTCTATAAGTTTTTCTATCTTTTAAAAGAAAAAATTACCTGAAGGTCCAACAAATTTTTATGAGCGTTTGAAATCATTAATAATGGCAATATAAATATAATATAAAATACCTATCCTAGGCTGACAGACCGTCTCCGCTCAGAATCGTTTTTCGTATACAATGATATATCATTGAATACAAATTTAAGACCATCCATGACAGTGACCCACTTGTAACCTACTGTACAGCAGAGCGACATCCACTTGCCACATTTTTATTATTATTATTATTATTTATATTTCTTAATATGTCTATGGCCCGAGTGGACGAGTGCCGCGGTGTATATATATATACCGGGTGCATTTGATCGGGGGCGTGTTGACGACTGTGATGGCAGGAGAAGCCTGACCACTGGAGCGATGTTTGAGCGGCTAGAGCAGTGGCGTACCCAGGATTAATGATGAAATGTCGTTCTGTGTGACTACTGTATATCATGAGCGGTTACCTACTGGCCCACTTTTTAAATTTTTATAAGATCACTAAAATAAACGCCATAGTCATGGTCATATTACAAATTATATAACAATAAATATTATATAGTTATAATCCAACCCGTCATCGCTTATAATATTATTCACAAACTATAATATATATTATATTATTTTATATCCTATAATATATACACTCCATAATATGTTTCAGGTGGCAGAACTTATTGTAACACAACCTGTCGTTCAACGACTGTTTCATGAAGATTCCCCGGTGACTGAACCAGCCGAGCAAGGGACGTCGTACTGGACCCTACATCCGCACTCTCTAGACATGTTCGAGAAATGATCGTTTATGCGGCGCCGTAAGCGGTTCAAACTGCCGGCCGCCTACCGGGCGTTGTTAGAAGCTATACGTTCGGCAGGCCGTTGTCGTCATCCGCCGCTGTCTCTGACTTTGATTCCGATTCGCTGTCGGTCGGACAGGCGCCACTTCCGCCGTACCGGACAGATATTGTTATATCTCCGATCGGCAACGGACAGTCGTTGTTACCGCCGTCGATCCACTTCGATGGCCAACAACCTGCACCACCAGTACAAGCCCAAACCGTTCACCGCCGAGAGCCATCATCACTACGGGTGGCGCCTACAGATGTCACTCATCGTTCGACTACGAACATCGTCACCACCTAACCACGACCTCGACGGTGGTGACGATGAGGCGGTGTCCGCAACGCCATGTCCCACGGTCGTCGTCGTCGTCCCTTACGCCACAGCCGGCGTCGCGGACCGAACGACCTCATCACCGGTATCCGCCGCCGGCTAGTCTGCGACCGGGACAGCCGTATCACCCAGCCGGCCATCACCGGCAGAGTTCCTCCACAATTATAGCTATCATCAATGGCAACAGTAGCGGTGGCAGCGACGGATACGCGGAGTTGTACGCATAACTAATCCAACAGCAGTCGTTCGCTGTGGCCACCGCGGCCGCAGCCACCGCGTCCTGCATGTTTCTCGGACGCGTCCGCCGCACTGCCGCCGTTTCACTACACTCCTCATCATCCCGTCACCACCACCACCACCACCACCACCAGTAGTACTACTTTATAGTATATATATATATATATATATTGTATAAGTACAATTTCTGCTTGAAGTATTTTTTGTCAAATCCTGCTCTTATATACGAACTATTGATGGAAGATGTACCTGCATGTGTATGTAACTTTTGAAAAGAAAATATGTGTTCGCCGTTTGGTCTATATTCCAGTACACAAAACGCGTGGGGTAGAATTTTGCTACGTAGTCTGTCGTGTTTGTTGCGATCACCGCACCGGTGCGCATATTATGAGATCACCCACTTCAACACACGCGTTTTGTCCGATGCGGCTAACGCGTGCATTTTCACCGCTGTGCCGCGTAGAATTACACCGCGGGCCTAAAAGACCCAAGGACCAAATACAATAGGATTTTTACAGCAACCAACCTGCAACTCGAACTTCTTCAATATCCGGTCGATCGGATTAATAAAAGTTAAATTATTTCATGCGGAACAAAAGGATACCAAGGTAATACAAAAATAATTTACATAATATATTTATTTTATTTACGATAAGCGATAGTCATTTTTTTTCTTAATTGTTATATTTTGAAAAAGTCATTAGACATTTTAGAATTTTTACTTTTTAGTATAATTTTATATTTATTAGTTATATAAATACAATGTATACACATTGTTAATTTTATATATAAATTCTAGTTCTAAGACGTAAGTTATATACATGAGTTTAATCACAAACAGAAATACAAAATAATAATAATAATTTATCTACAACCCCGTAATATATCTACTAATACCAGTCATACACTAATAACGAATACCATATAGTATTATAAACCAGGGGTGGCCAACGTTCAGTTCGAGAGCCGCATACGGTTCGCGTCTTATTAACAAAAACCAACTATTACTACTTACTATTATTATGAATTTTTTTAATTATAAAATGTACTTAAAATATTTTAGTTATTAATATCATTGTATTTATCCATGTAGCTCGCGAACATATTCATGATGGCCACACTTGTTATATATATATTATAAAATAGAAACAATGAAACGAGAAATCTTAAATAAATAAGTCTTATAGCAAAAAGAAGTAAAAAAATATATAGGTGCATTAAAATAGTTTTAACTTTAAAATGTCCTTGTATATTGATCAGGGATGGCAAGGACATAATATATTGCTCCTGCAGAGCAGCACTTATAACGATTAATCCCGCCCCTAAGTTTCTGGAGGTACCGATCGTTATGAGTATTACAGGAAAAGTTGTGGGACTATTTGGATGCATTAAAATCGGTATCTTATAGATACTTTCGATATAATAAGTATAGTTGACAAATGACAACATAAACCGTTGAATCATCCGTATGGCGATACAAACGATATTTGGGCTATTGGAATTGTAATGACACGCACGCGCGCAAGGTAAAGCTACTGCAATATAATATATATGCAATATATGTGACTGTACGACTGTGGCGAAACTGTAGGACCATTTTATGGGGATGCTTTCATATTCATCACAAGGATTAAAATCAAAAAACAAACATATATGCTTAAATCTCATAATATTTTTTATATTAATTCATGCATACCTATTTATTATTTTTATAATAATATAATATGCATCACTGTATCTTATATGATCACATCTGATTCGCTATCTCGCCTTATATACTATATTATTATAACAGTTCACTGGATAATCTCAAACAGAAGAATCGCGAGATACTAAAATCTTCATTACAATATAGGTGTGTTTACCTCTAAAGTTTACAGGGCATGTCCGAATTAATTTTTATACCAATTATGTGATAAAAATTATAATATATCACCCACATTTATCCCCGTAGTTACGCCACTGCTGCACGACTTAGCTACCCACTCGTTACCAAGTAGTGACCTACTCCCGCTGCACTGCAGGCGGACGAACGATGAGTGTTTAGGGGGAGTGAGTGTCTTTATAATTTTTCGATTTTATCACACGCGGGATAAAGTGTATAACAATGATAATGACAATAATGATATCATATCAGAGTACCGAATAGGCCGTCACGCGGTCGGTGGGTGGTGTGCGGGCGAACGCGCTCGATGTCTAGCGGACGCCGAGCGCGGCGCATGTGTCGATAAAACGGTGTTTTGCCGCCCGAATGATGGAAAAACGAGCGAGAGGGAAATCCGGAGAAAGAAACGCCGCCGCCGCGCGCCGCTGACGTTACGCGCGCTCGCCACGCTGCGGGCGGCCGCGTCGGTTACGGCTGTAATAATAATATTACACGCGCTGGGTCGCCCGTCAGTCTGCTGCCCAGTGTGTCATGTCTGGTCGCGCAATAAACGCCGAGTCGACCACTGTCGCTTGCACGTCCTACTTGAAATGCTACGAAACCTGCAAACGTCACATGGTTAGTATGAACAAAAAAAACTTTAAAAACCGACAAAAATTTATTTTACTTAAACTACACTGTCGCGCAACGTCCACCCAGCCACCCGGGCCCCTGCGTTTGCGTCGTCTGTATAAAGTTTTCAAAGTCCATGGTAATCATAATAATATAATATACGTTTTAACATATAACATACCATAATCTAATAATATCGCAAGTTCTTACTACATTTTCATAAAACATCAACTCCGGTGAACTTTCATAATACGGATTGCAATGGGCAACAACAAAAAATTCATACTGTAGAGAAATTTGTTCAAATATGGAATTAAATAAATTTTGTCTCAAAAATATTTCGTTAAATGTGAATTTTGCTGTATTAGCTCTCTTACTAATTACCATGTACCTAGTATGCTATACATCACAACTATATGATATTGGTTGACATATACGTGATTTAATGCCGTTTGTTGGTTGTGTATTTTTTTTTTTTAATATCAATGCTTATAATAAAACAAGAGTGGTGCGTAAAATAAAATACATAAGAGATGTATCCTTTTTATTTTTTTCATATTGTATTATGTATACTAACGCAAAAATAATATAATTCGAGTAGTAGATAGTATAGCAGCAGCTAGTAGTATAGACAGTAGGTAATAGCAGTAGTTAGTCCAAACTATTTAGTGCAACTGACAAATATCCCTCCCGGCACCAAATAATTTAAAAAATTAAAAAATATAATAATAAATAATTATACTATATTGTTATCGATGACGTAAAAATCTTTTTTTTCTTAAACCTAATGCTGGTACAAAACAAAGGATGGTTTTTAAAATTTTAATTCGCAGGTGTATCCGGGTATTACACGATTTTAGTTCATTCTAAAGGGTATAAAACATTTTAATGGGGATAAAAATATGCATATACATCCTTAATAGTTAAAAAAAATAATATAATATCCGGATGTTTCCAGTGAGTTAACGACTACAAAAAAAAATAATAATACCAACCCGTGTTTATTATGATTATATATTATTCTCTATGAAAATATATGTGTGCATTATTTGCTCCGTTCCTTATTCAGTGTACATACGAAATTGCGAAATAGCTATAATTCAATATTTTCATGATGTTATGTGAATATATTATATCGTACACCTAATATAAATTAGTAAACACGAATATTAATATAATCTAAAATCTCATAGTATTTCCGTTTTAATTTTGCAATGTTTCTACTCGCACTTGGACTCGTCGTTCGCGGAAAATAGGAGTATGATATTATACTATTATTATTATTATATTGTTGGGCTTACATTTCATTCTAAAAACACATATTTTTATAAATAATATTAAAATTACACAGACTGTAAAAAACTTTTGTGAAATAACCGCGGTATACGTGCGCAGGGGAGGTATGCCACTATACATTTATCTACCTATACATACAACTGATTCTGAGACTTTGAGAGGCCGGATAAACAAAATTCCGTACACGGTAAATATCGAGGCACTCAAAGACTATATAATATGATAATATATGGAATAATAATTGAAGGGTGTTGGACGAATAGGAATAAGAAAACTCTGATTCCCGCTGCGCTGCAGCACTCAGTGGCGACGAACACTATGTTGAAGTCGCGCCCCTTGGTCTGACGTCTTTTGAAAACTAAGGATGTGGCAGCTTCATATTTTTTTCCATTAAACCCCCTCCTCCTCTCTACCAGTACGCCATTGGGGCTGATATTTAGGTTGTGATCTTTTTAAATATTTTTCGTTTGACTACATTTTTAGGACTTTTGGGCCACTGCAGGCTGCACCATTAAGAGTCGTAGCACATATTATCATTGTATATCTAACCTATACACTTATACAGTTAACACTATACATTATTATTATTATTAGTTTATATAATATTATAATATAATCTATAACTTTATAAAATATGCTGCACGCTCAGAACGCGCGAGATGATTATATTCGTCTTTCGGACGAATTGCACGCGTATGGACATTTGGACCGTATTGTATTACGCGCGAATATAATAATATTCTATACAGGTATCCATTAATGCCATTATATAATATATAAAGTAGGTCCTGCCTTAATTAAATTCCGTTAAACTATCCTCGTTCCTTGTTATTATTTTAATCCGCGTGCTCTTCAATCGTCGAGTTTTAATTACGAAACATTATTATATCCTGTATTGTTGTTGTTGTTGTTGTTGATTTTTTTTTATATATAATACATTTTTATCAATGTTATAAGACAATGTTTTGCAAATACAATTTTAACAATACGTATACATAAAGTAATTTTATACTATATACAGAAGAACTTAAAAGTTGTATTTGTAATGATTGACTTTTTTTCCAGTCAAAAGATTAAAATAATTCCCAGCGCGATGGGCAAAGTTAGTCAACTCAAGTATTAATATTCATAATAAATATTTTATTTTAATTCACGCTGAAATGTTTAACACGATTTTACCAATATAAAGGTTTAACATAACATTATTATTATACATGTATTATACATTGTAAATTAGTAATCCGTCATTTTGTACACGTTTGGTTCTGCATTGGAAAAATATTATTCAGATAAATGTATTGTACCGAAACGATGCCTCTCGTTGACGTTGAATATCGTAAAGCAATCATTTACTATTTACGTAGTAGGTATTGTATCATTATAATTCTCAAAAATATATTAAATATAATAAATAACACAAAGGTACGTCACTTCATCGATTTCATACGAATCATATATTTTCAAGTATGTTCGAACATGAAAAATGTATAACACTGTCTTACATGCCTATATATATATATATATATATATATAGGCATACTTGTATATAGACATACCTACTTATAAATCCATCGTAATCCAGAACATTGAAACGATTTTTTCTCCTCAATGCACAGTGGTCTTATAAACCGTTGGCATTTCATCAAACACCTTCAACATACGATCGCTTGACGTCTAACATCGGACAAGAAAAAAAAATTACCGCAAACCTCACTATGTATAGTACTATAGCTATGGTGTAGTTGTGCCTCCCATTTTTTTTTTCATTCAATATTCGCATTATTGAACTTGCTGGATACGGAGGGTTAGGCAAGGTTACATACAGCTGGTACCTAAATACCTATATAGATACGTTTCCGAGTGCGTTGTATGCCAAGTGTCATTTCACAATAAACTATGTGTACCGACGATATCCGTGCCCGGGCGTTATTTACACTAATGGAAATATTGGAAGGAAGCGTTTGAATTTATCATTATATTATACAGGTACCACCTATATCCGTTCAGCCGGTATTCAATATCCGTGCGATGATCGCAATCGAACGGCGAGTGAAAAGGAAAACATTCGACGCAATAGAGCACTTTGCGTTATTCGTTCGCCATTTTCCATCCATGTATAACCTATATTATTATGCACACATTATTATTTGTCTGTTGTGTCGTCGGTCGATATGTACAACTAAGATATTATAACAATATTGTATCGTATTGAAATAAACAAAAAAAAATCCGTCGCACGTCACCGACGACGAACATAATTGCACAATCCAGCACAATATACACGAATTGTCTTATCCATAATATTATGTCTTACAGGGTTCAACAACAACAACGACACGAACGACGATGACGGCGGCGATGGAGATGCTGAAACTGCTGGCAACGGAAAAAACATGCTGGCGCGGAAGCTATCAACTAAGGGTGACACTCTTTACCTCGAGAGACGGGTGGGACTCTTCAGTGGGGTGGCTCTAATCGTGGGCACGATGATCGGTAAGAAATAGTTACTTACAACTTACTATATGATAATACCGCTACAATCATTTTTAAAATATTTTTGTTGTATAGTTAATTGACCTCTTGGCCAGAGTTCACTTATTGGGTGATCCACGGAGTATTTGATGTAGTATTTTATGCCTACAGATAAAAAATGTATTTTTAGATTATGATTTTTATGGTGATTTAAATGAGGTTTTTGTTTAAATATGTATGCACATTGAATTTTGATGGCCTCCGAAAACTTTTCCCGAATTTCTGATGAAGCCCACCAAAAATATAAACAGTTGACACCTGCTCCGAACCATGCTTTATTAACATAATAATATATCGTATCATTTTGACTGCATTATAGGATTATATTAAAACAACGATGTGGATATACCTATTGTACAATATACAGAGTGATTCACGAAGCATGCTCACCCTTTTTTCTTAAATAATTCCATATTTTCAAATTATTGACATTTTTTGTACTACCTATTTAAAGAATGTCCTGTGGAAAAACAAACTTTTGTTTTTCAAAAAAAAAAAACCTTTCCTACTATAAATTATACATCAATAGATACTTTTTCCAAAAGTTTTGACGTATCAAAATTAAAATTTGAACTAGTAGTTTTTTTTTTATTTGACTTTGTATACCTACCATAAGGATAATGAAAACTTTCAAAAACAATTATTCACTTAAAAATGTGTAATACAAAATGAGGAAGAGGGGTCCTCATTTGAAAAACAGAAGTTTGTATCGATACAGAACACTCCTTAAATTTTTCATCACAACAATTTTAAAATGTGGTTTTTAAATGTATTAAAAAGTTCAAAACATCAGTATTTGAATAAATTTATTACTAAAGGAAATAATGGTGGTGAGCATGATTGCTTGCTGAAGTAGTCGAACGTTTATGATATACGATTCCGATATAATTAATCGTTAATAATTCTTACTGGGCTTCATATAATATCATTTATATATTGTATAGTATTGAACGTTTATGAATCAGTTTATGAGTAATGACTATAATGACTAATGAGTATAATATAGTATGTTATGTGTATTTTGTAAGTCGAAAAATGAAATTTACTTTTATTCTTATGTAGTTATACTTGCGAATATTTTTATAGACTGTACTTACACAACAGTGCACATATTTGTGACGTTAAATTAATTTTATGTCATTATATAGACCAGGTATAGTGTGTGATGTATAGATTTATACTACAGTGTACGAGCTTCTAGTTTTAGATTAAATTTTAATAATAATAATAATATATACAGTTTGGTGTTTTAAATTGAAATTCTATGCGATTATAAATTATAATTGACATGTTATTAAAAGTTTTCAATTACCTACAATATTATAGGTACACTGTTTACGGTCAACCGAAATTGGATTTTAATAATAAGCATACATTTGTTTTATAAACGCGTTTAAGGCGTACTTAACCTAAGGGGCAAGGGCTAAGGTGTAAAAACGCTTTTTGCACTTCATGTATTATTATTTTTAGAAGCAAATATCGACGAATGATAATATAATATAATATCATAATGTAATTGTTTGTACTATATACGCTGATAAATTGTAATTTATTATAGAAGACAGAAAATCTCGTAAACCCGATTTCTTGAAATCCTTCCTGTAATTAATTAGATTACTAATCGGCGAAATACTATGTGCCAAAATACTTGAAATATCACGGAAACGTTATCGTCTGAAAAATTAAAATACGAGTATACAACAGGAAATATATATAATATTGTATATGTAATGTACTAATGTATATATAAATATATTACATTTACATTATAACATATTTTGATCAGATACAGCCTCGATTATTCCAATTAAAAACTTCTTAATATATTATTTTAACGTGCAAAATATACGTATAATAGTGTATAACTGTAATAATTGGTATGATATATAAAGTGTATACTGTATATTGTCAAAAAAAATTAAAATTTAGTATTCATTCTTTTCTATCTATAAAGTAGGTATTTATTTTTCGTGTATTCATGTGCATACTGCATAGTGTCCTCGTAAAGTTGTCAAACTATTTTAAAGATTAATAAGCATCGGTAATAATAGAAGAACGGTTATTAGTTATTATTAGGTATTGATTAATTAACATACGCATTTACTATTTATATTTTATCATTAATATATACAGGTTCTGGAATATTCGTTTCTCCTACTGGACTGCTAATCAGAACCGGGTCAATAGGCCTGAGTTTTGTCATATGGGCAGCATGTGGTGCCATGTCACTGTTGGGTATGTTCGTATTATCTAAATTAAGTTTCTTTGCCTGAGTGTCAAAAAAAAAAAAAAATACCTAGTAAAAAAACAACTGTCGCTTTTCATCTATTTTTAAAATTAAACATTTCAACGAGTATTTTTACCCGAACACGTTCGTCATTCGTCACACTATTTTCGGAAATATAATAATTGGACCAGCAATAATTTAAACGGAAATACAGTGCAATCGATGCCAGGGAACTCGATTGTTTTAACTTCTAAGCGTCTGTAAAAATAAATTTAAAACTTTTAATTTATAATAAAATTATAGGTATTATATTTGTTTTGAATTGTATTCGCCCACAGGAGCTTTAGCGTACGCGGAACTGGGTACGATGAATCCCAGTTCTGGGGCCGAATACGCCTACCTAATGGACGCCTTTGGACCAATGCCTGCGTTTCTGTTTTCTTGGATATCTACATTGATACTCAAACCGTCACAGGTGGCTATAATATGTCTGAGTTTCGCCAAATATGCCGTCGAGGCATTTGTCGACGAATGTGGTTCTTCGGATTTTGTAGTGAAGATCGTCGCAGTGCTGTCTATTTGTGAGTTAAAGCCAAGTGTAACATATCCTCGTTGTTTACTAATTAGTTTGTTTCTACGATTATATAATAGTGTTAGACTTTTCTCGACACATGTTTTCCGTCGACGTTTACATTATTTTCACGAGGTGTTTTTTTAATAAAACATCATAATACGCTGCAATTGGGCTGATATATTGAATACTAGGATACAATATAATTATATCGAATTCTTAACATACCTAACATTATGTTTTAGATGCTCAATAAATTAAAATTATTACAACATTTTAAAAATCTCTATCCACTATTAATACCACTTATTTTAGTTTGTGCATTTTTTCTAATGGTCGGATAAACATTTATGTTACTTACATAAAAGTTCTGTAATCCTGCACTATAATATTGCAGTTTAATATTTTTATCGATGATGGTATCCTATACATTAAAATACTATAACGGTAACATCATAATTAGCTATGTATATTTTAAGTCGCTCGGAAATTATACTCGAGTGTATAAGTGTCTCCCGCAAGTAATAATGCACTCTCGCTAATTGATAATAACAATCAATAATATAAAGCTGCAGGTGGTTAGGGTTTAGTGTTAGACGTATTATATGACGTGTACCTATATGGTGTATATTATATCGTTTTACGAGATTTCAAAATATTATTCATTGAAACGTACCCATTAAACGTTAACTTTCATCCGTTCATAATACATTTACGTTTTGAAAAGAACAAAATAAAAATTATCAAGTGAATTTAAAACAAATTATTCATATTATTTGTTTCTGCAGTGATCATCACGTACATAAACTGCTACAGCGTAAATTTGGCCACCGGAGTGCAAAACGCGTTTACGGCTGCGAAGCTGGTAGCCGTTTTCGTGGTGGTCGCCGGGGGTATGTACAAGATCTTTCAGGGACGTACCGAACACTTCCGGAATTATTTTGAAAACACGACCACAAGCATGGGCGACGTGGCGACGGCGTTTTACTCGGGACTGTGGGCGTACGACGGTTGGAACAATCTCAATTACGTCACCGAAGAAATAAAAAACCCTTCGAAGTAATAATAATATATTATATAATAATAGGTACCTTTACATGTCGACACCAGCCAATAGTAAAATAACATATTTGCCACGCATACCTTTTAGTAAAACATTCTGTTATAACATATTATAATGTAGGTACAACTCAACAATTTCATATAGATATACCTAATAACTATTAATTACGTTAGTACCCAGGCGTGGCTCCTGGGAGGGGGGGATATCCATTGGCCTTCCCCCTCCCACACCACAAATATATCTCTGGAACCGTGTATGATAGAACCAATACAACTGCATAATGTTATGTAGTTGTTAAAAACAGAGATAGCAGTAGGTAGAGAAATGGAGGAGGGTAATTACAGTTGTAAAGTTGAAAATAAATGGGTTAAATATTAATTCAAATATTTTAGATTGAGATTCAGAAGTAATAATTGCATATTTATAATGAATTTACATTGATTTTTGTAGCTTTTATGATTTTGAATAACAAATGAATACCTATACCTAATTCCTATATGATGTCGAAGTGATCTGAATATTTTCCTGGATGTTTATGAGTAGCGACTTGAATGTATAGTAGTTAATAGTTATAATAATATTATATGTATACAATATATTTAGGCTCTATGATCTTGAACAATATTTACGTTTAGCGCACCTTATTAGTTATCACTACAATTATCGGATCCACATTTGATACCACTTAGGGACATTTATCGCACTAAAGTTTTCGTAATTGTTGTTAACTTTTTTTATATTATGATAAATTCGTATTATTGCCAGTTTTTGAGTTCGGTGAAATTGTATTGGTACTTTATGTTAATCTACATGTGTACAGTATAATCTGTTTACTCCATTTTGTAATTTTTAAGGAACATTCCAAAAGCGATATACATTAGCATACCGTTGGTGACAATGTGTTACCTATTGGTGAACGTGGCGTACCTCACCATCATGTCGCCTGATGAAATAGTACGAAACGAAGCTGTTGCCGTGGTCAGTACAAAAAAAACACACATATACATACATACATACATACATACATACATACATACATACATACATACATACATACATACATACATACATACATGGTTTTATTCGTACCGTTTAAAATATTTAAAAACTTTCACGATGTATAAATGTGTAGTAAAAATAAAATTTCTTTTATAGGTTCACGAAATGTTCACTTTTCATGTGATGCGTTTGTCTATAAAAATATATTGATTTTATAAACCTATATAAATAGTAAATGCTATATTATTATAATATTCATATATTGTAAATTTCTTGCGGGCGTTCGTTTGAGAGGCATTAGCTTTTTTGATATTTTACGGGACAGTATAAAAACAAAATTAAATTGTAAGTGCTTACTTATTTGCACAAACATAGACGTGTTTAGCGTTTACTTAAGTGTTTACAATCAAGTGATTGGTGTAAAAAATACTCGATGTGCCATATAATAATTATTAGGTACCATTGATGCCTATTTTAATCGAACGCCACCCGCCCTCCCACCACCACTCCCGTCTGTTCCGAGTACAATTATAATTATTATACAATATTGTAATACATCTAAACGTTGTGTTTTATTATTAGACTTTCGGGATCCGAGCTCTGGGGTCCATTGCCTGGGTGATACCGCTGTCAATCACTATATCCACATTCGGATCGGCCAACGGCACATTGTTCGCCGCTGGAAGACTATGTTTCGCCGCCAGCCGCGAAGGACACCTGATGCACGTTCTGTCGTACATTCACATAAAAAAGCTCACGCCTATGCCAAGCATCATATTTCACGTGAGTGATTGAGCGACGGCGCAGATTTCCACGGGTCTGCGAGCGTCCGATTTCGAGGGGAGGCCGTTTTTTAATATTATCATTGCGTAACGTACCTATACGATTATAATAGTGATCATTGGTCAACGATATCGAATTTGTTTTGATATCATTTTTTCAAATATAATGTGAGAAAACGCCTTTAAAATTAATTATGCTTCAGTATTTTTTTGATACAATATGTAACGATATTTGATACTAATTCGTTGGCGCTCACTAGTGCTATATACTTGAAGCCTGAAGGTAAAATACATTTAGGAAAAAAAGAACACGTCGAATCTCAAACAGCGTTTTTTCTAAAGCCTTTTGCAGTTTTGCATAATTGACGTTTGCGACAGTCGACTTAGTTTCTTATTCACTCTTTCCGCTTAAAATGTCTAGGCCTTTCTTCGAATATATGAGAGGATGTACGTAGTATTAAATTACCGTCCCTCGTTCATTCTTCGTATTTTGCAGTTCTGGACTTTTGACGCTATATAATTTTACCTTATTTTATTATTCCCTCGCTCGGCTTCGAGCTATCAAGTGTGATGCTGCCCATTATTTGATTTCAGTCGATCATAACGATTGTGATGGTGGCCTCGGGTACAATCAACTCCCTAATCGACTTCTTCAGTTTCACAGCGTGGATATTCTACGGAAGTGCCATGTTAGCATTGCTAGTGATGCGTTACACAAGACCCGACGTTCCAAGACCATATAAAGTGAGCGCACATAATATATAATTTCATATAATATAATAATAATGATAAAAAAAAGACTTACTGACGGCAACACGAAGACATTTTTACAATCTATTTATAAAAATATGATGATGATCTACCGAAATAGTTCGATATAGATAGGTATTAGGTTAGGTTTGGATTCTTCAATAATTATAAATGTGTATTAATGTATTATGAAGGTGACTTACCACCAGATTTTTTGTGTCGATAAAAATGTATTATATTTATTTTGATGAGTATTTTCCAATTATGCTTTATTGATCAGAAAACTTAACTTAAGGTTAACTAAAAGTAGGACGACATTTTTAATAATGTTCACATTAATTAACCTAAATTTATATTATGATTATGAAACAACTGACTAAGTACAGCTTTGTAGTTGTTTAGAATTCAAAACAAAATATTTTTTAATCTATGTAATAGTTTTGTGAGCAACATTTGTATCAAAAATTTTTTAATATTTTTAAAAGCCGTTAGTACTATAAATAATAATATGTGGATATTCTCAATCATTATAATAAATTATAAAATCGTTTTAAGTGAATGAACTGGTAGTGAAATGTTCAGTGGTGAGGGAGCAAAGTTCAGGGGGTATTGACAAATCAAATGTCTTTTTACCAAATCTGAGAAGGAATGACAAAATTATTAGAGTTGTTGTATAAAAAAAAAATTTTGCAGTTTAATATATTGGGTATTTTAGTTACCATTTTACTAATATTATATAATTTGCCAACGGACAACAAATGGCGTTCATAATGTTAGATACGATAAACATATTATATTATATCAAATACGAAAATCATTTTTTGTTATCTTATTAATAATAATATTTTCTATGTACGTTTACCCTATAAAAACGTATTTTGTATTTATTGAAAATAAGTGTTTAAACACGAATTGTAAATCCTAAGTATATACCCATATGTATATTATGTATATATTCAATTTGGAAAAACAAATAATAACGAGCTTGCTCAGTGGGACCACAATATTTAGTTATAATATGGAATAATTTGTAAATAAATAATAATTATAATAATATAACTAATCGTAGTATGTTTTATTTTTTCAGGTCCCTGTAATCATTCCGTTAACTATATTTGTTATTTCCCTTTATTTGGTGGTAGCACCTATAATAGATAAACCTCAGATCGAATATCTGTATTCGGTGATGTTTATGATAGCTGGGATGATATTTTACGTGCCGTTCGTACGCTTGGGATACAAATTCCGTATAATCGGTGAGCTTTATACTTAGTGTGCACAGACAGTGACAGCGCAGACATGACAGATATAATTTCAGTAAACACATCTTCATTAATTCCATTTTTTCTTATATTTAGATCGGTGGACGGTCATTATACAGTTGCTGTTGCAGGTAGCTCCCACTAAATTAGTACTACCTGATTGAAGTTGAGTACGCCGTCAAGTCTTCCATTAATTGCATATCCATTTATCAAAATAGACAATATTATACAGTTTAATATATTATCAGTTGTATTGTATAATATAGAGTTACACAAACAATTTGTAAAAACCACATTAAACAGTGGTTTTTATTATTTTATATTTTGTTAGTGATTATTTTACCTATAGTCAAATATGTTGTATACATAAATAGGTAATATTAAATTGTATCGTTCACTGCAAAATACATTGTGTTTGATATAATAAACATTTATTGTTTGATGCAACAAAATTGGTAAATTTGTTTTTTTCTACCCTTGAATACCTATATCCTATACATACATCACGATAATATTATTAATCATTATATTATATTCGTTCCAACAATAGTACCAAATTGGTTATATAATAGATTATAATAGATTATAATATGTTAAAGCATATAGCAATTTATTTTTAGCCTATATGTATATTTTAACACTATCATGCACTCAGGTAGGCTGTGAAAAGAGTTTTTCTACCTTAAGTTTTATTAAAAACCGACTTAGAAACCGTCTATCGATGGAAAATCTGGATACATGGATGTTAATGCATTTAAATAAAGATATTTTGGAAACATTAACACACGTAAACATTATTGAGGAAGTGATAAAACATAGCTCAGTATTCAAAAAAATGTTGGTTGTTTAAAAATATAGATTACCTACTTTTACAAAGAATTATTATTTTTTTTATTATATAATTTATGTATTCTGCTTTGATGAAATTTTTTATGGTTATGTTTAACAATTTATTTATATTAATTGTTTTTTTATTATATTATATTTAAAAAATAAATAACTCGTGACAAAGGCTAGTCATACACTTAACACAATATTTTTTTTTTATTGAAGGGGGAGCTTAGGTTGTCCGCTTAGGTTCAACTACATGGCTGGTCCAAAGAAGCAGGGCCGCCAAAAAATAGAATTTCCCGGTACACATTTTGGGGCTAGTCCAACCCTGGTACCAATACAACAGTATACAATTTTTAATTACCTACAATTATAACAATTTATTAGAAAGTTTGTACTACATTTTTAATCCTACTTTTTAAATATAAAAATTAAAAATTGTAAAGTAAAGTTTTAAATTACAATATAATTGGCAAATTGTCGTATTCAATCTTAAATTCAAACGCTTATCAAAATAAATTGTTACTGTATTTTCAATATTTTATTAATTGCTATAGAAACAACTTTTTAGCAACCTTGGATTATATTTTCAAGATTTTCGACTCAGAAATAAGAATTTTATTAACATAGTTAAAAAAAAGTTGCAAATGTCAAAATATTTCTAATAAGATCTTAAAAATATGTTGTCGTTAATTGCAGGTATTGAATTTTTTTTATCGATTGTTCTGAAAAATAATGAGAGAAATTATCTCAAAATTGAGGATTAAAACTTTTTTTCTGCTACTTAAGGTTTTGTCAAACAGTCATAAAAAAAACACATTATTTTGAAAACAAATACTCCTATCAAAGTACTTATCGATCCATACAAAATCTATAATACAAACACATATTATATACATAATATAAAAATGCAAATAACATATAATAACAAATTACATAATTACATATACTGATGTTTTTCGTGATTTCCGCTGTTGGGTGCTGTTGCAAATAATATATTTTTTTATTGATTGCATTTCAGAAATTAATTATTTATCACATATTATATATTAATTAAATTTATAATTAATATTAATATTTCACATTAAGCTCAATTAAGGGACTTAGTACATTTTTTAGTAATTATTTAGCTAATACATATTTTAATATATCGAACGTTATATACTTTAACAATTTTAATTTCTCACTCGTGTCTTACAAATAATTACAAGAAATTAACAAACGTTCTATTGAGAATTAAGATAGACGATGAGACGTACCTATAGACATAACGGCTATCTAACTGAAATTACTGAAAACAATTCTAGTTTAATACAAATTCTTCTGTCACGAAAATTAAGATAATTAATGATACCTATCTGCGAATATTTTACTACAATAACATTAATCTTCATCGTGTCGTGTGGAACAGATGAAAATTACACAATAAGATGACAGTAACGAAGAGACTCTGGTCTTAAAAAAAGTGTACTGGATGTAACAGAAAGACCTGACAAATAAAAAATTGGTTGTTTTGAAGTTTTAAGTTATTTCTATTTTCAGGTCATTTTGTTATACATTGTATTATAATATGTTAAAATGTTAGGTATAGGTACCTAAATGTGGAATACCGAACGCAATGACACATTTCCCGTGCATTTTGATCTTGCCCTGATAATTTGAACTATGATTTTGAACAAATTATTTTTCATGCAATATTTTTTATTAAATTTATAAAAAATCTATATAGATACTAATATTATAAAGTTGCTAAGAGTTTGTATGTTTGAACGAGCTTATAACAGAAATTATACAGAGCCAATTTCAATAAAACTTATATCAATAGATTAATTATTAAGACTCAGAGAAAGTTTTAAGCTGCTTTAGTTCATTCAACCAATGTAGTTGTTATAAAGTGGCTCACACAAATAAATTTATATATTCAAGGCCATGAATGTAACTATTTAATGCATGCCTTTACCTCATTTGCCCAAACGCCTCTTTGTATGACAGAAATGTATTGAAAACAATTAGTTGACAATCTTTTAAAACTTTGGCTATATTACTCTGCTTAGCAATTTCACAATTAGGAGATTATGGATTCAGCTTAGTTCAAATTTAGTGTTAATTTAAATGCACTATTTGCATTTTCCATGTTTTAAAAGAGGAACAGCAATCCCAAAAGACGCTGGAGCTAGAGCAATTTTTTTTATAATTCTCACTTTTGCTAATATTAAATTAATTTAAAATGTCTTCACAGTCCCTTTTGATGCATCTAAAAATATGTTAATCCCTCAAACGATCTATGATATTCATAGTTTCATGATATAGATATACTGAGCTATTCTGGTGTTAATAATGCCTCATTATTTCATACCACCGATTCTAACTCTTCCGAGTTTTAGTTAATTAGTATAGTATTACAATAATATTTATAAACAAACATCAATCTTTAGCTGTTGTTTATATGTAATACCATTATTTATACATAGTACTATCTATAATCAATGGTAATACTAAAAAAAAATTATTATTATTTTTTTTATAATTATTATTCCATGGTAATATTTATTTTATTAATTATTAATTGTTTGTCTTATTATAAAATGTTTTACTTATTTAATGAAAAAATTAATTTTTGATTCCTCATTCCAAGGCAGAATATCTTTTGACGTAGGTACTTGAATAGTTCGATGTATAAAAATTGAATTTTTTACGTGTTATATGATAATATGATTTATAACTTATAAGTACCTATTTAAAGTTTAGATGAGTGAAATGGAGGGATACCCCGCAAAATGTTTGTCTGCACTACTCCACTCATACAAACTTTAAATACTTAAAATCAATAAAATACTTGTCGTAAATTTAATATTTATAGATTGAAATACTTCGAATAATATTCTGCTTAGGAATATGAAATTAAAAATGTAAAATGTAAAAAGTAAAAATGAGTAAGCCACCGTTTTATGGGGGTGCTTTTGTTTCTATAAGTTTAATAATAGTCGGTGAATATGAAGCGACTATAGTGCACAATAATATTATATAACCTCATTTTTATTTGCACATTGTACAGGTAGGTATCTTAAGTTGCAGAATGTGTAAAATAAGGGTTTATATGTCTCAATTAATTTAGTTTTGGTTACAATATAATATAAATAGGGTGTAAATAGAAAAATAATAAAAAGTTTATGCCCCGGGTGAGGATCGAACTCACGACCTTAAGATTATGAGACTTACGCGCTGCCTACTGCGCTACCGAGGCTATGTGAGCTTTTAAAAGTTTGAACCATTTAAAGTTATAATACAAATTGTTAAAAATTGAATATCGATTCATATCTACCTAAATAATAAATAATAATGAATACGAAACACGTAAATATTATTCAAAATCCATACAACTTATTAGCAATTTACAGATTAAGGTGGGTTCCTTTTTAAGTCGACTTAACTTACACAGCAAAACAAATAATTAAGTTACGTTCCTATAACGTTATTTAATTATTTAAAAATAGTAGTATTCAGATATTCAGTGGCGAAATTTGTAATTTATTTTGTACCTAGTTGGATACTGGCTGGATATACCACTTTAAAATTGGCCTTACTCCTCATATACGATACGTTGAGATTTGTAAAAGTGGTGGTGGGGGGGGTCCAAGAACTATAAGTCAACTTATAGTCTATTATTATAATGACAAATTGCGGAGTAACCCTCACTATTAAACATTTGCTGACCGAGTGCAGATCCAACGAGGAAGAGAGGAAACAACACAAAATGCCATCCGACCTGTACGAGATAATCGGTCCCGACTGCCAACCTCAAAGCATCACCACATTCCTCAAATCGATCAAATTAGAAAAAAATATATAAGATATAAACAAACTGTTATAAATTAAAACAAAGCTAGTGGCCTATGCAGCTGAAGCTATGATGTTCAATAAAAAAAAAAAAAAATATAATGATAAAGGTTATTTACCTATTGTTTACCCGCCGGGTCAAGATCGAAGTTCGAAGACCAAATTAGTAATTTAGTTTAGTTATTTGTAGACCTTAACAGTATTTCTCTTGACTCTTTGACATAGTATTATAATAATTATAATAGATTATAGTCTATAGCATATTAAACTACTCAGTGGCATGGCGGACCGAAAGGCTCAATTTTGACGTAGTTGCGTAAACGTTTCAAAGAGGTGGCTCCAATAACACATCTATTACAGTGATCTACTCAATGACGAGACATACTCGACATAAACTGTACAGCGGAGTGGTTACCTAATTGATTGCTATTATTTTTATTACATAGGTACAGTACTAGTTTAAGTTATTTATTTACATTTCATAGGCAAAACCAAAATCAAAAGTTTAGGAGAGCCAAAGCAGGCAAAAATGCTGAGCTAGTCTAGGTTTTGGAAGGGATTAAGCCCTATGCTAAGCATAGGTGGCGATTGGGGAATTCTTGAGGAGGGGGTTTAGCCCCACCTCTACAAAAAAAAGATAGGAAGCCCCCCAAATTATTGAACATTTTTCAAAATATAAAATAGGTACTTGCCAAAATGTTGGAACTTTACAAAAACTTTTTTTTCCTGAAATTTAGTTAATAAAATAATTCTAAAAGTGTGTTTCCCAACTTATTCAAACTGCTACAAGTAGCCAATGTCAATACTAATTAGCTCGGCTACATGTGAACAAAGCTTTTCTGCAATGCTTAAAGTTAAGATATGTCAACGTACAAATATGCTTCAAGAAAGATTTAATAACTCTTCAATATTGAAAAAGAATTAAGTATCAATATTAAGAGCTCTATTGATAGATTTGCTTTTAAAAATAGGTTTATTGTATTATAAATTAATCAATTTTTCAAGACATATATGTAGTTTCTTTTTTTTTAGTTGGTAATTTAATAGTTAGTGCGTATTGTAGGCAATAATGTTGTTAGAGAGGGGGTGTGGGGGCAAAGCCCAAACTTCTTAGTTAGGTTATTTTTGTTTTTTAAGGGTGGCCATTGGTTACAACTTACAGATTAAAATAGTTATAGTGCAAATAAATTATAGAAATTAGTATTTTATTTTGCCTACCCTGCTACATTAGTTAAATGTCAATCGATTTTCACTCGACGTGACTGATTTGCTAGTTTTGTGTACAAAATATAATTTCATTGGTTAATTGGGCAGATGTGCAGATGTGGTAGATGCATGCATCAAATCGTGGCGTTTACGGACTCGAAATAATAAATTATATCATATTATGAGAGTTGAACAATATGCCTTGTTATTTTTTTTACTGACAAAGTAAGATTGCCATCGATTAAAGTTAATACATATGTATATAATATATAAAAACAAATGTTTTTCTGTGTGTCCTTTATGCACTCCTACACTAATCATCCGATCGCCATGAAACTTTTGGAAGTTGTTGAGTACACTCTCGCTAAGGTTTCTGGTATTTAACATCCTATAAGCTAAAAATTTTGGGAAAACCGAAAGTGCTATTTTTGATGAGATATATATGTATATCTGTTTATTTATAGGGTTGTCAATAATAGTTACATATTTTATAACTATTATAATTATAATATGACATATACATATTTTTACAAATAATTTATAAAAAAAAAAAAACAAATCTTTGGCATAGGCCACCGTTGCGATGTTTTTTCATTTAATATTCTGATTTCACTTACTTAAGCACCTCGCAGGGTCCTTAATCCACCGCAGGTAGATTGTCTACCTGATAATGTACTGCTCGCATATTTTCCGCGATCTGAAACAGTCGGATTGCCTACCTATCTTAGTTGCATGTAAATCACTTGAGGTTATTCTTAACTTATCTTAGGCTTGGGCAACGCCTTGTGGAACAGCTGGTATACTATATAGTATATATATATATATATATATATATACTAGCTGTCCTGCCCAGCGTTACCTGTAACAAAGATTTAGTGCTATGTCTTGATTTTAGTTTATTTATTTATTTCTTCGTATTATTTATGAACGCCAATTGTCAATTTTAAGTTAATAGTTTAAGTATAAGTTAACAAGTAATAGTTCTTAAAATACATTAAAACACAGTTTACTTTAGTTCACTTCCAAATCGGCGTCGGTGTACCTCGCTTTGTGAACTAATTCAATAGAGATGGACAATTTGCCTGTAGCAGATTGGATACAGCACTTCGTATTTTTCAAACAGCGTTCAAACTACTCTATTCACTGCCCCGATATCTATAAGAAAAATTTTTAATTTTCATCAAAATCTGTCGAGTAGTCTGATTTTGAATATCTATACAAGCTACAAACATAAACGATCATAAACGCGAGTACGCGACGATTTTATGTATGCTTTTACCTCATGGTTACCATTTAGGTACAAAACAATTAAAACTAATTTATAATTATTATAATATGTAACCAATGGCAACCATTTATAAACAAGAAAAATGTTCGATTCCATTCGTAGATTTCAAAATCCTTCCACATCTTTAAAATTTGAATTTTATACAGTCCTTTCTTATAGTGCATCCGCATAATTATGAGGATACGAAGAGGTACCAATTTCAAGTCTCTAGCTACCATAGTTTATGCTCTACGTTTATCAGACAGTCAGGACACGTACGATTATATATATATATATATACATATAAATCGAGCTTAATTACTTTACATTTTTTAAGCTTAAGTATAGGGAATGTTTTTTATTTTTGGTAGGGTTTTACCAGATTAAGTTTATCAATGATCATATTCAAAGGCTACTCAAAGCTTCAAAAGTTCGAACTCAATTTAATCAGTGTTTTGATTGATTTTTTATAACTGTTTATTTTCTATTCACTTCATTTGTATTTAATCCTTAATAATTTTAAACGAAAAAAAGTTTCAGATTCAATTATCCCCGCTGATTGCTTATTGATAATATTATGCATAAATAATAAATATTAAATGTTCAATATTATAACATTTTAATGTTTATTTCCCATCTGTATTAATGAAATGAGTCGCAAAAGTATACATTTTACTGCAGTGGTATAGGAGAGTCACTAAACCGAGAAAAAAAGGAAATAATGAAAAAAAAATATATTCACAAAACGACTTTATTAACGAGATTATTCTATAAAAGACCTCTGTTGTGTATTACCTACAGTAAAAAATAGCAATCCATCACCGTGGAATCGCTAAATAAACACTCAACATTTTCAACTGTATAGGTATTGTATTACTATATAGTAATCAATACTAATCATCAACGGGTATATAATATGAATAATTAATATATTAAATTCTGGCCATGTCCATAGGATAATTTAACCCTAAGCTATTGAAGTGGGACATTCTGTAGTTTTACCATCCAAAATATTGGTCATAAAAATAATATCCCCTGGGCTTATGTCACTTTTGTTGTACCTACCTTTATACTATGTATATGATAACACAAAATTCAAATTTATTGTTTTTAATTACAAGTGGATAGGTACGTATTCATAACGCAATGGTAATTGTTTTTTACGAAATGCACCCGGACCAATAGGTAGTTATTTCAACTTCCTCCTTTATAGGGAACTTTTCTTTTTTTTTTAGTTACCTACCTATAAAAAACAAACGATTATTTTTTTTAAAACACAATTTATATAACTTCAGTTATAATAATTCTGTAAGTTTTGATTTATTATCCGATTGAATTAAAAAAATTAATTTAGTGGAGAAAATGAATTTCAAAAAAAAATCCAGCAGCAGTAAAAAAAATAAGGTTGACATAAAAAATAACAACCAATACACCGATATTTCTTTTTCTTAGTGAACGTTAAGAAGCATTGTTAAATTTAAAACTATACATCATAAATTGATGAATATTTTTTCTATGTTTTTATTGTCTATGTTAAATTTAATTCGATTTTCTAGTCTTGATTAAATAGTCACTCAATTTCCGAAAACTTAATACACTTCATATGGTTTTCTCTTATCATAATGAAAGAAATGTAGTAATAGCTTATATTCAATTATTGTTTGTGTAAATGTATAATACACAAATGGTTAATTATAAAAATTCAATTTATAACACTATGACAAAAAGTCATGTCTATAAAATATTATTGTATATTTCTCATAGTAAAATGTTCTAATATTTTATTATTTTACCTTTTTTTTAAGAATAGGTATTACTTAAAATGTAGAAATTTTACAATTTATTAAATATGAATAATGAGTGTATAATTTACTATTTTTTTTGTGAACCCCGTTATGTAAAAATGTTTAATATTATATTATATTCACAATTTCACACTAACGACAAAAACCCTAATCTGCCATTTTCTTATTAATATAATAATATTTATGATATAAACTATATGTAAGTACATAATATGTGTACCTATATATGTGCATATACCTACATAATTCAGTCAACAGAATATTGTATTATGATTAATTAGGTACTTAACAAGTTCAAATATAAATCAAAGAATCAAACACCTTAAAAAAGTGCATAATAAAAATATATATTATAAAGTAAGATTGCCATTGATTAAAGTTAATACATCTATATAATAAATAAAAAATCAATGTTTGTCTGTATGTCCTTTATGCACTCCTACACTATTCATCCGGTCACCATAAAACTTTTGGAAGTTGTTGAGTACACTTTCACTAAGGTTTATAACTTCCTATCCTACGTATATCATATACATACGCTAAAAATTCTGGGAAAACTGAAAACATTTTTTTTTATGGGATATATATATATGATCTCTGTTTTTTTATAGAGTTGATAATGGTTACATATTATAAAACTATTATAAGTAGATATATGGCATATACATATTTTTACAAATTAGTGTATAAAAAAAAAACAAATCTCTGGCATAGGTCACCGTTGGGATGTTTTTCATGTGCCTAGTATTCTGATTTCACTTAATTAATAGTTACTTATGCACCTCGCGGGGTCCTCAATCCACCACAGGCGGATTGTCTACCTGATATAATATACTGCTCGCATATTTTCCGCTATTCGAAGCAGTCGTATTGCCTTCCTAGCTAGTTGAATGTAAATCACTTGAAGTTATTTTTAACTTGATCTTTGGCTCATGCAACATTGAACTCTGTACAATTTAAGACGCTTGCTTAAATGATAAATTAATCATTAGATATATTACGTCTTTATTAATTTGTTCTATTAAATTGTGAATTTTATACCAATCATTTGTTCGTGCATTTTAGAAGACATTTCTCACAGAATGCACAGAATGTACATTCTCATGCACAGAATTTGAATTGAGTACAGAAAGTACAGAATATTACATTATTTTACATTTTAACATTCTAATGTTTATAGATTATTTTATATCATTTTCTCCATTTTGTATTGCATTTCATTGTGTAATTTTATATTACATTTTATTATTTTTCATTCATATTTACAATTTTATATTTTTGTTGACTAGATAATAGTTATGCATTGAAGAATGAATGTAAGATTTGTACAAATGAGTAATAAAGTGATCCTAATGTATTTATTAAAAATATGCAGTTTGCTGTACATTTTATAGGTACATTTTTACCAATCAAAAAGTTGTCTTTTTTACAGGTAAATTATTTTCACCTAGAAAAAAATATTGTGTGACCCCTCTAATCAAATGCAATCAAAAACCCATTTCCCGAGTTGTAAAGATATATCTTTTTTATCAATTTATTTTCTATTTTCTCAACACTGTATACAGTCAAACGTCAATCAAGATACATTTTTAGTTCTATATTGTTATTATTATAAAGAACTCAATTTGAAATATTGATCGGATTTACTAATAAAAAAGATGGCACTAAGATTTAGCTAATCTAACCTTGTTTACCATTTTACTGGTAAATTTACCGATATTTTCTTACAGAAATTCTTCATCTCTAATATTTATATTTTGAGCTCTGCAGAAATTTGGTTAGTAAAGGTTTAATTAACTGTTTTGTAATTTCCATTATTAATCCAGGAAATCGGACTACTGCTATGGAATCCTGAAATATATTGCCTATACGTGAGGTTTTCAGGCGCTTTTACTAATTTCTTTTAAATTAGCTTACAGTTAAGTGTTTGATTAAATAAATGATTAAATTATTTTAAATTATGATAAAATAGGTATCCAAAAGCTTTATTTTGATCCCAAATTTTCAAAAATTAAAACTAATTTATTCAGCCAAGATTATTTTATGTAATTTAATTATAACACTCATCATACTATGTACGTATATAAGCAGTAAACTGATTATAAATACAATAATATATTAATGTGTATTACTATTAGTGTCACTTACGTTACTAACTGAAACTTACAAATGATTTTATAATTTTAACAATTTACGATCAATAAACATAATACATAAATACACATGATGCATTGTAAATAACTGTCGGGAAGTAAAAAATAAGCTATTAAAAAATAACAAGTAACGAATTATTATAATATATTTTTTATTGATTTTAAATACCAATTTATTATTAGTTATAGTTACCTATACTAGTTATATACACACGATGACATTTTGAAGTTACAACGACTTTTGTAGCACATGTTGATTAAATATTATATAATACAATTACTTTTTAAAATACATCTATATGACTATATCTACCATTAAACTATAGTCACATAAAAATTTAAAAAACAAAACTAAATATACACACAAAAATATTAACGATTTATGTACAAATAAATATTCTATTTACGATTTTACATTAAAACATTCTAATTCGAAATTAGATTTAAAATATTATGTATAACTTGTAACTAGGTAGCAAGTAATAATTATATAAGTAACTCCTTAATATTGTATACACAACAATTATCACTATTATTTGTGAATTAACTTTTAACTTGTGGTAGGCACTTGTGTAGGGTTTGTAATTTTCCCTGCCAACATTATTAGTCCAGTTAATTTGTTGTAAACAAAAAATACGAACGGCCTGTCAAATACTACTTTAGCGGCAATGCCTCGTTTTTGTCTCGAAGCAGACGGACGGATACCTGAAACAAATTAAATATACCAACACTCAAGTAAATTGCTAAAAATGTGTCTTGGCAATCATGTAAGTACAATAATGTATATTACTTATATATAACTTAAACTTTAAAATCAATATTTTTCTTTTTCAGTAATAAATTTGTATCAAAATAAGAACATAGAAAAATATATTTTAAAAGATATCCGATAAAATGTACACTTATCTGATAGATAAATATCCAGGATTTAAAATATTTTATTCTAGGTTAGGTTACTGCAAAATGAAATACGCGCACGTCGTAGCAAGGTTTAAAATAATTTACTATCGTTATAATAACGCTTCACCACCGATCCCCTTAATAAAACCAATACTCATTAAAAGTTCCTTTTTGAGGTTATTTCTATCTATTGTTGCCCGTGTAGACGTGTAGTACTACATACATTAACCGACCCTGTAGCTTTATTAGTAATCACACCTCATCTGAATATTATTTATCACAAAACTTAGATAATTATTTTATTTATTAATTTATTTAAACATTTAGGAATTCATTTTTTAATAAATTTAAAAGTAACTTATACAATTTTAATTTTAAACAAGTGATTAATATGTATGTACATACCGACGTACCTATACAATAATAAAATAGTAAATGCATAAATGAAGGGAACACAATGGTCTTTATTCTTTAGTTATCGTAACATATTTTTTTTAATACTCACTGTAAACATGTACCTTTAATGTCAATAATTGTAGTTGTAATTGTAGAAGTAGACACCGAAACGAATAAAATATATCACACATTAATTGCGTGAAATTAGACTTATATATACCTACATACTAAATGTTATATACGACATGTTGAGAGTTAATATTTTATACGTCATAATCTATAGCCTTCGTAAATATAAATGAATGAAATAAATACCTAGGACCTAGGTTATGTACTTTAGAGTGGAGGGAGGTGCAAGGTGGCTGTAGTAAATACTAGTACTATGTAGTACTATTTTTCAGTTATAGTTTATACTTTATACCGAATATTCATGTACGAAAATTGCTCAACAATTATAACATGACTTATTTAAAACGTTTTCCATGACGCGGTTAGTCGAGGTGGTCAGCGTGTAATAGACACATTGCGCATTTGGTTATCCAGTATATTGTGTTTTGCTTTCGAAAATTAGTTAGGTTAAGACGCTACGATTAGATCTATTATGCATAAAATAATTTTTTTTTTTCAAGGACTGTAGTAGTATGTGGAAATTTAAAATTAAAATATAAAATATTACATACATAAGTTATACAATCTGGTGATGTGTGAAATTAAAATAACGTGTTATTGTTGTTATAAATATATAAAAATAGATAGCAACGATAAACGATTACTAACTACTAACTAGTGACTACGAATTAAGATGCACATAAATATAAAATATATATATATTAACTATTAACTTAATTCGTGCTAGTGACTATTGCGTATTAGTGTATTACTATTTACCACTATAGGTAAACCTTTACCTAATAACTCTGCAGGTATAAATGTATAATACATAGGTATTATATACAATATATTTAATTGATTAATTTTAGCATTAATGCTTTGATAGTAGATGATTTGGGATTTACAATAATAAAATATAGTAATAGATAATAGTATGTCAAAAAAAAAAAAATTATACCGATACATTTTTGTTGAATAATGTTAATTATGTAAAATATCTATGTGGTTGTATTGACTATCAACTTCAATGGAACATTCATATTAATCACATTAATAATACAGTGATAGGAAATTCAATATATTAAGAAATATTCTATCTCTTAAACTAAGAATAATTATAACTTGTACACAGTTGTACTAGCCTTGTTCAATCAATTATTAGTTATGGTCTACCCTTCTGGAAGGGAACTTACTAACACTTACTAATAGAGTAATTTATTAAATGCCACTATAAATTTTCTTTTAAAATTTAAATTTTTTTTAAACCATGGTTGATAGCTTCATTTCTATTATGCTCTACAAAGGTTATGGTCTAAAAATCGAAATAATTAAAAACGAGTACATTATATTATAAAAATGTATGTTTGTTTGTGTTTAAAGTTTTAAACGGTTGAGACTTCTTCAGATGGATTTAATACTATGTGCAATAGTTAAATCAGTATTGTTATTCCCTGAATGAGAATTCATATTTATCAGTTATACCTATGTATTGTGTGTATTTTGCAAACATTTGTGCTTTGCTAAAAATTAATTTATCCTCTTTCGGTAATAACTTTAACAATAAATTCACCTACTTTATATTTTTATAATTTTTCTCTTTGAAAAATGTTAAATATTCACCCTTGGGTTTTATTTTTAGTAATATTACTACTTTCATTATTATTATAATATTGTATTTCCTATTATGAACTCCTTATCACATTACGGCCTAGACTTTAGTGAGTAGCCCGCAATTGTATATTATATTTACTGATATTTAGTTATAAAACTATTGTTATTATTGGTAAAATAGAGTTATTAATCTATTACTATCATTAATACGATAGGTATTAGGTACCTATATAAAATAAGACACTTGGTACCAACCTAACTTTGAACCGACCGAGCCGACTGAATTGATCGTGATAAACGACATTGAGAAGTACGCGTTCTGTTTCATCGACACCAACGTGACCGTGGGAGACTTGGACGCGTGATCGCGACTCGTCGATGAAGTTTTATTACTGTTGTCGGCAACACCGCCGACCGTCTGGTTGAAAGCCGCCTTTACGCCAAGCTTCTTAAAGAACGGTTCCAGATCCAGACCGTTAGTGAACGCGGCCAACTGCGGTATCAGAACCTCTGTGTCCTGGTATCCCAGTGAGTCCAGGATGTCGAGGAAGTTGTCTTTGGACAGCCGCTCGATCATTAACTCGGAACCGTTAACGTCGTCCGGCATCATTATAAGCATGCTAACTTTGTCGGTCTGTGAACGGAAAAATACGATTCACAGTAATAATATGATTACCTATTTATGTTTGTAGTTTGTACCATATTATAATATATTATTGTGTATTTATGCAGAAATTAGCTGTGTAACCCGACTTTGCCCAGGGAAAATGAACAAACATAAAATACGATGCTATATCGGTGTACTTCGTTTTGTAAACTACGAGTAATTCGATCGAAATGGGAAATCCACCCAAGGAAAATTGATTATAGCACTTTCGTCAAAATCGGTCAACAGTTTTTGAGTATAAAAACTACAAACATTTCCATAGCAACGCAGAGTTTGAGTAGTCCATACCAATTTTTTTTTTTTTTTTAATTGTATTTCTGTAACAAATTATATAAGCGAAAAATGATTCGATTTTCGTGAGCCATAACGACATTTATATGTATGTGAGCCATCCTATAGCAACCTATGGAAATCGAAAAGAAGAACCCCCTAGTTTTAAGGAATCTATTGACATATCTTTTACTGCCTTAATCCAGTAGTTTTGGAGATCGGTGCTTTCAAACATACAAACTTTTCAGCGTTATAATATTAAGTATAGATGATATTATAATAATTATTAATAACGACGTGCACTTCGGATTTTTTTTAATTTTCTTAATTTATATCTGAACTATATGGGTAGGCTTTATTGATGTTTTCGTAAAGTAGTTATTTATTCAATAATTGAAATACAAACAACGTATGTTGAAATTAAAATCATGATTTAAAATTTTTTTTTGATTATAAATTTATAAACAACCCAAACCTTTTCCAACAAAAACACATATTTTTTAAGTATGCACCTGAATACCGAATATAGCGTGAACGAGAAAAGATGCCCACCAGACCAAAGCGATAGTATGGATCATAATCGTCATATACTCATATGATTAGGTATGATATAATATTATACTATGATATACAATTATTAATTGTAATATTTCGAATAATACTAAATTGATTGTCGTATAAGCATAAGGTATACATGAGGTACATGCCGTGATGGCATTATATTATATTATAATATATTGATATAACAAGATGAAAATCGATAATAATTCTTTGCGGAATAACTTTAGACCACATCGCAAGCCCATATAATATTATACACTCGTTCTTGACATTCCGCCAATACACGATAGCATTTCGGCATTGAACGACTTGATTGTCAATCGTCAGCTCCATTGTTATATTCTCGCAAAATACGCGATGCAAAATATTGTTTGTTCAATGACCAGTGTCATAGGTTTTTCTTCACCAACAAAATACAAATAGTAATTAATAATTTAATTGTAGATGAAGGTTAAAGACAATGGAAAAAATTGTCCTATAGTGCCAAAAAAATATGCAGGTATCTGTTGTAAATAATTAAGTGTTAAATTAATTAAATGTTCAAACATATATATTGAACATTAAATAATTAAAAAAATATTGCAATTCTGTTTTGAAATGTTTATTAACTTATTAAAATGTTCATACTCGAAATATAAAAATCAATATTTTTTCAGTGTTTTCAAAATTTAAACCTCTGCGGAAATGTATATTGTATAATAAAATATGAATCTTAACGATTTAATTCAACTTTGTGGTACAGCATAAAATATTGCTATTATATTATTATGTAGGACTTATAAATGGCAATGCGTACATGATACATATTAATGAATAACATGTTATCAAAATATATAATCATAATAATATAATATGTGACTTTGTAATTTATCTTTAAATAATGCTATAGAGTATAGTTAATTATTAATTAATTAATTATTATTAATTATTAATTTTTGATAGTTAACGATACAGTAAACTTAACTTATTAACTATATAGATCGAGTAGATCCAAAAATAATCAAGATCTTACCTCAAACATTAACTCAGCAGCTAAACACTTTAATTGTGGTATGTATCCGATTTTGAACTTTCCTGTCTGTGGGATCATTGGGACGTGGACAATTGAACCGTCAGATTTGGTGAATGGTGCTGATGGTTGATACGATAAGTAAGTGTACGTGGCTAGTTTTTGATAGTCTTTCCAGTGACTTATTATACCTGTATCGCTCCGTAATTCTAAAATATCAGCTGAAAATAAATCACATCTAAATTACTGGGTATATAAGTATATATACAATAGTATATGTATAACGTTAATAAAGATGTTATCTAAGAAAATTCCTTTAACCGAAGTTTAGATTAAATCGTAATTTAGATCTAGCGATTTTTAAATTGAGTGTTAAATATTTCTATTTCATTATCTACTTAACTCATTATGCAAATAACATACATTATAAATTGCTGTTTTTCTTCAACGGAAAAAATTTAAATAAGATTATAGGAAACTAAACACAGAATATAATTTAAAGAGAAAAATGTTCTTGTTTTACAGAAATATTTGATGAAATTTAAAAAAAAAAGTAACTATATGTACAGTATGAACCCATACTATACGAAAAAATAGCGCCTGTTTAAGACAAATGTTGGTCATTTTTGGGTAACCAAACTCCTTTTCGATTAATACTAATGCTTTAAGATAACAATGTTTGAAGTAAACAAAAGAGTAAAGAACAAATGAGTAATGGCAATGATTTATTCTGAAATAGGTGTGTATACTACACACCTACTCAGTACTAGCATCGGCACGAAAGTAATTTTTTGAGGCATGGGACTTAAGACTTAGATGGGTAGATAAGTACCTAGGGTTCTAGTAAGCTGAAAGTCCAATGTAAAATGTCCATTATTAATAATGCATGTACATATTACATTTTTGTTAGTCTGGTCATGAGGTGGGTGTAAAAAAAATTCTGTGCCACTAATAACTGTATAGGTTTGTACCGCCATTGTACCTACTATTATGCAATAATAAAAACTTGTAAATTTTTAATTTTAGCATCACTTTTTGGAGCCAATACAAACAATTTAACAAATTTGCATAGTGGTAAAATTTAAACATGTTTGAAAAAAAATCTTGTTCATATCTTGCAATAGCCACTATTTATATAATATACGTAGCGTGATATTATAAATAATTCAATTTTTAAGAATAAAAATACTGTTTAACAAAATTGTATGATTTCCAGTGTTAAACATATAGAACTTTTAAAGTTCAGATTTATTATAAAACAAATACACTGATACAACTATAAGCATTCTGTTTAAATGTTGAGATCGAAAAAATATTATAAAAAGTAAGCGATAATGGTTTCAAAAATGAAAGTATTTCATAAAATGTTGAAATTATTTGCAACTTACTAGTTACTACTGCAATGTGTTATTACATAGAATAGTGTTAGCTATAAGGACATATAGTTTAGATGTTATTACTTAAGCTGTTGTTTGAATTCTCGCTTTGCATCGTGGTAACGTTAGCTTGGTAATATTTCGAAAGTCTGTTTATGTATGACGATGGCATAACCCGGGAACTGGTCACAGATGCTTTGTTGTAGGATCCGGCAAAATCACCGTCCGAATCATCCTATAAATACATTTTTGTTTCGAATTAATATTATTATGTTCGCGTAAGTACAAGATACCAATAGTATTATAATAATATTATTATTATGAGACGAATTCGGCCTAACTGTTTCCGAAGACATGACATTTTTCAGGAGACTTTCCTAAAATGGTGAGCATAAATATGTATAATAATGGTTATTAGTCATTATTAATAAAGTAGTATTTACACTGTTATAGTGGTCCTTAACGATTGCTTTTTAGCCTTACCCCAAACGTATCAAAAATCATTTTAAAACCTCTCCTCAGCTGTTGGCGCACTTCCTTTGCTTGGAGTCGGAACAGTGTGGTTACCTCTTCTGCGGCCCGACCTTGTAAGCCTTCCAGCATCATAGCCACGTTAGTGGCCACCCCGAAAGGTGCCAGAACCAGGTTTTCTCGGCCTCTGGAGTAGTGCTACATGTGTAATCAAATATAATATTATAAAAAAACGATAGCATTAGACTGATATAATATTAACACGGGCGTGTTTATGTGACTGGACACTCTGGAAATGACCCAGGCCTGCAAATTCAAATTTACCTAACACTAATTTTTAGAATTTTTATATTTATTTAAGGGAACTGATTTCGTGTGAGGGAACTACCCAAAAATTTATTTGCCAGATCTGTGAAATTGTTTTAAACACGCCTATATAGTAATATATGTTATACATGTTATTATGTGATGGTGGTATTAACGATTTGAAGTAATAACAAATATGAAACAAAACACACGTTGAACAGAGGAGGCACCAGACTGTTGCTGAATTGAACTACCCGGATCACGTCCGTCGAGTTGGTCCATCCCGAAGCTGACGCCGACGAAGACAGAGCCGCCACCACAGCTATCAGCAAGTGCACCGAGGCAGATGACGTTATGTGTACGAACAGAGCTGCAGAAAAATACGATTAACGAATGTCTCGATCAGCACGCATATACATTATATTATATATTATTATGATGGTGAAAAACAAAAATTATAACAAAAATACATCAACGTAGTGTGGCTTATTATGTTATATTATAATATCGTTGTAATGCAGTATTTTATTGGTAGGTAATCCGACAAATCCACAATCATACGTTCGTAAAAAAATTATATCATCACACTCATGCCCGCGACGAACATTACCTGTCGTGGATTGGACCGTGCGCCACCGAGCCATAGTTATAGGAAACTGCAGCAGAGCCGCGCGATATTGTGTGTATATTATATTGTATTCGTTCTGGAGACTCGCGAGAACTGATCGTCGTGGTCGTCGCAGCGTGAGGTACGCGGAGCGGATAAAACAATATTAGAATATTATTATTATTATGATAACCATTAACTGGGTCAACAGCCTTGCAGCCTGTCGGATTGGCGCAACTCAGCGCCGCGATAGACCGCGCACGGTAACCGAATGAAATGAAGAGTAGCCGGTACGAGTGTGCGGTGTCGAAGAAGAGGGGCACCTATTATTATTATTAATATATTATATCTGCAGTCGCTATATAATGTTATTATTACGTTATAATATTTTTCCCACTCGTGCGTTTTTGTTTGTTGTTATTTTACATTTTTCTTTTTTTTTCTACTTTTACTTTCAATGCCATACCATCGAGTGCTTTATTATTGTGTTATACACTTATTATACACAATATATAATAATATTCCCCAGTAATATAACACTCGCAAATGTTTCTTTCTCCATTCACAACGTGATATTGTTAGTGTTTTTTTTTATTTGTATGTATTGTTGATGTGGTAGTGGTCGAGGTGGAGGTAGATCCGCGGAGGTAGTGGTGATGAGCTTGTTTACTGAATACATATACAAGACGCAGTGGTGCAGTTATAATTTATAGTAATTTTTAAAAAAGTTTTTAACATTTCAAACAGTTTTTCTCCTTTGCGGGTCACTTCGGAAATGTTTCACTATACGCCTCCCCTTCCCCCTACCCTTATACTCCAAAAGTCTAACAAGTCCTAATATACGTTGCGTTCCTAGCATTTGACCTTCATGAATACAACTGACGAGCTGTGGCATATTATATAAGGTAGGTATTATTATAATAATATATTGTTCAAAAACAATCATTTAGATATTAAATAATTATTTTTATGAACATTACCTATTTGTATTATATCACTATATGACTGACGAATGCAAACGACAAAAAAGTACTTGGAAAATTAACCATAGAAAAATTATGAGAAAAAGTATACAACCTAAGTTTTGCGAATGCATATAACCCTGCGATCCGTTGAAATCCCTAGGTAGTTATGTTCCATAAAGTTAATAATCATCTAAAAGACAAACATTTGGTCCAAAATACAATAACTCTAATAAATATCATACTTCAAATTTCAAAAGAATATTTTAGTTCACAATTATAAATTATAATTTTTATAATATTTGTACAGCATTTACTGAAATTTCTCAGGAAAAATTTGGTTTGCAGTACATCTTTAGATGAAAAATCATCATCGAACATATATTATAGGCTCTTGCATTCTTATATAAACTCTTTCATTTTGTAACCTAACCTATGACCCACTGCAGTAAAAATAAAAGGATCGTCATTATAAAAAGTACATAATAAACCTAACGTTTAATGTGTAATGTAAATGACTGTATTTATGTTATTAACATGAGGTACCTATATAATTTAAAAATCTGATGACTTAACAAAAAATATAGTATGACGCGTGGTTACAAACATAATTGGCACATTTCTTTGGTCTTTAATAAATAAACGATTTAATCTTCTAGCCTATAAGAATAATATTTTAAAGAAGAAAGTATAAGAAGTTAAGTTTTTACCGAACAATTGAGAATATTGTAAGAATATTTTACATAATAACTGATTACATTTAAACAGGTGTAACAATTAATTAGTATAAATAATGCACAATCTAATTATCAATATAGATTTCCAAATAATATTAGTAGGTACTAAATTACATATTAAATAGTTTGGTATATTTATATTTAATACTATAATTATTGTACATAAATAACACGCATCATACACCTTCAATTACGTTAAATTAACTAAACATTTATTGTTTATTATTAACACTTTAATTTGACACATTCATTACCTATAATAAAATATTTTTTTGTAATACTTTCTTCTTTGATAAACTTGTATTGCCCAAAATTAAGTCGTGGTCTATCGATCAAATTATTATAAGCTATAGATATAGAATTCATATAATAACCAAACCTGTATGTAAAGGTGTGCCTTGTGTTATTTTATCACCTACAACTCTGTGTTGACAATAATTGGACATTAATAAATAATATGTAATATGTAATATTAGTATATTACGCGTATCCACTATCCAATAAACTAAAATCCCATACTCATACTTTCTTAAGGATTTAAACTTTGGTGCTACAAATAAATTACAATCGTATTGAATAAGTTCAACATTTTTGATATTTAAATTAAATTTTAGATATTATAGTTAAATATAACTCTATAGTGTATATTAATTATTAATTATTATAAATCTTGAATCATCATATGTCTAGGCTACATATAAGTTTACGTAAGTAGATACCTAATATGTCTATATGTTCTAAATGGCTACTATCAGTATTCTACTCATCAACAGATTTACATATTTTGTGTTTAAGTTTATAGTATTATTAATTTTAGCGAATCAATGAAATATAAATGAATCATTGATTAACTTTAAGCTTAAATTTAATAAAAATATGAATGTTATATAAATATACTAATGACTATTAATTATCGAATAAGTTAGCAAGATGAATAATATCGTCTTATATATGATTATTATATATAATCTTGATAATATTATGTACCTAACCAATGGGCAATGAATTGTTTAACCTATACCAATGGCTTTATTGCGGATCACTGATCGGTGACGCGATTACGACTCATAAAAAAGGTAGGTATTGCAATTAATATTGACCAATAGAATAATACTCATATTGTGAACTTTTCTAGTTGCTATTACCAAATTCTTGCATAAATAAAACGCATAATACCTACAACTATAGTTTTCGTCTTGTAAATTACGTGAAATATACACAGTAATTATAAGTGTAGGTCATAGATATTTATTTTTTATTATTAATTCAAAAAAATTAACATACATTTAAAATAAAAATTGTTGATAACTTAGGATTCTATTGTCCTAAATGCCTAGTCGAGTTTACAACATTATAATAGATACATAAAAAAAAATTCAAGTGTCGACTTAATATTTTTATTATTTACATTTTAATTGGATTTATAATCAAATCACAAATATTAAAACTAATAAGTTTATTAATAATGTATGAATAGTGTGAGCTAACGTCTTTATATAAAAAAATATATGAACTATTATTATACATTATAAAATTAATATTTGTTATAATATGCGCGTTATAATTCGTTTTATTATAATATTTTAAATTATGATTACTTTTTTGAAAAATGTATAAAACAAATTTAAGACGCTAAAAATTGTATTAAGTAAAATAAATAAGTAACTACCGATTTGTAGTAATTATAGTAGTAAATTACTAATGTTATAACTTATTATTAATTATAATGTTAAAAATTAAATAATGAACTTTCTATAAATATTTTATTTAAAAATCAATCAAGTACTCTTTATTTTAAAACAAACATATTTACCCTGTAAAATATAAAAAAAAATGTGTAACATAAAAACATGTATACTAGTTACCTATCTGTTGCTTTTACATAATTTATTTGAAGGTTGTTTGAACATTTCTAATAAACTCTCATTTCTAAGGCAAAAGACATTTAGCACATCAAAAAGTTACATAAATAAATAAAGTTAATAATGAACTAAATGCATAACTATTAACTAGCAATAATTAAATTATAATCACATTAATTTATGTTTACCACTTTTCCCATTCAGTGCAATCAGAAAACTTAGTTATACAACAATTTATTATTAGGTACCTATATGTGCATAAATATAAAATATAAAATTATAAAATTATAATAATTTAATGACAATATTTAAAAGCAAAAAATAATTGTTGTAATAAAAATTCAAAAAACTTATAATGCAATTATTTAAACCTCATTAAATAATTTTAATTTACGAAATTTGTTATACGTTACTGTATAAATGAACTAGTTTGTGTCAGTACCAATACAGTAACGGCTAACGACCTACATTTGATTGTTGATTATAAGTTTGTGTAAGAGTGTCTTTTTTATGATAATACAGCCTAAATAATATTATTACATTTTTAACTTTCACGTCCATGCAGTAAACATTTATAAATACCTTACTAATATATACATTTTAATTAAATAATATAAACTAATTTAAAATATATATATAAATGTGAGTAAAATAATAGTAGAAACGGTATAGTTTTGTTTTTATAGTAAATTGAGTCAAAGTGGTAAGAAGAAAATGTATAAATGATTTTTTTGCAAATACTTAATAAGTAAGTTATAGCTGATTAAGATACTCATTACTCATTACCTACGAATTACGATTACAGTGTCATACTCAATGGCGTGATACACTTGAAACCTACTCTATATAGCAGAACGCCTTCCCCTGTTTTTTTCTTCCCATTATACTTAAATACTTAACCATTCATTACGTTATTTATGTATTTAACCATAACCTAACCTAACCTAACCGTGCACGTGCGGTGTCTTGTTACACAAATCGTTTTTTTCGTACCATTATTTTAGCCCATTACAATGAAATTCTAATTGAAAAGTTATGTTTAACTTATTATTTAACAATAACGCCTCTTTTTTACACCCAGAGGAATAATAACAATAATAATAATATTTATTTATTTTCCAACTAATAGTTTTACAATAGACTAAAATATTGAATGACGGATAAGTTAACAGAGCAGTTGCTTGTCCAGCTTAAAATGTTTGGGTGAGCGTTAAAACTACTATAAAACTTGTTTTACAAATTAAATTAAATTAACATATTTGGTGTTATATAATATTATATTCAAACACGCTGAGTGGGTGACTAAACGCAGTGGTTTTTTCCACATGAAGCATTGGGTACACCAAAACTTCTAGTTATTTTATTGTATCCGCAATCCGCATGCGTAGAACATGCGTGTTATTTTAAGGTAACATGTAATAATATTTTTCTAACACAACTTTTTCATCACCAAAATAAAACCCACTTATTATCTTGCGAAATGTCTCATTTGTTGAAATCAGGGCAACGGATGACAATATCAATTAGTAAAAATTACATTTTCCTAGGTAGCTAAGGGGCCAAGGTCCCCAAGACCACAGATACATCACACACACGCACGCACATACGTACACAATTCTCTAATTGTTTTTAAAGAAATGTATAATGATAGTTTATCAGCCTATATTACTAAGTATATTTTATGCTATATTAATATTCATTATGTTACAATTAAAGTAATTTATTTCACAAGGTATTAATTTTTATCGGAAACATTGAGTTGACTATAATATTAATATTTAATTATTATAATAGTATATATTTAAGTCATACCTATATTATAATAATTATTAACTTTTTAGTCAATATGAATTACTGCGTATAATAGTGTAAATTATAGATTCGAAGTATACATAAACATCAGCTTAAAATTAATGTTAATACTTTGAAAATGTCATTAAAAAAAATGTCGTATAAAATATTAAAGTATTCGAAAAAGTTTTCATAAATAATATTTTTAAATTAAAACAAAAAAACTAAAATCATATGTTTCTTTATTTTTTTTTTTTAATTTTAGCTTCAAGTAATAACTATTATAGCTCAACAGTTAGAGAACAACTATAGTAACATAAAAAATAAAAAATCTTTCTTTATTTAAATGTCAAATTTTGTACAATTTTAAAATTTAATTGTCTATAAAAAAAATCGTGTCTAATTATTTTTAGATTTTTTGATTTCAGTTAGAGAACATCGTATTAAATTTTCAAGTTTTTTTAATGAATATTCTATCAACAAAAAAAAAGGAGGTTACCGCTGTACTGTAGAGTCGGTCACTGTAAGATGTGTTAAATTTGAATTCAATGATAAATTTACATTGTATATAAAAACTGATTCTAAGCGGAAGTTTTGTTAGCTTAGGATATTTTATATTCTATTAATATTGCTATCAGTAATAAATAACAATTATAGTTGGGTTAAATTCATTTTTTAAAAAAACATTCATTTTGCATACCAATTATTCTAAAATTATCAGTGATTTTTGGCGACAGAACGAATTATTTATAAAGAACCTTGTATTAAATTGTATGGTCTTAACTTTAAAAATTTAACATTTTATAAGCTTTTAACTACAAATAATTTGTAAATTTTTGCAAATTTGTCAACATTTGAACACTTAATGCTTACAAAAAAAATAAATAAATAAATAAATTGAAGATGATCCAAGGAAAAATAGTATAATACTATTTGATAATCAAGATTAACAAATAACTATTTAAACAAATATATATATTTTTCCCTATAATTCTACAAAGTAATGATAATTTTCAATTTTGACCTTGTAAAAGTATCAACTAGATCCAATTTGCTACCAGTTTTGCATTATTTCTACCTACTAGAATAGGTTTGTGTCTCTAGAGTCCAAACACAAACACGTCATTGTAAAATTAATAATATAAAATTGTAAATACATATAAAGTAGATTAAATTGAGTCTAAATATTCTGAAAATTTTAAATTTATGAAATTAGATATTTAGACAAAGAATAACAATTTTAATTATTTTTTTGTAATTCAAAAATATTTGTTGTGGTGATTTGAAACTTTTAGGTATATAATTATACTACATAATACGTACGATATACCTACGCAATTACATTTTCAAAACATTTAGATCAATTTTAAGCTATTGCTTATTAATATCGCGAACCGATTAACATTGTTGTATGGTAAGTGAGTATCAAAAGTTAATAACAATAATATATGATGTAAGTTATATCATATAACTAATGCAATGTTTTCGGCAAAAATTAAATCAACCTATACCGTGTAATACTATAATAGTAAAATAAATTACTTTTATAGAAATATCAAAAAACATATTATCATAAAATATACTTCTATTTAATATTCAAGCTTTAGGTTTAAATATTGAAAATTGTATTAATTTTTAACTACAAAATAATTTAAAAATATAGGTTCCTTTCAACTTAATATGTATTTCTGACGAATTTGTGAAAAACAGAAACATGAAATTTATGACCACAGGGCGTTATAGTTAGGCTATTTCTCTACATCACTGCTGTAAGTTTTTTTTATTTTACAACAAAATCGTACGATATTAAAGTATAAGTAAGGCAACATTTTTAAACTCGTAAATACAAAATAACGACTGTTTAATATTATAGTTTTAGTTAAAATAAGAACGAAGTAAAATGGTAATTATCAACTAAAAACGAAAATATAAATTAAATTTTAATTCGTTTTATTATGTTATGCAGTGTCCTAACTTCTAACCAAAACATTAGCACTATATATGTTCGGAATTCAATCATCAAATTATTTTAAAAGGTTATAGATACTAACGTCAATAGTCTCTTTTATCTCTTCCATCGATGTCCCCTTCCACAGTAGCTGTGAGTCTGTGACGTACCTATAAATTGCACTTTTGACACATCATTTGCACATGGAAGTTTTATTCGGTATTTCAGACCAAACAACGATTTACATTTGACACCACATAATTTAAAGGACTTCTAATAGCTTATTGACGCAGTTCTCAGGTTCTCGAGTATAAGCACTGCAGCGTACCACCGACACTTGTTCCTATCAACCACCACTTTTGGACATAGCGCGACTCTGTCGATTCTCCCACCTTACCATTTGGGAGAGGAGGATGGGAGAACGAGCCGTTTGTACACATACAGACCGGCGGCAAAGGCCACAATTTGCCTTGGGTATGTTCTATGGATAACAAGGTCCGTGGCTATAATCAGAAGTTTAGTGAAATTACTGGTGGAGGGAGGGCTGAGCTTACAATACTCATTACAACTATAGGTAGGTACTAAAGTCTTGATTAGGTGCCTATACTCTTGAACATTTTAAAATTATTCTGTAAGGCAATTATAAGTCAATAAACTAATTTAATATCTGCTCAAATATACGTTAATAACAATAATAAGTTAAAAATAGTATATTACTACAATTTTCATCGAAACCGGTATGGCGTGTGACTGCTTACAAAAACTGTTGAAGGTTAATATTAAATTTATGATCGTTACTAGTTATTGAAAATCAATTTTACAATACTATATGACAATTATTAAATATTTAGGCACTTTAAAATTGTAAGGGCCAACTGCCTGTACTTAAAAATTTCCCTCCCCCCGTTTTCACCTATGACTATGCAACGACGGCTACCGGTCATTATCAATTACAGAATATAAGTAATTCTCATTAGTATTAGTTCTAATAAAATCGTATATTCATTGTTGTGACTTGTGGCCCTACAAGGCTCTTTGTCTTTTTAGTCGAACTTTGGGTGACAGGGTAGTGAACCGTTCAACCGTATATCAAATAATAGGTTGTTGTTTATGAAATCACATACTTAATTTTACAGTTCAATTTTTTTTAAATATGAGGCACAGATAGTAAAAATAATGTTTGTTAATGTATGTATGTATGTATGTTTGTATGTATGTATGTATGTATGTATGTATGTATGTATGTATGTATGTATGTATGTATGTATGTATGTATGTATGTATGTATGTAATATCTACGTATGTATGCACTATGCCAATTTTTTTTATTTTTAATTTTAAAAAGGGACTCCCACACAGGGATTTATAGGCTCAGAAAAACGTTCAGGGTTGCCATTGGTTACAAAAAATAAAATAGTTATTGTGATTGGATGTAATTTTAGACCTATATTTTATTTTTATTCAAACCTATACCCCCAAATAACTTCTAAAATCTGTTTGAGTTTACATTTTACGAAGTTTAGGGGTAAAACCACGGGCATCGGGCATTTAGTTTGTGACAGCCATGCGTCTATGTCATGCACGATTTAAATATTTAAATAACGTACATTTCAGTGTAATATAATAATATACAATATTATTCAGCATTAGACTTCATCACAACGCGTTTGTACACAAATCAGAATATTATTTCGGACACGAAACGTAAGAGTTTATTATGGTTTCGTGAGCACGAACCACGCCCACGCGCACGAACGTTTCAATTTGGATGTTGTCCGTGGTCAGGAACGAGTATGATGTAAATACTTGGCACAAACGTACCAGGGTCGCAGCACAACAATGCGAACGTCCGTGCCATTTATTCGACCGCTCGACCATGTGATCGCCGAGTATTGTATTCGCACATTATTGCGCATAACCGCCGCCGCCGGGCCGTAAAAAAACACAGAATTGTCTGAATTGTATAATATTATGTTATTAATGTTAAACTCGATATGAAAATACTTCCAGTATAACTATTTGTAATCTTCATAACTATATTATTATATTTTAGGCGTGAGTATTGATGATACAAATACATATATAGTGATAATAAATTATAAAATTAAAATATATTTTACATTATAATTTATAGTATTTTAAGTATAATAGACACAATATTTTTCCATCGAAGTTAACTAAAACCCGCAACAACACATTTTTTCACCTACATATATATATATATATTAATCATTATAATATTTTAGTTTACCAACAATTTTTTTTAATATTTAAAAGTATTTCAATAACTAATGATTACCTAAAATGTAACTACAATAACTAATTAATAATTATTTATTTACATATTATTATTTTGATTGTTTTTAATTTTTTAATATTTATTTATTATTTAGATATTTATTATCTTAATATTTTAAAAATTGAATTGTGTATAGTAAATAATAATATACTTACCTAATAAGTTATTGTTTTAGTAAAAATACGAATTTGTACATATAAATTCCAGCAATACTAATAACTAAAATCGTTTTTTCTCGTTTAAACATAGAATTTTGTCCATTTAGAACTTCAAACAGTTTATAAAATAAAATATTGTACTACTTCATATTTTTGATGTACTTACCTACGTTTGATATCTTTTAATTCCTATAAAAACAACTTTTGAAGAATCTTGTATTACATTTTTAAGCTTTTTTTATAAAAAAAAATATTAACCCTTTGAAGAGTGAATTATTATTTTACCATTATCACCCACAGAGTGAATTAATATGAAAAAAATATAATAATAAATTAACAATTTTTGCAAAGTAATGACGTATATTTACGTCATACGTAATTCACACCCTGGAGAAAAGACGTAAATTTAACAATATAAATTAGACAGTATAGACAACCTCTAAACATACGGAAAAAAATAATTGTAATAAATAGATACATTTATGTTCTAATCAAGTTAAAATTTTAGAAAAAATTACAAAAAATCGTTGACAGATGGCAGCACAACCTTCATTATGTGTTCGAAATCTGTACAAAAATAATTACAATCACTAAAATTCGATAAACACCATAACTCAACAATTACGTAAATATACGTCATTCCTCTACAGGATATACAAACTAAATGACGTAAATATACGTCAATACTCCTCAAAGGGTTAAAAAGTAACAAATTAAAAATTTCTATAATATAAACAGCATAAAAAGATCAAAAATGTATTGAAAATTATGTAATTTGTGTTATAAACATATTTTGATAACGACTATTGTGTTTACACTCTATACGGTTATTCATCAAGTTAAACTACAAGAAAAAAACAGAATCAATAATTGAATAATGCCAACAACTGCAGGTTTTGCGTAAAATATTCCCGTTTTCTCCCTTAATCAAGTTATTTTTTTTGATTTTCCCGATTATTTTGAAAAATAATGTTAATTTTTACTTTTAGCCCCCAATTGATTAACTTTGAACTAAAACATTGAAGTATTTTTACTGCTCCTTAAGGTGATGACAGTCGACAGAAACACATCGTAAAACCATATATAGGTACATTTCATAAAATACTATAGATTATTTTTGTCAACTGACAAATCAAATGTTATATTATTCATAAATCGTATAGCCATACAGGGGTTAGACCTATATTATACATTTATACTTAGTACATTCATCCAAATATACAGATGATCACCCAACTAAAATCAAGTAAATAGTCTGTACCTATGACCTATCTATCAATGAGCTAGAATTAAAATAGGTACGGTCAAAAATAACTATTTTATGTATATCCCCACAGTTTTAGAACCTGAGCGATGGATGTATTTATTTTACAATGATGTGTTTTTTTGTTTGTTTGTCATCCGCCTTTTATAGCAGTAAAAATGCTTCGATTTTCTACTTCAGCTTTTTTGTGATAGAAAAGTGAATTTAGATGGTGCTGGAAGAAGTCAAAATCAAAAAAATGTATAGTTGTTTTAAGAAGTTTTGGGTAAAACTAAAGAAAAAAATAAAGAAAAAACGGGAATTTTTACTAGTGGTTGTTTGTAAGTTGTTACTGGTGTGATTTTAAAAAAAATTGATCATAAATTCACAATAATTTTTTATGAGAGCCTTAAGTTAGAATTTTAACAAAATTCGTTAAACGATTCTGAGCAAAGACGGTATGTCAGCATACATAACTAAGTGTATTTTAAGATATTATTGCTATTAAAATAATTAATTTTACTAATAATAATAATTAATACAGTAGGTTGAATTAATTTTTACAGAAAACATTGCATTTATTAAATTATTATAATATTCTATAGTAAAAAATATTTATATCATATAAACTAGCATTATTAATCTACAAATAGTTTTCAAATTTTCAAGATTTTAAACTTGAAACGGGTCTAAAAAAAATGTGCTTACTTCCTGTGTATTTTTATTTTTTAAAATTTCAAAGAAAATATTACTTGTATTACAATTTCAAACTTTTTGAGTACCTGTAGAAAATTTTAAGTTGTAAATTGTGATAGTGAGTAGTGACATTTTTCAAGTTTCTACAATTTAACGATTAGTATAGGTGGATACTTTTTGAATATTATGTAATTATTACATTAATTGCTTACATTTACATAACATCAATAAATAGCAATAAAACATTCTACAATCGCTTACTATTATTGCATTAAGGTCTAAGACTAATCACAATTCCAAAACATTCAGTTAGCATTTTAGATTTTAATTTTAGTATTGAACCCATATAGGTAGGTAGCTTGTTAATGAGAAAATTCTAAAATATTACAATACCTTATAAGAATATATGAATTATCATGTATATTGCACCATGAACTACCATCTACTTAATAATTAATTTGAATTTTTTATTGATTGACTAAAAGTAGGTTTACCTATAACTATTTTATTATTTTTCTACAGATTATTATTATTATTCTTACTAATACTTATTATGATTTAGTATTATTCAATGGTAAAACTTCCTTCTGTGACGAAAGAAAAATACAATATTTAATTATTTTAGTTAAAATTTAATAGTTTGTAAATTATAATAAGAAGTTATAATAATTCAGTAAGTAATTATTTTTAAGGGTAAACTGAATGTTAACTTGATGAGTATAATTCGTAAATTATAACTATTATTAATATTATAAGTATTTATTTGACGAGTTATGAAAAATGAAAAAAATTTATTGCCCCAGGTGAGGATCGAACTCACGACCTTAAGATTATGAGACTTACGCGCTGCCTACTGCGCTACCGAGGCTTGTTGTTTATAAGGAAAAAACCTTTATACTAAATCAAGAATAGGTATCTAAATTTTCAATAGGTACATAGAGATTTGATTATTCATAATACAAAAATATATCAACTTACGTTTGGGATTTTTATGATAATATATTATTAATATGATTGATTGTACAATTAGTTTAGAACAAATTACTTGAATTACTAATCATCAATCAATAAATAATAATGCAATAATATTTACCTACTCCAATAATTAAAATGAGCATAATATATCAATTCCGCCGATTTGGTATCGACTCACTCGAGTTACTGTTTATAATATCATTGATTATACATAGTATAATATACAATATATATACAGTGTCGGTCTGGCTCATGATTTGGCCCTTTGCATATTAATTTTGAATGGTCCCCGACTACACATACAAACTTAAAAAAAAAATGTATGTTAATATTTAATTAAAAAATAATTTATTACTCTAAAACTATTTGTAAATATAATTATTTAATGCATGTATTCTATACATTGTACCTATATTTAATAGGTACCTATTATTTATATTTATATAATATTAGTTATAATTAATATTCATAATTATATATTATTATTATAGATAATTATTAATAATTATATATTATATATATTAATATAATTAGGTATTTTTATATAATAATTGTTATTATTTTATTAAATTGTGTGGCTTATTCTCAACAAATATAAAAGAGTAGGTATTATGTCACTGCAATACATGTGACAATATTAAGCTAGTGTTGTTATGATTTTATTATTTTATCAAAACTTTCAATCGCATAACATATATAATTATATTATAAATTATTATAATAATATACGTATCTATATTACGTACCTATCTATATTTATATGTTATATCATACATTATTGATATTTACTTTATATCAAGAAACACTTACACGTGTAGAACAGTTTGAATTGCGGTATTTAAAGACCCTGGTTTAAATTATAAAAATGTACCTAATAAGATAATAGGTAGGTAATGTATACTTTAAATTAATCTTAATATATTGAAAATGTCATATTATTGTGTATAGGTACCAAAATATAATAATAAATGTCTCATATATAATATTAATATAATTAAAATACCAGTACCTACGACTAACATTTTCGGATTACAACAAAATAAGTAAAATCGTTATTCTTCGTTTAAATATCTAATTTCGTTAAAATGACTAAAAAAAGTGACAATGTATTATTTAGATGTTTTTGGTTGAAGTATGAAAAAAATTATAAGCAATACCTTGTTCTAACATAATTTTTAAATTTTTACGAATTTCATATAAAGATTTGAACTTGAAACAAGCTTATATTGATTACAAAAAAAAATTTAACTGGTACCTATGTATTTTCAAATTTTTAATATTTTTTTTATGTGGTAAGATCATATTGTCGTAAAAATATAATATCTATCATCTATGTCAATTGTCAATTGTTGCAGATGACAAAAACGACATTAACGATTCTAAAATGTCAATGAACAAAAAATTATTATATTTTGTTTGGTTTTATTTTTTATAAATCACAATATTTTCATTCCAGAGCCGTTTCCTGCACGTCGGCGGTGTGGCCTGTCACACAAGTTTCTCAGGAATAGTAGATGTTTAGGTAAGTAAGTTCATTAATTTACAATAAAATAATAAATTATTAATTTTTCTTTTATTTGGTACCTTATATACAACAGACTGAAATAATTTTTACAAAAACATAGTATATATTATATATTTTTTTTTTATTAAGATTTTAACGGGTGTGAAGTCAAAAGTTGGGTGACCAAAGCTAGGTGACTAATTTACGAACGATAAGTGATAAGAAACCATGTATTCTGGGTTGCATTTCGATATATTACAGGCGACAAACCTGTAACCCACTAACCACAAGATAGCGTCTAAATATTCACCAGTATGCTAAATGAATAGTACCATTGATTATAAATACTAGTATACTTGTATAATACAAGTTGTATTTATAATCAATGACAGTACCTAACCCAAGTCCCGAGTGACTGTTTTCCGTACTGTACTAATAATTTCAAACTCTCATAAAAAATTAGTTTGAGTTTCCGATGAACTTTTTCTTTTTTGTGAATGCATTTCCTAATTTATTAAAAAAAACTGCATTATTTCGTGATTTGTACGTATTTTGTCGAACTTTTAACTTTAGACGCTTATAAAAAACTATTAGAGACATACGCTCAACTTTTTTTTTTAATTTTCACGTTCAACAAGTTATGAAGAACATTGTATTACAATTAAAGTTTTTTGACTGACTAAAAATTTTTTATCGGCAACAATGAAAAGAAATTTAAAAAAAAAACCCAAAAATTAATTATGCCTATAAATAGCTCAAAAAAAGTCAAAACATATTGAACATATTTGACATATTTGATAAACATATTTGATTGTGTATAGAAAATAGAAATTGCTTATAGAAACATTTTGTGAAACATTTATAAATTACAGACCTATTGCCTATTGGTAATGTCGAAGATACTAACTTGGTTTATGACACGTCTATCATAAAACATAAATTACGGTTTGTGAGTTTATTATAATTCACCATATTTTAATTCTGAGTAATTAATAATTTTCATTATATTTATCATTAATTAACAATAGAAATGAAATAAGGGAGATTTTCTTTAATAAACTATAATTGTGAAGGTGAATAATTATACTTGTTTTTATATTATATAGGTGAAAATTTTTTTTACCTAATACTTAGACTTTTGATTTGTACATAATTTTATTTTATTTTGTATTATTTTATTTACCAACAAAGTAATAGTTGAATAAATAATTCCTCATTAGCAACATTATATATCAGCGGATGTGTAACAATTATTATTATCACCCATATTATAAAATAATAATAATATTATGTTCTCAGAACCTCCGCCCGCACAGTTTCCCATTCTTTTTGGTGGTGTCACTAACGCCAATGATCATTTACTACGCACACATCAGAACACGCACGCATGCACGCGTCTATATTATTGCCTATACTGAACTCCCTAAAAACTGTCCGTTTGCAATCACTGTTACAACGTGTACAACGTGTATAACGGGTATACACGAGTCGTTTTTCATTTTTTTGAGCGTGTTCCGGAAGGTGGCGAAGCACTTTAAACACATTTCAATGAACAAATCGTAAACATGGACCTCTTTGATATTAAAAGTCGTATTATAATATAATATCAGCTGTGAAATTTTCATATTGCCGTAGTATAATATCTATCATCTATGGCTATTGCCAAAATCGTTGCAGAGAACGAAGACGATTAACGATTTAGTCATTTCATTAATCATTATACAAAGCTAAATGAGCGGACATGGACAAAAAACCAATTTTGTTAAGTATGGTTTAATTTTTTATAAATCACAATATTTTTAGTTCAGATGAGCTAAAGCGTTATTCTACGTCGGCGCGGCGGTAGTGCACTGTGTATACGGCACGGGGATTGGCCAAAAGATTCAAAGTCTACGTAAGTTTCTTTTCGTATTATTTTAAGATTCAAATTTACTTTTTTACTTAAAATACTTAAAAATGCTACTCAAGTGTCGCTATTATTCACTATATGCTAACGCATATTTTATTTCCAAGTGCGCAACGTATAAAATACGCGAACTCGAATCGTCGTTTCGCCGCATACCGGTTGTAAAGTAATAGTAATACTCTAATACTAATAGGTACATAGGTACTACATGAAATAGACATACATTTTAGTTTAATTTATAGAAATACACATCATGAGTCATAAGATACAATTTTAATTAAAATTATTACATAAAAGTATAGTACCTACTTAGTACTTATAATATATTATTAGTATATTATTAAAATAGGTATTTTATCATATATTATATTAGAATATTACTCTTATTCACATATAAAGTTATAACTCAACACTGACCATATCGTATAGGTAGACAAAGTAGTAGTGTAAATAATTCATAAACAATAAAAGTATAAAATTACTTTACATATTTAGATAATTGCATTGTGTAAGCACTTAATATCATACATTATAGTACATCTGCCTGTACAATGTTTTTAATAGAAAAAATTATATTTTAATATTTATCGGGAATAAGCTATATCTACAAATTAAAACATTTCAAATACTTTTAAATAGCTTATAGTTATACAATATAACATAATATTATGATATAAAAATAATTTATATCCTAATGATTGTAGTTATTAATTTCGTGCTCAGCAATATCGGAGTAAATGTTTGACTTGGAATCTTACAAACTGCTGGTTGTAGCAGTTATACCATTTTTTTAAACTGTAAACTATTTAATATTTATAGTTGTATTTATTTTTTGGTTATTGTCATATCATATTTTGATTTAAAAAAATGTGAATACGTATTGTTAATTATTATCTAAATTAAAAAAAAAAAAATATTCTTCGACATAAAAGTTGTACCTATAATAGACATACGAGTACTCTTTAACTTATATATCTAATAAATTATTTTATGGTTTCTATAAGATGTAAAAAGTAATTTGCCTCTGACGTGTTTGAAATACTACTCGTAAGTAGACATTGTATTTCTGTTTGACAGTATGTCATACAACTGTGTACAGTGTTCCGTTCGTATCCAAAGGAACGACGGCCCCTGCTTATGAGGTTCTTGTTTATATAATGGTTTATCACGGGGCGACTTAAGCACCCGTCGAAACATTTTATGTTTTTTGGTGTTAATTTTCTGGCTGTTGGGGTTTTAATGATTTATGCCAGTTGGATTTCTCTGTAAAATACTATTGACCAATAAGACAAAATAACAAATTTATTTAGAATCAAAAACGTATATAAAAAAAAGTGTAAATAAATACAAATAATAAGAGTAAAATCGTACATTGTTTAGATAATATCTTTCATCATACAACATTATTTCTTAATAGTAATCATTGACAATAAGTATGTAACATGAGATATTATAGATTATAATATACAATTATTGTTAAATTGGAGTAAAAGATAAATGACCGGTCGGCCGGTCCCCCTTCGAATTTTTTTTTTCATTTAATTAACTTGTGTAACTTTTTTTATTCTTAAAACGCAGTAGTCCACAAGCATAGTCTGTATATTTCTTTCATCCTTAAATAAAAAGATAAATTGATGTCCTATTTAATTCTTTAAAAAGCCTTATTCTATTGCGACCTTTATAAATAACCAATACCTAGATAAAATGTATTATTTTGTTTATTTTTGTTATTAAGAATCTCGAAATTAGACTGTAATCACATTCTTCTTTCTATACCTGTAAAAACATTTTTGAATGCTGTGTCTGTGTATTTCTTTCATTCATTAAACCAAAGATAAATTGATATCCTATAATTTAATTCTTTAAAAAGCTATATGCAATTGTTACCAAACAAACAAAACAAACTCAAAACATTGCATGGCTGTTGTATAGTAGTCAGCTATCTAATTATTCTATAATGTCTATGATTGTAAATATAAATAAAATTAATTTTCATAATTTTTGAGTGCATGAACGTTTAACAAATTTTTAGTAACAACAATTAATTCACACTTTCATAGCTTTTATTAGTATTGGAGTAAATTGGTAAATTAAAGTATAAATACAATTATAGGATAATTTAACTGAGGTATTTGATTAATAGTTTACAAGCAAACTAAAAGTTCTCTTAGATAGGCACTCTAATAGAGATAAAATGTACCTCATAAATAAAAAATGTAATTGCATAGTTCCATAAAATAAAATATACATATACTTACATGATATATGTGTCATATAAAACACATGTGTATATATTATTGAAAATGTAATAAATTAAAATATACTACAATTTTAATAATACATTGATATAATTTATTCCCATATTGACATTTAACATTTTTATAATAATATTATGTAATAACTAATAAGTATTCAAGAAACATGTATTGTTTATTGATTAATAGTAAATTTAAATACCTATATTCTAATGTAATTTCAAATTCATTAGTAAATATTGTTAGTTAAAAAAATACATTTTACTTTAGGTAAAAAAAAAATACATTAAAATATACTAACATTTAAATAATAAATGTATATAATTTATTTCCATTTCAAAATATAAACTTTATTTTTACAATATATAATAACTATTTTAGAAGCATATATTGTTTAGTCTATAAGAAAATTAAGTAAATTAAAATGCCTATATCCTAATTAATGTAATTTCATATTTATTAATACATTATTGTTAGTTGAAAAAATTAATTTTAATAAATATAAAAAAATGTAGAAATACAATTACACATGTAAATAAAGTACATAAATATTTAAATTGTTCCAACTAACAACTTTAAAAAAACGCTGTTTATTAAAACACATTAACATATATTCTGATTTTTTAAGGTTTCTTTCTTTTAATAGGTACTACTTTCATTTTCATCTGGCATTAAATTTGACGAGTTCTTTATATTATTTGGTAGTATTTGTTGTACAGGAATGTTGAAATCCATTTATTTGTTTTAATTTTTGGGAATATTTCCTATCAAGTTATCACAATAATAGTTTGTCACTTTTTGAAATAGTTGATTGTCTTCTTGTTTAATCAATGTGTCCGTTGTTTGATTCATATAATTATCTTTAAGAGATGGTTGTTTTGAAGTATGATTATAAAGATAAAAGTTGGAGTTATGTTTTTGTTTATCTTCATATTTTCCAATAATATTTTCTTTACTTTTATAGTTTATATATAATTGTTCATCTTTAATATTATCCAATGAAGGATTTACATTGTTAGAAGATTGAGATGGTAACTCAGAATGAATATCATTGGACTCATTAATATTTAGTGAAGTTTTGACACAACCTAGAAAATCTGAAAATTTACCCAACTCTTCTTTAGTTATTAATGATTCTTTGTCAGTGTCATTCTGAGAAGTATCCAAATGCATAATACTGTCATTAGGAGATTTACTGATTCCTATTAAAAAATTATTATACTCAGGAACATTAACATTCATAAAATCTGAAGGAAAAGATGCCGGAACAATGTTCAATTGACTATCAGTTGATAAATCCATAAGCATATAGTTTTCATTAGCCAATTCTATGTTATTGATTATTTTATCTGAAATGTTCCCTTCTTTAGAGAAAATCTTACAATTATTTGATATTTCTTCTACCGGTTTTATAGTTTTTAAACTTTTTGATTTAATCTTAGAAGAACATGGTATATTTTTTGAAAGCTTTTTGGGAGAACTAGTTCGTTGCACATTTTCTTTTTCCAAGACTGGATATTTTTTTAAAAAAGCTTCTGGATTCTTTAAAATTCTTTTATCTGAACTTTTTGTTGTCGATGAATCTATATTATCATCTCTTCTTTCTGACAATCCTTTTTTTTCAAAAAAAACTTTTGATTTATTATATGGTGTGATATTTTTTTTATTATTTTTTGTCATAAGTTTTGGAGATTTAGGAACTTTAAAAACTGGTTCAGACTTAACTAGTTCAATAGTGATACCAGGCAACTTTTTTAACTTTAATATTGTATCTTCTGTATCATTAACATGGGTTATACTGGTTATAGTTACTTCTTTTGAAATCTTAAAATTGTTTGGAACTATTGGTTGTTTGTCCTGATAACTCACTGATTCTATTTTTCTAGAAAAAAATTTAAAATACAATTCATACAATTATACAAACCACAATAAATCTATACAATCATAAATAATTAAAATACATTTTTACACAATGTACCTAAATTTTGTTTGATATTATATATAATACTATATAATTTATATGAATGTTTTAATTACTTTTCGAAATTAATCTAATTTATTTTTAATTTAATATTTCTCTAATAATTTATTAATATTTTTCAATTTGATTTATAGTAATAATTTCATTTGGATGGCCACAGTAGATTTTAGATTCTGAGAGGAGCGATGAATGTATTGAATATTGATTTTACAATGATATGTATTGATATGTATTTAACATTATTTTTTTTTGTCAGTCATCACCTTTTGGGGCATTAAAAATGCTTTTATTATTTTCTACTTTAGTATCTTGTCTGGTAGAAAATAAAATTAATTTGAATCTTTAGGGGTCGACGGTAAAAAATTCCTAGCAGTTTTCAAAAGCGTAGAGAAAACAAAAAATAAAGTAAATTAAGGAAAAACTGGAATTTTACTAAAAACAAGTTTTTGACAAAATGTAATGTTTTTTTGGTATAACTCAAAAACAAATAACTGTAGAAACTTATAATAATTTTAGAAACTTTAAATATTTAGTATCCCATTTAGTACGTTGTATGAGGTAGGAAAAGTCGTCCAAAAGTAGAACTTATTGAAACCAAAAAATCTATAAAAATATAACGCACAATTTTTTATTTAGGCATTTGAAGTAAAGTAGGACTATAATAAACTAAATATTGGAAAATATGATAAGTATGGGCTGCTCGAGTTTGGAAAGGTAATGCCTTGATAGGCCTTATTTAAGACGAACCCAAACAGGTTAAAAAGCGACCGGAGATACTGTCAACGATGGATGGATATAGAGTAGTTAAAAATGCAATAGACGTTGAAGATAGTAATGGCAAGAAATCTTGACAAATGAAAAAGCTTGTTAGAATCGTGCAAAAAACCTTAAAAGCCTGTTACAAAAAAATTTAATTTTAACTTTAAGCAGGATTATATTAAGCTTTTTGGTTGCAACATTGAGTATTACTACCATAAATATAAAGAAAAGTTTTTGACGAATGTTGTACAAATCAGTGAAGCACTTGTATTGCAAAACATTTAGTTGATATATATACACTATAACACTATATAATAAGTGAGTGTATCATTAAAAATAATTTTACTTTCTTCAATTCAAATTTTAAATTGAGTGTTAAACCTGTTTTAATATTTTTTTTTTAATTGTATGTGGGAAAGTGATCATTAATGAGGGAGAATAATCTTTGTATTGAAAAGATGACCTGGGGGAAATTTTTCAAATAATACACGTGTTTAATCCTTATAAATTATAATATAAACGTATACAGCCATATCAGTACTTTAAATTTTAACTCTTAAAGCTGGTTTTGAAGTTTAATTTATGTAATTTAAATCTATATTCATCTAGGCTCCATCAACTAACTTGGCTACCTAGGTATATTATATTTATGATTAAACTTATTATATTTTTGATGAATAAAAAAGATATTTCAATTATTAAGGTATTTATCTAATACAAAATTACATTACTTTATATCTCGATCTATTATTTCTGAAGAACCTTGTGATGTTTTTAAAAATAGACTTTTTGAGAATTTGACTTTCGGGTTTTCAATATTTTTACGTACCTGTAACAATAGTAGTTAAAATCAAACAAAATGTAATAATTGTATCTGTATGTATACTATATGTTGATGTATTAAATTATAATAAATAAAACAATAAAACTAGTCTGCTAGGTAGGTATTGTATAAATATAAAAGTCGACTATATTGTTAAACTTACAGGCAACTGTATCATCGATCGTTTCTGACCCGATTTGGTGTGCAGTTGATTATCGTTGGGCATGTTAATATAATTTATTGCTCTGTAAACGAATAGAAAATACAAATTTGTTGAGTATTATGCAAACCCAAGATGTTTGAAAGCAAACTAGACGAAAACGGCCAGACCGACCAGACGTTAACGAGATCGAAAGACGACAAAAAGCGGTCAGCGGTTGAGAAATGAAAACTGAAAACCAAGATGACGAGACATATAAATATAAAATGGAAGACCTTCTGGTTTGGAATTTTCGATCTTAGTCCATAGAGTATAGACCGTAAGTTGACTACCGGGTTACGAGGCCTAACCTTCCCATCAGGCAGTAGCCAATCGCATTCTGAAAGTTTTACAGGGTCCTTGGAGAGGAACGATACCAGCAAACATCGGTGAAAGATGGACACTTATAATATTTGTTTTTTATTATTATTATTATTAATACGGCTGCAACATTAGTCATTAGCCGGGAAAAAAAATTTATATTGCATTAATATAATATATTCATCATAATGATCATATTATATGTAAGTAAAAGTATAATAATAGGTAGTGATAATGACATGAGTGGAGTATTTAAATTTAAATTGTACAAGTTAGTTTTTTTAAGAAAATACAAATTACAAATTACAAATTTTTTATAGATATAACATATTATAACATCTTCTAGATTCGTTGGCTGTGGGAAGATTTTTCTCTCATTGGCTAAGCATGGACATTCAAGGAGGAGGTGTTTTATAGATATCAGAGATGTTACAGAATCCACATGTGGGTCTTGGTTCTTTTTTCATTAGGTGTAGGTACGTAGGTACTACGTGAGCGATGTTTCTGTGGCTGATTTTTATACGTGACTATATTATTTGTTCTCGTCTTGTACAAGATGCAGGATTCGGATTTGGAGTCTAAAGTGTCTAAATTTGGTGAAGTTTGTTATTGAATTCCCGGTCCCACAGTAGTTGGTGTGCTTTATTTCTCTTTTCTAGGGCACATCCGATTGTGTCCTTATTTAGGCTTAAGAGGACGGCAGACGGGCGACAGCAGTGCTCAGGCCACTGGCCAGTAAAACCTAATATAAACCGAAATTAATATTACTTAATTATAGGTATCTAAAAGGTAATCTGGTAGGTTAGTATTGGGTATATTGCGTATATTATTTAACTCTATAATTTTGTTTATGTACATACCATTAGCATTTACGAGGTATACTTTTTATCGTTAGTTTTGGGTAATTTTTCAATACTATACAGTTGCACCATCAAAGTTATCTATTATCTTTCTACCTATCTTAATTAATACTTTTATACTTACGATTTACGAATAACAAAGATACGATTTACACGTGTAACAAATAATATATTTTGTAATTAATGAATATATATTATATAATATGTATAGTAGTATAGAAGCCAGAAGGTTATTGTATTCGAAATGTATTAAACATTAAAGTACAATTATGTTGTAGAATGTAATGATTAATGAATAATAAGAGTACAAATCATTTTTAACCAAAATAAATTTTAAAATACCATAGGTACCTAAATAATCCAGTAATTATATAAATTCAAGTTATTTACTGTAGGTACTTATATAGGTACCCATATATGTAGGTACTTAATACTTACTAGACGAGCAGACATTAATTGTATGCTCTGTACTCACTTGCATCAATACATCATTAAGCATTGACAATTGACATAGCCACATAGGTACTTAATAGTACATTGTACATAACATTATATGGTATAGGCGGTATAGCTATTATATTATATATTTATATAGGTACTACCTAGAATGCATATAATAATATACAATTTTACAAATATTAAAGCCTATAAATGTAAATGTATTTTTAATACCTATTTAATTATAAGTATCTATGATTAAGTTTAATGTTGTTTTATATTCATTTTGTCGAAAATTTAACTTTAAATGCTTCAAAAAAAAATCTCCCCTAACATATATTCTTTTATAATTTTCAACTAATATTAAAATAACTTATGAGAAATCTTACATCAAATTTTCAAATCTTAGATAGGTATAAAAAGAAAATTTTTATGAATTTCAAACTCAAAATAGTTATCAAATTGTCGTGAATTTGACGTGTTTTGTCAAAGTTCTAACTTTAAACGCATCACGCGCATACAGAACAATATTGTGGGTTTATGTTCAATTTTTTTTTATTTCTAAGAATAACTTATGAAGAATCTTGCATTACATTTACAGCTTTAATGTGGAAATAGTTAAGTTATAATAGTAACTATTTCACACGAAAATAAAATAAAAATTGTAAAATGACTCCGTCGGTTTACTATACAGTAGGTACCTTTGTACCTACAATAATTATTAGTTTTAAATTATTTATAACTTTTTTAAAATAAAATAATTAATGAAAAAATTAATTATTCATGATGCCATGATGGTGTACAAAATGTATTACCCCATTAGCCTATTATTCGGGGAAGCACAGGGAAGGCTGATGGGCGATGGCCTATCCATTATAATATAGGTAGGTATCTATTATCTATCACTATATAATATCAAAAATTGTAGCGGTTTTGTATGATTTTGTTTGCGAAACCCTGCTAAGTTTTGTCCACGGGTCGCGCTGCAGTCCAAGCCACCTGTTATGAATTTTTGAAACCAGTCACTACTCAGGTGTCAGACAAGTCACTTCTTCCTCAGCTCTCAGATACGCTTTAGTCGAATAATTTTTATTCGAATCTTGCCTACGTTACTTGTGTACTTAAAAGGTTTTGTTTTCACGATGGAGAAAAACAAAGATACTAAACATTTACAGTGAGCTGACAGGCTTAAAATTTTTTTTTTAAATTTTTCTTTAAACATGTCAACCATACATTATTGTTTCAGATACAAAAATGGCAACCCCGATACAGTCACTACTCACTACAGCACTCGGATAACACAAATTGATGAGTTAAAAAAGTTTAATCAATCTGACAAGGACACTAGCGACGCAGGTTCATTGTAAGTTGTCAATATGTTTAAGTTTAATATTGGATTTGTAAACCTGGCTATGCCACTGACAACATAGTAAAGCACATTTTGAACCCCAAAGTATCTTTAGCTAATACATTAAAATTAGAAAGTATTAAATATGTGGAACAATGTTAGTTTTAATTTTCTAAACATTGTTAAAATGTATAATATTTATTATAAGTGAACTAACCAAGAATACAAGCAGTGGCGGTTCGAAGTAGGTCAATTTGAATCACGTGATTCACAAAAATATTGGTAGGTGTCCTATGGTTGTAAAACGTAATTTGAACAATTTTTAAAGATTGATAATTAAATTATAAACATCATGTTTAGTAGTACACGTGTACTCTGCATAAGTCGTAGGTACAGTAACAGACAATAATAATTGTACCTTATAAAGTTTTAAGCTAAAGCGTGGTAAAGAATTGAATATAAATATTGAATTTATTAACTCTTTCATCAATAATGTTATAATATTAGGTTATTACGAAAACAATATTGTTACTTATTGCTTGAATTTTACTGTACATACCAATATTAAGAACACATTATTTAACGATTCAACCACTATAACGACCTTAAAATAATTCACTCTTTGGAGGGCAGTGAACAATTTTCTAGTGTGGGTGGTATAACTCGGTTTAAGAATATTAAATGTGATTCAAGGGGGAAAAAGTTCAAGCCGCCACTGAATACAAGTGTAGTTTTTAAGTTTTTTAAATTAGAAAATAGTTAATAAACATTTATGTTGTATTTTGTATGTAGGATACTGGATAAGTGTTATCTACAGGCTTGTTTTTTATATATATAATATGTTGATATTGATATAGCTGTTATACTTTAAAATAAAATATATTCTGAGTTTAAACTTATTTGTATTAATATACGATTGTTTTATAGTTATAGTTTTTTAGAAAAGCCTAGTCAAGGTTTTGGTGTTAGTTCAACAGATAAGGATGCATGGTATTACAATATGCGTCATATGCACCGTGGAAAAGCTATAATTTTTAATCATGAACACTTTCAAGTTAAGGATAAAAATTTTGAATCTAGAACTGGAACTGGAGTGGATTGTATTAATTTAGAAGCATCCTTAAAACACCTTGGATTTGATGTTACATCATATGTTGATTTAACATTAGATGAACTGGATAATAAACTTGACCATTGTATGTATTCATGTAATTTAAAACTTTTTTAATATACAGTATAAAATTGATTATTAATATTATTCAAAAAATAATTATTTTTATTCATATCATTATTTTTACAATATCGCTTTTAGCATAATATTTTCTTTATAATAAACTAAAAACATTTTATGTGTTTATTATGATTTTTAAGTTATTTTTTTTAACAGGGACTGAAAAAGACTATACAAATTATGATTGTTTTTTAATGGCAGTATTATCTCATGGCGAACGAGGAATTATTTATGCTAGTGATAGAGGTTATACACCAGAAGATATTCTTTGGGGACGATTTACTGGTGACAAATGTATTACATTAGCTGGTAAACCAAAGCTATTTTTTATACAGGCTTGTCAAGGACATCAATTCGACGATGGAGTTAAGTTAAGAACACAAGTGGATGGTCCTTCTTCATTCAAAATACCCATTTATGCTGATATGCTTATAGCTTCCTCTACAATTCCCGGTAAGAACATTTTAGTTATATTTGTTAACTAAAATATATTATTTTAGAACTTATAAAGTCCTTTAAACTGTTAAACTTAATAAAAGTTAATTAACATGATCTCATTAAGTTTTGGATTTAGTAACAAAATTAGGTTCCTTCCATAGGTTTTTGAACCGTACTAAGTAAATTAAAATTCTTATAGATGTGTGTAAATTATTAATCAGAACAGGTTATTTCATATTAGTCAATTTCTAGTAAAAGATATATTTACAGCATAGATAATGATTATTTAATGGTGGCATTATTTTTTTTTTTTTAAATAAACTTTATACTGCATTCACTAGTAGATAATTGGTTCAAATAAATCAAATATATCTTGTACATAATAACTTATCAAATATCTTAATTATTTTATATTATGATGTCTTCATTCTTAAAAAAGGATTAACTCCGCCACATTGTTATTATAGTGTCTATTGTAGGAATATATAAAGTCATTGAATTGAATGAAAATAGAAACATTGTGTATACTGTAAATATAAACATAACTTGTTACAATTTATTTAATAAACTATGAACATAATCAAATAAAAATTTGATGTGATGCTTTAAGATTGTGGTAATTTATTAAAAACTATTTTATTTTCTGGATAGTGGATCTAATATTTTGGGGAGCTTAGTATATTTATAGGAGGATCGACCCTCTTTAATTCAACACCCAATATTTGACTATGTATAGCCTATAAGTCTTTTAAGTCCTTAGCTTTATCGCGCGTAACACAAAGACATTCAGTTCCCCAGTATGCCTTCGTACTCTTTATTTCACATCATACTGAATATGGTATGATAGTTTAGCATACTTATCTCGCCAAGGACCAATATTGAGCTTAAGCATGGTCAAGTGGAAAGTTAAACAAATTTCAAAATTAAACTATAATAATTTTCACTTGATACCTTTTTGCATGACGGCGAAACAATATATATTACTTGTAAGTTGTAATTGCCATCAGGCGTTTATATGTCAAAATTAAAAAATAACTCATGGGTATATAAATATATTATTTTTACTTTTTTTTTTTATAATAATAATATATACATTTATCCTTTATAGCAGCGTTTCCCAAACTGTGGTCCGCGAACCCCTAGGGGTCTGCAAACTTAAATAATTAAATTAAATATTATTATTATTATTATTATTAAATATTTATTATTGTTTTTAATTTTAATTTTTATTAAGGGGTCCGCGATTATTTTTATTATCTCGAAGGGGTCCAGCAGAGAAAAAGTTTGGGAAACGCTGCTTTATAGGATTAGCTCTAATATTAAAGATAACATAAAATTGGTTCTGCTGAATTTCCTATGTTATAAATGTATAAGACTGAGACACATAGTTTGACATCCTCTTATGTATCTTTTACAGATTTCATTTCATGGCGTAATAATGTCAAAGGTTCTTGGTTTATACAAGCTCTGAGTGATGCTCTTGATAAATATGGTTATGAATATGACCTATTAACTATACTGACGTTGGTGAATCGTAATGTGGCTATTGACTTTGAATCTAAAACTGATGATTCTAAGAAGAATAAGAAAAAACAAATTCCTTGTATTACATCTATGTTAACCAGATTTGTAAAATTTGAAAAGAAAAATTAATGTATATAAATTTTTAAAATTAAATTTTTTTTTATAATTTGTATACCTATAATAGTAATTTAATTTGAATTGAAGCTCAATTTTCAACTAAGTGTTTTTTAAAAATATTTAGTAATGAATAAATATTTTGAATTCAGTGTCTTAAAAGATACAGTGATTTAAACTATTATTAGTTTTATTTTTATAACATTACTAAAACTACTTTTTGATAAAAAGTACTGATTTTTAATACCCAATTTTATTTTATATTTATATAAATCATTCATTTTTATAATAATTTATAAAATAGCTATATAAAATATATAAGTTAGTTAAGTTAAGATATTACATTCTCTTCAATCTAATTATTCATTTTTATATAAATGTTATTTACCTTTACTTAAATTGTTTTACTACTATTGTTCATTTATAAAAGCTGTATAATATGTTCTTAAATAACAACAATTAATTTTAAATTTGAATACCTACTGAATTGACTAAATTATTTTTTCTAAAAAAATTAATGTAACCTGTTTATGACAATATTACTATATAATTTAATGTAAATTTGGTAATTATAAAAAATTTGCTCATACTAACCTTTAAAATTATTTTTTCATTTTCATGATATCTTACCAATTAGGTACTTATTTCAAAATTGTTAATCTTGTATGAAATAATACATTTGCATTTTAAATAAAGCTTAAAATTTGACACAAGGCTCATCACAAGTTAGTCATACCTAACGTAACCATATTTTTTTTTACTCAAAGCGGGACACCTGTAAATTTTAATAGGAAAACCATAATAATTTTTTCGTAAAATCACAACAATAGAAATATAGTATAATATATTATATTACATAATTTATAAATTTTTCGGATCTGCAAATCTTTTTTGGTAGTTTTTGGTAGTGACTTGTGATGAATAAATCCGTGCTCTCTTTTAGTGGAATAAAACATGATAAAAATAAAATTTTTTGAAAGCGGGACAATTTGAGTTCTTTGGGGCCAGCGGGACATAAAGCTTGAAAGCAGGACGGTCCCGCCCAAAACGGGACGTATAGTCACATTAGTCATACCCCATAATTAAGGAATATAGAAATAACCTAATCAATTTTTATTATTAGCACTTAAGGTTCAAATTTTTACAACATTTTTAAGTGACAGAAACTTATTATTTTGTAGTTAAAAATGCATTACATTTTAATTTTTACTCCTCATGTTTGAAAATGTACTACCTACCTGATTCCTATTATAAATTACCTATAAGTTTTAGATTCTGAGCAGAGAGATGAATGAATTGATTTTATGATGTGTATCTCGTTGTAATTTCAAATACGTATAATTTGAATAATGTAATTACATATTTTAAGAACTTATTATCAGTATGACAGTATACAGTAGCATTCTTCTTATTGTGTTCGGTGCTGGACTAAACAAATACTAATTACATTAAAAAAATTAAAATTAAAGTATGTCTACATTAAATCATAGGCAGACTTAAATTTCCGGTCGAGCTTGGAAAAAATTGTGCCCCTAAAGTATATTCTAATTAAAAATTGAAAAACCTGAAACTGCATTATATTAATTGTATGTACACAGAATCAAGTTTAATGTAGGTAGTAGGTACCATTTATTTAATACCTACATACAACATTAAATGCTGTTTTTAAAACTATTTATTATTATTTAAAAATATTAAAATTAAAGCATGCTCATGGGCGCAATTAGGGAGGGGGTTAGAGGGGCTAAGCCCCCTCAAAAACATTCAAAGCCCCCCCCCAAAAAACCATGCAGAACTTTATATTATTATATTGATAAATAAAAAAAAAATATGTGATTACTACTGAAAAAAAGAAGTAAGTAAGTTCTACTTGCCTTCCAATAAGCATATTTTTTATAGAGGGTAAAGGGTGGAAAAAAAGTTTCTGAGAGGCATTGATTGAAAAATATATGCGAGGGGCTGAAGCCCCCCCCCAATTTTTTTACTCTAATTGCGCCTATGAAGTATGAAGCATGCCGATTCGGGCGGTTTCATTTATGTCATTATGACATTATGTAAACAATAGGTATCTTAGAAAAATGAGTAAGAAAAAGTTTTAAGCGCGGGAAAATGTATATCAAAAACGGGAAATTTTGATTAAATGCAAGGGAATATTGGTAATTCACATCTAACATCACTGTACAGCGATAACAATGGAGGCCGTCCATTCGATGATTCACAAAACAACAACAACGGAATCACAATCACTTAAAAAGTAACATACGCATTCTTATTACCTACTTGATAGCATATAGGTACAACGTACTACAGCCTACAGAGTACAGGTAGTAACAAGCACAAAGTTTGTACTCGAATCGAGCATCATTCAGAATTTCAGAAAAGTCATCACTCATTACTCACTGATCACTCTCGGTCCTCACTACTTTGAAATTCTTCGGGGTTTGTGAGACCAGTTCGATATTTTCGTATCGAATTAAGTTCATTATATTTTCTATGATTTAGACGTTATTTACCAAAACACCGCCTCAGCGAATTAACGGTTGACGAATACGAATCTCATTTTATCGGTTCAACATAATATTACAATATACCTATATTATATTGTATACTGCCTACACTATTGTGTATCTACTTATCAGATTTGGATTTCGCCATGGAGAAAAACGGAAACACCGAACACATGCAGTGAGTTGACGTTTTTTTTTTTTTATGTCATTCGTTTTTAATTTTTTTCTTCCTCATACCTATTATCAACCATTCCGTTGTTTCAGATACGAAAATGGCAACTGCGATACCGTCACTACAAACTGCAGTACACAGACGACACAGATTGATGGGTTGACTGGATTGCATCAACCTGGCCGTGACACTGCCGACGCTTTTGGTTCATTGTGAGTCATCACTGTTTCCGATAATTATTTAACGAATGCCTTTGTTTTTTCTGTAGAGATATTTTTCATCGATATAAAAAGTTATTATAATGTCTTGCCAGAGTACTAGTTCTACTTAATGTCTATTAGATATCAGCTAAAATATTTCAAGGTGATTTATCAAAATGTAGATGGTTTTGGATTTTCTGATATTGATACATAGGTATCTTATTTTAATTTTATAATATTTTGAGTTGAATAGAAATATTTCCCATAGTACACACTGGCCTGTTGAAAATAATTGATTTGACAATGATAAACATTGTATTAATAACATATTTTATAATTGTATTCAAGTCGTTTTTTCACAACTTATCTGGGTATTAAATTACATCGTACATATATATATAATGTAGGTATTTACAGTGTTGTGGCAAATATGGCGAAGACTACATTAGATCTTATGCGATTCCCGCCATTTTTGTCATACCAAATATGGAAGCCTTTGTATATAAGAAAATACAAAATATTTTTTTAACAAGGAAGTGATTTGCTTTAGTACATGAATGTGATACTGAACATAACAGTTCCTAATATGTTTTATTTACTTAGCTGGACATATAAGTTATATGATATAACTAATGTTTACTTACCTATTTTTATATCTTATTCATTGTTGATTGATTAATATTAATAAATTACCTCTAAATTGTATTGTATTATATTATGTTATTTTCATGTTTAAAATTCAGGAGCGGGAAGTTTCTCAAACATTTGGTAGGCAACTGTTTTAGGTAAGCCACTGTATTGATTGGGCATACCATCACAATTAGTATTGTATTATTGTTATATCACATTATTCAATACCTAGATCAAATTCATTCATTAAATAATTGTATTAAACAAAAATTAATTGAGACATTTTTAATTTTGTTTATACTATCTACTAAAGCAATTTGTTGAATCCAAAAGTATCATCAGTTAATTTGTTATAATCAGAAAATAGTAAATAAATAATTATGTTTTCTTTTGTATGTAGGCTAAGTGTTTTGTTCAAGTACTAATAATCATTAATTAAATACTTCAGTTCTATTATTTTTTAAATACTAGTCTTTCCACTTTAAAATTAAACATAATATCTCTGTGTAAACATGCAGGTATTAATTTACAATTGTTTTATAATTATAGATTTAAAAGTTCAAGTCGTCCAGGTTTTGGTGTTAGTTCGACAGATAAGGATGCATGGTATTACAATATGCATCATAAGTATCGTGGAAAGGCTATAATCTTTAACCATGAAAACTTTCAAATTAGAGATCTTAAATCTAGAGCTGGAACTGGAATGGATTGTATTAATTTAGAAGCATCCTTAAAAAACCTTGGATTCGATGTTACACCCTATGTTGATTTAACATTAGACGAACTGGATAAAAAACTTGACCATTGTATGTATACATGTTTATTAATCTTTATTTATATTGTACAATATACATTTATTATTTATTTAAAATATTATTATTGTGTTTCATATTGATTTCTTTGGTGGTAGATTAAATAACATTATAGATAGCAAACACTAATTATATAATTTAGCGCTCATTATTTTAATTTGGATCTAACTCACTAATGGAATATTCTGGCAATATGTAGAGGGAAATAAGTATCTACTTGTTTTCTGCCACCATGCGCCAAAAGTGGTTCAAATCCAAATTAAAGTAATGAGCGATAAATAATTGCATTGTCGTTGCCTATCTATAGTGTTATTTAATCTATGCTATAGCATAATATTTTCTTTATTAGGATATCAAATGTTGATGTGCAAATTGTTTTTAAAGTTATTTTATTTTGACAGGGGCTAAAGAAGACTATACAAATTATGATTGTTTTTTAATGGCAGTACTATCTCATGGTGAACAAGGCATTATTTATGCTAAAGACGGAGCTTATAAACCAGAAGATAATCTTTGGGGACGATTTACTGGTGATAAATGTGTTACATTAGCTAGTAAACCAAAGCTTTTTTTTATTCAGGCCTGTCAAGGAGATCGATTGGACGGTGGAGTTCAGTTAAGAACACAAGTTGATGGTTCTTCTTCGTTCAAAATACCCATTCATGCCGATTTCCTTATTGCATACTCTACAATTCCTGGTAAGTAGAAATTATAGGTAGGTTATGGCTAAGGTCTAGACTTTTAGGCTAAATATTGAAGTTAAAAAGATAAAATATCATGCTTATGTTCTCTAAGATAACATTTAAATATTCTCCTTATATTCTCTTCAAAATGCGAAAAATACGCAAAAATAATTAATAAACACCAAAATATATGCTTTAATTTGCAATTTTTAAACTTTTTCTGAAAAAACACAAATTATTAAAATATGAAAAAACTAATAAAAATAGAACAAAAATTATTGCTACATTATTTATTATTTTTTTTGGTAAATCATAAAAAAATATTTAAATTTTGGTTTTATAATTTAAATATTAAAAGTTTATTTTCTCATGATTTACAAAATATTCCATGATACCCTAAGGTTACTAAATACTCTTAAATATTAAAAAAAAACTTTTCTGGAAATTGTGTTGAATATTTGAATGAATCATCCACATTTTTTATATTTTTAAACTGCATATGATCCGTAATGATAATTTTGTAGAAACATAAAAATGTGTACTCTAGTTATAATAATAATAATATATTTTAATATTTTATTTTGGAGCTTATAAATAACTTCAACTGTTAAATAAAAATATACTTAAAACAAAATTATGATTTAAATAGCTTTACTATTTTTCTTTTTTTATTTAAGTGTTGTATTACAATTTTCAGCTCATAGATTTTATGAGGTCAAAAGTTGTTTTGAAATTTATAAAAAATAAAATATTAAGAAATATAATGATGGCTAACAGGCAAACAGTAGTATCCACCATAAACACAATTTTAAGGAGAGCAAAATAACATATTTTTCCTTCTTAATTTTATTTTCAACAGTAAACTTATGCTATATGGATTAAATTTAAATGGACAGTTAAGCATAGTTATTTTTATACATTGATAAATTTAAACTTAAAACAATCAATCGTTTTAAAAGTTATTAATAAAATTATGGATACATTCATTTTTTTTATTACCTGGATTTTGGTGTTTACTTCTATTTTCATAAATATCATTTACGGTCGATAGGTTCTTCTTTTTTTTTTATAATTATTATGTAATAATAAAACTGACTTCCACAACTTTACCTATAAACACATGATAAAAACAAAAACAACAGTTTCTAAAAAGGAAATATTTTTCTATTTAAGTAACTTGAATAAAATATTCATAAACATATTTTTTTTTAATACTTGATCCATAATATATTAATATTACATGATATAAATATTAATTTAACAAAGTATAAAAGAAATTAAAGTACATAATATAATATTTAAACATTTTTTTAAATAAAATGATTTAATATCAAATTCAACACATCCTTTACAGTGACCCCACTCAACACCCACTGGCGCGGTGCCCACTTACCAACCTTTTTTTAAATCTTGGGTATGAATATTAAACATTTTCGGAATTCAAATTTAGGTTATTTTTAATTACAATTGGAACTTATCATCAATTCATACTGGAGTTCAAGCGGACGTATCCGCAATTTTGTTTATACGTCCATTTGTATAGTTTAGAAATAGCTGATATTTTCATAGAATGGTGCATACATCTGAAATCTGAATAGTTATATACATGTTATTAAATTGTCAAAAAGGTGGATACGGTATCAAAAAATGGTTGATACAGCTAAGAGAAAAATTTGAATAACTTGGTGTTGGTTGAAGCTTGAACAACTAGAGTGGGCTCATTCGATGTGTTTTGTTTTGCTCCTTATTAATCTATTGCTATGGCGGATATGTCCAAAGTGGCTGATACGGCTGTTTGCCTGTTAGCCGTCGATATATATATATTTTTATATAATACATTTTATTTATTTTGATGTACATTTTATCTTTTTCAGGTTTCTATTCATGGCGTAATACTCAAAAAGGCTCTTGGTTTATGCAAGCTCTCTGTGATGCCTTCAATAGATATGGTTATCAACTCGACCTTTTAACTATACTGACATTTGTGAATCGTCAAGTGGCCATTGACTATGAATCTAATGTTCCTGGTACTGCTCCAATGCATCAGCAGAAACAAATTCCTTGCATTACATCTATGTTAACTAGATTAGTAAAATTTGAAAAGAAAAATTAAAAATGTCAATGATTATAAACATTCCTGTTTAATAGCGTAATTATGTTTGTTGTTTACCCCACTGGTATAACATTCATTAAAGCATTAGGGTAAGGTTACAAATTTTAATTTGTATAATAATCATTCAATTTTAAACTGGTTCAGAACAATTGTGCAGTTAGAATCTCAATTAAAAGTTTAAGATTATTGCTTGGTAGCAATTAAGTATTATTTAAAAATGTGTTCAAACATATATTTTAGTAATGAATACAAAATTTAAACTTTGATCTTTGAATATAAAAGATACTGTGGCGCTTTAACTATCATTCATTTACTTTTTATAACATACATTACTGAAACTACTTTTTGATAGTACTGATTTTTTAAATTTATGGTATTTTATTATCATAGAACAAATCTAACAAACTTTAGTGATATGCTTTTTATTAAAATTTTTTTTAACTTTAGAATTAATCTATTGTTTAAACATTTTACCAAAAACAATTTCCTGACATATAAATTGTATTATCTTAATATCGAATAATATTAGTATGTATATTTTATTCTCTTATATTAATCTACCTCTTTATTATTATTTTGTATGCATTTATGATAAAATTATGAATATTTATAAGTTTTATCCTAAATACACAAAGAATCTCTGAATGCATTAGTGACGTGTACTTAATCTTAGTTTATGTTTAACTAAAATTAATCATTTTTATTATGAAATATAAAAATTAAATAAAAATTATATTTCATATTATTTTTGTTTGAAAAAGTGTGTTTATATATTGATTATTTAATTAATTTTATATTATTTCTTCCATACTTAAATGTAATCTGTTGTCATTCAGTCATATAAACATCACTTTATATTATATTGTAAACTAAATCGTGATAAACAATTTGCTCATACCAGTCTTTCAAATTATGTTTTGATTTAATGTTCTACAATTTAGTTACTTCATTAAATCTCAATAATAACTAATTTTAAGTGTAAGTATGGTAAAATAATTATATTAATAAACAAAATAAAAATACAATATGTTTTCATATTTTTTGTACTGAACAATTCAATTATGTTTTACATTTGAAAATTAGTCATTTTTCAGACATCAAAGTAGGTATTATAAATTGTATTTTTTGATAATAACACATTGTTACACAAATTTTATATTTTATACTTTATTAATTTTAGTCTTTAAAAATAATATTTTGTTTTAATAAAGTAATTTTGTGACTAATTTTTGTATTTATTATTATATTTCTATGGATTTTTTTAATAAATATTGCATTCATATTTTTTAGTATGTTTATTGATGTATTAAAAATATATATATATCAAAATAACTAAATCTATTTTCATAAATATGAACAACAATATTATATTTTTCTAAAAATACATCTCATGCATTCCTTAAATAAAAGGAGGCTATGGAGGTTTAATCAGGAGTTTATCCTACATTTCCTGTTTATATACGCCATACATATACTTATAATATGCAGGGCTTGGATTTTATAGCATTTACTAATTATTAGATGATACAGATAAAAATAGCAGTGAGCTACTAATTTGTTTTGTGCACCAGGGACTCCAAATATAAAATGTTACATTGCTATTTTTTGCATATTTGAAGTATTTTAGATTTGTAGTGCCATTTTTTGCTAAAATGCACAATATAATGATATTTATTTTGTATTTTCATAAATCTCATTTATATTGAGTGTAAAATATTATAAAACATTTGTCATTTTGTGAATACCAAAGAAAAATATTTAAATTATAAATAATATTCATAGTATGCAGGTATGCCAAAAATATTTACATGTGTATGTGTAGCAAGGTTTAACTACTATGAACTCGGATGGTCACCCATCCGAGAGCTAGTAGCTCTGTGGCCGTTGCTTACTCCCAGTCGCATTCCGCGACTGGTAGCAGCCAACGCGCCACGCCAAGCCACTATTATAATTATTGTATTGATGTAAAAAAAAATATATTTTTAATAAGAACAAAATTAACTGGATTTAGATAACCATAAAACATAAAATAAGTATTAACCAGTTTTTGAAAACAAAAAAAATAGTAAAAAAACTAAAATTATTGACAAAAAAAATTATTTCAGTTTGAAGCTGCTATTTGAACTCAATAGTCATTACCAAATCTCCCATATTTTATATTAATACTATTATGAACCACTATCCAATTTTACTTTAATTTAAAAGCCCAGGACTATGGAAAATCTACCTATTTCTAAATGATGATATGGTTTAAACAAAATTGTCGTTTTACAATTATGCAAAATATGAGTAAAGTCATGACATTTATTAAAAAATTAAATCAAACTTTCCAATAACTCCAGACTTGTAGCAACTAGCAGGAATCTATATTTTAGTAGTTTACATAATATGAATTAAAGCAAAGCTAATTATCTTTATGAGGATTATTTGTTTGTAACTAGATAATGACTAGGTATATAGAGATCACCACTATAAATAAATAATTTATAAATAACAACGATATTCATAAAAGGGAAAAGTCTTTACATTCAATGCAATCCTTGACAATTTGACAAAATGGTGAAAGACATTTTTTTAAGTCAAGAAATTGTGAGATATAAATATAAAAATATTTCCAGACTTAAATTTGTTGAAAACATATCATATAAATTTTTACTCTATACATAATAAAATAAATAGAAATAAAAATTTGACTTGAATTTATATAGTAAGTATTTAGTATATACTTACTTAATTGTGAATTTTATGTACAACATTGTGAGTTAAAATAATTATTAAAAAACAAAAAAGCATATTTTTAACACATGCACTCCTAATAAGCCTGTACAAGTGAGAAGTAAAATGTGCTTTTTGGGAAACTTCATAAACCTTTTCAAACCTGGAACTCAGTTTACCATAAAAAGGTGTATCGGACTTAATTTACCTAGCCCCTTATAATATATAATTTTTTCGTATTTTTAAAAGTTAAGTATTTTTAAAAAACTTTATTCTACTTGATATAGGTACAATGAACTTGAAATGTCTTATTCCTGCAAGGGTTATAAGTGTTGCAAGGATATACGTGTTGCAGAGAAAACAATAAGCTTAAAGATTTTGTTGAAGTTAAAAAAATTAACCTTAAAAGACTTGAACCGTAATGCCAGTACAACGTTCTATGGTACAACCAAGGTATAATATTAATTATTATTATTTATTAGTTTAATCACTAATCTATAAATGTTAATATTATTTTAACTGATCGTTATCGTTTTAATTTTTATAATTAAATTTTCCATTGTTGCGAGATAAATAATTATATTGCATACATATATATTATAATCTATATTAGGTAGGTACCTACTTACTATTTATATAGTTATATCACTTATTATATCCATTAAAGTATCAAACGTTTACGGACATTAATAATTTTCACACAACTGCATGAACAACTTACAAGTGTGCGTTAAAACGTTAGTTCACCCTAACTAAGACACTAAGTACCTACTAAGTAGGCAAGTACACTTGTAAAGTTGTAACAGTACGTAATTGTTGAATACACAGATTGAAGATAGTGAAAAAAAACGTTTTGATCAGTACCTACTACCTATACTAAACTACCTATCACCTATGCATTCCTAATAGGTACAATTATTATAATTTATAATATTATGTAGGTAGGTACGTATTGTAGTATTGTACGCAGGTATGATACTGTACCTACTTCTTAATCACGTGCCAAAACAATTGCAGTTGAATTTAGAACAAATGATGCCCTTGGCTTTAAATTATTAGGTAAGTATTAATATATATTTAATAGGTAGTCCAGAGTATACGCTGCATATTATATAGATACATATACTCATAAAGTCACATATATAAAATAGTACTATTAATATTATAATTGTTTTTTCTTTTTATTATTTGTTCGAATAATGGGTAAATAGCACTTTCGGCACCAATTTAATATGGGCGATTAGTATAATATAATATAATAAAGTTTAAACTGTTTTGAATTTAGACTTTATAGTAGGTAAGTACACCGTATACTGTATAAAGTGTATACTAAGAAAAAAAATGTAAAAATAATTATACAACCCGTAGTAGGAACTTTTAAAATTATGTTTTGCTTAGAAATTAGACTAAGTAGGTACATATAGGTACATCTTACATGTTATACTATTGGCCTACTTAAAAGCTTACACACTCGAGAGATGTACTGAAACAAGATCCATGTATAATCTACATATATACATTATAAAATAACAATTATATAATATACCCTGTAATAATGTAATATCATAGAGTATAGACAACTGTTGTTTTATATGTCTAAGAGTCTATGTGTAATATAATATAATGTTTATCTTTTCGCCGATTATTTACGTGGTATAAACAATTATTATTCTTATCATAAAACAATTAACTTAATTTCTGTCGCAGTTAGCATTAAAAAAAAAAAATAATAATAAAAATTTTCCGAACTCAATAATAATTAATAATAGTAATAAAATACGTAATATTATAATAGATATTAAACTGCCCAGTGCATGTTCTTTATCGAGCCAATGGAGTATGGGTCATGGGACGAGGTTATGATGTAAACCCCGTAGGTATCGCATGACTATAAATGACTTACTTAATCACAAACGTCGAGACTTGATCCCATTCTTGTACTTTTGATGTTCTTCAGCCGACCATTTATTGGCTGCGAGCTAGTGAGCAGGAAATGACATCCAAATTGCCCGCGTGCACGATCTTTCCCGCCTGCATTTTATACAAAAGGCACCGTGTTGTCATGAATAATTTTAGTTAGCTATATAACAGTATGGCAGTATACCACTATAATATGTTTACAAATATTTATTTTCTACCATTTTAAATATTGGTACATACAACCTACCTTTAAGGTTATAAATACTATATAACTATAAACAGCTACATAATAATAATATTATCATGAAAGCTATAATATACGCTGTGTCATAATATTGCCATACTACTATGTATAAGTAAACGTCGTTCAGAAAGCCTGCAACTATATTATATATAGTTTTATATTCTACGTGTGATTATTTTTGTTATGTGTATCGTATTTACTATTTTGTAAGTAGGTTGTAGGTACTTTCAGAATATCCGAATAAAATTATTGGAATTACAGTAAATACAAAATAGGTACTATTTGCAATCTGTTTTATGTTCAAACTATTGTTCAATTTGACAATTTCTACCTAGTTAGTAAATTTGTTTAAACTAAAAGAATACAATAATAATTAATAGGTACTACAAAAAAATATATAGTTAATGGCCATAGTTGCCGGGCTTAAGTTCAAAAAAAAAATATATAGGTATATAGGCCTGAGGCTAAGTCTCATTGTTGTGACACCCTTAATTGGACTTATACCTAAGTTATAAATAATAAATATATGTATGTACCTATTATATAGGCTATAATTAAGTCAAATATATATTTTTAAATTTTAGATAAAATTATTGAACTATTTGCTTTTATATTTGTCCATTTTAGCTTTAAATAGATACAAAGGTTATTATTAATAATAACTTATTAATTATTAACTACAATTTGTAGATACTATTACGTTATATTTTATACCTACTTGGTTTTTTTTTGTTATGATACCTATATGTACCTTAAAATCTGCAGTTTTTTTTAATATTACCTTGTTACTGCCTTTATTGGTGATTCTAAAATTTCGTGCTGTTTATTATCATTTCAATAATACTTATGTTTGGTTTCTTTTCTTTGTTCCTCATACTAACAAGTGACGACACTGCTAAAAAGCATACTCATAAAAAATTATGAGTACGAAAAAACTGAATCATACAAACATTGTAATCAAATGTGTTTAATTAAATTTAATGTAGTTTGAACTTTGTTTTAGAATTCAATTTTTCAGTGAAATATCCAATAGTTTAATTAAAATATTTTATTGTTTATGATTATACTTAGGTACATAATATATTATATGTCTATTATCTACATATAATGTATACAATTATGATTAATAGGATTATAGGTTTATATTTGATTTGTTTTATATGTAGGTGGTTATACCCATTATATAACTTAACATTTTAAATATAAATAAGCCTTACCTATAAAGTGCTGAACTAAAGAAGTTATGATTTTTGAAGTAGCCAGTAGGTACCTATATGGCTATATAAGTACTATGATTAATAGCAGACGTAACAATAAAACTGACAAGTCACTGACATTCTTAATTCTAGGTCTTGTAATTGGTACATTTGCAAGAGTAGGTAGTGGTGAACCAAATTTAAGCCAAGAGAAATAATTATTGTAATTATTTCAAAAAACCATTTTTTTTTGTTTTCTAATTTATATCTTCCATTCTTTCCCCTCAATAAAAATGTAATTTATGTTTTAATTAAAAAAATTAAATAGCTATAGTAATTTTTTAATACGCTAGTAGCTTAAACATTTTATACTGGATCGTATAATAAGTAATCTACGATTTTGAGCGTTGATGACGAATGAGTGATGAGCGCCGGCCGCTGACTAGGTATATTAATAAACTATAAAATCCAGCAATTACAGTATTATTTGAATCACTTATAGGTGGAAAAACGGGACCATGGTCCAGGAAACTTACAGACATAGCTTGTTAATTTAAGAAAACAAGCAGTATTTTGATTGTTTTTAATAACTCGACAAATGAAAAAATTCACTGATGTGTAAAATGTAAATAATAGCCATATAATATTATGTTCGACAAAAACGAACTGTACAAGTAATCACGAAAAAATATGTTATGTTTAATATTTTTCAACTAAAAGTTATAACAAATAACAACATGATATATCGATGGCCTAATCAATAGTTTTGAAAAGAAAGTATCATGTGGGTAATGATTATCTATGTATAGATAAAAATGGATGTTTGTCTGTTTGTTTGTTAGCTAGAGACTCAAAAATTACTTGACCGTTTTCATTAAAAGTTATAGTAATAGATTTCGTGGGACTTGGAGGCTGTTTATAGTTTATTTTTCAATTCCTATATACTAAAGGCGGTAGCTTACATATGCATTTGTTTCAGTCAACGAAAAAAGAACATTTTATTTTTAGTGTTGCCATTGGTTACATATTGAATTATTATATTATTATAAGAAGAAGAAATATTGCATAAACATATTTTTACAAATAAATTTTTTTTTTTTTTTATATATTTTAAACATAAGACATTCCTAGCCATAGGCTATCTATATCTAGGGATATTTGACAGCTTACATAATAGTTTTAACGGATTAATAATTAATATTTTTACAAGTACTAAGGATAGTATTAACAATTGGTAATTTTAAGATGTACAGAAGTAACAATTTGATTACAATAATATTCTAATATTAACAAATAAATTTATAAAATAAACAAATCTATGGCACAGGCAACTTTGGGTAGGACAGCTAGTTAAACTTAAATATCCTGGACAATAATCATAATAATTTATTTATTATAAAAAATATACGTGCGATTCCCAAGTTTATATTCCCCAATGTATTTGTTGTTATAAAACGCATTTATGTATTTAATTGCGTATCTACGAAATATCGAAATAAGAAATGTACCTTCCTAACTGACTTCATGGATAAAATAATCAAAGACCAAGGCTATAACAATTACATTCGACTGTTTAGTCGAAACGATGATAACAAATTAAGACGTTCAACTTCAAAATAGGTATAAAAGGTCATAATCATACACATCTACAAGGATTATATTCTTAAGACAATACCATTTCCATAGGTATATTTTTTTGTTCAAAATTTGATTTGTTCTGTTTAAAAAATCTCATAAAAATTAAGACAACGCTGCAGCATGTTTATATTACACACTTTATCTCATATAATTTGCAATTTGTTACTATATGTAATGTACCTGCTTATGTTAATCTTCACGGACGAAAGTATCACTGATGACGTATTTATCATAACTATTTATTAGTGATTCTTTATATTGTGTTAACATAGTGTGAAAATGTCAAATTTAATGATAGAAACTTGAAATGCTTGAATTTTTCTTATTACAGTAAAAGGAGATCAGCTTGGATTTGTGATTTTGGGTAAGATTTGACTGCAAACGACATACATTTTTTGAGAACGCGATTGCGTATTTGAGTATACTTGACGAATAATAAAGAGAGAGGATGTCAGCGAACCTTTTGTATTTATTTTTTTTCTCACTATTACGGTCTGACCCATGCGCAGTGCATTGACAAAACACGCATTTACGCAAAATCATTTTTTTCCCTTTCCTTTTTGAGTAATCTTTGAGTAAAAACTGTTATTACAACAACTATAGAGAATAATATTTTTGAGTATTTCACTTTTAATTGTATCTCAAAAAGCTGTAATATATTGGTTTCAATTTACAAATAATAAATACCTAAAATATAAATCTAATATATTCATCTAACACTCAAAAATATTATTAACTTTAATCGTTGTAATCTATAATTGATGATTTTACTCTAAACACTTAGACAGAGGTTCCCAACATTTTGTTGACTCACAGCACCATAAAGTATTTTCTAAAAATCCAGAGGCAGCTTATAGTACTTTATCGTGTATTTATATTTATATTTTATAACGTCGGTTAAAATATGTACGATTGGTTTTTATTATTTGAAATAATTTCACGGTACCGGCAATTCAAGTTCGTGGCACCCTGGTTGGGAACCTCTACTCTAAGGTAATCCAAAAATAATATTTTAAAAGTGGGCAAGTGTGTACCGCTTAGCTGAACAGTAGGTGTCGAGTGGGTCACTTTATTTGATATGTTATAATATAGCATGTTATTTTATTATATTATGTTATAATATTTTGAATTCAATAATATAAAATCATTGTATCCGAAAAACAATTCTGAGCGATTACGGTCTATCAGCCTATATTACTAAGTATATTTTATAATATATTATTGTTATTAAAGTGATTTATTTTACTATTAGACATTAGGCTGTATTAATTTTTGCAGAAAAAATTGCATTTGAAAACGTACTGACGAATAAAATTGTAAAATCGTTCAGCTCAAAATGTAAAACAATAAATATAAATTTGGATTTCATACATTTTTAAATAAAAATATGTCGCTGTAAAAAAAGTTGTAAAAGTTACGTTAAAATAAAATCATAACTTATTAGGTAGAGTGAAGTAAATGAACAGGAAAAAACGAAAACGAAAGTGAAGAATCGTTAAATTTACAAATTGTAAGTACCTAAATACCTCTTATGCAGTAAAACGTAAAACTGATGAATGGTGATTATTAATTTTCTGAAAAACATTCTAAACTAATATGCATACACAACCGAAAAACTGTCCAATAAATATTATTCAAAATAAGTCCAATTTGACTGAATTTTAAGAGTCATTATAGGTAGGTAGTTACGTAGGTAGGTAATTTATTACCCGATAAAGTAACAAATTCTAGTAGCTTTTAATTATACAAAAGAAAAATGTTTAAACATTTAACACAAATTAACACTGAAGTGTCTATTTAATTATTTATTTACCGGATAATGTTTGCAATATTACTGGGTAACTTGTGTTCGAACAGTTCAGTTTGAAAACTAATAACTATAATAGTCAAGTTGCGTCCTTATATATTGTAATAATAATAATTGGTTTAATTGTTTAAACACATCAATCCCAATCTGAGAAACTAGGGTACGTATATTTAGATTTTTCCGGGAATGTCTACAGAAAGTCTATATAGTGTGCTTTTAGATAGGCATATTACCTACATATATTATTATTTCAATAGAATAGGTTAACAAAATTAAACTGCGAATATATTATAATAATATTGTTGGAATTCTCAAATTTTCTAATATTTTGAAAACTGCGGAAATTTGGACCGTTTTATAATACGATTTTAACAATATTAATGTATAGTGCATGATGTGTTGTAGGTAAAGTACTTTAATTGGGGCGCATATTTTAATATAGTGAATTTATCATCTGTAATAGGTAGGTATACAAATTATGTATCTACCTACCAAATATTATTTTGATGTAGGTATAATGCATTGATAACTGAATACCGTTTGAGTTTGAAATATAATAATATTATAGACCATGTTACATCTTACATGTAGTTTATTGTGTTCACATGCAAGTACATTTTAGGTAATTTAATTAATATCAAATTTCTGACAAAAAACTGCTGTGTTACGTTATACTTAGGGTTAGGTTAGGTATACCTAGGTTTTTGAATCAGAATAAGAATAGTTTATTTTGCATTTTATTGCATTCTTTTAACAATGTTCAATTTTAAGGTCAATTTATTCATTTTTTTATAATCATTTTAGGGTTTCCAGGGCATTTAAAATTAAAATCCTGGGTATTTTAAATTTAATTTTAAGAATTTTTGTTTTAAAAAGTCACTTTGTAACGTGCTAATAAAGATTTTACCAAATCAATTATTATAAATCCTAATTTTTCGAACATATTTTGACGTAAAATTCGAGATAAAATTAGCAACGAAAAATTAAATGAGAATATGTAATTATTTTTTTCGGATTTCAAGTCCACGTAAAAGATCGGAAATTGTGTAATCCTGCAAAACTTTTTATTATATTTAATTAAAAAATATTTTTTGGGTTAAAATAAAAAATTTAAGTGCATTTTATAGGTGCATTATTTTAAATCTTAAGAACATAAAAACATTTTTATTAGGGCATTTTTGGTGGTTTTTAGGGCAATATATTCCCAACCCTAGTCATAACTCATAATGGTAATAAATTCATAAATTAAAGCAGAATAGCACAAGTATAATTATTACGAGCTTACTTACAGCTGGTGTGTGGAGAAAGATATTATATTAATATAAGGTGCGATATCTGATCATGGCACCAATTCCCAGTCCTCGCTTGTATAGCAAATGCAAAAGAATATTAAGAGTTAACTTTTTTAATTCTTAACGATTGTTCACCAGACTTGTATCCGACAGAATTTATTCATAATTACACCATCATGAATAAAGTTAACACAGTTTTGTTAAATTTCAACCTATGTTAATGCTGCGTGTACAATGTGAAATGTGCAATTATTTTAGTAGGTATATATATATATTTACACACTTCAGCTATACGAATTCATTGTGAACGATACAATTTATGATGTAAATTTCAACCAAACATTTTTACATTGAAATGAACCTGTGACGAGCAGCACTTTATAATAATGATTATAAATTAATGTTTAACTCTGCACTATCCTTGACGAAGCACGCAGTGCCGTTAACAACCAGGTGGACGGTGATACCATTTAAATTGCAGAATACAACATTAAATAAAATGATTTTCAACATGTTCAACCAACAATTATAGTCATTCCTGTTTGGATTATGTTTTAGTATTGGTTATTGACATAATGCCGTTAAGTCAAATGTTTAACGATTATTATTATTAAAGGTAAAGTTAACAAAATTAGTATGTTTAACTTCTATAGTTTTTAATGTATAACATAGTATATGAAAAATAGTGAGTTGACCAGACAATTGATCCAAACTCAAGATGAGACCTAACCAGGGAAAAGTAAAATGTTATAAACGCGTTGGTATTTCTAAAATTAATCGTGCTTCTATTAATAAATCATAGCATTTAAAAGCGTTTTTAATAAAGGTATTAATATGGATGGATTATTAACTAACTATTTTTTTGTTTTGAAATTCATTTTATTTTTATGTGTTTTAAAAATCCATCCGTATATCATCATACTGGTATACTATGTAATATTATGTATGTATTATACATCCAGCATACGTGTACACTGTACAACGGTAGAGTTCTTTATATGTTTATTCTATTAAAAAAACATTTCTAAGACTGCTTAAACTGTGAATTTGCACGATTGACATTTTCACTTATGCATCAAAAATATCTATTATAATATGGATGTGATTCTTACAGCTGTGTGGTTTTTCTTTACATAGGTAGTACCCAGTACCCATTGTAATTGGTATGTTTTTCACGCTTATTCGGGTTTTCTGAGTGAAATCACTGAAAGCTTTTCCGTGCGAATTGACGGAACTTTTAAATATCAACAATTTTACTATATAGGTACCAACCCGCCGAAAGCCACACAAATCAGATGAATGACGGTGAAAGTTTGAGTAGAAGTACTTATCTATTTTGTTTTTATATAATATACTAGCTGTTCCACCCGGCGTGGCCCGTGCCAAAGATTTGTTTTTTTTTTATTAATAATTGTATAGTTGTTGGTTTACCCTTTTATGTAAAATATAGACAACATATTAAAGTGTTGCAGTCGTCAATAGATATTTATATTTAATTTGAATTAATAATGATGCTTTTTTTTATTGTTACACAAATGTTTAAGATAGGAAATTATATACTGCTATTCACAGGAATTAAAAACATTTTTTTCGCTTTAAAATAACTGGCATATTTCTAATTGCAGTATTATATATATATTTTAACAATTGATTGTTATAATACCGAAAAATATGTACATCTTGTTATTTTATTTGAAAATTTCTCATGCCTATATACGATAAGCTCAAAAAGAGTCAAAATATTTTTAAAATTGTTCGTACGGTGTATACAAAATGATAATCTAAACATTAATGGAAATTTAAAGACACGTTACAGTTATTTGCTTTTGAATTACAACAAAATAAGAAAATCGTTTCCTGAAAAGTCGGTATATAGTTTACTGGTGGATGTCTAACTTCAAACGCTCATAAAAAATTAGTTTGACTTTCAGGTAAACTTTTTTTTTGTGAAAAGTAGAATAACTTATGGAAAATCTTGTGTTAAATTTTAAAGTTTATTTATTTATTAATTATTGTATATAATTGTATACATTATTTAAAACATATAACATAGGTATGAAATACGGCCATACGAGTGTCAACGAGTATACAAAGGCTCAAATGAATAATGACTTATACAAATACAAATGTTTTTTATAATTTTATAAACGTGGTATAATTTTCAAAATATATTCATTTTCTTATTATTACTATTATATTTTCTTATTAAAATCAAAACTGTCATAACTATTAAAGTTTATCTTATTTACCTATATTGTATAATTAATTACATTACGCCAGTGGTTCATTTTGTAATTGCAAAACTATAATTACAATTGCCGTTTTTTAATAAATGTGTAAACAATTATATGCTTTGTATAAAATATAGTATATAACATTATAGTTACGGATAATTTCATTTTATTATAAAAAAGCATTAAATTATGATAACAGTTCACAGTTGACATCCTCAAAACCTATTATAGGACATTATTATACAGTTAAGGTTCGTATGTTTGTGATTAGTACAGAAACTCCATAGAGGAAAAAAATAATACATCATGGCATTCATAATATATAGGCAAATAATTTTATCTTTCTCTTGGTTATTATCTTTAAATCCGTTATCATACGAACCTATAATACAATACAATTTGTTCCAACTGTTTATTTATTTCAAACGTTTTATAAAGTTTATTTTTAGGGTAATATGTACTCATGTTATATTTTATTACATGTTTTGTTACAAAACAATACTAGTAAAAATTAAGCAATCGAACTCTCTGATTATACTAGTCTTGTTTTATTTTATGTAGAACTAATGTGGGTGATCTCTATTTGCATTGCTTCACCGACCTCTGTTACGAAATTATGCTCGCACGTTTGATTCCAATAATTGGATTTTATATTACTAAACAATAAGTGTCAATTATAGAACACGTAAATTATTGTCCGATAAAAAGATTGACAGAGGTACAGAGACTATACCTATAATAATGACCTATTTACATATATGTATATAGAATAAATAACAATCAACAATTACTTATTATTATCGAAATATAATTTCATCGAATTATAGCGATCTTTAAGAACAAATACCTATTTAACTTAGTGGGTAAGTAGCTTATTTAAAAAGTTTTTTGTACTTTATATCGAGAAATATTTGACACGTATTTTACTACAATAAGCGGAGATAATATTATTTTTATTGGCATTTGAAGTTTTAATTTTGACGGAATTGGGTATTCAAGCAAAAAACAACGGTTTTTCTATTATTATTTTAGTTATTTTGTTGTAATTTAAAAAAATACTAGAGCAGCGTCTTGAAACTTTTCACCATTACGTACATTTATGTTTTCTATAGGCCGATACATTTGTCTATCTCTATATTAATATATAAATCATACTATTTAATTATTGTGTTACATAGGAATATTACTATAAAACTTTAAATTTAATACTTATATGTTTTATATTTAATTTTGTTAAAAATGCGTATAATAAAATCCGAGGCCTAGATATATCAATTTGAGGCACATCAGATTGCAGTACCTAGTTGTCCATAGAGTGAATGCAAATTTTTGCAACTGAAATTGCGTACGTTTTATGTGACTTAAGGCACAGTTGGAAGTTTTTAGGTTTGAAAAAGAGATGTTTTTTAAACTTTTGTAAATAGCGTAAGTTTTAGTTGTATATGTATTATTATTATACATTATATATATTATTATTTGCATACATTTTGTATAGTGAAAAATTAGTGTTTTATGTTGAAAAAATATTATTTCTTTTTAACAACATTTCTATTTAACTTATTTGTTTTCAAAGAATCGTCAAGCTTGTTTAATATAAGTTCCACCGCACAATATATATTATTATTTACTATCGAATTGATTACACATAGTGAAAAGCATAGGTAACTTATAAGCCATACGTATTGTGGCATATGTATGTATTAGGTATATATATATATATTATAATTTATAAGTAACTCGCATAATTCGATATAATTACGACTTACGAGGATCAGTGCAGTGGGGTGGTCCCGCGAGTCTTCGCGAATCGCTATGTACTATTATAATATTATTTATTTATCTATTTTTATTTATTTTAATTAATATCGAAAGATTACTGGGCTTCACTGAGAAAAACTCGTAGGAGGCCCAGGTATTATATTACATTATAGTCCGTAGAGTATATTGAAGGTCCGCCCCGAAACTAATGATTGATACACTTCACACTTGTACCTAATATATAATATAATATTATATTCTCGTACGGATCGCACCGCGTGCAGGTTTGACGTTGATACATCTTTATAATATGCTGCCATATAGAGTGATTCACTATAATATGATAACCATTATTTCTTAATAAATGCAGTTATTCAAAATCTGATTTTTGGAATTTTTAAATATACATAAACACAAAGACTGTATTATAAAATTCTTGAGATTCTTTATACTAGGTACTTTACAGCTCGACTGTCATTAGACTCTATTTGAGATCTAACTGCAGGACTTTCTCACTGCTACGAGTTTTTTCAACAAACTTCCATAAAATAATAAGGTAATTTATTTTTATTTTTTGACATCAAAACTTTACACATACCATTGCGTTATTAGTACCTTTTACCTAAATGCTAATGTAGGTCTTCCATTGAATTTTGGATTTTTTAAATGCGAGATCCTGATATCTTGTATCTTATAGTAAGATACATAATTTCTCTTATCCATAATAAGAGTAAAATATAGCACTGGAAATTATTTTTTTTAACATCACACTAAAACACCCCTTAAACTGATATTTTAAAATATTTTTATTTTCAGATGTAACTGTAAGTACAACTGTGTGTATATTATCTACAATTATTGAAAAAAAAATGGTAAAAATGTCGTATTCCTTTAAGCCCAGAGGAGTTAAAATAATTTTTTTAATTATACTATAAGTGCAGAAAATTATAATATAAATATTGGATGAACATTTGAAGGATCTACAATAATTTTTTTTTTTTGAATTATAACAAAATAAAATGTTTTGTTTTATGCGTGAATATTAGATTTTGTAAACAATTTGTCATATGCTCATAAAAATTATTTGTGAAATTACGCTGTATTTATTTTTTTAATAAGTCGTTCCAATACTTCCAAATAAATGCTAGAAGTATATAATGAATTAAGGACACAATACAATACTAATAATATCAACGTAAATAATAATTAGGTATAAAATAAATATTATACCGATCGTAACAATATTTCGTTTGATTTTCTATTTGGTGGGTTGAATGGTTGATGACACTTTGACGCTTTAATAAATGGTTCTGGGAAACAGGCGGCGAATAGAAAATATAATAGGATGAACCCACTACCTACATTACTGTAACGTCAAGACTCACGACATATTATAAAACGTTAACTCACTATTTATTTTGAAATGTTTAAAAGTAAGAAACAGTCTATAGGCCAGAGAGGGTAGCAAGTGGTAATTAGAACATTCATTTTTTAATTTCCAACATTTTTTCCAATCACCGCTATAAAAAAATGTTGTAAATGAAGTAAAAAGGAACAGTCTTAAGTCTTTCTTAGAGACATTACAATTCAAGTCGTTAAGCTTAATTTCGCAGAACTAACGAGGTGTTAAATCGAAAATTTAATTTAGATAATGCAAGTTACAGTAAAGTTAGCACAATTTAATATAGTATTTTGTATTTTTATCTGCCCCCTGCAAAAAAATAGAAACATTATAAAACATTAAATTTAAGAAACACACGCTATAATGATAATGGTAACGATTTGTCAAAAAATCGCAGTTGACTTTTTACGTTGATAGATGAATACAACTAGGAATTAGTGAAAATCGCAACAGTGCAAATTCAAGAATAAATTATAGTTATACCTACATCAAAAGATTGAAAAATTCTAATCAAGAGTTTCTCCCTTGCTCTCAAGCTATTGTAATTCAAATAAATGTGCACTCAGTAAATAAATAAATTAAATAAACACTCAGTCTGATTTTTTTTTTGTTCCGTATACACAATACACACTACCTATGTCCTATAATATGGTATGCTAAGGATTCATAATATTAGTATTATTCACGTAATCAATGTTTCTAAAAATCAAATTTAACGGAAGAATATTCTTAAAATATTGTTAAAGGAATAATTAACAATTATGAGTGAAATGTGTTGGTATTTAATTTATGTAGGAAATATACAGTAGACACAATAAATATATAATATACCTAATAATAACTACGTCGAAATCAAATCTTGCAGAACAGCAATATGCACGGAGTTCAGCTGTACTTTATTTCGACAAGGAAAATGTCAAGTCCCCGATTGCCCGAAACATTCAGCCGAATTGCGAATACAAAGGCACGGAAAATCCGTCTTTTCAAAAATAATTGTTTGCCAAAACAAAATAATATGTTGCATCCACTTAGTGAAATCGCCCAATTCATAAACTGTACATCCAATTAATGCACTATATTCACACCGTGAAATGACGTTGGAATTTCATTAAAATACGAACAATTTCTTTGTCCAGTTCATTAATTGGATAAACTGCATTAAATTATAAAGAATTTATTTAACTTAATATTATTACTTAGTACAATAATATCATGTTATTTTATTATAAACCGTATTAAATTATTATATTATTATATGTATGCGTTTAATTTATTTAGTAACATGTATTATTTATGTGTACGTGGTAAAGATCTGTGGTATACCTACCTAACGACTATTTTCTTTACAAATTACTTTTTTTGTTTAAACCGTGCATATCTTGAAGTTTGGCATAGATTTTTAGCCTCACAAGTAGGTACGAAAAAAAACGTAAACGAAAAAAAACCTTGACCACTTGAAGTAACTGCTATAACCTAATGTACTATTAATGTAGTTTATTCTGTATCCAACTTAAAATCGTTTTAATTTAATAAGCATTCACATTTTCGAAAACTATTACCTCCATACCTCCCATTATAGTGGTCTATGCTGTTTTCCTAACCTAAACATCTTACTTTTTTGTACAATTATACATAAGATCCTTATATGTACGATCTTTAACTTAATCGTTGTAATATAGGTCTTTGTAACATATCAATATTATCATATTTCTGAAAATAAACTATACGACTGGTATAATTTACACTAATATTGTATTTACGTTTTATATTTTTTACTTGCTTAGTAATTATCTATACTTTAATACAAAAAAGAGAATCTATCAATGCCCGAAATGCATTTAATTATCAAAATAAATATTCCTAAGATGCGTGATATGGAAAAAAAATTTACAAATATAATATTATTGTACGTAGTTATATAGTTAGAAAACTAATAAGTAATAGTCGACGCCACAGTTCTTTGTACCAAGTACAAATAAATATCTATTTTACTAAATAAATTGAAACTAACACATAATTATGATAATAATACAAATAATAGGGTTAAGTTAAATAAATAATTTATTATATAATGATCTGGACTGCTAAGATATGTGCATATAATCTTAACGTCGTTTTACAATATTAATATATATCTTATTAACGGCGATATCAGTATATCACTAAATGGATGCTATGTGTGTAACTTACTGTTGAAGATATAATGGTTTCTGCGTACAGACGTTCAGATTTATAACTAAAAATTACATAGATGACACTAATAGATCGATATTATACATGTTAATACAGGTAGCAACTGGATATAGGTATAGACAAAATCAAACAGAGGTGCTAAAATTATAAAAAATTGCAAAAAAATGCTTAGATTACAAATATTCTAAAATTGACTAATAGTTTTAAATCATTTGCGTGGAGTCGAGGACTCGGTCATGTCAATTTTGAACCGCAAAACACTCCCTCCTCCTCTTGTAGTTTCGTCAACAGATGCGTCTACCGCGGGTTTTTGTCGAATCATTTACATTTGTAGAAAATTCAAAATGGTAAGACTCACAGACGACCATCGGGCGTCGATCTGATCTGAATGTTTCGAAACTTCGAGCGATATCGTACTAACATCTGTCCCGGAGTGTACATCATACGCATCGTACGGTACATAATGTAATAATATTATGCATAATAGTACCGTTTTCCTGCGTGCGAATATTACGCACCGCGGACTACGATATTCGGGACGGTCGATATACCACGGTTCCGGCGGCCTAAACCAGAAACATTGCCAACATTGTATTGCTGAAAAATTTGCTCGTCGTATTTGCAGTGTCATAGTGCATCTTATACCTGTTATTGTAATCGTTTACACTTTTCGAAGAGCGCATGCATAGTACCATTGATTATAAATACTAGTATTACTAGTAAACATTATCAAATGACTTTGAAATCAATTAATATCGGAGACGATTATTTTGGTACTAATTATTTGTATTTTTCTAATACGTATAAAATGCAATACATATTTTACAATGACAGTTTTTCAAAGCAAAACATTTCGAAACAATGGTTTTGCGTTTAATTTTTTTTAGATTCTGAGCGGAGCGAGGAATGTATTGATTTTACAATGATGTGTGTGTTTTTTTTTGTGTCTGTCACCACGTTTAAGGGCAGTAGAAGTGTTCCGATATTCTTCAACAGTATTTTTTCTGATAGGAAAGTGAATCTAGTTGGTACTTTGGGGAGTCAAAGTAAAAAGTTCTCAATCGTTTTTAAACGCGTCGGGAAAAACAAAAACAAAATTAAGGAAAAACCAGAAATTTTTAATTCAAGCCAATTTTTGACTAAATTAATTTTTATTATTGGTGTAACGGAAGAAATAATGACCATAAATACATGAAAATTTCACAAAATATTTATATACGCAATTTCTAAACATAATACAATTTTTAATATGTTTTGACTTTTTTTGAGCTATTTATAGACATAATTAATTTTCTTAATTTTTTTTTTATTTTTTTTTATTATTGTTGATAAAAAAATTTTCATTTGGTCAAAAAACTTGAAAATGTATTACAATTTTCTTCATAACTTTTGATACGTGAAAATTAAAAAAAAAGTTGAGCGTATGTCTTTAATAGTTTTTTATAATCGTCTTAAGTTAAAATGTCGACAAAATACGTAAAAATCACGAAATTTTGCAGAAAAAATTTTCTATTCAACAGAAGAATCTCTATACATTTGTCTAACTTTAAAAAAAAAAAAAATTACAGGAAAGTCAACTAATTTTTTATGAGGGTCTGAAATTATTAATAATGGCAATATAAATAAAATAATATAAAATATCCTAGGCTGATAGACCGTCTCTGCTCAGAATCGTTTTTTGTATACAATGATATTCTATCATTGAATTCAAATTTAATACCATGCATTAAAATGACCCACTCGACACCTACTGTACAGCAAAGCGGTACCCACCTGCCGACCTTAATTTATATTTCCAATATGCTGTCTACAACTACGGATATTTACAGCGATTCATACATTTTGACTATTTGAACATGATAATTAAATAATTTCGGGGTTAAGAATAGAAATAAATATTAATATCCAACAATAATATACATTAAGGTTGGTCTGACAGTTATAATAACGTAATAATAACATAACGATGGTGGTAATAAGAAAATATTCATAATAATAGTAATACACGGTTTATCTGTAATATAATATGTGTGTTTAGACAATAGTATAGTTAACTAAGAAGGTCGCGAGGACGGCCCCGTTTTAGTCTACGTTGAGGTTGGAAGATTATAATAAAGTTAACCTGTTGAGTTGAACCATGACAATTTTTTGATTGGGTTTTTGATTCAGGTCTTGCATTTCTTGAATTTGGAAATCTTTATGTAAGCTTACGTTTTTTATAAACTAGGGGCATCTCGCATCTACAATTATTCTAAGTACTTTATTTTGATAGATTTGCATTTTATTTGTGTGAGAGGCCGCGCATTGCATTTAATATTAATTTTATTTAAATTAAATGATATTAGTAATTGTTTTTTAAAAAGATATCTAACACTTCATTCTAAGAATAATAATTACAAATTGTTGAATTTGTTGTACATGGATGCAGAATTGCATTGCGATCATGGGCGTCAACTATTGGGGTGCTGTGGTGCTCAAGTATTTCATGGCCTATTCCATAGGGTGCGGAAATGAATGAAGCAATACGTAATGAAATACCTAAGCATTCCATACAATTTGGAAAGCCCGGTGGGCATGAATTTGTGATAGTGATGCTTATGATACGACATTCGACACGATCCAAATATGTATGCACTATAAGAATTTCGTCGATGTTTTTATGTCGACGAAGCGACGATCGCTGCAGCTATAATACTTGTAAGTTTCAACGATCAAATCCTTTGTATGCTCTGCTGCAGGTGGCGGTCATCGATGATATAATAGTAGGTCTTCCTACATCAGATTTTCCCAGTTCAAACTCTGTATATTATACTGCGTACATCCGGCGCGAGCCTGTTGTATCAACTGTACCTATATGGTTTTTAAGTATACATATACCTACGATGTACGTATGTTTTTAATTCGTATAATAATATATTAACAATGCGTTCGCTTTTCAGCCGTTGCCGTCGGTATGCACAGATATTATAATGTGCGTAAATTATTATATTATTATTATTATTATTATTATGGCGTACACGAATATTACAAGAACGACAGACCCGGAGCAGCAGCAGCAGCAGACCGGTAATTATCATCCGGCAGTGCAGAATATTATAATGTGCAGTGTGCTGTGCTGTTGTGTCGAGCGGACGCGCGGGCCGCCGAGGAAACGGCCAAGACGAAGAAACGACGACCGCCGAGGCCACGTACCACCTGAACCGTTACGACAATGCCCACTCGTCGTCTTGTAGTCCTATAAGTCTTGATCGTGTATATATCTATATATATTTAGGTGCCCTGTTCGCGTTTCCTTCACACACACACACACACACACACACACACACACACACACACACACACACACACACACGCGTGTTAACTGCGAATATTAGCATTGCCTCAAAGTCCGTGCTTGTACATCGCAGAAACAGTCCGTCGCCGGCGATCGCTCGTTCACCATATTATTATATTATACTATTGTAGTCGTCCGTCCGTAAATTGTCTCTGTACACAGTTGCCGTCATCATGTACGTCGAGTGGCTGCGAAATGTAAGTGTTATTATTTATGACGATATACCTATCAGTTATCTCTATATTATAATGATTAATGGTATTACATTATATACGATTGATTTGCATTGGTCGTACACTTAAACCGTCGCTTAGCCGTCGTAAAGTATTATCAAATCGTTCGGGGATTGTGACTTATACGGTGAAAACCGCAGTAAATGATTCGATTTTCTGGGTGAAACACCGGACGGAGCTATCCTATCTCGAGCCTTAGGATCTAAGGTCTTCTGAATAAGTTCACGAAAAAGGTTCTTTTTAAGTTTTTTACTTAGACTTGGGATGATAAAAATGTCTAAATTTAGAGTGTTTTGTTTTTTACTTTTTTTATATAATATTATATGTATTTTTTTAATGTTAATATTAATGGACTGATTTGTAGTTTCGGATTTACCGGAAATATAATTTTATTATTCTAAGAAAATGTTATTATATAGATAATATATAATATACAGTTTATGCCTCTAAACAATGTTGATGGTTTTAGCATTCTTTCATTCCAATTAATGCTTGATCATAATTTTCTATTCAACTAGCGAGGGATGAGGGAAAGACGGTGTAATATAATATTTGTTTGACTGTGGAAGAAATCGTTTTCATATGTTATAATCTAAGACCTAACAAATGCAAAACTGTATTAGGTATGCATTAATATATCTCAAAATCTCATTTATATACCTCATGTACAGTCAGTAGTCGACCCACGAGCTTGCAAGGGTTAAAAAAATGGGTCTTTATAAAAATATAGACTTTAAATTCTATTTGGTCGATTTGTGCAAAACACCATACCACGATACGAATTTTATTCGTACGATTTGTTTGTATAAATGTCAGAAATTTTTAAAAATAATTTCTATCTATAAGCGATTGTCTTTTACAACTTTTCTGAAAACCAGTTACGAAATTCAGTGCTAGGTACATTATTATAGTTTTCGAAACATTTATTCGACGTTTTGTTTGAAAATGTTTGATTAGGTACGCGCTAGTAAGTAGTAAGTAGAAAGAATAAAGATAGGAGTTGAACTGCATTAGGCATTAAAAAAAATATATATGGAACGTTATTTTATTTTTCAAGTACAGTACTCGGGTAAGTAGGTACACGTACGAAAATAGGAGTTGACGTTTGTGTCGTCCGAAATGAATACTGGAGACCTGTGTTAGTGTATTGTGTACAAGTTATAAGCCGTAGTTGGATTTGAAGTTTTCTTTGACCAAACTTATAATGCGCTTTGTATTTGTTTTGGTTTTACGACGAGACTTGGAAAGACGTTACGAGTAATTTAGATTCCGACTTATCGAATGACATCCAGAATAATATATTTTATTATATTATATTGGTATATAATATAATTGAGTACAGTTTAATTATACGAGTGAACGCATATTGGTTACCTACTATAAATATGTTCACCACGCAAATAATATTATACAGAGTCATTTATCAAATTCACCCTAATTTTTTCCTTTAATAATTATTTTTACACATTTTTATTTTTTATTTTTTTTAAGAATACATATTTTTAAGAACACCATACTATTATTATTAATATAATACTATCATTTTAGATTCTGAGCTATAGCGATGAGTGTATTCATTTTACAATTCATTTTTAAAAACAATTTTTATGTCACTGCCATCACTTTTTGGTTTAGTAAAAATGCTTTGATATTCTACTTCAGCATTTTTCTGATTGAAAGAACTGTTTTTATGATATTTTACATTTCGAACTACAATAACGTTTAGATTTAGAGTGGAGCGAAGAATCTATTGATTTTACATTGATGTAGGTTATTTTTGTGTTTATGTGCGCCATAAGTACCTATAGTTTAAATAATGTTTCGATTTTCAACTTCAGTATCTTTTCTGGTGGGAAAGTAAACCTAATTTGTACTTCAGAGCAAAAGTAAACAATTTTAAGTAGTTTTTAAAAGTGTAAAAAAAAAATTAAGAAAAAAAGGGAATTTTTATAGAAAACCAGTTTTTGACAACATTTATTTTGTTTTTTGGTGTAACTTAGAAACTAATAACCGTAGATACTGTAAATTTTCACAAAATGTTTTTATGATTATTTTCCATTTATGATAACATTTTAAAAATATTTTGACTGGTTTTGTGCTATTTATAGGCAAAAGAAATTATCAATTTTTATTATTATTGTTTTTAATTAGTGTCAATAAATTTTTTTTTTGCTTTGTCAAAAAATTTGAAAGTTTGAGAAAAGATTCCTTATAAGTTTTAATAAGTAAAATTAAAGAACTAAACTGATAGCCAACCCAGAATAGTTTTCTACGAGTGTCTGAAGTTCGAATTTTGACCAAATTATTTTGAGTGAGAAATTCATAAAAATGTTCTTTTTATAATAAGACTTAAAAATTTGATACAAGATTCCTCAAACATTTTTCTGATAAAAATATACGTTGAATGAATTTTTGCTGTATTAAACAGTTTGACAATTTTAATACAAGGTTTAAAAATATTATTCGTGGGTACTTGAATCTTTTAAAGTATACTGTTATTATTTATACACACAAAAACATTTTCAAACGTAATTTTTTCGACAAAAATTAATTCAACTTACTGTATATTAGGCACTAATGTCTAATAGTAAAATGAATTACTTGAATAACAATAATATCATAAAATATATTTAGTAGATAAAGCCTTACAGACGTAGATTAGTTCATAATCGTTTTTCGTATGCAATAATTTTATATCATTAAATTCAAATTTAACACGTTCATTCTGTGATCCACACAGTCACCTAATGTAGAGCAGAGTGTTATCCACTTGCATTCCCTTTAATACTCGCATTAAAGTGACGATAAAAAATTCGATTTTAGATCTTAAATATAAATATTAAAATTTGAACTAGTAGGTCATTTCTAAGTTATTAAAATGTATGTACTAAGGATAAACGTGAGGTTAGCATGTCTGACGAAACATCCCCTAGTATACGAGACGGAATAATTTAACGATTTATAAAACGCTTCAGTACTACCACGAATGACGAATCAAATGCCAAAAATACTTGTTGGGGTTTATTTTTTTTGTACGATAGCACATGCTCCGGGAAACGCTGAAGGTTGCACAAGATTACCACACAATAGTTACAAATATTTGCTACTTCACTTTTATTCGAGTTTCCAGTCATAACTTTTTTTTTTAATAATATTTTAAATAAATATTTTGATTTGATTTTTTGAACAATATTTTGACCATGGGTTCGCCTGGTACAACATATTATCTTTGTAGACACATATTATTTTGATGTTGATAAATTATGTATAACGTTCGCAGTTGCATGATGGACTAGAGAATTCATGTCAGCTAGAGAAAAAGTTTACATGAATTAAGTTTTCTAAGAATCTCTAAGAATAGAGTTCATAAATATATATTTTGACGGTTTCTTAAACAATCAATGGCTTTTACTAAATTTAAATAAGATTAAAATAAAAATATTATACATTCAATATATATCTTGAATATTTTATTATTACTTTAATTATTATACGTATATACTGTAAATTATTAAATTTAAATCAATTTGTATATACTTAATTAATAATTTATCTAGATACAATATTTTTATCTTTTATCTTTTAAGAAGATGAATTTGATTTGATTATCTTGTATTTGCATCTTAGATAAAATTAAGTTGTAGCTAGTAATATTATATGAAATAATATTAAAATAACAATTTGAAATTATATTTTACTATTATATGCAATATTGTAGCAAAAAATAGTTTAACCAACCGTAGGTACTATACTGTCTATAATTAAAGAAAATAAATATAAATGTTATATATTATATAACTAATAAAATATCTTTAGAAATATAGGCTGATATACCGTCTCCACTCAGAGTCGTTTTTTGCATTCAATGATTTAGCAATGAATTTAAATTAAATACATTCAATATAGCGACATACTTAATGTCGAGACTCGAGAAACAAAGATACTTTCCAAGTATAAAATGTATATTATAGCAGACCAACTTCTCTAAAAATGTTTCATTTAATATTCAAATACTTCGTTTTACAATTATTGTTAATTCAGATATAAATTTAAGTTATGTGATGTTTAAATGTATAGATTTAGCTCGTAGCTATATTTAGTCATATTTCGTGTAAGCGGAGATTACTAAATACTACGAAACCCGGAGGGTGAACTGTACTGAACAAAAAAATGTCATCGTGTGTTTTTATTATTAAAACGGTTACATGAATATATAGGTTCACGTGGCGATAGTTTAATAACATTCTTTTAAAAATTCTTTTTAAAATAATTTTACATTCTCCATTTGAATATATTTTATTGTTATAATAAAAAGTACATGTTTTGTTATAAATGAATTGTAGTTGCTCTCAACTGCAGGTATAATACTCCGGAGTGTTTATTATTTTATGTATACATATTTTTACTTCATCGTCGAAACGCATTTAATCTTTTTTTTCATCGTTAAAGTTTATAGATATAGATAATATTTTTCAATATCCTGAAAATGGTCGTCCCTCGTTTTGAAGGCTAAATCAGAATAGCCGTTAATATTAAATTCTATTACTTAAATTTATTAGGTTTCTACTATAAGTCAACAGTAATTTCGTAATGATTATATACGAATTATATACGTATACGATTATATACGTTATATAAGTTCACAATCTTGACTTTGGGTATTGATGTTAGGTCGTTAGGAATCAGATTCCAAATTGTTTACCGAACGGTAAGTGATAGGAACATGCGTATTATATATTTTAGTATTATAACCGTATTATAATATTTATGTTAATATGTTATCAGTCAATCGGTGATTAAAAATATTTTTGTCTTGACATTTGAAAACACATTTTGAATATTATACATACAAATATTATACAATAATGTTTTACGGGACATACGGGACGAGAATTTCATAATACGGGATATTTTTACGATATTGGATCTGTTACGGGGACACCGGGACACGAATTACAGGACGTTTGGCATTCCTTATTATATTATTGTGATCCTTATCAATAAATGTGGACCATATGATGCCTCCAGAATATATGCGTAGATATTTTTGATGATCATAATATTAGCTCTTCGTAGTCCGTTTAGTCCATACCACTTAGTTCAATTTATATTCAAAAGTCTTGTGAATTTTTTAATAAGTGTATAACAATTAAATATATTAATAAATCATATTTTATAATAGCCTTTATTAGTAGTGTGGCATTACACAAACTATTCCAAACAAACTATTTTACATAAAATAAATAGTATTGTTGTCATTAATATACCAATCCGGCTTTTTAATTTGTTTTATTTTTATCAATCACTATCTATATAATTAATAGGAAATAGGCTGCATAATATATCAAATTAGAGTGTCGGTCGCCGGGACACTCGATTTTCAGATATGACGTAACACCTTCGCGCTTGTCCCTAGTGAGTACTTCTTTTTTAATATATTTACTGAGAATTCCTGAAAAGTGAAATATTTAAATTAACTATTTACTATACTAAGTATAGTAATACTATATAAGCACGAACAGTTGGAAGTTTTATGCATGCCAATCACATCAGTCGACTCTTATAAGTATAAAGTACTCACGTAACAATTTTTATTATATATAGATTATAGGAATATTATAGCCATATAGGTAGCCAGGTAGGTGAACTATACAGATTGCAGACATGATAATAATACTCGTGTTAAACAACTACAGCAACAACAATAATCAAGAACGTTCTCAGTTCGAATAAAAATCATTCGTTCCCATTAGCCCCGAAAGGTTTTTAAATCGTTTAAGCAGTAGAATAATGTTTAATTTAATGAGTTTAATAACTATAATACTTTGTGCACCAACTATTTATTTATTTCATACAGCAATAAACTTAATTTAGAAAATATAACTTTCAAAGTTTTAAATAATTTTGCGATTTCAGCATTTTAACAATAATAAACAATTTGTTCAATAATGAATTTGTTCATTAATAATTGATTAATCGTTTTCCACCCACCCCGCATCGTCACTTTACCACACCACTCATTTAAATAGTATTATTATCAACTATAAAATAATCGAATTATCCATTACATATTATTACCTGTGCCTCGTAACTATTCGCTACAATAGGACCGTATATTATTGTATCGTTTCTGTGACCTTTGCTTACACATTATTATTATAACGATTGTAAGTATTATCATCAGCACATTATCGTCTCGACTGGAATATTATTTGTACTTGGAAAACTGCAGCAACGTCGACGGGAACGTCCTATTGTGATATTGCTCTGATATTTGAGTAGTATATTAAATAAATCGTACTGCCCCTCCAAGTGATTGTAGATATAATTATTATTGTTGATGAATAAAATCAAATAACGCGTCGTGCGCAGAGTAGGCCGCGTCGTCGTCGTCGGCATCGTTTATCCTTAAATTAACAAAAATCTGAGTCCGTTGCGATTTACGGACCGCTTCAAGGACGAGAGCATTGTCTTTTCTTAAATTCGCTAAAAAAGATAAATAGGAAGGAAATTGCCCAACAATTAGAGACGAAACAATGAGGTGAAATATTCGGCCAGTAATCTTCGAACCGGATCGGGTCATTGTCGCGTACGGACGATATTATATTATACTATGCATGTAGCGTGTGTATTGTATATTAATATGTCATGAACCTTGTGATGGTTAACTATAACGATGTGGGTAATATTATGTCATTACGATAATAGTGATTACCGAGTTATGTTCCATTGCCACGGTTTATAGTCGATTATTACTAATTTATTACGTACACACAGTATTGCAATAGTACCTATACCGGATGCCTGTCAGTATTATTTGTAATAATGTTAATATTATTATGTCATGAACTAAAATGATGGGGACGATAATGCTAATAATAATCAATATAGGAGACCTGCACCCTGGTCGGGTCGTTTCGCGCTCGAATCGGCCACTGAATTGAGTACCTAATCTGTTGGTTTCGTTATCGCGAAATGTTAGTCTGATCTCGTCATCGACAAAAATGAACTAGAATTTAATTTTTGAGAATTATTTATTTACACGATTGCATAATTATAATTTGCAATCACCGCATTGTTCCATCATAAATATTCATCGGCGGCAGCTTGAAGTGATTGTTGAAATTAAATGGTTGTCTGAGATAATTTATTACAAACTAATCAACATGCAAAGGCAGATATTTACGTGAGCTTCACTTTAATAAATACGTTCTAAAGTTATCTATTGAGTCTGTGCTTGTGGTGATTATACGAAGATACGTTTTAACGGTAATTTCCTTTTTACGAAAATACGCACACATTAAGTTTTGCGCAGTGGATTTAATGAATTCGGTAAAAAGAGACGAAAATGTGAAAGCAGTGTGCCTCGATAGAAACTATTATTATTATTACTTTAAATAATTAACGACAGCAGACGTTTAAAAGACGTCCTGCAGTTTATTGATATCAACAACGAATAAACGGATCAATAATGCTGCATCTATATTGCAAATTACCATATACTTATTTATAGTAATCAATGGCACACACAGGTTGAAATTCTCGGGAAGTGGGGACCAACCAAATTATTTATCAAAATTAAACAATTTGGTAAGAAAACCTTCATAGTATTGTATTCTTGGTTCATTTTTATATTAATATACGCTATTATTCTTTAAATGACATTGGTACTATTATAACTTATATATTTTTGAAATAGTTGAACGCAAATATTTCGTTAGGTATCTTATTATTATAGGTAAACCTATTTGTGATTTGCCTATGCCATAGCTGATAGATTTGTTAAGTACCTATGTATGCAATAGTTATGTTTTTGTGCTATGATGCAAATGATTTATGGAACTTTTACATTATGTCGAGTAAGATTATGGATGGCCGTAAGGGTACTTTTTGTTTGGTCAACTAAAACACGTATCTATACGTATTTATATACGAATAATATTAATGACTATTGCCTAACCTTTTCCTGTCGATTAGAATAGTTAGGTAATTTTTTATTATAGGAATTATTAATTAATAATACATATTAATATTATGCACCTATATAATTATAGGTGGAAAAGAATAAATACATTTTTGCGAACGTTGAAAATTCACTTAAATGTATGATCACTATTCATTTGGTATCTCATACAATTTGAAAAATATATTTAATTGGTTGAAGCAATGAGTTGTACGAATAAAAATTAAATATGTTCAGTAATCAGTATTAATTCTATATAATAATAAATAATGTTATCCTGTAATACAATGTTGCAATCCAAGGGCACGGATATAGCTTTGTGAAAATTTTATTAATATACTCCATGTTGGATATAATTGAAAAGTTTTTTTTCTTCGAAGAGTATAATATTACAGTCTTGATGGAAAACTACTTAGGTAATACCCATTTAAGTTTTTATACATTATATTACTTACATAACTTATATAATATATTTACATTTTTATGGAGCAAAATTAATGATAGAATATGATGCCAGAAAAATAATATTAATGTAGTTACAGAATTTCAAAATAAACAGGTAGGTTTAATAACAAATTAAAATAAAAACAATATGACGCTTTAATTGAACTTGATACGAGTAAACGAGAATTCACTTGAAAGTGTTTTTCATAAAATACATATTATAATATCAAATTCTATATTTTAAATGTTAATATTTGAAATTCATTCAGTAAAATAATGGCTCAATTAATTTACATAGATATACATTGATATAATTTAATTATCTTATATTTCAGTTATAATTTATAACTGTAAGTCTGTGTATAGTTAAGCTCGTAGTGTTTGGTATATCGAAATTTAACACTAAGAGTACTCTGTAGTTTATTTAATTTATGGTTATTTAAAAATTTATATTTCACTACAATAAGATTTTAAAATTTATAATTTTAATAATAAATCTTTAGTTACTTACTGATTTATTATTTTTTTGTGTATACAATTTTGTATCAAATAAAAAAATTTAACATAATAAAAAAATAGAATAAACATAGTATACAATATGTATACGAAATAACGAAAAATAAAATTATGATTTAACAGAGCGAAGCTTAATGCCAAACATTTAAATAACATTTACATTATAGTGATTAAATATGATAAATTAATTTTCGAAAACAGAAAAACGTGATGACGTGAGAAGTTAAGATAATGAAAATATGAGATATAGCCAGTTTGTGTACTTATGTACGTGTATGGTACATAATATAGGTATAGTAAATTCACAGTTTGAATATGTGGGCAACGCGTAAATTATCTGAAGATCTTTAAGTAATATTATAGTTATTAAAATAGTTCAATATTACTAAGAATATTGTATGTTATCAAATAAAACCAATCATAACATCGACGTAATCAATTCTACTCCAGAGTTCGAGTGTTCTATACTTGTCAACGTAATTATAACCGTACCTACTTGTATTTTACGTATCACTTTCAAACTACAAGCACTGAAATTACTTTTATGTTTACTACCGATATAGTAATTGTATTGTTAGACGTATCTCAATTTCTGGAGTACTTATTAGTTACTAGCCAAAATACCTCTGTTCTCTATTTCTCTATAGGGTTTTCGAATATACGAAAATGTACAGTAATTATTATTTTGTTATATATTAAATATTAAAAACCGTTGAAATTAGTTGACGTAAACATATTAATAAGAATGAAACAATAATAATATTTTTCAGAGCCCGTGTTATGTGGTCAAGTGTGTGTTATTGCTGCAACTCATATACAGAACGACTGGGGCTGGTTGTTCAGTGGATCATGGCAGCGGGATGAATTATCCGACGACCACTGCCAGCGGGACATGGACAACTCGCGGTGGGATATCTTCTTACGGTTGGGACAGCCGACAGCCTATAGATCCGTGTAGCCGTTGTACAAATGTCCCACCACCATTGCCTGGATCTCAGTACACGACACAAGCTCACGATGGTGGGATGTACAGTGTAAACGACCGTATTAGCGTCAGTGGTTACATGTCAGACAATCGGGTTTCTGTTAGCGGTTACATGACGGATAACCGAGGAAGTGCGGGTATGCATGGTTCGGATAATCGACACACCGGTTATGGTTCCGATAACCGGGGTAATGGTTATGGTTTCGGTAACCAGGGTAATGGTTATGGTTCTGATAACCGAGGTAATGGTTATGGCACTGATAATCGAGGCCACATGAACAGTCGGCCTAGTGGTTATAACTCGATCGGTCATGTTACTGGTAATGGTTATAATGGTGGTAACAGTCACATTACTGATAATCACGTCCAAATCTACAACACCCATAACGCAGACAATCAAATAAAAAATCCAAATTACCGGGGTAATGGTTACGACAATTTAAGCCCGGAATGGGAACGAAGACACAATAACAAAAAAGTTAGCGTTATCGGAGGCAGCAGTGGCTATGGAAGCAGTATTGGTAGTGGGAGCGGTGGCTATGGAGACGGTATGAATGGAAACGGTATCAGCGGAGGTGGTATCAGCGGAAACGGAGGATATGGAAGCGGTAGCTATGGTGGCAGTATCAACGGAGGTGGCGGCTACGGAGTCAGTGGTTATGGACATGGTAATGGTGGTTCGGGAAACGGCGGTAGTGGATATTATCAAGGAATGTCGTATCCTGTTCCCAATATTCCTGATGGACACGGAACACACATGCTGGGTAGTTACCATAGGCCGTCCAACGACCGTTGGAGTATAAAAGGAGCATATCCAGTAAAAGTAGAATCGGGATATTGGCAGAGTCAACCACCCAAAGACATCGGCTGGGACGAGGCCAGCAAGAAGGTGGGAGTGATTGCGGGATGGATTGGTGGTCCAAAAAAGTACGAGTCTAGCAAACATTCAACGGCGTACGGTTCACATCAAGCGAATGACAAAGATGGCGACGATTACTTTAACAAGGGAACCGGTTACGAAAACAATTCAGATCGAAAGAAACCCTATATGGGTTGGGGAGGTTCCGGATCGTACGAGGTGGTGAAAATGAACAACGGGTACAAGTATGTCGACAGGAATAGCAACGCTGATTATGGTACTTCTTACGGAAATGGTTATGGTTACGGAGGACAGAATTACAATAACAAACCGAGTCAAGATTACGGATTGAAACCGATGAACGTTGACCATGGCAGGCCTTACGATTACGGTACTTCAAGTTACGCTAAACCTACACACGGCTATGATAAACCAACAACCGACTACGGTAAACCCACTCACGACTACGGTAAACCTACCACACAAGACTACGGTACTCCAACCACTCACGATTATGGTTCTAGGCCCCACTTTGATTTACAGAGTACGTCGCGTCCAATTGGATTTGAAGTCACAACCCCTCGACCACCAGCGTGGGGTTCTCAGAAACCTGGATATCCAGCGATAGCCTCTCGGCCCACTCAGCACTGGGGTGAAAACTCATTTAGTGAACAATCAGTCAATGTAGGTGGTGGTTCAGTTGGTGGTTACGACAGACCCGGCGGAAACGGTGTCGCAAGACCCGTCGACTATGGTACTTCGAGACCAGAAAGTTACGGAGCTCACAGACCAGTTGATTATGGTTCTTCGAGACCAGACAGTTACGGAACTCAGAGACCGGAAGGTTATGGATCTTCAAGACCAGACAATTATGGATCTTCTCGTCCAGACAATTATGGATCTTCTCGTCCAGATGGGTATGGATCTTCTCGTCCAGATGGATATGGATCTTCTAGACCCGGTATTGGAGGAGAAACATCAGACTATGGATCCTTCAGACCTTACGTGGGATCTATGAATAATATGGTATCAGATTATGGATCCCAAAAACAGGAATTCGATAAATTCAGTGGTTATTCTGACAATGATGGTGGTAGACCGCAGATGAACAACAGACCGGGATACGACAACGAAAGGCCATTTATGAACGGAAACGAAGTGTACGGTTCACAACAGCAGACGGGTTCGGGATATGGAAAAGGATACGCGTCAAATTGGGACTATTATTCGAATTCCATGAGGTAAGATTATAAAACAATCTTTGGTATTTTCATCGAGTTGGATATGCGAATGTCCACCTGTTTTTCCAACAACTAAAAAATATGTCCTTGTTCAAACCAGCTTATTGAGTACTTAATTTACTCTAAGACTGTGTCGGCCATCTTGAAAATATAGCTTAAAAGATGAGTGTAGAAATTTGGTATTGAAATATCTCATTACCTCAGAATATTGTGTTTGCTTTTTTTTATTGATTTTTTTTGTGATTTTCTGTATTTGTTCTGGTGTATAATAAACACGGTGGATAGGAACAGATGTCAGAAACGATAACCTACGTATAATAATATTATTGCCGTGAGTGTTATTCAAATATAATATTTTTCCTTGACTCGATTCCGGTATGTGCATACACTTCGCAAGGTTTCTGATATTCTCGAAACTATAATAATACATTTTTCAACTTTTATTATTGTTTTATCAAATACGAGATTCTTCGCGTAACATAAACAATAAAGGTTGAACAACCAACCAACGTCGGTCGGCAACCCGAAAGGTCAACTCAAAACACGTGTGTATCATGGGCCCAGCGGACCGTTAAATTTATGCGAGACGGCAGGAATATTGTTATTACTCGCGTAATCGTAATGGTACCTACATTAATTCGAATCCAGAACCTTGGGATTATTATGAATCGTTTTAACATTGTTCGGTTGAGTTGTTTTTTCAAAACATTTGTAATGCAAACACGTGTTATAAGTATATAACTCTGATGTCACTATAATTAATAATGATAACGGGTGGCGTCGGAGCTGTATCGGTTCCGGTAGTTATGAAATGTCTGAATAACTGGTTCGTGGATTGTTATTCGTAGGTTATGACTTTATGAGTGAATTGATCCCTGCAATTTGAATTTTCATTAAAATATTTCTTTGTACCTTTTTAAAAACAATTTTCAGTTTAAATTACCAATTGTAATTAAATAATGTATAATATAAAACATTGGTATAATGTTTTGTCATAAATTTTATTTTCAAACACTATGTATTTGTCTATTTATACTTGTATTTTATACCGATGTAATTTTATTTTTCATTTGTCATATTTAACAATTGATTTCATTAATTTCATTAGTGATATTATATACAATATTGTACAAAGATAACTCAAAAGTGGTGATCTAGATAAAATAACAGATAATTTATTGACATTTTATCTAAATATAATAATAGATAATACTTAAAATATTTATCTGGACATTAGATGAAATATGACTAAATTGATAAGACAAAAATAGATAATTTAAAACTTGCATTTGTAAAATTAGCATTTTTGATTTACATGTAATAATGGATTTTATATACGTTTAAATGTTAAATATGTAAATATGTGTTTTTTAAATATTATTACCCATTAATTGTGTTTACAAAGAATGAATATAAAATAACTAAAACAACATAAAAATAAATAGAATAAATAGACTTTAGTCGATTAGGCAATTAGGCTATAGGGGATAGGTTAGAAAAAATAACACCTTCTTAAAAAAAGTATGTATACAAAAATAAAATTGAAAATCTTGTTACAAAAAAATATTTTGATAATTTATCTCATATATAACTATTTTATTTTAATACCTAGGTAGATAAATTATCAAATTATTTTTATCTAAATAATATACTTCATATTATATTCTACTATAAAATGGGCCCTACAATAATTATTGTGTTATATAAAAATCTTGGTGGGCACCTATATTCGAATGTCGAGTCTTAGTTATGAAAACCAATGATTCGGATGTTGGCATCGGTTCGACGTTGGCGTATCATTATTTTTTCTACACTTACTGACGTACCTACAAGACTTTATAAAAGTCCGAAACACGGCTACTGCCAGTGATTCTAATCGTAGTGTTCTGTTCGCATTTTAGGGGACAGTCCAACAACGGATGGAATGACCAACAGCGGGACTACTTGCAGAGGAGACCGGACGGCGACGTGTTGCAATCTGGATCGAGCTTCAGGCCCTCCGAGTCCACTCCTTTGCATTACAACGGGCACAGCGGCATCGGCGCATCGACCGACAACGGTTTCCTGTACAGAGGTTCGTCGACGATCGGCGGTTCATCTACCACTCCTATGCCGACGACTAATAATTCGTAATCCGTTTCATATTGATCATAATAATTTAAATCAATATGATTTTTAGTCGTTCTTTTTTTTCACCGTGTACCTACCTACATTGTTATCTAAACCGTGCAATATCTTCCTACCGCTAACGCGATGTAATTAATATTATACTTTTGTATAATAAAACTAATATTTTTTAATATCGATTAAATTAAAAAAAAAAAATGTTTTGAACATTTATTTTTTTATTTTCTAAGGGTGGCTATGTGATTAGTGACAATTGATCATCATCCACATAACACGTACAAATCGATTACTATTTTAACAATAATTTTAAATTAGTTATACTATATAGTATTTAATATTACATACTAGTTACATAGGTTTATTTAAAGGTGTATAGGCATGCCATAAGATCAGTCTATGATTACTTAATATTATCTTAAGAGCTTAATGATAAACGATTCTCATATATAATTTGTGTAAGTAATATATGAACTACATATTATATAATATGACTATATGAGTATTAATTTTATTAAAGAAAATATTATGTTTATTATTGTAAGTTTGTATTATTATGAATCGTATTATAATTATTTCAATTTATATGATAAAGAAAATTTATCGAAAAATAAACTTGCTTCGATTTAAAATGAATTGCTTCAGAATGGTTTTATGACAAAATAAATATAACAATATTTTTGAGGGCTTTTATAAGCGCTACTCCAAAACAGTATTTTGAGCATTATATTATTTGGAATAAATAAAATTATTTTAAATTATCAATACTTACCCAAATAAGTGCGATCAATCATAATATTATTATTATATTATTATAATATATATTGTTGCAATAAATTGTCTTGTACTAAAAAAAAAAGAAATACTTTTAATAATACGCTAAGGACTTATTGTTACTGAATTAATTTTATTTTATTTAAGTACAAATTAAATGTACTTAAATATAAAAAAATATTTAATTATCAATAGGTTAGGGTAACCTAATATAATATATATTATAATTAAGTGCTACATTTTTAAATATTAGACTTTAATTTTCCACATTATTCGTTAGTATAATTACAAGTTCAATATAAATTAATTACTCATGTGATTTAAATTGAATCTAAAAAAAAATATGTTGACATTAAACTCTGTAAACGTTAGAATAGTTTTAGTATATTCTGTTTCAAAAATATGTTTTATTATATTATATGTACTTAAATAAACAAAATATCAAAAATATTTTATGTTCTTATGTATATAATATAACATTATGAGTTATGACTAATATTAAGTGAACAATTACTAGATATAATTAAAATTAATTTCATAAATGTATATTCATTTCATACCTAAGTTAAATTGCTATATATTAATATCTATAAAATATTTGATAATGTATATGTTATGTACGTGAAAAATTATAAGTAAATATTTCATTAAATTAATATTAATAATTAATAATTTTAATTTCATAATATTGTTCGTTTAACTGTTTTCTAGCAATATAAAAATTAACTCCGTTGGGATTATTGAATATAATATATATATTTCTTTTAATACGCCATTATAATATTATTTAATTTTTATCCATAATAGTCCCGAGGGGTGTTGCATGTATTTACAATTATTTTTTTAGATATTTAATTTCAAGCTTGAACACGCAATTTCTACGAATAATATGATTGTTACATATTTTTTAACAAGGCTTTAAAAAAAAAGTCCTTTTACCATTGACTCACTATAGGAAATTCTTATATGTAGAATGTAGATATTATAATACTGCTAGTCGAGTTATTTTTTATTATTTCATTACGATTATTTATTGATTATTAATTGATTATTATGGAAAAATCTAAAATATGTGAAATGAATATTATTACGACGATGTTATTTCGACATTTTTTTTAACATTTGGTATCAACTACCAAAGCTATTTGCAATTTGCGAATATTTGTCTGGTAACATTGAACGAATAAACAAAGAATCAATTTTCAACAATAATGTGGATAAAATTACAAATATATCCCAATTATTTTTAAACCAACCTCGTAGTTCTAAAATATAATTATATATTCAAAACAATGTAGGTTTATAAGTATAAACAACTTAAGCAATCTTAAATATGGGTAGTATACGATTGCGTACAGTACTTATGTCAATGGTAACTTGACATTTTGTATGTAAAATTAATTTTATTTTTGTGTGATGTCATGTTGCATAGGTGTACAAATTCCACAATTGTATAGCAATAACTAATACAATATAATAAATCTATATGACAGCGAACACAGCAGCAAGTTTTCACAAAATATAAAACAGCTAATAATTGTACTTATTATTATATAGTGCTAACCCAGTGTTCGGAACGTTCACTAAAAAAATGAACTCGTTCACGTTCACGTTCAGTCCTTAAAAAAGGAACTCGTTCACGTTCACGTTCGTGTTTTTTTAAAACAAACGCGTTCACGTTTACGTTCTTTCAAAAAATGAACGCAATTTCACGTATTTAATTTTTTTTATTCTTTATTCAAATTAAATATATCATAGGAATTAAAATGGAAAATATTAATATATTTAATAAATATATTTATTAAATGGTAAATAAATTGAACGTTTTAAAAATCGATAAAGTTCGTTAAAAATATAAACGTCGTTCACATTCACGTTCTATTTTAATAAAACGAGTGACGTTCACGTATCGTTCACTATATATGAACGTGAACGCGTGAACGTGCGTTCATGAACGACGTTCTTTCCAAACACTGTGCTAACCCAGAAACACGTTATTTATTTTCTCAATAGGCGCCGAAGTCTGACATTAGATTATAATCAATTACAATTTATAAAATTAAATTAAAGAATAACTTCTACAACTCATACAACAAAATATAAGTCGTCTGTCGATTATTTTACAATAAAAATATGTATTGATTAATATAACAGGAAGGCATGTAACACAAATTAGTTTTAAACATTAAAAAGAAAATAGTGGGTCTTTATTTTCAAGACTCATACTACGGTATTTAAGAGAGTTAGATAAATAATTTAAAGAGAGGTAAATAATATTGTACTAAGGTAATTATGTAGTGATAACAATACTATTAAGGAAAACAAAGCTGTAACAACGACAAATGTATTATAAATACTAGCTGTCCCACCCGGAGTTGCCCGTGCCAAATATTTGTTTATTTTATAAACATATTTTTGAAAAAATCTACTTATCGTAATAACTAATAGTAATATAATAATGTGTAACCAATGGAAACCCATTGTAAATCCTAAATTATCCGTCGTTGTCGGGTGTAAGTATAAAATGTATGTATTCCCGGCGTTGCCCGAACAAAATATTAAGTTAAGAATAAAACATTGCGACGGTTGCCCGAACCAAAGATTTGTTTTTTTTTATAAATTAATTTTCCAAAATGTGTACATGATATTATACTCTTACTCCTGCTGTTAAATTTCTCGGAGAGATAATAGCTCTTTCACACAACCACTGATAATATTATTGGACAGATTAAAAATGTCAGGATAAACTGTATAAATCAACTCTTCCACGTTATTGACCACCCGTCCAATCGTGTGATTGACAGAAATGTAACCATTTTCATTTTCTAAAGTTCCATTTCCAATTTTCTACAACTGTTCTGGTTACAAATAAACAGTACATAGCAACCATGGTTACCAATAGCAACCATTTATAAACAAATATTTCCATCGTAAATCTCAAAATCCCTGTGTGAGCAACCATTTAAAATCAAAATGTCGAAAAATCCTTTCTTAGCAGATGCCTACGCCATAATAGCTATATGTAGGTATGCCAAATTTCAGTCCATTCCGTCCAATGGTTTGAGCTGTGCGTTGATAGATCAGTCAATCAGCTTACTGTTTTATATATACAGATTATTGTTAACAATGTATTCAAATTTCACATAAAATATATTGTAATACATTTGAAATTTGAAAAACTTTTTGACGTATTTGTTTTCAATAATTGGTTATAATATATATTTTATGTTTATGTTTATTTATAATTATTTTTATTTTATTTTGATGGCTTAGCCGACCATATTACACGCGAGTACGTTAAAATCTATTTTTTTTAAATTAATAAAATTTATTTTTTAAGTACATTAATTAAAATATAAACAAATATTAACATTAAGGATTTTAGAGGCTAAGCGTTTTTCGAAAACCAAATTACATAATATTATGGAGTTTATAGTGCGCTCAGGCTAATTATTTTTGTAATTAAAAATATAAAATAAAACATGATTTTTAATTGAATATCAAAGCTGTGTTTCATTGTATCATTCAATTGTACTGTTGTGTAATAGAGTTTACAATACTGCGACTAGGGTTTTAGTGAAACAAGCTATGTTGTTCATTAAAAATAATTTATATCGAATATATTAATTTATGAATATTAAGGAAACTACAGAGCAAATATTTTTCATGTTTAATTTTAAGAAAAGATTTTAAATTGCCCATAAATGGATTTGATTTGTACGCGTGTTTTATGTATAGGTACACAAGCTATCTGTACAAACTTTTTCATACGATTCATGCTTGTTTTGCAAATTTAATAAAGCCTAGTCTTTGGTAACTGGCTTTGGCAGTATATTGTAATGTAATTTTACATTATAAACATCATAGGATAGAGTTTTTATAGTTTTGTCACTTTTATAACTTGAATATACGTTCATCTCACTACTATTGATTGTATATGTTATGGAAAAAATCACAACCATTTCCTGTATTTTTAAAATAAATTGGATCATGAATATGTTCAATGAATTCTAACGAAACAGTATTTATCATAATTATATATATATATATATGTATTATTATTTATTCTCGCGTTCATCGTGGACAAAAAAAAGCGTCTTATGAATTTCATATGTGCCCAGTCAAAGCAATATTTATGTCAATATAAAAACACTGATAAATCATAAATCGACTCTCGGATAACACGTAACACGGGCGAAACGCATCAATTGTTGTTTAAGTGAAAATGTTTCAATGTATTTCCACTAATAGGGGATATGACGTATTATTAATGAATTATTCAACATAATATTATAAGTAATAACACGGTAAGTATTTATTTTATCAAACTATACACCGCACGATATATGGAAAATAAAACAATGTATCTTTAATCTATATATTGTGTTGACAGTATAAATATTATAAATGTATATGCTGCTTAAGTTATTTGTGCATGCGCAATACCATAAAACGAAACATGGAAATTATGTGAAATATAGGTTTTAATAATTTTATCAAACATTGTATTTTTTAATTTTTGTCTGCTCATATGAGCACAATAAACCGCGTCTATGTAACCGAAGCCACTCTACTCTTAAAGTTTGAAATTTGTCTAGGACAACTTAATAAAAGTTTACAGTTATCTATGTACTATATACATTTTCAGGAAACTGTGAATAAAAATAATAAATTATTATTAGTTGCATGACTCCATAGACAAAATATCGACCCAGTGCATCAAAGCTATTCAAAAATACAAACAGTGTTATTATTATTTTTTTTTCACAAACGAAATAATTGTTTAATGATAAAAAGTTTTCATTGCGACGTTGTTAAAATTTAATATTGCTATTCGTGTTGATTTTATATCAACTAAAAAACTCGGAAACTTTTTTATGGAAATCAATAAGTTATATTTAACTACCGTACGCATATTAAAAAAAATATTTTATTTCCTGCTTTGTTTTTGATAACTTTTATATATAAAATAATAAAGTATTGTAAATTGAACATTTTATTATTAATAAATAATAGTTTTTAGTAAGTGATTAAATTATAGAATAGGCAGTAATTAGGCACTTAATTAAAATAATGCAATTTAATATATACATACACCTTTATAAATACAGTGGTAGATTTAGGGATGATAAAAAAGGCGAGAAACAAAACCATAGCCCTATCAGCCATACATACTAGAAGGTTTAAAAAGTGGTTAAGAGAAAATAATAATTATATTATATTATTATACAGGACAGGTACTTTAATTGAGGACTAGTTTAACACAATTTTTTTTGTATAAGAATTAATTATTATAAATACGAAAGGTATCTTGCAAAGGGATAGCTGTAGGTTTATAGGTATAAGTAATCTACACATTATTGTTCACATGTAACCAATGTATGACATTATGCTTGTGTCGTAAATTGTCTAAGTAGTTTTGGATGTTTTGATACTTTTAGATTTATAAATGATAAATATTAGATGACGACAATAATAATAATTAAAATTTGTTGTAGTTTTGATTGTGAATATTTTTTATCAGTATAACTTTAGTACTGAAAAGGAATGGTGATTTTACGTTCAAATTTTCAACCCTTGAATGGCATGGCGTTGATAAAGTAAATCGGACACACTTAAAAGTGATTTGGCTGTGTGATTCGTATAAATTATATGCTTATTATATTTGGTATAGTTTATTTTAGTTTCAAAACAATACAATTTTCTACAAATAGATTTAAAAGCATAAAGTTGACTTATTTCCTGTAACGTAAACTAACGTATTTGTTTTTCTGAGTATGTCTATGTCACTTTAAGAATTGTGTTTGATCTTCAAGTTAAATAATCGAATGGTTGTAGTTGGATAATATTTTTTATTGATCTATGATAGTCTGATATATTTATATTATTCAAATTTATTAAGGAGTGAATAGTGGGTATCTACATTCACCTGCTTATTACTCTTTGCGCTATTACACATGTTCTGGTTTTTATGTCGCTGAATGTCACTTAAAACTATACACCTAGAAGAGTTAGTTTTTTTTAATGATTTAAAAGTAGTAATTTATTGTTTCCCCAATCGCCCATTATCAGTTATTCATTTAGAATAAATCAGCTTTCAAATACTTGAAATATGTATAAGAATTACTTGGTACAATGTTTTTGTACCTAAATAATATTGATGAACATATATATGTGGTTATAACAAAATATATGATAACGAATTACATAATAGTTTCAGTAGATATTTAAAATCATTAAAATGCTGAGAAATCTTTTTTTAGATGTTTAGTACCTACGTTATTTAATTTTAAAATATCCACAACTTGACAGAGTTTGATTTGACGTTTTAAAAATATTTTTACTGACCAGTTCCATTTGCATAAACAAGTTTGGTGATATCAACGTAATTTGCATTTTCCATTAAATCACAGCTTATACATTGTAATAGTTAGCCTAAAGGTAGTGAATGAAAATTACACTTGTGACTAGTAAATGGTCAAATATACAATTACAAATATATTGTTTAATAAAGTTTTGCATAACTGTAAGTCCTTTGACAAAGTTTTATTAATATCCTTGACTAAAGTGTTTAAGACGGGTTCGTACCTCTCGAAAAATCTCAAACGACAGTCGGTCCTTCGTGTGATGCATATTGATGTGGTTAAAGTTAAACTAATAATTCAAATTTAGAAGGCATCACAATATCAAATTTGAATGTACCCTCGTAAATAAATCGTACGATGAATTCTTTGAACCATTGATCAAATGAATAGACTTATAAACAGTGTTTAATAACAAAATGTATCTATTATTTTTCTTTTTGTATTCTTTATTGACGAGTGAAGCCCTTTACAACAATATTGTATGTAATATTCAGTCATATCGTATCTTCTCCATTTATAATATTTGAAATTTGATTTAATGTTTGGTAGCCTCAATTTTTGTAAAAACAGCTTCAGTTTTAATTAAAATTTTTTTTACCCTTTTTTCCGCGAATGTTTATTAACTTTTCTTTTGTTTCTTCAACAATGGAAATAGAGTCTACTAATCTTCGTGCAAACTCCTCGTTTTTCAAGTTTCGAGATTAAATCAGGTAAAAATTCGAAATTAGATTTAGTAAATATTAGCTGAGTTTCTATGCTTCTATCAGCGAAATACTGTTTTGCATTTTTTCATTGAATCCGCGTCATTTTTATCAAAATTATTTATAATTGATTTTTTTGTTTCAAAATATTTACAATAATAATTAGCTCCTTTAATCCAAGCTGTTTATCCCCACCTTGTTAAAACTTTTTCCCGTGGAAGTGGTAAAAAGGAGCTACTCTTTTAAAATATTGAACACTATCATATGACGCTTTATAAAAGACTTTTTTTACATTTAAAATGAGTTCATCAACTTTTAACTTAAAGACATTAGATACAAATCTTCCTGTAATGTCGGTGGGTTCATCTATGGACACTCGAATATATTTATTTTTAACAAACTCCCTTATTTTGTTAACTGTGTCTTCGTAGATTTCATTCTTCACTTATCCTTTTTGCAATGTCGATTCAAAGGTGATGTCTGTATCAGTATACTTAGATAAAAATGTTCAAAACTTTGAATCTGTATCGTAGTATCTGTCATAAATTATTGAGTAAGCAATTTAATAGAATTTGAACGATTTTTGGCGCGTTCTATTGCTCGTTTATGTTTTTTAGTCCATAAAATATAAAATCGTTAATGTATATGTAAATGACTTTAGTTCAGATAAATGCACGTTTTCAAAAAAATAACAATATATGTAAAAATAAGCAAAAAAAAATGTGGTGTTTTTAGCATTGTTATTACTCAAAATACTCAAAAATCGTACTATTTTTTGGACCATTATATAAAAATATGCAAATGCATTAAGCCCCGAGCCCTAGATATTAATGTGACTGTGTGAGTGGAGTTCACTCCAGCTACCGATGAAAGCCACTCTTGTACGCACATGCACATGTCAATAACTCCATAACGATATAAAATTCATTATATGAATTTAATGGTAGGTAACTTACTTATTGTTTTGACAAAATTAAAGTTAGTATGATTTTATTTCTGAATAAAAGATTTGAGTTTAGCAGAAAAATATCTAAATACTTATTACGGAACACTTTCCATTATTAATTTTTAGTTTGCATTAACGATTTGATAAAACCCATAATTTAAAATATTCAATTACAGTTAAAAATTAAATAAGATTAAATTTTATATTTTTATTAAAATGATCTATAGAAATGTATCTACTGAATTCAAACCTTATCTCAGAACTAAAATCAGACAACGTAAACTAACTTTAATTTGTTGTCAAAACTTTAGTTATACATTTAAAATCTTTTAAACTAAAATTTACGGTAGTCGCGACTCGTGACTAGCAAGGCCCCTTAAAGTATAAAATATGCACACTTTTATGCAATGACAATCGTTTGAACGTGAAACGTAAAAAAAAGAGTATTCTTTTGGTATACGCACCTACTTTACTTATGTTATACTAACTGCGATATAATACCCAATATTATAAATATAAACTAGCTGCCAGTGTAATTTACTGTAGTTGGTGTCAGAGATGGTGTCATTTGAATTCTAAAAGTTCGGATTGTTGTAATCGCACGTCTACCATCGGTCAAAAGTTTGAGAGAGTGATGAGGATTAGCGTTTTGGCGTATTTATGATATTGTACTTTAAAATTTTTGCAATGGGTAGTACTCTAAGATAACTCAAAAACAACAATAAATAAATGATTTCGCGTGAATACGTTTTGTCTTGGTTTCGGGTGAGCCAGAGAGAGAAAACAAACATTGAGCTGATATCCAAAAACATTTTCATACCGCCATACCGTCACGCGCCGTGTTGCCATATCGCAGACCGACACGGTATACGACCGTATAGCCGAATATTCAATGAATTCAATAATATTATACATTTTGGAAGTATGAATAACCGTACACCACCGTGTACCTTCCACCACATTAGTACACCATAGTTAATAAGTCATTCAATTATTATAGTAAGTATAATAATATATTCAATGACAAAATTCGTAAAGATGAACTATTGGTCTACTTTTTTTTAATATTAGAAAATATAAACGAAATTAACATAATATCTTTTTGTTTTTAGCAAATTAACATCATATTAATGCTATAATTTTATTATACTAATAAATTGCAATTGTACATCCTATCTTCTGTCGGTGCGCTGATAACTTATTAATCATATTTACAATATAAGTATCTACTAGCCATTTTAATTACAACGTACAAAATTTCAAAAATATTAATTACAGTTATACCCAAAAATAAACTTAATATTCCTCCAGTGTTACCTGAAACAATAAAACGTATTCCACGTTAATATAAAAATATTTATAGTTTTTTGACAAAGAAAAAAGGAGTAAAATAAGATAATTTAGGCAGAGCATACATTTTCACATATTAATACTATGTATATTTTACTCACACCAACCTTTACACCATTAATAAAATATTAGTCAATTTATAATTCTCAACTTAAATGTTAAATAAAATTGTATGATTATAAATAATATCGTGTTTTAAAAAACATTAAAATATTGATTACAAGATACACCACTCACGTGGGTAGAATATAATTGCATACGGTGACATTATCGGCGGCGGTAACGTTTTCACAACACGATTCAGCATAATATGTTTATTTTATTTTTGTGCAATATTGTTAAAACGTCTGAATTTTACAATTTGTTGTAAACATTTTTAAAACTAACAAAATAAAATAAAGCTATAGAACAAAAAACAGCACAGAAAGCTTACACAAAATGTACAACAGTAAATGTCATAGTGCTGACAAAGGTATAAATTAAACAAATATTAATGGAGATACAAGCTGAAAATTGAACAGTGATTAATTTGACAACGTTTAAGAGTTGTCCGTGTATTCGAAAAGTATACTAAATTTTTTACCGAAATAGGTGCTGATTCTAGCCACTCATAGAATCCCTCTTTATAGAAATTAATGTGGGTACCTATAAGTTATACATTTTCTACAGAATTCATAATATTTGATTTATCAAGTACTTATCAGCGTACCAAGTTACGTTATTTTAAAATACAAAAATATATCAAATATTTTGATGTAGGTCTGAACATTTCAGACTGTAATATTTAATATCAAATGTTGTAGTAAATAACTTACTAATTAATGAGTCTATGTCTACCACTGATGCCGATTTATAAGCTGTGAAATAAGGATTTTTGAAAACAATCTCGATCGTAGCTCCTTTAGAACTAAAAACAAACTTTTGTTAGATGTCGTTAAAGATATGAGTATGTTATATAATAATATTAATTTATTGTACATTTGTACATTATAACGAAACTATTCATAAAATGTCTAAATGATTCGTCAACAAATAATAATAAGAATAAAATACTTACTTATTTTTTACTAAATGTGTAGCTTTCAAGTAATCCCAACTGTCATAATGAGATGAATCAGTTATATCGTACTCTATCACAGAACATGTTGGTAAACAATTACATTTTTTTTGTACCTCCGGTAGATCCGAATCCACTGTAAAAAAATATAAGCACTTTAGCTTTTAATAATAAATATATTTTATAGAGGTAATTTGACATATTTTGATCCAATTAACAAAAACGGTATAAAACGTATTTTAATTTTCATAGAATTAACAATTTATTTTAAATTATAATAATATAATGTAATTTATGTAAATACACTAGAAAATAGAAATCATGTATTATGATGAACAAGGGCCCAGTAAAAATAGGTTCATAATAACCAATAGCTTTAACAAACAACATTTAACAAAAAAGTTATTAAAAAACAGTAGGTACCTATAAATTATATTATATTTTAATTACGAAATCTTTACTCTAATTATGTATATTATTAAAAAATATAGTATATTTTATTACATATTGATATTTATTAGTTACATATCAAAGAGATCTGTTATTTAAGTTTTTAACATGTTTTAAAAAATCATGTATTTTCGTTTCTACTTTTTAAAATTTTGATTTTATTGAAAATTATCATTATCATAAACCATAGATAATAAGAGTATTTGCCCCATGGTTATTATAAAAAATATATTTGCCTAGATTTACTAAGAATTAACGTCAATACATCCATATCGTCATTATATAAACGTCATAACAATCAGTAAAAATGAACATATAAAATATAGGAGTTTGCCTGAGACCTTTAATTTTGGGTCATTAAACCGGATATATATCACTACAACCGATGCCATTTTAATAACTTTACTTATTTTTGTATACATGTAAAACTCACCTATATAGTATAGTTTATAATTTATAAATTAATTAAATCATAAGAAAATAATTATTAAATAGCACAGTAAAGAATTTAAAATACGACCTAATATTATGTACCTTATGTTATAATTTGCATTCTTAACAAATTTATATAATGAACTATTAATATGTACGCCAAACATTGTATTCTAAATATCATGTTGTTACTCGAAATCTGTACCGAAAAACAACTAAACGTTTTTACCTTTAGACGGACAAAAAATATAGCCCAAATAAATATTTAAAAAAATATTATTTAAATGTTAGTAAGATTAAAATTGTAGGTAAGTATAAAACAAGACTATTTTGTTATTTTGTACTTGTAATTAAAAGTAATAATTGTGTCATCTTAGATTTATTTTCAAATATTATAGTAATTAATATTTAATATTTTTATTACGTATAGCTTTTTGCACACAAGTTCTTTTCGGCGGACCACATATTTTTACGTCAGAAGTCACTAAAACTGATTTAATACAAAAACAATTAATACTTAAATCTAGACCTATACTTAAGCTTAAAGTTATAAACTATATAAAAGTCTCACAAGCTGTTTTGTAAAAAACACAGCCACACATTGAAATAGTTACGTTTATTGCACATTCTTCATTACAATTGGACTCCGTATAGATTTTAAATATGGATAGTTTTCTTTCGTTGTATAGATAACATTTCCTAATTTTCAGAGAACGCCACATCAAGTCCGAATTCATTTTCTTTACGAAAGGAGTAATTTGAATTTTTTTGTACGTGTCTGTTGCTATAAATGATCTAATTTTGTGCGTGTATAGATCACCAGGATTAGATATTAGGACCTAAGAAAAACAATCTTACGTTTTAACTCATTTACTTATAGGTAAGTTTATAAATATATAAGTTATTAAATTGGTCATGGTAACCTAGTATTTGGGTACAAAATAATATAAAATACATAACGTACTAGAAAAAAATCTTGATTAAAACCAGTATTAGGACAAAATGAAAATTCGTTTTCTGTCGTGTGTAACTTTAATCTTAAGCGGTGATAATAACTAACACCACTTGCCCGAGCTGGGGTTACATTGAAAAGAACATTTTTGTCTGAAAAATGTGAATAACCGTCGTCTAAATTCCACTTTGACCTCTCAGTATTAAGGTACGTATTGTTTGTTGAATAAAAATTCAAGTATCTAAAATAATGTAGTTTTATAATAATTAATTTTTTATTGTTAAAAAAGTAGTATTTACATTTTATAATATTTTAACTCAGTACAATGAAAATTCTTTAATGAATAACTCTTTGTACACTATAAAGGAAATCCTTTTGTTCGCTGGCATAAAAATAAAAACGAAATTAACTTCTTACAATTGGTACCTAAACTGTTTCATTCAATTGGTCATATCGAAATGGTCAGTAATTTGGGCATTTACGTTAAAGCTTAATGCAAAAAAAATAAAAATATATTGTCGAAAATAAACTATCAGTGAGATATTCATAATTATTCAGCATAATATTACAAAATATTCATGAGTTCAATTATAATATTCCAAACGTAAGTTGGCTGACATAATCCTATTTTATTATTGATCAATATGTACAAACTACATTAAAAAATATTCAACACAAAGGCTATAATATGGTGCACTGAAAAAAATTAAGAATCGATCATATTTGTTCCACGGCCACTTAATGAAAAATGAAAACCCTGCCAATTTATTGCATATAGTGTGGAGTATTCATTGACAAACAAATCTTTACATATTGTGTCAAACTACCTTCATTTTTCACAAATATTTAATGCCGCAATAATATGATGAAACATATATATGTATATAATACCGACAAAGTATAAACCTTTAATATGAACTATAAAGCCTTCAAATCTGATAAAACAGACGACCTCATCCTATACCAAAAAATGGACTAGATAAACTCATTTAATAATAAATACAAAAAAAATTATATTACGTTAGGTACACAGTGTATATCAATGTTATATATTGCTGTAAGTAGTAACCGAATCTGTATGTTAAAGATAAAAACAAATAATTAGTATCCTGCATTACAGTGAAGAATGCAATGTACATAATTTATTATGGTTTTGTGGTAGAAACAAATTCTAATTTCTTAATACAAACTATTAATACAATTTTTAATTTAATCATACTAATTATTATTTTTTTTTTTTTAGTAGATAGGTAATAAATAATAACATAATATTTTTCATTTATTTACCTCTGATAATATTCATCGTTTAATATTTGATATGCAGGCATCATGTTAATTATAAAACATAATCCAAATATGTTTAATATTGGTTGGACAAATTGACAAAAATTGCTTAATGTTGTATTCTGCCATTTAACCTCAGATTGAAATAATTCTGAACAGCTAATCGCGCAATCCTATTAAAATTAAAAACAAATCACAGCGTTCTTAAACTGAATTCTGCAATAATTGTACATCAATTCAGTTTTGATCTAATATGTATACATTGGTAAGATACATTTTAATTAATTATGTTCAAAAATAATTGAAAACTTTATTTACTTTCATAATTTGCTTAAACCAATCGTGGTCCAAATAATCCTCGGCATGCCTTTTAAATGCAGGAGCATAAACATACGAAGCACAGGTTATAGACTGATATTGTTGAAGGTTCTTCCTAAATAAAATGTACATTTTTGTTGGATATCTAACAGAGCATAGTATAGTCTATTTTATATTTTACAGACAATCTATAATACTACACTAATTTGAATAATACGCATGTTTAACTTGTTTAAAGCAATTATTGTTGTCTTATGTGATTTGGTTGAAAAAACATACGTATATTATTTATAATTTGTTTAATATTTGTTTATAATTTGATTTAATTGCTTGATACTATACAAATCAAATTTTAGAGTGATTTGTATGGATGAATATCAAGTTACATCTGTATTGAAATAAAATGTTGAATATTCAAGTTATAATATATTTAAATACTTTATGAATGCATCATGTGTACATTTATAAAAAAAAAAAATGCAATACTGTATTATAATGTTCAAACAATATGTCGATGTCGAACAACACAATGTATAGAGTGTTGAATGCATATATTAATCATTTTGTGTGACTTCGGTACATTTTTTTCTGTTTCGGTGAAACTTTGCATGGTGAATGATCATTTATTCATATTGAACTTACCAATAGGAACTGTTCGTGTCCATATGTTTCTCCCACACCGATTTTCGCATTTGGCTCGATGGACAAACCGTTAACATCGGAAAAGGTATTTCTTGAATTGCAGATTTCGTGTTTTCGATGAACATTATAGATGGATAATTAATCCAAACGTCTATCAAAGCACTTAACCCAGAAATCGTTGCCAGTATAGTACAAACGAAAATCAGTATCCAAAAGATTCTGTAAGAAAACTATTTTTGATTGTTGTAACAAGCGAAAAATATTAATGCAAATGCAATGTTCTATTAGCATATAAAAATAAATCTGAAAAATCAAATTAAATCGGATTACAGTTATTTCAACATCTTGCATTGCGAAAAGACAATTTGTGAACGAATTTGTGTCTATCTCCGACTACTTACTTACCGATTCCAATATACTAATATATTCTAATCGGTACGATCGATCATGTGAAAACAGTTGAAAATTTATTCGTCATATAGTCTACTGTAGATTTCAAATTTTCAATTTATTTGTTTGATGATTTCTCTGACTTTTAGACACCTGACTCTTTGTATATACATTTCAAAAATATCTCTTAGTTCTTGTGGAAATAAAATGTTATATGTGAGAAAAACGTTTTTAATTGTACTTGACTCCTAACCATAACCAAGTCGACGCGCGACGTATATATTTTAAAAAGCATTTGTTCAAAATGGACATGCTCGTTACTCAATAATTAAAAAAAGTAAAAACAACGTATGTTGAATATTCATGAGTGTAAAACATTAACGCAAAAGTTTGAGAAATTACATTTTGAAACGAAAGAAACTAATGGGGACGGTTCAAATTTTGAACAAAAAAATTGCCATTAGTTTAACACTCCCATTTGCCCTTTAAAAATGCTTATGCAAATAAGTAATATTGTAACTTCACTATAAACTATGAAATTAGAATGTATTTAATAAAAAAAAAAAAATACTTTAACAACCTTTCCATTGGTGATCTATGGTTCATCACACAATATTTTATACACGGTAAAGTGGTTTTTTCACAATATTCACGAAATAAAACATATTTAGTCATTTTAAGATTTTGAAATTATTGAATCGTTTGATGTATTATGTGGAATACACGTAAAACTGTTGAGAACCTTGTAGGACAGTATATTATATTCACTCAGCTGTCATCGATTACCTACTTCTGTTATTTCCCCGGAGTGTTAATTATTGTTATACATTTATAATGCTTATTCAATTTTGTAGATTATCGTAGTAATCGTGGCACACTATCAGGGGTTGACAGGGAATTAAAATTGGCCCGGGGAAACAAAAAAATTGACCTAAATGTTGTAATAATCATAAAATATGTGCAAATATAAAATGTGCTAGTATATTATGTACATTTTCACCGGCTAAAAAGGTTAATTAATCATAATTATAGATAATTTAAATAAAAACACAATATTATGTTCACACGATCTCTAGAGAATTCATACATCACTTATTTATGTTGAATGCGAGTTAAATTAAAAATTGTAGAATTGTTAAATATTGATGAAATTATTGTATTCTGAACATACAATGAATGTTTTTTTGATTCAAATCAGATATTCAAAATATTTTAGTATTATGAGCTATTTATAATAGACATTTGAAATTGTTGTCTCTTATCGATATAAGTATGTTAATATAATTTGTGTTCAGCAGAATCTAAATTGTGTTGTTAGTTTTAATATTAAATTGCATTTTCAGACTCTAAGGTAATAATATTTTAATTTTAAAGCGATTTATAACCATTTTTTTTAAGTATAAATAAAGACTGCAAAGTGCCCAAGTTAATATTATCATACCTTTATTTTTGATAATAGGTAAATTCACTTTATAACATGAAATTTACAACCCAACATTAGTTCTGCTTAACGAAAATGTGGGATGTGGCTCGTGGGTCAAATAGATAAAACGAACATTGCTCTGACATCCTCTATAGCAACATAATATAATATAACAACGAGTTATAGTTATGATTAATAAAGATACCTATCAACTTATAATTTAAGATATTTTGAGCTATTTTATTTATGCTTAATTTCGGTTAATCTTATTTATTTATTTATTTTTAATATTTATTTGACGGACATCAGTTATATTACGTAACAATTCACATTAATCTATTTATTCAAAATATTATGTACCTATAGCCTAAAGGTTTATAGATAACGAACATTTAGTAGTTAACTAATTATTAAGTTATGATATTGTATAAAAACTTATAAAATAAGTAATATAATAAATATTCCAAAAATAATCTTCAATCTTGGCTTATTTGACAATTACGATATAGATTACAGATAACATATACCTACTTAATTATTTTATAACTTCACGAGATAACAAATAAACGTACTTGGCGTACTGTCGCTTGCATTGTAATTTACTTGCTGTACATTTTTTCTTTTTTAAGTCGAATTAACATTGTTTAAGTCTAAAGGTATTAAAATATTGGGGGAAAAAATGTATTTCTGTAAAATAACTGTTCAACCTTCATATTGGATAATATTTCTGTATAATAAAAGCATCAGTAGAATGAATATATTTTCTATTAAAAATAAAGTGGACAAAAATTGATTATAATATATTTTAAATTATAACCAAGTATTGTACCGGTTTACAGATAACTGACTCGTCGTCTATGTCGTGTACTCGTGTCGCACTCAGCGTATTTGCCCAAGTTAACTGAACACATGAACAATGAGCGCTGGTACGAGCGTATTGCGTATATTATATTATTTGCACAGACCATAGTCGGATATGTATCGCGAAGCAGAGACTAACAACAGTCGACCCTCCATTTTTAACATACTATCATTTTAAATCGATTCACTGCAATATAATAATATGTATTTTAACTTATTAATCTACCGTATAGAGTTAGACAAATCATAATACAATTCGCGATCATATTATATATTAATAAATTGAATTGTTCAACCCTGCTACTCCTTCAGACATCAATACCACCCTCATCCCTCGAGAACAGGGTTATTCAGCTGATAGTGTACTGTATTATTTTAATACTATTTCAGACATTGAATATATATATAATCTGTGCATAGGTAGGTTCGTACCTATATCGAATTCGATTGCGTTAGTTAGATCGCAGTTCACATGTTTCTGGAACTTGTAGAATATAACTTAGACAATTTTATTTATATAAGTTCAACAACCCCGTTCATAAGACCGAAAAGAACATGGAAGGTGTGTTGAAGTATATATAACGCATATTTATAGGTGTGTTATGTCGAAATACACATTTAAATTACACATCAAAACACAATAATAACAAATATAAGTATATTTACGTGTAGTTTAATAGTATATTATATCAAGTACAACGATAATATATGATAACTTCCTATTTAATTACAGATTAAAAAAGAAATGTAAATTTTATTAAATTCTAATTAATCGAAAAGCATGTTATTACAATTTTACTATAGTTAGGAAAATTAAAAGTAATTCATTGACTAGTAAATATTTAATGCTTACAGATAGCAACTGGTACTGTAAGCACATTCCTCAGACATTAAGACTAATGTTATAATATTATTTTTTTTACGAATAATGAATAAAATTCCATAATCCATAGGTACATCTCATTTCGTAAAAAACAATTTTATAATATAGTTACTGAACATTTTAATTAAGATGTATAATATTTCAAAAATATTGATTAAATTCATTCCCAAAAACAAACTTAATAATCCTCCAACGTTACCTAAAACATACAAAAATATTTCATTATTTATATTGATATTAGAATACGTGTTTTACCTAACCTAACCAATGGTTCATGAATTTTGAAATCTATAAAGAAAATATTGGTGAAATATGAATATTTGCACAATACTATAGTGCGTTGTAAAATAAATCGACTTTAAATAATAGGTTATAATAATCATTTATCAATATACAAATCAATCCAACTCTATTGAACATAATTTTTGTTGATACAATATTACTTTATTTAAATGATTCTAGTTATTTATAATCACCTAACCACATTATATTATAATGCACTAGATGTCTATTACTCACACAAACATGATTTTCCACAAACATCCTATGACCTAATATTCAGTAAATTCCAGATTTAAGCATTTTGCTAAATATTTAAAGAAAACTAATCCAAATAAACTGAATGTATTATAACAATAAGAAAATATTATATTGTATACAACAACATGTATTATTCAACTAACCAATTTGTAACTAATGGACCTAGTCCTTGTCCTAGTGTGACATTGTAGTTAAATTTAAATATTGCAAATGCAAAATAAAAAAAAAACTATTTAAATACTACTTTTAAATGGGGCTTAGACAAATAACAAATTTGTTATACTTATATGTTATATCATTCACATCTTTGATACGTATCACTACAAGGTTTATATTATATTATGATGAATCATTACGCATTATGTAAAAGTTTATTCCATATATTTTTTATAGGTATATAGTCAATTTTAATAACTAATATACAACATATTTTATTTAAAAGCAATTGACATTAATGTACGAGTTTCTACAGTATAAATAGTATATTAATCAATAATTTTGAGTTCTGGTGTAATTTATTTGAAAAAAAATGTATAACCGACCACTTACTAATTAGAGAATCCAGGTTTAAAATCGAGGCCGATGTATATGCTGTGAAATAAGGTTTTCTGAAAACTAACTCAATCGTAGCACCTCTAGAACTGAAACAAATGTTTCTTATTAATTAATTGTCTCGCATCAGTGATATTAAAAATATATTTCACTCGTACTTTACGTATACCTATTTGTGTACATACCTAGTATATTTAATCAATAGTATTTATAATTATATTACTGTGTAAGTGTATTGTCGTATATAGGCAGGTATTTTATAATATAGTCATAAGAAAAGTAATGTTGTGTATAGACAGATATTTCATAATATATTAGAATAGCTGAGTATGTTATTAACGCAGCACTGTAGCACAGGCCAGCGAAGCAATTGTGCTGAGACCACAATACCACCATTGTAAACTGTAATAAAACGCAGCTGTAATGGTGAACACAGGACTCTTCTGCTGTGTGTCGGCGGATGTGTACAAAACTTACCTACTATACACTATTTATATGTGTGTGTGTGTGTGTGTGTATTTGATTAAATAAAGGTTTTTATTGTTTTACAGTAGAAGTATACTAAGTACTGGAAATAAACCTCGTATACATACGAGTATACGACAGTATATAAAAAAAATTAACTATTTATGAATAAAAACTTACTTATTTTGTACTAAATTGATTGATTTCATGTAATTCCAATCGTCAAAATGTGATGTATCTGTTACTTCATATTCGATCGTGGAACACGTCGGCAAACAATTACACACCTTTAGATTTTCCGGCACCTTTGTCGAATCTATAATATCATAACAATGTGCACAATTACTCAGAATACAAACCCTCTAAAACATACACAGTTTATTTTTTAATAATGAATACCTACGTGCTTAATTATGACTCAGAGCATTATCGCTCTTTGCATATAAGTTATAACATAAAACATTGATCATATAAAACGTGGAACGATCCTACAATATTGTATTTTTAACAGTAGTTAGGAACCATTCCAAATTGTGTTATAGTATGCATTACCTCATATTAGTCTGTTTAAGTTATTTCTACTGTATACATTTAAATGTTAAAATGATTAATAACAATGATTGCAATTTTCCAATGTCCTAAAACTTTTATTTTTTACCACTTTATGTACATATTTTGTGATAATAGCAGTCGATAATAGTTTAGGTTGAATAATATATACACAATAATACATTAAACCCCGGATGTTAAATAACTCAATTCATGAAATGATTAATCGTTGTTAAGGAATATTCATAGACGATAGACGCGTATGACTTAACTGGTGCTCCCTCAAACTATACAGTGCATCAAAATATCGCTCGTTCAAAATATCCCCCTTTAAAAATATTAGCGTTACAAATATTCCAATTAAAAATATCCCCAGAAATATTATTCCTTATTTCATTCTTATATATTTTTTTTACTACCTATATATTCTATTAAAAATATAACATGATATAAATGTATAATTTTTTTGATTAAAAATATAAATAATTATTTGTTTTTGGCAATGTATATATTTTTTTCAACCTACTCTATACCTATATATTTTTAGTGTAATACATGTAAGTACTTACCTCAAATTATATTTTCATTAAATATTACTATAGGTTACTAATACTAACATACTTGTATTCTAAATAAAGTATAATATTATAATAGCCATGTATGATTATCCCCCATTTTTGTTATCATTGTATCAAATCACGTAATATCTACAACAATTAGTACTTGCAGTAATACAAAATACGAATACCTGTATTTTGTTGAAATGATAAAAATGATAAAATATAACAGCTCAAAACGGACTGTTGCAACTTTCGATTGATAAGGTAACGAAAATGAAATTGGAAAAACAAAAAATGTCGAATTTAATGATTGTAAATAATCAAAAAGGTAAAAAGCTACTTGCATACGACGGATATTTACAAAGTTTACAGAGATCCAGTGAAAATAAATGCATGCATTGTTTAATTATGAATATTTATATAATACAAATTATTATTCTATCACATTTATACTGTACATTTAATAGTCATGCTTAAGCATGACTTTAAAACATTTAAATTATGTATATTTAATTTTAAAAAAATATTGTTTATTTTAAGATTAATATACGGTAGGTTGAAATATATATTGCTAAAAACAAAGAATTATTTATATTTTTAATTAATGAAAATTCTATATTTATATTATGTAATATTTTAATAGAATATATACCTAGGTAGTAAAAAAAATTTATAAGTATGAAATAAGGAATAATATTTCTTTGAATATTTTGTATACAGGATATTTTTAATTGGAATATTTGTAACGGAGATATTTTTAACGACGGATATTTTGATACACGGGATATTTTGATGGCGAATCGACTTAACTATGAAAGGGAGATTAAATATAGTAGTCATACACTCATACTTCTGTTTTATATACACGACGGTTCAATGTATATTTTTGTAAATTTTAAGTTTATTTTTATTTGTTATTCGTTAATACATATTATTGAACAAAAATTAAAAGAGTAATGCAAGTGTTGTGAGCTTTTGAGTACGAATCTGAAGTAATATAAATGTTAAATGACAATCATAAAGATTAAATATAATTACATATTTTTTTTTATAAACATTTTATAATTTATGGATTGCATACTTATTTATCATTTTATTATAAATAATGTACTTTCACATCTAGGGCTTAAGGTGTATAAATAATTAAAACAAATGAATATGTATAATTACGTATAGCTTCCAATGCGCAACTGTATTTGGCAGGACCACATATTTTTAAGTCATTTGTCCCTAAAACTGATAATAAAAATTAAAATACCGGATGAATATAAATTAAAATAAATCAATTATTACAGGCTTTCTCGACCATTACACAGCCACACATGGATAAAGTTTTGTTTATTTCACACTCGTGGTTACAATTTAACTCGGAGTACTGTTGAAAAATGGATAGCTTCCTTTCGTTGTGCAAATAACATTGTCTGACTTCTAGTGAACGCCACATTAAATCCGAGTTAATTTTTTTCACGAACGGAGTGATTTGTATTTTGGTGTATGTGTCTGGTATAACATATGCTCTAGGACTGACTGAACAATATTCAGCTGGATTAGAAAACGTAATCTAAATAAAATCAACGGAATTAACAACAGAGTTTTAGTCATAATAACATAATATTGTAGGTATGACCGTAAATATTTTACGTCAAAGTACTTTATTGATATTGTTACAACCTATGATATTATAATGGTATATGACTATTATAAGTATAATTGTGACATATTTTTAAAAGATAAAGAGTGTGTACTTATAGTGATTTTTGTGTCTTGAATTTAATGCACTGTTTAAGATTGGACCTAGAGGAATTGAAAATAATATGTCTAGATGTATACAAAAACGATTACATACCAGAAAAATAATAACAGCAGGAATGTTAAAAAAAAACTTAAAAACTGACAATAATAAAGGCGAAATCAATGAAATCAAAAAATAAATGACGCAATAACTAAAAATGAAGTTTTTAATGTTTTATTTCCTCAATGAGTACTCGGAGATACATTATAGCTGTAAGAAACTAAGAATTTGTAATTGAAGTTTATATTTTTAGACAATAAAATACAACAGTAGCAAATAGTAGCCTTTAAAGTTTAATAATTGACTGATGCGTTGATAACACAGATAGGTAGTTGTGTACTGGAACTGTAACTGGTAGTTGTGATACCAGAAAATGAGAAAAGTGTACTAATATAATATGGATACTTTATTACTATTACTTGCAGGTGTATAATTTACGTCACTGTACAATATTATATATAAATATTATCAATTTCGTATAATTTTTCCAAGATTAAAAACAAACCAGCATCCTTTATCCTTAATATTTGTGAGTACCACGAGACTCACCAAAAAACTACCACCTTCAATTCCCAGTACAGCACAACTCAAGAAATCGCCATCTAAAGTGTGTAGTGTAAATTTTAAACGATGGTTGTAACTAACGCCACTCGTTCGAGCGGGAATCACGTTCTGGAAAATTGGATGGTTCGAATAAAATGAGTATCCATCTTCTATATTCCAATACGACTTTTCAGTACGTAAGTACGTAACTTTTGTCGAAAAAAAATCCAAATATCTGAAATTTCAAATTATTCTGATATTTAATTATATTTATATACCTTTGTAAACATTTTAAACAAGAATAATATATAGGTATTACATAATAGTATAACACAGTAAAACGTATCATTCAGTAATTATATAAATAATTTATGTTAGGTACGTTTGAAACTATATAAATAAGTTATATAATATACTAATTCTGTAAGCTTTACCTCTGATAATATTCCTCGTTGAACATTTGACTTACTGGCATCATGTTGACTGTATAACATAATCCAAATATGCCGAGTATTGTTGGTTGAACAAATTGGCAAACATTTTTTACTGTTAAATTCTGCCATTTAAATTCAGACTCAAATACTTCTGAACACCTAATCCCACAATCCTATAATAACATGAAAAACAAACATAACCAAATGTTGTACGTTAGATTTTAGAAGCCAAGTAAATATAAACTGGAAAAACAAATGTCCATCGAATCAATCTCAATTGTTAGTTTAGTACTAGTGTACTATGACGAAACGAGGTCGAGACATGAGTTTGAAAATGGTCAGATATTGTGTAATTGTTTGCGTGGAAGTATCATTTGGCTTTATAAAGTAAATAAAAACTAAACTTACATGCAAAAGATTCTTTATCAGATCGTAGTCAATATATTCTTTTAAACTTTGTTCCAAATTATGAAAATACGTATTTGTAGAGCATGTCAATACATCCCTATATGTTTGAAGATCATCCCTGAAAAACACGAAGGTTATTAATGCATTTTTATATTTTATTTTTTGATATATTTTATTCAATGTTTTTTTTTTGTATTTTGGCAGTCCATAAGGGATAAAGTAGGGAATACAGTCAAAATAATATGTAATGAAATAAATTCCATAAAATAATGTTTTTATAATATACATGCATGCCATGTATGTATACTTGACTTGATATTTTCTGCCATACTATTTTGGTGCATAACAAATTACACACGTAATGAACCTTTCAGATGAATTATGTTTATTGTAAAATATTTATTTTTTTTTATCAGTGATTATCAGCTGATTATATTATAGGTAGCAGACAAAAGAAAATAGAAAAACCGGAACAAATTTATAAAAAAAATTTAATTAAAATTATGATTTGATATAACTTTAACTTTTTTACAAGGAAATAATATAAAATATCTTCAACCTCACACTGAATAATTTTCATTTAATAGTTTTATAATGTTAAAAGCATAAATCTATTGAAGTGTAGTGTTTACATATAAGAAATAATAATCTTTTTTTTTATAATATTGAACTTACCAATATGAGCTGTTCGTGTCTATATATTTCTCCCAAATGGAATTTCGAACTTGACTCGATGGACAAACAGTGATCGATGGAAAAGGTATTTCTTGAATTGATGATTCTTTATTGTCAATGAAAATTACAGTTGGATTATTAATCCAAACGTTTACCATAGTTTTAAGGCCTTCAAATGTTATTGATATCATAAAAATAAATATAAGAATCCAAAACGATCTAAAATATATTAAAGCTTTAGTAGAACTTGTTGAAACACGGATAAGTTTTGTACACTTATCTAATATTATATATAATATAATTATTTTAATGCAGTATACTATATTATAAATATATAAGATTTTAATTTTACTAGACACTTTTTATTATAATTTTACTAGACATTTATCAAAAACATTAACAATTTATTAAATTCACGAATGTTTAAGACCGATTAATATGTATTGAGAATCGAGATATACGCTTATGAGTAACTTATTTAAATATACAGAAAATGATAAGTTAATATGGTGTGGTAGTATGATATTTTAACTTTTAAGCGATCCTGTCCGAGATTAGTATAACATTAAAATATATTATGAAATGTTACACGGCGTATTAAATAGGCAAAACAGGTACACAAACCAATGCACGCATAGTACTATGTACAATCATATATTATGGTGAATAATATTATGTTTTATATTTTTAGTTAATACGTGTGGGTAACTGAGTTATCTAGTAAACATTTTAAGTTTTAATGAGTACAAATAATATTTGCTTTTTTTAATTGTCTATCTTGATTCAATAATATAATTAAACTTTTGAAAAAAATGTCCAATAACTTTCTAAAATCATTTATACATCAACAACAATCGAGCAACGTTTTGTGACCAACGATCGTCAAATCGTGTGATTATGTCGTTGTAAAAAATATATAATACTAGCTGTCCCGCCCGGCGTTGCCCGAGTCAAAGATGAAATAAGTGAGTAAGTGATATCAGAATAAAAAAAAACATCGCAATGGTGGCCTGTGCCAAAGATTTGTTTTTTTTTATACATTTATTTGTAAAAATATGTATATGCCATATTCCTATTAATTAGTTATAAGATATGTAACCATTGACAACCTTATAAATAAAAAGAGATTATTCATATAATATATCTCATCCAAAATAGCACTTCAGTTTTTCGAGAATTTGTAGCGTATAATAATATATACGTAGGAGAAACTGATAATAACTAACTAGGTACTAATAAAATAAAATAATAAATTAATAATAATATATTTATTTAATAATAAATAACTAATAATTGTAACCAATAGCAACCGCTAACCATTTATAAACAAAATACAAATTTTCGATTTTCATCATGAATTTCAAAATCCTTGTGTGAGCACCTCTTTAAATTATACTTAAATATACTTTTTTGCGATAGGAACCTTCTCCGTAATATATTTTTTCATTAAAAAAAAATTAAGACAATCGGTTGAATATTTTCCGAGAACATTAGCATCAAAGGTTTCAATTTTCGGTTTTATATGTTAAGATTATACGTTAATGCATTTTTGTTTTCGTAATATGTTTTAAAAAAAAAAATTTTACAAACAAAATCATTGTGCTGTTGATAAAAAACTGCCTACTTGTATAACACAAAAATAAAGATTATTTTCTCTTTCTTCTCTAATACTTTGATTATTATTTCTTTAAATAGGTTTTTAATGAAGTATTCTTTGGTTTCGACCAAATAATATGATATATAGTTGTTAGTATCATTGTGTCTCCTTAAAATTCTCTAAAAGCTGAAAGGTATTAAGCTATACATATTTTAAACATGATTAATCTCCTTTTATAATATTATCAATATCTATAATGGCTTTTTAAACGATGGAAACGGCGTTGGCTAATTGTCATACAAAACATTTTAGTATATTTTTAAATTATGTCGAATAATTTAAGTATAGTTACTGTAAAATTGGTACAATTACTATTATTATGAATTGATAATTATTAATACCTATTTCAATAACATTTAAGTCACAACTAAAAATGCCTAAAAAATAATACTATTTATTTAATAAAAAGTACATAACTAACCGTTCTATAAGCGATCTTCGCTTCATTGTAAAATACTGCATACAAGGTAAAGTAGTTTTTTCACAATATTCAAGAAACCAACTTTGTTTGGTCATATTTATGATTTTGATTATAAAACAGTTTGATTTAGTATACAATGATTAAGGACTTATAAAACACAACTGTATTCACTAAAATGCCAATTCAACTTTAATTTGATTATTGTATGTCGAAAATAAACGGAGAGTAATGCAATTATATACTTTTACGGTTGGGCAATATTATTATAATGATTATTAAATTGCTGTTATCCATTATTATTTGATAATATAGATAAATAATATATTTATGTTAAGCACCCTCAAGAGAATTTGAATTTTATTGGTTCTTTGTAAAAATAAATATGAAAATTGCACGAATATTGAATTAAGTTAATCATGACTGAAATTAATTGGTGTGTTATTTTATTATCTATTAGTAATTTGGCTGGTATTGAAATAATCTAGTTTTATCGCTCACGATAAAATAATAAAAAGTCAAGAAATTTAAATCACTTTTTTTCAATAATCAATAATATTATTAATTATAATTAAGTATTATTAAATAAATATAATTAAACAATTAATAAAAAAATATATTGAATTAAAAATCCTTACAGGACATGGTAGATATCAAATGATTGTTACTGATCTAAATAGTTAATATTTAGATTAAAAAACTATAAATAAATAAGTTATGCTCATATTATTAATTCAGATGAAAACGATTCGTGTTTATTTTAACTTAATAAAAAATCAATATGATTGATGTATGTTGAAAAAATGGTTTTTAGTCCAAAAAACATAACATTTAAGACAAGATTCCTCGTTAATGTATTTTCGTTATTAATATTCGTAAAATATTATAAAATATCAAAAATGCAATATCTTTTTTATGATTTTTAAATTTTTAATCTAAATAAAATTAGATATACAAATGTATGTTAACAATTTTACAACAAATTTTAAAATATTTTGAAAATTGTTGACCTTATTGTAAACCTAAAAATGTATTGTTTTTTTTTTCAATTTTTTTTTCTTTAAATATCGATAACAAAAAGTTTGTTGGGTCGAATTTCTTGAAAATTTAATACAAGCTTTTTCATACATAGCAGTATGGTTTTAATAGCAGATCAAAAATAATAAAAATACATAGGCACAATTTTTTTTTTAAGCATAAACTTCAATATTTTACTGAAATTCATCACCGAAAATTTACAAATTGTTTTGTAGTTAAAAATTTATAAAATGTTCAGTTTTTACAGCTAAGGATTGAACATTTAAAACAAGGTTTTTCGTAAGTAGTTTAAAGTGTAACCAAAAAATCAAAAAAATATATTTAAAATTAATTTTGTATAGACATTTTAAATTCAAATTTAGACGAAATTAGATATTTAAATGAAGAATAACGATGTTATTTATTTCGTTGTAATTTAAAAATATTTTTCGTGGGTGCTTGAAACTTTTAAGTATATTATTATTTTTTATACACTTGATTCAATTTTCAAATGCAATGTTTTCTTTAAAAATTAACTAAACCTACTGTATTATTAATAGTAAAATTAATTATATCATAGTAATAATATCTTAAAATACACTTAGTTATGTAGGCTGACAGAGCCGTCTTCGCTCAGAATCGTTTTTCGTGTATAATGATTTTATATCATTGAATTAAAATTTAACAAATTCATAACATTGACCCCCCTCGACACCCACTGTGCAGCAGAGTGGTACTCACTTGCCGACCTTTTTGTTATTTTGTTTTAATCTAATTTACTTACTCAATGACAAGGTCCACTCAAAATTAATTATCTTTCTGATCGAATTGACTGATTTAAAAAAAAGGGGGAAGTAGCAGGTAACTGCACAGTAGAAGTCGAGTTCGTCTCGTCATTGTAGTGGATGAGTTAAACTTGAAGTTTGAGACAGTCAGCCTATCATCAAATAAATATATTGATATTAATTACTATATTAATTTATTTTACTATTAGTAATATGGTATAAGCTATTGATAGACAATAACATAACATGTGTCTATATGTTTTGTAAATGTCATTGTGAATATAAAATATAATAATACCTAAACATGAAAGTCTTATATCCTAACAAAATATATTTTTGAATTAAAGCTAAATTAAAACTATTCATATCTTTTTATATTATCTTGTTATTTTTATTGAAGTTTTCGATGAAGTATGACTTTCATATCATAGTGCATATAACAAATATAACACATAACAAAAATAATTTAGTTTACGTACACAGCAGAATACAATACAATATATTTGTATGTAGTTTAACACTTCTCTATACAAAGACGTGCCACCTAACAACTGTTCAAAAAAGAGCACTTATTTATTATTTATTATGTCCTTTGCATTTCTATATAAATAAAAATTGAGAATTTAATTATATTATATTAAAACCAAATATTCATATACGTTCGTATAATATTTAATTAAGTACAATACATTTTAATAGATAATTATTTATTATTTATTATTTACTATAATAATGTATAACTACACGATTACTGATTAAAAACTAAATGTATATATTTTATTAAACTCTTAATAATCTTAATAATTAATCGACAAGCATAATATAATCATTTCACTTTTGGTACTTACGAAAAATCAAAGGTGATTCTAAAGAGTGATATTTAATATCTATAGCAAGTATACTGTAAACACATTACAATTATTTAAATATACTTGTTGGAATTTGTATACTAATAATTGACAACATTCTATTTATTTAGTTTTGTTAGAAATAAACTAGCAATATAATTAACAATCATTCTAATCAAAACAAATATTATTTCAAAAATATTTATTAAATTTATTCCCAAAAGCAAACTTAAAAATCCTCCAACGTTACCTAAAACAAAAATAGAATATTAAATTGATATAAATATCAGAACAATTAAAATTGTAAAATATTGAAATAATATTAATGATATGCGTGGCGTAAACGTGCGTTATAAAATAAAATCAATTATAATACAGATTATGGTGTTATAACCAATGTACAGTCATTTAAATACTAAGCTCGAGTTCCCGATCCTATTTTTTTAATAATAAAACCAATATTCTATAAATCGAAACAGTATTTTACCTATTATAATAATAATGGCACATAGGTAGTAACGACAATATTACTTTGATGATAATCTATTAATCTACCTTAACAAATTATTTCAGAATACTGCAAAATCTATACTAAATATTAGATTTCACATACTGCAATTTCAGATGACCTGAACTTTTCTCTAATATTTAACAACATCTATATTTAATTTAGCTATTTAAGAAAACCAATCCAAATGAACCTTGTGTAAATACTATATTATCACATTAAGAAAATATATTGTTAGCATCAAACATTAGGTATGTATATTGTATATAAACTTTTGAAACTAATCTATTGTATTCACCAATAGTCATAGTAGCCAAAATAAAAATAATAAAATATTTGCAAACGAGTCTTTCACCAATGTACAATATCATGAAAACAATAAGTTTTATAATTCCACAACCTATTTAGTTTTCGTGTTCAACGATATTTCGATAAGGTTTATTTATATTAGATAAACCAGACAACTGTATTATCCGACTTCGCCCGGGTTAAAACGATCTTTCTTTCTTTCTTTCGATGTCTGTTTTGCCTCAGTTAAAATATATAATACAAACACAATTACAATTATTAGGCTTTATGATTTTTCACTTCTCTATTCTGGACATATTTTTAATGTAAATACAAACAACAAACAACTGGAGACAGATTCGACGAATGCTTAAAATCTGACGTAAATCTATTATCGTAAAGCTTGGTATTCGTCTTTATGTGTTTACATAAAAAATATGCCCAGAATTCAGAAAGCAAATCATGATAGCTAATAAAAAAGTAATCATTGTAATTATTGTGCGTTCGTAATATAATATGTAACCAGTGACAACCATTTAAATAAATAAAATAATATTTGATTTTCGTAAGCCAAAATTAAATTGTAAATAAACTAAATGGGCCGATGAAAATGAAGTAAACTCCGAAGATGTAAATATCTAATGGTTAATAAATAAATATAAGTAATGGTTAGTAGCTACAGGAAAAGATGGTAAGAAATTCTTTACAAAGTAAAAAACAAAAGAAAATCGATTAATTCATCAAATAAGACATACATATATTATTATAATTTAATAATATATATATTATATTAGTATATTATTTAAGTACTATACATTTTTAACGTTAAATTTATGAATTATTAATTTATAATATTATATACTCGTACGTACATTTTTGTATTAATTATTGTATGCTTTTTTATTTTTTTTTTATCAAACCCTCTTAATCCAACAATATTCCTGGTTATATATAAGAAGTCAGACTAGCGAGGTCCTACTGTACTCCCAATATAACTTATATTTAGACTGTCGGTATTAATTTACTAGTTTCTACAATATAAACAATGCTTAAGCGTTCTGTCGTTCATTTGAAAATCATAATTTATAACTGATTACTTACTGATTAGTGATTCAAGGTTTAACATCGATGCAGATATATATGCTGTAAAATAAGGTTTTTTGAAAACAAACTCAATCGTGGCACCTCTAGAACTGAAAACAAACAACTATTTGAATTAATTAAATATCGTATAGGTATCGGTAGTATAATATCAATACGCATGTATGTAACTTACAATAGTATTAATATATGAATATTATAATTGCATAATATTATTTAAAAATCTAAACTATTTGTTTAAACACTAACGTACTTATTTTGTACTAAATTTGTTAATTTCATGTAATCCCAATCGTCGAAATGAGATGTATCTGTTACTTCGTATTCAATCATGGAGCATGTTGGCAAACAATTACACACCATTTGATTTTCAGGGGACTTTGTTGATTCTAAAATATTGGAATAATGTGAATAATCTACTTCAAATAAAAACTTCTGAGGCATACATTTATTTTTAAATAAATGAATACCTTTTTTTTTTTTTCAGTTTTGAACCGACGGCGCCGCGGGAATTGCTTTCGCATTACTGCCGCGACGCCAAATAAATGAATACCTACCTAGTCACAATCTAACACAATTTATATTATTATAACTCAATGCTCATAATTATATAATATTATAATTTATGACATAATTGATCATAATCAACCCGAAATGATCCACCGGAAGTTAGGGAACTTTGTAATGGGTGTTTCCTCACATAATACAATAAAATAATTTTAGATGTATAATGTTAATAGTGAATACCATAGGCTCTACAACTTCCTATGGTATGTCAAAATATTTTTATTTTATATTACTATTAAAGTTATAATTAGTATAAGTACAAAAAGTGATTTTATGTACCTCAAGGAAATCAGTGTATTTTAAGAACATACATTTTAATGGTATTATTCAGGTTCACAAACTGAAATAAAACATAGTTAGTTATTATTATTATTTTATTATATTTTTCGTATCAACGACGGGGTTATTTTTCCAATACAGTTATACAATTTTTTATACCTATATTTATGTATAAGTTAAATTGTATTAGCTGACGGAGTTCTGTTTCATTAAAACATTGTTTTAGTTTGTTAACAGCTTTTGTGGACGGTCCGAGGATTACTTGTAGAATCTCTGGTGCCTATTTTGTTTTTGACATTTGTGTCCTAATATGGTTATATTGTCGGCATTCAAGTTAGAAGTATATGTTTGACCTAGTTTTATAATTAAATGATTAGATAATATAATAGATAACTTTTACAGTTTAACACATAGTCGTTGGATAATTGAATATAAAGATTTTATGAGTAAATTAATTATTACGGAATATTGTGGTAATAAATTTAGTAGTCCATCTAAATAGAACGAAAAAGGTAACTGTGGCTTTAAGTATATGCAATTATAAAAACTAATAAAAATATAAACTATTAGATTTCATGATAGAAAAAGACTTTTGATATTTTTAACAAAACCGATTTAATATTTTATGAATTTTAAATACAAAATAACTTGTACATTTCAATAGTTTTGAAGAGTTTTACCGTCAACATTTCAAACACTTTTGAAAAAAATTGTGTCAATATATTTTTGATATTTTAAATTTCAATAAGAACAACTTATTAGTGCACGTCTTTTCATGTATATATTAGTAACATTTTCTTAAATTTTAAGTTTCTTAATATTTTTTTATACGTAAAATTAATTTATAACAAAAATTAAAATAATGTTAAGTGTTGTGATATTCTGAACACGAATTTTAAGTAATAGGTATATAAAATTGAATCTAGTATAGTTAAACAACTACATAATATTGTTTTTTATACACATTTTACATAATGCAATGAACACATTGTATTAATATACCGATATATACTGATGGTTCATTTCAATTAAGACCTTTAATTTTTAAAAAATAATTAACGTTTTTAAAAATATTTTTTTATATTATTTTAAATCATAGGCTAATTTTTTTATGATTTTTTAGTTTTTAATTTTTTGTTAATTACAACAAGCATTTTTACTCCCCTATTCCAAAGTAGAATAATAATTTTTTGGGGTACTTCGATACATACAAATTGAATTTCAGATAAATAGTTTATGAGTTATAAGTTATTAATAGTTCAGATAATCTAAGTGGTGTAGAACAGAATTTCGATACCTCGCAAAACTTTAGCCCACTTTGTGTCTATACTTTAAATAGGTACTTATAATTAATAAACTACTACCTATTTCGAAATTTTTATTAATCGAAGTACTCTGAATGATAATCTGCTTCAGAATATGAAATTAAAATGTATGTAGTGATTTAAAAGAGTAGAAAACTTGAAAAATTATATCGATAAAAAATATGGTCAAACAATGTTGTTTTGTAACGACTTATTATTATGTAAAAAAATATTTTTAAGAGCTACGTTAGTATTTTTTAAAGTAACAAGTGCCTTACGTTAAATGGATCACCCCGTATTGTATAAAATACATAAAAACTTTTAAATTAATACATATTATTAAGAAATGTAAGTATAGATAAATTATTTCTTATACATATTTAAAACAGCAGTTTATTGCAATTTGCGTATATACGATGGCGCAATTATTTTGGGTCAAACGTTTACAAAATATTATAAAAAATAAATAATGCATATTATGTATAATTACGTATAGCGTCCAATACACATTCGCTTTTGGCCGGACCACATATTCTTAAACCACCTGTCCCTAAAACTGATAATAACATTTGAAATAAAGGGAACGGATGCATGTGAGAACGAGTATTGAGTGCTTGTCTCGATTCCCACATGTCGACATAGTGAAGAGTAAATTTAAAAATACGATAAATCGATAATATTTTAAATACCTATTCTGAACCAATTGCGAAAATGTTCAAGTGGTTATTTAAAAATAGTAATTTAGGTACTAACATAATTATTCATAAATGTTAATGTAATAGTTTTTTTCTTTATAATATTTTTAAAACCACAGGCGTTAGGCAAAATATAATAATAAATAACTTGCGTAACAGTGTATTTACATTATAATTTATGTACCTACTTTGAATATATGAGCAATATTAGTATTTGAGTATTATTAAATGTAGAACATTATACTTCAAATTGAATTTAAATCGTATACCAAAAAAATAAATTATTATTATATTAGTCATAAACTCATAAAATATGCGTAAAAGAATTGTAAAATTAAGAAATATGCTCTTTAAATAGTAATATCACTAAATATGTAAGAATATGCTTTACAAACTTTTAACATTTTTTTTTCGTAATGTAGTTAAATTAATTTCAAGTTTACTTAGCAATAAATCTAAAAGCCCCAAAAAACAAGCAGGTGCAACAACTTTCGATTTATACATTTATATAAATTTATTAAAAAAATAGTTATTATTTAAACTCCATGATTCATGGACATAAAAAACATTGTAATTGTTGAGATTTTTTTATTAAGATGATTTAACAACATAATGTGGTTTAACCTCAAATCTTAACTTACATTTTATCTTCAGATCTAAAAAATGGAATGATTATACATAAAAACCCAGGTTTCGATTTTTTAAATTATATTAAATCTATAAGTCGTTGAGCACTGTTTCTATCGAAAAAAAAAATGTAACATTCCAGACTAACAAAACCACAGCGTTGTAAAACCAATTTATTCCTCAATTCGCTCAGAATTTGTATGAAGTAGATACCGATTATTGCGTATTCATATACATTAAAATAAAATAATTATTACAAGCTCCTTCGAACATTACGCAGCCACACATGGAAATAGTTTTGTTTATTTCACATTCGTGGTTACAATTTAACTCGCTGTATTGTTGAAAAATGGATAGCTTTCTTTCGTTGTTCAAATAACACTGTCTGATTTCCAGTGAACGCCACATTAAATCCGAGTTAATTTTTTTCACGAACGGAGTGATTTGTATTTTGGTGTATGTGTCTGGTGTTATAAATTTTCTTGGAGTGACCGAATAATACTCAGCCGGATTAGAAAACATAATCTAAATAAGACCAACGGAATTAAAAAAAAAAATAATAACATAACATTGTTATAGGTAGTATTATAATAATTATTTTACGTAATTGTACTGCTTTGATACTATTACTTTCTACCTATAATAATAAATCACCAGCAAACAGAGGTTTGTTGTTGCAACTTTTATAACTTACCTAGAAGTATGAGTAATTGTGCGTATACGATGAAAAGTGTGTACCTAACTTATATAGTGGTGTTTGTATTTTGCATTTTGTGTACAGTTTAAGATTGTATCTAGAGCAATTGAAAATATCTGTAGATTAAAACGATAACACACGTTTGAGAAATAACAGGTTATTTTATATGTATGTGTAAAAAGCTTGAAAAACGACAATAAAATTGCACAAAATCACCGAAAAACAATTGGACGTAAAAATGATATTTCTCTTAGGTATTATTTCCGCAACAAATTTTTGAAGGTATAGAAGAAAATTGTATATCTGGAAAGGTTTGACAGTTGATATCGATTAATGAGCGCTTAATGTTTTAAATGCATGTAGATTGTAGTTGTATTGCCCAGAAAAGTGTACTAATATAATATAATTGTATTATTACGTGTCAGTGTTTAAATTACGTTCCTATAGGTTAGTATAATTTATATAATTTATATTGCTTTACGTTTATACTTTATACACAAACTAGCACCTAGTATTTTTATCTACCGTATTACGTACCAAAAATCGACCATTATTAATACCCATTCCCAGGTTAGCACAACTCAAGAAATCGTCATCCAAAGTGTGAAGCATCAACCTTAAACGATGATTATAACTAACGCCACTCGTTCGAGCAGGAACCACTGCAACAATAGTATGTTTATCCATATAAAACGAGTATCCATCCTCTAAATTCCATTTTGATTTTTCGGTATTAACGTACGTAATATTTTTCGAAAAAAAATTAGAATAACTGAAATTTTAAAATTTTAAAATATTAAATTATATTAATGCACTCTTGTAAGAACACATTTAAAACAAAAATAATATTTAGTTATTAATATTTAATAATGTAATACGGTAAAAACATTATTCTGTAACTGTCATTATATATAAAATAGTTAAGTAACTCATCATTCATAATAATATGTAAGTATGTAACATATATGTAACTATAGTGGCAATTATGTCTGCTCTATAAATGTTCACAATACAATCCATACTCGTCAATCATCATTTATTATTCATTGAATATTCAACATTTTTAAAACTTTTCTATCACATTTTTCACACCTTTCTACGGTAACAAAAATATTTACATCTATGATGTACCTTATGTTATAATAATTATTATATATGAGATGTTTTTGACACAAAGTAGTTCAACATACAATATTACTTATAGTAATTTAATATTTAAATAAATCAAAAAATGTCCTTGAAACTAGAGGCTGACATTCCGTTGATTCCGTCAGAACCGTTTTTTGTATGCAATTATTTAACGTTGAATTCAAATGTAACACATAAAATATTACAGTAAGCTGCTTATTGACATTTACTATAAAGCAGATATGTATTGCTAAACTTTACCTCTTATAGTATTCATCGTTAAACATTTGATATAACGGCATCATGTTAATTGTAAAACATATTCCAAATATTCCTATTATTGGTTGAATATATTGGCAAACATTATTAATCGTTGAATTCTGCCATTTACCAACAGACTGAAATACTTCTGAACAGCTAATCCCACAATCCTGTTGTTAAAATTGAAAACTATAAGACAACTAATTGTTGCATTTTTAAGTATTAGGAGCAAGTATATATACATGGGGGATAAACAAAGATCGTGACGTATCATAAATAAAATACATCACCTAATGGTGACCATAGATTCTAGACAATTTAGTCTTATAAAATAACTGAAAACTAAACTCACATGCAACAGTTTCTTTACCAGATCATAGTCAATATATTCCTTTACACTTTGTTCCAATACATACGAATACGTATTAGTAGAACATGTCATATCCCTATATATTTTAAGAAAATCCCTGAAACAAATTTAAATTATTAACGAATTTTTTATTTATTTTGTTCGATATTTTTCTTAAATGTACACTGCTTGGTAGGGAATCAAAGTCCAATATGTACATTGTACAAGTTCACAAATAAGTATATTAAAAATCAATATTTTTTTGTTACACACCGCATTCATTTGTTCATTACAAACATGAACCATTTATGAACCATTTAAATGTCTTATACTAATTATGAATAATTTTGCATATAGTCTGCATACAATTTTTAATACAATTTAAATTACGATAATCATATTAGTTTATAGGGAATTTACTTGTAGAAAGTAAAAAACTGATAAATAATTTTATGACAACGTAACACGAGTTTAATAATGCACAGTGTTTGTAAAAGAAAAAAAATGTATTATCAAACAGCCGAACCACCTGGTAAATGATTGAATGTATCTTTGTACCCTAAATTGGGCGGAATAAGGTGACAGTCAATGCCAACAACGCACACGGTCACTGGTTTGAACCCGGACACAAGTGGTCTCTCTTTGAGCAAGCAAATGTCAACGGACCATGTAAAAGTGAGACCTCAATCCTCCTACAGTCCCACCCATGCAGAAGGCAACAAGAATGGACCACTGCAAAGCATAAATATTCCATAGTTGTTAACACAACAAATCTAAAACGGTACAAAGATTTAGGTTGGTCAAACCAACCTAAAAGGTTGTGAACTAAAAAAAAGAAACATAAAAGTGCCTATACATTTTAAATTAAATTTCAATTTATAGACTAATCAAAATACATAGACATTTTATTTCTAACCCTGTCTTTGGGGTTGGTATACATTTATTGATTTTAGTATCAATCCACCTTTTTAAACTTTTTTTACGGCAGCAGTATTCAAAATCAAAAATGTTTTTAAGAAAATATTTTATCGACAAGAACTATAATAACTATTCAAGAATCTCCAATTTCGGAGAATCTCACATTCTATTAAAAATTAAAATGTCTTAATATAAAAAGTTGAATATGCATTCAATAATCAATGTCAATTACGAATAATTAATACTATATAATACATTATTTACGTTATAGAACTGTATTAAATTTGCACACATCAGAAATAATAATTTATATTTTATTTTATATAGAACTTACAAATAAGAGCTGTTCGTGTCCATATATTTCTCCCAAACAGATTTTCGAATTTGACTCGATGGACAAATTGTGATCGAAGGAAAAGGTATTTCTCGAATTGATGATTCTGTATTTTCAATAAACATTACAGTTGGATTATTAATCCAAACGTTTAACAAATCGCTCAGGGCTTTAAACGTGGTTGATATCATTAAAACAAATATGAAGATCCAAAACGACCTATAACATAATATTTAAGCATTAGCAGTGTTTAGAAAGTTCCCTCAACTCAAGTTTACATTTTTTTTTTTTTAAAGGAACACGTTCACTAAAAATTAATTAATTAATTTTATTATGTATACTTAAAAATGTATTACTATCTACAGAAATGAAACAAATAATTTCTATTTTTAATACTCTGGGGATATAAATTAAACACATAAAAACACCTAAGTAAATGTCTTACATTATTCAAACTGTACTTGAAACAAAAATGGTTAACATTTCAAAATCGGACTGTGCTTTTTTTTGAAGTTATGTTGTTTATTAATACTCCCCGGAATTTCCACAGCTTCACTCAGAAACTAAAAACCAGTCGGCATTATTTAGATAATATGAATATAATTAGGTTGTTTTAGTCAGAAACTCAGAACACGACTTAAGTTGCCGGTAACTGGCAGTTGCGTGGTTTTTCCAATGAATTAACAATGGTTCTTTTTGCTACGCTTTTTCTTAGTGTATTATCATTACTATTCTATTAAATGTATCTATAAATATGACGGAAATTATTTTCAGGCCGGTGCTATCTAAGTATCATATTCATAAATCTAAACACTGAAGTTAAAATAAAATAAAATAATATATAACATGACAAAAAATTATTATTCAAATTTATTTTTATTTTACTTAGGTTAATTTATCTATGTAAAAATTAATAATTAATCTATAACTTAAGCTCTTTGAAAACGTTCAAGTTCTCTTAAAATATTAGTTTCGCTCACATTCACACTATATTTTTAAATGAAACGAGTGACGTTCACTAAATATGAACGGGAAGGCAATGTTCTTGTTCTTTCCAAACATTGAGCATAAGTAGTTTGTACAAATAAAACATGGATAATTTTTGTTTACCCATCTAATATAATATTATAAGATGATTATTTGATTTTGGTATACTATATACAATATACGTAAATAAGTAGGTACATAGTACATTTCCCAAAACCATTGCCAATCATTTAATTACATGATAAATGCTTAAAATTAATTAGTATTTATTAAAATATAAACTGATATGTTAATTTTTTAAATAGACAATAAATGACACATTGTTTTGGTATGGTGATGATATCGATTTTATCACATTACATCTTGCCCGGAATTATTAATTATAATATTCAATTTTATAAAGTATTACACAGCTTTCTATAAAAACAAAGAAGAATCCATTACTGTGACGTTAGCTGGTACTCTATGAAGTATACCCGAAACGTATTTAATTGTAGAGCAACTTTCCTGGTTTATTTTTATTTTTATGAAAAATTCTTAATCTTCTATGACAATCTTAAATAAATAATATGGCAAATACTTCTTATTATCATTTTATCTCCTTAAAATATGCTTAAAAAAAATGAAACGTATTAAACCATACAACCATTAAGAACTAACTATCATTAATCTTTTGTTTTTGTCAAATAATATCTACATAGGTCTTTTAAATGAGTGGAATGGTTTCAATTTATTTTTATATGGTACATTTTAATACTTTTTATAAATACTTATTAGTTATTAGGGATCAATATGCGAATTGAAAATAATATACTTGTTGAACGAATAATAAAATTACTCAACTAACTTCTCTAAGAGTGATCTATGCTTCATTGACAAATACTGCATACAAGGTGACGTGGTTTTTTCACAATACTCAAGAAACCAACTGTGATTTTTATTCATCTTCATGATTTTTATAGTCTAACAGTTGATCTGTTTAATGTTTATTTACATTTTATAAATATTTATATATATTGATCAAAGTACTTATAAAACACTACTAGGTTACCTATATTCATAAAATTGTCAGTATAACTTGACTATTTTTTCTAGGTCAAAAATACACGAAAGGTACAGCAATTATTCATGTATATGGAGGGGCAACATTATTATTCTATTCCAGTTATTTTTTTTATCAGGTTTCAATTTCAATAAAAATTATTTTTGTACTAAGTGCCCTCAAGAGAATTATCATATTATTGGTTATAAGTAAAACAAAAAGATAACAATGAATTTGGCATGAATATTAAATTAGATAAATTAAACATAACTGAAATTTATGGGTGTTGTTTTAGTATCTATAACGATATCCAATTAGTATCCAATTTGGCAGCTGTTACAAAAATAAATTAAAATTATTAGTATTAGAATTATTAAGAGTTAAGAAATTTGAAATATTGTTCATCAATAATGAGTAAATTGAATAAAATGTAGTATTATTTAGTAAATAAATAAATCAAAGATTACAAATATTGAATTAAAAATATTGACAGGATGCAATGATTGGTTCTGGTTTATATTGTAATTAATAATTATTAAAATGAAAAAGCTTCAAATAAATAGTTATTTGAACAATATAAGTGGCCAAATAGAAAACAATAATAAATTTAATTCTAAAATAAAATAATAATATATTTATATTTTTTTAAATTAAATTTTGACATATGTACTCTCTATAGTCTAGGTATATGAGACTTCGTTTCACTTTGTAAATGTTAGTTAGCAATACTTACAGCCTACAGTTAGTAAAGTGATCAATAAATCTAAAGATTTGTAAATTTTTTGGAAAACGCTTTCGTAACAAAAAATCGTTTATACTTGGTATAATAACTAATTAATTTTGAATTTGAATTTATTTTATGTCAACTAATAGAATTATTCAAACAGAAACAAACTGTAGAAAATAAATCTTTGTTGCAATATCGACAAAAGTATTGTAATTCCATATACTCAAATAAGTATGTAATGTGATCTCCAGTGATTCCTATCAACAAATCGCTATTTATTTTATTGTGCTGATTGCTCTGTTATTTAGATATAGAAGTTTTAATTGACTTTTTATCTGAGTAATTTTGTCGTTTAATACTTCAATTTTTAGACTAAATCATAATCATAATTAATATAATATCTTTAAAATATGTATAAAATATTTTAGTGATAAAAAGAGATAATAGACAAAAAACCACTTCGTCCTTATGTTTATGATTTACTCAATTGCTTCTGGATACAGTTATTGTATTTGCTGAATAACACTTTAAATATCGTTGTTGAACAATATGTTATACTACTCTTACTAACTTTATCTTGTCCGATGCTGTTGTTATTATTAATTTAAAGTAGGTACTTACAAATATTATGAAAAGTATTTATGTATTAATTTTTTTTTTGTGATTCATTTTATCGAAAAATATATAAGCCCGTAATGAGTTTATTAGTTTTATTTAATAATCAATCACAGATAAATATTTATGGATAGCCTTAAGTAGAAAACACATAATTGTTATTAAAAATTCATAGGCTGATTCTTATTTTAATGAAATAATTATTAATAATAACAAAATATTATATTTAACAGAATGGGATTTCTTAAAAAATTTAATTTGTAACAGAATAAGCATTTCAAATCTAAAGCATGTACAATAAAATAATTTTTTTTTTTTAGTAGATAAAATAAAAATAAATACATTGGCTGATATCACCAAAAATTAGTATACAATGAAGTTATTTATATAGATGTATGTTGAAATATTGTAATAGCCTGAGTTCAGTTCCAGCGTTGAAGTCACCACTTATGTTAGCATAATACACGACTGAACTAAACGTTTGGAGAATAAGTTAGCCACTTCATTATTATTCTTACTGCCTACACCATTTAGTTCTACTGTTTTAAAGATTGATTAAATAGATCTTTGTTACCTAAAATATTCCCAAAACTTGGATGGTTTAGAGCAGAAAGTAGCATCAGTAGTTTTGATAAATTTCTTATAGCATTGTTTTGATATGTATTCGTACTTTGTCTGGAGAAATGAACTCTACGATACATAAATTCTTAAAGGTAGCTTGAGTATTCCTCTTTTCAAATAACTAATCAATTAAATCACTCGTGAAAAAAGCTGGAAAGTTATATCGGGTGCATTTAACACCTATATATTTTATTTATTTATTTATTTATTCAATATACGAACATGATCCATACAACATAATTATAATCATTGTGAGAAAAAAATAATAATATTATACAATAAAGCTACTTTTATTACTATTTACTTTCAATAATACATTTAATATAATGAGAAAAATTAAAATATAATGTAATATACCAAATAAAAATAAAAGAAAACTATTAATTAAAATCAAAAACGTATATATTACCAACAACCATTAAGAGGTGAGTGCAGAAGCTTAAAATATAATTTTTATTTGAAAATAATGAATAAAATGTTTTCTAATCTTTAGTATCTAGTATTTAGGCAATTCATTTTAAACAAATTTAAGTCAGTATTTCAGAACAACCGATGGAACCTTAAAATAATTTATGAAGACATTTTGAGAACAAAAGCATACCTACAACTTTTACTAAGTGAAAGATTAAGGAAATAAAAAACATTATTATAAGAATCATGGGAACGTCTATAAATATTAATTTTGAAATAAATAAAACGTAACAATTATTTTGAATTTGTTTAATACATTATAATATGATCAATGATCATAAAGAAAATGTATCATTTAATGGTTATTTATGTTTTTGTCATAATACTTATTAATATTTTAGTTATGAAAATACTAAAACCTTACAATTCATTAACAACTTAAATTTTAGGCCTCTCTATCTATAAATAATAAATAATTTTAGAGTATACATATTATTGTATCTATATTGTATTTCTAATATTTACAGTTATCGAATTTATTTCTACTTATGTAAATTGGACTGATGTCCGTTAAAAAAATTTAAAATTAGTTGAAATATGACCATGTCATAAAGATCAATAAAAATTAAATTAAAATAATGTTTGTTAAAATGTATTTTGTCATTGAACCAGAGGAAAGAACTCTCCTGCTGAGCTGAAATTTCCTCGACAAACTTATATATCAATCAAAATTGTCCATTTTCTTCATCTGACCCAATATATGCGTACATATTTTTCAAAGGTAGTATGTGGTTATTTGCATAAACAGAAATCTGAGAAAAATAAACAAATCGGTGAAGTCTGATTTAAATAACTCAATAATTACTAAGTATTAAAAATACCTTTGTGTTATAAAAATAGTAGGTATTGAAATATTTTTAAAATATACCGGTAGATATGAGTAAATATAGGTACCTACTGGCAATTTAAAGATAGGTACCTACACTAGAATTGTGTGCTAGTTTACATTGCAATTAAATTAAATGTATCTGTAAAACATCATAACGTGCAAGTATATCATAATTTATTAAAATACATATATTTCTAATAACAAATAAATTATAAACAAAATATTAATTAACTAATTTATTATTGAGGATGAATGAAAATAAAATACAAGTTTAATTTGTTGTATCGCAAATCGATGAATATACTGATATTTATGGGTTCAACCCACGTATTACGTACCTATACTAAAACTAAAATTCTAGCTAAATCTATCGTAAAAATTCGAAAAATCGATAAGTTCTTGTACGATTTACGAAATTTAATAATAATCAATGGTTGTTAGGTATAGTTTTTATACAAACTAAAATGTTTTTGTGATTTAAATAATTTATTGTTACTCGAGTACACATATTTAAAATTAAACCAAAATTATCGGTTAATGTAGAGTTTGTTTTATACAGAATAATTAGTTATTTCTTATTAATAATCAAAACTAGTAAGTTTTGGAAATTGTATTTTGGTTTAGAGTTTAAGAGGACGTCGTACACGTGTGTGTTGTCTCCGTCTTACACACGTCCGGCATACCGAATTTCCGTTCACCAGTTTCAATAGTGTGCCGTTAGTTTTGAATGTTTTGATATTAGAGTAAATTGACTTATTAGTTATTATACAATTTGATGTTAAGATTATATCTAGGGCCCTACCTAGGATTTTATCGATATTATTATATTTCATTCAGTTATAATTTTTTTGAAACTGTACATTTTAACAACACCCAAAAATAATTATCTATAGTTTAGTTGCTTAAAAACATTAGAAATAAATATTTTACTTAATTTATAAATATAATTTTAATACATAGTGATATAACATGAATGCAAAGTGGTTTTTAATAAATGTTATTATGAGCTAAACTAATCTTATCACCAATTACTTCTCAAACATGTGTACAATGTAATTACCGACCATTTTAATCATGATATATAATATTTCGAACAAGTTAATTAAATTTAATCCCAAACATAAACTTATTAATCCACCGATATTACCTGTAACAAAATAACAATAATTAATAACATTATTTACTGAGTTAAAACGATTTCAAATCTATTGTTTTCAAAATATAAATAGTACAAGCACAATTATTACTCATTCTAGTTGTGGTTGAAAAGGCATTAATCGATAGTCGAGAGATGAGAGAACTATGAAATACAATACATGAAGTGGTCAATGGGCATAATACAAACAACCAACAAGAGCATACGGGTTTATTTCGTTGTATCCTGTTTTCTATAATCCATGATAATATATAATATTTTCAAGAGGGGTACAATTTGTTTGTATATAGGGGTAATCGCTGTAACTACTGAACCGTTTCTAGAAATGATTTCACTAATGGAAAGCTATACTATCCCCGAGTATAGTAGGTAACACATATAATTTTAGATGGCACATGATTGCGGTGAAGCCTACAGATAGTACTACCGATAAAATATATAAATACAAATATTTAATAAAATAAAATTTGTAGGTGTTTTAATTGCTTATCAACCTCATCTAACATATCAATGCTCCAATGTTTTTTCTGGATGGGTCGATCGAAACTGAAGCAAGGCAGAAAAAGTGATCACGAGTTTCGAGAAAAAGACGAGCAACTGGATACAGTTGAATTTAAAGAGCATTGCCGGGTCAGATAGTATACAACATCAACAATCCTTTGAAATATAATATGCTAAATCCTGAATCATGCGTCGTCTTCGCTTGACATTTTTTTTTTTATAATGATTTAGCATTTAATTAAAATTTAACACGTCCATGTTCCATTATTGCGACCTATTTAATGGCAAAAATACACTCAACCACGTTATTATTTTTTTTTTTAATAACTTACTTATTAAAGAGTCCAAGTCTACAACCGATGTGGATATATATGCTGTGAAATAGGGTTTGTTGAAAACGAACTCAATCGTAGCACCTCTAGAACTAAAAACAAATGTTCGTTGTGTATAAAATGCCGTGTGGTAAATTTATAGTAATGTGTATAAATAAATGTAAATTATATTAAAGCGATGGACTGTAGACTGTTACGTACTTATTCTTCACAATATTTGTTGTTTTCATATAAGCCCAATCATCGTAATTAGACGTATATGTAATTTCATAGTCTACCATAGAACATGTTGGCAAACATTTGCATATTAATTGCATTTCCGGCATATTAGATATTTCTGTATAAAAATAATATCATCATATTTTTAATTTTATTTCTAGAAGAAATAATAATAATTATAGAACAATTACAATACAATAGTAATTTAGTCTTCAGAAATCGCGAACGATTTGTTAATTATTTTAATATACTTATATCGTATATTATTTAAAATTTTACAATAGTAAGCTGATAGTTATCAATGATAATTGATAATTTTCAAAAATGTTTCAGGAGAATAGCAATTAGCATTATTACTAATAATCAATCAAATCAAAATTCAAATTAAATCAATTTTTTTTATAATTCTTTATGCATTTATAGCATTTTTTTGACATTTTATTTGCATTTTTTAAGGTTTTTCAGTGCATTAAATACACAGCCTTAATGTCATATCATACAATATATTATATCTATACATTTAAAATTTAAAATTTTTAAATTAATAGCTTAGAACAATCGTGATAATTTTTTTACTCTTTTTTATCGTTTTAATATTAAATATTTATGAATGATTGCATACATATTAAATTTAATATTCTGAAGCAGAACCTTTGTATGAGTAGTTTATATGTTATAATTATATTTTAAAGTTTAGATGAGCACAGTGAACATATGACGCCAAATGTTTAATTATTTATTTATATATATTTTACCCAAAACGGCCATCAACAAATTTACATAAGGTAACAATAATAAACTATGTGATAACAAAGTATAAAATAGATTATGCCAAAAAAGTATACATAAATTAAAGGTAACCGAAAAACTAGGATAATGAGTAATGACTAATAGTAATATAATAATATTAAAATAATAATATAATAGCTAAGGCACAAAATGATTGTTATTACGAAGCAATCTTAGTAACAATAGACTGTAGAATGATATGATGTAACCATATATGCAAGGTGGATCCAAATTGCATATAATATGGTTGTATGTGATTGTTGTTTAAAAATAAATGGGTTTCTTCAAAACATTAAATATAATATGATAGTTATTGGATTTCCTTTAAATTCCATTCAAAGATTTAATGTATCTAGTTGATAAAATCACCACGGCAGCGAATATAATATTACACCTTTCTATTCGTGTGGAATTAATCATAATTAATATTTTTACCAAATTTATTCGGTAAAAAAATACAAAATTAGTTGAATAATTTTTATTATTTTTCTTCAGAATAATTGTATTTCCTGGGCAGAAAAATAGTATGACATGGTCGAATGAAACTTTAATAGGTGTTAAATTATTGTTACAACGAACGACATAATAGTAGAATGTGCTTTTTGGAATGACGATTTATCACTAGAATAACTGTAGCTGAATTCATAATAAGTTAGTATAATTGTTATGAATTATTATCATTAGACATGGATCCATACTTACGATTAGCTTTTACAATACAGTCCTTTTTCGCCAGACCACAAATTTTTACACTTTTTTTCACTAAAACTGATCGAAAACAAAGTATACATGTTTTATTACAAATTAAAAGAATCATATTATATAAATTAAGATAATTACAAGCCATTTCGATGGGAACACAGCCACATATTGTTAAAGTTTCGTTTAAAACACATTCGTGGTTACAATTCACCTGTGTGTATTGTTTAAAAATGGATAATTTGCCCTCGTCGTGTAAGTAGCATTTCCTGACTTCCGGAGAACGCCACTTTAAATGTGAATTAATTTTTTTCACGAACGGAGTGATTCGTATTCTAGTGTATGTGTCCGGTGTGATAAACGATCGAGGATCAATCAAAAAATATTCAGCTGGGTTAGATAATGTAATCTACAGAAAACCAAAAGATGTTTTTGAACTTTTTAAACTTATTGAATTATTTTCGATTATGCCAGGTAACTATTATAATATTATATATACTCATTATTTCAAAAAGTATTAACTCGCTGTCAACGATTCTATTTAACTAAGTGGACACTGGTAAAAAAAATCAACTTGTGTATGGACACTATTAAAATATATATTATATCACGATATGTAGGTAGTAGTATATTAATATGTAGAAGATATTTAGAATTTAAATTATGGAACAATAACGTATTATGAATTTGTTCAAATTTATTCAAATTTAATAAATTGTTATTCGTTTTACTTTCTTATTCTCGTCTTTTAACAAATCAAATATTATAAGAATACATACCGGTTATAAGTTTAGATCCTGAGCTGAGCGAAGAATGCATTATTTTTACAATGGTGTGTGTTTTTTCCTGTAATCAACTTTTGGGACAGTAAAACTGTTTCGATTTTCTATTTAAGCATCTTTTCCGGTAGGAAAGTAAATTTAGTTAGTACTTTGAGGGTTTGAACTAAAAAATTTCCAGTAATTTGTAAGCGCGTTGGGAAAAACACAAAAAAAAAAATTAAGGACTTTAGAACTACTTATAAGAATTTTTACACAAAACCATTTTTTGACAAAACCTATTTTGTTTTTATTAGTGTTACTCAAAAACTAATAACCATAGGTACTTTGAATTTTCACCAATTTTGACAATTTTCTATTAACGATAACATTTTCAAAATATTTTTACTCTTTTTTTAGCCATTAGCATTTTTTGACTTTTTTTTAGTTTTTTCAATTATTATCGATAAATAATTGTTGGCTTGATCAAAGAACTTAGAAATATAATACATGGTTCCCCGTAAGTTTTATTAGTGTAATTAAAAAAAGTGGAGCATAATTTACTGTTCCAAAAGGTTATAACTTATAACAGACAGAAAAAAACACACATTAGTGTAAAATCAATACATTTGTCGCACTGATCAAAATCTTAAGACGATTAGATTATGAACTCTGAAAGCATTGTCTATCATCAAAATCTCCACGATATTTTTTAAAAATTAAAACTTAATTATTTTTATTATTTTATTTTACAATATAAATCGTACAGTAAGTTGTGCACACAACAATTATTTTTTTACTCACAAAAAAATAATTTTGATCCGAACAACTCAAAAATTCACTGTCCAATGTATTAATCATCAATCTGAGACGATGATATTTACTAGCACCGCTTGTTCTAGCAGGGTTTATGTTCACAAGAAGATCATTCTCTGAATTGGGTGGGTATCCGTCATCTAAATTCCAACTTGAACTCTCATTAAAAATATATGTATTATTTGTTGAAAAGAAATTCAAATATCTAAAATACACAAAAAAAACAAAATATTAAATTATTATAATGATCATTAAGAAAGCTTAAATAAAAAATAAATTACTAAACCTTTTCAAAAAGGTATAAACATATTCTACATCTGACATAGTGTAGGTACCTAAATGTTAAGAGAATGTCAGCTCACTGATTGTTTTCTCTCTCTGACCCACACAAAACATAGATATACAGTATATAGACAAAACGCAGTATACAAATTAGTTTATAATTATTTATGTTTTTGAGTAATCTAAAAATTACTCATTCAAAATAATATAAAATTATATTTTAGAGGGAATGAGATATATTTGTCTAAATATTTCCTCAAAATAATTGAATATCCATTTAAATTTCCAATTTTTTTTTTCAACTAGTATTAAATATTAAATTATAAGTTAAACCCTCAAAAAAATTTCCCTCTATAATTTTTGTAATAGGTAATTTTACAAAAGAATCATAAAAAAGGATTTTACAGGAATGCGTTTCACCTATGATGTGCGTGGGTCTGAAAAGGAAAACAAATATTACGTTGACGTATTTTTTAATTATAGATTGGTAGGCAATTGGAAAGTCAGTTGCAATAATTCAAACTTAGTCCAAATATTTTAGTGAAGTTTTTTAATGTAACTAATGGCTAAATTATCAATCAATTTGACAAACAATTTAAAAATGGCCATTAGATAACAATTTTAATATAATTAGTTTGATAGTATTAAAAAAATAGTTTTTAATGATTTAGTTGCTAAACATTTGATTTAGTAAATAGTACAATTTTATGTTTTCCCCATGTTTAATAAATATAGCTAGTGCAAATCCAATAACGTATTTGTTAATATTGTATGTAATATTTTATATTTGTTTCATAATGTCAACCATTAACTGTTTTTTTGTCAAAGATAATTTAAACAACATTTTAACTGCATAACAGTGTAAATCAACCGATGCCTTATCTGAAGAAACACTAAACTATGTTATGTTAAATTATGATTTGCCTAAAGATATTTAAAAGTACCTAAATAATAATATTAACAACAATATGGATTATGCTCTAATGACTGACTAATTGTACATCATAAAACTGACCTATCTTGTAAAACCTGATGGTTCTAACCTAATATACGTTTTTGAATGAAGTTATTTTTTGTTTTATTCGTGTCTTAAGACACCAGGGAATGATTGAGGGTGGTTTTTGGTATAAAATAAAGATCTAGTTTGTACTTGGGGGGAGGTCCCAAATTAAAAAGTTTTATTAAACTTTTCAATGTAATCAGGGAAAAAATAACGGAAAAACAGGAAGTTTGAAGAGAAACCAGTTTTTAACGGACTCGTTTTTATTGTTACTCAATATACATAACCTATACATCTTATTGTAAATATTGAACAAAGTTTAGGATCATAAACCCCTCTTACCACAAAATGTTTTACCACCCTTCCAATAGTGATTTACCTAATTCGAAACCTACTAACAAAAACTAACAAAACTTTTTATTTATAATAATATGTCACCTTTGATTATATTCATCGTTAAACATTTGAAATGATGGCATCATGTTAATTGTATAACATAATCCGAGAAAACTCATTTTTGGTTGAATAAACTGGCAAAAATTAGAAACTGTCAAATTTTCCCATTTAACATCCAATTGAAATACTTCTGAACAGTTTATCGCACAATTCTAGCATTAAAGCAAGAGTTACATTTCGTATTTTAAGGTATTATTAAGCATAGTTTAATGTTATTTGAATAATGAATAAAATTACATTTTAAATCAGAAAAAAATATACAAACTAATGTTATATACTCACGTTAACCAAATTCATAATTGTATCTTTATCAAAATAATCATTTGGAAATTTTTTTAATCCATCATAGTTGATATCCAAATAACACATTTCAGATCGGTATTGTTGAAGATTTTCCCTAAATAAAATGTATAGCTAAAATTAGAATCGACACAGTCTTAATTTTACTATAACACGACATAATATATAATGAATCCTTATGACTTATAAGCAATAAACAACAACTAAAACTTTCGACTTTTTAAATATTTTTCTTCGACTTATGTCTATAACAATTTTAATTCTTCATATTACTCATTGAAATTGCAAAAAACAATATTCAACATTTGTACTTACGGCAATTAAAAATTTCAAAAATACATATACCTATTATTTTCTTAAGTAAACAATTATTGAAGTTTAAACTTTAAAAAAAATGGATATTAAATAAAACATTTTCTTAAACAATTTTAGTTTTCTTGTTGTAATTTAAAAAATATAAAATAGTATTCGTAAAATCTTGAGTCATTCAATATTACTTATAATATTATCGTTTTCTATTTAATGACATTTTCACTTTTCCACTTACTATTCACACCATTCTACGGTGCATAATATTTTAAACTTAAAAATTATATAAACGAATTTTTTTTTTTATAGTTTGGAATATTAATACATTTCTAATAATTTGATAAATAGATATAGACCAACAGTATCCTTCGCTTATCAAGAATTTTTTTCGTATACAATGATTTATTGATTAATCATTGAATTGAAATATTTTAACATATTATTACTGGAAAGGTTGTCTAGTCTTTGGTTCTGAGCGGAGCGTTATATGTATTGATTATATGATTATGTGTTTTTTTTTGTGTCTGCACATAACTATCAATAAATTGCAAGACCAGGCTTTAAAAGTTGCAGGAGTTAATATTTAGAAGAAAATTGTTTTTCAGAGTCAACTTTATGTTGGTGCTTCTGGAGTAAGTTCTTTTAGCAGTTTATTAATTTTAGAAACTGAAGGAAAGACAACAAATACAGTTTTTAAAGAAGTTCTTAGTTCAAATTAATTATCAAAGAAATGTGAAAACTTATGTGTTAAATATAAAATAAAAATCTAAGTAAAACTTAAATATATTCTTTTTTCTTTTTTCTTTAACGTTTTGAACCTCATTAGTCATTACACAGAGTATTAAATAACTAATTGAATAAAGTTCAAATCATATAAGAGGTGGCATTTTTTACTATAAACGAAGCACACGGGGTTTGTCAGTGACATATAAAGGTCGAGAATTTTTGATTTCATTCGTACCATCAATTGTAATCTTAACCGATATTATGCACTTTAGTTAACTAGAGGGTGGAGCTTCTTTTCGATTAATCATTTAAGAATGTCAAAAACTTAATTTATGTTTTAATTTTAAAAAGGCAATTCATGTTGCCGTATCATTTGATCACCAGCCCTATTCAGATATTGTGTACTTCATTTAGGACGTACATTGTTAAAAAAATTTCAATCATTGGGTCTAATTACAAAATAAATAACCACTATGAAATTGGTACCTATACAAATATATTTTGGGATTTCGTTTTTAAATCCACCTAGATGTCGATAATTTCTTGACCGATGACTTAATTTATATTTTTTAATATAAGGCACCCCTTAAAGGTGGGCCCCGTTTACATATTCATCGGCAATATCCAAGGACCACGAACAATTTATTGTAAATCTTTCCATTCCAAATGCAATGCTATGTTTTATTAACACGTTTAAACATTTATCAATTTATAAACACTTTGTTAAATGTATACAATGCAAAACATAATAATATATTAAAATTAAAATACTCATATTGTTAATACAAGAAAATAATATCAAGAACAAATAAAGTTGATTGCAGAACAAATGCAGTTGTTGCATTCAAACAAAAGAACATGATTTGAATACACGCAAAGTTTATGCCATACATTTTACCATTATAAGAAATTCAATTTTATCATATATATACTGTAATAACTGAATTATTCATATATTATACCCATTAATTATTATATTATATTTTGAACTACTGAATTATCCATAAAATATTACACACATTATTCAATTTTTTCAAAATTAACATAAAAAACATTATTAATCCTAACTGTAGAATTTTTTGTTACAAACTGTTGCTAAGTATGTAAAAATAGGAAGGAAGAAGTTTTTTAAGTTAGGCGAGACTAAATTTTTGTATTTAAATGTGGACTCAATTAGTATTATATTTTAAATTTTACGCGACTCGATTAGTATGTACTTACTTTAAAACAACCAAGGACTTAATTAGTTCTAAAAGATTTAATACACAATGTCTCAATGACATTTTCAAAACATTTAGATTTATGTTTATGCTATTGCCTATTTATACTAGTATACTAAGAACCTATTCCACAATTTTACAGTAAGTCGTCATTGATACAAAAGTTAATGGGTAATTATAATAAGTGATACAAATCGTTTAGGTATATTATTATAATAATAATTTATTTAAGATTAAAACTGTAACAAATGCAACGTTTTAGCAAAAATTAATTCAACCTACTGTAATACTAATAGTAAAATTAATTAATACTGTATACTTATATACTGTTTTATTAATAGTAAAATTAATTAATTTAATAGCGATATCGAAAGACGTATGATGAATTTATATACTAAGCAATATAGTCTACGGTCTCCGCTCAGAATCATTTTTCTTATTGATGATTTATCATTTTTTTAAATTTAACACACATACATTAACTCAATGCTAAATTAAATAATTGTACAATCGACACCTATAACTGTACAGTAGAGCGGTTCCCCCTTTTTTTTATTCTACATAGATGATAGGTACCAAACATTGTGATTGAAAAAATAAATAAGTATAGGTTTTGTTTTTTATTTTAAGTTAGAAAATTAACTTATTTTTTTTGACGTACTGTAATAATTATTGTATTATATTCATAATAATATACGAAATCAAATCAAAATTTTTAAACCTTAGATAATAATTTATAAGTATGGTTGATGGCTAAAAACACTATTAGACGTGTATTTACCTATAATAGGTGCCTATATCATATTAATTTCTGTTATATCATACTGTAATTGTACTGTTTAATAATTTAATATTGAAAGCATAGAAATTAATTTCTCCTATGAATAATGTAAAATATATTGTTTTTGGCTCTTCAGTCCATAATACAATGTTTAAATCGCACACATCGTAAATAGTGAGTTTATTATTAAGATATGAACTTACCAATAGGAGCTGTTCGTGCTCATGTATTTCTCCCAAACCCATTTTCGCAGTTGGTTTGATGGACAAATATTAATTGACGGAAAAGGTATACCTTGAATGGCTGATTCTGTATTTTCAATGAACATGATAGTAGGACTATCAATCCAAATATCAATCAAAACTCTTAGGGCGTTAAACGTTATTGATATCATGCAAAGAAACGTCAGAATCCAAAACAATCTAAAATTATTTTTGTTATTTTTCATAATATTATAAACACAGCTTCCATTATTATATAAGCCGAGTTAACAATTTATTTGTTTATTTATCATATTCTCTCCACATTTGACTGTCATTCTTATTACAGAAAATACACTTAAGTATATATACAAGTGATTCTCTGTCGGAGTTCCTCAAAATTAATGAATTATTATTATAATTTGATGTTTGGTTTTGGTATGTTTTGAAAAGAAATAAAACATCAACATTTTTCAATAGATTTTGAATTTATGTCACAAACAAAATCATAAGTTGGTTTCCAAAAACTATTAATTGGACGTTGAATTTTGTTTATTGCTATCAGTACATATACATCTTGTGATATTACAACATATTATCTATGTTTATTTCTAAACATTATATCGACAAGACTGAAAACATGTAGATTTTGATTCCCTTGCAGAAAGTAACATAGATAATAATATGTTTTAATATGGATAACACAAAAAATGTATATTTATTTATGATAGTAGAACAAAATTATAAAAACAGGATTTAATGAGAACAATTTCATCATTCATTTGTACATGTCAAAATGAATTTTTTTTATTACAATGCTTAAATTGAAAACATTGAAAAATTAAGTATTCAAGTCGAAAAAAATCTTTTCGAGAAAATATCGTTGGGTTATCGTTTCGTGATGAACTTCCTACTTTTACAAAATACAAATGTAAACACCAAATTTGAGATTATTTTCATACCATACAACCGAAAATATATAAAACTTTATTTTCTTTAACAATAAATCATAAGATTATAACAATGAAAGTGAAAAAAAAAAGTTGTTGTTGTGTTCTCAAGTTTGATTTAAAACAGTTAAAAGTGATATATTGAAATAATTTTTTTATAAACATAGAAGTATCTCGCACTCTCGTGTAATTTCCTTACAATTTATGTACTGAAAATAACCATACTGATTAGTACCTATAATTAAGTAATTTCAGAACAAACATCACATTTTATTCGATTACTAAACTTATATACTAAACTTACTTTTCTACGGGCGATCTGTCCTTCATCACAAAATACTTCATACAATGTGAAGTCGTTTTTTCACAATAATCTTTACACCAACTATTTTTAGTCATTTTTAATATTTTAAAACTATGACAATCTGGTGTTTTATATAAACAGATGTATATTTATTAAATTTATTACTGAAACATATTCAAAAGACTAACACTTCTGTTTTTTTAAATGTGTATGAATCGCAATGTTTTAAAGATAATAGAAGTAGGTACTATTTGTTTTTTGGAAGGTTGACAGTTCACTAGTATAATGATGATAAATATTGAAGTAGAGCATTTGTGATATTTAATTGCGATAACCAGACAATTATATAGATAAAAATAAATAAAACGCAATGTTTTTAAGTGGACTCTGGAGAATTAATACATAATAATTATTATTTTTTTTTTTATATAACTGTGAATATTATATTATAAGCTGAAAAATTCACTAATCCGAAATAGTCACGTAACGTACAACTCTAAACATATTATATGTAAAAATACGTTTCAGTTATAATTTTAAGTGAGGCCATTAAACGGTACTGTATTGCTTTAGTATTTATTATTTATAATATGAGATAAAAATATTAAATACATTCTTTTTCGTAAATATAAATAGGTAGATACTATAACGTATTTTAGCTAATTTATCTAAGTCAATATCATGACATTCAAATTTCTATATTCAAACTATTCGATATCAACTTTTTTTTTTTAAACTTTATTTATAAAACATGATAACTGCTAATATACTTAGTGACTAGGACATACTTGAAAAAAGCAGCGACCCAATGGTGACACTTCGATCTCATTATCTCAACTTAAATAATAAGTTTAATTAAACGGACAAGATACGTTACTTGATGAAAAGGTTAGGTTTATTTTTGATTTGAAACACTAAGTTTATATTAAACAATAATCGCCAAGTAAAGAAAACTTTTAATGAAAAAAAGTTGTCGTTCTCGAGATGTAATACTTATTACTTCGTGTAAATGATTGTGCAAACAAGAGTAGGTACTTATGCGTTTATATTATACTCTCATCACACGTAATGTGACATTATAATGTTAATTTGGACTTAAATTAAATAGAACAGATATTTACCATATTACTTAACGTTACGCTACTTAATACTTAAGAGAAAATGTTTGATTAAGAAAATAATTATTATGACAAAATGCTGTTTTTTCCTTGGCGTAATAAATAAAAAATAAATTGTTTGAGTTTATTTGTTATATTAGGTTATAGGTATAAGGTTGTAGATAGATATAATAGCTAAAAATTATTTTCGCCATGAGCCTCGTAAATTTTAAGGACTGCCCTGGGGCGCGTGTCAATAAAGGAGTGTATGTTTACGTAATATGATATGAGGGACTGTGGATATAGTATAGATATTATATGTTCACGCGTCTGGGCGTCATCGATGGCTGTTAAATATAGTTATATCTTTTTCGGTTTTTATTTAAATGTCTCAATGTAAAATTATTCTACTACTGTATTGTACATATATATATATATATATTGTTCACTTACCTTGTTTGAATTGGACTTTAGTCTCCAGGTGTGAACATGTGACTTTGCGAGGTCGGGAACGATGCTCGATAACTGATTACAGGTTTTTATTTATTATTCTACTAAACTGGGGATACTTAGAAATATCCATGGGCTGAGTTATTAAATATCATTGTGCAATATCATTAGTGTTTATGACATGCAGTATTTTATACGTTTAACTATTCTAAATACTCAAAATCTATTAATGAAGAAGAACGCTAATGCTAAGCTTCTCTTGACGGATTGCAAAAACTCCTCGGAGTCCAAACGAAATTCAAGAGTTCATTCGCATTAAAGGCGTGTTAAGAATTTTAGAACTTAGGGCACATTTTGAAAGCTCTTAAATTGGAGTCCAATTGTAATTCCAAAGTTTCGTAAAATATACCTTCTAACTACTTGAATGACTAATATTACGATAGTAAAATAATTTTATAACTAGTTAGATTGATTAAAATATAATACTATAATATATATAGGTTAATCACTTAAATCGAATTTACTTAATTCTAATTAAACTATTTATATTACGTATATTGATAGGTGGGCTCGATAGTGAGGAAATAAAGTAACAAGTGGTTTATTGTAAAATATACAATACAGTAAGCCCTGATATGATCCAAATGTGTGGATGAGTCATGAGTGTGTATGGTGTTCGTTAGAATGGTAAAAATATATCGAAGTGCATACTGGCGTGGACGTTGTGTCTTGAGGTTTTTTACGAAGAGACTTGATGGAGTGTTGTTTTATAACAGCCCTTATACATGGTTAAATAAGTAGTATCCCTTCTACTATTGATGACTGATGAGCAGTGTTGTGCATTATCTAGATAAAATTATTTATCTTTTTATCTTATCTATTTAAATAAAATGGTTATCTGAGATAAATTATCTGGATCATTTTTTTTTTTGTGAGAAGTTAATTTTTTAAGTTCGTTATTACTTTTTTATTCGATTTAACGTTCTAGTTCTATTTGTAAATATCTACACGTTCTATGTACCGCGCGTTACCCGTATTGGGACCACTCCCACAACTATGTCGTTCAAATTTATATTAATTTATCAATAATTAATAATCATAATAATATTGTGGCAACAGAAACTGTGACCCGTGTGGTTTTCCTTGGAAATGGGTTATATTATATTGTCATTATCAACGAAAATCTAGACGGTACCAATAATGCATATCTATACGACTATACATTGACTTGTCAAACATATTTTATTTTTATAATTTAATTATAAGAAAAATTGATTAGTTCCATGTACCTACTTGAAAATTGTTTATCGTTGTCGACGATCGATGACGTTACGAAATATCTATAGCTATGGCCTATGGCCTATAAGTTATAACATTATAATGTGTGGCCCTTAAAGTTTACAAAATTATATAAAAATAAAGTAAATAAAATTAATTATCGGGCCCCAATAATTCTGCGGGTTGGCACTGCGATATATCGTCATTCGTCAATTAACTAGCCAGAACGTTCCATTAATAACAATATATTATTATAAACTTAGATTATCATGATTAAAGTAATAAATAATAATACCAATCACTACAGACTACTGAGAATAGCAGACAGACAGTTATTACTAATTAGTGAACATGTTTTTATATATTTAGCTATATTAATGAATGTTTGCTATGAATTAAATAAAAATATTAAAATGTTGGTGACAATAATTTGTGTAAATTTTTGCCATGTTAAATATAGGTGTATTTAATATGTATGTATAATCAGTGCTTGAATTGGGAAAAAAACAGAAAGAGTGTAACCAAAATATGAGTACCTTAAAATGTAAATAAATTGTTGATTAGGATATAATTAGAGGGGGTACGCTAAAATATTTTTTAAAAAGAAGAGGTCCCCCTCGATTTAAGCACTGTGTATAATTAATAATTATATAGTAATAAGTGAATAACTATATTATTTGCAATGTTAACTATTTAAATAATTATAATTTTAATTCAATAATAGTTTAGTTATCATTTTAAATTTTAATATAAGGTATTTTAAACCTGATTAAAAATGCAATATCTTAAAAAATAATATACCTAATGTTTTTGTTAAAAAATTATAGTTGGATACTAAGCAAAAAAAAGTAAATTTTACTTACAATGTGCTCCAAATTATTAAAATAAATAAAGATTATTTTATTTATAATAAAATTGCAATTTTACAAATGCAAGCTATAATTTGTGTAAAATATTTTAAAGAAATCATATATTTTTTTATCTAGATAAATGTAGTTATCTATTATCTATTATCTAGATAAATATTTTGATTTTTATCTATTATCTTATCTAGATAAATTTTCAATGAATTATCTGTTATCTTATCTAGATAATTTTTTGGTTATCTATGTACAACACTGCTGATGAGTATCGGTCTTGAGAAACGTTTAGTCCGTGTATTATGTTATGAGTTTTTTGGAACATAGTTCAGGACCGTAAAATGTTTGTAAAATGTTTGATCGAAAGGGAAGAATCGAATATTTATGTATGCATAATATGTCTTAATGTGTTTTTGTGTGTTGCATGTGTCATTCGATATTCCATACGCCACACGGTCACGCCAAATTTAGCTACCAATTATTTTGTTTATTAATTTTAATTATTGAAATAGCCTATATTTTATAAATGTACTAGCTGATCCCGTGCACTTCGTTGCCTATTTAAACAAATTAATAATGCCAAATCTATATGAATAATATATTTTATTTTATAATATAACGGTTAAAATATGCTAAGTAATATCGTTACAACAATATTCAATTTATTTTTGGTCATTATGTATTTTTATTCGTTTTATCGAGAAAAGTCTGATCCGTCTCATTCTGTCCCGCCCAGCGCTGCCTGAGGCAAATATTAAGTTAAGATTAACATCAAGTGATTTACATGCATCCAAACCACCAAGGTGGATCACTGAATCATGGTCGATCACCACTGAATTGGATCGCGGAAATATGTGATATATTAAAACCTTCCCCGAATCTAGACCTATTGATTAGTGAAAACTGTACTAAAATCCGTTGGGTACTTTTTGAGTTATGCGCATACATACAAAAAGGGGGTTCTCTTGTATATAGTATACAGATACAGATACCTACAGATGTAAATATATTGTATTACGATATTACAGTGAATGAAAATGATTTTAACTGATAATCACCAATTATTAATCGTTGCAAATAGTAGGTTGTAAGTAAGTCGAAGTGGCTTGGCGTGGCGCGTTGGCTGCTACCAGTCGCGGAATGCGACTGGGAGTAAGCAACGGCCACAGCTACTAGCTCTCGGATGGGTGACCATCCGAGTTCATAGTAGTTGAACCTTGCCACACTACACGTGTTTGCTACCTACTGTAACGACCGTAAAAAAACAATCGTAAAAACAACCAACCGTACCAACCCTTCTCCTACCTTACAGTTCAAGGCTATAATGACCTCGTTTTCGAAGCCTCAACCCTAAAAAAAAAAAAAAAAAGTAAGTCGAAGGAGAATGAAGAAATCTTATTCTTGGTGCCTGTAATAGAAATAAACTGTATCATACAAAAGTACTTTTCTTCTTTTCTTGCAATGCTATACATAATAATATGCATCTAATCAGAGATGTATTTACGATTTTGGCACCTTAAATACACACATTTTAGAGCCATTATTTTCTCAAAGTTTTGTTTCACTCGCAGGCTAAAAACGATACCCAAAATGATTATTTTTTTCCTTATTGCACTTATGTTTCCACTAGTTTATAGAACACTTTTACTTTGCAATTCTGTTTATTCCTAATATTAGGGATACATACATTTTTATACTTAAACCCGGCAACGAATGGTAATTCAGGATTGTCAGTGGATTGCCATTGGTTACATATTATTATATGGCTATTACGATAAGTAGAATTTTTAAAAGTATATTTATAAAATAAACAAATATTTGGCACGGGCAACGCTGGGCGAGACAGTGAGTATTTTATATAGGATATAAAGGATGTATAAGAAAAGAAAAAATAACAAGATTAGTAAATGATGTAATTAGTAATATATTATTAAATTGTATGATAAGCCTTCTGTAGAGCCTATTTATATTTGAGAGAACTGGTTATTTCTGATTCAATACTCAGAGAATTTATGATCAGGTTTTTTTTTACTTATCAGTTATCACTAATATAATTTCTCAATAAATCCAATAAAATAAAAAAATTAAGTATTTAATTTTATCATAACTTTACTTTTAAACAATTTGACCTCTAGCGACGGCGCCCCTTTAAGGGACTCCAAAATTGACGCCCTGAGGCAATTTCCCCCGTCCCCCCCATCCCTAAATACGATACTGCCACTAATATAAACTAAATTAGTAAATATTTTCGAACGTTTTTTCAAGTTATTTTGGATACTAATGCACAATTTTAATTTTGAGGCAGGGTGTTGTAAAAAATATGTCTAAAGAATAACAGACTGTACCTACACACGTTTTGACATAAATAAAAAATATGGGATCTCCATTTCCTATATTGTATGCTGTATGCCTTTATGTATAATGTATTACAGTATAACCTAATTAAAGTTAAAAACTATATATATAAGAAATAAGAAATATCAACAAATGGTTGCACATTTTTCAGAAAATTGGATCTTGTTTGTACCCTGGAGGGGGTTCCAAAGATAGACATTTAACAGTACTTTACGACAAAATAGGAAAAAACAATATAAAATAATATTTAAGCAAAACCAGATTTCGGTATCAATACCATTGATTTTGTTGTAACTCAAAAACAAATATCCTCAGAGACTTGATATTTCAGTAAATATTTATATTAGAATTTTCTAGACATGATAAAACTTAGTTATGAAAACTTTTTAGTAAATGTTTTAACGTACTGCTTATGTATGGCACAATATTTTAGTATGTGAGTAAAAAGTTTGAAAGTGTTGCACGCAAGTTTTTTTTACAGCAATTAAAATATAATATCACAACTACATTGTCACATTTTTTTAATGTTAGTATTTCAAATTTGTTGACGAATTTTTGTCAATAATATAAATAATAGGTAATTTAATGCCCGGTAAGAATCGATTTTCTTCATATATATGATATATTATTGAATTCAAAACTAACACATCCTTTAGAGAGGTCAACTTAATTAATGTCAGAATTGTATTGATAAATATTTTGTTTTGAATTTTTAATATCATTATTTTTTTTTTTTTTTACGTCGAAATGACGAAGTTTATTAAGCCACATCCATTACGTCCTAGATTGCAAAAAAATAAATCGAATGCAACAATAGTCAATAAATAAATAAATTTTAAATGTATTCTAAACATTTCATAGTGCAGCAGAAATAATGCAATTTTATTGGTAGATTGAATAATTAATATTAACGTATGGTAATCTAAAAGTATAATTTTTAAGTTTATTACAAAACAATTTCTGAGGAAATTATAGAAAATATTATTAAGTACCCAGAAAACCTCCAAAAAATATGTATATACTGGAATTATTATAGTTTTTATAGAAATAATGGTTTTTTAGTATTTACTTTGAATAATAGATTTTTAAATTGACAAATTTATTCATTTATTAATTCTTATCAATTTTAGATCAAACATGTTGAAGGGATTCTTCTCTAATTAATTTTTCTAATTTTTCCTCCCTATAGCAAAACAAAAAACATAATTTTTAAACAGTGAAGTTGATTGTTTTAATAAACACATAAAACATAAAAATAACTTTATTTTTCTAAAGATAATCTAAACAATTCTGGAGACTCATCAACTTTTAGCGCTTTTTATGTTGAATAATTGAATCTATAAATACGGGTAAGCTTAATTAATATCATAGAATGTTGGATAGTTGGCATAACATAATAATATGTTATCATATTACTTTTCAATTACTCTCAAAATACTTTTAGTTGTTAAAACCATTAACTTAGTAGGTATAATATGTATACAGCTATTAAACTATAATCTGTATTGATCAGAAAAATGTCAGCTCTATTCCTGGTTTTGGTTTTGGTTTTAGTTAATAATCACTGAAACAAATGTACAAATGACAGTATCATAACATTACAGACGACCATTACAATTGATAAATACAATAAGCTTACAACATCTATTCAACTATAATCTTATGGTCACAGTTATTTCCGTATATTTATATTATATTAGCATTACTATAAGATAATTTTGTGCATATTATGTATTGCATATTATTATATTAATATATTATTAACTAAGTAAATGTTTTCAGTTGATAACATTTACAGTCTTAACGTTTTTACATTATGATTATTATTATTACATTATTTAGTAATAGCTGTTATGAATATTTTCATTAATCATTGTTTAAAATATAAATAAACATTAGTTCTTTAAAAATAAATATAGTTTTACTTATAGTGAGCATAATGAGTAAAAATTATACATATTAGGTTTATAAATATTTAAATGCAAATCAATAATTTATAAATGTTTAAATATTTTCAAAATTTTAACTAGTTTATGCGTTTATATACAGTGCTCATAACAAAAATATGGACTAATGAGTAATGAGGTTAGTGGTTGGGTAATGAAAATATGTTTGATAGACTTAAAAACTTTTTATACGATCGTGTAATGGTATATCTTAGATATTTGTACAATAGAATAAGGATTTCAGTTATGTTAATGAAAATATTATTTGTTGGTATATCTTAAACTTAAACACTCAAAGACATTTTCAAATGCAATGTTTTTGTCTAAAACTAATTCAACCTATACTGTATTGATGAAATAAATTACTTTAATTGCAATGATATAATAAAACATACTTGATGATATAGGTCTCTGCTCAGAATCATTTTTCGTATGCAATGATTTGTCATTGAATTTAAATTAATCACATCAATTACAGTGACCTACTTCACGCATACTGTACAGCTGAGTAGTGCCCACTTTAGCACCTTTTTTACAATTGAGAATATATTGTATGAATTGATAACTACAGAAAGTGGTCGATTTAAACTTTATATATACCTACCTACAAGAAATATTTTTAAATATTATTTACGATAAAAATGATTGTTAGTTTGTTATATGATTGAACTTGGCTATTGGACTAAAATTAATTAGGTACCATCAGACTAACCCTGCAGTGATTATATTACAAATATAAGTACCAGTATATTATTTTTAAATTTTTTTAAAATTTTTTTAATAATAATATGTTTAAAATCTGTATTTACATGTTATACAATATGGAAATTGTATGACATTGATTGGCTGGAAGGGGAAGTCGCTCATTGGCGGTGCCCTGACGAGTTATTTAAGGAGAGAATAGGTCCCTACACCAGTTCCTTTTATGGCGCCTGGATGGGTTTCCTGGCATTTGGTTTAATGAAAGATGAGTGATAATGGGATTTGAATGAGTGCTGAAAGTTTTGTGTGTTTTTTTTGTAGGTGAGTTTAGCAAGTTTATTTATAGTTGGCATACAAATATATTTATGTAATGAATCATTAGTGATGTACCAGGGAGCACCTGATATTAATCGTAGGCATATGGACTGAAAAACCTGTATTGTTTTGGTATTTGAAAGTTTAGCTGAGCCCAAATTAATTTTACTACAATATACATAATCTAATATTGTACATAATGTTATTATTTCTAACATTTAATTTATACCTGCGTTCTGCATACATAAAAACTTTATTTTAAATAATGATTTACAAGTACCTTATTTAGCGTTTTATTTAAAGATTATATTTTAAATGTGCAGATCATGATCGTGTCTTTTAAAAAAAAATTAACATCAACGATTTTATTTTCTACGCATTGGACGTGAACTAAATTAATTATCAAGTGAACTTTCTGAACACTGACTTTATTGGCACGTATAACACGGAGAGTTAAAATAATAATAGAGCATTTTCGAATTTTGACATTATAAACCTTTAGTAGGCAAACCGCGACAGTAGGTTTGTCGACAAGGGATGATGAAAGGGCAGAAACCACTGGATAAGGATAAGGAGACGGAGCGGAAGATAGTAAGGAGGAAAAACAGAAGGAGGCCGTCTGGCTATAGAGGGCGTGCGCGAAGCTGGTCCGTCCAGCGCGTCGTGCACCATCGTCAGTCATATCGTTGTCGCACGTTTTCGAAGTTCAATATTAAGACGGCGCTATCCGTGACCGATCATTCCACACAGACGACCGACCACGACGCGCCACATTTACCGTAGCTTGGCGTCCGTGAACACGTTCGCGATCTCGAAAATCTATCATGTCGTGTTTTCGCGGTGAACCGTTGTTTTTGCGATTGTCTTGAATTTCAGATCGGATTCCTTTATCGGCTAAGAACAGTTCGTCAGTCGTTTTTGAAATGGTTAGTAAATCACCGCTGATATTTAAATACTATATATAGTACCTACAGTCATGGGACTTGAATATGTTTAAGAGTGTTATATTTTTCTCGTGAGATTCGCACATAATTATTAACTTGAGTATAACATGTGACGTAACACCCCCCCCCCAACAAACCACTTGAAGATTTCTTTGTGTTGTGCCCCGCCGTGACCCGTCATATAAATGCATTGTACGCAAGGTAGGCCTAAATGAATAAATATTAAAATATACGATGAAATTTAGATTTTTCACCAGGTTGTATCTTAAAGTAACTCTTATAAGTTGTGCAAACTATAATTATCTCAACACAGTCATGCTTCAAATAATAAAAAACTTTTAGTAGGATTTTACCAATAAAAATCTTTTTTTTACTTTTAATACCTACCTAAAAAATTTCAATACTATTTTGCATATAAAACAAAATAAAATTTGATTAATATTTTTTATTTTCTCGGTAGTATATTAATGGTGAAAAAAAATATAAACTTTTAGCTATTTTTTTTTTTAATTTACGGAATAAGTAATTATAACATTTTTTTCTCTCATTACGTTGTTGTTGATACAATGTATCAACTTTCGAAATAAATGTTTTTGAATATTATGTGGACTTGGTCTCATATTAATAGTATCTACTTTTAGAATTGTATACACTCACAAATTATTTATTAATTATAATTAGGGCTAGGAAAATGAAGCACTAAAAACCTTCAATAAAGGAATTAAAAAATTGCCAATAATGCTACAAAAAAAAGCATTTTAACCAGGAAAATGCAACTAAAAAAGACTTGAACATTTTCAAGTTTAGCTGAAAAATATTTTTAATATCAAAAAATAATTTATTAAACACATTTTTATATGTTCACAAAAATTAATTCTTAGAACAACTAAGCGCAATTTATAAATATTGAAAAAAATTAACTAAAAACTGTTATTTTAGGTACCTGTTTATTCTATAAATATTCAATAAGACAATAATAAGATATTTTAATATCTTACAATCATATATCGACAATACTCCGTACACTAGCACTCGAATATAAGCCCTCATAGAAATTCCTATAATTAGTAAATGCTAAATAATATTATTGTAAATTTAGACATAGTAAACACTAAACAAGTCAATAAATATCGTTCTCATTGTGTCTGGACTCCTCTACTCACCACTCGGTAATCATTTTGACAAAATCTAAGAATCTATTTTCAGAAATATTTTCCGATAAGGCGATAATATTTCACTGCGAAATTACGAAGTATATACAATTAAGTATATATACAAATTACACAATTAAAATTAATTAATAATTAATAATTTAGAAAAATATGTACGTAAATGTTCTAAAAATGTTAAATATGCGTATAATTAACAAAAACTAATTAAAAAGCTAATAAATTGACAAAAAAGTACCGAAAAAGCATTTATTTACAAATATTATAAGAAAAAGCAAAAAAAGCAAAAACAAAATTGCATATTTGAACTCTGTGATGAATGAATCGAATTTTGTTTTTGATTAGCTATGTCCTGGAGTACTATGAAAGAAAATGCAAATGCTACAAAATCCTAGCCCTAATTATAATTATTTAAATATCTCGAGAAAGATAATCTAAAAATAGATGAGATAATTTATACACCTAATTTCTCTTTAAGTTTTTTCGTGTTGATGCATATTAAAAATGCAATCAAATACCCAGTTTTAAATTAAAATTCACCCTTTAACAAAAAAATAAATATACCTACCTACACACAAAAACCTGTAAATAAATCATGTGGAGCCTGTGTTTGTATTTAATCTATGCGTTTAGTAAACTGCTGTTGAGCTGCGCATACTGAAATATTGTAAAATATATTTTAACATTTGCAATATAACTGTAGATCAAAAGTCATCTGAATTGATGATTAATCAAGCAAACTGTGTTCTAACGACTCTCCTGTCTATTCAACCTTGTATTCTAACCTCTGAAATGTATAATATACTATTATATGAACTAATATCCAAAAGCATTAAATAAGTATTGTTGAAACAATATTTATAAAAACAGGATAATTGGTATAGATTGCGTCTTCCTTCGCTCACTTTGACATAATTTATGACACAATACGTGTTGTGCATTATTTGGATAATTCATCTAAATAAAAAATAAAGTTCAGTACCTATCTAAAATTTAGAATTTTGTTTTCATATAAAAATTGTATTTTTGTAGGAAGGTGTTAGTTTTTCAAAGCTATTGTCTATTATAATTTACTAGCTGAATTACCCGGCTTCGCCCGTGCGTAGTTTTTGCTTTCTCAAAATGAAATAATTGTTAAATCAACACACATTGTTGTGTTTTAAAGAAGAAAATAATTTATTTTACTTAATGCAATCAAGTGCTAAATAATAATAGTAGCTGCAAATTGTAAATAAAACAAAAAAAAAAAAAATATTTACAAATGATTCTATACTCAATTTCTCAATTCTAATATGGCTTACTAACTCTTAACTAATAAAAATGTTATATTTTAGTTTGTAGTTTGAAATTTCTTATTCCTACGTCATAAATATGGCGGTTGCAGTCGTGCTATGATACGTACGACCGTCAATAGTTAACTGACGTCGTAGTGTGAGTGTCGTGTCGAAACAATTATTCATCTCCACCCGCCGATAAGATACACCCACAAAAAAAAGGTCAGAGTCCAGGTAGACGGAAATCCTCGGACCGCGCCGTACCGTATTTCCCGTTATCGGCCGACTGCTATTGTTATTATTATATGAATATAGATATACAAATTACACTTAAAAATTTATTTTTGCCAATTTCAACCCTTTAAAATTAAAATTTTGAAAATCGGACGACGTGGTGACACTCAGGAAGGTATTTGGAACAACTCTGTGACAAAAAATTGGAAAAAGGTTAAATAGCGTCGTCACAAAATCGGTACATAAAAAAGGACTGTTCTTTTATATATATATATAAGGATAACCCAGGCACGGATTGGGCCGGCGGGACACCGGGAGTTTTCCCGGTGGGCCGGTCCTCCTATAGCGTGCCTTTTTTTCTTCAGAATAACAGATTTTAATTATAAATTTAAACCATACTGTATGGACGGTATTTTTATCATATTTTATTAATATTGCATGATTTTATCAATTGTAACTTGTAAACACGGGAACAGTTTGATCCACGGCTATATTATTTTCATAAAGGGCCGACATAGGTACTGCAGATTTCCCGGGCCGAATTTATATCCCAATCCGTCCCTGGGATAACCTATTTTATATTTATATGATTTGATTTTTATGTTGATTTATTACTAGTGTCTTACTGTAGCTGTTTAGTAGTAAACTGTTCATTCTCTGTATACACCAAGAGTAATCGTGTTTACGTATTTACGAATGTAAACATTTAAACATAATATATATATAATTATTATATTTATAGGAATAATGATATTTTACAAGAGCAAGTTTTAAATCATCTGTTTTTTAAATAAGCACATTTAGTTATCGTTTACCTATTTATCTAGATAATTTTTTAGTTATCTTTGTTAAAGATAAAACACTGAGTTAACACTGATAAGCATAGTACTATAATTTTAAATTAAATTAAAATCAATGGAAAATTCTGCATTCAGAGGGATTTTAAGACTGAGATCGTAGCATTAAAATTTACTAAATAAATAGGCGTTTCTAGAGCTTTTTATTAAGTTTTAAGTGTGATGAATATTTTTCAAAATTTATTGAATTGGTAGGTATGTTAATAATCTTATTGTAAATTATGTAGGACATGTAATTTTATTTCAAAACTCTACAAGTCTAATTATGATAGTAAATAATATAATTTATAAATTTATAAAAAAAATATCTTTTCAAGTAATTAAACAATTTTGAAATAATTATTATAATTTAAAAAAGCTTTTGAAATGAAAACAATCGACATTTTCAAAAAAAAATGTTTTGAGCCAATATTTTTTTGCCCAACTATTAATTATTTTTACTGTAATTAATCTACTCTTCTTAAGAATAATTTTGTCTTTTAAATCTTAACGACCCCTCTCCGAAATGTAATTTTCTGCTCAACTGTCACCTCCTCACGTATTTCTGTAAAAATAATTTAAATCATACATTCACCGTATTTTGATGATATTTTAATTTTGTTTCTTTTAAATTTATTTTATTTGTATGTATCATTATTGTTTTGCGTATTTTTTCATTTACTTACGTCTTACTGCATTAGTTATTTAGTATGGTATAGACTTATTCATTTTCTTGCATTATAATTGTTCTGATATTCAACTTAAATATTAAAATTAATTCAATATATATTCAAAAAATAAACTTTTCAAAAACATAACTGAAAAGGATCAACAAGTGATTATAGGTGCTAATATTTTTCATAAGACACATCACACGTGTTGCGTGTTAACATAATCAATTCACTCAGATCCTTTTTTTGTTCTTACCTTGAAGACATTTGGCATCATATTTCAATATTTGTGTCGTGTTGCTACAGGCTTGTCTTTAACTTAATAATAATAAACAAATATACATAATTACAAACTCAAATAATAATATAGGTATACACTATACATATTAAACCTACTTATAGGCATATTATTTTAACAGTTCTACCCTTCTTTGTATATATCTTATAAAAATATGAAGCTTGTTGTTTTATATTTAATTTTCCTAGAACCCTTTCACAAGTCTCGCAAATGAATTAAAATTGTTTGGTTATTTTAATGAATTTTAAATGACATGTTTCATTACAATTATATAATTTAAATTTAATCAATTAAATATAATGTTTTCGAATTTAATTAAAACTACAAAGCGTTTTTCTTTTTAAGCATTACCAGGCACTAGTATTTATACGTACCCGTACAAAACAAATCAAAATTATAATATATAACAATATCACCGGGTATGGTACAATATTATGATTATATAACAGTTTGGAAATGTAACAAACAACCACTAATGTAATTTTAAAAAAAATGTATTATCAAAATGCAATTTAATAAAATCAGGCCATAAAATAATTTTGGTTTATGCTCTTCGAATACAAACGAATCAAAATAATTAACACCAAACAAAATACAATTAAAAGAACAACAGAAAAATGAAATAATCCTAACTCTCTCAAACGAAGATATGAAGTTATTAAAAAATGTTCTTTAATGTTACCGCAGCAACATATTGAAATATATCTCTAACAGCAAGCGCTTATTCAGTTTTTAAAAATGAAGCAGAATATTATATTAAATTGTTAGTAGGTACATGTTTTTTAAACCTATATAATAAAATAATCTCTCAAGGTCAACTATACGACTCGACGATGTTTTTATTATTTTACACTTATAATAATCTATTAATAAAGAGATATGTCGTTAAATAGAGCAAAATATAATATATTATATTACTTATATTTAAGTTAAGATAGAATGTTTGTATGTATAGCTTCTATTATACCTTCTACTTTCTATGTTTAAACAAAGTAAACAAGTAATTTTACTAGGTACAAGGTACTTCACATATTATTAATGATAATTACAAAATATTGTACCTACATAATATTATTTTATAGTAAAATTGATTATCGTTTTGTTCAACTTATAAATTTATAATGCGTTTACATTTTTTTGCAATGTCATTATTTTACCATTTCATCAGATTGTATGTACTGTATCATTAATGATTTTACAAATTAATAGCCATACGCGACCACTTTACATTATTTAATTCATATTATACCGTGTACCATAAATATGCACATTCCAAATGAACATAAATACGTACAATAAACATGATATACGCATACCAATATCCATATTTCAGTTTCGTAATAATCAACTATTATGTTATTAGTTTATTACTTATTAAACGTTACCTAAAATAATGTTTAAGGTAATCGCAAAAATGACTTACTTGTCAACAAAGGGTTTCATCGATATGAATTAAGTTGTTAAGTAATTCACTGGAAATTTGTTTAATCCTTTTTATACCTAAAAATCTCCCAAAAACAATAGGTCGTATATAGGAACCTAATATTAATTTGTGATATATAAAGAGATATTATGAAAATATTAAATATATTATACTTTTAAAACTGGAAGAACTTTAAAAACTAGTCGTAAAAATGTAATCTATTTTTTTTAGGTTTTTTTTTAAAAATAACAATTCATATTTTTAGTTTAAACTTAAAACATAATTTTATAAAATGTTTATGTGTACAATTATTACTAAAGAATATCATTTTTATTTCTAAGCATTTAATCATTTAGATGAGCTATTCTTATTCGTAAGATAACCCTAGACTCAGCTAATGACAGATTGTCATTAAAATGTGAAAAAAATGTTATTTCACAAAAAAATGTATAAAGTTGTAAGTTGTAACTTAATTTTTATTTTAGTACTTTAAATCGTATAAAGAACTTTTTCTAAAAAAGTTTACTCATATGAATACTAATAATTGTTGTGTTCGTGCGTTAAATGAGACAGCATGTATAGTAGGTATGCATTTATGTGCAATACGTTTATACCAATAGACCAAAAGGTGCACATGTTCCGTATCGATTGCAAGTGACCTGCGGGTATTACTGGTTTCGTCATCATCCCGATTTAAGGAACTCCTTGCTGTGTACAAACATCAATAACATAAACAAAACTAAATTATATGTGTCTAAGCGGTTTAAATGTACCTTCCTAGCTTTACCGATCCAATATTTATTGAACATTAAATTACTGATGCAACTAATTGCACTGCCTATAATAATGTTCTAATGGGTTGTAAAGATAAATATATATTAGACAAGTGATAAGTATAGATGTACAGATATTGAAATTTCAAGGTTATTGAAGTTAGAGAATGGAAAATAATAATATAATAATTATGATAAAAAAACATTTTAGATATAATTAAAGTATAAAATAATGTACGTTATTAAGTACTAATTATCTTATAGATATTTTAAAAACAGTAAATTATAAGTAAAAAAGGTGAGCAAGTGGGTACCGCTCTGCTATACAGTAGGTGTCGAATGGATAACTGTAATGGATATCTTAAATTTGAATTCAATGATATAAAAGCATTGTATACGGAAAACGATTCTGAGCAAAGACAGTCTGTCCTCCTACATTACTAAGTATATTTTATGATATTATTAATATTAAAGTAATTCATTTTACTATTAATAATACAGTATGTTGAATTAATTTTCGCTGAAAATATTTTAAAATGTCATTGAGTGTATAAAATATAATGAGTCATTGAAATTATTAATGCAATTAATTATTACTTTAAAAGTTTCAAGCACCTACGAAAAATATCTTTAAATTACAACGAAATAACTAATATTGTTAGTAATCATAAATCTTCATTTATCTAATTTCATCAAAATTTGAACTTAAAATGTCTATAAAAGAAACCATGTTAATATATTTTGTAGATTTTACTTAAAATGTATATAAAAGAAACCATGTTAATATATTTTGTAGATTTTTTGGCTACACTATAAACTACTTACGAAAAACCTTGTTTTAAAATGTCAATCCTTCGCTATAAAAACTAAACATTTCGTACTTTTTATAAGAAAAGAAAAACAATTTGCAAATGTTCGATATTTTGATGAATTTTGGTCAAAATTTGAACTTTAAATGTTTATAAAAAATATTGTGTTTATATATTTTTAATATTTTAAAACTTCTATATTACAACTACTTATAAGAAGCCTTGTATTCATTTTTCAAGATTTTTGACCCTACCAAATTTTTTTTATCAATATTTAATATTTAAAGAAAACATTTTTGAAAAAACAAAAATGTCTTAGACTTACAATCAGCTCAAAAAGTGTCAAAATATTTTTGAACATTTTTTGGTGGAGGGTTCTGGATGATTTCTCTCATCTTGTGCTTCATGTTTTATTTTATGTATATAGTGTTATGTCTGTCTACTATTTTACTTATTGTGTCATGTAATACATATTGTAAATTTTCTAATAAAAAAAAATATATATATATTTTTGGTGTATAGTAAAATGGTAATCTCAAAATTCGGTAAAAATTTCAAATTTCAACGGTTACGGAGTTTCCCGATTGCGGCCCGAATTTAGATAGTCATATTTTATCCCTAATATAAGTATCCAGATTTCGTCCAAAGACACATTGGTTCATACAATTTTCATTCAAACTTTTATTATAATATGATATATTGATATACATCAAATAAATGTCTCGTTTATGATTATTAAAAATAATATACCGACTTCTGAGACCTCTATAAGAAAATTAATAATTTCTGATTTTATTAACAACTATTTACTGTTTGATTACTAAATAATAAAGTACCTATTTAAAGGTACTTAGTATATGAAATTCAAATACTTTTATGTAAATACTTTAAAAGTTTAAAACAATTATTCGTTATTATAATACCAACTTCTGAGACCTACATAAGAAAATTAATAATTAATAATTTCTTACCTAGTAAAATAATTAAATTAATTTCTGATTTTATAAACAACTGTTTAATTACCAAATAATAAAGTTTTTCAAAATTATTACAAAACAAGTTTTATTTATTTTCATTTTTCAGTATAAAAAGTATTTAAATACATGGCAAGTATATTTTGTCTTTTAAATACTTTCTGAATGGATGTATTAATTGTATAATTGTATGTGCATTTAAGTATACATAATTTTAAAAGTATCTTTTACAAGACTGTATGCGTATAAGACGCAATCGGGATATTTATTTAGTTTTGATAATCACTTAAATAGTATTTCCTACCTAATATGTACGGGCCGCAATCGGGATAGGTAAAAAGGTAAAAAGGGTACTTTTGGCCGCAATCGGGCGACGCCCAACGGTTATTCCTTTTTAAATGATAAACAAAATAAGAAAATCGTTCTCTGAGGTTGGGGACATTAATTTTTGAGTGAATATCCAATGTCTAATTTCAAATGCTCAAAAAAAATAGTTTGACTTTCTGGTAAAAAACTTGTGGTTAAATTTTCAAACCTTAGATTTTATCAGAAAAAATTGTATGAATATCTAAATCAAAAAAAATTGCGAATTTTAGTATTTTGTCGAAATTCTAACTTTAGGTTAGGTTAGATTTCTTCCAAAATAGATGCCAATAAAGAAAGTTGAAGCACTTTAACTGCCCCAAAAAGTGTTGACAGACGCAAAAATATATTTTTTTTAAAAAAACACATTGTTGTAAAATCATCAATACATTTATCTCTCCGCTTAGAATCTAAAATATAATAATAATATAATATCATAAAATAAGAATTGTTTACAATGATTTTTATTTAATTAACAAAATGAAAAAAATGTATTGTGTAATAATACTCCTGATAAGGATCCTCCTGAGACTGAATTTCGAATACTGATGTCATATTTATCACTTGAAGCATGATATTTGTGAGTAGTTATGTTGAATTTGCATAAATACAATAATAATGTATATTACGAATCATTGCGCGATGCACTTATAATATACAATTTCGATTGGAGCTCGATCAAACTTTTGTTTCGATCAGCGGAATTTATATAGGGGTGGCCTAGTGGGCATCAACCCTTCCCCCAAAATTACAGTCAACTTGAATAATTATACAACAACTTGATAATTTAGCACTCTAGGTACTAGATCACTTACTAGTTGTTATCTATTGTAGTCCACCCCGAAAACTATTTCTATATACGCCAATGGTTTCAATATATATATAATAGTTCAATATCTACTCAGAACATATTTTGGAATATGATATACTGATATGTCATCTGGTTTTATTTTCAAATTAAAAGTAGTAATTATAAAGATATATTTTTTTCATTTCAAATAATGGTACATTGTAATTACGTTTGTATCGCATTTTTTTCAATTATTTTTGCGATCAATATCAGCCCAAACTATACCTACATATTTACCACCCACTAAGATTTTCCCTGAACTCGTCAAACTACAGGTCAATTCTAACATGGACGTCTGATTGTCTAGTTAGATTATAAATATAACAAGGTAAAATATACGTAAAAATACAATTCTCATGAACATTTTTTTTATACTTTTGTTTCTAAAAAATTCAATACAGATATATTTTATTTCTACTTTCGAAACGTTTTAACATCCTATATACAAGTTAATCGTCTAGATAAGCTATACCAGCATTTATTTGTTAATATTGTATATAAATAATTAAAATACACGACAATCTTAGTGAAATCGACGTAGTAGCGAGCCTTCAAACTATGTTTGATGTTTTAACAAGTAAAAAAAGTTGTATGTAGACAATTATATTGGTACTTATCGGTATTAAAGTTTAGTTTAGGTTGGTACTTATTATAATATTATGTTATAAACAAACCTTTTACCTAATATGTATAGTTTTTCAATTTTAGATTATTCAGTAAATACGAGTAGACGGATAAAGTAATATTCACTATTGTATTGTGTTAGTATGAGAATCATATTACAATGAAATATAATAAATAAACAAATTGAACAATAATATTGTTAGAGACAAAAAATGTTTAGTAAAAACACTGCACGCTTGAGGTATTGAAGTGTTGCGCGATTATTGAGTGTAAAATTGTTTTTAAATTATTAGAAAATTATAATTGTTTTTCCTCATATTAATAATTGGTTTTTAACACGGAATAATCAAACATACATGTGCAGGTCATAACGCCATTTAAAGTGTTTAAAGTGTCACTCAGATGAAAAACGTAACATATAGGTACAATAATGTTATTATAGATAGTCACATGTCTAAATGCTTGATAGTCTGATAGGGCTTCGTAATAATTGGAACTTGGAAGTATCAAATAACTTTATTCTAATCCTTTAATATCACGTTTACTATTTTTAATTGCGCGTGTATAAATGTATAATATTATTTTGTTCACCGGGTGCGAAGAGATTAAAACATCAACCTACATTTTTTATTTTTATAAATATGCAGTGATGCTTATTAATTGTTAATGTAATTTTATTGTTTATATTCCATGTATGTATTATAGGTTTCGTATTAGTAATGTAAGTAATGTCATTATAGGATAATTTTGAATTTCTTTACAACCCACTAAATACAATATTTGTTGTATTTAGTCTCGTATTTTACCAGTTGTTACAAAATAAAATAATACGTAATTTTTTCTAAAATATGCGTTAAAATAAAGTGTTCCGTGTTATATTATAAGTAATGTATACCTATAACGTACAACATTTTACATTTGCGTGTAAAAACCTTATTTATTTTTATATTAGGACAAGTACCAATACTAAGTACCAATAATCGATCGTATACCGCACGAGTCCATATCCCCAAAACCATTTGGAATTATATTATATAAAAATTAAATTAAATAAATACATAATAATTGTTTAACGTCATTTGAATTGTTTGGAGCGAGGGCCTAAATAAAGAAGGGGTCCAAATAATGCGAACGCATGTAGCCGTATTTTATAGGTTCGGTACTTATACCGTTTTGACTTCTTGATGCTCCACGATTCTGAAAATATCATATACCTGCTAATGTTATCGTTGACGCTGCTGAGTCTTTCTTTCAAGTATATTGTAAATAATTATTTCTGATTTGGTTAGATGGTTCTAGTTTTTATACGTACATGAATTCATCTATTATCAGACTTTAGCTTGTACAGTTGTACTTATTACACAAGATATTAAATAAGTACCTAGGTATTATAAACTTTTAGTCGATTTTTCTCAAGATTAAAAAAAACTCAATCGCCCATCAATATTGACAACAATAAGAAAATTAGTATATTTATATGAATTTTATACAGTGCGTATAGCCGTAGAACAATAGAATTCTTTTTTTTATCTGCTAATGATGTACTTTAATACATTGTTTATAATGAAACTATATTATATCAATATTATTGAATAGTGTCATATAGATGCGTTAAAAATGTTAAGTGTTAATAATGAACAGACTGTTTTAATAACGTCTGTACCTATAATGTCATATTATACAGCTGCTCTGTTGCACTTATTGTATAATATAACGTCGACGAAGTTGATTTAGGTACTCTCCCCCTCGTATCGACCATGTTGTACGTCCGTTTTCATATAAGACTCGTTATTATTGTTGATTCTGTGTCGCGCTATTCGCATGTCAACTCGTAGCCATCCAATTTGTCTTCGAACACTCCTATAAAAATAAATAATATTATATACGATGAAATATCTTCTTTTTCACGTTATCTCTATGACTTTTTAGCTTATTTATTGTTATTTACTCACAATCTCTCCCTCGTCTCTTTTTTCAATCTCGACCCGTCAAGTTTCGCATCCAGAAATGGCGGCAACACGACGAGTTGTCGCCTGCAAGACGGCCGCAGCAGTATCGTCATCGTCCTCGTGTTTCCACATAAATACATAATAGACTAATCCGTTCTGCGGTATTACTATATATATATATATTGTAGTACGAGCAATAATACAGTGGCATTTCACGTCATTTACCATAGGCGTATGATTTTATTATTTACTCGCCGCCGAGCATTTGACATCCTGCACAAGTGCTCGGTGATGTGGATAATATGGGAAGCCGCGATACGGTAGTGCGTCTGTGCGAGATCTATACAAATAAACTCGTGCGAAATGATCGCTGACAGCGCGTCGGTTGAGCATTTTTTATGACTGTTGAGTCACGCACTCCGCCCCACAGCAGTGCTGACTATGCGTTGTGTTGTCGTTTGTTTATTACAAGACCCGCGTGTACTAAAGTTATAATGATTCAACTTCAACTGCGAGCACTGCAATTAATACAGACCGGACAATTAATAAGGCTACCTCAAATTATACAACGGGTGTGATTGTGTGAACCACAAAAGTCATAAAAAAAATTAAAAATTATACAGTGCTTTTAATTGTTTTCATTATACATATTACGGACTATATTATCACAAATTGGAAATTGTAATTATATTACGTTATCAATAGGACTCGGATTTAAAAGCCCTCAAACCTATCAAAAAATGCTCTACAAATTAACCGAAAATGCCGGTTTGGCGCCAGCACCGGCATATTGTCCCATCCCTTCACCCCCAAAATAAATACGACAAATTAGAATTTCCTAGATTTTTCTAGGCCATTTTGGATTTACTAGGGCACTTGTCGCTTTCATAGGAAGCTTAAAATGTAGGTCTAGCACCTGCACGGTGTCCAAAATAAAATTTCAAAAATTACAAAAAAAATATTGTGCCAAATTATTAAGACAAATTTGCTAGATTTTCTTAGGTCATTTTTGTATTTTACTTGGACCTTTGTCATTTTCTGTGGTGGTTCAAAATGCAAGTTTTGCTTCAGCATACAATGTCTGATTTCAAATAAATTATACAAAAATCGAATTTTGGTGAATTTTTTAGATTTTGTTGAATAATTTTGGATGCTTTTCGCTTTTGGGGTAAGTTTTACCACTGCACTTGCACCTTAAAGGGTACATTCCACTAGTACCACTTCAGTCTCCAAATTACAAGTCCAAATCCAGCAAGTAAAAATTGTTAACTTTATAAAAACCATATTTTTGAATTTAAGAGTTTAAGAATTTTCAACAAAGTCGTAATTCTTGACAGACCATTGATAATTATTATCAACATCAACTTTAGTTTCCCTCTGTAGTTTTTGGCTACCCCGGCTAAAAGTTTGCTCCCGTTGAATTTAGAAATGAAATAAGCTAATATTAATATATTATACAATCATAATTTTCGTGAAGTGACCCGATTATCGTTTTTCTTGGTTAGCTAGTTAAGCATACTTGTCCTGTATAATATTTTCTTATACACTTAACTTGAGTCTACAAGGGGAAGATTAATGATAACTTTTTTGGTTGACACTTAGATTGAATCAATAATAAAAAACTCATAATTGTGGGGTTTTTATCTATAGAGAAGAGACTAGGATCCATTTCAAAATCTCTTATAATTTCAATAACCATCAAAAGTTTGTGATAAAAAAATGAATTTTCATGTTTAGTATGGTTAGGAACAGGTAATAGTCTAGGTAAAATCTACGAATCTATGAAGTATATTACATCGTAATGTCGATACAATGTTAAAGTAGAATTAGGTATTTAAATAATTATAGGTCACCGATTTTCAAATGCACAAACGATTGGCCCGGGGTCAGACCGGAAATTAAAAATTGAAAAGGGTGCTGTGGTAAAATTTGAAACTTTCCCTGGAGTGACAGGTGTGCTAGCATAATCAAAAATAGTCTGTCAAATGGCTAGCAAGTTTTTAAGCTATAATATTCAATAAAAAAAAAAATGTAGGTATTATAATAATAATATTACCCCTTCGTGACTACACTACCGCGTAATCGTCCACTACTATTGTCTATTATACTGTTCGGTCACTGAATTGTTTTTTATCTTTCTCTCAAGCTCTACATTATATCATATTATTAAAGTATTACGCAAGTGCACTTTTCAAATTTTACGCCGTGACATCGCACTGCACTAGGGCACATAGTAATACAGTATGCACGATTTTCCAATGGTGGTATGGGGATTCAGGTTTTTTTTAATTTAACATATTAAAATTAGTAACCCGCGTACTCCACTGCACTGACGAACAAATCATGTTTAAGTTGCTGATCAAGTAATAACACATATCGATTTTCTTTTCGCATGTTCTGCTATTATATTATTTTATTATTATATACACCACTTAATGTAATTGATTTAAATGATTTATGGACTACTATCGTTTCTAAGCCGTACTGAAAATTTTGTAATCACTTGATAATATAAATATATAATATACATAATAAAATAATAGTATGAAACATCGTATAAGACAATTTATACGATAAAGTATTTAATAAGAAAAACAAAAATATCTAGGTATAACTATTAAAAGTAAATCTTATTGAATTTAAATGCTCTATAATTATAGTCATTAGCACGTAAAATACAATAAAGATACTTCAAAAACGGCTGATAGTACTTACTACATTATATTAATTAGAATTGTTCAATATTTTAATACGAAAACCATCAAGAAATAATCACTTGCCTGTGATAATAATAAGTAAAGCGTGAATGTATATACAATAGCATATTTATTCTGGATGATCGCATGATATGCTAAGTAAGCACAACATTTGATCCATGGTATAGAGATTGAAAATATGAAACTGATCTGGTACATATCTTTGCATATCTTAAGTTTTAACTTTCTGATTTTAACTGTATATTTTATCTTTTAGTGCAAATTTAGGTGTTTTTTACGAATTTTCCAAGAATTTTAAAAATAATTGTTATCAACATAAAAAAAATATTATTTAAATGTTGGTTTTATATGTTTTGATTAAAATATTAAAATTAATTGATATATTATCAATGATATAAGTAGGACATGTCCTGCAGTTACAATATCTTAAATAGTATTTAGCTATCGATAGGCACATAGAACCTACCCAAGGTGAGTATATATATATATCGACCTTGGAGCTACTTATATTTATTTATACAGATGATATCGATAAGATAATATCGATTCAGAACTCGGACTATAGATATTATTTATATATTAATTGTTAATGTTTATGATTTATTTTTTAATAATAATTTATGAGCTCTTATTTAACTGATTTTAGTGCATTTAAATCCACCTTTTTAATAATTAATTAAAACATGTATACAATAAAATATACCAGAGGAGGCGGAGCAGTTAACATTTTTCGATATAATGCTGAATAAATAAAATTAAAATAGAGATGTGTCTTAAAATGTTAATATTTTTTACTAATTAAAATGATACAATATGTATATTTCTTAGTATAAATTCATATTAATAACGTACTTTCTTACGTTTAATTTAAACAAATAATAACAAAATTGAGTTAAAATTTTTAAAATGATAACAATATTTCATTATAGTGCGAAAAAATGCCATAATGACTTATACATAAACAATTAATATGCTAGATTGCACAAACAATAACTAAAAATTTAAAGAATCAATAATGAGTTAATGGTCCCTTAAACATGATTTATTGGCCTATAATTGGTCCATTAGTTTAGTGAACCATTAAATTAATAAATTGTTTATGTAATCTGGAAACAGTGGGAACTAGGTACTTAAATTAAATTTTTTTAACAATTTAGTTTAGACGATATTTTTCTTTTCAATGGGAATGATAAATTTGTTTTTTACTACTTTAAAGTAAGAGTAGGTTAGGTTCTATTCTAAATTAATTAATAATATTCAATTGAGTGCTAGTCATGATATTATGTTATTTTATTAGACCTGAATCTGCCATTCAAGAATATCAAATGTGCCGCGAAAGGATTTTTTTATTGGTTGGACTGCCGTATATATATATGAATATTAATAACGTAACTGTTAATACTAAGGAAATTGACTTATTTTTTATACTACTTATACTAGTCAGGATTTTAGTACATTTCATCGCAATAAAGCAGAGTACAGACTTATCATCTTTCCACTGCTGCAGTGTTTACCGCGCTGTTGTCTATGTTTGATCGTAATAACATTTAACGACCGCTGAACGCATAGTCGTGTGTTAAACTGTGAGATTAGTGTAATACGAGTACATTTATAATAATACTAGCTGATCCCGTGCACTCCGTTGCCCATTAAAAAAATTAATAATGCCAACTCTATATGAATAATATGTTTTATAACATTACACATTATAGTATTTATATTATTTATAATATAACGGTTAAAATATCGTTACAACAATTTCCAATTTAGTCCCACCCGGCGTTGCCTGAGCCAAATATTAAGTTAATATTAACCTGAAGTGATTTATGTGCATCTAAACCACCTAGGTAGGCAATCCACTGCATTAGATCCCGGACAATATGCGAGCAGTATATTATCAGGTAGGCAATCCACCTGCCGAGGATTGCGGACCCCACGAGGTGAGTAAGTGAATGAAATCAGAATTAGGTAGGTACATGAAAAACATTGCGACGGTTGCCCGCGTGCCAAAGATTTGTTTTTTCTGTAAATTTTTTTGCCAAAATGTGTATATATGATATTATATTCTTACTAATAATTACAATAGCTATAAAATATGTAACCATTGACCACTTTATAAATAAACAGAGATTATACAAACCAATAACGACCATGGTTACCAATAGCAATCATTTATGAACAAATATTTCCATCGTGAATCTCAAAATCCTTGTTTGAGCAGCTCCTGGGATTGGACCTCTGCCTATTTAAATTAGCCTATCCTCTTCCCCGATGGTTGTCGTTTGCGCATCACTTTTGTTAATTTTGACCTTTTTTGTAAGACAGTTGCGCATCGATTCGTTTTCACACGACTCATAATAATATGTGCTAATTATTGATGATGATTTTATTTTGACTTGTTTTTATTATTATAAATATTAATATTTTTACTATTATATTTTTATTTTGTTATATGCACATGACATGTTATAATTATTGTTTATGATTTTATTTTGACTCTTTTTTATTATTATAAATATTAATATTTTTTACTATTATATTTTTATTTTCGGGCGGAATTTATATGTACCTTATTTTACCTGTAGTTCATTTTGGGCGGAATTTACCATTTTCGGGCGGAATTTACATGCGCCCCATTTTTATATACATAGATATAAGGAACACATAAAAAAAATCCAATCAAAATTGAACCGATAGTTTTCGAGTTTACTTTACACATAGACCTTATACATAGGTCTATGACTTTACACAAAAAATGCGATTACAGCTTTATATATTAGTATAGACTATAGATAATATCAACAGTACTAACAGTGCTACACTGCTAATAATTCTAATAGTATTATTTTCAAACTTTCCAATGCCTGCGTGTCAGACGATTTCTTGAAGAGAGAGTGTGAATTAAATGTGATAGATAACGTTTTAAAATAATAGTAAGTGTACCTCTATTGGTCTATTGTGTCAACGGCATGTATTTTATCGTTTGAATAAGTAATTAATACGAATATTCGGCATGCATATTGTTGGCGTACGCCCGATGTGCGAGATTATTTTTATCGATACATTTCTAGGAACAACTAATTAAAAAAATTTGAAAAAATTTGACGGACAAAAAGGTCAGATTGCACGTAGCTGGAAACCTGCGGGCCGCCGCGCCGCATATAATATATAGCCATATAGGTATACAATTTACACGTTTATTTTAATTATTAATAACTAATTATTTACTAACTGTATAGGACTAAATGTATGCCTATGACATTCGCGTGATCATAGGGAACACATAAAAAAAAAATCCGATCAAAATTGAACCCATAGTTATCGAGTTTACTTTACACAAAAAATACGATTACAGCTTTATATATTAGTATAGTTATAAATCTTATACAAAATGTGGGACCTTCAAATAGTGTGGATACTTGATATTATGTAATAGGTACTCATAGGATGTTTTTTTCACATAACAAAATGATGGATCATAGATGTGTTAAATGTTTACTATTGATCGACAGATAAAATATATACACAAGGCACTCATGATAAAATAAAATAAATACAACCTCTATAATATTATACAACCACGAAATGATCTTTTTTTCGACATCGTTGACTCGTATACAGGGTGATTCACCAAAAGCATGTCCAACCCCTTTTTTCTTCAATAATGTAATAATTCAAAATCTAATTTCTTTAAATTTTTTAATATACATGAAGATAATATTTTAAAATTTTTGAGATCTTATGTAATTATTACTTAGTACTTACCTAACCTTACTACTTACTTAAGACGTATACTATGGAGATATGAGCTTCTATTTTTCAAATGAGAATCCCCCCCCCAACTTCTGGGGTTCTGTCTACTGTAAATTATTTAACGGAAACATTTTTCTGAAAATGTTGACGTATCTAAATCAAAATTCGAACTATTAGTTTTGGACTAGTTTTGTGTACCAAGAATAAAAGGTCTATGATAATGGGTTTGGAAGGTATAGAAGGTATGGTAATTTAAAAATTGTTATAATTAATATTAATCTATCAACTTTAAAATTTTTTTTAAATAATCTCAGCTTAATAAATACTAGATCTGATATTAAGTCTATTTTATATTTTTGTATAACCATTTCCTTAGTTCAAACATTTTAATAAATGAGAAACTACTCTTTCAAATTTTGAACTAGGTACATCTAAATGTTCAAACAACTTTTCAATTAAATAATTTACAGCATAAAAGGGAATTTTTAGTTTGAAAAACAGAAGTCTATATCGCCACATGACACTCCTTAAACAAATCTCAAAAATTTGAATATAACAGCTTAATGGTTATACCGAAAAAGTCATGAAAATAACGAATTTAACTGCAAAACAACGTTTCTATGTTCATTTTGGTGATAATGATACACATTTAAAATTAATATTATTTCCAGTAAATACCTAAGTGACACCACTTCTAATTTTAGTACGTAGTGCCTTGCAAAATGCTGTTTGGTTACCCTGGTCGAATAAATTTAAAACTTAAAATTCAGGTTAAAACATTTTTTTTTTAACTTCAAAAATGATTTAACGCTACTAAATGTATCATTTAGGAATATTAAAAAGAAACTGAAATTAATATAGCAGAGATGGATATTTTAGAAAAAATAACTTAGCAGTGAAAATGGTATGTTTAAAAAATACATTTTGAATAAATTCATACTAAAAGAAAATATGGAGATGAGGATGATTGATGAATCATCCTGTATATAGTAGGTATGACGACTATCCATCGCAAACCATTTACCTACCTACATGTATTATGTGTTATAATGTTTAGTATAATATACGCTGCCCAACATATTGTCTATGTATTCCTCGTTTTGACGTTGAATTTTGTGTGTTCCAGATTAAATTCTTTTGACGTTAGTACACATCATTTTCTCCGATCATCTAAAACATAAGCTTAAAAAACAATCTTGTGATCTCTGACCCACAAGAAGTTACACAATTTATGCTCAAAAGGTTCCACGTCATCGGGTCGTCCCTAAATAAATGTACGCCGTTTTATTATAGAGTAACAGGAAAGAAAATAGAACCATTAAAACTAGCATACCAAAGCTATGCCACTGGCTGTATTTACCTCTATCGAACGTTTTTAAAAATAAAAAAATTTTAACATTTCAAATAAGATTTAAACAAGTTACTAGTTTAAAATTGTCCGATTGTTGTCTATAAAATATAGAATAGTCGTCCAACTGTATCATTGATAGAAATGTATCTAAAAAAATATAAGTATTGTATTCGTACCTAAGAAAATGAAATAGGTAATAATAAAATAATAATCATGTTACAAAATTAAATATAATAAATAAAAAATATAAATAATGTACGATATTATAATATATGTACAAATATATTTCCAATTTATATCATAATTAATTCCTATCATGCATATTATAATATGAACACATTATAATATGTAAACTTTCATAGAACACAAACATTTTATTTTATTAAATTTAGATTTCTATTCTATTTAAATTTAACTAAACACGACTTGATGTTTTAATATATTATTGGTACCCACCCATCCAAAAGTCTGAAACTAAAAAGTTAACAATTATATATTTGCACAAAAGTTTTGTACATATTATTAGGTACTTCCTAGGACACTTAAAAATTTCTTAAAAACACTTAAAAAAAGTTAGACCCGAGAATGATGACTCATTTTTATTCTATTTGTATTCTTTTCTGTATTGACAGTTCAACAATTGGTTTTCGTGATAATTTCATAAATATCATCGTCATTAATCTGACGAACTGTTTATAAAGGATAATCACAAAATATTTTGGTATTCATTCCACTGATAATCAGTGATAGACTGCGATAAATTTCAATTAGAGTTTAATTAATTGAATAGCTGTTAATAATATAGCTATATATTTTTGTTTATTATTTTAAAGGTAACGAAATAATACATAAATATATAGATTAACCATTGTAATAAGTATAATATACTTAATACTTTTTAACATTTTTTTTATTTCTAAATCCTTAAATATTCCTTTTTAGTTTCATTAATAATGGTTAAAACGTTAAAAGATCCACACATTTAACTATTACCTATATACTTTTAAATAGAAATATTCTTATTGAATGAAAGTAAATCACAAATGTTAGTTCATTTTTTCAGACAATTTGTATTGCATAATTTAAGTGGGAACCACTCTGATGTACACGGTGGGTGGCAAGTAGGGTCACTGTAATGGATGTGTTAAATTTGAATTTAATGATTTGTCATTGTATACAAAAAATGATTCTGAGCGGTAATGGTCAATCAGTCTGTCAAGTTTATTTCATGATGTATTTTCTATTATAAATATTAAAGTAACTTTTTTTACAATTAGTAATACAACAGTGGTTGATTTAATTTTTGCTGAAAGCATCACTATATTGTTTTATTCGTTATATTATTAATATTTAATGATTATACGTAAAATCAATACATTCATCGATTCTCTCAGAATCTAAAATGAAATCGAATGCATTTATTATTAAGTATTTTTGTTTGGTTATTCTAGTAATAATAACCTTTTTGACATTATAACATTTTGAACAACTTATTATATAATGCGGGATCGTGCATTAAATATTGCCAAATTATTATTAAATTATTTATCAGAAACAAAGTTAAATGGACTTGCATATTTATGATATTTGTATATTTTGAAACTATGGAAACTCTAATTTTAACTATTTTAGCGTACTATACCTAAACAGATCGATCGCTGAACCATTCTGTCTAACCACATTCTTATGTTGAATAAACGGATCACAGTCCACAGACAGGCTGTTAATAGATGTATAATATTATATTATTATTGTTTAGATTATAAGCTATAAACATCTCAACAATTTATTTTCCAACACTTATAATAATATGTAGGTACTCAGTACTGCAATGAAACAAATACCGTTTAGATTGGATGATAACGACAGTTATAATACAGTTTAATTCACTGTCACATCTTCCCCGTGTTCAGATATGTGTACTTACTTATTATTTCGTGTAGTATATTAAAATTATTTATTCATAAAATTTTGTTTTTTTATTAAATTAGTATTTATGCAGCCGGTTTGGATACCAAAAGTTAAATATCAATTAAAAATTATTTATGATAATGATTTTTGTTTTATACTAGAGGCGAGACACAAACACAATGAAAAACGCACGTCTTCTTTGGTTTTGATGAAGTATTATACATATTAACAGTCCAACATTGTAAACCAATGAAAGGTACTTATAAAATAAATTTATTTTATAACATTTTAAATACATTATGCGTTTATGCGTACACATTAATAAATATATTCTGTGATATATTCACTTGATAATTTCTATTTTTTTTTACAATAAGTGGAGTTGTTACAACAATATTTCAAACAAAATCTATAAAAGATTGATTGTTATATTGTCTTTCTTTGATTTTTTGCAAGAATATAATTGTATTTATCATCCTTAAATATTAATGTGAATTGTGAATTGCAAATGCTAATACATTATCTTTGTCAAAAGAATATTTACATAATTTGAGTATACAAATTTATGTATTGAAGGTAATATAAAATATAAAATATATAAATATCTACTTAAGAAAGCCGATTGAATATAACTTCCACGATTTCATATTGATTTCTAAAATATATTATAATATATTAACCATACCTATATTTATATAATATAGACAATCCCAATTTATTCTCCTTCCCTCAGACTAAGGGTCACACGACCAAAAATTAAACTTTATTACTTTAATCAAACAAACAATACACTACCACAGCCTTAAGATATCGTGATATACCAATAAATTCAAAAGTTTGATAACAGTAAGATTTACAACACACGAGTATTTATTAGCAGACTATTTATTTATTTTCTGATTATTTTCAATCATAAAATACAACATTCAAAAATTAAAGCCGATTTAACTTTACTACTGTCAAGTTTGTTGATTATAATAAATGCATAATAGTTATAATTGTTTTCACATAATATAATATGAATGCATGATTCTATAAAGTATAATTTCAAGTAACCTAACCTTTCAGGTACCTAACATAAATTCTAAAATGTACATAAAATAATATATAGTATATACCATAAGCTGTATAGGTCATATATGTCTAAGTTTATTAAATCTAGTAATTTTCAAATATATAAAAACTTTCGTTTTGAAATCGTTCTGAATACACAATTGTTATACCGAGTGTACACGAATTGTGTAAAGAGGGATTTTGTGAGTAATTAAGAATCTCTATTTCAGTTATCTTATATATTTTATTAATATGTAAACTATATAACATGCAAATTAGTAGTAGTAGCGTGGTCAGTTATAAAAATATATTATTACATTATATTTAATGCACACGCGAAACACTTAAGTGGATGACTTTAATAGATGTGTTAAATTTGAAAATTCAATGGTATTAAGTCATTGTATACGAAACGATTCTGAGCGAAAATGGTCTGTCAGCCTATATGTTATACCTACTAAGTACATTTTATGATATTATTACTATTAAAGTAATTATTTTACTATTATTAATACAGTTGGTTGAATTAACTTTTATTGAAAACATTGTATATGAAAATATCATTGAGTGTATAAAGTATAACAATATACTTTAAAAATTTCAATATTATAGATAAACCCAATATAAATGTTTTATAAAAATTCCAAGTATCTACGGTTATTGGTTTTCTAATTACAACAAAATAAGTAAATCATTCCATGAGAAATATTTAATTTGCGGATCGATATCCAATGTTAAAAACTGTTAACTTCATTCTCTTATAAAAATTTGACTTTCCTGTTAACTTTTTGGAGAGTGAGATATATTCAAGTATTTTAACATTATATGATTAACTCCTTCCTCGATAATTAATAGCGGATATTTCCGCTGATATTTTATAAAAAGAGACTTGAATTAAAAAAATAATAAAATATAAAGTTAATTGTGCATTGTAATTTAAGCTCTAAGTTTACAAACAAAAATGAATTATGATTAGGTAATAATATTTTCTTATGTTTAGATTGTAACTTAAAACAATTGTTATTCCTAAAACCAGAAAATGTAATATTATGCGTTTATCATGGCAATCAAACCGTAATTTTTACAATCTCAAAATATTTTAAAAGGTACACCGTTTTTAAGTGTTTCAAATTTGAATGGCGTATTATTTTTAAAAACGTCATGACAATGTTTTTAAAAAGTTTAGATATAATTCTAAAATAAATTGAGAACCCCTCAGATTTGTTTTTCGATTGAAAATTATTTAACATTTCTTCTAAATGCATAGTTACAACATATTGACTTTTCTGATTTGCTTTCCTTAATTTGTTTTAAGTACCTCAACGTCCCTCCCGATCTGTTGCTCCTTTTTATGTTCCTTTCGCCTCCACTAATTATCTCAAAAATCAACCCACCGGACGTATAATGTCTAATGCCAATGTTGACAATTTGTATTTTCTATACCAATACATTTCTGTCTAGCTATTCATTTTAATAGTTATTTCATAAGTTGTACAATTAATGTGTATATATGTTCTAAAGGGTTTATCCTGTATATTTAATAAAAATTAAAAATAAAGCACGATCCTGAATTCTTCAGATTTGGAATGGGATTAGCCAACACTCATTTATTCAACTATGCCGATTCATCTCGTGTTTTTAAAATATTGTATACCTACATACTTTTGGTAAATCTAAAACCTTTCTTTACAATATTATATGCAGTGAACTCAGTTTTTCAATTGCTGGGAGTATTCCGAATAGGTATTCTATACTATTATATTGATGAGGTCATTCCCAAACGCTTTTTTTTTTCAATGCATTAATTCATTTATAATTGTTGCTGATCGAACAATGCTTCAATACACATGATATAATTGCAGGGCTTTGTACTTTCAGTACCCTATATATATAAAGCAAACACTATAAGATAAGACTTATTTGTTGTCAAGAGACAAACATGAACTGTGAAAAGTTTCAGCCCGGTGAGCTAATCAAATATCCCCTAGTTATAGGTACGGTTGAATTTCAATATTGACCCATATTAATGTTTCGACGAATCTTATGATTAGAGTATAAACTATTAACTACAATATATTTTGCTATTTCGGTGTTCTTTTTTCTCAATTCCCGTGCTTAGCTTATTTTTATTGTTTTTTTTTAAATCACTTGTATGCATCCATATAATATACTGAGGATGACACGTAATACGTATAATTTGAACCACGAATTGTTTTTCAGCTTACCTGACATTTTAAATTATGATTATAGAATTCTATAGTAAATAAACCATTTGTAAAGATCAATTACCATTCAAATAAAGTGGTGTAGGTTACAAAACAATATCAACATATTATACTACTTATATTCTGTACGTATTCGATTTTTAAAGATCCTTATCATAGACACTCAATTATTTTTATTAGTTTGAACATTTAAATTATGTCTTAACGTTGGTTTAGCAATGCTATAATTTTGTAATTTCATAACACTGAAAGATAAAAATTATTAGTTCCATAACTAAATATACTTTATTGAAAATTAAATATTATTTACTTTGTTGTAATAAGTGACTAATAGTACGTAAAAAATAAAACTTTTTGGGAATGAGACCTAGTTATTGGATTCAATGGTATATAATTGCATATCCTGAAAATGATTAAAAATATTCTGTTTTTTTATTAAACTTAAATATCATCAAGGTTAGTAGAATGATTTTCTCCATATCATATTTCAATTAGTACATTCTGTTTTCTGTTATTTTTATCAAACATTAAAATGAATACGTTTTTACAGTAAACTAAACCATTATACTTACTTATATAAATTATATATGTAAAATGTTCATATTATAGGTACGTTCATTACTTTTTAAACTACTAAATTTTACCAACTAAAAATTAACGTTTTTTATGGTTCATGCTTTTATAGTATACCACTTTCATTTTTAGATCTAAAAATAAATAATATGTATAGTTATAAAAACATACTATATCCTATCATTCCGGCAACAGTTCTTTAAAAACTAAATATACCTATCAACGAAATATATTATGTAAGATACAACAACACATTATTCATATTTAGAATTAGTTAACAGTAAAATATTAAAATGAACTATTGAAATATAGAATTCATACTAATTTCAGACTATGTGTATATGATTATACTTTGTTATCACAGATTATATTATAAAAAAAAATATTAATAATTATAATTATAACAATTTTAATAATGATTTATCACATTAAATAACTAATGAAAATATTATTTTAGTAATAATTTTCATTATAATGATCGTTTTTTACATTAGTGCACATTAATACTGCGTCAATTTTTAGTGAGTAAGTTCTAATTTTATGAAGACAAATTAAGTACCACAATTTATTATTTAAACATGTTCACAATAACTTACAAGTTAACTCTAGGTCTCGTGCCAAAATTCCTAAATGGTCTAGAAAAATGTAATATAAGAAAAATATATATGGGTAATAGGTATAATTTTAAGTTTTAACAGAGCATTCAGCACTGATGTATATTTTAACTTTTTAAACCAAGAATAGCTAGGACCTTAACCAGGAGTTAAGCTATTTTTTAAGAACACTTAAGATCTTACATCATTATAATGTATAACTCTCTACTTTTAACTTTATTATCACTTCCATTTACAAGCATACTGTTTATGTTAAATAAATAAATCTACAGATTAAATTTAATCTTGAAATTATATTGATGAATTTGTTTGTTTCTTGTTTAATATTAAGATTATCAATGAAAAGTATCACAGTTCTATTACTAAAATAGTATAATATATATTAGGTATACAATAGGTAGGTATATAGAGTTTAATATTAATTTAACACAAAGGTCGTGTAAAGAGATTTCTTAAAATAAGTTCAACTCAACAATGAACCAAATGCATGTTAGATCTAAGGTATTATAAAACGTTTGTTAATGTAAGGTTTGACTGTTTCAGTGTGGTCTTTGATTAAATTGCTTTGTAAATAATTTAATCCATTTGTAACCCTTTAAACGGTTCTGACGAGTAACGGTTGTTGAATTTTGATGTATTTACATTTGTGGAGGTTCCCATTCAAATATTTCAATATAGTACACTGAACGTATTTTTTTATCATTATATATTGTTCAGTTTTCTGAAAACTACTTAAAAAAATTACATTTTCCTTTATGTGGCTTTAGAAATGTCGGTGTAAGCAACTGTAAAGTGTTAGTGGAGAAAGTTCATATTGTTTTAGTACTTGTCACAAAGGCATTCGCGACTTTGTGCATTGAACAAAATAAAACAATATCAAAACGGAATTATTTTTGTTCAAAATACATTGCCGTGAATTGTGATACATTCTATTATTCTATTTCTATAACCTTAACAATTATTAATAATCTTTCTCCTGCACTCACGAAACTTACATCACAACTTATGTAAGTAAATGCAAACATTTGTATGTTATTACAACCTTGCGGTTTTAGATTTTAAACTGAGCAATGAATGTATTCGTGTGTGCTTTTTATTTTTAATTTTATATTTGTAGTATCTATCATCAACTTGTTGGAACAGTAAAAATGCTTCAATTTTCTACTTCAGTATCTTTTTGATAAGGAAGTTAAAGTGGATCTTTAGTTTACTCTTTAAAAATAAAAAAATTACCTAATAATTACCATAAATACTATCCAAAGCGTAAAGAAAAAAAAATAAATTTTAAAAAAATTATAAATTTACACTAAACCAGTTTTTACAAAATAGATTTTTTTTTTTTTAATTAATACAAAAACAAATGATCGTAGATAAATTTCACCAAACATTTATATGAACATTTCCCCATACATGATAAAATTTACCAAATATTTTGACTCTTTTTGAGCTAAATATAGTTGTAAACATTTTTTTTTAAAACAGTTGAATGTTGTATATTACCTATAGATTAATAATATATTAAATAATAAATTCCTAGATTTTATGTTCTTCGTTTACCATTTCAAAGAAGAAAAGGATTTAACAATTTAATGTAGTTTTAAGTTAATTTTTTTTTTTAAACTATAAGTAAACATTAGATCATAAATAGATTAGATTAGATTAGATTCAACTAAAACCAAATGAAGTGATGGATGGGATCATCCAGGGACATTAATTCAGCTTGATTGGGTTAGGTGGTGATTATGTGTATATTTCTGTAATTGTCTAAGAGGTCGCATGGATTTTTCGTAATAAATGACGAGAAGGGTTTTCCGAGGGAGTTATAGAAGACAGTTTAGATAATAATGGATTTAGGTAATGTATATAGCATTAGAGTGGAATATTTCATGGCGAATGGAAGCAATTATATAGAGAGTAGCCATTTTAAGGCAATTGTGAAAAGCGCCATTGCAACGTACCATAGAGCTTAAAAGTTGGTTAACGTAGGTTAATTATTGAAAAGATTGAGACGGATTAAAATTTAAAATAATTCCGGTAAATTTCTTAGTAATTAATATTATCTATAACTTTGGACGCACTACATAGATTTTATACATATATTGTTTTTAAATCGACAAAAACTTTTACGTATGACTTTTATCCTTTTTTCATCTAACTCTAACGACAAATTTTTATGGAAAATAATAACTTATTACGGTTATTTGCACACGGCGGTCACGAAGAATTGATTATCCATTGTAAATTGATCACATATTCTGTAGTTTCTGTACAACAATAATTCGGCCCGTTTAACTTCAGTGATATATTTTTCCAACTATTTAAACAGTACATATTTAAGTGAATTATTTTGTCCTCTGTTCATTATTGAACAATGTTCATTGTTCATTAATAAATGTTGGAGAAAAAAAATTCCAAGTTGACGTACACTTGAATTGTTTTTTATCGCGCTGCATCAAAATTTTAAATTAAGTTCTAATAGTTACGACATCTGAATCGTTAAAATACCGATTGCACTTTTTAAAAACGTAGTCAAGTGTTACAGTATGCGAGCAAGCCATTTACATTATTCATTAATTGACTACGACAGTCTGTTACATGCAATTATTTCGAATAAAATATCAAACAAAGGACAACACAAACATTGTTTACATCTGATATCCACTGTTTAATATTCGGTTGCCAATAGTGTTAAAAATGAATGAAAACAATTTCAAGCTATGTCAGATTACTGAATCATTTCCACCAACACTTTTGGTAGTAAAAAAAGCTCCAAAAATGTCATCCTCTGATTAGTAATTTATCAAAAATTAGACACAAGTGCCTAAGATAATAAATAATAATCATAATTTATAATCATTTTTTTGTGAACTCACCAAGCTTTTTCAACTTTTAAGAGCTCAACCCTTTTTTTCGATAAAACTGTTTATTGTAGATCTATAGATTGATCTAAGATATTTCTACCCCCACCTTATTAATTCTTGTAACGTTGATTTAAATTGTTATGTCGTCATGTCGATAACGCCTTTAGCAGCAAATAAAAAACACGAATAGGTTAAAGCAAGCACACATTAGTTTAAGACTAAGAATTGACTATTATTTTTTTTTTTTGAAGCATAGCTCACCAAAAGTTATAAAAAGATTTCATTTGAATAATCAAACCACCACTGGTAAATGAGTCTTTCGTTTAAATAATGCAGACTTGTGTTGTGCACATCGTCACACTTTGAAAATTCACCATTGAATATTGTTTTATTTCATAGGAAAGCGTTTTGTTCGGCTATTAAACGATTGAGAACGTTAGACCTTCTTGGCCACACGATTGAAGAACTCGATAGTTACCCAAAAAAACTAAAACGATTGAGAACGAACTTACACGAAACGTTGCCATATCATTTAATTTGCTGACGAAAGACGATCGAGTGCTTTGATTTTTTTTAACTGGCAATTTAAGTGCAATGAAAAATAACAGTAATATACCTATATTGTTAAAACAAGTTATAAATTATAATATTTATGTATAAATAAAATGTGTGATAAAAACGTTCAATGTCATAATAATACATTATAATATGCAGTATAATAGATTAAAATAATTATAATTTTATAAAAAGAATATTGCTGTATAAATAATGGGTTAATAAATGATAACTGAATTAAATTTTTTAACTGTAAAAAAACAACTTAAGCTACTTTCTTAGATCATCAAACTTTTTATATGCATTTCGAAGTTGATTTTCGATATGTTTTATCAGTACCTACCGTTATGCTTAATCGATTGATAAAAATTATTAAATATGACAACGTTGGCAAAAACATTATAATAAATCGAGAGTCCTCAATCGTATTGCCAAAAATATAATTCAACGCCAGAATTCTATTAGCCCACTCATAAAGTAGGTATTAGCCGTATTGGAATGTAGGTATTTAAGGACTTTCATAAATTATAAATTAATTTTTCCATGGCCCCGCGAAAGGTAGCGCTGTCCTTGTTTTACCAGTAAAATATCTAAAAATGTTTAGTCTACCTTTAACATTAACTAAGTGCTTAGATTATTATTTTTTTTATTCTTGTTTTATTACGTTCTCTACGATTGAGTTTTTAAAGTGTGTTGATGTATTTCTCTAATGATATCGTTGAACCCTAGAAACTCTTAATAATACGCACTTGCCTACAAAAGAGATTTTATTTTACATAACACACGGTACGTTTCGAGCATATTAAACCGCATATATTATACCCTTCATAGCTATATATAATATATATCAAAAACACAGTCATACACGTATTATATAGGTTCCCACTTTTTGTGAAACTGTGCGATATTCATATATCACATACATTTATAAATAATAATACGTCTTTGAGTTGTATTGTGTTTCCCGTGTTTATACACTATATGACAACGAATATTTACCATTCATATGATGTATTTTGTGTATTTTTAAGGTGGTGTTGTGTCACACAAAATAAATGGAAATTAATGCTAGTGTAGCCTACGTTTGAATGGTAAAATGTTACGTTGGATACACATAATAGCAACACAGCATCATCATTTTTGTACAACTAAATAAGACAAATGAAATCTACGTACGAATATTGTAGGCATAAACGCAAAACATGACCCAAATACAACTGAAAAAAAATAAACACCCCATAACCACCAAAAAATAAATTATCAATCTTCTACCATAGGCGCAAATAAATAAAAATAAAGTTAATTTTATTAATACCACTATAGTTACTATTAATTGAGCTCTTACAATATCATCATAAAGAGTAAGTACCTTCAAAATAAAATTTAGATTTTAAAGTCCATATAGTCTTTAAGTAGTCTAATTCGAATTTTTTTTCTGTGTACATGTTCCATGCTTTGATATTAGAGATGACTTTAGTGCTGCAATTCATCGTTTTGTCCATTTTATTGTAGTTTTAAGTAAACTTCTGCTTGGTATTCTTTAAGTTCTTTAATCTAATTATAAATTGATGGGCGTGGATTGTGAAATTGGTCATTCAAGTGTAGCGTTGGACGGTGGTATGATTCTAGACAATTAGTATAGTATTTGGCTCGTTCGACGGTGGTTCAGCCCAGAAGTGTGGTGTGTGCCCAGAAAACACTGATACTATTCATTCTCAGGAATAATGGAAAATAGTTTTTAAAATGCATCAGAAATATCAATAGAAAGTAAAAAAGCCGATCCAAAGTGAAATTTCAGAATAATTTTTGTCGTACCTATTCAATTTCAATATAGTCAACTTAATGATAATCAACAGTCATCGTAATTCGTTACGATAAAATACGATGCGATAAATTTAAATTTAAACTGATCTTGATGATTGTTGTTTTTGAAAAAGAAAATACACTATAGTTGAGACGGAGAACTAAATATATTGAACGTCAAATGTTAAACTGAAACTTAAAATGCAACGGTTACAATATTGTGCCAGGTAATAAAAGTTAATTTTATACTTTTATTCGTCCCACTATTAAGGTACAAAAACGCAAATCAAGTTTTTTGATAGTTTTTGAACTATCGAAATAAATAGACGATTAATTATCCGCTTTTGGGTATTGCTGATATTTTAAAATGCATGAAGAAAAGATGCTACCTACAGCAGTTATATTTAGGGAGGGCTGAGTGGGCTGCAGGCCTGCAGTCCATAGCCCCTACAAATTTGAGATCTCAACAATTTTGTCAATTTTTAACAGTAAATAAAAAACAATTTATTTAATTTAAATTTTCACATACATTAAATATATACATAGAGGTAATAGGTATGAAACTTTATTTTTCTATTTAAAATTAAATGTTCATCAAAAAAATAATAGGTATTTTTGGATTTAATGTATTAAAGTTTGTAAAATGCATTAAAATAAATAACCGCGTTGTTCCATAATCATTGTGGAATCTAGAGGTTTTTGTGCCGTCCGCGATCGCTTTGCACGGTCGATCGCAACAATATTATCGAATGTGTTTCTAAATATACACTACACGTGACCACGTGGCTAGTACATTATAATATGCATCAAAAGTCATAGTAGTATGACAGTCAACAACGAATTCTTAGTCAAAAACAGTTATCGATAGGTAGTATCAACCATCGTTATCTATATTATAATGTCCGAAGTGTTCGGACGTAGTATACAACGGCAAGTGAATGTTTACACCTTACAAAGTTTAAAGTACACAAGGTTTTAGTAGAGATTATAGTTGTTATTATTATTATTTACCGAATAGTGTGAGACTATACTGTAATATATAAGTTCAATAATTAATGTAGGTACATTCGAAACAGTCTAAACATATTATCCAGCAGAGTGAGTTCCCCGGTTTTTTTTAAAAAGACACAGAAAAAAATGTTTGAAATAATTTCAAATACAACACTTTAGTTTGCCGACTTCAAGTACCTATACGAATATTTAATTGAATGAATTACTATTACAATACTTACTTGAGACTGATGAGATATTAAAGAATGTACAATTTCAAGAATACAATATTCTCGACATCCTTTTTATATTTTAACTGAGAAATTACATTTTACAATAATGTTTTCTTTTTCATTATAATATATTTGATATTACTTATGGGTTATATAAATCTTATATACATAATAGTATAATATCTTGATTGGTATTTACTAATTACTAATGTACTAAATAACTAATTCAAAATTCCAAGTAATAATATTTAACATAATTTAAAAGATTAAAAAAGAAAAAATATAAAAATGAGCTTTAAATAATATTATATTTCAATCAACTAGGTAATGAATTACAGAACTTAATTGAAATACAAAATGTCTTTTTATGTTTATACATTGTATATAATAATTATTTACTGTGCATTTATGAGTTTTGTGGACATTTATGGTTTAAAACGGTTTGATGAATATATTTTTTTTTAACAGTTAAGAAGGGTTCCCATTAATGGATAAAACTCATTTTTATTTGTTGACAACCTCTGTGAATAATTAAAGTTTAAAATTACTTAATATTCTGCAGTGTTGACAATCGCGAGTATAATAATTGTGCTCGGTGCATTAAAACAACGTCAATATTATATCTTTCTATATTGTAGTCATTAATATTGTTAAGGTTTTTTTAATTTAAAACCAACGGAAAAGTTCCACTAGTAAAAAATATGTACAACAGTATCTGTTATATTGTGAATACTATACAGAAATGTATATTATAAAAAAATCTAAACCTAGTCTAACTCCATCATAGTAGCTGCCTCTCTCCTTCAAAATATCATACAATAAAATATGTTCTCAATTCCTATTCAATTTATGGCATTACTATATGAATCCACTGACGTATTAACCATATTCTAATATCCAGTGACATAAATGTATTATAGCCGTCCCAGATATTGAGATGCATACTGTTGATGGAATTCACTTCCAGTATAAATTTTAAAATAAAATTCATTTTTTCACACTAACACATAATACAACAAGATTATAAAAAATAAATATAGACTATCGATAAGACCAATTTTAGTGATTCTAATATTGGAATTTATTCGTTGGAAATGTTTAAGACGGCAACCGTTATTAGAATATTTAGTATTTAAGTATACATTTTACAATTCGAATAGGAATACAAAAAGTAACAATAATATATTGGCATGTACGGACGTATCTTCAAAATAATTTCAGTCAGAATTATAATATGAATGTAAGATGAACATTTTATCAAATTCGTGTGTATATTATACCCTCTTATAGTCTTTTCAGCTTTGGTCTATAGCATGTGTTTGTAGTCGATAGGTTCCCTTTATACAAAAATAAAATCAATGTTAAACCACTATACGTATACACTGTATTGATATATTATATATTTAATTATGCTGTATAGTTACTAATAATGTTAACGAATATTACAAGTTTATACATATCATTAAAACACTATTCTCAGTTTGATTTTTTTTTTTAATCAGTCCCTTTAATATCATATATATTTCTACTGTTTATTGAAAAATTGTATTAAAATAAAAAAATATTATTGAACTCGTAATTTACATATTCGTTATTTGCTGAAGTGAACCTAACCTACTCACCTACTTAACAATAGGCACTTGCAAAAATGTGATTGGGTCATTAGTGTATGGTAACCGACATTTTCCTCTTGAAATCTCAGATCTTGAAATTCCTACTGTATAGCTTTTTGCATTTAAATATAATGTTCTATACACGAGGCGGAAATGGTGACAAATATTTTTCCATCATAATAATAACAAGAAATACGCACTTGGTACTTGAGTATTTCGATTTTTAAAACGCGTGACCTGAATTACAAAATCATCGATTATTCTAAGTATTTTTTTTTAAAAAAATTATGCTCAGGTATAAATATATATATATATATAATTATATATACTAGGAGTGTCCGTGGACAAAAGTGAGATGGTGCGATAGGTCAAGTCAATCAAATTGTCATATAGGTATTTAGCGAAATATATATTTTTTATTATCACAATAATTCACAATACAGTATAATTACTATACTATAATTATTATAATGTCATTATATTTATGTTTATCTTATTTTACTCACTACATTATTGCTAAAAATTACCGCCAGGTCGTGCGCTCTTCGTCACATGGAGATACTCCGTTGGACGTGAGAGCATAAAATAACCACACACACACGCACATGCTTAGAAAATTCCCAATACATGCTCATAAAATGTGTAAATTGGTAATTAATCATAATTAATTGATGACAGCGTTTAGAAGTGCCAAACTTAATCTATGCATCCTTCAGATAATCATGAATATATATTTTAAGTTTTATGACGATTGATCCAGTAATTTAGGAGGAGATAGCAATAATAGATTGCACGAACTGGGAGATAAGGGCTACGCTTCGCTCCGTCCAAATTATATGTTCAAATTCAGATATGAGTGTGATTATCATTAGGTTATTTTAATGGTTTACGAAATCGACGGAACGGTGCATATTACTTGCTTCTTACAATATCTTTTATTATAGGTAGCCAGCTAGTTGGGCGGAACCCATTTCGTACAGATATACCCGTATGCGCTGAAGACATGTTAGTAATTTCAAAATTTAATGGTATCAGTTATCTTAAATATTTTTAAATTGCTATATAATAACAATGCATGAGGAACCTTGTATTCAATGAAATATGAAATTGTATTTCAAGCTTTTTGACTCTGCAAAAAAATGTTTATCGACACTTATTGGAATAAGTCTTAAATTGTATTCAAACGAATTTACTACCTGTACGCAAGTACCTAGTGTGCAGCCCATTATGGTTGACTAAAACAAATTATAATATTAATTTGTGTGGTGGTAGACAACATTTAGCAAAACTTCTCGGTACCTACTTATATTAAAATATTTAGAATAATATTTTAATTATTATTGTACAATAACATGTTTGTGTTTTAGTAATAACAGTTTTAGTAATATCTGAGTCTGTAACAATATAGCGTATAGCCGTATAGGTACTATTACGTTACCTATATAAGTATCTCGTATTATTGCGTATGTTTATATAATATAACGTAATTTATACGTAAAATACTATGTAAGAAAGTTTCTTACTGGAACATCTTTTTTTTTGATTTACCATAAAAAAAACTATTTTGAACAGCTCGCACCCTAAATTAAAACCAAGTTGACTAAGATTTCTTCAAAATGTTAAATATAGTTGTCGGTAAAGTGTCCCTTGCGTTCGGAAACTTTAAGGTTATTAATATACAATAATTGTATAGTATATCATTTTATTCAGATCTGAGTTGAGTGGAAGGGACAAAAAACGTGATTTCCCCGAGTTTACATAATTGGTAAAAAAAATAATAATATTATAGGATGACCCTAAAATAATATTTATGGTTCTAGAATTGTTAATAAATTATGTAAATGTTTTGAATCAATTCCATATTATTATTTTTTTTTTTTTTTATTATTCCTATGCATAAAAAAATAATAGATAGGTACACTTGAAAGTTGAAATATAAAGCCCGATGACAGCGTATACAATTGTATAACTCGAGAACGCGAATCGGCTTAGCTTCTCATATATACACAAAAGTTATAACACACGTATCTTATTTATTCGGCTAGTCTAGATAAAATCAGATATACGACTGGCAAATTTAAAAAAAATATCGTAGAATTGTTCTTTTACACAATGCTGTCGATTCACTGCATATTCATGTAACAGTGAAACATTAACGAAATACAAGTATACAAATGAAATCAATTCAATTGTATTGTGTTCGATGAATATCGCCGATAACATTTCGTGTACTATATACGCGGGCAACTGATGAATGCGTGTGCCCCATCCAAACTCAATAAAAAATTAAAAAATGTAAATTAGTTATATTGTATAAAATATAAAAACATAATTTCGATATTATATGTGTATTGGAAAAATTGTTGTTTACAAAATGAGAAACAAGTGCACTTTACCACCACCTACCCGTCAGATGTGTTTTTTTATTTTTAATTACAAGTTAATGCGAAATTGCTTACCTCGAATACTGCGATGGCAATTAGCATTTTTCGTTTGGAATTAATTTCCGTAACGATCAATGTTGTAGAATTCGGCTAAAATATGCTAATTGAGTCTTTGTGTTTTTGTGACAGAGAATTGTTTTTCAGTATTATATTATATATTTTATTGTTTATTAAACATATAAGTTACAAATATATAATATTACCTATATCTATATGTATGAGAATAGTTTCATCATATGCTTGTGCGTCCAACAATTGGATATTTGGATTTACAAATCAGATATTAAAAAACGATTAACGTTGACGAATATAAAAACAATATCTTATCTCTCTGAAACAGAACTTGGTGAATATAATAGGTAACTTATTATTACTTTTGGTGGTAATTATTATAAAAACAAATTTAAATGAAGCAGGAGAATACAATAATATTTTATCCTTGGAGTTTCATTTTTTTTTCTAATCTAATATCATATTAAGTAAAACGAGTATAGAGTTGACAAAATTAGTTATTACAAAAACTAATAATATGTTATGTTAAAAAATATTTTATTTTTCTTAATGTTTTACAATATTATTATATACGTCATAATCGGTTATGCATATGGGTATCTTATGTGTCTACATTACTCAGCTTAAAATTGAATATAAATAATTAATAAATGGAACAAATAGGTACATTATACATGAGCCAGAATGTGAAATACACGGCATAGTTAATATAACTATAAAGGTGGATAATACCTAATGAAAACCCACGTATTAATAAACCAATCTAGTAAGTAAAGTAAATATGTTGTCAGCAAATATGGATGTAATTATTGATATTTGTTCTTACATTTCTCAGAATTGAATTTTAGTATGCTTTTATCCTGCCAAATGTAACACTGTATACTTACTTCCGTATTTACGATTATTATGAAATATAACTGTTTGAAAAAAAAAATGAACGTAATCATCATATTCCATGATTTAATATTGATGTCCAATAAATAAATATTATGATTATCCTAAACTTCTCGCTTGTATTCTCCGTGGAATCCGATTATTGGTGCAGCTTTATATATTATTTTAAAGTTTACTTTGGAGCGTAAATCATAGTTAATGAAAATGTATTATAGGAATACTGAATAGTAACGAATGGTATTGTCCCATAACGAATATCTAGTTTCACAACGTTGGTGGTTATATTGACTTTCGTTGTCGGCTGTTTTTCCTTACACTAAAAAAGTGCCTATGAAAAAGTCAAAAAATTACAACTTAATATGCTTATGCGTACTACACAACCTTTAATCAATGTACAAGACTATCAACAACAACTGTAAAATCACTCATTTAGCCCGAAAAAAATATTCACAGAAGAATATAAAAATATTCGTTAAAAAAACCTAATTTTAAAATCAATACAGTTCTCGATTCCTAGATTCCTTAAATAATAACCATATTGCAAAAATACTCAATAAATCCACAACACACATAATATATTAGTATAATGTATGAAAACTTTCTTCAACTATCTACTTTGTTCATAATGCTTCCTGTAAAATGGTATTTTTTTTCGTTATGATTAAACAAGTTTTAATGATTTTGAATATGTGACTCAAACAAAAGAGAGTCAAAAACAAATCAATTCTATACAGGGTGTCCCAGGTCTATTTGACTAATGCAATAACTTTTACAGCAGTAACGGTGATTAGCAAGAAATAATTTTGAATTTTATCACACTTTAAAAATTGTTTAAAAATTAACGACTTAACCAAATTAAAAGTTTTAAACGCCAAAATGGTTTTTAAATACTTATTTATGAAATAGCTATCTTGGATTATTAGAAAAATATTAAATACAAAATTTAAATTATTTATTTTTGTTGAAAAAAAATATATATAAGATAAGATATACAAATTATAACGCAGAGCTCTACAAATCATTACAAAAAAAAAAACTTAAAAATATTGAATAGAAAAAAAGTTATTGCATTAGTCAAATAGACCTGGGACGCCCTGTATAATTGATGAAAGTCGAAGGGAGCGAATCTATGGAATATTGGACATTATTGTTTTAGTATTCTTGTTCGTGTTGACTGTGACTGCAAAAAATATAAATTATTCATATTTCATTTTTAGTTTGTGTTGTAAGTGTAACTATTTATTGTCATTAGTTTAGTGTATATATGTTGCGAATAATGATGCAGGTGCATACTGCAATATAACTATTTCGAGTACCCTAATGCGGATATCCTAATGTTTGACTTTACAAAGTTTATGGAGTGTAAACATTTTACAAAATACTCCCTGCAGTTTGCATGATAATTATTTTCTGATACAAAGCGCTCATTTATATGTCATCGATCGATTCATATAGGATTCACGTGTTGCTCACTACATTTCACCCAACTTGGAACTAGAAAAAGTAATTTCGGATGTGCCCCCATCGGATGAAATGTAAACACAGGCGAGGGTTGATTATGTTTGTATAGTTAATCAACCGTATAATACTATAATTTATATATGCAGTAACTATGAAACTTTTATAGCGTCCAAATCTAAGGTATATAATTTTTAGGAAATTGTCGACAAAGAGAGCAGATTTGTTTCGGAGTTGTTTTGTTTTTGTTTTATAGTATTCATTGATAATCTAATCCATGACCCGGTATTATGTATTATAATAACACTATAACATAATGACAAAATTGTGAATACGTAGTTTTTACCTTTTCTATACCCTTGTCGTCTGCATTGGCCCCAATATCTGTTATTGTTATTCAGAATTTAATTCCATAATTGTTGTGTGCATTTTTATATTTATTTGAACTACATATTTATGTTCAATATCGGAAAAACGATTTTATAATATAATTTTTTTTAAATCAAAATACTTAATTAATTAATTTATTATTTGTTTGTATTTCTAAGTTACTTAGAACATACTGGTAATATACTATATACTGGTTTATTAATTTTTTTAATTTTTTTTTTCAGTAAGTCTACATACATCGATGTGAAGCTACAAGTTCAAATCATGGTATTATTTCTACGCATAAGTTTTTTTGTCTTTAATACGTTTACTTTTTGTAAAAGTACCGATAAAACTGAAACTAATTTCCTGGCAACCGTAAAATTACCTGCAAATGTCAATACCGATGTTCCATCAGTGGTGTGGCCACAAAACCAGGTTTCAAATCTAACACGCGATTGCAGCTTCAAATCGGATCGTAATAATGGTTTAACATGTCACAATTCAACGGCAGTAAAAAATGTTTCAAAACGTTTGGCGGTTGTTTTAAACAAAAACTTAACCACAACAAACTTTCCCAATGCAAACCTTACCAAGACAAATCCCGCAAACCTAGCAACTGCAAAACCGAAACCCCCGAAATCCATTGCTGCTACAACTAAGTCGCCGCTCAATGTCACAAAACCTGCAAAAACCACACAAAAAAACAATTTGAAGTACCGTAATGTCACCGTCACGGTTTGGCCTAGGCCCGACAAAAGGCTAAGCGACACCGTGCACAGAACGCCCAATGTCAACACGTCGAATCTCACTGACGAGATCGTAGTCTTGTCGGACTTCAAGACCAAATATCCAATCAACTCTTGGAAAGAACACGGGTTTTACACGGATGATTACATGAAGTTAATCAACAGTCATTGGTTCAAATTCATGCCACCCAATGCCACTTCACACTACATTCTGGGATTACTGTACACCGTCATCATGGTACTCGGTTGTTTCGGGAACTCACTAGTGATTTTCATGTACATCAAGTTAGTTACAATTAAATAAAACATCGCTAAACGTGCTAGCAAACAAACTGCGCACTTATTATAATTTGATTCAAACATTGTTTTTTCAGATGTAAATCATTGCAAACGCCCGCCAACGTGTTGATAATGAATTTGGCCGTCAGCGATTTCATTATGCTAGCAAAAACGCCGGTTTTCATCTACAACAGTTATTACCAGGGCCCTACTCTAGGAAAATTGGGTAAGACTATGACAAATAAAACATACAATATAACATATATAACAAAGCAATGATATTATTAATTTTGATATCTAACTTTCGTTTCGGCATTTCCCATTGTAGGCTGTCAGATCTATGGATTTTTTGGTGGCTTGACGGGAACTGTGTCCATCATGACGTTAGCCGCCATATCGTTGGACCGGTATTATGTCATAGTGCACCCTCTGAACGCAGCCGTGAAAACTACCAAACAGCGGGCTAGGGTGTGGATAGGCCTGATATGGATATACGGGTTCCTGTTCTCCGTCATACCAGTAATGGACTTAGGGTACAACCGATACGTGCCGGAAGGATACTTAACTAGTTGCAGCTTTGATTACCTGACGGATGACCACCAAGAGAAAGGGTTCATCTTGGTGTTCTTTACGGCGGCGTGGTGCATACCGTTCACCACAATATCGTACTGTTACATTAAAATACTGAGAGCGGTTTGGATGACCAGTGAAATGGCCGCCAGTCGGTTCGGCCAGGAGGTGGAGAAGAGGAAGACGGAGATAAGACTGGGATATGTGGTAGTTGGGGTCATCATGCTGTGGTTCGTGTCATGGACGCCGTACGCTATGGTGGCCCTGCTGGGCGTATTCGACCGGAAAGAGTACATCACACCACTGAGCTCGATGATTCCGGCATTGTTCTGCAAAGCGGCCAGCTGCATGGACCCATGGATATACGCCATCACGCACCCAAGGTTCAAAAACGAACTTACAAAGCTAATGTCAAAGAAGAAGACCAGAAAATTAGAGCGGGATTACGGCATGAAGAAGAACAACTGGAAGGACCAGTCATATTCCACCAAGAGCGGCGTCGGTCTCAGGAATCTCTCAAGCTCCGAAGACGAGTGCGTGGAAGAGGTGATCGTAGTGGTCGACCCAGATGATAAGAAAATAAAACGGCAAGGATCTACTTCCAGTCATAAGACAGAAGAGACCAAAGCGCTGGAGATAAAGTTCCCGCCCACCAGGCAGGAGAGTCTGAAGTATATGCCGCCCAGCTGGTACAAACTGCCCAGGACTACGTCTAAGAGCAGCATTATGTTGGACGCAAAACTTACAGGAGATAATAACAATGAGGGATAACATTTTTTTCAAGCTTTCTAACGAGCCCAAGATGAGTTTGAAAATTTTAAATGATAAACGCTGTGATTAAAATGCTAGTCTATATATTATTATATTATGTATAAACATATTATATGATCTGATCTCACACTTTGTGTTAAGGAAAATTAACGAACAAGTAATTATGAAAAATGTTGTCGTTGTGATCGTAAATGTGTTAGGTGCTTATTTGTACACGTTTGTCGTGTAGAATACTAAAATATAAACCCACACACGCAGCCACTAACGCGTATTAACATGCACTCCACCGCCACATACATGACGGTATATAATTCGATATGCCTATAGTATAAACCATGATGATTATCTTAAGTTAATATGTTTATTGAATATGAAGTCAGGTTCACTCGATATAAAATTATGTAGGTACGTTCAAATATTATTGGTTTGAATGCGTTTTACATTTATAAAAATTAATATGTGTGGTCTTTAAGCATATTATTATTACAAAGCTACCGTAAAACTATTATTTTATTATTATTATTATTATTACTTATTGTTGTTATTAAGTTTGCACTCACTTTTTTATTTTACTATCTTAAGGGTAGTTTTTGATTAATGTTGAACAGTTTTATTACGCCAGCATAAATCTCACTTTACACAATTTTATAAAAAAAAAAAAAAAGCGGTCATTCAATAATATCCACACACACACATATTGAGTACACACTTTGATGATATTATATTTACCATTAGGTATGTTCCTATCTGAATTTTAAAGCCCATAAGTCCATGTGTGTTTTAAAATATTTTGAAGGTCCAATAATTATTCCAGTGTTAAAAACTAACAAAATCAAAACTACTCATGGGTTTGAAAAATATCATTCTTTTTAATGGAAATACATAGATATGTAGATAAAGCTTTATTTTACCAGATGCTTACCTTATACCATTGAGTTAATAAAATTATAAGCATAATAGTAGCTGGCAACTACTAGTTGCATTCATGACGGTCAACCACGTCGTCACTCTTTTGTGAAACATGAGATGAAATTAAATGAACATCTAGGTCATGACTTATCTTAAATTCAAGTAACAATTTTTTTTTTCAAAAACAATTCTGAACTTCACGTAAGCGCAGTAGTACCTATTTAACAGTCTGTAACTTATATTTTTACTTCCGGTAAACATGATGTAGGTATACCTAGATAGTGCACTATTGATTAATATGTGGTTAATTATAAAATAATAATAATGAGATGGTTATGTGAATGATGAAATCATTTGATATAGATATATATTGAGATTTGTGCTTAGCGAATATACTTGCCGTCGTGCATCGAATTAATGCATACCCACACATAACGCTCGTAATGTGAGGGAATTTGAGGACAGGGTGATTAACTTATTTAAGCATATCCTAATTCATTTTTTAGTGAACAATTATTTTTTTACTATTTATTTATAAATGTTTAGACATACCTAAATGAGTTCACGCCAGTATAATAATCAGTGCAATACAATAAGGGGTTTTTTCATTCCTGAAAAACGTACATACCTTTTTTTTGTCCCATCGATAAATTATACGACCCGAGGGTTGCAAATTACTTGATACAACATTTTGTACTCCGTGAATTCCATTAGAAGGTACATTACAGTGTTACACAGATATTTCCGTAAATGTTTTGCATCGCATCGACTACTCAGTTAACACAAATACTTGTGTTACATATTATTATATATTAATTTTTTCCTATTATTTTCTACACATGAGTGTTAATGATATATTTTTCGTTTAAGAGAGGGATATAGACATACATAATATAGTTATATGTACATAATATTATTACATGGGTTTTAACCTATTTTAAGAAGAAGAAAAGGAAATAAAGTAATAATATTAAAATGCAACTAAGCACTTCATATAAAATAATAGGTTGGATTAGGCTAGGTACATAAAGTAACTTGAACACCAATTGTGTATAGCGCCTTAAATATAATATATTATGCATCTAAAAGTTATAATGTAGCTTAAATCTGATATTTGTCATTAATATCACTTGAATAAATTAAGCAAGTTAATACATTTACATAGTACACATCAAGTTTTGAAATAATACATTTAAGTATACATACCAACATACTTAGTACTTACATAGTTACATTAATTTCTTCAAATATATTTACGTTAATATGGTAAATATTGTTTATACTAGACGCAAAATCAGTGTACCTATTTAATTAATTATTCTTAAAGCTACTTTAATACAGAGTATAATGTACTATAAATGATAATAAACATACAATTATTTTAACAGCATAGTACACGAAACATATTTGATATTATTATAAACGCAATAAATTCTATACAACTAGTTTTTTGATAAATTTAAACTTAAATTCATTATAAAATAATAATGGGAAAAAATAATAAATATACATATTATTCCTCCCTTCTGCTATTTGTAAAGTGTCAATGTTTAACTGTACTTTATAGTCAATTTATAAAAACAATACTGGTGTCTATATTAGGTAATTCTCAACTTAACGACATAATTATTTTTATTTATTCAAATAAATGTAATAACAAATTTTAACTAAACTTCTTCACCTAAAATTAATTTTGAGTCATTTGATATGTATGAGTAGACGTATGAACACCGAATAATTTTAATAATAACAATGATAATAAGCATTTAAAGAATATTACACATTCGTTTATAATTTATATAGTAAAAAAAGGATTCATCCAAATAATTCAACCTTATTAAGTAAATTTAAAAAAGCAGTAATCTTATGTTATGGAACACTAAATTTAGTATAACAACACAAATTATTACATAAAACGTACTGTAGTTATACATACAAAGTTACATTAAATTTCAATACCTGTTAGGAATATTTTAGTACATCAGTACATGTGTTTTTAGATATCACGAGCAATAGGTACACACGTCTCATAAATAAATAAAAGACGAAAGATATAATTAAATAGTTTTTGATCAAGCAAGACCGTATTCAGTGCTCGATTTGGGGGCAGCATGGGGTGGAGCTTTTTTACTATTTTTTTAAATATATTTTTAGAGCACCCCTACAAATAATTTTCATTAAAACTGTGGAACATGTTTTTTATTAAATATTTTTGTGAACATGCATTATTTTTGTAATTTTTATTTCGCAAAATTGTATTGAATACAATTCAATTTAATGAACTATACAACTTGTTATTTATATGATACTGCATTACAGCTATGCAATATAATTTAAATGGTATTTTTAAACAAATTTAAATTATATACACTTAATTTTTTAATCACTCATATGTGGTCGTTGCTGCTATTGCACATATCTTCTAAATAAGTGTATTGTAATTATTTCTTTGGAAATTGACGGTTGAGGAACATAAGGGGCTTTGTAAGTTACATTTAGTTTGAGCCAATCATTCCAAAGGACTCTAATTTTTTTCCAAGTCTAAGAGTCTTCATTCTTTTATTTGTACAATTCGAGCACTTTGGCCATATTATACATGATATCAGTTTTATGCACGACACTATAGCTAGATACAATTTAGCATCACAAACAGCACACATTTGATTAAGAACGGAAAAATCACTTGTGGTTTTATTATAAATTTATAAATCCAATGCAGTCCAGTAGCGGTAATCTTTTTTTAATTTTCGTTTAAATCGACGGATTGATAACCGTTTGCACTGTATATAAAAGTAAAAAGGTCATAATACAAAAAAATAAAAATAAAAATAACACGTAATATTAATATTATTATAGTTTGTAATTCACTCAGAATGTTATAAGAACAAAGGTGGGTAGTACAAAATGGGCACCAACAACAATGTTTAAGTTGTCGATAAATAGTAAGTAGTTATAAAAAAAAATAGCAGTCGAAACATTAATACATATTATTACAAAATATGTAATTATTATTCATAGTGGAAAAATACAAAATATCAATATGTAACTACACAATTTAATACTCTAATACTTGTCTTTATCCTTTTTCTCGTCACCATTTGTTGCCGGTTCATTCGTAAGCACTGGCTTGTATTTCCTTGAAAAAAATCATTGCTTACATAAACATTCATATTATATTAATCTATATTTATACTGTAATAAATGTCAATACATTGTAATTGGTGTAAAAATAATTCAAATGTACTATGAATAAAACAAATACAATACGTTTCATCCATTGCATTATCCGTGTGTTGATTTTTTTTTTACTTTAATTAGGTAATTACTTTAGTTTAAAGCGTAATTCATATATGTACACATTGTACACTACATAAATTTTAAGATTGAATTATATTTTTTTCTATTCTCGAATATCGAATTTCCGAGAAACAACAAAATAAAACAGAAACAAATATGAATAAAATTATTATAAAAATAATATAGTTTTATAATGCTTACTAAATAAATAAAGTATAACCGTACAGGGGTATATAATTATTAATTAAGTATACGTCATTCGTTAAGTGATACGGTCATCTTGACTCTTGAGAGAATATTGTCTCCATTTACGTTAAAAAAAGTATGCATAAGACTTCAGTATGTATAATATATATATTTTTTTTAATTCTGCATACATGCTCCAGTTTTTTTTTTAGTATTAATAGTTGTAAGGAATCTGTTAACAAATTCTTGTCATCGAATGTACGTGAACAGTGTGCTAGATTATTTCAATCCTTATAAACCTTTCAATAATGGTTGGCTGTTGAAATTCATCAATACATTTATCATTAATATTCAGCCACAATAAGCTAACTATTAAAGTATCTTTTGAAACACATCCTATAGCGCTATAACTTACGACAAGACGTGTGTTTATAATAAATAAATATTACAAACATGGGAATTCGTGTTCAACATAATACACTGCATTATTGTGCGCACAAAGTAGGAGATAGTGAAATACCTATACATTTCAAAATCCAATTAATTAAACTTAAAGGTGTATATTATTTTATGTTTCTCTCTATATATATAATAAATCCAACTAGTGGGTTGAGTTTACACGCATAAGTAAACATAATGTTTGAATCAATTAGAATAACTGAAAGTAAATTGAGTGTCCATCCACCACTCATAATTTTAACATGGATATAATATATTATGAAATATAAATGTGTTTTTTTCCTTGAAAAGAGCAATTTGCAATTTTAAAATATATTTTGCTGTCGATTTTATCGAATATCACTTGAGAAACAATATTACGAAACACCGTGTTTTATTGTCGACCTACACTTTATAGATGGTTAAAAATAAATCCTGCTCGAAGAATTCAACTTGATTTATTTGCATTTCAATTTATGTTGCAGACTTTTATAGAAAGTTAAATACGATGAAGTTCGTTCATTCGTTTTTAAGTTCACTCACTTTTCCGACATAGCAATGAGATCTTCGATGGTATCTGGCAGTTTTCTGTTTAGCGTCTCGGGTAACACAAGCGACCACACTCCGACTAACAATGCAAGACCGCCGTACACAACCAACGGCATATTAATCCAAATTTCAGACTGAAAATTGAACGAAAATTTGTGACCCATATTATTATGTATTATACGATGCGTAAACAGTGCTCTTTAAGTGCACTTTAATGCACCTCCGTACCGTGTTGTTGATGTATGGTGCCACAATTCCTCCGATCCTGGCGAAAAACGATCCTACTCCCAGTCCCATATTCCGGACCACAGTCGGAAACTGTTCTGCGGTATAGACGTACACTGCTCCGTATGAAGCAGTTATGGCCATTTTAGCCATCATCGCAAAGAAGATAACCAACCACGTATTTGCTAGAATTAAATACTATTTGTATGTGCAATTTTTAAAGCTGTCAATCAAGCTACAATAGAGCAGAGCAGATATGACACATTAAAGATTAACGATAGTCAATACGTTTTGGTGACATAACAAAAAAGTTAATGTCACCTTAAAATGTTAATAATAGGTAATCAATTTCGTTCGACAACACATACGACCGGATAAATTATTTACTTTTGGGCACAGCTAGTGTTGCTAGAAGTGCTAATCCGGCTAATATTAGGAACCCAGATATATTTATCTTCCTGCCCCATTTGTTGAGGGTCAATAACAAAAACGTATAAGCCGGAAACTCAACCATGCCGGCTAAATTGAACACAAAATATTGATTTCCCCCAAGATTTGAAGTACTCCAAGACAAACCATAATAGGCAGTGCTGTTTACGAACCTAAAAAAAAATAATAATAATAACATTTAATTAATATTTATAATAAATAACATTTTTACCTACAAATATATTTTCGTTTTAAGGTGCTTAATAATAATTCTAATAATTATATACTAATTTTGCTACTTTGTGTGCAATAAACAAATTATTTTACAAAACTTATTTATATTTATAACATAAGTATATACGTCATATTTATTCTATAATATTCTTAATATTCAGTCTTGTTAAAATTATTTTGTCATAATATCTAGATTTTTTAAAAGATTTTTTGAATTTCAAAATATAATTAAAAGTATTATTTTAATAATAATTCAACATTTTTTTCAATCATAGACAAAAGACAGTAAAAAAAATATTTTAATAATTTAAAAATATGTCACACTTATAAACGTAAGCAGGTGCATACAAATGTATAATTTTTGTGGTCTTTTCTCTTTATTCATATTTTATATAAATTTAAACAATGACATTAAGTGTCATTTTAAGAGTTGCCAAGTATTCAGTTGTTGTCTGCTGTTTTAATATCGAGATAATATATACAGATAACTGCTGAAAAAATGTATACTGATAGCAAAGACGATGACTAATGGCTATATTATTTGAAAGATGGAATGTATATATTACGTAAAAATATTTTTTTTTTAATTTGTTTTGATTACTAATTTTTTGTACATTTTTAATTTGGTCAAATTTCAATCAATGTAAAATGTTTGATCTTAATCAATTATTTTTCAAAAATATCATAATATTATAGTATAATTAACTATAAAAAATCAATAATACTCGTGAAATAATGCAAAATGGCAAATATATCGTATTATCTTCATAATATATTATATTACTCTGGACTCTACATAGTAGGTGAGTAGGTCTATAGGTTAACTAACCTAAATCTCACCAATCTAGTTAATAAGTATCAACTATCATTACCACAAAAGCATTATGATGATAGATCTCTTCAAAATCGCTGGGTGTTTGAATAGGTCGAAAAACGACGCTTTTGGTTGAACATCAGTCTGTATTGTAGGCTTTTTCTCGGTATCGCATTCCAATATTTCGATTATGTCTTTGCCTGAAATGTCCACACCGTTCACCTTGCAAACTTTCTGGAGAATTTTTACGGCTCTATCCTGTTTATCGTTGGTCAGTAGCCAACGCACCGACTCTGGTATAAACCTTAAAAGTTAAATAAATTAGTTTTGGTGTACTTTGCTAGTAGGTAACGAAACCAATTCGTGTACTACTGACCAATGATAGGTCGTGTATAACAGAGTCGGTAAGGTAATAGCCAGTTGAAAGTATCTCCAATTATTGTGGAAGGCGTACGCAAATGCAGATGTTAAAAGAAAACCGACAGAAAAGAACATTTGTATGACAACGCCGACCACCATTCGATATTTGGGGCTGACAAATTCCAAACCTGTGAATAATCGTACTTTTATAATTTGAAACAGAGACATCTCACGTTCTAGGAACGTGTATTTAAATACACATTCTAAAAACATTTAAAAAAATATATAAAACAAAAAAACTTAAATAGTTATCAACTGTTACGTATTATTAATCGAACATTTTTCGCGATAAACATGTTTTACTTGTTCATTAAATAGTGAAATATTTTTAGGTCACTTTTGAAAGACGATTTTATTAAAATAACCGTGTGCATTATTTAAGTGTTCATCCACCACTCAGTTTCGTATTGAAAAGTGCTGTCTAAATATAGCTAAGACTTTAGTTATAGTACACGGCCTACCGATTACATAAGCTGCTAGGTATAGTCCTGAAGTAGATGCTCCAACCAGCACTCTGAGAATTGTAAAGCTCCAATATTCTTGTGTAAATGCCATACCGCAAGCGGCGATTCCCTGCAGCCAGACAGATATTGTAAAAACATTTTTTCTCCCAATTCTGAAAATGATAAAAGTATAAGATACGATTACAATAGGTATCGAACGTAGGCTGATCGTCATCTAAGCATTACAGGCTATATCTTCTATACGGAGTAAGGCGTCATTCGAAAAAAAATGTATCTAAATAAAATTGTATTTGAATGAATTTTCACAATCGTTGGAATAACTTTCCGTTATTTTATTAAAAAAATATTTTAAATGATTTAAAAAATTGCATTCAAAAATATATATATATAAAGAGAAATTCCTAAATGCCGGGCACTCTCAGTCACTGAAGTTTTGTCCGCTATTCAGAAGATTCAGTTTGTAGAAAGTTTGTGGTATGTTCCCTAAAAAGCATCCGCTATGTCGAAGTCTGCATTAGGAAAAGTTTAACTGTATACCTTTTCGAATAATAAATTATCAACATTTATAACGCTTAACTTGAAAATTATCAAAATGTTTTATAGTATTCATGTTAAACGTTACGATTTACGTCATTATAGAATAACTCACCGGTCCGACAAGTATCCAAATATTATCGATCCCAACATGACACCGACCATGAGCATAGAGTCTGCTGTACCTTTGTACCAAGCTCTGTCACACACCAAATTGAACTATACAAAAAATTTGACCGCTTTAGAGTTTAGACCATTTTGAAAATATACGAGCTCTTAAAAATTCACCTCCATCACTGCGGTGTTTTGGAATGTCTCCCTGTCGTATATCCACCGATGGCAGTGTATGCTATGGTTCGCTGTCATATTGGACGAGTAATACGCTTCAGTGAAATTCGAGACGTACATTTCACACGAAGAAAAACGATCCAACTTAATATCGAATGGATATGACATGTTCATGATGTTGGGAGGCAAATCATAAGAAGCATTATCAGGCTCACCCGGTAATTGACATCTATATAACGGGAAAACAACATTAGTAATCGTATTCATGTATCCATATAAGGCACGTTACAATATACGCCGTTGAAACGATATACCTGTGATCGGTTTTGGCCAGGATAAAGACACCGGACAGCTTATGCAAAGCACACGATATTGCGGGCAGACACAGGAAGAAGTAAATTCTTTTCTGGTACTTCCCAAAATCGCCGATTTTGTTCAATAGGTCGTCGTAAGTCATTTTATTTTTTTCGATATTACTATAACTATCCAAACAACTGCGGTCTTTGTGTTGTTGTAATGCTGTATGCAGTCGATCAGTTCTTTACTAAAACTAATAAAAATGTTCATACATTTAGGTATATTTCATTAATGGCTGACACAATGTATAGAATCACTAATAAAATTACAAATGTTTTACATTCGTCAATACTTAAGCTAACTGAACAAACATTGTATGAATAGTTAAATCCTTGTTAAAAAGGATTAACGATCCTTATCTTTGCGTTATGCCAAACTAAACATATTGCATGTTAGCTTATTTGGCCTGCTTTAATATTAGTAGATGCATATGTGAAGATTTAACTTTTAGTATAATCTTTATTTTAGCACTTCCATCCCCAACACAGACACTTGAGTGTGTCAACAAAAATAAATTAAAATGTGTATTATATAAACAAAATGAAAATATTAAAAACTTTTATAAGTACCTACCGCCGGTATTCTTACAATATCAACTAATCAGTTGCAACCTTTTAAAATGTATACATATTTTATATTTTCATATAAATAGGTGATCAGAGTTTGGACAGTAATTTTCTATATTTAAAATGTGAATTTATAAAAATTATTTTGATCATTATATAATAGGTTAGGTTAGGTTAGGTTTTGTGTTTGCTTATTACTTATACTAACCTTAACAACACAATTAAGTGGATTCGGCTTGATTAGAGCAATAGATGATTATGGACTACATCTACTTGTCCCTGTAGTGGTGGTGGGGTGGGGTGTTGTGAGGTGGTTATTGGTAGAAAAAGTTTTCGTCAAAATCTATTTTATTTTTTTATAATAACTCAAAAACAAATAACCATAGATAGTTTAAACTTTCCCCAAATGGTTATACATATTAGCATTTTCTGTACATGGTATAATTTTCAAAATAATTTGACACTTTTTGGGCTATTTATAGACTTTTGAAATTGTCATTATTTTTTCTTCTACATAAATTCCGATAGCAATTTTTTCATTTGTTCAAATAGTTTGAACATTTAATACAAGGCTCACATAATTTGTTCATATACCAACTAAAAAAAGTGGTCAACCGAATACCACTCTGTTTTATAGTAAGTGTCGAGTGGTATCACTATAATTGATTTGTTGAAGTTGAATTCAATGATATAAAACTATTGTATATGAAGAACATATATAAATCCAATATAATCACTGCAGAGTTAGTGAGACAGGTACCAAATTTATTGAAATCCAATAATTAAATCATAGAGTTAATATGACATAAAATAGTATTTCAATATATATTTCTGTTAGGTAGGTATGTTATAAAGTTTAAATCGATAAAGTTTAACTACTTTCTGTAGTTATTAATTCATATAACCTATTATAAATTATAAAAAAGGTGAGCAAGTTGGTACCACTCAGCTGTACATTAAGCGTCAAGTAGGTCACTGTAATGGATGTGTTAAATTTGAATTTAATGACATATTTTTGCATACGAAAAACGATTCTGAGCTGAGAAGGTCTATCAGCCTATATTACCAAGTATATTTTATGATATAATTGCTATAAAAGTAATTTATTTAACTATAATAATACAGTATGCTGATTTAATTTTTGGCGAAAATATTACATTTTAAAATGTGTATAAAATATAATAATATACTTTACATACTTTAAAAGTTTCACGAATAATATTTTTAAACTTATAACAAATTAACTAAAACTGTTATTCTTTGTTTAAAGATCTGATTTTGACCAAATTTAAACTTAAAATATAAATTTAAAAAAACTGAGTTTATGTATATTTTAGACTTTTTGGTTACAGTATGAATAATTTATGAGAAACCTTTTAAATTTCAGTCCAAAGCTTAAAAAATTAAAAATTCTACAAAATATTTGTAAATTTTCATGATTTAATTTAATTTTCATAAATTAATTTTAAATGATTATAAGAAAAAAATCGTAATTATGTATCTTTAATATTTTTAAACTGATATTAAAACAACTTATGAGGAACCTTGTATTACATTAAAAATAATTTTTATTCTTTTTTTGAAATATTTACAACTTAAAAAAAATTCAAAAATTCAAATGTCTATTAATAATTCAAAAAGACTCAAGATATTTTGAGAAACATACCATGTATAGAAAATTTTGTATAAACATTTGGTGAAAGTGGTAAAGTAGAAATTTAGTAAAATATCTATGGTTATTTGTTTTTAAGTTACTAAATAAAAACAAAATTCATTTTATCAAAAACTGGTTTGCAGTAAAATTCCAGTTTTTTATTAATTTTTACAAATACATGTTTTTGTTCAGGATACAACTTTTTTTTCTAGGCCAAATGTTGTAAAATTTTCGTTATTGTGGTTACCTATTATTTATTATTATTTGTATTAAAATAGATATATTATTGATATTTTACTTTATGAATTCTAATGCTAAATATCAAACCAATTTTCGAAAAAGGAAATTCGTTGAAGATAAATCACTACGCCATCTCGCTACGACGCTACGCCCTAGTTCATCATACTTAAAATCATTTTAAGCATTTTATAAAAGCATCTTACTTATTGAATTCAATAAAAAATATGTTTTATTTGACTTTTTTTAAAATTTTTTGTAATTAGGTAAAAAAATTAACTTATAACGTAGCACACTACTCGATGTTTCATCCCATAAAAACATATATATATTTTTGACAAACTCGATTTTGTTATTGGTGTAGCACAAAAACTAATTATCCATTATATTAGCATTTTCTATAGACTATACAATTTTCAATATATTTTGGCTCTTTTTTAACTATTTAAAAGCAACAAAAAAATGTTGGTAAATATTTTTGATAAACTATTTGTTTAAGTCAAAAATTGAATTATAACTTGTTGTTAGTGAAAAAAAAAAAATTTAGTTTAAATCTACAAGTTAAATTACTTTAATTCCAATAATATTATAAAATGTGCTTAGTAATATAGACTGACCGTATTCGCTCAAAACCGTTTTTCGTATACTACGATTTTATATCATTGAATTAAATTTAACTCATCCATTACAGTGACCCACTTGACACCTACTGTAGCTACTGCAGAGCGGTGCCCACTGCCCACTTGACCATAATTGTCTAATAATCATAATTGTTTTTAACTAATAACTGTACCTTAATTAATTTTTTAGAGTTGCATTACCTAGCAAACGTTTTTGCGTAATCATTTAAACAGAGCTCGAACAGGAAATTGATCTTAAAATACATATTATTGTAAACAAGTATATTATATTACACCTACATATGTACAATGATTATATAGGTACCTAGGTAATATCATTGATTATATTGATATTTACTATTTTAATAATACTATGACATTCAATTACCGCATGCTTTAGCGTATATAGAAACACAAGTATGTATGTACAATGCGAGTGACATGAAATTGATCTTATGTTCATACTCAGTAAATATAGCCGTAACTCATAATATTATATTAATCCATACATTAGGTATAGAGTATAATATAACTTATAGACCAATACAATACCAAAAGTAATTTATTACACAGCTGAAGGTCTTTTGGCCAGATAATACAATTATTAAATGTAATACCTACGCCGCCCACAAATAAAATACGGAATTAAAGTAATTAAACTACACAAACATTTATACCTATTGTTGGACTCATAATATTATATTGAAAGATGTCAACCGTTGCGTGCAGTGAAAACTATTGCTGCACATAGTGGGCTGGCGGCGGCGGTATGGAGTACCTAATCAGTGCTCGTTGTCGTAACTTCGTATTTCTGTTACCTAATTAAGAATACAACGGTTGTAGTTGTTAAAAAGAATAATAACAAACGTCAGTAGAAAACGCTGGTGTCACATTTCGTATATAATTTGTAGCACGTACGTATAAAAGTGTAGTTGAACGGAAAAAAACGTAAATAAAAAAACCTTCAACAGAACACATTGCTACAGTTGTAAGTACTTGAGAAAAAGTATTCAAATAATTTTTAAGTACCTACTTAAATACTTGTGAAAATGTGCTTGGATGTAGTATTTTAAGTACTTTCTCAAAGTATTCTTTCTTAAAATGAAATACTAATTTTCAAATTATTTTTTTTCTTATTTTATAAAATTATCATTTTAAATTAAATCATCTTAATATATAAAACCGAAAATTGAAACCTTTGATACTAATGTTCTCGGATACTACTCAACCGATTGTCTTAATTTTTTTTTTTTAATGAAAGATTATATCACAGAGAAGGTTCATATTGCAAAAAAGTATATTTAAGTATAATTTAAAGAGGTGCTCACACAAGGATTTTAAAATTCATGATGAAAATCGAAAATTTGTATTTTGTTTATAAATGGTTGCTATTGGTTACAATTATTAGTTATCAGTTACAGTTTTTCCTACGTACATATTTACGCTTAAAATTCTGGAAAAACTGAAAGTGCTATTTTTGATGAGATATATATGAATAATCTCTGTTTATTTATAATGGTTACATATTTATAAGTTATAACTATTATAATTAGTAGGAATATCCAAATATGGCATATACATATTTTTACAAATAAATTTATAAAATAAAACAAATCTTTGGCACAGGCTACCATTGCGATATTTTTTGTGTGCCGAATATTCTGATATCAGATATCACTTACTTACTTGTTTCATCGTTGACTCGGGCAACGCCGGGTGGGGCAGCTAGTAATAAATAAAATTAAAACGGTTATTTGCGTATAAGCTGTAATATATTATAATCTAAGGGACACTTTGTACTATGTTGAAATAGCCGTATCAACAGGAAAAAAATTATTTTTTGTTCCGGCGATGTGAAATCCAAAAAAAAAAGTTGATTGTATTATTCTTGTACACTTTGATTTTTTAGGTGACATATAAAATAATTTTCAGTACTTAATGTTTGTTGACAGATGAGGAGTCCTATGATAGATTATTAGTATAGTACCTAATGTGTGACAATGAAAAATCATATGAGCTGATGAAAAAACTAAAATGATAAATAATTTATTATCTGTAACTAATAGCATACAGGTGTTACCTGTACCAAAGATTAGTTTTTTTATAAATATATTTATAAAAAATGTATGTGCCATATTTTTGTTCATTATATAATAGTAATATAATATAATGTAACCAATGACAGCCCGATAAATAAACTACAACAAAATATTCTTTAATGAGTCAAAAACTAAATTCATTCGTAAACGACCTATAGGAGTTGAAAAAAGGAAATCAATAAACATCCTCATAGTCTCGGGGAGTCTATTACTTTTATTGAAAACGGTCCAGTAGTCTTTAAATCTATAAATTACAGATAGATAAGCAAACATCCAGTTTTATTATAATCTTTTTGAAATTATACACATTTTCTAGAAGCTTTATTTTAATTAGAGACATAGTTTCAATTTTTAAAGATAATCATTTCAGTGGAAAGAACCGTAAATTTAATTCCAAATACGAGTAAACAAATAGCTTACCTACTAAAATTATAGATACCTAGTAGAAATTTCTTTAAAGAGTTACACATTACTAAAATGCTTAATTTCTAAATGCTCTTTCTCGCGTTCAAAATATAAAAATTTATCCTAAAGACACGTAATTATTTTATCAGTGATCGAAGTTCAAATTTGGACGATATTGGATATTTAAATTAAATAGTTAAACCTACTATAACGACTTGTCCACCGACGGTTTTTGTAATTATTCAAAAAAATACATTCCACTTTTACTTAAATTACAATTTTCTATACACAGTAAAATTTTCAAAATATTTAAATTAATTTTAAGTTATTTTATACTACAAACCAATATATACACCAATCTTCGCTTTGTCGATATTTACTTTATAAGTTGATAACAGATGGTAAATGGTAATATTATATTGAATAAAATTATACAAAAATAAATTAGGTGCCTATTTACTATAGTATATTATTATAATATATACCTATGCGATTAGGTTCAACCTATACCGTATTACTAAAATAAAAATAAATTACTAATAGCAATATAAATCTTCTTCTTCTTCACCGTCCACTCACAACTATATACCCTTGCCCTACACCTCCATAGGGTTCTTCTCCACCCCTTCCCACCTTTCCTTTACTCACACTAGATATTTTCGTGTCTTTCTATCCTGTCTATCCATCTCTTCGTCGATCTTCCTCTCCATCTCTTCCCTACATTAATTTCCATAGCCACTCGCAATGCCTTTGAGTCACCTCTCCTCAGAACATGACCGTACCATCTCAACCTATCCTCCCTCATTTCGTCTTAAAAGCAATGTAAAATATATAATGTTTAATATTAAATTTCCCTACAAATCTAACAAATATTTCACAAACCACTCATTTTTTGCATGCAATGAATTACTATTGAATTAAAATGTAACAAATCTATTGTAGCGACTTCATCAATAACGATGTAAACCATCACATATTACACATCAGAGTTATAGTGCTTAGCATTTAGAATGTTGTCAATTGTGGCTACTACTTTATTAAACACAGCCCTCAACAGGGCCGGATTAAGGACGGAACCCAGAAATAGGTCATTTTGTCTCAGAACAAATTCAAATATTTTAAGTTATTATTTTGATAGTACGTTTGATTAAATTAAATGTTTGTATTATTATTTGTATTATACCTATTACCTATTATTCGTATTACACCGTGTTCTAGGTGGTGCGTATGGGGGCGACCCGCATGCGGGCGGAACAACAAGATCGGACTAGAATCGCATGCGTTCGCCGCACCAGCTAGGACATTATAGTACATAAAGTAACTTATTAGTTATTACCGACAATATTTTATTATCTGTTCTATTTTTTTTTTTATTATTGTTTATTTGAGTTATACAATCTAGTATACAATATTTTAGTATAATAAGCATAATAGATAGGTTAGAATGAAAAAAATAATTATAAAACAGAGAGACTTGGGTGGAGAAGCCGCCCACTGGCGACACTCCGATTATTAACTGTACATTTGGATTTGGATTAACCATTTGGCATACACACTATTTCATAATATTATTTCGTCGACTTGGAGTAAAAACTCATTAACAGCGAAATTTCGGTTTTTTTTTTATTACGCCATCATCTTGTTTATAAACCTGAAGTCTATAATTATTTGTGTAAGGGCACTAAACATCAAATTATTAGTTAAAACCTGTTTTTTTTAGTTTTTTCAAAATTGACTAACGGTATAATACAATTTTTAAAACTAAAAACACATTTACTGAATATTGCTGTTCTGCCTTTAGTGAGTTTTTGCTTTAAGCCGACGATTTGTTCTTAATTTCTTATAGGCTTTCTAGTTGCTCACAATACAGCCAGGAAGTGATGTTTTAATACCAATAGTGTAAAAGTATTTTATTGAATTCGAATAAAATAATTGCATTTCGTGTTGTATAGTTATAATTATATTCTTATTTTCTTTTTACTGACGTAACTGAATAGTGAATACATAATATAATATTATTACGAAAATGTCTCAAAAATATGATAGTGGAACCGCTAAGTAAAAGCTTAAAAAAGACATAGAAGAAAATATGAAAATATTGCTAAATTAAACACTTTTAAAGAGATTATTCGGTACAATCAATTAATTTGTATCATATTCTTAAAGAGATAAAATTGAGTAATTTTGGTAATAAATAATGTAAGTCCCCTTTCGATTACTAGGCTCTAGGCCCGATAAACTCTTCTTTAATCTAATCCTTACCCTCAAAAGTGTTTAGTAGATTTAATAATTGAAATAAATACTTATTTTGTGCAAGTATAAATATATTATATCGATGTTCTAAATCTAAACATGATTTTCTATTGAAGTGTAAAAAAATATACAGAACTGAAAAAAAACCAATTATTTAGCTCTAGTAAATTCAAATTATTCCTGTAATATTAATTTAATTAAAACTTATAATGCATGTACTAAACTAAAAAAGGGTTTAAGTTTTAAAAAAGTAGGGACTTAGATTAACTCGATCATCATTATTTCCTGAAAAAAACAACTAGATTCCATTAAAAAGAAGTTTTCAACATTAAAATAATCTAGTTAATTTTACTGTTGCTACAACTGGGTGATCAATACGTAAAAATCGAGCAACAAATATAAAACTACTTTTCAATTTTTTTTCTTTTGCTGATTCTATTTTATTGACTTGTAAGTACAAGTAGTTACCATTACAACACACTATGCGTACACCGGTTAAGGTCTGCATAATATATTATAGCTTACATCCTGTACGTTTTTTGTTTATTGTAAAATATGTACCCGATATACTATTATACAGGGTAATTCACCAAGCACGATCTCATTTTTTTCTTCAATAATGCAGATATACAAAATCTTTTTTAAACATATGTACCTACCTACTTAAAGACCATATTTTAAAATTCTTGAGATTTTTTGTACTATTTAAGGAATGGCATAGAACTGTGGAGAAACAAACTTCTGTTTTTTAATCGAGAATCCCCACTTTCTACGGATAATTTTTCTGAAGGTGGGTCTTTTTCAGTGGTGTTTTCCTATATGTTTTACAAAATCTAACAAATTGGAAACATGATTCCAAAGACAAAAAAAAATATAGTAAACCTGCTCACGGCATGCGGTGCTGATTCAATTATAAAAAAATATCTACAAAGCAATCAGCAACAATGTGCGTGAATGAGTGATTTATGGGTACTCGATCTCGTTGCGACGTAGGTACAGATGTCAGATACGAGAGATGATACTTATAATAAATGGCCGCCAAACAATATTGTATTATTGTTAACACGCGGTACGGCGCCGAACACATGCGATTTTATTTTCGAACGGCCGCCGGGTGTCGTCGATCAATATAACGGCAACGGACTTCAACGCGCACGCGCTCCGTGTATTACTACTGCAGCTGCAGCACCAAAACAACAATAATATATAGGTAAGTAGCCGGCTGGTGTGATGTAGGAGTGTATAAAAAAAATATGAATTACTTATATTGTAACAAATTATTAAGATACCGTTTAAGTGTTGAGACCTCTGTTTATTATGTTATTATATTGTTGTAAGTTGTAATGTGTGGATCGCGTGGATTGCGTTTTCGTGACTTATGCAATATTATACTAATATTATGATAGTTACCAATGACTACTGCAGAAGCAATCGAGGAGCCGGCGTCGCGTTTCGGCGAAATCTCGCGGTCAGGAACGATGGAATACAAAAAAACAAAACTGCACACCGTACGCACGTTATATTATTATTATTATAATAATGGTTCGATGTCGGGCGATATTTCGAGAATATTATTGTTATTATTATGCATTTGCGGAAATCGATTGACGGGAAAACGGCCGTGAACCGTACGCGGTCGCGCGCACTGTGATGAATGGCATGGCCTACTCCTGCGAGGCGTTTATATATACCTACCGGCGACGCCGCGCCGTGGCAAAGACCTCTACGACACAGTCGCGCGATTTAACACAGCTGCTGCTGCTACTACGTCTATATTTACGTGCGCCACGCGCACATATAATATTATAATATTATGTTATTTATACAGAGTGATTCTTCGATCTGTAAAATCTATTATTTCTCGACTCAGTAATTTTATCGGTTTTTGAAAAAAAAAATGTTTGCATGATTCACAATAGTCATCATTACAAAGGATTTTTGACGATTACAATTTTTTGTTCCATCATTTATCTGATATTTTTGTCGTTATCATCGTTTCTCCGTCAATTAAACTATATTACTTTTTTGAATTACTACATAAGTATGCATGTTTCATTTCATACACCGAAGCAGTATATTTTTTCTGAGAATTTTTAATTTTATAGATTAAATACAAATATTAAACAGCTAATTTTATATTACGTATAATTAGTTATAATTTATAAACATATTTTACATTTTAGACGAGCTGAGCGGAGTGGCAAAATGTTAGTAAGTATTGGTGCTCTGTATATAATACTATATGTATATAACCGCTCGACGTAATAACTTTAAAATAATACTTTCAACTTAAGATTTATGGCGATAAAAATGGCATAAGATAAAATCATTTCCAAAAATGTTTTGTTGTTAATTTGTAATGACTTAAAATCATACATAAAGGTATAAATTTTTGAAAACACGTAAATGTAAACTAGCTTTGATAAAATACACACACTCCAACAATTTTACGACTATTAAATACAATATTTAATAAATAGCTACTGTTTGCTACAAATAAATGTCAACACATACACTGTATACACATACGCCTACGTCACTGCCAGTCCGCTGGTGCGATTAAATAGCACGCCACACGTGACACGCCACGGCTCCCACGTGTTTTTTCAATCGGACATGCTGTACAGTGTTTTATCATAAAAGCCAGTCCAATCGTATTCCTGGCAAACTTTCTCTCTCAATTATTCTCTATTTCTATCTCTGAATTTCTCACTCACGCCATAGACTAGCAGCTTTTACTAACGTCTACCTATAGTATGAGTCATGTAGAGTACTTACGACATTTTCAACGTTTCCATAATGGTATCGCATACGCGTACAACTTCCATTGATGCAATGGTGGGATACAAACATAAACATCAAAATTCAAAATATAAATACAGCGCTGCAAAGACGCGAATTTCAAAATTATAGGAAGCTTAGCCGCTTGAAGACTAAACATTGCACCAAGAATCTCATAATAATACTCGTACATCCATAGTACATTTCATACATCTTCTATATATTATAGTAATATTTTTAAATATCGAAATACTCCGAAAAATATTCTACTTCAAAATATGAAATAAAAAATGTACCTAATTGTTCAAAGAAGTAAAACATTCTTAAAAAAAATGAAATCGATAGAAAATATGATTTTTTTCGAATTAGAACGTAAACAAACTTGTAATATGCTAAAACATTTTAATTTTATCAAATAAAAAAAAAAAATGACTCCCAAAATGTTGTTTTATAACGACTTAAAACTATATAAAATAAATATTTTCAAAAACAGTAGTGTTCACTTTTATTAAATAATGAGTTTCTTGCGTTAAATGAATCACCCCGTGTACATAAATATACACACAGGTTAATTATTTTTACGATGCTGACACTAACTATTTTGTATTGAATTTACTTTTTCAAACATTTGCTTATTGATAAAATATGTAAGTTACAATACATATACAATATATGTATAGGTATAGTTACATGTAATATTGTAATTCCAATATTTCATATTGATCTATTTTTTTTATTCATATATTATAATCATTGGTTATCAACTGTTGATTTTTACAACATATTTCATTTCATTTTAATTCAGAATTCTTTTCTTAAAATAATGATGTACAAAATATATTGATAATATTGAACCAATTGATTTTAATAAATATAAGCACTTAAGTTTGGTAGAGCAAATTTAGCTTGGTGTTTAGCACTCATTATAATATTTAAAAACGATTCGCATCGATGTATAATATAATATTACTATATGATGCACTATAGCATGTTTCGACGACTTCGTTCTTCACTTATATTATTGTTATTACAGTGAGTTGCGCGATCGCATTCGTAGTTCGTACCTATTAAGAATTAACTCGTATATTAACCAGTTGATTTCGCGAAACACTTATCTATTTGATTCCAATAAACAGTTGATACTTGATTCCAAAAACCAGTCATCACATCACAGATGTATACAACTAGATATCATAGACCAATAAACTATTTTATATAGGTCTATACGACTACCTAATACCTATGCTAAGTATAAACATGTATAAGGTAGGTACTAGAAAAATAGTTGTGATCTCTGATGTTGGCCTTTTTTCAGGTGGGGTAAAGACAATAATGCAATAATAATAATTATGTATCTATACCTAATAATTGATAAAAAAATTGTATCCATTATATTATATATGATGTCAAAATATCCATAATTTCACTATCATTTCTGCCCCATCAGCATAATATGGTAGGCAGTTGGCTAATGACTTCAAATTTTTCTTAACAAAGTAGGCTTGCCATACGTACCGTTTTGACCGAGACTGGCGATACATGGCGTAGACGGTATGAATATATTGTCCCGGTGCCCCGATACAAAGTTTTGGGACGGCGGATACATTATTGTTCCGGAACTAAACTTCAATAATTGATGTTAAAATTTTCTATTTTACTTAACATTTCTAGTACAGAAAAATAATATTGTTTTGATAAATTATAAAATAATCAAGCTAATTACTAGATTGACAGACGATATCTGTACTAAAATCATTTTTCCCGCCTTGTTGACAACAATTTGTATTGACAAATAATGTTCATCATTGGTTTCCCGTCCCCTCGATTTGTTTTTTTTTCAATTTCCGCAGGTACTATTATTGTTTTAAATTAACACATGCACAAATTAATATTTAAATTATATTTTACTTTGTTTATATACTTATAAAAGTAAGTCATAACCAAATAACGCAGATTACGAATTGGGGATCAAAAACTACAAAAAGTACTAAATCACTTCAAAAAAACAAAACATATAAAAAAATGTTAAAAAAATATAATAGGTACAAATTTATATGAATATCTTTTATCAACTAAAAATAATTTACAGTGTAGTATATTTATGTATATTGTATATTATACATTTATACATATTATCTACAAAATATTTACCTATAATACTAGTATTTATAATCAATGATAGTAGGTACTCCGCGGTACACATCATAAAGTTAAAATAAAAAATAAATTTAAAATTAACTGTTTAATAAAATTACTTACAAACAGCAACTTTATATAAGTTTAAATTCAGGTATTCGTGGACTTTTATTCGTTGTACTTTTTTTACCGGTCTTATTTTCGTCGGACTTTTGTTGTTAGGGGATTCTCAGCAACATCATACTTTTTAAGTCACGCGTGATACTGACGTCTGACATACTGCAGTGATATTAAAATATAATTACTTTTTGTGTAAAAGTTAACTCATTTCTGACAAAGTACCTATAACTATAATTATCTTACAGCAATATACAGTTATAGGTTATTTGTAAAATAATGCTTTATTTACACAATATACAAAAACAAAACCAGTTTGGCACAATATTCTTCATATATCATATTATACTATCATATTTCAGCCTCAAATGTACTCTCATATTATTTATAGTTGCTATTTCTTCCTAAAATGGTAAATTGATAAACACTGCGACACTCTTCTGCAGTGGACTTATTACTCTACATTTACACATAAGAAAATTTTGTTTCATTTAAAAACCTACTCAAATCTTCTATAATATGTCTCATAAATTGATTTCAACTGTCAAAAAACATTGTTTAGATGATCCATAACTTTTATACACCTTAAATTCGTACCTTGCAGGAACCATAACTATGCATAACCATTAAAATATTAGGTAGATACCTACTACCTATCACTGGTTTATGGATTCGTTCTTGTAAGCAGATCAACACATAACACGTTAGCATAAAAAAAATGCATATAATTCAATAATATAAATGATCGTATGTAAAAAATATATCGAGTGCAGCTTAAAACAATGAAAAAAAAACACTTAAAGATGCATAACTATAAACGATTACATGAGTAACATGACATAACAATCAAGGTTCGTGAATGTTTTAATTATAATTTATAACGTTAAACAATGAAGAAAAAACGATTAAAATGTTAAAATTTATGAAAATGAAAAACGAAAAATTTGAAAGATCATAATATAAAACATAAAACTTGATAAAAAAAAAATATAAATTGTTAATATAAAATAAATTAATACAAAAAAAAATGTAATTGGTTTAAAACTGATTTTATAATAACATATTATACTTACAACTATTATTTTTTAATTAAAATAAATTTGTATATTATTTATTTAAGTAGGTACCTAACTAAGAATTTTCTTTTAATTAGTTTATAACTAGAAAATTACTAAGGTCATACTATAAATGATTGTGCTTCAAAAGACAGCGTCAAACGGGGTTATCGGTTATCCATCGACCAACGTATAGTTATCCATAATATATAGGTAATATGGAATATGCTTATAATATTATGAAATTGTTATCTTAAGTTCTAAAAAATCAATTGATAAGTCAACAAACGATTTTATATAATACCTCCTCTTATATTTATTAATGAAACAGAACTCTGTCAGCTAATCATGTACCATAAATATAAATGTAAATAATTGTATAATTATATCGGTTACAGTTGTTGCAGTTGTCAAAAATATGTAAAAAAAAATACGGTTATAACATTATAATAAATGTACTTATAATACTTTAGAATCGATTACACAAAAAAGATACAACCAGTATGATAAACCCAACAATAGAACTAGATACCTATAAGAACAAAAAAAAAATATTTTTATAAAGTTTCTTAATTAATATTTTATATATATATATCATTATTAGTCATTAAAGAACTTCGAAGTAGGCAACTCATAAAAGTACCTGCTGATATGTAAAAATAAAATGTTATGTTAAATTATAACACCTACATTCTAATTATACCTTATATTCTAAGGCAGTAAGACAATCGACCTTGATGTTGATTTTTAATTACAGTTTATTATAAATTCAATAATAATACAATTTGTATGTAGGTACAATATTGTAATATTTGCCAATAAAAAAAATGTAGCTATAGGAACTTTTGAACTTTATATACTATTTAAAACTAACAAAGATAGAAACGTTAAAATACGTTCGATTCAATAAAATAAATATTAGCTGTTACTCATCTGCAGCCATGGAAATTATAATGATATGCATGTATTAATTATAAATGTATCAGATCCGGTTTTTAATTATTAGATATTTATGTAACTTTAATGTCAAAGTTGCCAATGCGAAATAAAGATAAAATTTTAAAAAAATATTTTAAAATAATATTTTATTTTATTTTTATTATTGATTATTGAACTATGAACTTAACTCTTAAAATATTAAGCTATTGACATTACACTTAAGATTAAGTTTATGCATTTACTTAATGATAACTGTGGAATTTTGCTATTAAACTTACCGAGTATAAAAACTTTTTATTTACGTCGTAGCAATAATTCGCTGATATATTTACTTCTGTAGCATTTAGTTCATTCAAAAATAAATAAACCTGAAAAAAAAATGTAATCTATCAGTATTTGTATTAGTTAACAAATTTTAGAACCTAATGATAATTGTTTATATAAACATGCTTTAATCAAAAATGCATAAATAACCATAACTCGTTTTAGTAACAACAATAATAATTATAAAATATAATGTGTACATTTAATTTAATTTATCAACTTACAAAAAAAATATTTACAGGTAATATAGTATTATTTATTTATATGTAATATGAAATCAGATTATTATCTTATTAAAACTCTAATATAATAGGTATAATTAATAATGATTAATGATAATTAGGGCTCGGATTTATATGTATTAAAAAACTAAAATATGTAAATATATATGTAATAAAAAATCGCTTTATATGTGATAAAAAAATGAAAATATGGAATAATAAACAAAGGTGGATTTAAATTTCAGAAGTTAGTACACTTTGTCTATATTACTTCCTAACGACCCAACTCCTATATGCTATATACATTTTGTGTAATATTTTCATTAATCAAAATTGTAAACACACAATTTAATAACTAACGTTGTAATGATGGCTATTTTTTATAACTAACGTTAACAAAAGTATCATCATCATATATTCATATCCCTTACTAGTTACTATATATTCACACTACTTAGACACAGATGTTTATATAATGATATAGACATCTGTAATCTTATATTGTTATGTCTTCAGTCTTCATGATCTCGTCTAAATAAACCGTTTCATCGCTCGGACGACACACACCGGCCTCCACCCCAATCTGGACAACGGCAGTCGTCTATGTACATCGCCAGTAACAGACACACGTGATGAGCAACGTCTCATAATAATTCTGTACTATATAATATTCTGGTTTCTTTAAATTACAAATATATTCTTTCGAAGTGTTTCAAATAAATCAATTGTGTTCATTAATTAATATTAAATTATAAGGGAAGAAATATTAAACATATTTCTTAATCGTTTGTTCATCAAGTATATAACAAATCTGCAGTCAAATTAGAGTGAGTTAACTCTTCATATATTTAAATCCTTACATTTATATACATGTGTGTATTTACATATTATGTTTATGTCTATGTGTGTATATATATGTATATGTAAGAAGGTAGTAGATTGGAGTGCGTATGCAATATATATAAATAATATATAATTAAGAAAGGGTAAATACCTACGTATATACTGAGCATGCACTGCATTTTGCACTACTACAACGTTATGGATGATTGGTACCAAGGTTTAAAAAAAAAGAAAAAGAGGTGCTGCTATAAACAGTTAAGCAACGAGAAAAAAAAGAATTAACTGAAGGAAGCTGCAAAATATTGTACAACATAAAACATCTAATTAATAACAATAAGCAACCTCTTTAAAAACAGGCACTACATATCAATACACTATAATAATATCGACTCTACTTCTTATACCATTAGTGTTTATTTTATTGATACTGACTACTTTATGTTAAACTTTAGTTTGTGGTATGGCTCATAAGTCATAATAATATATGAGTAAAAAGTTAAATAAAAATATTTTAATATTTTATTAACTTTAGAGTTTATAAACTCCGTAACTCTCCAAATATACCTAACAAAAAGTGATCTATAATTGTAATCAATTAAGTTTCTTCTTATCCGGTAAGTTTATTTAATGTCTAATGATTATTATCTATTATTGTATCCTACCTATGTTAACAATAAATAATGTATTCTAAAATCAGATGGATTCGATATTTCCTACAATTAAATATTTTTGGAACTTAAAACTTAAATTTTATTTTATTGCTAAACTAATAAAACAAATTCTGTTATGTTTGCTTCAAATTCTATAAGTTTCACAAAATAAACGCAGGATTTTGAGCTATAATATGTCTTAAGTGCAAGCTCGTTTTGAGTCGGTTTACTCCTAGCCCTTCTCTGAGGGCCCTCGGGGCTTTATTATTATTATATAGATACTTGTATGTATCGGTCGCATTCAGTCACTTATTACTTATTAGAGCCCTATATGGCTCTATCTCGGCGCATGACGCTTAATAATGCAGGGTTGATCTATATTCTATAAATATAATGCTACTTACTTACTTCAGGACGTGACGTAGGGTCAAGGGTACTACATGTCATATATAAATATCATAATATGCTTGAAATGTAACCTATAAATTATAATAGGTACGCCGTACACGTTATAAATATTTTAGTATGTATAATTAAGCCTAATTTAATAATATAGTTGTATACTCCTATTACTATGAAAGTATGAATCTATATAAATAATAATAGAACCTGCTTTTTACTCAAAGACACTTAAAATTATGTTTTAATTTCAATTGTGAGTTATGCTTATGACTTATATCCACATAAAGTTTAAATGTGAAATTAACTCTGTCGGCCTGTTAAGTTTTTACGATTAAACCGCTGAACTGATTTTGATAAAATTTGGTATGGAGATGACTTAAAGTTTATGTCTTAAACCCCGAGAAAGGACATGGAATATTTTTAATCAACCCCTTAGGGCAGGGATCGCCAACCTTTTCAAACAAGTGAGCTACATTTGAAATTTTTAGTCCCGGGTGATCGACATCCAGGAGAATTTAGGTCTTTAGGAAGAGATTTGTTTTATGAGCAAAAAAAAAAAATAAGGTCTATGCTCCAAAGAATAAATATTTATTGTTTCTTCATGATAATAATAATAATTCCGAAATAATATCCGATTATTTATTACGCGATCGACCGATAATGGTAAAATTAATTTTTATAACGATCGACCTATATTCTTAGAAAGATCGACCAGTCTGACCAGACTGGTTGGCGACCCCTGCCTTAGGGAGTGAAACTATATAACCACTCTAATATGATTAAAAGTCAAAAAATTAAGAAAAATTTTTTTTAGAAATTTAACCCCTAGGGGGGTAACAAAGTTTGTACTTATAGGAAATTATATTTTTATGCTAACATTTACCTAAAAATTGGTATTATCTAATACTCTCAACATTAATGAAACACGGTTAGCTGAAACTAGCTTATATAAATACCTACTCGTCATTACTCATAATACTGATATGCGAGCAAGTACATCATATATTATATTCTACAATTAGTTTGCCTAAAAAATTCTCCAAGGTATTATACTATCTTGTTTTTGCTATTATTCACACGTGCAAGAAACAAAAATAACGAACCAATGAGAATGGATTGCATGAAGATTTAATAAGTATTACCTGTTCTTTGGTTTGATGCTTCAGACAATTCACTCTGTTGCGTAGTATATGATAAAATGTAAAAACGCTCTAAACAAGGAAATAATAAAATTTATATTAAGAATAAGCATTTATTTAATAAGCATTTGTCTTTATTATTTTTTATGTCTAATCATTATTTTGGGAAGAAGAGGTGATTCATATATACTTTAACGCTCACCCTATTTTTGGTGTCAAATTTTCCACTCTTTTCGTATAATTTTAGTTCATTAAACTATATTTTGGTAATTCAAAACTTCGAAAGTATCAATTTTAGAGACTTGAAACTCCCACCAATTTTTTATGATAGTGATGACAAATTTAAATTAAAAAAAATACTTGAGCAGTATTGGTCATTGGAAGTTCTGTAGACAATACATATCATATAGCCATATAGGTAATATAATATATTAAGAACAATTCGATATATTTCATTTTTTCCAGTTATTTTCAAAGAAGTTTCGCTCAAAATCGTTTTATACCATTATATTTATGTATATTAGGTTTATAGATTAAAGCAAATAACACTTTAAAAATACATTACCTTGTTGTGTAAATAAGAACTTGACTCTATTAGGTAAATGAAAACAACAAATAATCTTGTCATACGTATTATTCTGATGATAAATTTCAAGTCTACGGAGTTGTAAAAAAAACTAAAACAAATTTTCTATTAATATCAAACATATACGGTTAATAATATATGGAGAGTGAGATTTGTACAATTGTCAATTAATATATTTGAATAATAAATTACTTTGTATCAAAAATTAGACTTAGTTTACCCAGCTCCTCTTCTCCCCACATATTTTTTGAAATCAACGATTTTTTCACAAATATTTATCATGGAATTTTTTTTAATTCGTACGATAAAAATCAGAATATAATATGTAAAATTAAAATTAATATTCGATCAAAATGTGTTTAACATTATTTTATTTTCTAATAGTGTCATACGACCATTATTTCGCTTATATTTATGAATTTGAGCATTTACTAAATCCTGAAGTCATATTTTTTCTTGCTTAATTAAAATATTTGATTGTTTTGGACTACCTCTAAGCAATCAAAACTAACTTTAGGTAACTTTTTCTAACACGTACATTTAAAGGTTTGAACAATTTGAATTAATCATTATAAATTAAAATATAATAAAACATTAAATTTGCACACCGTACATGTTATATTATAGAAGAAGTGATTTCTACTCTGTGCCACAAAGCTATATATAATGGGGAAGGGATAATAGGGCTTCTTTTTGTTACATTTTTAAAATTTATGTTGTGTACTCGAAACATTATAGGCTATAGCCCCCCACCCCCCTCCTTATAATTTCATCACGCTACGCCTATGCTCGGGGGTAGTTAGGACACAGACAAATCACATGCAATCAGAGAAACAGACAGCTATAGTAAATCACAGTGATATAATTATATTAGTTATTAGTAGATCATGATGTTGTCAATCGCCAGTTTCACAATTTACTTTTCCGTCGCAAAACTCGTGGCCAGATTATTCATGAGCTTAAACAGCACCAACAGCACATACAGCTGATAGCACGACAGGAGTATGATCAAGTCCATGTTGTAGTGCGAGTTGAACTTTTTGCAAAACGTATACAACACGAGATTCCGTTGTCGAGCTTGTCGTATCCGTTCCAAGTCGTCGATTTGGCCCGACTCGACGTAGTCGTTCAAATCGCTGTACAACCGACCAATCGCGTGGAAAGTGTGGATCAGTTGCATTTCGAAGCCCAAAAATGCATAAGTAGTAATGTTGTCCAAGTTCATTGGCTTGTTTTTCGTGCGTCTGAAATTGCAAAAACATATCGAATGCTAGGTATAAGTAATAATATTATTACATGGGTATTATGTGGTCATGTGATTGCATTGCACCAACTGAGTACTGACCCCTACCCCTTCTCCTTTCGGGCGTCACTGATCTTACCTATCAAAAATAATGACGTTATAACGTACCTACTATAATAGTACGTTACATCTTACATGACTTACATCGATACCTAACCTACCTATCGATATTCTCTCCGATGAATTCGATTAGTACTGCCACTGTGCTGGCGTACAAAATTACAATTGACGATTTTTGTATCGAAATTTCAGCTGGCCATTCGGACAAGCTGTTATAACATCTAACTGTGTCTTTCACAAACGCTATTCTTCTCAATAACATGCACATCAATCCGAGCCCGTTGGTGCTCAACACGATAGACGTGACGGCCGACGTTTTCTTTATAGCACCGAAAAATAGCATCGTTAAATGCGTGTGTATTTGTAGTCCGACAATCCCGACATGTACGAAAGTGAATAACAGGCCAAATTTTGACGTTGAGAACGACCTATTACTTTTATCGTATAGAAGAGGAAATGCGCCAAACCGATTGCACACCAAAAATGCAGAACTATAAAAATATATATATGTTTTATAAAAATAATTTTATTGGGAACTATTATTAAATGGCAATTGTATATTTGTATGCATTTTGTCTATAATTCTAAAATTTGTGCTGGGAATTTAAATTAGGATAGTTAGGGTAAGAACAAAACTTAACTGTAAGTTCATTTCTGAAGTCAAAACTAAAACAGGTTATTTTATATGTAAGTATGCTTTATTTCAATATTTTGAAAAACATTAATACTGCTACGTTGAACATAAAATAGGTAGTAACTAATGGAGACATTTTCGTGACTACAATATACACAAGTACACTATGAATAATTTAACAGTTAAAAAGTAATCTATTCATGAATGGTAACTATTGTCTATTGGACAAATACATTTCTAATAACTATTAAAAATGTATACACTCACTCACACACACACACACATACAAAAAAAAACAAATACAAACAAATTAAGTACTTTTGACTAAAATAAAATAAACAAAGTAAGTTAATTTCTCGGGTCAAGTGTTCATATCAAATAAATTATTACAATAATAATTCATTCATGACTAAAGAGTATATTATATACTATACATCATGACAAGGATGGTATAATATGTAAAACAGTACTTTATAACAATGAAACTACATTGATAATGCATTTATCATGACAACATAATAAAAAATAACCACACCTCAATACCATAAGAAATTAAACATTTAAATTGAACAGTCTTTTAGTTTTTACCCTTATCGTAGTTACAAATCCCACAAAACGACCGTAATATACAGAATGTGCTACTTTTTAAAAGGATACAATGAATATTATTTCAACCTTACAAATACATACAATAATAAAAAAAAATCAGTTCAATTAATTTCTATTCAAGGCTGGAACACTAAGTGTTTACAACAAAAGTATATTTGTTTTAAACAATATAAACATGTTACAACCTTGAACTTTATAAAAACAATTTTTAATACACATATGATATACTTAGTAATGTAAGACTAGAAAATGTAAAAGTAATGTACAAAATGATACACCTAGCATTATCAATAACTAACGGCCTAATGAGGCAAATCATTCCATTTGTTTAACTAAATCCTAGCTTATCAAAATTAACTACACTTGAGTGAATGTTCAGCTATTATACATTAACATATTTAATCAATAACAAATATTTAACTTAAGTAAGCTTAAACACAATAGACAAAAATAAATAAAGTAATTTTGAACAACAAAAATAATTTATCTATCTAGTAATAGGCTCCATAAATGTAAAATTGTAGTCATCATTTTGATTATGAAATATTGAAAAATATAATCATTTTATTAATTTAAAATATTAAGTATTAATAAATATTATTGCATTTTTAACAAACTGTTAATTAAAAACAAAATACAATTCTTTGCTTCAATAGTTTTAAAAATAATAACGACATGTTTACAATAATAAAATATTTACAACTGGGGCTAGGATTTATATGCATTGTTACGTTTTTTTTTGCTTCATACTTTTTAAAAACATTTAATTATAGTAATATATCTAAAATAATATGGTGTTAGAGGCTATGATTATGTCATATTATTACACTCATAATTTCAATTTTATAAAATTAATGGTTTTCTTTGACAAAAAAAAACATAAAAATATATTTAAATGCTGTGGATTTATTTAAAAGTTACAAAAAATATGTAGATTACATAAAAAGTAACTTTATTCAATTTGTTATGAAATTATAAGATGTTTTTACTTTATGACAGTTTGGAAAATATTGATAAATTCATCTTATAATTTAATATATTATTATTGAATATTTTAATCAACTGGAATGCACATCTTACTATTATATATTGAATATAAATCCTAGCTTTAGTTACAATTATCTGAAGATAGATTTTACCATTTACTGGCTAGATTTTTTTTTAGAATCCCTAAATATGTAAAAAAGTCAAGTTAAATTTAAATTTGAATAAAAATACATTGATTATATTTTATGTAAAATATTCAATTTCAAATGTTTAATTTAAACAAAGCTAAATTTATATTTCTATAAATCAAATGTTAAATTAATAAATAATAAAAAGTGTGACTAGGTTTTTTTAAATCTAATACTTATTACTAAACAGACATAAATACAATATAATATAGACTATAGATACCTCATTCAAAATTGTTTCAGGTTAAATTTTAATACAATTAGAAATAAAAATTGGGTATTAACGAAAAGGAATAACTACACAACATAAATTCAATTGTTTTTCAAGATTTGTTTATATGAATAATTTAATAATGTATTTTTTTAAGAGTAAAGTTGAATAATTTTATACTTTGCAAAAAGTGCAATTAAAAATTTACAAATGAAAATTTTTAATTTAACCAATAAATAACAAAACTAAAACCATAAATAATATAAGATTTTAAATTTTGTTTTCATTCATTTTAAAGAATGGATGTTTTAATGCAATATCCGCTGTTATTCGAGTCACTGGATTCAAACATAACAATTTTTTTAAGAGATCATACGCAGGATAAGGAAAATCATCAGCAACGTTTAAGTAACAGCTACAACTATCTGAAAAAACTTCACAGCCAGATAGTTGTATTGGTTTTATACAAAAATTACAGGTTTCCAAACCATCACTTGAAGAAACAGCTGTTGGATTTAAAGTCTGTACACTTGATCGATGGCATAAAAGACGACAAATTGCCCGAAGATCAAGAGGAGGTTTTTGAACTTCGCAAATAACATTGCGACCTGATGTAAAAATAATTAATAAACTAATTAGAAAAAAATAATAAATATTATACATTGCAGATACCAACACTAACCTAACATTTTGGCTAAATTTTTAATGGCCCGATCCCCAAAAACCGTTATCATTTCGGCCAAACATGTAGAATCATTCTCTGCACTAAAGAAAGGGTAACAGCGGCTCATAGCTTCCAACATAATTACTCCAACTGACCAGATATCAAGAGCTAGAAACATATCACATTATGGAAAAATAATTTTATATCTTATACACAAAAGAACATTTATTGAATCAAGTTATTTATATTGACTATTTCTTCACCACTTACCAGTATTTTGATATTTGTATTTTAAAAGGACTTCAGGAGCTCGAAACCCCGGTGTTCCTGCCCGAGGAGCTTTCATTTCTGGTCTTTTTATGCAAACATTACATACTTTTAATTTTCCTACACAATCGCATGTAAGACGTTGCACTTTAGGCACCGCAAAACTATTTTTCTCCTATTTATAAAAACATGACGCATGAATTCAAAAAAAAATATACTGACTATAAGTGTATTCAGAGTTATCTGAATTAACAATATACTAACATGAAATAAATTCTTCATGGGATTTGGATTACTATTCTTAGGAACATCTAATTGTTTTTTAATGGGTGAATTCTCCTTTAGTAATGGTTCTTTAGGCATCATAAGTTTAGTTCTTTTCCTTAGATTACATCCATGAGGTATAGAGTTGGTGTCATCTGCTATGTTTTGAAGAATACGTTTTTGATATGAACTTAATCTTATGGTTCCTACTGAACTTGATCGTTTAAGGTTAACCTAAAACAATTTTTTTTTTTAATATTACTCTTATTAACATTTTCATTTGTATATAATTAATACCAATATTAAAAAAATGACTTACATTGAGGTCACAGCTAGAACTTTTTTGTTTGTGAGAGGATGTATCAGACTTATTATCAGGCAGACTTTTTATTTCCTTACGTCTAGTAGGGTTAATGTTAGGATGAGCAAGTCCAAAATCAGTGAGCATGAAACTAGAAAATTCAAAGTCACAATAACAATTATGATTAAATTGCCAAGTTATAAAAAAATAAATGTTATTGCTTACGTTGAGGTTGAACGGTTATACAAAAAATTGCTAGGTTTCACATCTCTGTGAACAATATTGAAAGAATGTATTCTTTTTAATGCAATTAACAAGTTTTTAATGTAAAATCGCATTTCATTAGCATCCATTGTACATAGATAAGTCTGAAAAACCACAAATATTTAATTATTAATAAATATTGGATTTTTTAAGTAGTATTAGGATTATGTTTAATTTTGCTTAAACATAAATACATGCATTTATTTTATAATCCATAAAACTAATTAATTACCAATGGATGGTCATGCTTGATATAAGGCATTACCAAGCAAACAGAACTTCCAATTCGTAATGAGGTTACTAATCCCATAACATTATCTTGTCCCCTAAAAATAAATTGAAAAAGTATTATTATAATAAAGTTAGAAAAATATATATTATAATGTAATATACACACAAAAACATTCAGTTTGGTCAATAATTGAACTTAAAGGTAAAATTGATGTGTATGATCGATGATCATATAGATTTAAATTTAACTCTTAATCAGGTCATAATATGAATATAATTAACATAATATAAAACTGAAATAACTCGTGTGGTGATAGTTCCTGTGTTAGAGACGTCCTTATTATGTCTCTAATTCACTATTCATGACAAATAATAAATGTATCAGACATTAAATAGGTAGGTATAGCTGTATAAGCATAAAAGAAATATATTCTTTTTTCTCACCCGATCCTCAGTAGACAAAAAATTTCGCGGCGTAATTTCTCCGGATGTGTTGTTTGCTTGATATGCTTGATGGCATACCGCTTCTTCTCGGGGTCGCCCCTCGCGTAGGCCAGATACACCTTGCTGAACGTGCCGGCACCGATTTTGCTTTGGATGACAAATGTCTCGCGCAACTTCCTGAACGACTCGTCCTTCATCGGTATCTCTGCAAACACGTCGGCAATTAAAAAACGTTATCGTTCGACTACATAAAAACACTGTACACCGTCTCTACCCACTTTGTTCGGACGTCTCGCCGACAAAATCCTTGTTGTTACTGTTGCTGGTTACAAGAGTATCAGAATTCGCTGCCATCATAGTACAGTCGGAAGTGGATGTGTGCGATGGACTGCAGATGTATTGTGAGTCGTGAGTGTGTATGTGAGCGCGATTGATCTCTCGGGAGAAGAGAAAACGACAACAAGTATGAGATTGGACACGATATTTCACCAAAAGTTTGTTTAGAGCGCGAAAAACACCGTTCTCGTAGAAGACTGATAAAAATCGCGTTTTGGCTCCGAAAAAATATCGTCGAAAAGGCGGCCAGGAAAATGTATGGTTAACTCGCTGTGTTGTTGTTGTTTACACCGGGAAACAGTGCGGCCACGAGCGCACGATGAAAATGTACCCACTTCTGCCACCAGAGAGCGCACCGTCCCGACAAGCAATTCTGACAATGATTATGATTTATGACCATTGGCCATTGGGCAATGGGCAATGGGCATTGACCAGTGACCACTTGTGAGTTGTGAGTTTGTGGTATTAATTAAGGTATCTTAATTCATGGTTTGTGAGCTTGTGACTTAAACATTACAGTATATTGTACACCCCATCATGAGACATGCGTACTACTCACGATGTAGAGAAGATAAGGTGATAACACTCGGCAGTCGGCTTGGCCAAGGCAAAAAAATGGGCTTATTTTTCGACGGCAATTTTGTAGTTTAAATTAGATTCACCAGGAGCTTCACATGCTTCGAAGGCCTGTTTGAAAAATGGTATTAGTCCACTACTCACTATATATTATTGTTATGAATAAATAAATATTGTACTTATAAGTTACTAGCCGACCCGTGATTGGTTGTTTATTTTGCCTTCGGACGATGATAATATGTAGAATTTTTTATACAAATTGTATTGTTTAATGTGATCGGCAAGTAAATATATACAAAAAACAGTTAATGAAAACGTATTGAAATGTTTTTTTAGCGGTATTAATGATAAATATATTTTTATTAAAAATGAATACAGATACAAAATAAATGCTAATTAATCTGTTGACAAAAAAAATTAAGAATCGGGTGATGTTGTGACATTCAAGAAAGTATTTGGTAAAACTCTGTGAAAATAATTGTAAAAAAGTTCAATATCGTCGTCAGAAAATTGGACCATTTAAATACAATACACCCCCTCCCCATCCCCTCCAGACAAAAAAAATTAAAAATTGAGCGATGTGATGACACTCGGGAAGATATTTGGAACAACTCAGTGAAAAAAAAAATGGAAAAAAGATAAATATTGTTGTCACAAAATGGGAACATAAAAAAGGCCAGTACTTGCGGGCCTCGTATAGAGAGAAGTCTTTGAGAAGCAAGACGGAACTATCTAACAAAAATAAAAAAATGACGGAAATAGACGAAAATAATGATATACAGTCCTTCTACGTACGTCGTCGAAATCGAAGAGCAAACAACTATTATCGACTATTTTGATTTAACTAAACCAAAATTATCGATTTCTTTTCGCTCATGTACGATAAAGCGATCAATATTATCTTTATCGTATTATACAAAAATATAACTTCCCAATTTCCCATACGTGTTGAACATTTCGTTTATCGCTATGTATATCCAACACCTCATCGTTAGCTTGCCCAGCCTTGGTAATAGCCAATACCATTGAGTATAGATAGTATCTATAGTACTATCTATACTTACGCAACTAACCTATACCTAAAATATTATCGGACCCACAACCACTGGGTAATGGGTAGATCACAGGTAGAGCACACGTAAGCGGTAGATCGCACGCTACACTGGCACTGGAAACATTCTGTTTTTTGGTGGTAATTCGCTGTTGGAGACGTTAGAGTGTTATGCCAGTTGGCTTTCTCCACAAAATACTAATGTAAGTACCAATAAGTACTAATTATTTACAATAAAATAGGTACCTACATTATAGTTAATATAAATATATATTGTACAGTATACTGTGTACATATCTGTAATCTCAAATTAAATGGCCGCCGTCTGCTTCAACTAAACACATTATTATAGATATAGCAGTTGGCTATTTAATATATTGTACATATTATATCAGTGCCCCATAGAGTAAACTAAATACTACTAAATACATGCGAAATACCTACCAAATATTACTCTATGCTGTGCGGCTGTGCCCCCGTCGAATTAAAAATTGAGTATTGATATTTATATATTTAGCTTCTTTCTATACTATACGATTATAATAAATTGTATGTTACAATATATATTGTTATCGTATTGGGCACACTGTCGAACAGTTAGCGAATTGATTTGATAATGACTTGAGTAGTTGACTAATGTTTTGTTTTTAAAGGAAATACTATAAATGTCTAAAATAGCAATAGCCTAATAGTCATTAGCCAATTTAATGTTTATACGTAACAATTATCACTACAACCTTACAAGTTTCTGAAAGTTTAAACAGTATAATATTTAATGCACCTATAAATTATAATTATTCTAAGTCAACGATTGAAACCGACACAACCTAGACGTACAATCCTTAGACCTATTTGACTGGTAAGGCGAAAACCTAAACTGTTATATCACTTGTACCTAATATTTATCGTGTAGGCATCACGTACGCTATTTGGATTACATTTTTTGGGGGTACTAGATGTGTGTCAATCATAGTGACTTTGCTCCCAACTCCCCTTATCCTTAACGCCCTCATTATACCTTCTACCCAACTTACTAACATTTAATTAATTTAATATTTATTATTATACTACTTAATTTTATACACATTTATTTTAAAAAATATTCAAATTATTTATAATATGAAGAAATTGAGATGGTCACTTTGAGTTGACATTTAACTCCACACATTCTTTTTTTTAAAGGAATTTTTCTATTCACTAAACAATTTATAGACAAAATAGCATATTATTTTGACTTATGGTCCTATGAAGTCTTTGTCGATTGTTAATAATACCTAATTTCTTAATATAACCTATAGGTTCCTATACTGTTATCTATATTATTCTAGTAATTATATGTTATTATTATGAAAAAGAACAAAATTTTAGAATTTTAAGTATCTGATTACATAATTATTATGATGTAACATGACCAAAACATATTTGGGGGCGCTTTGCACCCCCAAGCATCCTCCACCACCAAATTGTGCCTATGTTAAGTATGTCAATAACTAATTATTAAATTATGTTTAATCCTACTTGTCACATGACAACTTGCAGCATTTATCTTATATGCTTATAGTCATAAACGATATCTATTTAACAATTATTATTATCAGTTGTTTGACTGCCAGAAATCTTGTTTGATAAAATGTTAATGTTTTCAGATTGTTAGTGCAGGTGGTACAGCAGTCATGTGTTGGAGACGAGACAATGATGAAAAGATTAAGTATCCTCTTCCGTTAGTGGACACCATTGACTTAACGATGGACGATGAAGATATTATCGAAATCTTACCGCATGTAGACCAGTGGAATTATAACTTGTTGCCGTCCAGCGATGAAGAAGAGCCGGTAATAGTTCAATTATTACAAAGAATACCTAAGTCTTTCTTACTAGTTACTATTAACCATACCAGTTAGATGAACCAGTTAGTTGAACCATTATTTAGGTACAAATTATGTACTTGTATACTCTGTCTCAAAAAAGAATAATCAGTCGATCGACCAATTTTTGTCAGTGCTGCGCATCTCCCACCAACAACCCATTAAGTTCTCAACACGCCAATTGCATCATTCACGATATGTTAAAATTGATTGTTCTTTTTTGAGACAAAGTACGGTTAATAGTAGTTTTACTATATTTATCCTAGGTGAAGACAGCAATTGACTTTCCCTCATTGAAATTTAACCCCTTAGAGTTAGACCATAAGACAAAAACATCAAACCCTTTGTAGGAAGTACAAAATCAGTTACAGACTAAAAATTGCTGAAGAGTTAAAGCTCATTTATAAACATAAGAAACTTACAGTCTGAGATAACCGATTATACATATTGTTGTACATTCAACACATCGTTAAACATGATTTGAGATATTATCCAATAAAATAGAATATAGATAATAGCATATTACACAAGTTACATAATTTGTTAAATGTTTACCATCTAGTTGTCTACATTATCTGTGATTTAAGAATGTTTCCTTATTAAACATACATCTCCTCGTTTTTTTGCGAACATTATTGAGAATATTTAGATAGTAGATACATAGTTTAAAGTTAAAGTTGTCAATGAATGTAAAATGTTTATAACATATATATGTATACGACAAAGACATGCACACAGGTGTTGCAGTGCATGAGCTTACTGCACCTGACCTATCGATTCAAACTAGGCTAAGGCTTGTCAAGACAGACTAGAATCAAATGACGGGGAAATAGTTCCCCATGACCTTTTTTCAATATTTATAAAAACTTATACACAGGTATAAAACAGTAACCATAAATTATATTTTAAATGATCAAATTAAATAGTGTATAATGTTAAAAAATCAGCCACTTAACCCCTTAATGATAAAATCATTTGACCGCCCTATAGATTGTAAAGTTAAACATTTTTTATTAGAAATTATTATGTTATTAATATTGCATTTTACTTTATTTCAGGGGATAGTTTTTATAGACCAAGTGGTGAACAGTAATGGAGAAATTCATTATGCTGGTTCAAGTACCACTCATGACTCATCAAATGAAATAAATCAAAATGCTAACACACCAAGTGCATCAGTAAATATTAACTTAGTAAGTATTTTTTATTATTTTAAAAATATTGCGTATATACTTGTAACATTAAAAGTTATGATGAATAATATAGAACATTTCGGAAACCAACAATACTGATCAATCTAGTGAAGGAAGAGAATTTGAATTGAATATACCACAAATATTGTTATCGATGTCCAGAATATCAAATAATTTGTACAATCAAACTTCACCATCTCATGAATAATTAGTTTTTTTATGTATGTATACTAGTATACTATAATATTGTTTAATTTATTAAATATATTGTACATTTTCATAAAAAATATACTTTAGTTTAATAAAATTATCAATTGTTTAAAGGAACATTTATAATTATATTATTTAAAATAAATCCATTCAACAAGGTTCATATGATTTTAATAATTGTACTACGTTAATTAAGTAAAATCCAATCAATGCTCCTGCTGTTGATCCAATTTGAGTGATGCAACCGTAAAGAAATAGTCCTCTGTTACCTTCATTTCGCAGTACTGCAGCTATTGACAATTTGACATAAGAGGCACATCCAAAGAATAAGACCCACATAAAAACCTAGAACATCATAAAACAACATTAGATTTTTTTAAACATTTTTTTGAATATTCAATTGTAATAACTTATAACTACAGACCGGAATTATATGCACTAAAAAGGTGCTGAATATGCATGATAATAATGACAAAATAAAATTTGGTCTCTGAAACCAGTTTGAAACTACCACATTTCAAACCCTCATAGTCGTGCAATCACTCATTATTAATGTACAATGCTTATAACCAAACTTGTACCTATTGTATGTTACATAATTATAGTTAAATTATTGAAAGTTAAATGTGAACTAAGGGCAGAAAAATACTTTTACTAAAATTAATGTATGTCTTTCCGTTTAACTGCTCGTCTAAACTTTAAATGCTGATTTAAAAAAAAAAAACTGTTCAATACTCAATATTTATATATATATATGTGTTTAAATACTTCAGAGTTCAAATACTGTGTGTCCTCAAAAACAGGGTACACTCTATAATTCAATTATCCATATTACTCAGTACTCTAAACATATTTTTGAATTCTGTTTGAGTGACGTGAAACTAGACTCATAAATTCCCTCAGATAGAATTATAAAATATGTTTAGGTTACTGAGTAATATTAGTGATTGAATTATATAGTGCACCCTGTTTTCGAGAGTTACGTATATCATATTATTAAACCTTTTTTTTTTAACACAAATATTGACTCAGAAATTTAATGTATCCATTTGAATCACCCAGTATATTATAGACCAGCTTTTCTCTCGTCAACCTGTGGTTATTATAAATCAAGTGGTATGTGAACTTTTTTAAAAGTTTGGTTCTCGTTGTAAACATTAACGTATAACTACGATTTTTCTTTTTTATTGATTTTTTACTCACAGTCAAGACTATTCCAGTGGTCGAATATTGCAATGGAGGCGACGGACTCATAAAGGCGGTCATCAGCATGTACATTGTGGACACCAAGCAAATGCTGCACAGCATGTAAATGACTGTTTTGGACGTTCGGTTCGTGTAATAGGCGACGAAGCAAGCAACGGGGTTTGCGATGTTTGATAAGTTCGTAGCGAAATGATATGCCATGTATCCGTATGGCAGACACGAGAACGATTGGATGCTGGGCAACAGTCCGTTGGCGAAGAACACGATAACGCCTTGCAGGGCCAGCAGCGAAACGTTTAGACGACGGTTGCGGTTGTTGGTGCCGGTCGTCTGGTGGTGATCGTCGCCGTCCGTTGGCGTCCGAATCTTTTCCTTCTTGCAGGTCGGCAAGTACTCCAAGCACAGGTACGACACCGTACTCGCGCACATTATCGCCCCGATGCCGACGAAAAACGGGCCGCTCGAGAAAAGAGCGTCGGTCGTAGACTTCTCCTCGAACGTCTGCCCGTCCGGACGCACGACCGCCCGGCAAGTGGTGGTGCCCACGCCCTGGACGATAGCGACCACGCTGGGCACGAAGCCACTGATGCCTTCGCCGACCATGTACGTGACTAGGTATATGTCCGGATACCGGGCTAGCGATGGTATGAACAGAACGGAACTGGTGCACCCGACCAGCGCCATGGCGAACGTGAGCGCGCATAGCACGACGCTGTGCGGTTGACCGAATACGACGCCTGTCACGTCATAGAACCCGGCCATCAGGAACACGGATGCCACGCCGGAAATGAGCACGGCAATCGTTAGAGGCCTGTCGTATCGGTTGCCGTATCCCCGGCGCCAGGCGCCGTACAGCAGAGGTCCCACGTTTCCGGTTTGTATTGCGATCGACAGGTACGACGGCAAGTTCCATCCTTCGGGCGCGCTCTGCACAAGCAACGGCAGCTGCGTGTACAAGCTGTTGACCAGTATCCAAGCACCCACGCCGAACATACAAGTCAACAGGTCCAGAAACCTGCAGATGGGCAAAAAAACAACCATAAAATAATATAATACGTCTATAAAAGTTTGAGTATGTTAACAAATATCAATATATATTATGCATAGACGTAATATACTACTATACATTTATTCTTGTTTTAGGTATTTTTTTGAAGGACCGGATGTCCAACCGTTTTTTTTAATAGGTTTGATATAGGCCATTTTAGAGACAATTAAAATTCTGTTTATTAGTATGATAAATAAAAATAGTTATAATCTCAAAAGGAAAACTTACCATTTTCTCTCGACGATAGAATTAGTTTCCAAGCTGTACACTTTCATTCGTTTATGTTTTAAATGCGTATTTTCATCGACTCTAGAAACAAGTATACAGAATCAGTAACATAAAAAGAAATGGTTAATCTTTTTCTAATATACATAAGCTTTTTTGATTAGAAATTTGATACTTTAAATTTATTATTTTTACCAACTTGATTTATTACACTTAATATATGCATTATGCAAGCGTATAAATGTTTTCCACAATTGGTGCACATTTTGCGGCCAAACTTTAGTCAAAAGTAGAAGGGTCTAGATGTGATTATATACAATTTATTAACTGACAGGTAGGTTTTTTTGTTTATGGCGATAATAAAATATAAAATACTATACCACCTCATTTACATTATTAATATTATAGGTATAATGTATGTATCTAATAATTTATAATTAAATACAACCAAATTCATTACCTTCTGTACTGTTTAATGGGTAATTTTATACCTATACCTATAGAATATTAATTTAGAATTACACAGTACACATACCTAGCATAAAAAACCTATGATTAATTTTTACAGTGTTAGATATCAATAATGGTTGTTGCACTCAGGATTGCAAAACATATTAGATTTCCGATCGAATAACAAAATGTAGCCGTGTAGGTATTCACAATAGTTATGCCAATCGATTCAAAAATTTGTATTGGTACTTAGTGGTATATAGTACCTATACCTGCCAGAGTCAAGACTTGGGAACATGCCATCATTATTATTATGCTGCTCTCAATATATAATTAACCTATAGCGGCTCGGCACCACGACTTTTCAACAGACAATAAATAAATAAAAAATAAACTATAATATAATAATCTCAATATCTCAAAGTATGTAATAGTTGTACTCGTGTAGAAGTTGTTGTATAGTAGATTTGGATGACTACAATTTAAAAATTGTAAGATTGCCATACACCTGCAGGGGCATATGTTTATATGGCGTCCCGATATCTCGATATAAAGTGTTTCGAAACAGCCAATTGTCCTAGATTCAAACTCTAATAATTTATGTTAACATTTTATTTTATATTAAACAGTTCTATATAGTAGAAAAACAATATTGTTTTAATAAATGATATAATAATCAAGTTGATTACTTTATTGATTGACAAAATCTATTTTAAAATTATTTTTGTCACGTCTGCACGGAAAGTTTAATTTTGATGCCGGTTGAAACAATGATCTTTTTCTATCCAGGAGACAAAAAATGGTTTTCCTACCCTCTGCTGGAAAATGAAAATCCCCAATACGGAAAGGTAACTGTCCAAATCAGACGGGCGTCCAGGCGTGTGGCGGCTTTTTCTTTTCGGTGTTGCTGCGTGTCCTTTTTCGGATTCGTGCCGGGGCTGGTTCCAGGTCACAATAACTCCACAAAAATATCTACGATACACAATATATCAAGTCAAAAATATCTCCTGTTAAAAATATCTCTAATAGAAATATCTCCCTTGAAAATATTTTAATATTTATTATATTTTATATTAATATTAATATTTTTATAACAACAATTATTACTGAAGTAAATACATTTTCTAGTTACAAAAACTATACTGGCACACTGTCGTATCGATGCAGTCGTTACGTCGGTAAAGTCGTTTATCGTGGTTTGTAATCGCACTTGTATAATCGTGAAAAATATATCAGGTAATACAAATATAATAAATATTAAAATATTTTCATGGGAGATATTCCCATTAGAGATATTTTTAAAGGGAGATATTTTTGACAAGAGATGTTGTGTATCGGAGATATTTTGACCGGTCACCGCCGGGGGCAAATATGTGTCCAGAAGATGAAATATAATTTAAATATTAAAAAATGTATAAAAATAATAAGTGATGCTGCGTGGCTTTGTTAAAAATACGTCCACACAGCCGCTGCATAGGTAGGAGAGCGGCATAATCCACGCAGATTTTCTTTGAAGTCGACCGCCTACTAGGCGAATCGAAAATTTTACTTCCAAAAAAGCATACAGCAGTAAACGAATTTGTGACGTTTAACGACGGCAATAGCTGCTAGATTTGGACGCGAATGTATTCGTACGTTTTATCATTGATTATAGAATAGAATATATTCTCACACCCACCATTTTTTCATTTAATAATGAAGTTTTTCAAATTCTTGAGATTTTTTGTACTATTTAAAGAGAGGCTTTTGGATATACAAACTTGCTTTCAAATGAGAACCCTCCTTTTCTACTGTAAATTATTTAGCGGATAATTTTTCTGAAAATGTTGAGGTATCAGAATTAAAATTTGTATGAGTAGTTTTAGAGTATTTTAACTTTGTGTACTATAGTCCATAAGGATAATAGGTCTATGATAATGGGTTTGTAAGATATCATATGTGGACTGAACATATGGTGATTTAAACATTTTAGTGATTAGTATTAATCAATCAACATAAATAATTTAGATTCAATTATTATTATTAACAATTATTATTTTATATTTTATAGTCAATTATATAATAAATACTATATCCAATATTACAAAAATGTTATATTTTTGAAAATCATTTTTAAGAACTATTATTTTTAGTATAAACATTTTAATACTGAGAAACTAATCGTTCGAATTTTGAATTTTGTATTATAATTTATAGGTACATCCACATTTTCAAAAAAATTATCCATTAAATAATTTACAGTATAGAAAGAGAATTATCATTTCAAAAACATAAGTTTGGATCGCTAAGAAATACCCCTCAAGAAGTACAAAAAAAAATCAGAGCTTGAATAAATTCATTATTAAATGGAAAATGGGAGTATACGCATGATTGGTGAATCACCATGTATAAGAAAAATGCACATACCAATTGTCTATTTTTCTATACCTACTCTAAACAAATTACGTAACATTACATTGACATAATGACATGGCTAATAATAATTAAGTTATTTTGATCTTGAAAGTAGACACTTATTTACCTTTATGTATAGATATTACTATATTAGACACACGATAGTTGATAAGAAAAATAATGTTTGATTGGCGATTTAAATGTTTCACCTCTGAAGAACAAAATAATTTAAATTCCAACAAGCTTAAGATTAACATTAATTATTTAAAACAAATAATAGACAAAATAGGTACATTAGTGATTAGTTCCTATACGATATAGTCGATATACGCATTTCCATTTATTATAGACACATGATATTACTATCTGTAGCGGTTTAAATAGTATCTCACTATCTCTTAAAGATTTAGAAAATAATGTCAAGTATTAATATTATAATCATATGAAATTATCTGATATGGCGTCATTGCGATATAGTTACCGGTTTATTCAACTCACAGTTATTGCAGGTAGGTCAGACGTGTTTCTTTCTACTATATAGGTAAAGGTAATAATTATTACTGTACACTCAAAACTGAAATAAAATACAAAACTTTTCTAAATTTAATTAATTTCACTCGCGACGATCGAATGGTTGACGATTTAGTATTTTTGCATGTCCCTATACAAAAAATATTAAAGTATACTGTTATGGTAGTTGCCAGTTTAATGGTTAGGTACGTGTATCAGCGATATTGTAAGTACATAATTTATTAAATTCACTCAATCTATCCCTTCTTTTAAATAACGTAAAAAAATTTCAATTTACATAAGTACACAAATTATACAATTATACAACTTATATTTATTGAACAAGCTCACTTAATAACGGTTTGTGTGTAAATGAGAATATGAGATACTATAACATGTATTCAAACGAATCCGAACCGATTAATTAATTTGCCGATTATACTTTGATAATAATTTGTAATATTGCTCGATTTGAATTCACTGGACAGCAATAACAAGGACAAAAAAAATCGCCAACGAGCGGAATGCGATTATTTTTTTAAACTCTTAAACTTTCTTCCGTAATCTTATCGGCTGACGTATATTTGAACCGCGGTTACTGTGCTTACTAAACGGGTGCTCGCGGGTTCTTCCCCGAGACCTGTAGTTCATACATAATAATATATCCTAACGTGCCCCCACCGTGCGATCGTTGTTCATTATATCGAATTACAACATATTAGGTAGGCAGGACTAATATTTTTGTAGGAAAAAATTTTCACTAGGTAGGTGGTTCAAGCTGTTTAAGGTATCGTCGTGTATATTTCTATCAATTATTCGTTCTACCTTGACCGAGGATTGAGAAGTGCAAATCGTAATAATACATACCTATCTTATTATGTATATTTACAGATGGATCGTCAATGGTTCCATGTGCTGCAGCAGTACAGCAGATTCGTCATGAAGATCCAACGAATTGCTATGATACACCGCAATGGTACATTAGTACCTAAAGTGAAAGTTCAAATTTGTCTCAAAAATGAATGTATTTAGGTGGGTACTGGGTACCAAATACTTGTTGTGTTTAAAGTGCCCGGCGGGTGCAGATTTGATTATTAAAGCTGTGTTTTATTATATGACGGGTGTGTAGCAGTTATAAACGGATGTGTAATAGTAATTATATCAGAGCTCGTATAAGTTTATGCCAAATAAATATCAATCTTGCTATAAGACGTATATTAAATGTGGTGTATATAACAGCAAAATTCGTTTAACGGGGACAGGAATCAATATACGAAATTGTATTTTGTTCCCCCTGAACTATACAGTTTCAATTTTGTGGTATACACCCTTCTTACAAAACACCATTGTTATAATTCCATATATACCTACCTTGAGGTTTTTGGCATAATCGTTATTAAAATGGTAATCTTTTTTATTAAGAGCATTTTAATTTTTAATATTTAAAATTATTGTTAATTATATTGATGTAAGTAGGTACCTACCAATTTTTTTTTTTTTTAATATCTATCACAATCAACAACTACATTTGTTTGAAAACTTTAAAAACACTGTCTATATTTTGTGGAATAAAATAGTCATTAATCAATACGTAACTAATTAATACGTAGACGGTTAAATTGTTGAAAATAATGGTCGCAGGTCCAATCAAAGCAAATAAATAACAAACGCATGAACAAAAAATGTGTTTATTCATACAAGTGTGAAATCTTAAAAATTAAGTGGGATTCAGATTTGTTGATAAATTTAAAAAAATATATTTGATATAATTTTTTTCTATATCTATGCGTGTTTATTTCATAACTAAAGGTTTTATACCGTTTAATACGTAAGTGCATATTTGAACATTTTTAGGTGCATAGTGACATAGGTTTGGCTAGCCTTTTTTTTTACATACATTTTGATTAATATCCGTCAACATGTTATCGACTGGTAGATGGGTGTACATAGTTTATTTCACACAACGCTGTTTCTCTCTTTTGCTCATAAACCGATAAACCTACTGTACGTGTCATTAAGTATGTCTCGTCGTCGATTCAATATACGAGTTCACAAATTGATATTGATTATATAACATAAAATATTAATATTGTATATTTAAAAACCTATAAAATCAATATGAGTACGGCCGTCCACGGTCTACGTGTCGATTATGTAATATACGGTTGCCTATTATAATAATATAGTGGCTAGGCTAGCGTATACATAGAAACAATTGGCAGTTGACATTTATTAGTAATTACTGATATAGTGAAATAACATTTTACAATTATATTTATTATTACCTATTAATTATTTTTGTCGAATGCGAATTGCGGAGAACGACTATTATACATTTATACGGAACTCACTCATTATAACAATATTATATAGGAACATTGTGCAGCGAATGTTAAGATTGATAACGCACACTTTCTTTGATGATAACATTATATTTTGTACTGTCCGGTGGGCGGTGACTCCCTGACCCAATGTGGCTATGTCATAGACCTATAAACTTATTAACTACCTATAAAGTTTATATAGGTCTAATACATAATAATATATAATAATTAATATTTTAATATTTAATAATAATAAACTATACTCGTTTGCAGCTGTTTATACTGTATTACTGTATAGAGTTGTAACTTGTATATTATAGTGTTGTACACGTGTAAGCAATTGTAATGTCTCGTAGACCATGTAAATATATGTACGTAATATCAGGTAATTGTGACTGGTCATCGTCGTAAATAACGCAGTTTTCTTTTTTTTATACGAGGACCTCGAATCGCGTGTATAACTTCTCACATAAATACCTACTCTTATCTTATCAGGCCTCAAACAAAAACATTTTTGTTTCTAATGTCACGATATAATATAAAATATAAATATACCTAGTGCCTACCTAATACACATTATGCAACTGGCTATGCTAGTATAATACTACCTTAATACTACAACTGCACTATGCTATACAGTATTCTCACTATATGTATTTAAATATATTTTTTAAAAAAAATCCTTATAGAGTATTACGGTATAATTATACATTTATACCCAACTGATAAAATAACACAGTATACCTACTTTATACTATATGTGGGGAGGGGATTTGTCAGCTGTTGACTCGTTTCTACTCAATTTATAAAATACCAATTTAAAATATGTACAAACAAAAACTTACCTAAACAATAATTTCGTTCCTGAACGACCGAGTATAGTAGAGTAAGTATTTGAAATATTTTGTAAATTAATTTAATGTGTAATAATTGGTGTATGTTTATTGGGTAAATATATTTAAAGATACTTTAAAGATACTTTTGCATTGAAGTATTTAAATACCTATTTGAAATATATTTCAAAAATATAGTTAGACGATTGACTATGATGATTTATGATACATATGTGATCATCCAGAAATAATCATTAGTAAATAAGGATTATATTATAATATACATGTTATATGTATTATGTATTTATGTATTGCATGAGGCATATCATATATTTTATTTTGAAGTGTCCGTTTACGCGAAGACTTAAATTCTAAACATCTATATACGTGTTAGTGGCGGCACCTATACAAGCTAACCTTTGGGCTATACTTAATATCCCAAAAATTAAATATCTGTAGTTATCTAAAACACGTTTGAGATTTTAATCATTATACCTATAAGTATACTGATATGTAGCAAATGTACATACCTATTATAATATAAAATTAGCTAGGTGTAGGTATATTGCATAATATATAACGTATAATTATTATTATTATCGTAACGATCACTTCTGCGTAATATACTCACTCCATGATATGGTAATAATGTTACGGCGTTACTCGTTGGGCTGGCGCGCTGGCGGTCCAGCTGTAGGATTCTGCTGTATTGGTAAGCCTATATTTAAAGCTATAGCACATACACTACTATAGTATATTATTATTGTAATAAAAATGTATATGTGCGAGCGCGCGCGTATGCGTATATAGTAACCTCCACAGCGGAAAATAATAATTAAATATAATAAATAATAATAGTACGAAAAACAAAATACGAAATTTCGTCCAGCACTCTATGGCTGCAGTAAGTAGTACCTATACAATTACAATACTATTATGTATCATATACCGCGGACAAGCGTATCTGCGTATGTATTATTAGATGATAATATTATTATAATGCCGACGGACCGCGAGTAATGATTTTAGTAGTAATGATTGTACGATCGACCGATCACTGTTTCACCGCGACGATATACGACTGATGCGGTGCGCCGTGCGCGTAGCACGTAGAAACGAAACACCGCCGCGAACGTCTTTTATTATAATAATATAAATTTACGCGACCGGCCGTCCACCACGACCATCGCGTAAAATATTATTTTCAAAACAATCCGGTGAGAGTGATAAGTGATAACTGATAAGCGAGATGAAACAACTTACGGTTAACGGCATCGTTGCACACGTGTGTTATAGCCGTATAATACTATGTACGGCGTGTCACAGTGACGACGCTCCACAGCTCATAGTCTCATACCAATCTTAACTTGTATATTTTACACTTTATTTCCTATATGTTTTTCTATCGAGCTGCTACTAACTTTTTATGATGGTGTGAAAGTGAAACATATAATTTTAAATAGTTATCAATAAATATTCAAAAAGCTCAAATTCGGCGGCGAGCCGTGAAAAGTTTCAAAAATAAAAATCGAACCGACATAAGACAATACCTATATACAGTTGTGTATGCAGAGGCGTGTTTAGGCACATGCCCTATACACATAGGACTAAAACAGCAACATTTTGGGGCTGCAAATTGTTTCTTTTTTTTTTACAAAATTACAAAAAGTATTTTTGATTTGATGAAATCAAATTTTAATAGTTTTTAAGTAGAACATTATAATTAAATCATCAATAATACATCTATTTTTGTGGAAGATAAATTCAAATGTATTTTATATTTATTTGTAGGGGGGATGGGACTTAAAGAGCCGGTGAATTGAAAAATGACTATAGGCATAGAAAACCTACAATAAATACGCCACTATATATATGAGGTCTGCGAGCGGTATATTGGGCATTGGCGAACTCTCTGTAGGTGCCTACACACGTATGACGTAGGTAGCCAGATAGGTACCTATACCTAAAATAGTAAAATTTGATACAATATGCGATCGACGCGAGTATATGCGAGTTGCGACTATAGCGCATTAGCGCGTGTCATTATACTGATATGAACACGACCGCAACTCGATTGGTGCCATCGAACCTACCCGAGTGTTAGTGCGACTAACCGCATACCTACGTAACCGACTATCTGCATGTGTAATATATACGATGACAACTGCAGTAAATAATATTATCATTAATTATAAAAACAATAAAAATATTTTGGAGGTGTTTAGCCGTTTATTTTTCATTGTGATCACTGTTAAATCCAGCCACGAATTACCCAATTTTTTTTTTTTTGGGTGGGGGGGCTGAAGCACCACTTTTTGTGTCAATGGTTAATGGTCTGCCTATTCTCGTATAATATACTATATATATGAGCCCTTGACCGGCTTGACCTATTGCTCTCTTATTTCTTATACCACTGAGCGCAGCGATCGCGTTCCAATTCCGAACATGTTAATAATTAATATGCATATCGATACACAGAGTGATTCAAAAGAAGAAGAAAAGGGTGAGCAATATTGAGGATGCTGATTGGTGAATCAGCCCGTATATACTACACGTTATATGCTCTTTTTGAAAAATTTGAAGACATTTGATATTTATAGTATTTTTTCTTTAAAAGTTAATAAAAATTGTAATGCTTAGTCATAAACCTATAATAAGTAGTTAGAAAATTTGAAATAAAGCTATCCGTGAAAAACAAAAACTCTAGGGCCCAAATATCTTTTCTATTGCCCAAACCTTTAAAAACTTGTAGAGAATAAAATTGTAAAACGCACTATCACTGTATTATTATTCTATAAAAAATTGATGATTTTGCTAATATAACAGGTGATACAGTGTTATTAATTTGAGTGAAAATTTGAGTAACTGATGAAATATATCTATTTAGGGGGAGCTAAAATTTTGTAACTTGAAGGTTAAAGCCATCAAAGACGTCTTTTACGAAAGTAAAAAATTTGTTTTCTAAACTGGGGCTCAAATTTTTTAAAGTACATAGTACGGGGTGGGGCAGCGAAAAGGGCGATTTTCCTATGTATTTACAAACTAGGTACCTATATGGATCCAATTTGCTACCATTTCCCTCCCTCAAATTTGATGATCAGAATATTATTTCTGCTAGAAAATGGGGCTACATCAGATAAAAAAATACACTTTATTGTAAAATCAATACATTCACCACTCTGCTTAGAATCTAAAAGATATCTTAAATAAATCTTAAAAACTAAAAAGAAATTGAGGAAGAGTACCTACCTAAGTTATAGTTACCCATACTATTTTTTTTTAATTATTTTGCACATCCCGCGAAAAAATCCTGTGCATGCCTATAATATGGACTAACTTTAAAATTATTTATTTTTAAATATTAATAGTTAGGTATTTTTAACGTACCTATCTCTGTGTATTTAGAAATTCATATTCCGCTATTTTTACGTTCAAACGTGTTTTTCTGCAAATTTCGTAGATTAAATCGTGTCGTGTTTACCATAATAAGGTATGTATTGATATCAATACGCCTTGTTACCATACGTAAATTTATTACAAACCTACTTTTTTTTATTATCTGCTCAATTTGATTCATTTATTTTTATTTAATACTATTTATAAGCTTCTAATAAGACCCCGCGTACGATAATATTGGTGTTTTCTTCTATGCTAAACGAAATGCGAGCTATTGCAGTTTTAGGAGAACAAATAACAATTATCTATTATACAGTTTTATTTTTGAGATCGTAGTATCGTACTATTATTATTTATTCTATCCACTGTCTTTCTTGATTATACAATTTTACTTGTGTGTTGTGTAATTTTTTACGAATAATGACGACACGACGATGGTACTATGGTCTCGCATTCGTACCTATGTACAAGTTTAAAGTTTATAATTTACATACTTACGAGTTACGGTGTTATTGTGTCATTAAATGAAATAGAGCCATTAAAAATAAATAAAACAAACATGGGATTTTTATTTTACAATAAAATCAAATTAGGTCAATTAAATCGGTTTAATAGTATAATTAATGAATTACAAATATTAAGCCACAAAAAATTATCGCACCACTATTATTTTGATGTATTTTAAACATAATAGTAAAAGTTTTGAAAATGTCCAACTTAGTATTTACTATACCGAATTTATATCTATAAACATATAATAAAATATAAATATAATTTTAAGCAAACCGCATGTGTATGAAAATATAATATGTTACCTATCATGGGCGCTGATTATTGGGGTGCTGCGGTGCTCGAGCACCCCATGGCAGGGGCGTCATTTGGTGGGGGGGGGGGGTCAGGGTGTGCGGTGGCACCAAGGGTTAGGATGTAAGGAAAATGTAAGGACATTTAAAATATTCTCAATTGGCCTGCTGAAACAAGGGAATCCCCCCTTGTAGATCCGCTCTATTTTTAAATGGTCTGGTGAAATTTCAAAATGGCACACCCAAAAAAAAAACTTAAATGACGTCCCTGCCCCATGAAATAAATAAAACATATAAATATTTAATACGTTAATATTACTTATACATTTATAATACATGTAGAAATAATAATTTTCAAATAATATATGTTTTGGGTTTGAGAGAATAGAAGTTTTCAATTCGGAACTGCAAAAAAAATCTTTGCATTTTCAAGATGCAAGATTAAAAATTCAAGCTATCATAATTTCTATAGAAGAAATACGAAAATCCGGGTTTAACCAATTATGGGAAGTTATAATTAATAAATTTGAAGAGCTAGGCTTAGGTGAAGTGAATCTATCTAAACAAAGATGTTTGATCGAAGGGGGGCAGGAACATTACTTTATGCCAGCTAAAGAGCAGCATAAAGCACTATTTTTTTAATCTGTTGATACCACGTTATCTGCTCTGCATAACCGCCAACCGGTTTCAAAGCAACGTACATGAACATCTTGCCACAGTAGAAAACTTTATCGTAGAAAAAATCCTCAAAAAATAAACACATATATTATAATTGAATACTATGGCTCTGATTTCGATGGGACAAAATTAGAATTGCATCGCAATATTATGTCAGATGTCGCTAAAGCAAAAAATTTTAATATATCATCAGTGTCAGACGCAATTGATTTTTTAAAACAAGAAGTGTACTTATTACAAGATTTGGTACCAGAAATTGTAAAATTAATTAAAATTATGTTAACCGTACCACTTTCGTCGTGTACTGCTGAGCGTTCTTTTTCTGCTCTTCGGCGTTTAAAAACATTTTTAAGGTCAACAATGACGCAAACACGGCTTAATGATGTAGCATTATTAAATGTACATAAAAAAGAAGAAATAAATATTGAAAATATTGCTAACAAATTTATAAAGACCACCAAAGTGAGACAAAATACCTTTGAAGTTTGTTAAGCTATTTTAATTCATTATTAGAAACTTAGACATTTTTGCTTACCTATTTGTATATAAGTTATAATTTATTTGTCTTACGCTGTAAAAATGTAGAAAAATAAAGTCAATAAACGAGGAACTAATTTGTTTAATTTAACACTCTTTGTTGATTTTTTTTTTTGATTAGGTACAAGTTAAATAATTTCGGATTTTAGGCACCCCATGAAAATTGGAAAACCTGGCGCCCATGTTACCTATAGTCCCAAAAAATCCTAAAATCCTAAATTGTATGTAAATTATAATATGCTAGTGGTAGTACAAACATTAAGATAATTATTACAAATCATTCTAACAGGACAAAGTAACTAAAATTATGTATAGATACCGATACGGCGATATAGTCTATATACGTCTAACGATGTAACAAGAAAAATAATTTCTCATGTGGCTCCAGCTAACTTAACTGATGCTAATAATTATTTCAATTCAAATGACATTGCATTTTTTATGAATACAATTTTACAACTTTCTGAAATGATATCTTATTAATCCTTGGGATGTTAGTATAAAAACACATTACAATTAAGTTTAAGCATTCGATATCTACTGATTTATAAAAATAAAATTATTTCAGAATTATGACACCCCCTCCAAAAAATCTTGTAAATACGCCACTGTGCTTATAGGTATAGTATGTGATGTTTAGGGAAAATATAAAATATTGGTTTAAATTTAGAACTTGAGAATTTAGGTTTAAGTTAATTTTATAAAAGAATTTGCGAATTTCTAATCTTTTCTTTCATTTTCTCGAAATTATATATGCACATTTTTTATATTATTCCACATTTCCACTATGCCATAAAAAGACTAAATATATGACCATCAAATTGTAAAAGACACTCTTAAAAATGTTAAATGTAGAAACGTGCACACATATAATGTTATGCTCTAAAAGAATTCGTATTTGTAATCACTTTCATGAAACATAATATTGTGTGCTTACTTTGCGTAGGTACTGCAGTTAATGTAGACATAGGACATGTAGTGTATACTGTATGGGCTAAAATCGGGCTAAATTTTATTACAATATGGTATATACTACTACTATATGTCTATATATACAATTATAAACTAATATAATACATATACGATATACTTAATAATTATCTATTAAAGAGTATCACTATTCACTTTATTCACTTATGGCTAATTTCCTGCTTGTTTCGGCAATAGCCATTAGCCAATATATCTATTACTTTTTTTTCAAGGTTTTGGTGTCTATTGATAAATGTAATCCTATACTCTTGTATATTACTATATAAATGGTATTAATAATTTTTAGCTTTTTGACAACCTCAAAGTTACAATTTCATCAATTATGTACATATTGTTATTGATAGTCATTTTTTTTATTGTAATCATCATTCGTCAATCAATCGAATAGAGACAATAACTATTAAAATAAATAGTAGGAAATAAAAAATGTTTTCATAATCCATATATTATACATCATAATAATACATTTATAATTCCATATACGATATAGGGACGTATATGTATCATTGTTAAATATACTATAAATTGGACTAACGCCTGTTATTATTATTAAATAAATAAATCCCCGCCAAATCAGTCAAGCCCCATGCGGTCATGCCACCATAGTACCATACCTAACTAACGTCCTAACCACGCTCCACAATGGCCTCTCTATAAACTCCCTTGACAAAAAGTGGCCAACACTCTTTATTAAAGATTTCATTCCCATCTACAAACCATCGAAATTACTGATTTCTTAGTTTAGTGATAATACCTAGTATATAATATTAGTCAACATTCCTGGTGACCCTGTAAGGCGCTTAAAACGCAAATGGTGCCATGACCTACTAGCTGAATAAGACAACCTACCCACGCCGAAGTGCTTTCAATGGAAGGCCTCTCCACCCACCCATTGTCGACCCAACACTCATCGTGCAGCATTTAGTTATTGTAAAAAAATTATTTTATAGATCGTTTTATACTAATAAAAAATTCAAGTTAAAAAAAAATACTAGATAACCATAGCACAGAATAAAATTCACAGAACCTCAGAATTTATTCTGTGTCCATACCAAATACCTGCTGATTAGTATATTTTTTAGCCTTGCACCATGAACTAAGATATACCTTAGTATATCTTAGTTCATGCCTTGCGCTGTTTAACACGGACCACGGACTAAGATCTTAGCCACGGACGTGTATTAAATTTAATCTATTCTGTGATCTAAGTTCGTGATGTTTACATAATATTTTTTATCAATAACATTTATTATCAATGGACAATGAATATAATTTTTCTTATTCAGCGCTCCTTATCATTTTTGTTTGAAAACACGAATTAACGCTCAAGACCTAGTCAAGTTGCAGGACAGACAGAATTTATTTTTCAGTGTTTCAAAAGAACGTCTCAATAACAGTGTAATATTATATTCGTATTGAAAATAACTCCAAATTCCAAATCGTTATAGGTATTGGGGAAAATCGGGCAGATGTAAGTTTATAAAATATCGACAAAAGTATCAATAAATATAAATTTGTAATCATGCCGATTGTGAATGAGAACAATTTAGAGGTAATTATGATCATATTACTTTTATGCATTTTATCTGTTTTTTTTAACGAGGTGTGTAATTGTTTTATAGTTGGAAAAAGTATCTTTAAATTCAGTGATCATCATACATCCAGGATCTCTATATCTACGAATTGGCCGCGCTAGTGATGTCACTCCATTCAAATATGTTCACGGTTTGGCCAGAGCTAATCTACTTTCAGAAATCACAAATAGGAGGGACCAAATATTACCAAATTTCCCGTGTAAAGTATGCTAATACCTATTTCCATTTATTAATAAAAACAAAACTTACACATTAAAAATCTAAGTAATATAATCTGTGTCTTTAGAACTCTGACACATTAGCAGCCATGGAAGACAGTAGACTGCAAGCGTCTCATATGCTACAGTCAAGCTTGCAGTCTAATGGTGACAGAAGGTATGCAACACCGCCTCAACAAATAGCTGCTTATAATCGAAATTCTGTACCAAAATACAAGGATAATGTACCGCGGGTGCACACTAATAAGTCATCTTTAGTTGGTATTATCTATGGAGAAGAAGTCAGTATTTTTAAAATAATCAATTTATTTGACAAACCACAGGTATACAATAAAATCTGTCTACATTTCAGATTTTCAATATAGCTCCTGAACTGGATTATAATGTTTTCTTTCCAATATTGAATGGCGAATTAAACATTAATGGCCAAATTGGAGGTTCATTAACTGCTGTTTTAGCGGATTTGGAAATCATCTGGACACATTGTATAAACAAATTACTAAATATTAAGACTTCAGAGTTTCATGTAAGACGAGACCAATTAAAAATGTTACCTCTTGCTTTACTTGTTTGTTAGTTCTATATTATCTATACTCCTAAGTTATAAATTGTTATAGTTAAAAATAATATATTTCATGGTAATCAAATAATAAATAAACTTGATGAGTTGTAACAATATTTTTTAGCCTTAACTTTTGAGGTACATGGTATTTAATATTATTTGATGCATCATACATCATCTTCTATTTTTCAGCCAGTATTTATTAATTATTATGCTTGTGTTTGATGTGCTTAACATTATAATATGTGTATAAATTCAAACACCTAAAATTAGGTTGAAAATATAATATTAACCTACACCTACTAAGCATTAGTTATATATTATTTGTGGTTCATACATTACATATAATGACGAACCAGTGTGTTGATTCAAGTTATAAAAAATATAAAATAATTAATAACATTTTTAAGAAACCTAAACAATTTATATTAAATATTATTAATTTAAATATCTTTGTCAAACTGTGATATCTACCTAGTGTTTTTGTATTGTAATCAAATACATTAATTATTGAAAACAATTATTGTAAACTTCAAAATATTTTATCTGTTTATAGGTCTTAAGTTTACAATTTTATGTTTTAGAACTACAAAGTGATTCTAATTATACCGGACATATTCAACAGAGTCCATGTTAGAGAAATGATGTCAATGATATTATTGAGTATGAATTTTAAAGCCTGTCTTCTTATACAAGTAATGTAGAAAAACTTAAAATTTATTTTTGTCTTAGGTTCTATTAAATTATTATTCTTCAATTCAGGGGTATAATTATGAAGAAGGGGGGCAATGGGGGGAGGGTAGATCCCCATGAGCCTATATAATAAATCAATTCTAAATCCTGATGATGTGGTTGACAAGTTGGCTAAACAGCCAATAAAATTAGAATTTCTTTTATAATCAGTACAAAAAAAGATCTATGTACATTATATCATAAACAAAATAAATTTAATATTTTAATAATTATTATTTAATTTTAATATATTCAATATCTACATTTTGAAGAATTTATCATAATATTGTATAGGTACTAAATTGTGTAGAATTTTTAAGCAACATTTATTAATAGATTTTGTATACCTATGTATTAGTTTAAGGATTTTTGAGGAAATAGTATTCTCAGATACCACTCACCACTGTACTTGAAAATTTAGTATTTTGTGTTTAAAAAAATGTCTATCCTCCCTTAAGACAAATTCCTAATTAAGCCACTAATCTTCATTAATACTGTATGTATATATTATAACTTTAATTTAGGACCATGTTGCGGCAACTTATGGTGCAGGTTTAGGTTATGCATGTGTGGTAGATGTTGGTCACAGGAAAACATCAGTGAGCTGTGTAGAAGATGGTATATCTCAAATAAACACACGAATTAGATTACGCTATGGTGGAGGTAAGATTTTAAGTGTATTTTTTTAAGTATGAAGTAAATTAAGCAAGTTATGTTATAAAAATCTGAAATTTAACATTTATTTTAGTTATTAAGAAGTATATTAATATTTTTATTTCATATAATTTTTTAAAAATTAAGATACTCAATATTTAGTATTTAAGTTGATGTTTAATTTCTAGGGAATATCACTCAAACATTTCATTGGCTACTTAAAAAATGTAGTTTTCCATATCATGAATGCAATCCAATGACTAATTATTATGATGCTATACTGCTAAATCAATTGAAACAAGAGTTTTGTCATTTAAATTTGGATAAATGTGGTGCTGTACAGAAAACAGTAACCGTAATAAAACCAACAAAAAGACAAGTACAGTACACAATACAGGTAATACCAAGAATGAGTACAACTAAAGATTTTGAATTTATATAGATATTTTCTATTTGTGTTACACTTAGGTAGGTGATGAAGCAATGATAGCAGTTTTAGGCATGTTCAATCCACTGTTGTTAGGTATCACTGATAACCACCATTATGTGATTCAAGAAGCATCAAAGTCACTACCTGAAGATCCTTATGATGAAGAGTTTTTAAGAGAAACCAGTGTAATTATCAAAAAAACATTTAATGTTTATTATTTATATTTCATGGTTTGCAACTATTTTTTTTTTTCAGAGACGTGGCACTGGTCGTGAAATGGAAACTGAAACACAAATTGAAAACAGTATTGTGCATAACACAGAAGAAGAAATATGTGTTGATCAAATTGAAACTGCAGGAAATTATTTTGACATCGAAACAGGAAGACCACAAAGTCTTGATAAAGTCATCGTACAGAGTATTGAACGGTTAAGTAAGTTTATTGTTGACTAAAAATATATAATGTGTGACATTTAATTTATACTTAGATTCAGATGAAATAAAACGAAAAATGTATAGCAGTATATTAGTGGTAGGCGGTGGACTTAAATTTGATGGGGCGTGTGCTTGGTTAAAAAGCAAAATATCATTAAATGCACAACAGGTTTATTATGGAGGTTTGTTATGTACCAAACAAATGGTATATTCAATATTATGTACAATTTATTTATTAAGATGTGTTATTTTAGGGCATATTGAAATTATAAGCTCACCAAAAGATTTGGACCCACAAATTGTTACATGGAAGGGTGCCGCCATACTTGCTGGTTTAGAATCATCTAATGAACTTTGGATAAGTGGTAAAGAATGGTCTTCATGGAGTATTAGGATTTTAAAAGAAAGAGCAATGTTTAATTGGTGATCATTGATCAATCAATGTTGATTTTTTAAATTGTAAACACGGATTACAAACTTTATTTTCTTTTGTACAAATTCCAAAATATTTTACAAAAATAATTGTTCTAGTCATACACTATTTGTCTAAATAATTTTCATTACTAGTGATTATATTGATTTAAAATTATTGTCCTTTCCAAGTTTTAAATATTTATTGTACATAGATTTATGTTTAAATGTATTATTTTGTGTAGTTATTAATGTATATTAGTTTTATTTTATTACTTTTGATTTACAAGGAGTGGTAATAAATTATTTACAAATTTTACTGGGATGCTATTTGCATTAAGCATTTGAAAATAAGTCTTATAGAAGTGTATCCTCGTATATTTATTTTATTACTTAGAACATTTAACTGTAATGTATTTTTATCTTTGGTTTATGGTTTAAAATAATAATTGTAATTAATTTTTTTTAATTGGTTATAATAAGTTGTATTGAAAAATGCATAAGTATACTCTGTTTAAACAAATATAATTTGTACAATAATATCATTCATATAATTAAAATTACTGTTTATGTTTAATTACACAAATTTAGTATTAAAACAACTTTAATTATAACATTGTAAAAAAGAATAACAATGATTCTTTGTTTGAATAATTTAAAAAAAAAATCTAAAACAAATTGGGAATTGATAATTTATAAAAAAAAAAATCATACTAGGAAAATAAAACAACACTGTTACATTTAATACAAAATATTTAATATTTATTTGTAAATATAAGGCTTAATATTTATTACAATAACAATAAAATATCAAAGACAATGGAAGAATATTTGAATTGTAGGAATTAATTTTTAATAGTATATATTAGTTATTATTATTCATGTTCAGTTAAATAATGTGTTTATTGTATTTGTTTTTTAAACATAAAATTAACTAACCTTCCACTGTCCTTAAGAAAATTGGTCACGCTAAAATATGCTTTAGACATTTAAAGTTGATAATTAATCAAAATCAAAAACACTTCTTACCTTATGCCTAAATTGAAGGATTGGCATGTAATATTGTACATGCGAGATCACAGCTTCTAAAAAACCAACAAAGATTAATAGCAGATGTTAAGGGTTTATATACGGAGAATAGCGTGGATAAACATCAAACTTAGACCTTAAATTTTTTTTTTTTTGTTGCTCTCGAGTACCTAGATTAAGATTAAATAAAAAGCATTCATAATTGATGTTTTATATACCAACCTTTAAATTAATAAGATAATTTACGCCACAGATATGCAGGAGCACAACCATCTTTCTACGGTAACAGCGTGCACACTGACACATATTTAGATGGGACGGTTTCTTGGAATAGCTGAAATTTTTCAAAATAACCATTATCTAATAATGAGAAAATAATTTTTGGGTAATAGTAGTATACATTTTGGAAGACAACCGTTTAATTATGTTAATATCTTAAACCTATCACCACTGATAAGATAAATTAAACAACAGTCTCCCAAAACTAAATTCAAAATTTAAAGAATATACACTAGGCAAACCTAAAAGCATGACCAATTTTCTAAGTTAAAATATAATATCTTATACTTAATGACTAAATAAAAAGATGAATCATCATCAATAACTTTTTTACAAATAAATGGTTTTCTAAAACTAACATAAAATTAATCAAAATAATTCAATTTGTCAAAAAAAAAAAAAATAAATAGGTAATATTAAACTCTACCTAGACCATGTTTAGACATATTAAAGTCAGAAAGGTAATCCTAAGCAACATACAAACTAAGAATTACAGTATTATATTGAGGTGTAAAATAATGAACTAAAATAAAAAAAAAACAATTAGGGGCAAAAACCTGCAAAAATATTTTTTAAAACCCAGAGGGTAGGTAGACCATTATAAGAAACACTTGATTCAAATATTTAAATTTTATGTTGTGTGATGAATATTTTTTTGCCTAATGTAACATTTAGACGATTATTAAACTGTACACAAATATTATTTTCACACTTATTCTATGAACAACAAAATCTCAATTTTGCGAACCGTACGGATTATCGTAAAACCTGGTTGAGCATTCATCACAAAACTCTACAGATATTCTTCTATTAGATACATGTAAGCATACACCTACCTCAGTCGTTGTAGGGTTGATACCGTCTAACAGTGCCCAGTCCTCATCTTCTTGAGGTGCAACTGGTGGAGGCACCATGTGGGGTTGTTCGCTTCCTCTTTCCTCTAACAAATCAAAATAACCATCAAACAGACTATGGCTCGCGGTAATAGGAAAGTGGTCAATACTCGCATCAGAGTTTAACTCGTTTAGAGTCTTGTCAATATTACTACCTTGTGGGACGATATTCCTCCAGCGTATGTTGCGCAACAGACCACCGATTTGATGGCTGTTGGCAATCATGCCGCGCAAATAGGCCACCTGTCGGCGGCTGCTCGCCCACTTCTCCTCGCGTTCCCTCAACTCGCGTTTTACACCCTTGATTTCGCGTTTGAGCAGTGACATCTTTCGCTCCAGGTCCTTGACATACTGTTTTTGTTTCATACGGTTTATGCGAGCGGCCACAGCATTCTTGCTGTTGCTGGTTGGCAAACGGCGGGGACGGCTTCTGTTGCCACGCCGCTTGTGATCGGAATCCGAATCCGAAAACAAGTACTTAGGTGATGACGTGTCACTGGACGAGCTGCATGATCGTGCCATGATGGATCACCAACCCGTGCCCACTGCCCAGTCGCTTTAATAAGAACGGATAGTTGTGTAGGACTGGTGTGCGTGCCTTGGGCGGATTATTGTCATACGCAATTCGTATTTTAATTTGAAGTGTACTTACTGCAGCTGTCGGGTCGAGTTCGAGACAATTGTAGTTATGGTGACTAAAAAACCGAAATCTATTTACGACACGTGGTCGAGGTGTAATTAAACCGACGTATACAAGCAATAAAAGTGTATCAAATAGTTGAATAAGTTGATAGCTAAAATGCTAAATGGTAAGACACTTTCAGTGCAGCTGCCGATAAGTTTAAACACGCCTGCTCAGAGGCGAAAAGTCAAAACTGTCCAAGAAGCTTTATTAAATGGTATCAGACATCACTACATCAGTATCACCAGTTATTGTTCTGTGGTATCACACTATATAATTACCATATACCACGATTAAAGATAGTACTATCTTTAATCGTGCCATATTCATAGTGTGGTGACATAGACCTTATACTCATTATATAGTACATTTTAGTACTCATTGTGTAAAAGGTCTATGTGTGGTGACCACTGACCACGGACTAAGATATACTGGACTGGTATCGACTACCTTATCAATGGCCCGCAAATGTTTCTAAAGCCGCCGTAAGGTACAACTAGGGGTAAAAGCGCTATCTATACGTGTGTTATAAAAACACAATAATAATAATAATAACATTGTTATAATAATATGAAAACATTAAAAATCAAATTAATAATATACTTACTCATTACTGACTACTCCCCACCAGGGCCTGATTTACCAATTCGTGGGCCTTGTACAATTTACAAATTGTCCATCTCTATTTTCTTCAATGCTAAAATAAAAATGTGCTCATAATATATTTTTAAACTAATGCTGTAGGTATCTAATTAGCATATGAGTAGTTGGAGCATAGAATAAAATTGTATTGTTAAAAATATGATTATTATTTTTAATATTTATTCAAGTAAAACAAGTAACATAATTATTATTATAAAAAACACAAGCTTTTTTTAAAATTAGTATTTTTTATTAGATAGGTATATATTACATATATTACATTTACCGACTGATTAAAGCCGTCGTTTTCGAGAAATCCCCATTATACTTTTTACATAAACTGTATAACCCAGCAAAATATCCAAGTAAAATTGTGTTTTCCCAAAATATTATGATAAAACAGTATATAATTATAATTAATTTTATATGACTGAAGTCGGTGGGCCCCTCTGACGAGTGAGCCCAGTGCAAATGTCCCATTTGTCCTTGCATAAATATGGCCCTGCTCCCCACGACTCTTTATTTTTTTTTACAATGTTTTAAGTAATAACTACTAATTAACAATATTAGTTTATACATTGTTATTTATTAAATAAAAAATAGACTTGAAACAATAAAAATTAAAATAATGAATACCAAATTAAGTAGGAACTATTTTGGCTAATTTTTTTTTTTTTGCATTAATCTTTATTGGATTCTTGTTTGTTATTAACGAATATTGTCTCATTCGCATGATTATAAAGTTGGATATTATAGTTGTTAATATAGCTGTCTTATGTTGAGTACAAGTACATTGAAAAAATGTGTTCAAAATAGTAAACATCTAAATATACCATGGCTAAATAACTAGTTATTTAGCCATGTAAATATACAATATTAGTAACTTTATTTGTCACTAGGAGCGCTTTTACCCCTACTTGTACCTTTCGGCGGCCTATTAGGATGGATGAGTGGCGGTGTCGAAACATTTGAGGACCGTTCTTCTACTACCCCCCAACCATGTCGATACCAGTCCAGTATATCTTAGTCCGTGCCACTGACCATAGAGTAATATTACTGACCAAGGTGGATTGATTAAGTCGGAGGACGTAACTTGGAGCGACTTATATTTATATTATATCATAGAACAAAAATATCAACCGACACTGTCGGATTGCTTAAATGGCGGACGAGTTTCACTTGACAGTTGACGTGACTCAGTAGTCAGTAACTGAATTGATAGTTGATGGACACTCCAAGTTCCAACACATTCCTCGACCTTACACTTTTTTGCATACATACGATTATACGAAAAAGAACCGGACGTCCGGAGTCCGGACATACAACGGTTGTCGCCTTGTCGGTTACCCTGTGAGTTGTGACCAACTTGAAGTGGTGTTGCATAGCAAGTCGAGGGATATTTTCGTTTTTTTTGTTCGAGCGAGCATCACTGTAAATAATTTCAAGTTTGGCGTCACTGTCCACTGATGGACCGTTGGTTTATGATGGTCTAATTCGTATTTCGTTGTATAAACTATAAGCTTCAAGCACGACAAAAATCACAAAATAGGTTAATTCAAACTCCATCTAAATTCTAAGATCTAACGATAGTGTTAATTCGGAAAATTCAAAATACATTCTCTTGTTCAATGTCTACTACAAGTAAATAATACATATTTTTTTAAACCCATCTACTGTATTATATTTTTTTTTAATTGAGTAAAAATTGTGATTTATGTGTTGCTTAGACAAAAAGGTTGTGAAGCACTCAATTAATATCACAATTACTAATAGTTAAATTAATTATAAGAAGTAAGGCACTAGTAAGTAATAGTTATATTTTTATTTTTATTCTTAGACTTGTCTGCTGTTAACATGTCAGTCATCAGATGCATCAACATCGTCTGAAATTGAAGTGAGTAGCATGGGTGTTCAAACACCTAAGCATCTATCGGCAAATACTCCACGGAAACTTAGACTTCATGAAAGGCTTGTGGAAGAGATTAGACTGAGGAAAAAACTTGAAGACAGAGAACAGGATTTATTGGATAAAGTTAATAGTTTGAGCTTACAGTTGGCTGAACGGTATTCAATAGATTATACTCTTAAGGTGTGTCAGGAAAATTTAAAGCCTACATTATTTATGTTGGTTAAGTCGCAAATGAATAATATAAAAAAAAAACAGAAGGGTCATAGGTATTCAAATGAGATAAAACAACTTGCTCTTAATATTTATTTTCTATGTCCTAAAGTGTACAAATTACTACAAAATTCTTTATCCCTTCCTACTACTCGAACTTTAAGAAATGTTACAAGTAAAAAATATGAACTTAATTCTGGTCTAAACGATTTCCCTTTTAGTTATTTATCTTTCAAAATTAACAATTTTAAAACAGAAGCTTTAGATTTAGCTTTAGATTCTATGTGCTGATGAAATGGCTTTAAAAACCAATCTTTTTTATAATGTATCTAAAGACAAAGTAATCGGATTCCATGAGTCCACATCTCATAAAAAGTATGAGCCTGCCAAATATGTATTGGTTCTTATGATTCAAGGTATAAACCACAATTGGAAACAACCAATTGCCTACTTTCTTGTTTCTAGCAGCTGTACTGGAACTGATTTAAAAGATATAATTTTAACAATAATTTCTCGCCTTCAAAGTATTAAAATTAATATTAAAGCACTTGTAACTGATCAAGGATCAAATTTTACTTGTTTAGCTAATGACCTTTATGTTTCTCCTGACCGACCATTTTTTGAAATAGAAGGGAAACAAGTTGTTTATATTTTTGACCCTCCTCATCTTTTAAAATCCACCCGTAATATGTTATTTAAACATAATTTTAAAATTAATGAAAATACTGTAACCAAAGATCATATTGTTACTTTTTATAACTATGATTCTGACTGTAACCTTCGTTTAGCTCCTAAAATAAAATATTCTCATGTCTATCCAGGCCCATTTGAAAAAATGAGAGTCTATTTAGCTGCCCAAATTTTTAGTGAGAGTGTGGCAGCTGGCATGTCCACTGCCTTAGTTTCTAAAATTGTACTTCCTTCTGCACAATTTACTATAGATTTTATTAATGATATGGACAAATTGTTTGACATTTTTAATTCTTCAAAAATTCCTGGCCTTAAATCTTTTAAACGACCATTTAAAAATACTCCACAACAATTAAATCATTTAAATAAAATGGCCGATGTATTTAGAAACTTAAAGGTTATTCATAAGTTTAAAAAAACAGATGAAACTATACGTATGAATTTCACTAAAGGTTGGTTAATCTCAATTTCTGGATTGCAAATGCTTTATACTTCGTTAAACAAAACAAATGATAATTATGTCCTATATACTGGCAAAATAAATCAGAATTGTTTAGATAATTTATTTTGTACTTTCCGCCAACATCAAGGCAATCATTTTAATCCAACCCCCATTCAATTAACCTGGGCCTTTAAAAAAATATTTTGTTTAAACTATTTTCAAACTTCCCCTGGCGTTAATTGCATTGAGGATTTGGATCAAATACTTTGCTCAGAATTAGCAAGTGATGAATTTCTGGATATACTTGAACCAGTAAAAAATCCTTTTGATTTTAAACCCATTAGTATCGGTACAGCTGATTATAGAAACTTAGAATTTCCAGAGAGGAACACATTTCCGTATGTCTGTGGCTATATTATGAAGAAGTGCTTGGAGAAGCACACATGTCGGATTTGTGTTGATTATGCTCGTCATCAGAAACAGTTAGACCAGTCACTTCTCTTATCTTTCCTAAAAACATATCGTACAAGAGCCAACTTAACATTTGGAAATTTGATGATGCCTCATGATGAATTTTACAATTTTATTTATGAGTTGGAAAATATTTTTATAAAATTATTTCCATCCATTTCTTTGGAAAACGGTGTTGGTTCAAAGTTAAGACTTCACTTCAGTAATGTTCCTTTTAGTCATCCTTGTACACTTTTTGACAGATCTTTTTTATTAAATTTATACATTAGATTCAGAATTTTTACAGCAGTTAAATTTTTAAATAGATCTTTAGTTTCTGAGAAAAAAATAAAAAATAGAAAATTAACTATTTTACCCCATTTATAATGTTTTATTTGTTATTATTACTATTTGTTTATTTGTATAGGTGTTTGAGCATTAAACCCTTAACACCTTGTCAATTATATTTAACAGTTTATTCTTATTATTATTAATATTTGTATGTATGTTATAATAACTCCCTTTTATTTTGTATATTTATAATTAATTGTGTAACTAGTAATCAAGTTCACCACTAGGGATTTCTTAACTTTTTTCATTATTTTAAAAGCCTTAGTAACTGGCTCATTAGCTTATATTACTAATATTTAAGTTGTTATTCATACTTAGACGTTTTAAATAATGTATTTTGTTTATATTATGTCTTCATTTTAGAGTAATGGTTTGTTCCACTAATAAACTGAAATGTATAAAAAATGTAATTATATTTAAATGTTTTTTTAATTTTTTATATTGGTGTACCTACATCCAAAATATAAAATTGTTATTTATTGCATAAACTATAGTCAAACAAAAACAGTTTCCTTTTTAATAGCTTCTTTCTAAAAAAAGAAGTTACCACTTCAATTTTTTTAAATGTAAAATGTTTTAAATACTTAAATAATTATTTGAATGAGTTATTTAGTTTGTACTATTTTAAACATGATTTTTTTAGTCAACGTTAGTAAGAAAAATCCTTTTTATTAAATACTGATGATTCAGTATATAACGTAGTTAATAAATATGAATGAGTATTTGATAGATTTGTTTTAAAAAGATACAGGTATATTTTTAAATATTTTAGTTGCCATATTTTACTACATAATTACAATTTTAATAAAACATGTAACCAATGGCAACCATTTAAATGAGGAAAAAAATATTTGATTTTCGTGAGCCAAAACTAAATTCCTGTGTGAGCCACCCTATATAGAGGTTGAACAAACAAACTATAAACACCCTCCAAGGGATCGATATAATTTTAATTGAAAAAAATCAAGTAGGTCTTGAATCTATACGGTATAGAACTATTAAAGAATATAATTAAACATATAAGAATGTATCATAAAATATACTTAGTGAAGTATAATAAATAGGCTGACCGACAGTCTTCGCTCAGAATTAATTTTCGTACAGATTGATTATCGTAAATATCGTTACATCTTACATCCGGAATATTAACACATATATTATAATGTATAGTATTTTTATTATTTTATTATTCCATGCATTATTACTAAAGGTGTAAACTTATAAACTAATTATTTTTGAATTGTATTATTATACAAGTCAAAAATATAATATTATAATATAATATAAAGTTGTAAAATATTTAATACCTTTATAGACTACTCTAAAAAATTGTTTTAAATATTGATTAAAATATGAGATGTAGGAACTAAATATTAATGGTACCTACTTATACCAGATGCCTAAATTGTTTTAAATAATTCACAAAACATTAAGTGTTGCCCGGCGAATAGGTTAGGCAAAATAGGTGCAACATTACTGCTGTTTTCAATATTGTCCATATTAGGTATAGTCATTTACATTTTGGTTCATGGCAACTTCGTTTGCCGAGAGAATTGCACTCTGATTATTTAACTATATTTGGATGACAATCGATGTCTGAAAGGGACCTATGGTTACCAATAAGATGTTAATATGCATAATTCAGTATACATTACAATCATGCACAATATAAAATAGGCCTTCTCCATGCACGTGTCATTATGTATAATGTTGCTCTGTATTAAAATATGATGAATGATGATTGAACTATCATGTACACGCCGAGGGTGAAAACCAAGCGATTTCTATGATCGAGAAATTGTCCCCTATAAAATATCTGAACCATTATGCGTACCGTACACACTACACAGTGTATAAGTACGTACCTACTGAGATATTTTGTACAGATTCTTACGTAACTCCCCACGGAACACTCAATATTATTGAGTAAAAAAATGAATTTTTAATGTTGTATCATTTACTTACACGTTTTACAATATTACAAGACCCGCAAGCTATATTTTTAATACACAGCATATATTATTAAATATTATTTTAAAATATAATTATTTTATACCTATTATGTTAACTCCGCCAAACTTATTTTATTCTTAAAACATTCAAAACTGTTTACCTCGTAAGACTATACTTTGTAAAATTGTATATTTTACATTTATATGTCGATATAATCAGTGTAGTTGTGACTTTTTCAAAATAAAACAATTGAGAAAAAATGACTGTCAATTAACGTAAATAAAATAAATGTATATATATAAATTATATTTGTACTACCTTGGGATCATTTTTCCCGGTCCCTATGTGAATTGTTCAATATGAAATAATTTAACTTTTATTAATCAGATCAACTGGATATTCAAGAAGTTCAAGTATTGGTAGGTTGCTGTAAAAAGTCTACTACCTATATTTGGTGTTTCTGTCTTTTAGTCCCGCGGTGTAATTCTATGCGGCACAACGGTGAAAATGCACACGATAGCCGCATTGGCCAAAACGCATGTAATGAAAATTGAGTGATCTCATAATATGCGGTGCGGCGATTGCAACCAACACGACTGACTACGTCGCTAAATTGTACCACACGAAATTTGTGTACCGGAATATATAGACCAAACGGCGAACACATAATTTCTTTTCAAAAGTTACATACACGATAGGTACACGATCTTCCATCAATAATAATTCGTATATAAGAGCAGGATTTGACAAACAATACTTCAAACAGAAATTGCATTTATCGATATATAGGTACTAAAAAAGTAGTACTACTGGTAAGACGGTGACAGCGGTGGTGGTGACGATATGATGAGGAATGTAGTGAAACGGTGGCAGTGAGGCGGACGGTCCGAGAAACATGCAGGACTCTGTGGTTGTGGCCGCGGTGTCCACTGCAGCGAACGACTGCTGTTGGATTAGTTAGGCGTACGACTCCGCGTATCCGTTGCTGCCATTGATGGAAGCTATTGTGGAGGAACTTCTGCCGGTGATGGTCGGCTAGGTGATACGGTTGTCCCAGTAGCAGACTAGTAATTCAGCGGTTGGCTATATCGACTTGCGATGTATAGGACGGGGGACCACTTATATATATATAAATAAAAACAATAAGTGTTATACGTTAATGACGGGCCAAATCAGCACCACCGTACAAAAACAAATACAATAATATGGGACGGGCGCCCATTGAAAATAATAGTAAATAATAGCAAATAATTAAACTAAGTACACAATCGCCAAAATGGCAATAATACAGAATAAATAATACAAAATAATAAGGTTTATCACCGGGTCCACGATGGTTGATCTGCCTGTTGAAGCTGCAACACACCGACGATCACCCACAGGAACCACGCTAACGACGTGAACACGTACGACAGAACAACGCACAGATATAGGTATGATCTGATGTAGGTACTCGCCGATCGGTGATAACACCCACGAAAAGAGTGTAAAAAAACGCACGAAGATGACGGCGCGTTACAACGACGAAAAGGGGGCAGGACGGCACGTAACAGCGACGGCAAATATATATATTATATCACCGACAGAAAGCCGCACCAACGAGTGACGAAACGGTCGTACACTCAAGGATAAAACAACAGCCAACTTGCGGCGGCACACGTACGTGTGAGGACGCAGACGCAGCCACACACTCAAGTTAAAAAGGTAGGTCTTTATGTCACGCGCACCACCCACCGCGAGTACTGAATCAGCTGGACGCGGACGACGATGACAGACAGACGAGACGTCGGACACAAACCGGACGCGATCGTATTCGCGGCCGGATATAAAAGGTAGCGGCGAATAGCGATAGCTGGGGACGAGGGATGCTGGGGCTCTTGGGCGCTGGCAGCGCGGCAAGGCGGCTGGTTAGGCATCTGCACGGCGCGAAAACCGTTCCGTGTTCGAACAATAGTCGAGAAAACAGTATTTTAAGAAATTACCCGCACCCGTTTAATTTGAACTGTTATAAATCCAAGAGGTATCTAGTTGAAATGTTTTATTTTTTAAATCCATCTTCACTCTTATCAAATATCAAAAAAAAAATGTAATAATGTATCAAATTACTTAAAAATGGCAATTTTTTTAAGGGGCCTCTAATATTAGTAATTGCACTCCAGCTTTTCGTGACTTAGACCCGGCACTGTTTGCCGCCTCCCGGTTGTAGAATAAAAATAGTTAATAGACACAGGTACACGAAATACATACATTTTAGTTTCCAAAGAATCCAAGAAAAATATGATAATACAACAAAGTAAGGTACACAAAAAGTGCAAAAATACACAAAAAAAATATTATATAAAAAAAAACATCAGACGAGACACATAAGCGAGGGGGGTGCGTGATGGCGTTGGGTGCAGATGCGTAGCAAGTTGTGGGCCACTGGTCACCTCTACAAAGTTCTCGCGACCATTATGTAACGGACGAGAGTCACGGGCGCATTTGCTCGAGCGGGCAATGACAACCGTGACGGCTGGCGAGGGCCGACCGCGATGGCCCCTGGAGCGACGACGGTTGATGGCGGGCGGCTGTGCGCTCGATGTCGTGCGCTTGACAGGGCTGCAGCTGGCGCTGAAGACGACTGTTGTAACGGCGACGACGGAGACCAAAGCACAGGAACGAGCGAAAACTATAATAATATATCGGTGCTGAGGAATACCAGGCCCGGTGACACCGCCGCCTCGGAGTCGAGCACCGCCGGACACTGAAACGGTTAGTTTCCACTAATCCGGCTCTGCTGACGTCCGTGCGGGTTCCTCACCTATTATTATTATAGTACCCTTTCACTCACCTGTTGTGCTCTATACGGTCCCTGTCGCCGCCTTCGTGCAGCGCTGAAGCAGTCGTCGTGTACCGTCGAAGTAGCGTCGTTGACCGCGTCTGTATCATCACTAGCCGCCGCGTCATCGTCGCTCCTTGCTCCTCGCTCCTCCTTCCAGCCGGACGCCCGCCGAACCGCCAGTGGAAGTCCGAGTCCGCGAGCGCGCGACGTCCAAAAACGTCCCGTCACGGCGTGGGTGGCCGGAGAACTATTGAGCGGGTGACTTAACGCCGAGTACCTACCTCTGTGATCTTTCACGTGCCCCCGTCATCGCCGTCGTCTTGCCTGATGTTCTCGACCTACGGGTGGAGGATGTTGGTGTTTGTGGACGCAGTTAATTTCGGTACACAACAACACAGTACAAAACGCACGGCAAATTTGACGCCCCTCCACGCGGCGTCAGCGATTTGTAATATCCACCCTCGCGGAGTTACGCGTTTCGCTGGTGTTTACTCCGGTTCAAGCCAGCCAACCAGTCCAAACGAAATCCTCTCCACGTCCTTTCCCTTAGTCGGGTCAACGACAACTACCGACCCCACATCATCGCCGGACGTTACATCGTCTGCGTATATGGTACAGCCGTTCCGTTGTCGGAGGTATCGACGGTCTGTACGGCATGCGCGGGCGTCTGCAACGATTCCGATACAACGTGCACCAAGCTGTCCACGATCAAATCTATGATGTCAATCATTTTCCTGTTGTTGTGTTTGTCGGTGGCGAAGTCAAGTTGGTCGGTTTTAGACATAGACATATTAAGAAAATATTTATTATTATTAATATTTATACTTAATTTTTATTATTATTATTATTATTATTATTATTTATATTTCTTAATATGTCTATGGTAGTATGGTCCCGAGTGGACGAGTGCCGCGGCGCGGTTGCATTTGATCGGGCGCGTGAAGACGACTGTGATGGCAGGCGAAGCCCGACCACTGGAGCGACAGTTGAGCGGCTAGAGTATAGTGGCGTACCTGTAGGATTAATGATAATATTTCGTTCTGTGTGACTACTGTATATCATGAACGGTAACCTACTTGCCCACTTTTTAAATTGTTATAAGATCATTAAAATCGACCCCCATAGTCATAGCTAATATTATAAATTATATAACTGCAATACATATTATATATAGTTATAATCAAACCCATCATCACTTATAATATTATTCACAAATTATATTATATATTATATCCTATAATATACACTCCATATGTTTCAGGTGGCAGAACTCATTGTGACACAACATGTCGTTCAACGACTGTTTCATGAAGATTCCCCGGCGACTGAACCAGACGGGCAAGGGGCGTACTGGACCCTGCATCCGCACGCTCTAGACATGTTCGAGAACTCAACGTATCTGCAGCGCCGAAAGCGGTTCAAACTGCCGGCCACCTACTGGGCGTTGTTAGAAGCTTTGTTCGTCGGGCCGTTGTCGTCGTCCGCCGCTGTCGCTGACTTTGTTTCCGATTCGCTGTCTGTCGGACAAGTGCCACTTCCGTCGTACCTGACAGATATTGTTATATCACTGATCGGTACGGAACAGTTGTTGTTACAGCCGTCGATCCACACCACCATCCACATCCACTTCGATGGCCAACAACCTGCACCGGCAGTACAAAGCCCAAACCATTCACCACCGGGAGCATCATCACTCCAGGTGGCGCCTACAGAGGTCACTCATCGTTCGACGACGACCGACGTCACCACATAACCACGACCTCGACGGTGGTGACGATGAGGCTGTGCCCGCGACGGATGTCCCAGGGTCGTCGTCGTTTCACACGCCACAGCCGCCGTCGCGGACCGAACCATCACCGGTATCCGCTTCCGGTGAGTCTGCTACCGGGACAACCGTATCACCTAGCCGACCATCACCGGCAGAAGTTCCTCCACAATAGCTTCCATCAATGGCAGCAACGGATACGCGGAGTCGTACGCCTAACTAATCCAACAGCAGTCGTTCGCTGCAGTGGACACCGCGGCCACAACCACAGAGTCCTGCATGTTTCTCGGACCGTCCGCCTCACTGCCACCGTTTCACTACATTCCTCATCATATCGTCACCACCACCGCTGTCACCGTCTTACCAGTAGTACTACTTTTTTAGTACCTATATATCGATAAATGCAATTTCTGCTTGAAGTATTGTTTGTCAAATCCTGCTCTTATATACGAATTATTATTGATGGAAGATCGTGTGCCTATCGTGTATATGTAACTTTTGAAAAGAAATTATGTGTTCGCCGTTTGGTCTATATATTCCGGTACACAAATTTCGTGTGGTACAATTTAGCGACGTAGTCAGTCGTGTTGGTTGCAATCGCCGCACCGCATATTATGAGATCACCCCACTTCTGCAATACCTACATGCGTTTTGGCCGATGTTGCTATCGCGTGCATTTTCACCGTTTATTGTGTAGCATAGAATTACATCGCGGGCCTACCGGTAGTACAATTGTACAAATATAATTTATATATTTATTTTATTTACGTTAATCGACAGTCATTTTTTTCTCAATTGTTATATTTTGAAAAAGTCACAACTACACTGATTATATCGACATATAAATGTAAAATATACAATTTTACAAAGTATAGTCTTACGAGGTAAACAGTTTTGAATGTTTTAAGAATAAAATAAGTTTGGCGGAGTTAACATAATAGGTATTAAATAATTATATTTTAAAATAATATTTAATAGTATAATATGCTGTGTATCAAAAATATAGTTTGCGTGTTTTGTAATATTGTAAAACGTGTAAGTAAATGATACAACATTAAAAATTCATTTTTTTACTCAATAATATTGAGTGTTTCGTGGGGAGTTACGTAAGAATCTGTACAAAATATCTCAGTAGTTACGTACTTATACGCTGTATTCGGTACGCATAATGGTTCAGAGATTTTATCGGGGACAATTCTTTCTCGATCATAGAAATTAGAAATAGCTAGGTTTTTACCCTGGGCGTGTACATGATATTTCAATCATCATCCATCATATTTTAATACAAAGCAACATTATACATAATAACACGTGCATGGAGATGGCTTATTTTATATTGTGCATGATTGTAATGTATTCTGAATTATGAATATTTATACATATTTATAATATTATAATTATTAATATTATACATATTTATTTACATTTTATTTTATTTTTTTAAATTTTAAATTTCCAATTTATATCTACATATGTAACGTAGGTTTTATTATTTTTTACAACTTTTTTAACTTTTGTTTAGTGTTATTAATCGCATTATGTTATCAGTTATGTCCCGTACTAAAGTATTACATTAAGCGGCGACCACTGTATAACTTGTTGTATCCCATATATATTATGATACATTTTTATACGCTTCATCGTTTGAGTTCCATTGATCGTAAATATTAATTATAATTAATGAGTAATGACTGTACTTTATTTCGAATTTATGCCGAAACTTCACAAAGTGCAACTTTTATGTAGTTAGGTAATAATATATAATATACTGGGTAAATTTTCACTTATCAGCATTTTGGAAAACTTATTTTTTTTTTACATATTTGAATGCCATTACAAAATACATTTAAAAAAATTATTTTTATTACTTTATACTGTTATTATTTTTTTAAATGGTTTATTTTTTTTAGTGACAATTTTAATTTTGAATTCATTTGAGTTTACCATGAAAATGTATTAGTAAAATAGGTTGAGAGTTAACAAAGCGTCAATGTTACCCACCCATCGACAGATTAATGTCTGGAAGCTCCTCGTAATATTAATAAAAAGTATTATAATATATATGATATTTTTCATAAATTAATGGCACGTTCAAAAAAAAAATGTTTGGCACGTAGTGTCAGTAAAATAGCTATCAATGTCCTAGGATATACCCAAACGACATATTATGTTTAGTGAAAGACCGAATACAATATTATGATTTTCAGTATATTTTACTGAGTACAAATAGTATAATATGTTTGTACTAACTAGTAAAACGGGTGATCGTAGTGATCGGGTTTTTCCGTAACAATATTTATGTTACTGGAAAAGTAGAAAATCCGGACATTGTGCACAATGCCCCAACACTTTGGGCGATGTCAGAATGATCATTTTAAATTCCAATTTTTCATTCGTTGACCGAGGCATTCTACGAGAGAGTGCCCCGCAAAGTGTTAACTGCCCGGTAAAATATGATCGAGAACGGCATTTTTAGTAATACGATTGAGAACACTCGAATTTTTTTTTTGCAACGTTGCCAAACCGAATTATTTTTATTGAACGATGATTATTATTATCGTTGGATAATCGTAAGATTTATCTGGCTTTCGTCATAGGCGCGACTAGCGGGGTGCTTGGAGGTGTCTATAAACTGACGTATGTCGAATGGCATTCATATACGTAACAAATACCAACACCTTTAACATGTTGAAGATATTGTATTAATGGGGATTTATTGATTCCGCCGAAACTATACCTGCTTAGGAAAAAGGTTTGTATCGACTCCGCCGGGCGCCGGCTATTGATTCCGCCGGCTACTGTTTATAATATTTACATATCGACTCCGCCGGACACTGTTCATAATAAAGGTATTACTGGGTAATTATTAATATTTATAGTAATTACTTTGATGATTTTGCACACGAACTACATAATCGATATTATTATAATGACATATCATTGTCATTAGTAAAAATATTAATGTGGGACACTTTCTTTCACGTGTTACCTAAAATACTTCAATACCTGCGTTTAAAAATGGTGAAAAAATTATCACGTATAAAAAGTAAAAACTACAAAATAAGTAATAACAAAACCATTTCAATCAGAAATTGCCGAGTATAAAAATTAACAGCAGCTGGAAACCTTTATAATTATGTACACCTTATATATTAATTACTTCTAATGTCTAAAAAAACAGATTTTTTCGTATTGAAAGAAATAAAAACGTATTGCGCAGGTACATAAAAAATAAAATAAAAAAACGAATGCACTTTTCCAAAATGTGCAAATTTATGTAAGACGCCTATTTTTATATTATGTGTTAAAATGTTTTTTTTTATTTTTCAGCACATAATTATAATATATTATACTTAACGCGTATTTCTGGGAGCAATAATAGGTAGGGAAAAAATGATTTGAAACTTATTTCATTTATATTTTGTAATAATAATAAAAAAACATATTATAGGTTCAAGTATAATCTACAACGATTAATCGTTTTTGAATTATACAACAAAATAAGAAAATCGAGTTTTTTGAAATCTGGTATTAGCTTTAAAGTATTCCCGTTTTTTCGTTCATTGTTTTGTTGTTTTTTTCCCAATTATTAAGAAAAGTACTTGGAAGTAAACATTTTGCGTCTCAAATATGTACCGACTAGATACAATTTTCAATCAGAAATTACCCTCAATGTTGAAAATCGGAGAATTTGCAGTCTACTGTAAAACGAGTACCTAAACTTAATCGCAAAACATTTATTTTTTATAATAATTTTAGAACAGTTATTACTTATTTATCTTAATGACTTTAATGATTCCCCAGTGTTAAATGTTTAATGTTTATGGATGAAATTAATATTGCTCAGGAGCTATATAATTATTTATTAATCGCTATTCAAGGTGGCGGCTCGTTGCTCGTGTAATTTTGGTATCATAATAATTCGTGTGGTAATACATACAAAAAATAAATTAAAAAATGTCGACAACGTGAATTTGGCAAAGTTGGATAAAATATTTTATGCTCAAACGTGTTGCTAAAAAGGTACATGCTCAACACCGGCTTCTGTACTAAGAGTTAGCTTAGAAGTCTGTGATGCTCAATCGTGGTTTACCGAAACCAGGGATCATCCTTCATCTCTTTTCTATGCCATAAACGGCTTAAATACCCCTCCCCCCCCCTTCTCGTATTTACTCTACATTAATACTACAATACTATTGTCAAAATCTTCGGATTCTTATAAATAAATAAAAATCCATCACGGTTATTAAATAACCATGAAAATTGAAAACTCAGAATGGTCAGAAATAATAAGTAACAATATTAATATACACATAACCTGTTATACTTTTTTTTTGTTAATAATTTCAAATAATATATGTTTTGCCGCGAATTACAGTTTTTTTTTTGCGCTCGTCATGCGTCGGCACTGTGTGTTGGTTGAATGTAAACACACGTAATCATCAAGCTGGTAACAACTGGCAACTGCTATAGTGCTATGACTGCTATGGCCTTGTTGCTTATAAGTTTTATAGCATATTGTTCGACTGCCTACAACACTGGCTACACGCAACTTGCTAGCCGCTACGGACTATTTTTGTAGTGACTACTGAATAGTGATATTGTTAAATACTGATTTATTAATCTTGATTTTGAATTAACTATTAATTTATAATTGTGTTACTAAATGTCTTGTAATAAGTATATCATTTTGAATTTAATAGTATTATAATATTTGTTCTCCAATTTCGATAACCGATACAAATTTATAGACAAAGTCATGTCTACTTTTAGTAAAGGTGAGTTCTCTTTGCGACTATAAAAAAAAAATAGCAACTATGCTCATTTCAACGCTTAAAGTATATTAAGTTAAAAGGATGTCGGTGTAACATATTATTATGTTACCTCGGTCAAATATATTATAAAACCTATTTCGAAATTGTTTTTCCAATTTCTCATTAAACTTCTCTTTAAATAGTTATAATAGTTCTAAGTTCACAATAAATTATCACTTAAAATTACTTTACTAATTGTTTTTGTATTAAGTGTTTAAAGAGTAAAAGCATAGGTATCATTTACATGTTATTGCGACACCGATTCCATTTTTTGGTTAACTCAATTCTGTTATAGTGACTACCACAGGTTAATACAATATATTACTTTAAGATAGTTTTGTAATTTCTAGCCCAGACTTTGTTTTGCCCCAATGTTTTAAACTCAAATGCAATAAATAGGAGGTAGTTAGCCTAACACTTAAAGCCTAACCTACAATAAATATTTTTAAAAGAATTGGGCTTGTTGATACTTAATTATTGATAAATTATTTGAGGGATACATTTTTAGATACAATGGTTAAAAAAAATGATTTTATTGACCCCCCCCCCTCTCCCCAAACTACTCAAAAAACAATTACTCTAAATTATACCACTGCATATTTGTATAATACCTCTACAGGTGCTAGGTACATATATTAAGTATTAGAGATGTGTCGTTCGCGAACAAACGGATCGTTTTGAACGGGTCACTCTATTGAACGAGTCGACCCGGGTCTGGAAAAAAAAAAGGTCATTCATCGTTCATTTTTTTTCGTTGTTATTGTGGTTTTACTGTGGCGAGTCGGTCACCCGGACTCGGGTGACAAAACGGGTCATTTGAACAATTCGGGTTGAGAATTGAATAGAATAATTACTTAAAAATAATTCTTATTTGGTAAATATTTTTAATTTTGAAGTAATAGTATCAAAAACGGCAAAAATGTACATAATTTTTCATATTTTACAAGAAAAAGAGTGTAACTAAATAAGATGTACTGAAAATAATAGGTTTGTTATGATAAAGAATAACAAATTTATAAAAATATAAAATAAATCCTTTATTGTTAAACATTTTTAAATCATTAACTTAATGTATAATATACTATAATAAAGACAATAATAAATAACAAATAAATAAATATATTTTAAAGAAGAATTCAAATTTTGGTGGGATTTTGGCATGTATTTTACATTTTGATGTATTCAAAATGACGGATAATAGATAATGTATGCAGTAATACTATCGGATCGTTCAAACGACCCGTTTTGCGATTCATGTGTAGTAGGAAGGCAGAGGTAGTCGTTCGTTAATTCGTTCGCATGACGCGTGAACGATATGAACGAATCATATGAACGGGTCTTTTGAATGACCCGAATCGTTCAAATGACCCGTTTTGCCCATCACTATTAAGTATAACTACCATAAAAATTAATCCTGTAATAAATCTGAGGAAAAATCTAGAAAGTTCTGCTAAAAATCAGTGTACCCAATATTCCAACCAATCATTAGTTGGCTTGATATCATTTCCATACAAGTTTTGTTACATGAAACATCACTATCTAATTTCTATACTTAAAAACTGAATTTTTTTTAAAACAGAAATGATAAAATTAAAGTTAGTTAAGTTTATTTCATTATAATATATAAGTGTTTATTTCACAATTACATAATTAATGTATAAAACTACCTTAATATATTTTTAGATAATAATTTTTAATTTTAAGATCGATGTATATGGTACCTAAGAATTCAAATCGACCGTCGTCTTACCTCATATTAAAAAAAAAAATCACTAAATAATCGCCTTCGCCTCCTCCGTCCCTTACTTACCTCCAAAAATATAAAACTGCCAAATAAATTATTGATTTACAAGCTACTGCTTAGACCCATCTGAACATACAGCATCCAGCACTGGGGCGCAGCAAAAATTTCCAACACCAACCGTATCCAAAGAATTAAGTCAAAAATCCTTCGTACCATTTCCATTCTATGTCAAAAAATATCCCTCTACTTTGATCTAAAAATATCTACAGTCACGGAATTAGCCAAACTACATTACAAACACTTCAATAACTGATTATATCATCACCAGAATCCTCTTATTTCTGAACTCGCTTCCATAACTATACCTGGTACTCCTCAAAAGAAATTAAAAAGACAGTGGTGTCGTGACCTGCTTACATAAGTATACAATTCCATTAACTTAACAAAAAAAAAAAATTTAATTCAAATGCATATAAGTTAGTTATAAGCCTATAACTATTTAATGTCGAAGTACCTTCGCTGGGAGGTCTCCTCTCTGTGTTTCATTTGTACTATATTATATTCATCAAATAAGCTTATTGTTCAATTATGTTAAAAAAAAAAAAACTTACCTATTTTTATTATTAGCTAATGTGCAATCGATTAAAATTCAGGTTATTTATTAATTTTTTTAAAATTGTATTTATCATTTTTAGATTGGTGGATTAAGTTTTTCACAGATGCTGGTATTCCTTCCTTTGCATCATCCAAATATGCTACTATTTTCTATGAAAATAGAATTCAGTCTAATATGTTAATGGATTTAGACAAAGACATACTTAAAGAAATGAGTATAACAGTTGTTGGTGATATAATTGCAATTCTTAAACATGCAAAAGATGTATATAGAGAGGTAATTATTATTTGTTGATTGTTATTTGTTATGTGAAGAAATAATTAATGTTGTTTATTTGTTCTAAGGGATTTTATGATAGTTATAATTCTAATGTAGTGGAAAGTTTAACAACTAAGAAAATCCAGCATGAAGTCAATGAAACTTTACCTCAAAAAAAAAAAATAGGTACTTAAGTTTAAATTAAAGCAAAATAAAATACTTTAAAAATATCTTAATCTTATTATTTATCTTATTTATTATTTATCTAGTTACCAATAAAGTAAAAAAGTTAGTTACTAAAAAGGTCAAAGTCTCCAGTGAAAGTGAAGAGGACGAAGAAGCACTTTTGAAAATAGTGAAGAGAAAGATTCCTTCACTACTATCAAATAACTCAAATAAAGTTGTGACTAGAAAAGTAGTTCCTAAGCCTAAAACTGCAGTAAAAGTTAAACCAGTTATTATTGAAAGTGATGATGATTCCCCTCCACCATCTGAACTGAAAACTAAGAGCTCAGTTTTTGATCGTTTGGGTGTAGGTGATGTAAGCAGTACAACTCCTAACTTCGATAGTAATAATTCACCTACAGATTCAAGAAAAGTAACTGATTTTTTTATGAAATTATATTTCAAATTAAATAACTATTTCATTTGTTTAATAGTCTTCAGTTTTTAAACGTCTTGGAATCAAGCAAGCCGGAGAACCCGCTGCTAATGCCTCATTCAAACGTACTGTTAAAGGAGCAAGTGATGTGTATTATGGACCTAGTATTCCAACTGAAGAAAGTAGTGCTTTCACAAAAAGAATAAAACTGGAAGAAACAAGTATAAATAATTTAAAATTAGATATAATAAGTTAGTTTTAAATACAGAAGGCTTAGCACGGTGGTGGTTATCAGTCTGTGTAGGCCAAACTAGTCATGGTGTATGTTACGACTAAATAAGTCATATTGTTAACTGTACATTTTTTGTATATTAACTAGTAAAATTTGTATTTGTTTTTATAAGAAAAATGTTTGCAGATTATTTGCTTTTAAATTAATAACGTAATATTAGTTTAAAAATGTTCTGTGACAGTTGTTGGGTTGTTGATATATTTTGTAATAAGTAGGGCTCGGACTTTGTAGCAAAATAAATCCTTAAAAAAGCATTTAAGTGGCCAAAAAAAGCATTTATTATATTGAATTCTAAAAAAACAAATTTCAATTACACATAAAATTAAATATTAAATAAGGAATTTATGACCATATATTTGGTCAAGTTACTTTCATTAAAACTCATTCTATTGGGTGCTAATATAAATATACATAAAAAAAAACCGCGGATATAATTCCGATAATTTTCCCTTTTCTTGAGCCTTAAATACAACTAGAAATAATTGTAGATAAAACTATACAATTTCGGCACAATAACGATAGTTATTTTATCAGTCATACATTTATTACTGGTTTTATAATTTCTGGTAATAATAATATAGTACAAATATAATATACATAGAAATAAGTTAAATTTTCAAGAAAAATATGTAAAAATTAAGAAAAAAAACCAAATAGGGGAAAAAGCAATTTTAAGCAGGTTTTGTGGAAAAAAGAAAAAAAAAGTTTACTTCATTTAAATCAGAACGATTCAAAACGTATTTATATATATGAATTATCTTTCTATCATACTCCCCTTAAAAGAAGCATTTGCTACAAAATCCAAACCCTAGTAATAAGTAATAACATCCAAATACGAAGAACCCCCGAATTTCCTTATTTGTGCTGCCGCTGCAGTGTCCATCTATCTTACTTGTACTGTACCTATGTAATTTTTTTGGTACAAACAAGTTCAATCTACCATATTACTAATAGACAATAAATATATTATGAAATATCTTTAGAAATAAAGGATAACACATGTTCTTTGCTTAAAATCTTTTTTTGTGTGTACTAATTTATTATGGACATCAAATTTAGACCCACTCAATGACAAAGTATACTCAAAACCTTTTATACATCAAAGCAAATTTCAAAGTTTTTTTTTTGGAATTCAGTTGATAACAATATCAAAATTCAGATAATGTTCATTAAATTTAGGTATTGAGTTTTAAGAGGACGCACACCTCCATAAAATGTTTATGCAATTTAAAATTTTTATTCAATCATAACTCTCTTTAAGATAAAAATATAAAAAAAACCTATGAGGTTCACTAGATAATATTCTTACTTCTAAATATGATAATAGGTGAATTTGCTTTAATATTAAACATAATAGAGTTAAACATTTTATCCAGAACTTAAAAATTTGGTATATTTAACGTTTGTAAGACGGAGACAACGCATGCGGGTATAGCACTCTCTTTACAGTTTTAATTATTACATTTTAAGTTTATTTTTTTTACAGTTTTTTTATGAAATGTAAATATTTATATTAATATGTGAAATAATAATTGCTATTATTTTAGACTACTAAATAATAAAAAATTTTAGAAATTAATGTTTATGATTATTTTTGAGTATAATATTTAATATAATTTTACTAAAATAGTGATAGTATATTGATTTTTAGGTTTTAACTCTTCAAAGTCTGTATTTGAACGTATTGGCGCATCATGTGATCGTGAAAAAAGTAGTCCAGGTCTTGTTTCCAAAAGTGGTAAGTTCACTTTTCTTTTATCAATATAACTCATTAGTACTCTCGCCCAATATCTAGGGAAATAAATGATGATAACCATATGTAGCAAATGTGTTTCTACAACCTGTGATTTTAAATATCGACTTCTACATCTTTAACAATTATAGAAATGTATGATATAAATAGTAATATATATTGTTAATATTAATAGAACCTACCAACTAGCATAACAATCACAAAACCAGTTTCAACTTATTAAATATAAAAACATGCTAATTTTGTACCAAAATTATAATTGGAATAAAAAGTATTTATTTATGTATTTATATAAAAAAAAAAATATTAGTAATTATTAATTTATTACAAATCAAATTTCTATATCATCCCTTCACAGGTCTTTGGGTCAAAATACTTTGCCATCAAATATCCTCGTATACAACATGTACATATCTAAAAATAATTCATTTAACAGACATGAAGTAATTGGTATTATTTTATTTTTTAGCTCTTATAAGAAATGCCAACTCAGGCGGAAGACCAATTTATGTTAATCCAAAGGTAAATTCATAATGTTAACTAAATTACATAAATATTTCACTGTCTAAAAAAAAAATTTTTATTTCTAAAATTTAAGATAATTAAATATATTTTAGATATTAATATATTGAAATGTATTAAAATTTTACAATATCAAAAATAAATAAATTTTACAAACCTTGTACTATTTTTATATTTTAATCTTAAAAATAATGTTTAAGTCAGAATTTGTCGGTTATAACTAAAAATATTTTTTTCATTCTAATCATAATATATGTGTTTATTTTTATATGTTTTCCTTGATTATTATCTTACCCATACATTTTCCACTAACTTCCGTTTGTTTTTTTCAACTGGATATTAGTTCTAATGCATCATCAACTTTTTTTAATAAGCCCTTTAACCACATTGTTGGTTTTTCAACTTGAGTTTCATTTTATAAGTGAATTATAGTTCCTGGTCGTGATAGCCAATTATTGTCTTAATAAAAATAATTTCTATTACCTATTTTTTTACAAGTTTATAAGTATTATAGTTACATTCTTTTAAATTCATACAAAGTCCTATTGAGACTTATATTTTTTTTTAGCTGGGGTTTAAATATTTGAGATAGTTGATGAAATATTATTTTATAAAGTACTACTTAAAAAAAATACTTATTGTGATTGCAATACACTACTTTTTATAGTTAATAACTGTTTTCATATTTGTTTTATCCTTATGTTTCTCATTTCAACTCTCAATAATATAACTTTCAAAAAGAATTGAATGAACAAATACTGACACAACCTTTATTCTTACTACTGAGCACTATTAAAATATAAAATATATAGAAATAAATATATTCATACATTTGAAAAATATTTTTAAATAAAACTAAAGTTGGTATTACTATTATTTTTCAGGTATTAAATGTTAAAAAGTTGACCCTGTTAAACCATTCACACTTTAGAAGTTCAGATTTAGAATGATACATGAGCATATAATTTGAAGATTTATCTGCCAACTCATAACTGTGTTTTGCATATAATTTTTTTTTCATCAATTTTAACAAATGCATCATTTTTAATTTTAAAATGTCCTGATATTGGTTTGTTTTTTTTTTTGAATCTTATAACGACTAAAAATGTGGATTAATTATTATCATCTCTATTAAATTATGTAAGCATAAAACAATTAGGTAAATATTATATTTTTTTATTTTTTCAATAAATTAATTTATTTTAATGAATATTTTTTTAGTGTCTTGAACATTTGAATAATGTAAACAAACCACTGGATTATTGTAATAAATATGTTTATTACTTTGTTTGAAGTACTAACAAATGCATTTTAATTTTCTGATTATAATTTGTTTAATATTATTGTTAATTTTGTATTCAAATAATTTAGGACAAGTTTTTACATCAAACAGAAACTAAATATATTAATTTGAATTATAATTTTTGGCAGTGTATTTTATTTTGGTTTTTTTTATTGTTAATTTTATACAACATTTTACAAAATACATTTCTAACAACTGGTACAAAGACAGCATTTTTCTATTAAAAGCAAAGTTCTTAATTTAATTTAATTATTTTAATGACTTTATAATATTTTATTTTAAGTAATTTTACTATTACTGAAAACACTTTTTTTTTTTTTCATTTCAGGAACATTTCCCAATGTTTGTTGGTGATGAGTTTATGTTGAATTAACAATTTTTTTTATTCAATCTTATTTTATTTCTGAAAATTTCTTAAAAACTGACCAACTCAAATCTTAAATTCAAATTTCTTTGAGTGTTCATAATATTATATTGGCATGTATGAAAACAGGTTTATTTAAAATATTTTTATACAATTAAAATTGTATTCATTAATATATTTAGTTATCCATGCTGTTTTAAAATAAGACTGGGTATTAAGCGACATCTCCTTTTAACAGTGTTCACTACTACACTATTAACTTTTTATTATTTAATAACTTCATGGGCACTTAATTTAAAAACTAAGTAGATGCCTATGGTGTAAAACTGTTTGTTATTATATGTATATGTTACTGTCAGACCTAAATTAAGGAATTAACGTTAATTTCTAGTGAATAACAATATTTCCTATCAAATTAGACAGTATACAATATTGACTTGGTAATAAGTTAATGTCCATTATTTTCAGGCAATGATGCTTTAGGATATATATCCAAAGTAATGACAATAACTCTTGACTTTTTCTGCTATGATTGATTTTGATTATGTTAAATAAATTTGCGTGTTGGATAAGTAAATTTGATTTATCTAATCAGTACTAGCTAACTACCAATCTTGTAAAAAGATACTTTTCATTTATATTTAAATACAAATACAAATACTTAGAAAGTATTCAAGTACAAAATAATACCTACTTATCAAAATATATATTTTTCACTTTATTATCAATACTTAATTTTTTTTACAATGTCTACTCTTACGATAACAATGTTTCCCTCTTTCTATTATTTCAGAAGGCTTATCATTTAGTGAAACAAATACGATGCAGTATTTAAATAAAAGTATTTGATTTTCAAATACAAATTCATCTTAGGCAGTATTTAAAATACTTAATTTAAAAAGTATTCTAAATACTTAATTTAAAAAGTATTCTAAATACTTTATAAGTATTTAAATACATTTACTCACATTCTTTACAAGACTTAACTACTAATAATAAAGTAATTCCGTGTCTCAAATAGGTACTTAATTTATCTTATAACAGCTGGAAAAGTGTATCTGCACCGTAAAGCGTTCTTTTAAATTTCTAACCCAATTTAAATATTTTGCTAAACAAAATTATAAACGTCTATTATTATTAGACGGCCATTTTCTTGTCATAGGTAGTTGTGAATGTGTTAACAAAGTATTTGATTTTTATAATATTGTCTGCGTATGCATTGACGATATCGTCTACTAATGTACCTAAGACCTAAGTCATTCATGATATTGGCTAGGCATTTACGTTATTACATAATTTGCATAATTGACTGTAACATAGTATATTATAATATAAACATTTATGTTTTATCCATCTAAAAAGTGTACAAAAATGTCTGTACGAGTTTTTTTCAATCCGTTAGAATAATCGGATTGTTGAAATCTAAAAACGTTGAGCGTATATAAATAAATAAAAACCATTAAAAATGTTTATTTCAGTTCAACACACTGTCCGCCTGTCCGTGTTCCAATAAATAAATGTTATTTCGCTTGTGCAGATGAGTGTAATGTGTCAAAATAAACGAGGGTCGAGTTCACAATAATCGTAAACCTTCAACACGAGTTTAGCCCAACGGGATATAGATTGGCCGCTCATAGTTTGTACAATATTCTGAATACTAACTTTTCTAATATTATCTTTTTTACTCTTTCTCTCTCGCTCTCACACTCTCCACTCTCGTTAGTCGTCACTTTATGATGTGCTTGTGCTACCTAAAAAATGTAAAGCATTTACAAAATTAATACTAGATGTCTAGATAGATTTAATGGCTAGGTGCATGGTAAGTGACGTTTTTTTCGGTTCGGGGGGTTCAATGGATGTAATCCCGTCCTCACCGGGAGTGGAGATTGGTTTTATTAGTGTACCTATTTATTATTATATTTATAATAATAGTAAAATCTTCAAATTAGCATAAAATAAAATAAGAAATGAATAGGTATTTATTGATTATTACTTTGATTTCAAACCAATATTATAGGTAGGTACTAAAATAGTAAAACACTAAACTAATATGTATCCATGCCAGTGGTTTTCAACCTTTTTAACAACGTATAGCACACTTCTTCTCCTACAACATTTTCGCGGCACACCAATTCATAATATAATACGTGATATATTACCTATCATATATTTATACATATATAGGTACACTATTTATAATCTATACTCGAATTTTCGCGGCACACCAGTTGAAAACCACTGATCTATGCCTTATAGAAATAAATTAAATATTAATTCAATAATAGAGCAACGAAAATAAATAAATATTCATTTTTACCAGATTTCTGTTTAAATACCAATAGTGTTTTCGATAGACGATAATACAGCGTTTTTGTTAATCTAGGGCAGTACTGTGGTCCTACCTATATGTGTCAGATTATCAAGACTACTGTTGCACAGAATAGATTAAATGGCCGTAGTACTGTACTTAGTTCATATTATCAATGTCTCATAAATTAGGTACTATATAGATAAGATAACTATGGAAAAATCCAATGTCGCAACTACCTTGCTGATTTATCGGACTTGATTTTTTTTTTTACGGAATTTAGCCATAGATATTACTCCAAGTCTGGGACAGAAGACAGAACTGTTACCTATTTCATAATATTTACATTTGGGTTAGACGTTAGTACTTAGTAGGCGATAAAGTTTACCGGCTGGCGTCACTATATAGTATATATGGAGTGATCTATTAAACGTCTAATCTAGAACACTCATTGTTTCAGAAAACACCTGCGTTTTTGAAAATATTCTTTAACATGTCGTTACATGGCATCATTTTTAAAAAAAAAGAAATTTTGTTTAAAAGTCTTTTACTCTTTTAAAATGACATACATTTTTAACTACATGCAAAATGTTATTTGAAGTATTTCAATTTTAATTATTGTTTTAATTAGTTATGTATCGATAAGTATTGGTAGGTACGCACGCTCGCGCGATGTCGAGAGCGATACAGCTCGTAAATTCTCGCATAAAATGTTGAAACATAATATTAAAAAATAAATATAGCTGTGCGGTTGTGCAGTCAATATGGGGCCGAATGATCGAATGGCGAATTTTATTAGTGTAGGTAAGTTTAAAGCTGTTATAACTGCATAAAAGGATGTCAGTGCACTATTTGTTTTCTCTATCTGAATTAGGTACTCTGATCAACGCTCAACAGTCAACATACCTAATTTGCGTTTAGCTGAACCAATTTTGTGTAGTTAGCTTTAGTATAATAGTATTATTAGTGTGAATTTACCTGTTATCAAATTTAAAGTTAAGAATATTAATATTACTTATTTGTGTTCTAACTGTGTCTTTATTTCAATATTTGAATTGTAAAGCGAGCATTTTTAAATTGTAATTTTTCTCATACTCATAACTCGCATGGAAATTGAAATATCGTAAAAAATCCAACTTAAGAACACCAAATGTTCTTCATTTTAAGTTTTATAACAAGTCAATGCATTTTAATACTAAAACATACAACAACGAATGCAAATTTTCTATGTTGCGCTTAGGATTAACTGTCAGATAAAGAAAACCTAGTAGGTACGCTGTCATCCTCTTGATAATACCGAATTGTATGTAACAAAAACTAATATATACAGCCTACAGTCTACTGCCGGGATGGCAAATTCGTATAGCACTCAAAGATTAAAACATTTATTACATTTAATTAAATTTGTATAATGATAAATATTAAGACACCAATGTATGAGTTCGTTTTCATTATCGTTGACGTTTTTCAGAAATTGAAATTTTGTAGGTCTGTTAAAAACGTAGATAACATAGGTAATATTATAAACGTAAAACGATTCGATGTTATAATATAGTTGGTATGTACACACGGTATCTTTGACATATCCCCAAAAAGAATTATTATACAGTCATATAGTCATATCACATTGCATAAGCCGTAAAGTCCTGTGACCCGGTAGGCCGGTACAATAAGCGTCGGATAAATTATTTTGAATAACCCTGCATATATATAAATATATGTTATAAATATTATAATAATATAAATAACATGGTATGATGCCAAACGCTACAGACATTGGCACGTTTTAAAATTTGGTTGTAAATACTTTTTTCTTCATAATATAATAATATAATACTGTTGACTTGACCATTCAAATGTTTTTTGTATTTAGATAGGTAGGCACTTAATATTTACTTATACTTAAATTTTAATTCGAGTTGGTTTGTTTACCAATAATATCTGCAGGCAATATCCAATGTGGTAATGAACAACATATGATTGGGTATATGAAGTTGCCAACTTGGTGGGTTTTTTCAATGTGACAATAAATGATATAATTCTGTTTTTCTATACGTTTACAATTATTAAAACGTAACATTTTGAAATCCCTAAAATAAATGTCATGTTTATAAATTATATTATATTCTGTTTTAATGTTTAGGTAGGCGTTTTAATCAAAGAAGTTTGGATACACATCTGTGGCCTTATTTCCATTCATAAAATCTATTTTTTACCGACCTTATACGCATTATTTATGGTTAGATATTTGCGTTCTGTGCGGTTATTATAATTCATAAAATTGTAATCAAAATTAATTATTGAACATTTTATGTATAGGTAGATTACAATAATTTGTTTTTTATAATTATATATAAAAAATAAACACATTCTTAATAATGTTTTTCGTTCAGTTTTTACTATAATCGATTTCGTTTAGGTATAGTATTTGTTATAACTTATAAAAATAATAACTATCCTAAGCTTTAATTGTAGCGAATATCGAAGGCTTCGATATACGAATAGCAAGCGCCCAGTAGATATCGGAACAATTGTTGATTGTCATAACTCGTGTCTCGTACCAACTAAAAATCATGTTCGGAAACGACAATTGTTGAATCATCGTTGAATATTTAACATATAGATTATGTAACTTTTTTGTAGTCTTGTATAGGCAATCAAATAGGTACCTAAGCTATTGGCATAGTCCTGTAGTAGGTACATATAGATATAAAACAAATTATAAAATAAAAATTAAATACCATAAATTATGTTTCATTGTTATGTGTTATATAATTGTTAAAAAACAAAATAAGTACTATTCTATTATCGAAGTATTTAAATCGCAGAATATTGCAATACCTAATTAAAACAACACGCAATTATTTAAACATGCTATAATATAAAATGGTATTTATTAGTATACATAAAAATTTAATAAAAAATCAACAAAATCATAACAATATGAAGAAATAGTTAAATTTTAACTATTTGATCAAAGATTTAATTTTAGCGTTTTCTTCTTTGTGTGGTTCATCTTCCTTTAGCTTGTTGATATTTTTTGCTAAATATTAAAAATCATAAAAGTCAATATGCACTTTATAAATTGAGTATTATTTCAATTCTATAATATATTAATATCAGTATACCACTAACCAGTCAACAATGTAGTTTTATCGATGTATTCTTTGATCGAACCAGCCTCGAAACCACGAGACAGTTTATAAATGGGAATAGATTCGACGGTTGATGATATTGGCTCCAAAACTGTAGTAATTATGCAATTAAAATATTTTCATACGAAATGTATTGTCGTTTTTTATTGAAACATTAACAATTGTATACCTATACTATTTATTTACACTATGAATAAATAATAAAATATACAAATATAGGTACCTATTAATAGTACCATCTACCTAGTTAAGTAATAATAATATATGGTGTTAATGTATTGTCAAATTATTAATAAGTAATAAAAACACAGTTTATTTTAATAAAATTATGTAAGAATAGGAAGATAAAGTGCTGCTAGTTTCCTATTATTTGTCTAATTATAATAAAACAAAAAATACCTGGTTCCAAATAATGACCATGTTTCATGTACATAGTAGATTCGGTTGAATCGAGTATCACGACGATGAGAAAAAAAGACAATGTTCCAACGGCAATTTGCATTATTATTATTATTTTCAAAATTGAAATAAAGTCAATCCTATTAAACGTGCGCACTGGTCAGACGATCATTCATAACTTCTGTGAGACTATAAGACTACTCTAAATTGAAAGTGAAAGGATGTAGCGGTCTAGAAACTAGTTCATTCATATTATTGCATTATTACATGTACCTACCTAGATATAGTTGCCCATATTTGTAGGTGTCTACTTAAAAAATATTGTAGTGTGGGTTTTCATATATATATATAATATAGCATTATAGCATCATATTTTGTTTTGCCACATAATACAAAATAATAACCATAACAAATATAAACATTACTGTTAGGTATAGGAAAATATTATTCATTACACAACTTAACTTTAATTTTACTTTCTCGGTTTCAAAATCAAGAAAATACTGTAATCTGAATTCAAAATGTATATAATAGGTACTTTTTGAACAATGACAAACTAGAGGCACTGGAAGTGCTTCAATGGGCATAACTTAACCTATATCAACCGATATAAAATATAGACACATTTAAAAAAAAAATTTCAAACTCGAAATTGGTATAACATGAATTTATGTTGAAAAATGTAAAGAATTTTGCATACAAATACTTTGTATTTTTATACAAATATGCCGATGGATTATTAATCCAATACAATCTGCAAATTTCATCAATTTAATGAAGAATGCCATCATGATCTAATTAAACAGGTAAGACGTAACTAACTATTATAGGTAGGTACTTAATATTCCTGTCGAAGTAATGCGCAAGCAGTCCCGGCAGCGTCGTCGATAACAAGAAAAAAAAAAAAGGTGCTTAATATTGTAAGTCGTTATTGTAATTAATAAAATAAATGTAATCATATAAATATTGTTGTTCACAGATGCCTGCATGGTGTTGCATCGCATCATAATATAATATGCATTATAGTATTATACCAACGGTCGTCGGTTGCTCACCGTCTACTTACCTGTGTCAAAATATCGTTCATCGTTTGCGTATCAACACATCGAACAATAGAAGGGACAAAGAGTATAACAAATATTGAAAAGTGGGGATATCCCGAGTGCGTCCTTTTTTAATTTTTACCTTTTTCATATCTCGAGAGCATTCACAGTTTTTAAATGGTATACGGACAATTATTGGTAACCGCATAAAAATGCCGTATGCTGACAATCGGTCCTAGTCATAATTTTATACAAGGACAATTGGTTGCCGGCCAATATTTTTCCTTGAGACAATGGACATTTTTTAGGAGTGTATATAATGCATCAAAAAAGGTTATGCCCGCACTAATAACATATCAGAAGCATTCAACAATAAATTTCAAAATATTGTCAGGATTAAACATCCAAGTATTTATATTTTTATTGAATCGATACAAATAATTAATTCTACAACGATGATATCTTTGACAAAAAACAATGAAGATGCCTTTTTAAATCATTTTTTAAAATTATCAAGTGATACAGAAAAAAACATTGTATCTGTTTGTAATAGTTTTTACATTAACTTTTCTAAAGATGAACTTTTGAATTATTTGTGTTCCCCAAGTCTTACTTTAAAACACGTCTTTACTATATGAACACTATCAAGACTTATTATTCTAGCGAGATATTATATTCATTTTTATTTTTTTATTTGACGATATATTTTATTCAAAAAGTATCATAATATTGAAAATAAGTTTTAAAAAACGTTCTTTTGTATTTAAGTATTTAACATTTTAATTATTTTTACTTTGTTCAGTGTCACGGGTATAGTTAATATTATATTAAACATAGAGTATTTATTATTTGAATTATTTGAATTGTATTATATATAAGAACGTTTTATGCAAAAAAAAAGTAATATTGTCCAATATTTGACCAATATTGTCTGTGTATAAAATTATGACGGGGACCAATTGTCCGCATGCTGCGTTTTTTCGCAGGAAAATTGTCCGGGGACCAATTGTCCTAGATCCTTTTTAATTAATGCGAATCATATACAAAATGTTTTAAATTAACTGTAGGATATTTCCCCGATTATATAGATACCTATAAATGTATAAATGTATAATACCTATAATGTCGGAATATGAAAAACGTAACGAATTTATGGATTATTTAATAGGAAATTATTTAGATTCTGGAGCAAAATTTTCTATTTCCATGTGGGCACTGGGCAGAAATGAAAAACAGTCTAAAAGGACAACAAATGCTTGTGAAAATTTCCATTCCATTACTGCAATTTTTTATCCATAAAAGAAAACATACACGAATTTATGACTTATAAAATATATAGATTGTATTTACATATGTTATTGGTAAATCAAATACCTATTAAAATAACTTATAAGTTATAATACCTAATTCTGACGAATTGGAAAATTCAACAATATTGTTATAGCTTATTCACATTGTATAATAAGTAGATACTTAATATATACATATTACATACATAAAATTAAAAATAAATTGGCTTATTCAAGTTTAAAATTTTGAATAATAGTTATAATTATGTATTAAAATATATTTTTTGTGATAACAGTATATGGATATCGTACGTTAGTAGTGGTTACGACAATGTAAATACAGTGAAACCTCCACTAACGGACACCTCCCAATAGCGGACGTTTTTTGGGGAACATGGAAATGTTCACTACTTTTCAATAGGAAAACCTCCGAATAACGGACATTATTTTAATAGGGAGTTTTTAAAATAATGGTAAATCCCTAATCTTTATTTGAAAATAATACGTATTTGATGTGTTAATATGATGTGGTTTCAGTCACCAAGATGATGAACAATGAAGACAAACAATTGATACCGGAGAACAATCATCGGTAATAGATGAAGAACTTTTAGCTCTCATTACACTGATCGACAGCAGTGTTGAAGTAGAGACGTATTTTGAATTAGACAAAATAATTTCCACTCACGACTAAAAATGTAATAATTTATAATAAATACCTAATAAGTAATAACATTATACATATTATGTACACCCATGACCCATAGTACATTATTATACAAATACATTTAAAAAATGTATCCCCTCTGAAAAACGGACACCTCCGAATAACGGAGAAAATGTTGGTGACCGAGAGTGTCCGCTATTCAGAGGTTTCACTGTATACGTATATATTGATAATTGTTTTAATAAAAAATCAATAATGTATACAAAAATAAATTGCAATAAACATTTATAAATACATTTGTAATATGTAGGTAGGTATAGGCTAGTATATAGCCATATAGGTTACCAGTTACCGTATATTTTAAAGCCGAGTTTCCACTACACATGCCGTTTCGTGTTCTGTATATTTAATGTCGGTAGTAGCCGGTAGGAAACAAAATGTGGGTAACACGTTACCTACAAATTTAATACATTCAACTCTATGTAACATGGCTTAAAATAGTGGAAGCCCGGCTTAAATTCAATTAACAGTACCTCTTAATGTACGTGTACCTATATTATATGAAAATAATTTTTTGAATTGTATATTTTATGAATAGTATTATATAATATCAGGTACAAAACGAGATAGGCAACTCAATGTACATGATAGATTAAATTAATTGTTTTTATCAAACATTTTTCCGAAAGGAACATTAATTTCATTCTATAATAAAAACAGTTGAAAATTTAACTATTATTAATTTGGTTGGGTCAAAGTATAATCTTATTTAAATTTACATACTTTAACAATATATTGATAATTATTATAAAACAATTGATAGCATTATGTTAAATAGTTAGAACATATTATAGTTACCTCTACTAACACATTTTTGTTAATAACTATCTACCGCTAAACCAACTTTAATATTATTTTATTCGTTTGTAGGTTCTGCTGAAGTAATATATGTGAATGGTAGTGTTAAATAAATAACCAAATTAATAATTATATCTTACCAAATTGATTTAACAAATGTATATTATCTTTAGTTTTAATGATAACGTTTTGTAATTTATACTAGTACAGTATTTTCCAAATTGAAATGTACACGAATTCTTCACATTTAACATTCCAATAAAATTACGTATCAGATATTTAAACAAATTATCAAAAACTGTTTTTTTTTCAAATTCTGAACGAATCCCGGAAGCGAAGATTTAATACTAAAATTAGTTAAATACAAGGATTTTTTTTATGAAAAATGTTTATAGAGGTGAAAGTAGCCAATAGATACTGTATAGATTAGTTTTAGTGTACCTATAATATATTTTGTTATGAAATATTTGCGAAAAGCATTGAATTTGAAAAAACGGGAAAATGTAAATTATGTAATAACTTAACGTCGTCGTCAGCACTCGGCTTTATATTTATTTTTATACTTAATAAAATACTTAACATGACGTTTTAATGCTAGATTAATAATTATAACATATTGTAAGAACTACTAACTATCAAAAAGTATTAAACATAAAATGTATAATATATTAGAATGTTCTAGGTTTGAACCATATATTTAAACATTTTTTGAAAAACTATAATAAAATATGAATTACAAACTTAACCTCAAGTTAATTATAAATAATTATATACATAAATAATTGAATTCAAATTCTACTCAAGAATACCTATAGCTAATACATGGACGTTTTAAATTCATTTTAACTGTTATACCTATAGTGCGCACACTCTATGGACGATGGATTGTTAGTTTAATCATGAACTAAGATAGTACTACTATCTTCGTTCATGGTTTAATCATTGATTTTATATTAATTTATATTAATATAAAACCAATGATTTAATAAATCATTAATAGTAAGTTCTGCAATGTTTACGAAAGAGGAAATATCCGTCGATTCAGTATAATATAGTAAGGTCACATATAGTAATGAAACATAGTATACGATGTATAAGAATAAACACTACATATTATGAGTAAGTATATTAAATAATAAATATTAGGTACAAACTACTATAATGCTGGCTGCCAACAATATTATTTTTCTTAGTATTACATAACATATTTTTTTTAAAAAGCTATGAAATATAAATCATTTTTAAAACTTCTTAATATTTTTGTTGATGGAAAAATAAAAAACGAAAAAATTTTTAAAATTTGTTTTTTTTTATGTTAACAGTATAAGTTTAATATTTTAATATTTTAATAAAAATAAATTGTATACCTACATAAAAACTGCGTTTGTCCATCACATTTTAAAATTTATAAATTCTAACAATTCAATTTATAACAAATAAAATGTTATAAACAACATTAAATGAAAAACATAAATAAATTGTACCTGCATTAAATAGGTAACTCAATAACTTTAATGATCATTAATTATCTAAGAAGATAATAATTCGTATATTAGTTATGCTTTTAATACAAATGAATAAGAGAATTCACTCTGCTGTGAATCAATGTGGATTCACTTCAGTGAAATATTGCTGAAATACTATAGATCGATATGAAATTAATACAACTGATCATAGATCAAAAATATTATAGTAATATTAGTCATTATTTATACAATATAGATAATTAATAACAATTTTCAATAAGGATTCTGTTTTATTTTGACTAAGTGGTAGGTATGTACATTTGAAATTTGTTTAGACGATGCCAAAGTCAAATTGATAAAATTAATGGAAATATATTGTTTAAAGTTTATTTATGAAATTAAACTATCGTAAACTTATTGGTAAATTTATGTCAAACAGGTACATATGCATATATCTACATAATTTTTAAATAATTTATTTTTGAATTGTGTTAGCTCAAGGTTCTTGATAAATCAACTCAAACTGTTAAGTGTCCCTGCTGTAGTGTTTCTTCTCGATATCTAGATTATATTTTAAACATAAAAGGAACAAAAATACACCGAGTCTGTATGACTGTATAGTTTATACTTTATACTGTATGTGGCAAGACGTGTTCAGACTTTGGTGGCTGAGGGGGCATAGCAAATGTTTACCTATTCATAACCTATTTTTTTTAGTTATCCAATTTTTTGTTAAAAAACTTGCAATAATATAAACATTATTTAATTATAACTAAGAAGTATAACCACCAGCGTGTTAAAATAATACAAATATATTTAAAACTAAAAATAAAAACACATTTTACATAATCTAGTAAATTAGAAATTGTTGATAACAATTAAATGTTAATAAATCCATTCTCCTCTCACGTGGTTTCAATACTTTGAAAAACTTTATGACATCATCAAAGTTTTTTACTTCTTGCCAATTCTTGGTTAGGTAGGCATTAAACATTTTTTTTCTTTCAAAAATTACATTTCTCTTTATAATTAATACCAACCATTTTAATAATAATAGTCCTTTATAAAGTATTCTGATAGGTTAAGTTATCGGTTACAAATAATCAAAATCTGTAGTGATCGTAGATCTCGCAACCTTTTTTTTATTCTGCAGGCATGATTTTTTTGAGGCAGTAGTGATATCAAAATATAATGGTAAGTAAAAAAGTATTTCAAGACATTCCCCGTATACGTTTATTCTATATTGAAATGAACATACATTATGAGCCATGAGGTACCTAGTGGATTTTTTTTTTTAATCTTCACTTTTATCAAATACCTAAAAATTAATTAATGTATCATATTATTATGACTTATTAATAATAATATTTTTTATAGGGGCCTGCAATATTACTAGTTGCATCCCGGTCACCATCCGAGACTTAAATCTGGCAAGCAACAAGTTTCAATAACTCGAGTACCTACGAAATAATAATATACTTTACAATTTATACTCAACAATAATTGCATTATTGCAGTATTGCACACGTATTAAATGTGTCCACATTCGGAGCCATCGAAAGCGTTGCGGATCTCCGGTCACATGTCGCGTTTAAGAACCACTATGCAGGACAGTGCAAGTACTATATACACTGTACCTATACTGAATAGTGTACAATATAGCGTCTTTAGCAGCGGTTCTTAAACGGGCAAATAAGCTAATACCCATAGGTATTAATGGGTAATAACCCATTGGTCATTAGGATAATCTGTCGTATTATAGAACGTAATATAGATTAAATAGGTATATATATCTGTATTATAGGTATACATAAGAAAATCACTAAAGATTTTATATTTCCATGAGTCATAAATCATAGTGTGTAAGTTAATGTGTTGTGCGTGTATGTCTTTTCATAATACAAATATTTAACGAAACATTGATAAGATAGCTACAATAATAAATATGAAATATGTAGAAGGTAATGGTTCAAGGTATGACATACTACGCTACTGTAGTCTACGAAGATATGGGATTGCCAAGTAAACATCTAAGTGGCCAAGTACTTATTTATGCATTTTTAATTGCTTTTGGCGGTATTATTTAATATGCTATATAGTTAGACTGTTGTTATTAGAATATTTTTCTGATGAAAAATAATATGTGTATTGATTATTGATAATATTACCAACGGTGTCTTAAAATGATTTAAATAGTTAAAATATAAATTAAAAACCGCAGACAGCAAACTTTAACTTTAGATTTCAAGTGTGACACTTTTAATAATTTTGAATTATTAATTTATTAAATTTAAGTACCTACATAACATGCCAGTTACTTGAAAACAATTATTTTTCAAGATATAACCATCATCTCTTGTATCGTCCTCGAACAGTTGTACTGGGACGTGTCGAAATTGCCGTTGAAGATTTGAAATTATCAAAAAATTAACGATACCAACAATTATTAGGTAACAATGTGATTTTGCTATAAATAATTGTTTTACAAAAATAACGATAGTTATAACTTATAGGCTCTCGCTTCTCAGCTTCTCAGCATTTTCGGCCGGGGTATTTTCATATACTTGACATTTTCCAACTCGTTTTCCGTTGGATTCAATATTCATTGTTTTATACTCGAGCCAGCTACAAAAAACGCAGCCGGTCTACATTTTCCCGCCAGAATGCTAAAGAAATAAAAATGCTAACTCATAATTGTATATGTTTTTATCTCAATATTGAGATGGGCTATACCAGTGACGGAAAACGAAAGAGTGCTTATGCCATAATAAAATTGTGTATAATTTTGTCGTTGGAATACACCGACGGATAGGCGCACTGTATAGCTGATGCAATGATGCAGTAAATCTGTGGGAAACGAAAAGCGACGGAAAACGTAATGCGTACCTATGGCCCCAGCCGAAAATGTTGAGAGGCCGAAAGCCTGATCAGTCATATTAATATATTATAACTATCGTTATTTTTGTAAAACGATTATTTATAGCAAAAGCACGCTGTTTACATGTTTTAATGTTTACTAAAATAATAGCGTATTGTTATATTAAACTAATAATATTTAGAGAGCATTCTTATGCCTTATATTAAACCATTATCGAAAAACCTATTTTAATATTAGCCCTTTCACTGCTACACTGCCCCACCCTGTATACCACTAATGGTCAGTAGTCACTATATAGTTGTTAATTTGAGGGGACAATGAGGATCAATATTCCCCTGGCAGTACAATTTAATGGAACGCACTTGAATAATTAATTGGCTTTCATTAATTCTTCAAAGGTCAGCAAAAATAAAAATAACCAAGTCAAAAATTATTTTGAGTTTCTATTATTTTTATATTTTTGTTGTTTCTAGTAATAAAACACAATTAAAATCATAGCAGATCATACATCAGAGGGGATCATTTGAGAAAATATTTTTTAATAATTTGAACTTTTCAAATTAATAATAAAATATAAAAATTCATACTCTGTTTATCTATTTCCATGATTATGGCCAAAATAGTGAGTATCTGAAAATTGTCACACACTCGCATTTAGGGGGCTGGAGCTTAATCCATTCTAAGGAGTATAAATTAGGCATTTTATTTTGCATGTAGGTATATACGGGTTGTGTCAATGTGTTAGAAGCACACATTCTTCACATCTACTCTAGTACTTAGTAGATAACCGTGGTTAGAAGTCAATGAACATATTAGTGTGTGTAACTCGTAATTGTGTACTAAACTAAATCATCAGTCAAAAACAAGTTTGACATTTTAGTAATTTGATATGCTGGAATTGCCCGAATCTACAATAAGTCGATTTGCTCCGATTTTCTTCATCAGCATCTTTTCTGATAAGAAAGTGAATCTAGTCGTTACTTTGGTGGGTCAAAAGGGAAATATTTCCAATATTTTTTAAATGCGCCGGGAAAACAAAATTTTTTTCGCAAAGCAAATTTTTAATAAAATTTATTTTTATTTTTAATGCAACAAACGAAATAATGACCGTAAATACATGAAATCATGCTCTAGCCCTCTTAAGTTCTGACCAGTCACGAATAAGGACGGATAAACCATGCGATTGGGATTTTAATTTTACTATTGTTGACATAACATTTTTACTATATTAATCTTCTTGGTACATCGTGGTTGAGCTTGAGTTGTCAAAATATTTGATATTTGATATCGTAACAGTGTTTTTATTGTGATTAATAAATTAATAACCAGTATAATTTTTGTCAAATTAAATTGAAAAAAATTGTCAAAAAAATTTTGTTAAATTATGTTTTAAATATACCTTGTTTTATTTTACTGATCATTGATGTGTAAAGATTTCATATAAATATACTATATAGTGTCAGGAGGATTGCGGGAGCGGGCAAACCTATATTGACAACAAAAGTATTTTACATCTATATAAGTGATCTAATTCTCTGTATTCCTTGTAGGTACAATACTATATGTCTTACAGTGGCGTAGCGACCCGCGAACCATGTTTTTCAGGAGCTATTGCTTCTGGATTTTGGTGGGTAGGTGGGTGGTGGGTCAGACGTATATTTTTATTTTATTTACGTAAGCTATCGATAATTATATAAACATAATTAATAATTACTATAAAACTATAATTTATAGCATCATTCTTCTTCTAGGTTTTGTAGCTATATACAAAATTGGTTAATGAATACAAAATAAGAAAAAAAGTATTTAAAGTACAACAAATTATTTTAACCAGTACATGTGTATTTAAATATTTAACAAGAATGGGTAAATTGTTCTAAAAAAAACCAAAAGCTTAAAAATATACGAAGTTTTACATACTATCGTAATTTATCTCCGTCAATAACCTTTTCTAATTATTTTTTTTCAGATCTGTATTTTTGCAAATTAATCTAAATAAAAAATATGGTGAGAAATTATTTTATTTTATTTAAGAACTTAAAAGGAGACAGTGACAGTGACCTTTTTGGATCCCTTGATCAAAGTGTAAGGTGATGTTGCCTGGCACATTATTGGCACACCCGTGCGCACGCCTAAATTACTTTATAGGTTTAAATATCTTGAAGAAAAATATACAATTGGAGAATTAGAAGAACGTATCTCCAATCTATTTGTTTTATTGGAAGTTTTTTTTTTTAAAGGATGTGTACTAGAAAGGTTATTTCAATAAGAATCAATTTAATACGATTGCAATTTCAATTCATGATTAAATTATACACATTTCCTTGATTTAATATATTTTCTTTAAACAATGTAAATAATAAATTTAATTTTAAGGAAATGAAAAGTGATTTCAGATTTGTATATGGTATACCTAGTTTTAGATTAAAAAAAAATAAGGATATTATAGTGCTTAATGCTTATACAGTATGACATTCAACACTCCATAAACAAAGTACTTATTTTGAAGTATTTCTAATGTATATAGAGTATTTATTATTACTATTTAAATAAGTATAACATAAAATTGACAATTATTGCGGCATAGATACATATTAATTATTACTCAAAGTGCCTAGGTGTGTCTTCTTTTGAACAATAAAATATTAACTCAAGTTAGTTACAACCATATACATAGACTTTATACTCTATGCCCTATAGTTACAACTGTAAAAGTCAAATTAAATATTAAGATTTGGGAAGTCGCTCTGCTGTATAATAGGTTTTGAGTGCACCTAGTCATTGAGTAGGTCACTGTAATAGTGAAATGTATGTGTTAAAATTGAATTCGATGATAAATCATTGAATACGAAAAACTATTATAAGAGAAGACTGGGGCTTCAATTTCTAAGAATATTTTATAATTTAAATATATTACTATTTATTTATCTATACTACGGACTATATGGTAGGTTGAATAAAATGTTTTCAGAGAACATCGCATTTTTAATATTAAAATAATTATTTTAATGTCATACACTAATACAGTAATACCTATCGGCTATCACTCATAATATATATTATTGATATTAACTTATAAGTCATTACCAGCATGGCGACATACAGTACGTCCATATAAGATACAACGGTATATGAATAAGTTAATTGGTTAATAGTGTAACGTGTAACTTTTCGAAAAAATTGATTTTGTTTTTTTTTAGTATGTAACTTAAAACGAATAACTAGAAACTTTTTATTTTCCGCAAATGTTTATACAACCATTTTCGATACATGATAAAATGTTCAAAATATTGAGTATTTTTGAGCTGTTTATAGGCTTGGACAATGTTTGGTTTTAGATTTTTTTATATAAATATCGATAAATTTTTTTTATTTATACAGGATAAAATTCTCGTATTATTTTGAATGTTTTTGAGCTATTTTTGAGCATTCGAAAATTTAACTCCTTTTTCTGTATTTTTTCTACAGATATCGATAAAAACAATTTCTCTTTATTTTTGTCCAATTTTTAACATAATTTATTATTTAATTTATGTAAGTACCTACCTAGTTTCATATTTTATAAAAAATTTTGAAGATATATAGGTTAGGTGCTGTATTTAAGTTTTAACAGTGGCCCAAACTTACTTTTTGTTAGCCTAAGTGCAAGACATAATTATGGGTCATAAAAAAAAATATTTCAAAGCAATATAGTAGTAAATAAATGTTGATAGTGTTATGTGCATCGTATGTTTAAATCGCCGCAGTATATATATACATTTTTTAAAATTTTTTTTTATTAGAATATACAATCTGTAAATTAGTTTTACAATAAGAATATGAGCTATAATAAGTATGACATGAGTTTCTTGATAAAAGGAGTAACCCAGTGGCTGCACTTTACATTGATCTAATTGTGATGTAAGATTTTTTTTTTTTTTAATTTTTTATTTGAGATTAAGAGTTTAGGTCACGGCACCATCTCTCTTAAGCCTTCTTTGGGGATTCCCAGGTATTGTTTGTGAGTTAAGTGCTGAGATTAACGGGTTGGGGTGGTTCTCTAGTCGTAACCGATAACGTTTATGTATAATTGACGACATTTCTGAGACAGTTTTAATGTGTAGGCTGTGTGGAGTGTGTGATTGGATACATAAAAGGGGGCCTTAGTTATCATGCGTAAGGTGATCGATTGAAATCTTTGTATTATGTTTAAATTTGACAGGTTAGCCTCACTCCATAGCTGGATGCCATCAGTCCATGTAAGCATGAGAAGTTGCTTATAAATAAGTAGTTTGGAATTGAGGTTGAGTTTGAAGTGATTACCTATCAAATAGTGTAGTGATTTCCTTCTGAGGTTTATGGTGTTGCGTTTAATTTTTATATGTTCTGCCCAGGTAAGGCAATATATATAAACTATTTTGGAATATTTGGATGACAAAAATTAAAATTTTAAATCTGGGCTTTTATATACCTATAGTGTATACCTATTGACAATAGGTCTATGTTACCGCCTATCACTATTTAAAAATTAAAATCCAGGAGGCTCACTTCTGCTGTATATATAAAACATAAAAGCCAATAGCTAATAGGCATATCGCATATATCATTTTTATTTAAAAAAAAATATATTTACAATCTATATTGTATTAGTAATACAATAAGTAAAATGTATGATAGTGTACTAGACTTGTTCAACTTGGGTGATAGGAGTGTTTAGTGATATCACTCCAAATTTCAAAACTCATCGATGTAATTTTTATTTGAGTTTATTTATTTCGGAGGTCTTTTGACTCTTGGCCAGTGGCGTTTTAAACGGCATGAGTGGCTGATTGGGTTAGAATGTTAGATACAGATTGGAGGTTGGAGGTCAGCGAATTTGGGTGATTAGTTGTGGCTGAGTGTATTTTTTTGTAGTAATGAGACTATGAGAGCCGATAGGCTAGTTAAGGAAGTGTTTGGATTTTAAGGTCGTTATGTAAAGATTGATTTCTAACGTACCGCATGGTGCACCTGTGATAATGCGTATAGGTTTATCGATTGGAAGGATTAGAGTATATTATTTTATGTTTGAATTTTTGGCTTTACCCCAAAATCGGAATGTTGGATAGTGGACGTCATGGCTGGTCTTATAATAATAAGATGTACTATGTACATCGGGATAGGTAAATAGGTACTTAAATATTTTATACAATTATAATTGTTTATAGGTAATTAGGCATTGCAAAATTGTATTACTTATTTCTCTATAATATTGTATACTTACATTTCCGCTTGTAAAGAAATACTTATACCGAGTATATCGACGACTATATCGAGTAGTACCTATACTGTCCTACTCTAGACTATTATTCAATTTTTGTCAATTATAGTATGTACTATATTATTTTATTATACTTTTTTAGTAATACCTAGTTTACTTTTACTGGAAATAATTATTATTATTTCAGGAAGGTATAGACGTATAGTATCGTCGACCATCGTAACCGACGGACTATGGACTATGGAGGGTGGAGGCACTTAAGAATTACGATTGTACGTAAGAAAGAAACCCATCACCCGGCGCGTGGTCACACTGCAGTTGTTGGTTTTTTCGTCGTCGGCGGTGGGAGCAAAACCGTGGCGCTCGTCCAGCTGTCACGGAGTGGGAGTCGGTTGCAGAACTATCGCGGGACGGGCGCAGGGGACGAACGAGAACGCATTTACGCATCTGCGGCGCGTCAACAAAACAACACGGTCCGCTTCGATGTATATACGCGTAACCGGCGGTCGTTAGTGCGGTTTTTTTTATCGTTTTAACTTATATATATATATCTATATGTATATATAAAAGTAATAATATACTCACGCAAAACTATAAATATATATATATACACAGCCAGAGTGTTTTAACTTTTAAATACCGATCTACCGTCGCAAAGAATCATAAAATTTTTTTTCATTTTTAAATAATTCGGTAAATTTTTCTATGGTGCACCGTTCGGCAGTTGTAGTACCATCGAGATAACACTTTAAAAATTTAACTAGAAACTCATTCGTCGACGACCGTCGCGAAAGAATAAAACACACCCGCAGTGTTGATTCCAAATGATCACCATGAACAGCCATTCGAACGACATCGACTACAGTAACGGGTACATGGAACCGGAAGAGGAATGGGAACGGGAAGGGCTATTGGACCCAGCGTGGGAAAAACAACAGAAAAAGGTAAACGTTTATGTTTTTCAAGATCCTCCTCTGACTTGAGTGCTATAAATTATAATTAAATCGCCCTAAGATAATCTGCTGTTGTCGCAAAATGCGAATGGTCACAATAATTTGTCTTGTAAATCGTATTTTTTTTTTTAAATATTAGTTTCTATACTAAATGTGAAATAGGTAGGTAGATGACTACAGTACTACACCCTCCAAGGCTCGGGTATTTTCCCATCATCAAAACAGACTTGTGATTTAATTTGAATAGGTACCTACTGGTCCTACTGGCTACTAAAGTTTGCACAGTGATAACAATATCTGGTTTCTAAGAGTTTCAACAGCTCAAGTTACATATATAATATGACCTCTATATGTGTAATTTTAGTTTTGTTAATACATTTAGCTAGTAAATACCTTCTTGTTGAGTTATTATTAAAAAAAAAATTAAAACATTCATAAAATAGAACAGTAGATTCAGTACTCTAACAGAATATTTTTTTTTTGTTACTTACCATTTTAGCAGAATTGAAGATGCTTGTAATAGAGCCCTCCCCCAATTTTCAATTATCACTCAAAATGCTGTCACATGAATAGAACAGTTAAATGTTTTGGATTTTTTTTTACCTGCTTGCAGATTTTTATTTTATAATTCAATTTAATGAAGATTTTAATGCTTAGCAAATTACTTTAAATTAGTTATGATAATAAATGTAACTAAATCAATTTTATTTTAGGTATTATAATTTATATTTGTATCAAAATTGTGATATAATAAATAATCTCAATGTTGTTACAAGGGAAGTATGGGGGAAAACCCCCACAGCTAACCTTGGTACAACTTATTTGTATGAGACTAGGAGGTACCTGTAAGAAAAATAAGTTTTATTTGATAATAGACTACCTATATGTTAGCCAATTTTAAATTTCTATACTGAGGAGTTAATAACCTAATACAATTTGGCTTGGTATATTTCTTTAATTTCACAAATGAGTTAGGTATTTAATATTAGGTGTATTAAAAGTTTGTAGATATTAACTGTTTAACTAAGCAAAATAGCAGTTTTATAAATTGTAATTGATTTGATCGATTTTAAGGAAATTTACATAGGTATATATGACTTAAAATAGGTCTACGTAAGCTATATTCTCTCTATACCTACTCTATAACAGTAGAAAAATGTTCTTCTAAGTTGAAGTATTTTCAAAATAATTTTTATCGGTACTTGTCATTTGTTATTGTAGACTTGGCTCACAAAAGTTCTAATCCTACACACCACCTATATTTAGTTTTGAAATGTTGGCAGCTTTTCCAGAAACAAATAGACCTAAAGTCTCTTTTAAAGTTGACCGTTTTAAATTATTATAAAATGTATAACCAATATTTCTTTACTAATCTGTTCAACAATGCTAATCAAATTTATTTGACTGTTATAATTTAATTAATGTTAACAACTAATAATAGGTAATTGATGTTATGTGTTATGTCCTTTACTTTAATCAAAAGTAGGCATACATACAATTATGTTATTATTATTTTTTTTTTATGAGTCCTACCTATGCAATTTAATATTTAATGTTTGGCATTTTTTAGATTGCTAACTGTTAGCATTTATTTTTATTTTTAATTTTTAATTTATTTTTGGGCGAGTTGGGTGATATTAGTTAGATAATATGAAATACTAATCAACTATAGCTATTTATTGTTTTCTGAACTAAGAGGCGTTTTTTATTAGGTTTAAAAACATTTTATTGTAAGAATGTTATTTATTGGTATTTTACCTGGTAATTGCCTTTTAGAAAATAAATTCTATAAGAAACATTAATAAAACACTAAAACACTAAATTAAATAATTTAAATATGAATTCTTGTGCACAAAATTACCTATTTATTAAAAATAATCACTACCTAACCCATTAAAATTAGTTTTCAACTATTACATTTTGGTAGGAATTCAAACTTGGATTATCTACTAATAGTTTGATTACAAACTGAAATATATTCATTTTAATTTTCTGTTTAAGATTCTACATTGGTGTTTCTGTGTAGATACTATGTAGTCTAGTTTAACTGATCGAATATAGTGCCAACTGAACCGTGACCGATCTCCTAAGGTTTTTTCATGCGTGAAAATCGAGGCCACTACAACGGTCAGTCCAATCTTCACGGTGCTAACCTCTAATATTTTTTCCCTACTAAGTTTATATTATATTGCCTGTATTGATTGTATACATATACACCTATTCATTGTCAAACTATACATTATATGATGTATGTAGTGAATCAGAACACTAGGTCAATTCATTCATATCCTATTCATAATAAATAATAATATGTTAGTTTTTCAGTTGGGTCAACTTATTAATGTTATATTAATAGCTAGTGTTGAAGATGTGCTTAGTGTTAAAACAATTATCCTAATGACTTAAAAGGTTATCTGATATGTAGGTAGTAAATAAATTAGATTATGCAGTATTCTTTTTAATTTTCCTAGTATATTAATTATCAACAAATAATTTATTTGACCTTTAACAGTTATGCTGATTAAAGATCTAAAAAGTTCATCTTATTAATTCAATTAAGGTAGTCGTTAAAAAATATATAGACAATTGACCTAGTACAATGTTTTTTTTTAGTACCTACTGCCTTATAAAAAATACTGATATAATATATTATATTAAAATGTTGATAGAATTTAATAAGTCAGTAGAAGAAATTGTTAATAGTAGTTTCTTTTTTTGTATAAAGATAATTGATGGTGTTTAGTACCTACCTATTATTGTATGCATTATTTTTTGTATCTTAATTTAAAAAATCAATTGTGCAAACTTATTATAATGTATAACTTCATTGTTTTAAGAAACAAGTCTGTCCAAGTATATTTTTCATTAATAATTAAATAATGAAATTATTGAAATTACAATTTTACTTATCTTTTAATTAATTACAATATTATTTTTATAATTGATAATTTATATTAATTTGGTAATCTGTTGTGTAAACTTTGAATTTTAAAAATAAGATAGTATCTCGAACTTTTTTCTGTTCCTCTTGACAAAACCAGTTTTCTGGATCAATTATAATTCTAACTATCTTTTTAAATTATTACCACATATTGAGAATCACTGAAATATAAGATTTTCATAGGATTGTACTGTTCAGTAGGCTTTAAGATTATTATATTGTTAGTAACAATTTGTTATCTATTCTGACTATGGAGTTCTAAAGGGTAATTACATTTTGCATTGCATTGTGTGTTCGAGTTTAAATAAATTCAACTGGTAGTAAATGTTGTGTTCGCTATTCGTTTTAAAAAATCAAGTCAAAAAACTATTTTTAAGTTTTTAACTTATTTTAAAAAATCTGAATTATTAATATGATTTATTGTTTACTACGTAGGTAGTACTTGTATTGATAAGGTTATTAATAAATAATAATGCTTTATTATAATGTTTAATGTATTTTATATTTTGTTAAGTAGGTACCTCGTGACCGAATATAAAGAAAGCATATTTAAATTAAAAATGCGAGAATCCTGTTTTATATTTTATAATATTCAGATTCTCCAATAATCTTATAATACATCAGTTATCCTTCCGTACTGAAATCGTATTTTCACTCCTCTTTTTTGTTTTTATTCGACTTTCTCGATCACAATTTCAATTAGTTCACTGGTTTCGGTTTTTTATGTAAATAAAATGTTGTATTTACATAATGTCATTTATACGTGAATGCACTGTAGAATATGTGTTTGTGCATACAATATGTCCATGTATACTGTGTATATAAGGTTTTGGGAGAATGGAGGACTTCGTGGAGTAATAGCATTACTATTTCATAATTTAGTTACACAAAACACGTATATAAATTGTGTAGTACGAGTATCACAGAGAATATAACTTTTGATAACCCACAGGTAGAAATGTAGTGGATTGATCAAACTGTTGACAACTTGAAACAAAATAAATTTTTACTTTAAATGGTAGTATAGGGTATACTGAACTCACTTATACTCTATAGCTAATTGCTATTAAAACTGATAATAATAATTGTATTATAATGTATATATAGAAACACTTGAAAGTTACCTGTATTCTATAGATAATTTAATTATTATACCTAATTAGATTTTAATAATTTTGTTTGTTCCAATTACATTTACATCAATATTAGAAAAATATACGGGTTGAAATGAATTTTCTGAAATTATTTACTTAATTACGGTTAAAAATGTTTAATGGTTTATAAGGACTTATAGTCAAAGTCAATTTCTGCACACTTTGCGCAACTATCGAATGCTTATTTGTTTAATTTGTGGTTACCTGTGTGCATTGTGCAGTCTATACTCCGGTATTCCGGTGTAAATGAAAAAAAAAACGGTGTTAGGGTAGGTTGCGTTTTTGGAAAATCAAAATGTCGTGAATTGCTGTGGTGAAGACGAAAACAGAACGACAAAAGACTACAAATAATAAAATGAAGTATATCAAAGACTGTAGCAAGTCAAAATTAAAATGGTACTCACCACGAGATAGCTTGCAATGTTTTATTTCCGCGACACGCTTACCGTCTCATGTTTCCGCTCCAGCGATTATCTGTTGTTATACACCGCGGCAGCGTTGACGTCGAATATAGACGACTGCTTACGGAAACGGTGTGCGTAGACGGTCGCGGACGGGTTCCTTTCGGCGTGCTCCTCTCATCCCCCTTCGCCTTTCGATGCGATGACATTGAACGCGCGTTTGATTTTTCCTCTTTTATTAATTTCTGACTAGAAAATAATAAACGACGCCGCCCGTCCGTCACCTGTGCGGCCGGGACTCGTCGAGGGCTTCTGCGACTATCATCTACGCTATTTTCAATAATATGATGTACACTATATGTGTGAACATCGGCGTAATTTTAGAGCCTCTGATATTGGTAAGAATGGGAAAGTTGAAATAAATATATATTTTTCAAATTATGTATAGGCACCTCAAAAAAATTGTACGCTCTGATCGTATTATTTGACGATAGTCGATAATCATAGTACTATGTTATGTTGTATTGTCTCTACACCCCCCCTCCCCACCTCATCAAGTGTATTGTTATGCCTAAAATACTAACTAAATTCTGTTTAATTATAGTGAACGGATTTCAATTTGTAAAACGATTTTCTTTCTGAAAAGATTTCTTTTTTATAGTAATTGCAGAAATTGATTTTTGATATTAAAATTGTGTTTAAATCCATTTTTGATTGCTCAAATAATAACTATTCAAAAACCGACGTTCGCAATTACCTATGAAATTATCGCTTTAAAGTTTAAACTGCCACTAATTTTTATTCAGTCACTTAATATCCCCATTATGTTGAGAGACTTACAAAAAAAAACTACCGACTTGATTTTTCTTGATCGTAGGAGGTGTGATTTACTTGAAATATATTGTTAGCGGGTACCTTCTGTAAAGGCGTAAACACACGCGTAGCTTTTAAATAACGTGTAAAAAATTCTTCTTTGCTTTTCGCCACCGCTAAGTGGGATTCGCCCAATCGGACCTCCCAATCGCATAATATATTATATAGAAACTAAGACGGCGTCGTAGTGTAAGCCCGTGTTGTTACTTGTTTATTGTTACGTCATTATCGCGTCATAACGCAGCTGCTATGGCCATTTTGATATACTGAAAAGTCGACGACGTGCCTCGCTGTGGCCGCTTCCGTTATCGTTCGTTTACGATTTATCTTCCTCCAATTTCACTCGTGCGTTCATATATCACACGGGCGCGGTTGTGCACTAACAATATTGTAGGTACTGTTGTATTGAGTTCCGCCCGTCGTGCTGCCGTACCCGATTCGCGGGATAACAATGTATAATAATATTATTGTTGTTAGCGTCCGTTTGGTAGGTACGAAGAATAAACACACTCGAGGTTTGACGAGCTACCGTCCGTTGCAATTAAAGATAATAATATCTTTAACGATACTTTACAAATCCAATTGTATGACGTAGCCACGTATATATTTTTTCTGACGAAAATTGGCTTATTATCATGTAATCAATAAGTTGATCGTCATAAGACCAATGATAACATATTAATAGCTTCCTAAAATGTAGTGTGATGTACATGTCACCCTGAATTCAACAACATTGATTAATGATTGTTCTAGGGGGGTGGGGGGGTTAGGAGATAAGATTCAGCTGGTAACTATCAGCGATTGGTGGTATTAATTTTTTTAAGTTCCCAGTCAGAGTCGAAAGCGTCATTCACTCTTACCTATAATAACTCAGATTTCTTCAATTTTAGATTCGTCGATTCCCGATGTCCTTGTCATATTATTGTATATTATAATAGTGAAAATGTATTTCAATATATTATTTTATTGTATATAGGTACATTATAAATTATAGTTTTATATAATTTATTTATTATAATTTATAATATTATTAATATTTACTAGGTATTTATTATTTTACGAATTTCGGAAAATTTGTTTTATAGTTTCAATACGAGAATCGTGAAAGCTGTTCTCATGCCCATATTTTTTGGGTGGTTTCGTTTTCGCACGACTACTACTTTGGCACAATAATATAGTACCTTATACAATGTACACCATGTTTTGCCATACGCGTCTGGGAAACGAGTGAAAGTGACCCGCATTCTAAATTATAACAGTAATAATAATAAGTGTAATATAAAGTAATTTCCGATACACAAGTTAAGTTCACGAGTTGGCGTATTTTCTTAACAGCTTTTTGGTATTATTTACACTGTTATAAAATAATATGATATTCTGATATTCATTTAAATTCTATTTTAAATTTAAAATCGACAGCCGTGGAACTTCGTTTCAGTAAAGTTTCATGCAAAGCATGAATTGAAAATTAAATAATTCATGAACGCTTCTATACGGTCATAATTTGTATATTTTAATACCGGCATAAGTACTTGGTTATTTTGAAACAAAATAATATTTTTAAAATGAATCGGCTATTATTTATAAATTGGATTTTTTTTACACGTTTTGTAATTTCAACACTAAAATTGTTTAATCTTATTTATAATAATTTATTATTTATTATTAATAAATAATGCACTAAATACGCAAACCTCCTACCCAATATTATTTTCATGAAAATATATCTGCGATTTTTAAATAGAAAAGTATGACTTAAATAAGTAGAACCTTATGTTAAATTCAATTTTACTTTTATAACGAAACTTAAGTTTGAATAAATTAATGTAATATGAAGATATAGTTAGAAAAGTTAAATATACTTATCTATTTTTTAATATTGTTATTCATAATACATATGTATAAATATTTAGTATGTTGGTACCTCATTTTTAATAATTTTCCGAGCGTAAGATGTTTAATTGTTAAATATATAAAGTTACTATTAAGCTTCAATCATTTGCATGACTCATGTGACGAATAGCTCGTATTGTCTATTTATAAATGTTAAGCTATATATAATACATGTATGAGATATATCAAATTATTTATATCATCTAGTTCTCTGTTGAGCAGATGAAAATATAATTTTATCAAGGTTTCTGTCCGTCCTAACGAGATGTTCGTCATATGAGAGATTTATTTTGATTTAAGATAAATGATATCTTGTTGATAACCATATTTTCTATAATTAATAACTATATTAGTTTAACTTTTGATAATTTTATTTTATAACTAATATATAAATTATTATTACTATATTTATTATTACTTAATTTAACTTATTTTTCAATTTGATATTATAATAGTAATTGCATTGTACTATTGTTGATAAAAGAATTTCTACTATAATAGGTAAATCTTTTTATTCTTTGCATAAATCAATTATATTTGGTAGTTTTTTTTCGTTAAGTTTATTGACGAATAAACACAGGGATTCTTTTAGCTGTAAACATTCATTATTTCGAATAATTATAACGTCTTTAGAAATATTTTCCACTACTTGTGAACCAACATTTTGTTGGGTGTACTACCCCTCCAATCCGATATTCAATACTTTTAAAATACTTACAAGTTAAAAATTATAACCTACTAACAACCGCCTAGTTCAAAATTCAAAAAAAAAAAAATTCAAAAATGGTAAAAATATATATTTTGTAATTTAGTAGGTACTTTAAAAATATTTTCAAAAACATTTATACTTTTCGAGATAAGTGTTGACTGTTAAAAGAATCACGCAGTTTAGGCGTACAACGAAAATATTATGTAGTAGCTAACATTGTTTTGTAGGTGGATTATGTTTTACGGTATAAATACTTGAATGATAATAAATTATTTATACGGATTTGTTTAACTGTCCCAACTCCCAATTATATTATTATCGTTAACAATAAATTATTCTTAATCCTTTATTGAGTATCCACTTAAAAGTTAAATGAGGAGATACTTATATAGCTATTTATGATAAAGCAAGTTTGGTTTTTACATATATTACCATTTTACAACTTTAGGTACCTAATTCAATTTTGTTTAAATACAATAGGTATAATTGTTATAGTTGTTAGAGTTTTTATACTGATGGAGTGTGGTTATCGTTTTTTCTTGGATAACTACAGCTAGAGCAGTTGTAGTTAAAAATCTCAAGAAACAAACATAGATAATACTTTAAAGTTTAAAGTGGTTCATTATTATAAATTATCATTAATATTCCAGAAAATTGCGAAAAATGGAAAAAATTTACCTTAAAATTGTTTATACCTACTTATCTGAAAATAATTTTAAGTTATTAAAATATTTTTGTGAAGTATCTTTTATCTTTATTATTGTTATTATTATTATTATTATTCTAATAAACATAAATTGTTACGTTAAAAACTAATTGAATAGATACAATTTTTTTTGATTTAGCGGAATATTCAAATATCGTCGGAAACCACTAAAAAAGTCATCCATCTTAGAAAAATTTTAATTTCATATACTTTATGTAATTCTTTAAAACATTGGATTAGTTATTTTGTACCTGATCAATAATTTATTGGATTTATACTTTATAATACTAGATAATAGCTTAAAGTATTTTGCATTGATATATTGAATGAGCGAGACCCAATCGAGAGTGTCGAACTATTCTTTATGTACCTACAGTGTATCCGTTTTTATTTTTTGTTACTGTTGATTTGACATTTAGAAAATAAAAACTCTAATATAGTACTTTCTTTCAAGTTGTAAAACATTTCGTTTTTATTTCAAACATACTCAACGATTTGAGTATGAAACGAGTATAAACGACTTATGACTTCATTGGTTTTCATTGTTACGTAAAAAAATGTTTGCTGGCGAAATTATATTTATATAATATATTATACGACAATCCCATATAATATAGTAATGTGTATAATATTGAACTCTAGCCGTTGCGGTTTACTTGACTAGTCTTTCCACAGGTTTAAATTGTATTAAAAACGATAAGGTAATTATAATTGTTAATTATTTCGTTTCGATTTCGGAAGGATCATTTCCGGACTTGGCGTCAATCGAGCCACGGCATAATGTTAATTAAATAATAACGTACTCGTGTGTGTTTGGAATTTTACATTGGTGCGGTGAAAACAAATGTGCGTATTTTATTTTCCCTTCGGGATTTTGGGGGACAGATGGCACATAGTAGCGTATCCACCATATACAGACATAAGCATCGGGCACACACGTACGAATTTACGTATATATTATTATATTATATACATAGAATGATTGGGGCGCCTGCAGCCGCCTCTGATATTTATAGCTTCACCGTGGATCCAGTCGGCCTAGATCCTCGTTTATTTCTGTGTGGCGGCGGCCGGCGGAATATTTAAAATAGACGCGCATGCGCCACGCTGACGCTATTATACGAACAGCAGGCCGCGGCTTTGGTAGCAGCAGCGCATTATGTTACCCCTCGGTGGCTGGTGACCAAAAATGGGCCGACACGTCGCCACCGCTGCCGTCCGACCAGCCGCCCTCTGTTCGGGCCGTCACGCTAGCACGCGATGTCCCGCGCGCATATTGCGCTGTCGCTTTGTCGTTTACCCCCCTCCCCCGCCGAGTACCTGTTACTCTCGTCTTCGCTTTCCTCCCCGAGAAATCGTTGCCAGCCGACCGGCCTTATTTACTATTGATGTTACCAACGTGTGTTTACAGTAAAGCGGGCTACATGTTTTTCGAGTTCCACAAATCGTTACAAATAGATAATAATTATATCAACGTTCTATGATAATATTCATCGTACATATATTCGAAATAATAATCTTATTGTTTTTGTAATCCAAACATTAATACATAATTATTTATTGTAAAAAACGTCTTTCACATTTGCCTCATCCAAAAATGTAGAAAGTAAATTTTCGGGGCGATCGGAAATAAATCGGTTGTTGCCATAGTATGGGTCACGTACTAGAATAAACTCAGGGGCAAATGAAAACAGTTTTGTCCTACATTATTTTTTCTCTTATTGTTTCGAATCCACGATTTATTTTCTACAGAACCTCGTATGGTCAAAGTCAACTCTGTAACTCATTACATAATATAATATACACTGTATACCTAGTATACAAATTCGTAAGTATACTCGTATAGTATACATAGTTGTTAGTACCAGTACTTAGTACGGTTCAGTCTTATGAATCGTGCTCAATACTTTTTTCTGAAATCGTACGACGGTTGAATATAATATTGTGTTATTTCCACGCATTATTTTCAAATTAGTACCTACCGTTTACGACCAATCCAATTAGATAGTTTATATTTTTTCGTCAATCGTATTTTGTCGTCGTTCATGCTCGTACGTTTATAAGTTTAAAACATAAAAAAAATATATATGGGACGACCGACCACCGTCCTCTGCTCTGACCCTTATACTAAGATAGTAAGATCTGCGTAGGTCGTATACACTATTATATACTCGTAGTATAATAGGTATAATATACACACTGTATATAATTTTATATTATGCTCACACGAAGCATACATGCGCACGTACCCTTCTCACGTTCGATGGACGGGGTTAGGAGAGGGCCAGGGGTGAAAATATTATTGTTATTATTGTCGTTGTACCAACGCACGGGTGGCGGCGATGCGGCGTCCGTGTTTGATACAATACGTGCTGCGGCAAAAAGCCACCACGATCACGTTTCTCGCGGCGGGCCGCTGGTGGTCACATTCCTACATAATAATCGTACTTCACCGGAGCAGTGTGCGGTGGTGGTTCAAAGTTGTGGAAACCGGCACGTTGTCCCCGTTGTCGTTGTGAATCAAAACTCAACAACTCGACCTTTGATGTTGTGTTGTAGTCGTTATCCCAAAAATTTACTCACAATATCCTATTTATACTTCTTCGATTGTGAGCTCTATTACATTTCGCCACGACCGCGGCAGGTCTCTGTACTGTATTATAACTATGACCCACGTAACATATAAAAATTCTAATCACACCTGTGGAGAACCCCATACACACTACAACACACCCTACGATTTATTATTTTGATTTCGTTTTCTACTCTGCATTTTTTCTCGGAACCATTAATCATATTTTGTGTAGTAATAGTATATAATAACTAATAAGAAATAAGTATAAAATATGATAGGCTAGGAAATAAATATGTGTAGGTAGTAAAAATAAAATCGACGTATTAGTCATCGTCATCGTCGATTTGTCAAACACGATCGAAATTCATATATATTATAATATAAACTATACACTTTTGAGGAATAACTTGAGAGGGAGGAAGGAGGGATTCTTAATCCTTAGGGCTATTGAAAACGTTGATTCGCGTTCCGACCGTTCAAAAGTTCCCTATCCGAATCCAAGTTAACATGTTTTATAGTAACTTATATTATTATTATTATTGAATATGTGTAAACACGGCGGAGCGTCGTTTTCACTATCACGCAGGAGCTAGTCTGTGCGCAGTGACGAATCCAATTATGCCATTTATGTTATATATTTATTATTTTCTCGGTGTCGAATTACACTTTTGAACACATGACGCGTGTGTTCTGTGGTATACACTCACCTCAAACACCCCTTCCCTCCATTCTCTGTACATCACGTACGCACATGTCCGTTAGGGAAGAGTAGTAAAACCAGTTGTCATAATTACTGCGTCCTTGAACTTAGACAATAGTCGGGTAACAGGACTAGCCGAGAAGAAAAGGATACTATTTCTGGTTGTATATTATATATTATTGTATACCTATAAATAAAAAATACACTTGTGCATTATAAAATATATATAGGATATGCCTTTTAAGAGCAATGTGTGATGATTCCGTACAAAAATGATATAGGCACCTATTACGAAACTTGTGTAATGTCTATAATATATATTTTACTACTATAATATACTACCGACTATTCTCGACAATTATATCGTCATTAGTCTATACGATGCACCCGGGATAGCCCCGAGCACATTTTTTTCCTTTTGTCTTATTTTTATCAGTTGAACTCGTTAAAGGCGACAATGTGTGGACGTGATGGACGACCTTCAGGTTACCTCATATAATAGTATATACCATATACACAATGTTCGCTGCAGTGACACAAATATTTAAAAAAAATATACCTATGTAGTTTACATTTATTTAATGGATCCGAAGCGTAAAAATATCAATACGTTTTTGTAAATAAAAACTGAATATTTAGAACATCATTTGAATACTATATAGTATATACTATAATAAAATATTATGAAGAAATGTTGAATGTATACGAATCGATTATAACGAACTATTTTAATTTTTAAGAAAATAAATAATATAGTATAATTAGATTGCTATAATAAATAATTACCAAACAACTCTTTTGTAAAAAAAAAAAATACTCAACTCAATAATGCCGTCATATAGCTATAAAATTACTTATTTTTAAAATCATGTAACATTTTACGTGTTTAATTAGGCAGATCAGATTTTTAACAAAAAAAAAAATGTGTCGACAAAACGGTTGAAATTGTGTATGCTGATATTAAAAATTAATTACGGTTTTTGAAGGAACTTTACCCACGTGGTAAAACGTGTTTTAAAATAAAACTATTCGCTAAGCTGAGCCAACATCCGAAAATATTTATTGGAACGTTTTCCATGTTAGTGCATCATAGTATGAATTCATGTGCTCTATTTTATTTTGTGGACTTTTTGAAAGTGAAGTATTGACTCATATTTTTTATACAATCATCAAACATATGTTAATAATAATATGTAGGTAGGTAATTTTAGTTCAAAACAAACACGTGTTATGCGCTGTTATAATTTTGATTACAATTATACAAAAGATTAAAATATGTTTAGTGTTTACCATGCAAATCTCAAATTCTTGTCAAAATGTCAATGTAATAAATTATTGTATATTTTAAAGTCTTTGAGAATCATACATTTCGTTATATAGCTATATTTTGTGTTTCGATTTAACGTTAATAATTTGAAATCGTATCTTCAATTTAATAATTACCGATGAATACTAAATATGTGATATCGTAGTTGATTATGTTACGACGTTACGTTAATAGTTGTATCTACCTATTCAATTTTTTGTTTAAATAAATATGTGTACATCTATTTGTTTAACAATTAAATCTGTATAATGGTTTTATATACGCTTTTAAAGTTAGGTCATAATTTGCATAATAATGGACAGCTGTAATGTATAAATATGTATGTATGTATTGGCTATCATTATTGAAATGATAACATAATACAGTGAATCCTCCCCTAACGGACACCTCCAAACAACCCACGTTTTTTTTGGAAAAACTACACATTTTCTATAAACTGAACCCTCAAAATAGCGAACATAATTTCAGTGACCAAGAGTGTCTGGTATTTAGAGGTTCTACTGAATACAGTCATATAATAATTTGATATTATAATATTATGTTATTTGATTATTATAATTATGAAATTGTTAAATTATTTCTAGATTTGAGATAGTACCTATAATCAAATCAATATTAGTTTACTGGTTATAATTTATTATTATTTTTAAAACAAGGTAATTCAGATAGTGTTCTATTTCTGCTCGGCTTCAGTGTAGACTTTACTTACTTAGTTGGTATTTGATTATATAATTAATTTGATTGTATTATATAGTTTGTCGACGTTCAACGCAAAGGTATGGCGAATAAAAAAGCTAAAACATTAACTTTTTCCTCTACGCATACACACCTTAACTATTGAATTCAATATTACGTCAATTAACCGTCATATGTATAAGTTCAATTGAAATAATAACACCTTGTTTTTGCTGGTTATTATTCCACACTTCCATCGTATCATTATATTATTGTATACTTAGACAGTTACATAGGTCTAGACCAGTGGTTTTCAACCGGTGTGCCGCGGCACACTGGTATGTCGCGAACGCCCTTAAAGTGTGCCGCGAAAATTCGCGTATAGATTATAAACAGTGTACCTATATATGTATAAATATTATATATATAAATATATGCTAGGTATTATATCACGTATTATATGAATTGGTGTGTCGCGAAAATTTTGTAGGAGAAGAAGTGTGCTACGTTGTTAAAAAGGTTGAAAACCACTGGTCTAGACGATATCGATGAGCTGGATTCCTTTCAATGATTTTTACCATTTCTTATTGAATCAAACCATTATAACCATTTTTAACCATATTGACATTATTAACAAACTATTATAAATTCATATTTTTATTTAATAACTCAGTTAAATAAATTCAGCCGATTATATTTATTTATATTTATAAAATATAAGACTGAACTACTAGTGGTATGTAAATTTTTGATGTTTAATTCTTTTTTTAGATTTTTTTTTATTCGGCCCCGATTAATAACGGAGTTTGGGCAACCACAATTTTTATCCATGACATAAAGTAAAATTTATATTAATTAACCAATTAAATTTGCTGGACTTGTTCCCAAAATTTAAAATTTATTTCTGCCTACTTCATAATATTACTGAAATGCATGTATAATACATAATATTTAATATTATGTAGACTGGATAACAGGGCTCAACTTAACTTTCGTTTCTAGATATGACTTTTAACATTTTTATACATAAATTCCCTTTAAAATGCCTCAGTTTGAAGTTAACGTTTGTTTTTAATAATTTACTTGATATAATTAGTAATATTGTAAATAATAAGTAAAACGTGTAAGTATACAAGCAAATAACACGTCCCCGACAAGATGCATTACTGCGAAAGCTTTATAAAGCCGTTCTTGAAGTTGTTTGTTAACGACCGTCATTTGCCTGCCATTTTGAATTGTGATTAATCTGCGATAGATGTGACGACTAAAAACCGGGAAACTAAAGTGGTGCTAAATTATCAGTAAAATCGATCAACTAAGTTATCTTGATTCGTAACTGTTCTATAGTAGCAATCAAATTCCGGGAAATGTTTTGTTATTAAAAAAAAAAAATGTTGCGACATATTATAAAACAAATTAAATTACACATTATAATATACTTCGTATTGTCATCTACACCTACACAGTATACAATTTTTACATTTAGCTGGTGTATTTTCTATTTTAATTGAGTTTGAACTTACAGCTTTTAATTAATGTGTACATAAAACCATTAAAACCTTCTTATGTATGTGTATATAATTGTTTTTATATTTTTTCTACTCTAAATGAGGTCGTTGGTATTTTTTACGTGCATACCTCGTTAGTTACAGAAAAAATGCCAATTCAGTATATCATTATAATAAGTTTGAAAAAATCGCCATCATGTATGTATAGTAATGCCTAATTGTGCGACTGTCAGTCGCTTTTAAACGTACCTATATACACTATAATACACACTACATATACACGACAGCTACTATATACCTACTATCGTTGTCGGTTGACATTTTTATGTCGTTCCGTGACGTTCGACCGTAATATAATATTATAATAAAATAAACATAAATATAATAATTCTCGACTTGTAAAAAGACCGGTAGATAACTATATTATACACAGCCGTACACGGTTTTTAGTCGAAAGACCGCTTTTGCGCGGCGTTAAGTTTTCTTGGATATTTCTCTGAACGTTTACGTTTTATTTATTTATTTTTTAAATTAGACACGGTTCTTAGAGTAGGTCATAAATGGGTCATGCGTGCATTTATCGGGCCAATGGTAAGAAGGAGGAGGAGAGAAGTACTAACTATTCCGTCCACGAGAGAAACTGGTGTGTTGTTTTGTGTCAGGTGGCGGGCTAGCTGCAGCGCGCGTCTGACGTAGTCGTGCGGTGGTATAATGACCTCTGCTCAGAAATTCTTACGCATATATATTATGATATCCCATTAGATATAGTATTATATTATCTTCATATTATGTTATACGACGTTGGTCGTTGTTGCCTTTTATAAAATTATATATATTTGTAAAATTGAAATGCATTTATTATAGGTAGTGGGTATAAGCGCGTACATGTATATAAATGAAATGATCTGCACCAAACTAATACTGTACTAATTGATGTCCGAGCCAAATGTGATATTTTTGGATGATTATAGGTCGTCGCCGGCATTCCAAGGTCCGGGACTAATCATGTTATTGTTCCTAAGTGCTTTTCGATGAATTTAAAACAAAAAATACATTTTTACCTATAAATCCTTTTGTTTTTATTACCGGCTTTACTTACTCAGCAGTTCGTTTTTTTTATTATTGAGATTTATCCAACTGTAAATAGTAAAGTTGTCAGCGATAGGAATCGTCATTCGGCCGTGATGCGACTGACTCGACGTTTCGTTACACGAAATGTATCTTGTTTGGAGTAATATTCTATGAAAAGAAGTTAACTGCACTAAAATCTACTGTTTATTTTGATGAATTTTTTTTTTATTAGGTCTTTAACCTCCTTTGAGATTTTATTGACTATGAATACGAGTACTGTACTACTGTGGCAATGTTTAGGATATTAGTTTCCTTATTCTTAAGAATATTTTAGAATAACACTTAGCTGCAACTTAAGATTGTTAAAATCATATAAATTAAATTAATTTTTATTTCAAACAAAAAGTGAATTGTTTTTTATACCATTGATAATAACAATAGCTATTCATTATTTATAATATTTTTACTTACAACTAAACAATAATATTGTTTGTAGAATGTCGGGAAAATGTACTATTCTTTAGTCTTAAATTAAAAATTTCAACAGTATTAAATGGCTATTATAATTTTTTTTATTGTACACCCACAAGAAAATAGGTGGGTAGAGGAAAGTGGGAGATTTTTAACAGTAGAAAACATTTAATTATTTTTTCATGGAATATATTTACCGCCGTTTATCACTCTTCTTAAAAATGTAGACAAGATAATATAAGATACAATGATTGTAAAAGTTATTTTAGATTTTGGTTTAAAATTGTATTTAAAATCTAAAATATACTGTATCTTCACTTTACCTTATTTAGTTATATCCGTGACTTATTTATAATATTATATTAACTGTATGTAGAGTTATTGCTTTAATTTGTGTAAACATCTGCCAACATGTTTTAATATAACAATACATACATAATGTTATACCTAAGTCGATGTTCAAGTTGTTGTTGGTAAAATATGATATAAATTATAAAGTATGCTGTAATATACCCAACTATAATATATTTTTTTTGGTAGAATCAAACCCTTCTCCGACTATAAAATTGTTTATTTCAAAAATAAGCTACTTGAAATACATAAAAGTTTTCTCTTTATATTTACTTATAACATGTCCTAGTTGTCCTACCAAGACTAAAGTGTTTAACTTTAATGTATGTTGTCTATCGTTTACATTTTCAATAGTTCCAAAGTGAAAAGCGTATAATATAATAGTGTAATTTAAACACACATTAATTAATTAAATTAACTGTTTGAGTATTCCGAAATAATTTTGAACGCATTGGTCGGTAGCCAACTCGCAACTACTTTTATAGCTTCTAAAGTTACTTAATAAATAATGCTTTACGTATAAATATAATGGTTCATTATATAACATTAGCCGTCATCTAATGTAACGTTTTACACTAATTATTTTAAAATTTAAACAGACGACTTAATTGTTTAACTCAGTTTAAGTTAAATTAAATTTTTATCAAATTTTAATACGTATAAACATCACATATAGACAATACTTTAATTTAGTGCATATTTAATGGCAACTTAGATAATATATACAAGTTAAACACCTTTTACCAATACATTTTATTAAATGAGTTGTATGCCGAGCAGTGTAAGAAATATATTAGTTATACAACGTGTCTTTTTGACAGTGGACTGCAGTGATCGCGTTTTTGGGTAGGTACATACTACATGAAATAATAATGCTTCTGACGTTTGATCATAAAGTCTGAACACTGAATTGATATTTGGCTACAGTGACGACCAGTACAAGGTGTTGAGGAAACATCGTACTTCATAGTTTCCGAAACAATGTGAAATTTACGCGTAAACTCGTTTTTGAATGAATTAATTTAACTTATTTCGATTATTTGGATATATGTAATCCAGAAAATAATATAATTATATAGATGATTTATACATTTAAACCGCTTATTTTAAGTCTCTTATTAAACTCAACGGTAGTGAATGTATATTTTGAGTTTATCGTCATTACAACCAATTAAAAATCCCTAACTCACAGGGTAGCGATATATTTAAACATTGTTTCACTACTATGGGGAATCCAAATATGTTGAACACGACCTAAATGTCGGAATGAGGTTTTGATAATAATTGATCTTGACAATTTTTAGTCCGTGGTTATGGGATCAAATATTTCAACATAATTAACATTTTTCACAAAATTATACTCACTGAATTTACAAAAAATAAATATTTACCTATGATTGTATTTAGGTAGGAGGTTTAAAATACAATGACTAAATAATTTAAAAAAATAGTTGAAGCAGCATTTAAATATGATTCAAATCGTTAATGTTATTTTTGTGGTTTCTTATGTACTTACCACTATTGTTTTGTCTCTGAAATAGATTTAAATATTATTGGTAACTAACTTAATTACTTCAGTAGATTTGTATTTTATATAGATATTACTATCATTATTTATAACTTTTAAGCATATATTATAATTCTATAATATCATGAATTCATGACTCACGGAACATATAGATTGTGAGCAAATGATAATTTATTGTTACGGGTATGGTTATTTTTTTGTTACGGGTAACATTTGGATAATGTTGACATTAGCCGGATAATAATATGACATTAGCCAAGGACCTTTGGATAATGTCTTAACGACTATAAGAATGTATCAATCATGAGATAAAATAAGTTTAATTTACTAAAAATATTAAAATATATTTAAGACATAATTAGCAGTGATCGCATACATAACTAGAAAATATATTAAACAATTATATTCATGAGATAAAATAATTTTAATTTACTTACAATATTGAATATATTTTAATAGTTATATTATTAAATAATAAGAGTAAAATGTCATCTAAAATACCATGTATAGTTTTTAATGAGCTGCTTATGACAATATAACGTTAAATTGAGTAGGTATTTTATTTTATATATTATTTTTTAAAATATAGAATTAAGATGTTATTATTTATAATTACATGACATGCTTTCATGACATTTCGAATTGCACAAAATACTAGAAGACTTAGATTCGCATCTATTGGTATCGCATTTTCCCTTATGAACACCTTTTGTATCCTTGACTACCGCCATCATAACTTTTAACATCTACTATTGACTGGCTAACGCTAACATTATCCGGATAGTGTTGATATTTCATGTTTAAAATCGAAATATTACACATTAGCCAAAATGCATGGATAATGTTGACATTATCCGGCCAATGTCATGGTGGCAATGGACATTATCCAAATGTTAAAATTACCCGCAACATTTAATATAATATGTATATTGTATAATAATACAATGTAATACAATACAAATGTAATATAATATAATGTAATTTTACTGTTGTAATTGATAGTGTTTAATCAATTTAAAATTTAATATTTTAACACATATATTAATATATATATAATATATTATTATTGTTTAATTCTCAGATAGATCGTTCAAATATTTTATGAAACTTCTTAGATTGGTTTAAAGAAGAAAACTCGATAACATTTAGAGAATAACTCATTAAATAAAAATTATTATCTTTTGGTTAGAGCACCAAATGTATTGTGTGTCAAGAATATTTGTAATTGTGATTAAACAGTTTCAAAAAATATTATTATGAATCTTTAATAAAAAATTAAAACATTAAAGTATTTTTAGGTATAAGACGCGCTGAATAAATTAATTGAATATACTTGGCCGGGCAATGTCAATTGTATATAAACTCTCATTATTATAAAAATAAAAGGTAATTCATGCAAATTCCTTGCTCATGATTTTATTTAGTTGTTTACGTTTTAGTTTAATAACTTAATGTTGCTCGGCATTGTTATCTACGTAAAAAAAAACGTCACGAACACTGAAAATGTACAGAACCTTATCGGAATTAATTCTAATTGGTTCTTCTAAACATACACATCAAATTCTTAAAATCTGTGAATTTGTCTTTCGTCATACTAGTTTACCAATGTTAAACGTTATGATATTACATATTATTAAGCATGCAACTGGGTAGCGGTTATTTAAAAAATAGGAGTTGTGTAAATTTTATTTTAGATTGCATTAAAAAAAAAAATATTGCGTTATAGTAAATACACCATTTTTTAATAGTTTTTCCTCGGCACATTTAACAACGAGTTATAGTTTTAAAAACAATGTCAATTTGTTCTTGGAAAGTTTTGCAAAAAAAAACATAGTATAGCTTTATACGGAATTGTAAAAGGGGAAAAAATTCAGTCGATTCAAACGGGAAGAAAAATTTCCGTTTAATTCAAGGCCATTTTAGAGATAAATTTTTCATTGTATAGATCGTGGGCTATACATTTAGGTATAGTTGTACAGAGCGTGATGTTATATTAATTTTATTTAATGATTATTATTCACCTGTGACATGATTGTAGACAAGACAAAAAGACCTCCCGTTGATGTCCGTGCTACATAAAAAACGAGTGTTGTTTTTACGAAATTGATTGAGGGAAAGAGTTTTATACTGTACAATGACGGCGGTGTACAATACTACAAGTAATAATTATCGCGTCGTGTGATTATTGAGACTTTTTTATCCTGCACCTCAGCTGTGTGAAAAAGTACGGAATTGCACTTAAATCTTAATATTTTGAGTAAATCATTTGTTGTGGTACATTTTGGGTTTATTATGTAAATTTGTGATAATGCACTAACAAGTGAACTTAAAATCATAATACCTATAAAATAAATAGGTACAGCTATACTGTTATTGTATATAGATTTTATTTTTTATCGTTAAATAATAAGTTAATTATTATTTATTCCGAAATGATATATATATATAAGATGACGAATGGTTATTTATGCTTAACCACACCTGATTGGTATTTCAGTATTTCACTGATATAGACGAATATACGCAACATGTCAACATAGCCCATAGACATATTATAGTTGCTATGAGTTATGAATTCTTAGAATGAGCTCACGTCACTATTAGATATTTAAACTATTTTACTGTCAAACTATCGTTTCTCGTGGTTTGCTTTCGTGATTCGTTAGAATAAAACATATTTGTGTACAATAAAATAATGTAAAAATAATTGTAAATCGTGTACTAAGTTGTCGAATATTATGTGAAGATGCTATTGTGTTATTAGTACTTGTTACATACTACATAATTTTAATAGTCTAAAGTCTTGCTACTATTTATCTTAAATATTTAATTAATGATATATTATGGGAATTCACTCTGAACAGTGGGAATATTATACAGAAAGAATCATTTCCATATACCTACTTAATTATAATATATGCTGTCCAGTTAATGCATAATTTATTTAGTGTTCTATTATTTTATTCCTGTATGGACATATAAATCGTAAATTATTTTTGAAAATGTATAGATCTGCATTCAAATTTAACTATGTAATAGTATTCATATAAATATATGGTTGTAAGTAAATGGTATAACTTCCTACATCTTGTGCTGAATAAGCTAAATACGTATTTTAAATTTTATTTGTTTTTTTATAGGTATAAAACAAATTTCTTAAAATTATTTTTCTTGTTTACATGACATTACATTGATCAAATGAATATTTTATACTTAAATAACGATATATAGTTATTATATCGTTCATATACAAATCTATGGTTAAATAACTATTATGTTTGATATTGATGAGTTTAAATAATAGTATTACTTAAGAGGTATTTATACGTAAAATGACTGGTGTTCAATTGATTAATATGAACAAAAAAATACTCAATAATTGAATATTGAGATTTTTGTTTAGCAATGCTCGTCTAATACTCGAATTGTTTAATTTTATTTTTGGAAACTGTTGTCTATCAGAAACATAATATTAGGCATTCTTTTTCACGGCACGTTTTTAATTTTGATGCTTATAACCAGAATCGTGTTGGAGAAAATAGTAATCAAATTTTGTATAAGAATTACACAATGACAATTAATTTATTATATAGAAATGTAAAAACATTGTTGGTGACTTATTACGTTTTCCCTCTAGTTAATGATCATGGACTCTATGTTGAACAATTGATTAAAAAAAAAATAACTGTGTAATGACTATGGAGTTTTGTCATAATAATGCACAATAGCATAAATGTTTTAAATTGACTTTGACCTCGGTGTGGAGGTAAACATACCTAAGTCGCTTAAAACGCCAAACATTGTACTGTTGTTTTGCATCGATATTCAATGTAAGTCCATGCTGATAAGCATCGATAATCAGTAAATAATAACGGAAGTGGAATAATGGAATTGTGGAATTGCAATTATTTTGAGTAATATTCAAGTATATAATATATCGGTTTCCCCGTACATTTCAGTAAATATTTTAATTGCAATATCTTGGCTAGTCGATAAATATGAAAACAATTACTTTATCTATGAATTAATCCTATAATACGATTTATTTAAATTTTATTTTCAAACACATTAAGAATTATAATTTAGAAAATGCAAAATATATACAATGGTTTATTATAGTTAAGATTATTAAATAATTGCATTAAGAAATGAAAATAATCTTTATTTAGTAAGTTAATAAGTTATTTGTTAACAATAAACCATTATATTTGAAAATTTGGAGAACGGTTACGCAGATAAGATATTATACTTGTACAACTACCGACAAACACATACAATTAACATATTTCATCCCCTACAAAATATTTATTAAATAATTTCCAAATATATTCCATAATGTTTCAATTTTAACTGAAATTTTTAGATTTATATATACTATATTTTATCATTTTATTTCTTTGATGCTAAATTGGTAAGTGGATAAATGCAACTTTAAGAAAAATTTTTAATATTTGAATATTATTTATTATAAGCCTATAATACGTGATTCCCCACCTCACGATTATTCAAAGCACTTCGATTATTGTGCATTCTTGTATAATACTTTAATCTAAAGTACTTATATAAATAACATAACAGGTACTTAACATTTATATTAAAATTCAATCTACATAAATGTAAAATACAATTATTGAATTATATTTAGAGAAGGTTATGCGATGAATATTATTAGTTTATGTATTGCCTCAACTACAATCGCATATTAACCGCGGTGGCCGGAATCCGTGTGTTTTATTCTTGATTTTTTTTCTCGACAATTTTCGATTACGGATATTCATGGCTTACTCTTGCTACTGTTCTCTAGGTATAGTTTATGATTCGAAGTAAACACAATTAAATAATATACAAATTACAAGAACAATATGGAAATATATTTTCGATTTCTGAGAGTATATTTACATTTTACACCCACGAAAACAACGTTATTAAGAAGAAATACAAATTAGGCATTTACAACTGGTAGTTTACAGCAAACGAAGAAATTATTTAAAAAAAAATACCAAACACAATTAAAGCAACCCAGGTCGTTCGATGATAATTAATGTTCTTTTGTTTGAGATTTGTTTTCATTTCTCTGACTGTTCGTCACACAGCGCGTTTTCTACACTCCGCTACCACCGTTACCTGTAGTCGAATCACCCTTTAGATACAAATTTACACACACGCACACACATGGTAATACGTGGTAGTTATGTATTTACATAGATAACGTGATTCTTTGTATACGGTACATTTGTTTATTGCAGTCGATTTCTACAGGGTTTTTGTGCAAAGTACTTTTAATTTAATGTAGGTATTTTATAAAAAACTTTTTTTTATCATGTTTCGAAAATCTGAGACATTAATATATTGCACTAAATAATATATAATGTCACTAATACAGTCTTAGTTTTGTACTTGCAATCATACATTTTATAAATGTAATTTCAGTTTACAAACAAGTAGAGTGTAATGTCCTCTACTATATTTTAATATTTCAATTGCTTGTACTTCCATTTTAATATTCAGCGTTTAATAATTATAATATATAATACCAACGTAAAAACTATGAAAATTTTTGCTCTAAAATATAAAAATATGGGTTCTTTTTGAGAAATAGATTTATAGTGTTGTAACTTCATATTTAAAAAACAAAATTTCTTCAAACCAAAACCATTTATTGGGTTAAGTTAAGTTTTGAGTCATCCTGTTTATAGATTTATATATGACACACGTTTATTATATATATTATATGGGATGTCAAAGAGAGAGTTGAAAACCAAACAATAAATAAAGTATAAAACTTAATATTTTATCCTATAACATTTGCATAATAACATATACCTTATTATTTTCAGTGTAAAAAAAAATTCAACAGTGAGAGTCATTAATGAATGCTCACTTCAAAGCTATCGTGTAAATTTAGTATTTTTTTATTTTTTATTTATTATTTATTCATTATCGTGATTAATAAATTTAATATGTATGTACCTTCCCTTATCACATACACTTATTGCGGTGTCCCTTAGGTCTAAATTGTAGATAAAAAATAAAGAACAACAATTATTTTCACCATATTGCAATAATATAATACCTATATAATAATGTAATTTATTAAAATAGAGTAAACTAATAAAAAATGAAGAAAACTTAAACATAATCCTAAATATTCAGTCAAGTTATGTTTGGTCGGTCAACTCTTAAACGGACAGTGGAGGACGGACTCCCAGTTTACACAATATGAAAAGTGAATGCTGATGCCGAACCCCTCCGTAAATAGACTGACCGCGTGACCGCAACGTAGAAGTATTGTAACAATAATCGTTTATACAATTGCTGATCTATCGTTTTTCTATAAAATATATATATATATATATATGTATTCTCCATAGTCTCCTTAGACTATCCTATATATAGAGACTCGTATAGAACTATAAATAATAAATATTGACGAACGTGAAGTTATATAGAAAGTAAGATTTGTATTTTGATTGTTGTAAGTACACTAACTATAATACTGCCTAACCAACTAGTTCAAAATCGTTTAGTCATATTTTCTCATTCAATTATTCCCGTTATCGTTTGCATTATATTGTATACGGTATACCTACTAAAACAAATTCATAGTCGACTTGTGTTGATTTTAATGCAGCCGCGTGCCTGCCTAATATATAACGCGAATATTTTATCGTTTTATAATATATTGTTATTACTGCTCTCGTTTATTTGCCGCAGTAACGATTAAAATCAATTTAATTTCACTAAATTTAATCGAGGATTCAAGTTTGTTCTTCGAATTTTAGTTATACTTTTACCACGGGTAATATAAAACCTATTGGCCCAATACTAAAATAATAGTTATAAGTAGGTCACAATAAGTCACATTTGTTAATTATATCTACGTTAATATAATATAGTTTAAATCAATGATCTAGATTCTAAACAAACACTTTTTTTTTAAACAAACAAGAAAAACACCGTTATTCTTACTAATATATATATACACAACGTTTATGATTTTATTATTTTTTTAATTTTATATAATATATGAGGGAAAGTTATTGGTTTAAACATTTATGTTAATATGCAACTTAAAAATTATAACATTTACCTTGCTGTATGTTATTTATTAATGGGTGTACTATACTACATGTTTTAAAATTCTTTACCTTTTTTTTCTGAAATGTGATATAATATATTTGTATCTTGTAATATTGAATTTGGAATAAATTATAGGCGCCTGATTATATTATTATTTATTATGATTATATATTATAAAAAAACGTTGAAAATAATATGCTTAGACGGATTTCTATTTAAATAATATATTAATTATATTTCGTTTATGCAATTGAGACCAATGATTAATAATGCGTGATTTTATTGTTTTCAGACCTTTACAGCATGGTGCAACTCGCACTTGCGCAAAGCTGGCACAGCCATCGAGAACATCGAAGAGGACTTCCGCAACGGGCTCAAACTTATGTTGCTCCTCGAAGTGATTTCCGGCGAGACGTTACCAAAACCCGACAGGGGTAAAATGCGTTTTCATAAAATCGCCAATGTCAACAAAGCACTTGACTTCATAGCCAGCAAGGGTGTGAAATTGGTATCGATCGGTGCCGAAGGTATGATGCTCTAAAACAAGTATATTATATTCTGTTAGGCCTCGGATGTCGATCAAGCCTAGGGAAAATAACTTGTAAAACTATTTTTAGTAATAATATGATTTTTACACAGTTTCATTAAATTATACATTGCTTTTGGTTTCTGGAAATGAGTCTTGTTGTTAGTTCAGAAAAAAGTAATTTCTCGTCGACATCCATCTGGGGCTATAATTGTCAATTATATTAATTTACATTGTCAAATTACGGACAGGCTGTTTATTGTAAATATGATTGTGTGGTGTATGTAATCGTTATGTAATGTATACCCGTTTGTAGAAATTGTTGATGGAAATTTAAAAATGACTCTGGGTATGATCTGGACTATCATTTTGAGGTTCGCCATCCAAGATATATCCGTGGAGGAGATGACTGCCAAAGAGGGTCTGTTGCTATGGTGCCAACGCAAGACAGCTCCGTACAAGAACGTTAACGTGCAAAACTTCCATCTCAGGTGCGTTTTGTGCAAGTCGATTGCAATAGCACAAGCTATATTATTTTTCTTCATATTTTAAGAGTACAAAAGTGGAACATTTTAAGATTTTTGGCGCATAAGTGCATCAAGTTTTTTATGGACATACGAGTCCGTCCTCTAAATTATAGATAATTTAGTTATTGTTTCTTATCTCAAGCTTAATTTTATTCCAGTTTCAAGGATGGTTTGGCCTTCTGTGCCCTCATTCACCGTCACCGGCCCGATCTCATCGATTACCACAAGTTGTCTAAGGACAATCCCCTGCAGAACTTGAACACCGCGTTCGATGTCGCCGAGAAGTACTTGGACATACCCCGCATGTTGGACCCCGAAGGTACGTACTGCTAGTTCACTATGTAATGTTGCATAACGAGACATTATATAATTAATACATATATTACTATTTAAACTTATTTTATATTTCGTCGTGTCCCTCGCGCGTCATCCCGTTAGGAGAATACACTAAAACCTACCCAATAATATTAATACTACCATCGTCATCGTCATTTTCGTATTATTACCAGTAGTATTATAACACCCGTGAACTTATCGCGATTGTATATTAATATTATTTAAATAAAAACTTTTTCACGGTCGTGTTTTGTATAGATTTGATAAACACTCCGAAACCGGACGAACGCGCGATCATGACCTATGTGTCATGTTATTATCACGCATTCCAAGGGGCGCAACAGGTAAAAACGCGTGTACATCCCGCTTTTTCCCCGTGTAAACCAAACACTAACAAACTCTATAACAATAAACATCTGCGTTTTGTGTGATAGTTTAATAATTAGAATACATTCTCTCAGCGGTGTATATATGCCAATACTACTATAGTGTTAAATAGGTGTCCACTGTCCACTAAAGGTGAACCTTGTTCGGGTCATGTACCAACATTTTGTAATCAAAGTTTTTAAAAAAATGTCATGTGCCAGTTCATATTCATAGGTATCTACCAAAACAATAAACAATTTTTTCTGACTAGATCGGGGTTTTAAAAAAGTTCACTGATATTATTTTAATATTAGTTGTATATTTTATTAGTCTAAATGTTTTAATGATATATCATATACACAAGCAGCATTGGCTTCATTGCACAATGTATTACTCCTATGTTTTGATTTGAAATAATTCACCGTGGAAAATAAACTTTCTCATATTATGTATGTTGGCGCGAATATTAAGCTTATAAAGAATGAGCTATGATAACCCCTTTTTTAAAAATATTTAAATATTTAATTTTTTTTTTTTTTAAATATTCAAAATATTTTGTTTGGAAGCAGTGAATTACAAACTTTTATAATTAATGGGTTTATTTTTTAGAAAAAATAAATACTATTATTGACTATATTTTTTTTTTATTAAATGCAAGATTAAACAATGAAATAAAAATATTTTTGCATGCAGTGAAAATTTGGTTAACGTGCCACTTTAGCACTTTAGCCATAGGTTCGCTACCCCTGACATAGCGAATCGAGCATAAAACGATTCTTCGCAAATATCTTATTAGTTATTACATATTAATAGTACTACAGTTTTGTTATTAATGAAAACATAAATTATTTTTGTAATATCTACTAATAATTTGTAAAAACCGAATGGCGTCGTTTCAATAAAATTTTTTTTATTTCATAATTTGTTCACGCAGGTCTACAATTTGAAGATTTTAGTATGCCACATACTTTTTACGTACCTATAACAAGTAATTCACTATAATAAGAATACCAAAAATATAGTTAATTTTAAATTACATATGATACTTAAATGTTAAATTAAATAAGGTATTTATATTAATTGTAAGGTAAAAAACATAATATAATGTAATAACATTATTTTAGAGGTACTAGTTAACCGCTAACGTAAATTTGTTTAAAATTGTCATTGGGAATTTTAGGAGATCAAGATATATAGTCTATTAGGGATAAAAACCTGGTATTGATAAAATAATTATAGGTAACACAAAATTAATTTTAATAACTACAGAAAACATTAATGAACTAGCAAAAAAGTTGCAGTCCAAAAACGAAAAAGCGCAGGCTCAATAAAATAAATGAATCTTTTTAAATACTTTGCGTGACCCTGCGAATTACACTATTGTTTAAAATATATTTAACACTATTAAAATGTTGATTGCTTTTGAGTTTTGAGTGAATTTAACATGTGCATGTTTGTTATAACATTGTTAGATATGACCAATACGGCAATGCCAGACGAAAGAGCCATAATGACTTACGTTTCATCGTATTACCATTGCTTTTCTGGAGCTCAGAAGGTAATTGTGCCTTTTACCTATATAGCTTTTTGTGACTAATATCTTAATGGAATTGCGAATTAAGATTGTACGATTATTGGACGTTTTATAGGCTGAGACCGCAGCAAACAGAATTTGTAAAGTACTCAAAGTGAACCAAGAGAACGAGCGTTTGATGGAGGAATATGAACGTTTGGCCAGTGATGTAAGTATATTATTTACGAGTTACGACTGTCGCGAATGATCGAAATTTGTTGACGTGCAATTTTTGTCCATCTATTATTTATCAAGCTTTTGGAATGGATCAGGCGTACATTGCCGTGGTTGCAGAGCCGACAGGCCGACAATTCGTTGTCCGGTGTGCAGAAAAGGCTCGAAGAATACCGCACTTACAGACGTAAACATAAGCCTCCACGTGTAGAACAGAAAGCCAAGCTTGAGACAAACTTTAACACGCTGCAAACGAAATTGCGTTTATCCAACCGGCCTGCATACATGCCAACTGAGGGAAAAATGGTTTCCGTGAGTAAAAGACCATTTTTTTTCTCTCCCCCTTCCTCACAAACCACTGATTGACAGAAATGTTTGTAAATTGAATTTACTAGGACATTGCCAATGCATGGAAAGGTCTTGAACAGTCGGAAAAGTCATTCGAAGACTGGCTGTTGTCTGAAATGATGAGACTAGAACGTTTGGAACATTTGGCACAAAAGTTCAAGGCCAAAGCAGACACTCATGAAGATTGGACACGCGGCAAAGAAGAGATGTTGCAGAGCTCTGACTTCCGGCAATGCAAGCTAAACGATCTCAAGGCTTTAAAAAAGAAACATGAAGCCTTTGAGAGTGACCTAGCTGCACACCAAGACAGAGTCGAGCAGATAGCAGCTATTGCACATGAATTAAAGTAAATAAATGATTCTTTATTATTATGTATTATTGCTGTTTATTATAAATTTATAACATTTTTTCATATTTTACTTGTTCTCAGTACTTTGGAATATCATGATAGTACAAGTGTAAATATACGCTGTCAACGAATTTGTGACCAATGGGACAGATTAGGTAGCTTGACACAGAAACGCAGAACCGATTTGGACGATGCAGAAAAAATATTGGAGAAAATTGATATTTTGCATTTGGAATTCGCTAAGAGAGCAGCTGTAAGTACAACCAAAGAAATAGTTCTGAGTACTGGCTTAATGGGCCATAACATCAACATTTGTTCATTTTTTAATAAGTTATTAATGGTTAAAAACAAGAGAAATTAAGTTAAATGCTATTTAACATGCCAATTTATCAGGCATATTCGCCAGAAATTCTTCTTAATAAAATGTATAATATAGGTCCTTTTGCCCTAAACTGAACCAGAGAGTGGTATACCTTTATTATGTGTGTGCCAGACGGCGAAAACAAATGTTGGTTTAGCCTCTTAAGATTCTTAAAAATTAAAATGAATTATAATTTTAATATTAAATTAGCCTTTCAACAACTGGTTGGATGGTACACGTGAAGATTTAGTGGACATGTTCATTGTACACACTGTTGAGGAAATTCAAGGATTGATTGATGCACATGGACAGTTTAAGGCTACTTTGGCTGATGCTGATAAAGAATACAATTCTATCATTGGACTGGTAAAAGATGTTGAGTCAACTGTACAAAAATATCAAATACCTGGCGGTCTTCAGAACCCGTACACTACTTTGACTTCTAGTGTATGTATAATATTTGTAACGCTCATAATTTTTTTCATAATTTTCATGTGTATCTGTATACAGGATTTAAGTAAAAAATGGTCTGAAGTGAAACATCTAGTGCCCCAAAGAGATACGACCCTCCAAGCTGAACTCAGAAAACAACAAAGTAATTATTACAATGTTTTACTGTAATTTACAGCATTATTTTATAATTAATTTTATTTTTCAGACAATGAGATGCTACGTCGTCAATTTGCGGAGAAGTCAAATCAAGTGGGTCCTTGGATTGAAAGACAAATGGACGCTGTTACTGCCATTGGTATGGGATTGCAAGGTTCTTTGGAAGATCAATTGCACCAACTGAAACAATACGAGCAGAATGTGTTTGCATATAAGCCACATATTGAGGAATTAGAGAAAATCCATCAAGCTGTACAAGAGGGTATGATCTTCGAAAACAGGTAAAGTTGATCGCTTATTATATACAAAATGTACAACTTTCTATTATACTTTATATTGTGTATAGGTATACTCAATACACGATGGAGACACTACGTGTTGGATGGGAACAACTATTGACATCCATCAACCGCAATGTGAATGAAGTAGAAAATCAGATATTGACCAGAGACTCCAAGGGTATAACTCAGGAACAACTTAACGAGTTTAGGGCTAGCTTCAATCATTTTGACAAGAACCGTACTGGCCGATTGGCTCCTGAAGAATTTAAATCGTGCTTGGTGTCCATTGGCTATAGTATTGGAAAGGATAGACAGGTAGATCATATTTAATCATAGAAAATATGTTTTCATATATTTCTTAACACTGAGCTTATGATGCATAGGGTGAAATTGATTTCCAACGCATATTAGCTGTAGTTGATCCCAATAGTACTGGATACGTGCACTTTGATGCTTTCTTGGACTTCATGACTCGAGAATCCACAGACACTGATACTGCTGAACAAGTGATTGATTCGTTCCGCATTCTGGCAGGCGACAAGGTACAATCAAATTATTTTGTATAAAATATTTAGAATTTGTTTTTTAATTCCATGTTAACTTCATTATAGCCATACATATTGTCCGATGAACTAAGGCGGGAACTTCCACCAGACCAGGCAGAATACTGTATACAGCGCATGGCTCCATACAAGGGCGTCAATGCTGTACCAGGAGCCCTGGACTACATGTCATTTTCAACTGCCTTATATGGCGAGTCGGATCTGTAAATCGTCAATGTTTATAAACAAACAAAAAAAAAAAAAAATAATAATATTTAAATGAGTAAAAAAAAAATTACCATGGATTATTAACAACTAGATTATATCAAATGAACGAAGATAAAAAATTCATTCTGAAATTCTTTAATTGGATCATCTACTAGTCACATCTACTATTTACACGTCCGTCCGCGCGTCTCAATAATAACTAAATAATGAAAATCACATTTATTACTTTAAACTCCCTAAAAACAATTAAACTAAAAATAAATACTCTTCCCCGCGTATTATTTTTCAAAGAATTTTTATTTCTTAGGTTTAGAAGATATTTATTATAGGCTTATTAAAGAATATTTTATTTTTGGCCTTGATGTTTTTTTTTTCTAATAATTTAATGAGAAATATATCAGTTTTTTTTATGTTTTATTTATTTATTTATTGCCCTTAGAACAATTTAACATTTTGACTAATCTTAAAATCCTTACACATATCTACAGGACCAACTATCACTGAAACCATATATTGTATTGTATTCAAATTAATCTGTTGTTCAACTCGTTGTGTTGTTTATTTCAACGTTATGAAAAGAATTTAATATTGTTTTAAGCAAGTACCAAAGTATTCTTGCTCAACGCACATTTATTTTTGTACTATAAAAAATAGTTTACTAATATTTAATATATTCTATCATTTTCACTAGATTCTTTGATACTTATGCTATATTTTAGGCGTATGTACATAAGACAATAATCATATTATGTAATTTTTTCGCGTAGGTTAATTGCGTTAAAAAATCAGTCAATTGTTTTTTTCTCCATTTCTTTCTCTCACTCATGTGAACACCTTATTTACCATCGTTTTACCGTGAATAATAATTCTCATCTTATTTATTCTTATTGTATAGTGTGTATTTTATTTTTAGTTATTATTATTATTATTATTTTATTTTATGTATGATTATTATTATTGTGCGCGGAAAAAACATAATTTTATTTATTTATTTATTTTTTTTGCAAAATTGTATGTATTTTTCGTAGCGCATTCGCTGCTGCGTGTGTCACGCAACTTTGAGATGCCATAAGAAGAGTTATATTTTCTCCCCTCTTGACCGGATAATATAATATCTATGTATTGTAAGTTTTAAGTTGCATAGGCGCAATGCCACACAATCAGTTGTGACCGTTGTTCACTCGTCTATTCTCCCTACCCCAGTCTTGAGAAATATTGTCTCGAATATGTTTTAATCCGATTAAATTCCTATGTGAAATCTACGGCAGAAGCGTGTATTTACAGTTAATCAAATAGTTGATATGTTAATAATGATGTTTACTAAACACATTGTAATAAAAAAAACAACAAAAATGTATTTATTTAAATATATACCCATTGTGTTGTGAGAACTATTTAATTTTTGTTTTTATTTATTATACATTCCTTGTATGTTAAAATGCCTTAATATCTAACACTTAGGTGGGAGACTGTGCTAAAAAAAATTTAAATATGTAATTTTTTACAAAAAGTACAACCATCAAGAATCTGTAGATACATAGTTATGATACAGACTAAATTAAATTACAGATCAGACTAAGTGCTGGCATAAGTAGTTTTAGGGTTCTCAAAAACTAGCAAAACTACTCCACACATCCATTAGGATATTCATTAAAGAAAATTGTAATTTTTAATTTATAAATAATAACAATTAAATATTTATAATATTTTCATAATGGTATATTCAGAATGCAGATATTCAAGTAGTATTTCAATATTCAGTAGGTAGGTAATGATCCCGGATAATCAAAAATGTCTACATGAGATGATGATGATAATTATAAGCTACCCAGTTACTGATAAATATGTACAATTTTGATTTTTGATCTATATAATGTGATGGAACTATGGAAGGTAATACATTTATAATTGTACCTATTATACCGATTCAATTCATTTAACGATGTTACGCACGCGCATTTGTTGATTCCATCTAGCAAACATACAACATAGAACATTTTACAGTTTTAAAATGCTCATTAATTGCTTCGTAATTTAAAATATGAATAAAAGCTTCCAAGATGCCCTAGAATATTACCTTACCTTTAAATTTTATATAGGTTAATTTACTCAAATTTTAAAAAGAATAAAAGTGGATTATAATTGCGAAAAATGTGCTATGTTAATAATAAATAATAATTATTGTAAGACTGAGACAACACATGCGGGTGTGGCGGCCTCGTGTAAAGTGTATCGTAATACCTAGAGGCCTAAGTCCACATTTCTATTTCCATATATCCATATTTATTTATTTATAATAAATATTGGTTATTGGTATGATTGCAAATTGGAATACCTAATATCTACTAATAAATCGTAAATTCTTACTTTCCTAGGGTGAGTTCAATGCTGTAAGTATTATTCAATAGGTTTTTAACAAATTACTATCCGTCTACTTTAATGTCTAAAAACACCTCGCACAAGCTATTCATGTCACTGGTAGTGTAAGAATAGGTACCTCTATTTAGAAGCTAAAAAAAATATATTAAAAATAACGAAATTGAAATTTGATCGTTATTCGTTACATACTTACATTAATGAATCATGACCAACGATATCGATATGACGATATGCATCAGGAAGATATTCAACATGTTGGTCGATAGGAACCAGTAGTGTTATGGTTTATTAATTCATTGCCATTTGCCATCCACTGTCATTTTAGAATAATTATTATTGTCGACGCGTGTCGTGTGAGCTGAGTAAACTACAACTTCTGCTGATTTTAGTCGTTAGATGACGCTGCTGTATACGATATTAGTTTTTAATTAAGTTTTCTAAATTCCAATTCTTATAGTCTACCCGCAACGATGAAACAGACAATATATAACTAGGTATGTGTCTATGTAGGCAATAGGCATACTGCATAGTAGTCATAACGTTGATTGGCGTTAAGTGAGTCTTCTTTTGTTGTACTACGATGTGATTAAACAAAGTCCATTTTAAATTCCAAGAGCAGCGAAGGATGTATTGATTTTACTATGATTGTGTTTTTTTAATATTTTTTTTCTGTCTGTTTACACCATAAATTGTCTCAATAATGCTTCTATTTTCATCATCAGTATCTTTTCTGGTAGGCAAGTGAACCTAGTGGTACTTTTGAGAGGTTATTTTTAAAAATTCATAATAGTTTTTACAAGTGCCGGGGAAAAAATAAAAATAAAAATAAGGAAACCAGGAATTTTTACGCAAAATTGATTTTGGTTTTTTTGGTGTAACTCAACAAAAAAATGACTGTCGATACATGGAATTTTGACCAAAATTTTATACAAGTATAGTACTAATATATGTATATACTCTGAGCTATTTATATAGACATAAAAATTGATGATAATGAACAAAATAGGTTGAATGTGGAGGAATATAAAAAAAGTTAAGGTTTCTAGAACTATAAGAAGGAACTCGTAGTTTAATATTGGATACAATTTCAGAAACATGCAGTGAGCCAGTGATTAATAGATAAAATTAACTTGAGGTTAGCTTAAGAACGATGAGTTGAGAGTAAGGGTAAATTTAGTTTTGAACAAATGTTGAGCTCAGCTTGAGGACGACGAGTTGAGAATAAGGAATAAGTAAGTAAGTAAGTTTAATTTTGAACGAATGAGTGAATAATAATGGTGTGGGTGTTTTATTTTGAGTAAGTATGCGGCATAGAAGAGACATCTATTTTTAACACGTTCTAATCTAGTCAGATCTTTGCTAGGTATGGATGACAAATGATTGCGTTCAGGGGTGGACATAGGTACAATAATTGTTCTGCCCCTAGGCATTACAAAATCGACGCCCCAGAAAAAAGGGTAACCAGAAAAAAAAATTCACTAGCAAAATATAATACCATATAGACAGAGGACAGAGTTGTCGCGATGTCTATTATTATTTATTATTTCTATCAAAACATCTGATTTCTAGAAATTATTTTTATATTTGAAATGTGTACATTCGCAATAATATTATTTCAATACCTAACTAATATTAATTTGTATTACCTACCTTAATAGGTAATTAATATTTAAAATATCGAAAAATATAAAATTTGTTGATTAAAATTTTTTTTATTTTTAGTTTTATTAATATATTATATAACATAATATGAAATACTAAAAAGTAAAAATTTACTAAAAACTTGATACTACAAATGTTTTGCCTCTGAAAGATGTTGCGCCCTAGGCACGTGTCTAGGTTGCCTAAATCCGTCCCCGATTGCGCCGTATTTCAGTATAGACCAAACTAGCTAGGGCAAAATAAATTACACGAAGGCAATTTGTAGACTTAAACATTGAAGTATTGCGTCTTATACAACTCAACACTTTGAGAGCTTTACTAACGATTGTGTTAATGTGATAGCCAAAGTTCAAAGATGGTGTGTACTGTATAGCGTATGTAATGTATGTATACCAAGATCTTTGTACAAGAAAACTCGCTGGAGAAGAATATTATTAAGGGAATAAGAGTAGTAGATGGGATTATGTTGCCTGGAGAAAGTCATGATATGGCATTTGTTTAAATTAAGCCTTAAACCAAGGCGTTCAACTCAAGAAAAAACATATTAAGCTCAGTCTGAAGTGTTAGACAGCTTTAATAGTCGTCTATTTTTAAATTTATTTTTATATCATTGAAAAAAAGTTGCCTTGGTTATCCATTTGTTTATAGAGTTGACGAATAAAATGAAAAGCAGAGGACTGAGATGATCATCTCCATGTGAGACACCGGATGATATACATATGTAAGAGTAGATATGGAGTTGTGTAATTTAATATGAACAATAAATAATGATTATATTAGTTTAGTTGTTATTTAAAAGTATTATTTGTGGGCACTTGAAAATTTTAAAGTATAACAATATATTATAATAAATAATAATTCTATTACTATGATACAATATACAAAGACAGAAATTTTAAAATGTAATGTTTTATTAATTCAACCTACTGTATTACTAAATTAGTAAAAAAAACAGAAAATCTTCGCTCAAAATCGTTTTTTGTATGTAATGATTTGATTAATTATTGAATTAAAATTTAACACATACATAATACATTACAGTGATCCACTCGACACCTATAATTGTACAGCATTGTATAGCAGAGCAGTACACACTTGCCCACCTTTTAAAAATATACTGTCTAAGAATAACTTTAAAAAAAGTTAAGTTAGTGATCTAAATTGCTGTATTACAATTATTACATTATCTGAAAACTCAATGAAAAAATGTATCTGGTAGGAAGTAGGACAGTAGGTACTGAATAAATTAATAATAATTACCTACCTAATAATACTTAACCTTTGTACAATCTGTTGAATATTTAAAAATTACCAATTTTGCGTTATGTATTTCTTATCTTTAACGTTTTTGCATGACACTCGTTCACTCTCCAAAAATGTTCACAAAAAAAAGAAACAAAATAATGACGTTGAAAAATCAATTTACCTACATTAATTCTTGTTTCGGACAGAATCTAAAATAACTGTCAACTTTTAAATCATAAACAATTATATTTAAATGTTATCGTGTTTGAAGTTCCCCATTCACATCCACTTAAATTGTCTTGAGACAATTGCCTCAAAAATGTCTTATCTGCACGCCACTGTTGGGACTTATTGCATTTGCAAATTCTCTGGATGTAATGAAATATAGTAGGTAGAGTTATATATAAATACAGTTCCCTGTACAAAGATGAAAGAATTCAAACGTGAATTGTTATTTGCATATTTCCAACATTTAGCTAATTGAAATCATATTTAAAATTATTTATTTTACATTTTCCCATGTTGTAAATTAAACTTGATTTAAAATTGTTGTATTTAAATTGCAAAGTATTTACTCATATAACATAACATGTTTAATTTGTTTTTCCATCGTAAATTAAGTCCAAAATCTGATAGGTCTAACCTAGGTTTAATATTAAGTGTAAATCATTTGTGGTGTCAATATAATATTATTGGCAGGTATATCTAGGTATAGTACTTATACTATTTATTTTTCAATAAAATATAACTATGGCCTTTTAATTTTTTTTACATGTTTTATACATTTTTAATTTTTAGTTCCGATAAATTATAAAAAATAATCTCTGATCTCTTAAAAATGCGCCTGACTCTATTTATTCATAATAGAGTATTCTAGATTTTTTATACCTAATGATTTAATTTGAATAAATTATGAGTTATTATTGAATTGCTTTAAATAGGTATTACAAACTATACCTACAATGATTAACTAAGTGAAAATGAAATCAACCTCACGTTATTAAATGAGAAATCGGTGATAAAAATACAAGTTAAATCCAATATCATCTTGTACCTGGCATATACAATATGTAATACAATATGCAATATACAATGTACATGTATTTATATAACTAGTTGAAAAAAAGAAACTACGTATAGGTACATTATTAATAGGTTGGTAGGTATGTTAAAGTATGGCGATATTTAACGCAATACTCGAATGTATAATATTATAAACGGTACATGAACACAATTGATTTTATATAAGGGTCATACTTTATTGCGTTCATTCAAGTGTTGTTTACGAGTTTTAATTGTGCCAAAGGCGGAGTCGTAGTCGGACATGTCGTACATCAAATTAAAAAGATTGGACCGTACATGTGTAGAGAACTAACCACGTTATACCGATGGTGTTATCTCAAAATAGGTTCTCGTGTAGGTCGTAGGAGCAAAAATGATTAAAATATTTTTGAATTACATATTTTATGAGCATACTAGTATTAAATCGTACATAAATTATTATATTAAAAAAATATTTTTACATTCAATATTTATGATTAAATATTTTACACATTACAAAATGTATCTCAATGTGTATTATATTATTACTGCATTGACAGTTTTTACGGTATCAAATTTAATAATCAATTATTTGATGCCATTAGTTGTATTAAAAAAAAAAAAATACAATACATTTTGTCGTATTTGGTAATGATAGGTTTAATAAATTCTATATCGTCCTAACACTTGAATCATAATTGTGTACCTACTAAAATGATCTATTTTGTGTTATTAAACACATTTTAGCTCTGTTATAACTGCAATTTTACTCTACTACTCATAATAGCTTGAAGAGCTTTCATTTAATTTTCACGAAATTCACTATTTTTCACTATACGGTATCATTTTAATATAGAATTATTTTGTTAAATTTATATTTCATATATAATTATAATAAACATGATATTATTATCTTAATGTATGCACATTGTAAAATAACATGTTAAAACGGTACCTATATATACTGTACGAAAAAAAGGTTGGAAAACAAGTTTTAGGTTAATTTACTTTGGAAATAAATATTATAAATTGTCTAGTTTAAATAAACTGTATTGTTTATACGATATTGGAAGCCAATCGAAGCAAATATTTTGTTATCTACGAAAAAACGACGTTTTTGTATTATTTGTATGTCTAATGTTCCCGATTTTCAGTAATATAATTATTATGCTTAATAAGTTGATTACTAGATTGTATAATACCTAGCTGGTGCTGTCATACGTCAACCTTGCCATAAATTTTCGGAAATGGTCCAACGTACGACTTATACGTGATTAAATCAGTGTATTGTCTCCGAACTTTAATCTCGTTGTGTTTTATCATAATATGTAGTAAGTACAGGACTTGAGCTATACGATTCCCTAAAGGAATTACTGTATTACATTATTATAGAGTAGTATATTTTATTTGTTTTTCTGATGCCAATAAATAACCATTATCATTTTTTAGTAAAATTTCTATTTTATTATATTTTATTATAAATTATAAATGTGGTAAGGTCACAGAACATAAAAGGTAAATCAACTAGCTATTACCCGGCGGGGAAACTTTATTAGGTTTTTGATCAAATAGCAAGTCTTGTTACTACATGACTAATAAAGAAGTAAATTATTTTATCGTTTGAATAATATACACATAATACCTTGGCGGTTAAATTAGTCCGGGTAATATAATAACGTTGTAATAAATACACGATTAATATAGGTAGGTACTATATTATACTCGTACGTGGCAAATGTACCCGTTCATCATGCTGTGTGTCAGTTTATCATTAATATCGAGACTTACATCACTTTTTTGTCTAATACTTACAAAAATACGACATGTCGGGTACTTCTGGTTTTGGGTCTTCTTCTAGCGATGAGGACCTGTAAAAACATTCAACAACAAGTTAAAAATTCATGGTAAACGAGGAACAGATGTTTCAGTTGTCTATCGACACCATAGTAGCAATTTCAATTTAATTGGAGCACATTAGGTCATTGGACTACTATCGCAATTCGCCCGACGGCAACAATGATATTATTATTATCTATACGTATCGTTCGCAACAAGATATTATTATGGAAGTGTGTACTTGGCAGAGATTCCGATTTATGTACCGTCGTACGCTTTATGGCCGCATATTATAGTCGAATAATATAGAAGTAATAAACTGCAGTTTATACAGGGCGATTATTTTAACGACGATAGCCAGTTATTTTGAAATAGATATATTAAGTCATTTCGGAATTTAATAATAATCCGAAGCAGAGCATTTTTATGAAAATTTTGAAGAACCTTGATCATTAGGAAATATCGAAGCTATAATAGTGGTGCACCACATATTTTATCACTCCGCGCTCGTTTTAGATATTTAAAAAGATGTATAGACGATGTTCATAAATGAAAAATTATTTTTTCAAAATGTTCTTATAATATTTATACACGAAATGATCAAACAAATATTCTGCTTCAAACCGTAAAATAAAAAACTTATGTACATATTTGAAAGCTGAAATCAGTTATTGGGTTCACTTATAAGGATAATCAATATTTAAGGGCAGTGTACAAAATGCTATCAACATTTACAAAACCACAAGTCGAAATGAATTTAAAACCTTTTCAAATCAGGAATATTTACCTGGAAAAATATATTACTTTGTATTTATACCTACCACGTTAATTATATGGTACCCATAATGATATAAATATACAAGTTACCCGTTTCTCATAAAAATGAGTTATTAATGAATAGCAGATTTACATTAAGATTTGTAATTGTGTGTGTCACCATTGAAGACTACACGTTATTATATACCTATACAGCTGTTATATACAGTGAGTGGTTGTACGAGAGGATTATGATTGTTGATTAATATACAATAATGATCAAGCCTCAAAAGAAGATGAAAAATAAAATAAAACAGTAAATGAAAATGTTAACGAAAACGTTACCATCTCGGTATAGTCAGTTTATATTTTGTTTACAAAGCAAACAATGCCCGAAAATGTGTAGTTTATTAGTCTATGACTGCTGTAGATAAATGAGATCTGGTGGAAAAATTGTTTACTATACGTCGAACTCGCTCATCTGAAATGTAAAAAGAGAGAGAATTATTTCTGTAGTACCTGCCTCATAAATAATTTGAAACATTTTCTTATCAAAATAACTTTTTTAGAAAATTATTTAAGCTGACGATATTTTGTACAGAAAATTATTTTTGTCAACCCTCATATTTTTGCAGAAAAGTTAATGATTAAAATGCTACTTTATTACAAATGTAATACTATACCTAATTATAAAAATAAGTAATAAAAGGTGACTAAAAATATATTTAAAAACTACAGGTAGTTGATATTTTTGAATTAAATTAAAATATACATTAGGTGTATATATTAAAAATGTCGCTTTTATGTTATATTTTATCTGGAATTATATTACGCCTGATCTAAAATACTATAAATTTAAATATTAATCTAAATACTCGGTCGAAATAGTCCACAAATTGAATTACACTGACGACGATTTTCCAGTGAACTGAGGTTAGGCACACTAAAACAGAGATACACTGATATAGCACCGTATTTTATATTTATTTTTATTTTACTGGTCAACATCGAGTGGGTATATATATCTAGAATCTAGATAGATAGTAATATTATAAAATATTAATAATAATACAGTATAATTGCTGATATTCTTAAGCCGGCGCAATGTGTAGGCAATCTCGGTACATCCTGATCGGCTTATTATAGTGAAATACGGCAAATATTATGATAGGTTTTCAAAAAATGTGACAATGGAGCGACTATTAGTTAAATTAGTTTTTATGATGAATCCGATCCACAAGTTGTAGATACGACTGTTACATTATTGGGAAAGTAATTTTGTACGTAGAGTGAATTGTAATAAAAATAAATTATTTGATTGGAGCTATTCCCTATTTTGTTTTTTTGTTGGATTTATCTACCAACGAATGAAAAGTGAGTGTGTGTGCGGGGGGGGGGGGGAGGTAAATATGTCACTTCGCCAGAAAAACTTATAGGAACAATACTATTGGCACGTTTCATGATTATAATATATATATATATATGATATAAAATAGAAAAAAGAAAATTAATCAACGACAACACCTACGGAATTATATTTCTAGAGATATGCTCTATATATTAGTTTTTATAATTCTTTAAGTATTTCAACTAATTATCATAAAAACTTTGAGTTTTATTGCCAATTTAATAGGTATCTACAATGTTTACACACACCTAACTATTGTTACTATTATATTGACGCTCTATTGATTGAAGTAAATAATTAATGAAGGTAACAAATGATAATACGTCAATCAAGACTAAATATATGTATATCTATATATTAGGTATCTAGGTATATTGCATACGCACATCGATAAGACGATAACACTTATAACTTGTGTATCAGAGAACTTTATACAATTTTCATATGAAATATATGTTGTTGAACTCGAAGTTTTGGTCTCAAGTGTGTATTTAATGAGATTTAGTTTGCAAACCTAACACAGACACACACACACACACACACACACACACACACATACACACTCAGATATTTTACTAGAAGAAAAATAAAGTAAGTGAAAAAGAAAATAAATATGTTTTGATTAACGTCGGTGGCGAGTGCGTATTCCTAAATCAATAAAACAAACGAGTGATAGAAAAGACGACTGTTTTGTCGACAACTCGAGAACCGTAATTATATGTGTTTCGTTCAACAGCAATCAATATATTGTGGCCTGTGCCGTGAAATTTCGACTCGGCCTGCTCACTGACGACTACCACATTGAAAATTTTCCGCGAACATGAGTTTTTTTTTTTTTTTTGGACAGTCCAATAACTTTGCGCTCACGTCCGCGCGTAGAGCGACTGCCACACAACCCACCACGAATACTTGAATCGTATATAATTCTCGGGCGCAATTGCAAATCGTTCGATTTATGTATAAGCCACCACAAGGTAATGTATACTCGCCGATAAAGATTCGGTTCACATAAATTTGTATTTTATTTCAACACAACATTCTAATGTCTGACCATATTTTATCGTGTTTAACATATTATAGAAAAACCCAATACGATATGGAACGTACTGCACGGGAAGGCAACTGATATACATTTTTATAATATTTATCTCCGTATTGTATGTTGACGTGTTTGCATATGAGTGCAGGCTATTATCTAATACGTGAGTAATGTGTGTTGTTGTAGGTACACATCTTGCACGAAATAATAATCTATTAATATGCATCTTAATGCACACTTTAATAGGTATTTATTCAAATGTATAATAATTATATTATAACGTTTGACTGCTAAATTGAATCATAATTCATAACCAATGAACCGTTTTTAAGAAATTATTTGTACGCGGTTTCATATTTGAAAAAAGTGCGATTTAAAAAGGCTTCTATTATACCTATATTATTAAAAATGTCTCAAACATTAATTTTTGATTGTTAGAAAAATATATAATTTTTTGTTGATTTTTAATGATTAATTTATTTTACGATATATGAATTGTCTTGTAAGTTGTATGAATATTTTTGTAAAGTCAAAATAAATTATAATATATATTCATATTAGTATTGGTTTTAATAAAATTAGATTCTATCATAATAATCAAAATAGTAATTTTGATTATTATGATAAGTTCTCATATACTATAAGCCGATAATTAAAAACAACACATACGCACAATGTAGATATTATTATGTTATATTATATAAATTATAAAGTATTAAGTATGAATACATTTTTTTTAAAATTTACAATTACATAACATTGTTTTGGTACTTACTCTTTTATTTAAAAAAGAAAAATAATTAAGTATTATAAATTTAAAACATCGTTATAACAAGAGAACGTTAATTGATGTTTGTACTTGAAACTGAGATATTTTTGTATTCCTTTGAACAATAATATTAATATATTATTTGTAGTCAAGTTGAAGTTTGTAGGTATTCGTTTTTGCCTTAAAAGCATATTTTTATTTGTCTGCTATAATTCATATCTACTAATTTTTAATAAAACAACTAAATTGTATTCGTATTTAAAAATAATATTTTGATTATATCGTCTACAAAATTGTTAAGTAGCTGTTATGATTTAGTTTGAAAAATAATTTTACATTATTACAAAATGCATACTACTTTTAATTTTATTGTTATTATAAATAGTATTTTTCAAAAAGAAAAAAACAGAAAAAATATCACGACATTCTGAGTTTTCTAGAGTCTAGACTGCTTTGACAGACATTTACTAATTAGATCCACATACACTGAATCCAAATAAATAATATATATATAAGCGCATTTTGCTAAACTCTAAAATCATCAGTTTCAATTTAATAAATATCAATTTTTAAACCTGTGTCGAATAAAAATAAATTTAAAAACTTTTATTTTTATGTAGTATATAATATATAATGTCCTGAAATGTCATCAATTATTTATTTTCATGTCATAATGTATTTTAAGTGTTTGTTTTGTACTTTTATACACAACATAAAAAAAAATAAATAAAAATACCTAATGTCTCACTTATTATTTTTAGCACATAATTATTTAAAAACAATAAAATATTGTTTGATTTGTATAATTATTATAGTAGTGATAGTAGTGTCATTTGTTGAGTTTACAAAAAACAATATACCAATGTAAAAATTATTATGCTACATGGCAGTATGACAATATGAGGTATGACACAATATAATATGTATTTATATATAAGCTCTACATTACGTACATACATAGTGCAGACACAATACGACTAACCAATAGTGACCGATACAATAATATATTCACACACAATTAACTGTAAGGTCTATAGCCAAAAACCACCATGTAAGAACAGCAGGTAAGTTAGGACATTATAGACATCAACACCTTTCATATTATTATTACTGAACTCCGTACCACTACGATACAGCCATCTATACTATTGTAAAACTTTATTTATCTATACTTTGTAAGTAGAATTGTTTGTAAGTGTTTAGTAGACAATAAAACATAATAATAACCGAAATTGATTTATGGTTATTTAAATAATATATTTTAGATCCTTATTATCTATCCAGAGGTTTTACCTGGAAATCTTACATTTAGCCAGAGGCGTATATTATAAGGAGAGGGTAATCGGTGGATCCCCCACTTGGGATTTTCATCATCACAATACATTTTTACAATATTGCCTACAACTTGATATTTAAGAATTTATATAGGTACTTATAATCTGCAGATTGATGCCCTGATAGCGTTGAAGGTTTGGAGCCAAAATAAGAGAAGTTCAGCTGCCAACAGTAGCTTGATGAAGTGTTGCTTATAAATAGGGTTCGGGGCTTGTTGCATTTGCATATCCTTTAATAATTACTGTAGAATAATCTAAGTAAGATATAAATTTGTTTTAAGACATAATGGATTGAAATACAAAAATTGTAATTGCATATTTTGTTGCTTTGGCAATTTAATGGTTTTTTATAGCGTATTTACGCATTTTTAAGTTTTGTGTTAAGTATATTTATTTTTTTGTTTACTATCATATTGTGTCGGTCAAGGTCTAACTATATAATCATAGAACGAGCCATCGCATCATCGGACAGGGCAACTATAGGGAAATACCTAATTGCTCCTGCGTATAGCTCTGTTTATTTGTAAACTAATACTATCGATTATCATAAATCAGTTTGAGTATATATAAAAAAAAAATAAGGAAATTAAATCGACCATACAGAGTAATATTATGTTTATATAATTGTTGTTGTTGTTGTTGTCAACAAATAACTAAATAAAAAAAATTGTCTAAATTTAAAATGTATTAAATAAAATTTTTTAACTACTATTCAAAAAAAAGTAGTTGCATATTTTGGTTATTTTAAGTACATATTTCCTACAATTTGTGCGCAATAAGTCTCGAACCCTAATTATAAACCTTCGTAATTTTTCGCATTATTAATTATTGTAAATTTTTTAGAAATTAAAACCAAGAAAATTTGTATATTTTTCATTACAGTAATACATTTCCAAAAAAAAAATAAAGGGATGGGTTGAACCTCATTATCATTGTAGACCTGACCCCCCCACACACAGGACTTGGATACACCCACCACTGAATTTAACTGGTTACCTCTGGCCCCGTTACACCACTATCTGCATAGAGACAAAATATTGTCGTCTATTAAGTTTTATTTCCATCACAATTTGTCTATGAATTTTCACTGACTTATTTCTTGAACCCTAATTCTAGGCTGTTTTGAATTTTAGCCCAACTGTAGCTTAATTAATATTTAAAACTCAACCAGTATGATAAAATGTATTAATACCCAAAGATATAATAATCATGCCTACTAATCATCCTATGTCTGCTTATATCATAATTGTTTACAGCAGTACAGCCTGTAACATCGTCCATACCTTATAGTGGTTAATGTTTATTGTATCCGGTTAATGTCGGAAGTAGAGATTAAAAACAAACAGTATATAATAATAGTATACAATAGTCAAAGTGTTTAGTTAATATGCATATTAATACCGGATAATGTTAGCATTAGCCGAATGGCTGAGTTTATCTGTAACACACTAACACGTCATGTACATGGTTAATGGTTAATGTTAAAATTATTTTTGCTTATTGATAACTAATTTATTCGTAAGACCAGTCAAGGTACGTATTTTAGGATTCAAGAACAATTTAAAACAAGTTTATACCTATATTATATAATACATTTTATAAACAGTATAATATATAAATGTATATGTATATAATATGTCTATTTTTGAGGTGTCTGATGTATATTATATATGTGGTCAGATCATTTGCCTATTATATATTTGTATACATTTTTTTATGCATGATATTTTGTAGTTCCTTTTTGGTTGTAATACGCGATTGACATATCAAATAATAATAGTATATTGTCGTTTTCCGTGGCTGTCTTATGATTACTTCTCTATATTCATTATGTTTTTAATTTCTTATTTGAGCTTTCGTTTTTTTTTAATCCTTTAGTACAAGGGTTGTATTCATTTTTCGTTGTTATTAAAATGATTACAAACCGATTATTGAAACTGTAGAATTAGTTAGTTTATTCAGGTTTGTTGCTGTTCTTATTGCGTACCTATGGTGACATTAGTTGGTTTCTTTGTCTACTCAGTGGTTTTTCTCCAGTAATATTAAGTATCCTGTTTGTGAGACTACTTCTAAAAGCACCTGTTGCCATTCCTAGGACTGCATTATGAATAACATCAAGAAATGTCAGCAGTGAGTTTTTTGCTGTCGTGTATAAGGGTGATCCGTAATCCAAAATTGATCTACAATATACTTTTTGTTAAATAAATTAAAAATATTATTGACCTTTATAAATCTAATACAAAGTACCCATAGTTAATTTTTAAATGATTTTCCAAAATTAATAAATAGTGTGTTTATTTTATATTCATTTATAAAATATAAAATACAATATTTATAGATTACACACTATTATGAAATAAGTTAATCTATATTTAAAGAAAACATCAAAAAGAATTCTATATAATATTATGATGCTAGAAGATTTATATACCTATACTTGAACTCTTAGAAATTTATATAACTAATAAATGAAGAACAACTAAGAAAAACAAACACTCATCTATCGTTTGTTTTAATTTAATTAGGTTTAATTTGGGGTTTACTCTACAGAAAAGTTGTTATCTTCTTATTTAATATTTCTACTGTGATTGTACCGAGAATATAATAAATATAACTTAAAGACTTAAGTATAGGTTAATATTTTTTTGATAGATACATTTTAGAATTTATTTTAGGTATTTATTAAAATATCAAAGCAGTGATAAACAAATATATATAAATTAAGTAAAAGGAATTTTAAACAGAGTTGAAATAATGTTTTTTTTAAATATTGAGAAATAATTATGAAATAAAATATGTAGTCTACCTCATAAAAGGATAAATTAAAAATGAGCAAAGTAGATTACCGCTTTGTTGTACTATAGGTAATACTCCCCGTCATTAAGTAAGTTGCAGGTCTGCAAAATTTGCAAATTTTCGTGATTTTGATCAAATATTTTGAATATCATTCAATGTTTGCATAAACATTTGGTGATAATTTCAAGTATCTACTGTTATTTGTTTTTGATTAACAAAAAAAATGAGAAAATCGATATTGTTAAAAACTAGTTAAAACTGGAGTAAAAATGCATGTTTGTCTCTACATTTTCTTTTGTTATTTCCAATAAATTATGATGAAAAAGACCAACTGAAAATTTTTTACTTGAAAAAGTAACTTGCTTGCTTAGTTTTAAATTTTTAACAAGCTTTGTAAAATGAATGAGGACAATAACTTTATTGATGCTTAATCCTAAGGGTATTTATTAACCTACAAAATAAGCGATCGTACCTCTAAGTAGATACTACGTTTTTAAACATACATTTATACTTGAAACATATTAATATATTTATATACCTTAGTTTAATATAAAATAATTACATTCAAATTAATAACTAAAAAAACAAACTAGGATATTATCACAAAGTCGTTTCCTTTTATTTCATTATTTTGTACTTAAATAATACATAATATATATTATGTTAGATGTTAGTTTTGTAACTGCGTATACTGCTTGTACCGGCTAAACAAATACATATTGTGCATAATATGTGCATATGTGTACCGTCCTCTTAATAGATACTTACGGTCTACCGACCAATGTATTTTGTTTATTATTGAACTTGTAATCTTCGTACAATACAATTCAATACCGTATTGTAAATATTCCGTTTAAATATGCAATCACACAATATTCTCTGCTATGGTGTCAGTGTGTCACAAGTCTGAAGTCAATTTTCAATTGAATATATAACTGTTGTCTGTTATAATGTTTGTACCCTGTCTACATAATACATGTCTCTCGCGCTACAAACTACAAAGCCATTGAGACATTCCAATTGTTGAACTCTATTTGCCATTTCAACCGAGTCGACATTTGTAAATTTGTTTATCGGTTGTCCAACTTATTTATTTTGCTATGGTATAAGAAGATGATTACATGATTATATAATGTGAATATCGTGTTATTACTGAATTTTGCTGTCCGTATGTATATTTTAAGTTACCTATAGCCTTCAGGTCACAGCAGGTATTGTTCTACAACAGAACAATTTTTATATTAAGCATCTATTTAAAAACATTTTAAGTTTATGAAATGTACTGTGTTTATTGTTGTACGGATATTATATAAATCAGCATTTTCCATAAGTTGATAAGAATGTATTTCGATGATAAATTAACGATTTTTATATCATTCAAAAAACATTCAAACATTTTATGCATGAGATGTGTATTCAGTTATTTTTTTACTTACTTAGTGTCTACATATTATAAAGCTTTTCATTTGGTAATCTTCTACCGACATAAATTATATCAAATACTACAACAGTATTATTTATAAATTGTTAACTTGCTATTACGCGTTACCTGTGTAGGTTTTTTGATTTTTTATAATAAATACAAGTACCTAGTATAATATATTGTTCTTTATTGAAGGTCGACAGGCCATCGGAAAATTGACACTTCTCATGTCTGTGATTTTTATCTAAGATTTCATCAACATACTTCTTATTTTAAAATGTAATTTTATTGAAATTGTTTCACATCTATATTTATAAATACTATATAAGTAATAAAACGAAAACGACAAGTAAATATATCAAATATCTGTTTTAAAAGAACCAAAAAAAACTAGTTTTAGTTTTAATTTTCGTAAGACCACATTTCTTCTCCGTTTTTGAAAATTTGCTAAGAGAAATTACCAAAGACTGAAACCATTTAAAAATGACTTTTAATAGTAATACAGACTTTTAACATTATAAACAAAGAATTAAATTATACTAAATTATCAACTTTGCGTATTAAAATAACACAAAGTCAGTTTTCCCAGATTTTAATCAGTGTACAATATATTAATATATATATATTTTTTTCAATTATTACAAAATTAATCGATTTTAAAAGGTTAATTTTTGACAACTTGTTAAAAACTTTAATTATTTAATACGAAAAAATTAAGTTTTTCTTATTTGTTATTTTGGAAGTGTTTATGATTAAACAGGAGATGTTTAATCGAATAGACTTACTGTAAAAGTATATTTTTCTCTTTTTAATATTTCCACTTCATTTATAAGACCCTCAAATAATGGTAAAATATTATGAACATTCATTTTCTTAGAAATTTAAGTTTTTCTGCAAAGATTCAAATATTTTTAATACAAATTTTAATTTGCTAATAAAATAATGTTTGAAACATTTAATTTAATTTCGTTATTTACGTGTAAAACAAACAGGAAATTAATTAGATATTTAAAAACCTAAAATAATTTTATAACGAGTGCATTCCAAATAACTTTTTAAAAACAAAAATATTGTTTCATACGATCGTTAGCGTCTTGAAACTCATTGTTATAGACATATTAGCCATTACTCGCATATTGTGTATATAATTCCGCAAGGAGTTTTGTACGGTCTACGTACATTCATAATAACAAACCAGGTATGACTGAAATAATGAATATTTTTCATTGTCACTATTTTACTTTTGTTATGCAGTATAATACTCTACATATATATTATTATCATTATAAATAAGTGGTTAGTGCGCATTTAAAGTTGTTCTAATAGATACCGGAATAAAATATGTGTGACGGGTTTGCATCTTGCAATGTTAAAACAATTATTTATTATATATTATACGTAGTTACCTACATTATATAATATATGTATATATTAATATATAATATTTTGGTTTCGATATCTAAAAAAATGCGAGTTAAATACGAGTTCGTATATTATAGCTGCCCGGTGCAACAACATTCATTATGTTTGATTTAGACTTGAGCAAATGTATACATATTATATTATATACCATCATTGTCTGTTTGTAGCCCACGGATATCAGCACTGTTTTGATGGTTTAATGGTTATACACATAATATAATACATACATGCCTACATGCTGTCCAATTAAGTGTCCACATACGAATAATATGTAAATTATAAATCATTTATACCTCAGAAACACAATTTTTTAGTAGCGAAAAATGAACGCAGGTACTATTTGCCATTTGGTAAATAATTATATGATATATAAGTACCTAATATTATGAATTATAATATATCGGCAGTGTCGATATTATTTACAATAATTATAGATTGATAGGTTCACAGGATACCGTTATTGCCCCTATTAATGACGGGGGCGAAGTTCTAGAGCTCAAATTTCGTAAGGGCATAAATATATTTGTATTTAATAGTTAATGGCATAACCTAAAATTCAATATTCAATTTTTTTTGCCTTATAATTCAATTGTAAATAATAACAAATATAGATTGTCTTTATTCTTTAAACAAAATATAATGTAGATACGTAATTTATATTGAATATAATATGAAATAATTTTAAAATATTTATAATACATTTTCAAATTATAATTTTATAATTTAAGTATTGCAAAAATAAAGTCAGTGTGTATTATTGATGACTGATTTAAATTAAAATTAGTTTAATTATCAAAACTACATGACATCAAACTTTTTAGCAGGTGAACACCTATAAATTTGGTTACGGGCAACTGCCCTCCCGTTCGTATGCTATTAAAAACCACCACTGTCTATGGAAATGTTAGGGTGATAAAAAGTTCGGTGAACATACCGTTTAGTATGCTATCTGAAAAAATGAATAACTAGTCATAACTTATTATACTTTGATAGTTTAGGTATACTTACGTGTTTCCAATATTAGAACCTTAGAACAATTTATAAATAAATATATAGGTAGTATCGTAATTTTTGATTACATTGTCAATTGGTTGCGAACTTGCAGCTGCTGTTACGCCGCCGGTAAGTTAAGTTACATAATAAAATGAATAAAACTGCAATAATATTCAAAAAGAGTGTGAATTCAATGTTTCAGTATGTGTTGGCGGGCTCAAGCAATGAACATTTGTCATCGTGTGATTATTCATATGTAATTTTTTTTTTGATATTAGTGAACTTTTAAGAATTTTAATACGTAAAAGGTTAATATATAGGTATATTAATCACGACGTTTTATTGTAAAATGTAACGCGTTCATATTATTTGATAAGAATTATGATAGCATCCAACGTCGTAATGAGCGATGTAACAGATCTTAAATTAAATATTTTCATCGAAACAATAATTCGTTATTACTCAATACATTATCTACGAACTTCTTTAAAAATGCACAAAATACTTGTTTAATTATTATTAATCACACGTACACAGCACACGATCTAAACATTTAACAGATACATAGGTAGTTTAGTAGTTACTATACACCCCTAATTAAAATATAAATCACGAGAATACATTTCCATTATCGTTTGTATAAAATATAAATATTTACGGAACGTATAATAATAGGTATTATATATACAACAACACCGATTCAGCGGATATCGAGTGTTGTCGGAAAAAAGAATTGGACGGTCGATTCCTCACAACATTATAGTACCTACCAGTGTACACCGTGGTCGTGGTTTGTTGTCCATTATATACATTATTATGACATTACCTATACAGCGTGGTTTGCGGCGCTCATCCGGACCGGCGGATGCTGCGAATCTGTATACAAATAGACATTTTCCGCAATATTGTTAGCAGTTCGAAACGACAGCAGCGAAATATGCACATTAAACAAAACTACAAAGCAACAATACCTACAATATACTTTATGTTGTATACTTTAAGTAGGTATACGGATCAGCCCATCTCTCAGTACAACTGCAGTTGCTGAATAATATGACGACGACGACAAAGCGATTCTCTCCGTCCGCGGAAAACTGGAAATCCACCGACGGATTCCAATATTATAGTCTTCAATCGCACTTACTCGATCTAGAGTCGAGAAACCAAAAGCGGAAAGTAAAATGCCACATCGCGTTCACACGCACTCGAACACGAATTCTGTCCACAAATAACATTAAATAACATTATAATATCCGTTTCAGACACAACAACGGAGTAAACTTTGACAAAAAACTAACACGGGCGTACACTATATTCTCTAACTGCGCAAAATTAAATTGATTTACCACCTGCGCTTAAATAGACAATTAATCCACTCATAAATCTAAACTAACATTCCTTACAAAATTAAATATCTTAAAATCTTCTTTATTGTCTGGACATACGAAATACAAATTTGGAACTTCGCTGAAAAATCTTACATAAAAGCAATAACAAAATTTCAAAAATATAAAACAAAATCTTCCGACTAATCACAAAATGTTCTATTTTATGTCACAAATCAAACCTTACACAGACTTCAAACGATCATAATTGCAGAAGCAGCTACAACATCATACCCCCGTTAATATAATATCCATAAGTCTTCAAATGGCCACCAAAAAGTTCTCGAAAAAATACTATTCAAACAATTCCTAGAAATCCAGGCAACACTCTCCTTCAAGAGGTTAAAAAGAAACTGGTTATTCACCACGCAATCCTTAATTATTTTAAATATTTTTTTGAATTTAAAATCATGGGCTTGTCATCAGAAGTTGGTTTTTTGAAATCAATTTTTTTTGTCAATGTTAAATCGTTCTAAAATTGCACTTACGCATATTATACCTTATTTATAAAAATGGTGTAAATCAATTAAATAATTTTTTTAAAAAAATAGACGTTTTTACAACGTAACGCAATAATATATGCTTATTAATAGTAATAATAATTAGTTATGTCGTTTATAGGAGTTCGTTGGATACCTACTTGGATATACCGTCACGTTACGATAGAGATTCAGGGTTGTCGCGTGAAAAGTTTCTAATTGGATGGGAAAACCCACGGCAGGGAGAAAGGATATGCGCGTGATTTGCAGTGGCTTGTAAAAGATTTCCTCATTGTTAGTTTGTGGCGGGGAAGAGGGGGGGGGGGTGGGGTTGGATAGGAGATAACTAAACCAACGATACCTGCAGCCGTGGTTTGGTTTGGAATCCGGTAGTACGCTGCATGGTTAGTGATGAAAACAAAATCGTAGTTGGTGATTTACACATAAAATATCTAATAAGTATATTAACCTAACGCGCTATACTTATCAACGATAACAATATCGACACAAAATTTGAGTGTGGTTGAGCATTTTTTTTTTTATTTTAGAAAATATGTACAATTTGTATCTTAGAGCACAAATTGTACCACGGGAAAGTTAAGAATTTAAGAATTTAATTCGAAATTGGCGCTAAATTTTAACCAAAATTTTAAATGGATAGGATAATATATTTTGTACTATTTAAATTATATTTCGTCTATTGCTTGTCGGCATTCATAGTACATAGATTGATTTTTCTTCTACGGGATTAAAATGTTTCTCCTGATTATATAATTATCATGACGCACTGAGAATGGTGATTTCTGACTAAATTGAATTATTACATTTTATTTCTTAAAATGAGATCCAGTTGATACTTTTGAAAGGCCTACAATTAATTAGGAAATTAGGAAAACAAAAAAAAATTAAAGAAAAATTAGATACATATTTCGCAAAACAAGTCTTGGTGAAACTCCGTAGAATAACCGTAAATACTTAAAATAATCACCAAACGTTTATATTCACATTTTATGTACACGATGTTGTGTTCAATCGTTTTAAGCTATTTACAGGCTTTTGAAATTATCAATTTTTTATTATAAAATTGTTTATAAAATAATTTGTTGCTGGATCAAAAAGCTTAAAAATGTAATACAGTAATCCTCATAAATTGTTCATTAAAAATATGAAAAATAAAGTATTATTTCATTTTTATAAACGTTTCATCCATAATTTAACTATTTCGTTTGAATCAAAATATCAATTCCTTGATTTTATATTGTAATTTAAAAACGAAAAACCTTAGATACTTGAAACTTTTACAAAATGTTTATTTTATAATTTTCCATACACTATACAATTTCAAATTATTTTGACACTTTTAAGCCTTTTATAGGTATTTTAAATAAAACATTTTTTTTTAGTTTTTATATTTTTATATGATTGAATAACGATTTATGAAAATGTTGCAACCAAACATAATACATATACCGTGTGTTCTCGAAAACAGGGTAAACTCTATAATTCAATTAATCATATTATATTGCTCAGTACTCTATACATATTTTTGAATTCTGTTTGCGGGAAATTGATGCTCCAATAGTCCAGCCGCATGTTCCACAAACAGAGATCAAAAATATGGTTAGGCTATTATTGAGTAATATGGGCAATTAAGTTATTATATAGTGTACCCTGTTTTCGAGGACACACACACACAGTGTACTATAGGTTCATTAGGTATATCTATATTGCATCTTTGCAATAACATTACTGCTCGTATAGGTATTATCTGATGCAATTTTGAGTTTTGATATTGCAGTGAAACCTCCTAAACAGCGTACACGACCGAATAACGCGCATAATTTCAGTGTCCTCAGAGTGTTTAGGAATTTAGAGGTTTCACTGTATTTCCCAATGCCCTATTTGGTTCCACTGCTCTTTACATAATAATATGTAATAAGGTCTGATGGGAGGTAGTATTAAGTATGGAGTGGTATTAAATTGAAATATACCTATAATGCGCGATGTGCTTATCAAAAATGCTATCGTCCCACGAAATAGTTGAAATAATATAAAATATGTATAACAATTATAATGTGCGTACAATATCGTTTTTTAATAGTATATAATACCGGCAGGGTGTGCGGATGTCACCGCGGTGGCAGTCATCGCCGTCGCCGAAACCGGAACGAAAATGCGATTATATTTCGCTCGGCCGCCCCCCCCCTCCCACCCCACCCCAACCACACCGGCGAGTGCCGCCGCGACGCGTCCCGCCAAAAGCCGACGCTTACCGAACCTTTGCCGCTGGTCGTGTACCTACTACCTACTACCTACCTATAATACATTTACCGACGAGCGTACGTCGACGACGCTCGACGCACGCCGCCGCTGCCGCCGCCGTCGTGGCGTATTATTATTATCATTACTATTACCGCACCACGGCGCCGGACCCCGCGAGCGCTGTTCACTTGTGCGTATTGTTTTCGCGCCTCTGACCATCGGAAGTTCCGGTGTGCACAGTTTGCTGAGCAACCCGACCAAGAAACGATATATTATAATAATAACAATAACAATAATATCATACGCTGGTGAAAAATATAATATATTACGTATTGTTATTACACGACCGTATAACGAAGACGACGATGACGACGACAATAATGCGCTCGGCAATAATATTGTTTTGCGAGGGCGACGGTTTTAAATCGCACGACATTGATGTGGATGATTTTAAATGCAATTCGTAGTATAGGAGGAGGTGCTTGCGTCTTATACCCGAAGAGAAAAAAATAAAGTCCGTTCGTCTCGACCACATAGCGGCATACGCACGTTAAACGATATAATAATATCACTATTATATTATATTATCGTCGTCACCACCGTTAAGAATTATTTACGTCAGCTGATTTCAAGAAAACGAAACGTACCCGATCAAATCATTAGTAATGTAATATTATATATATATATATAATATTGTCACGCGTTCGTTATAAATCCATCGTCACCGGAGGCGGCATGATACGTTCAAATGCACTTTTCATTTTTTATCTACTCATCATGTTACAAGGTAAGACACGACGACTGCATATTATTATAATTCATATTTTGTTCTAAATTATTATTATAATATTATCACTATTTTTAACTTTTATATAATTGATACAGCGGTACCATCATTAGGTAATATCTTATGGTATATATTTTTATGACATGTAGTTTTTGGTAAATTTTTTATGGAGGCTTATAGATTTACTTTATGGCTCATATATAATCATAATTACAATTTACAATGCATCGCATTTTCTATTTTTTTTTTTTTTTAGAAAGACTGAAAATTATTTGAGATTTTTTTTATTATACTCGTTGAAAGTTTCAAATAATTTGTTAACGTTTGGACGGACAAACTATTATTTTAATAAAATCTGTTGCTTAAACCTTATTCATAAACTAACATTTGTTTTGCCTCGTCAGAGATTAAATTATTGTGTAAAATTGTGTACATCTAATATTATATATATTAAATTGTTCGGTATTTCATTATAAAAAAAAATATACATTTAATAGTTTTAATTATTAGGTACGAACAACACTACACAATTTAATAATAATAATAGGTACTAATTGCAAATTAAGAATAATAACTATAGCAGCTAATGCATATAACGCTAATGAAATTTTTTTTTAAGTATAATATATGGTGTTCATAATATTTATTAATTATTAATGTGTGTTTAAAGAGCAGTTTAAATTATTAAATATTGCATAGATTTAAATCGTCATAATATTGACTATTTTAAATAAAAGGTTGATAAATGATAATGGTATTAAATTTCGATTAACGAACTGTTTTCTCTAATATATTTGATAATCCCGGGATAATGTCTTTGGTGTTTAAGTTAAATCTACATTTCAATGTTATGAAGTATTTTAGCGAGAATTTCTGTAGCAGGGTATTATACTTCAGTTATGATGTATTTGATAATATACATAACATGTAATAATTAATGTTCCACTGTTATGAACACATTAGTGTTCGTAATAATTTGGCTTGAATGTTATCTAGTTTTATCCTAAAATTACTTATTATCCGTACAAAATTAATTATTGATTTCGTTAACATAATCATATATTTTATTTATAATAGTTTTTTTTATTTTTCAAATATTTTGAGTATTAAAATTATAATAAATAGTAAATACTCACGTATGTATAAACGCCATTGTAATATATTTTTCATTAGTTGTCAAAACTCATAAATTAAACATTTACATATAATTGAACTTTCACATCAAATGGAAAAACCCGGGGATGTCGATTTGCTGTATTGTAGATTTTGAGTGTACCTCGTAATTGAGTAAGAGGTCATTGGGGGTAATGGATGTGTAAATGTGTTAAATTTGAATTCAATGAAACATCATTACGAAAAACGATTCTAAGGAGATGGTGGATCTGCCGGAGCTGCCTCAATTTTTAATAGGATATTTTGAAATTTATTTATAAATAACTATTATGGTAGGTTGAACTAATTTTTGCAAAAAAAAATATTGCATTTATTACATTATAATAAATATAAAAAAATATCACATTTTTTTGTAAAAGCTTATAAGTCAATAATAACGTATATAAGAACGATGTAAATATTTAGGTTTGTGGTATAAATATAGTTTAAAGTTTGACCATAATATATATATTAAAAATATGTTATTGTTGTGTATGGAAAATACAATTTTAACAACAACTAATTAAGGAATTTTTAAAGTTAAGTTCTAAGATTATTATTTTTTGAAAAATAAGAAACATCGTTTTATGATAAATCATTATTTACGTTACGATACCCAATGTCGTTACAATTTGAACTCACATACAAAATGTGCCTAAACTTTTTTTAAATTCCATTAAAATAACTCATAAAAATGTTGTTACATTTTGAAATTTTAAAGATGTTAAAAATCAAAATTTTCATGAATTTTTTAGTACAAAATTATTTACAAAATATTCGTGATTTTTAAGAATTTTGTCAACATTTTAATTTAAAATGCTTATAATAAAAAAAACTGTGACTCTATTTTTGATATTTTTGAATTCCAATAACAGTTGTTATTTGTTTTTAAATTACAAAAGAATAACAACATTTTAATTTTATTTTATAGACCAAAACTGAATAATAAAAAACTAACTTAAATAAATGGATATATATTATCTATATATTATTATATTATGCACATTGTGGTTTTGTCCACAGAGCATTTTCATTAGAGTACAATTATTATTTATGAAAATACTTAAATTATTAAACTATTATTGAATTATGTTATAACAACAATGATACTATACTGGATGACAATACGTATGTACCATTGTACCTACACGACATATTTCCAAGTACCTACAAGTCGTATGCGTTTTAGTCTTTTACTACTCAACTAAGTACCGATTTATATTAGTTGTTACTTAAAGCTATATAATAATAATAATAAAAAAAAAAAAGTACCGATTTAAAATATATTATACTTAAATTAATGATGTTGACAAAATTCTAACAACAGATATAGGGTGATGCATCTAATTTTAAATTTTAAAAGCAAAATCCTTGTTGGTGTAGTAGTTTTGAGGACAGATATTTGTTGTTAGAGCTCTTATACTTATATCAAAATGTGCAGCGATGTTATTAAACTATTAATCTCTATTAAAACAGATAGAAGATAATATATTGTGCCTGTATTTTTTAAATGTACATTGAAAATATTAATTCTAAACGTGATAAATGTTTAAAACTTAAAAACAGTTAAATAACTGGTAATTGTTGTTACATGCACTTGGCGTTTATCACAGCGCTTATATCAATCAGAATAATAGTTATTTAGTTGCTATACTGCTGCGATGCGATGCACAGTGTTATGTAGTTGTATCCTATTATAAAAACTTAATACTTAAGACCCAAGACCTAATATGAGCTTCGTACAGACATTTTTACCTTACAACTTTAATTCCTGGTTAAATTATATAATATTTGAACGCGTTCACATTTTCTTGATTTGAAGACTAATTTGTTTTGCAGCTTGGAATTCATTGCTCTATTATAATATATATTTTTTTAAAATTAAAATTTTAACATATAAATATTAAGTACTTACCTATTTAAAAAACAAAATTAAATAAAAATGTACGTTTTTTCTTTTTGTATTCCCGATAAAGACTCCGTTCCCATAACCATCTGGTAATTTCTGTTTGCCTATAATTTATATTTATAAGGATATTTTATTTTATATTTATGTTGCTATTAGTAATTAATTGTTATATAAGTAATACCAGTACGGTAGGTTGAACTAAATTAAAATTTCTAACGCTCATGAAAAATTAATGTGGCTTAAAGGTAACTTTTTTTTTTTAAATCCCAGCCAAAAAACTTAAGGGGGATCTTGTATTACATCATCAATTCTTTCTGCGTAGGGCGCATTCAAATTAAACATTTTATGAATCTATAATTACAGTATAATAATTAGCAAATTTTCTTGATTTTACGAATTTCATCAAAATTTGAACTTCAAAAGATTATTTTTCTCAACAATTTTAAATGTTTGTAAATAGCTTGAAAATAGTCGAGATATAAAAAAATAAAGTATATATCTATAACAGGAGTGTCCAATTTTTTTAAAAAAAAGATCTACTGAAAATATATTTTGTCTTTGAGGAATCATAAAAATACATACAAGTATAAATTGTTAACTCCCAATCCGGCCACTGGAATTTATTAGAGTAATTACTTAATGTGTAATCGTACACTTTAACAAAGAGGATCGACTTTTAAATCATCCACGATCAATCATTTGGCCACCCTTGGCTTAGAAAATGCTATTATATTTGTATATTTATTTTAGAACACTTTTTAAAGTACCTGAAAAAATATCTTTAGTTTTTTGCCCAAATTTAAAATACCTATATCAACATATTTTAAAGATAACAATATAATAGGTTCCTATAATTGTTGATGGCTGTAGCATGTAGCTTATAATAATTATTATGCATCATATTATATTATATTATATTATATTACATAGTTTACTTATGATAAAGCTAAAAAAATGTATTGCCTATGGAATTGAGTACTAATGTAACTTAAGCAATAATCAAGTTTATTCACCACGTTTTCATAATAATAAAGTGGTTATAATATTGTTTTGAATTCTAAATTGTTGAATAATATTTATTTAGGATTTTCACTTAAAAGAAAAATTCAAATTAATGGTAAATTATATTTAATGTAATGTAAATACTGGTCAAATAAATGTTCATCGTTATTGTAATCTATTTTATTACTATAAGAATAACAAAATATTATTATTGACTATTGTAATGTATAAATCATATATAGTAAGAACATAATATACTACGTAGATATACGATTCGCATATTATTATCTAATTTAAAAATTACGTAGACCATTTTACAAGTATAATAAAAAGCCTACCTTTTTGTTAAAACATATAACTGCATTTAGGATTTCACGAATTATTCATAAGTGTTGTGGGCGTGCAGTTGATAGAATTTGCACAGCTTTCATTACTTAGACCGATGAAACTCGTACATGAAAAATATACTTCTTACTTCTTCATTAAAACAAGGAATGTATGTCAAATTTAGTTATTATTTTGATTAATTAATTTGAGTTGTCTGTTTTCAACAATATTATAATTACTTTTGCGAGTAAAATTATGGTTAAACTTCAATTGAAAATTTAGTAAAGTAATTTACAAAACCGAGAACAATAGGTACAGCCACAGTCGTCTTAAAAATGCATGTAGCTGTCCCTTATAAATTATGTATACATGATTTATTAGTTTACAAATAATAAAAATAATAATATTATTACTTCAATACATTGAACGTACTCGAAACAAAATCCAATAAAACTGGATTGGTTATAAAACCAAAATGTTATAATATTTGGTAAATATTTTAAAATAAAATAAATTATAAACGTTCCGAATGCAATTACAAATACGCGTCATAATAAATATGAATAAAAAGTATTATTACCAAACAATTATTTTCAATTGTAAATATAAAATTAAAAAAAAAAAAAAATTGAATATTATTTAAAATATAGTGCTAATTTCTACAATAATAACAAAAAACAAATTAATATTACTTTTAGTGGTTGCTAGAATTAGTCAATTTCAAAACAATTTAATAAACATTGATTTTAATCTCGATTCCTTCAAAATTAAATCTTAGGGTAGAAAAGTATTCGGTTTAAAAATAATTCTTGTACGATGTCGTTCTCGTAATGACTAGGTAATGATTAATGACTTTCCGAGCTCTCTGTTGATACACGATTTACTGTTACAAGACGTATACAAACATACACGGCTGTGAATGAACTAACGGGCTGGTCTTAATGAAATCGCGTACTCAAAGGTGTATGTGTATGTAGTGCTTATAACATGGAATATTTGAAAAATGGAGAGTGAATGTAAGTGCCAATTTACCTGCAGTTACTACCACGAGCATTTAAGAAAAAACAATAATTATTGTTTCAAATATTATTTTTATATTTTGTATAAAATGTATTGGAAAAAAAATGAGAAGGTAGGTAACCGTTCTGCATTACAGTCGAGTGTACCACTCCATCGACACAGTAATGGATGTGTGTTGATAATCATTGCATGCGAAAAACGATTCTGAGCGGAGACTTCCGTCTGTTAGCCTATTAACGTATGAATATAATAGTAATTGCTATTAATTATCCATTATAGTAATTTGTTTTACTATTTTTATACCTAGTCATATTATGGTATAGTTTATATTATAAAGTGACAATAATATAAAACTTATCTAAATGTTTTGAAAATGTCATAGTGTACAAAAAACATAATAATACATGTACGAAAAAGTTTCAAATACTCACGAAACATATTTTTCAGTTATAGGTACAACAAAATAACTATAATCGTTAATCTTCGTTAACTTAAATATTGAATTTCGTTCAAATTTGAACTTTCAATAACTAAAAAAAAATGTACCTTATAGGTATATGTTTGGATCATTTGGTCCTAGTATGAACTACATACGAGGAGCTTCGTAATAAATTGCCATGTCTAAGCTATAAAAATTGCACATTTGATAAAATTTGAACTACAAAAAAATTTGCAAATTGTGGTTGTATTGCTATTTGCTAATGTTGTCAATATTTGAACTTTAAATGATATTAAAACAACATTTCGCCTATGGATCTTTAACATTTTTAAATGGCTACAGTAAAAACTTATAAAAAATTTTGGATTACATTTTTAAGATTTTTGACAAGATGCAACATTTTTTATCAACCATAATTATTTAACAAAAACAAATTCTTATGCTTATAACAATTAATAGCTCAAAAAGAGTCAAAATATTTTGAAATTGTTTTCATGTAAAAAAATGATAAAATAATCATTAATTGGTTAAAATTTTAAGTAGATATCTACTATTATTCGTTTTTGAGTAACAACAAAATGCCAAAAACGATTAAGGAGAAATAATTAATTTCAGTTTAATATTTAATGTCGTATAAATTTGAACTTCAAACACTTATAAAAATATATGTGACTTTCCACTAAACTTTTTTTTATAGAAAGAACAACTTATGAGAATTTTTGAATTAATTTTTCAAACTTTATATCCAAGCGAACATTTTAAAAAAGCTTCAAAATATTTTGAAAATGTTATCATGTATAGAAAATGGCAATATAAACATTCGTGGAAAATGTATTATTTACGGTTATTCGCTTTTGAGTTATACTAAATAACCAAAATAATTAATGTTGTCAAAAACTAGTTTTACGTAAAAATTCTCGTTTTCCTTAAATTTTTTTGTTTTTCCCGATTGTTAAAAAAATTCTGGAAATTTTCAATTTTGATCTTCCAAAACTCTAACCAAAAGTACCAACAAGTTCCAATTTTCAATCAGAAACCACCCCCAAAGTTGAAAATTGAATTACTTTTCCTACTATAAATCGTGTTCACACACTCACAAAAAAAAAATACACATTGTTAAAAAATCAATACATCCATCGTTCCGTTCAAAATCTAATATAGATTTAACAATTTCTGAAATATGATTTGTATTTTTAAAGAAATATCATCAAGTATTAACTGTAGGTATACATCGGAACACATACTGTCCCGTGTTATTGATACAATCGAGAATCTTAATTTTTTTATTTATTTAGTAGGTAATATAGGTTTACTATTTACAAAAAAAAAGAAAAAAAGATACAAGTGAATAATGATGAACTGATGACGTTATTATAATATACATTTTTTAAATACAAAATGCTATTTAATAGAATATAAAAAGCTCATATAGGATGTAGCCAAGGGTGTGGGAACTTGTTTCGATTCACAAACATTATCGTTAGATAGTGGTATACTTTGTAAAATATTTCTAAATTTGAATGAATCGAATTACAATAATTGTACTTACTATTTCGTATTAACATATTATATTTTTAATACCGTTGTAAATCCAATTATTGTGTGGATTGAGTGTTTAATTTAACACTTTTCATTTGTCGTAACATAAATATAATTGGCACAGGGTCCTTTAAACAATGATAATACTCCTTGTTACTGAATTATACATAAATGAAAACTCAAACTGTAATAAAAGTAAGTCTAAGTCCTGAAAAAGTGACAAAACTCATAATTGTCTGTGCTTAAACTAAATAAAATCTAAAGCAAAAACAGATTTATCTAATCATAGATATAACTAACTTTAACTTGTAAAATTACTTTTAATTTTAATAAAAACATTTCATTTGTTTGAGCCATTAAATGCATATTAAAATGCATGTAAAACGAAACGGTTCATGAAACGAGGTATAATATTATGCTAATGAATGTAAGCTTAAAAAAAACATTTTTGCTAACCTTCTGAAATAAAAGTTGTTGAAATATTATAACTTCTAAACAATATAATATCAAAGTTGGTCAAATCAGTTGTGTTATTTGTATGACTATAACTTAGTTAATAGACTTATAGAATTTTCTAATTATCTCTGTCCTAATTAATAATGATAAATAATTGATTTAGTTTGATTGCTCTGCTCTAACCCAGGATAAGACTAGACTGAAATCCAACTTTGGAAAGCTAGGGGTTATCTGGAGTTTGGAAGGGGACCTCCTCCTCCAAATCTGTTTCATATATCCACTTTTTTTCAAAAATCTCGTTACCAAATTTAGTTCATAAAAAAAATGCATAACTTATAATATTAAGAACAATAATTTTTATTGTTTATTGTTTTAATTATAATATGTATTTTTGTACCTATATATAATTGCGAAATTGATACAAAATTAATAATTGTGAATAAATGTAGAGCTTGATTGTTTAAGACAGCAATTCTTGATATGTAAAAAAAAATATTCACCGATGATAATATTTGCAGATTTAAGATCAGTATTTTCAGAAACTATAACGACATTAATAAATTTAAATCATCTTGACTACGATAATATGTTTTTTTTTTATAGACAAATAAACTAACTAAATTAAAATAAATACTCAGACTTAGATGGATCCTGCAATGTCGTGAGCCCCGAAGTACAACTATTTTCCTGACCTCTTAAAAGCTGACTTTCGTAATACTAGAACCTCGAATTATGACGTAGTTTTCTATGCGTGCATAGTTAAGTTTATTGTTATAATTGAATATTTGCCATTGTGACGTAACACTTTATCTGAATGTAATGAACAGTAGTTTTGCATTACAATATATTTACATGTATTATATTATTATTATCCACTATCAATTTGCATTTGGTATAGGTAGTGTGAATGACAAATATCTTCATAACAATACAATAATAATTTGAAATCATTTCCGTGAACGGTTTCTAATCACATTCTGAACGTTAATTATATAGATAGAGACCGTAAATTGTATGGGGTATTGGCATTCATTTCGTTCGTCTGTAAATTATTATTAAGCTACAAAATCCCGTCATCAATACCGCCGTGGTGGATTTAGGACTCAGTTTAACATAAATCATTTCATGTGTTTCCTTTGGCTACCATGTGACCTATTACTCATTGTTTCCGGGGACCAGTGAGCTATTGAATATCGATTCGATTTCCGCATCATTCATAGCTAAATATACTAGATATAGTATTATTTTTATTGGAAATACAACTCGCTTGCGATGTAAAATTTAATTTCGGTAAATGAAAAACGATAAAAGCCTTGTAATATAATATGCCGTATCATTAAGAAAATGTATTTTTAAAAAAAAATTATAAATATATATTTTTATAATGTCCCATATCGGTTTACGTTTTTATACGTCTTACTGTAGGTATATGCAAATAAAATAATTATAAAAGCGATATAGCAAGACATCTAATAAGGATAAATTAATTTGTAATTTTTAGTTGCTGTATACATTTAAGTGGAAATTAATGATAAATATAATATTTAATAATAATAATTTCAAGATGTTCCATTTAAAATGGAAATGTGGATCTAATGCATAAATGCAATTATGCGTGTATACTTTATATTTTATATATTAAGAAAGTAACTATAAGAGTAATTACTCAACAAATGTGTCTATCTAATTCAAAAACAAAACTATAAAACTTGATAAACTAATGATAGTTCTGAATTTAACTGACGTAAAGCATAGTAATATTTGTATGAATTATAATAAGACTCTAGGTCTCTAGACGTTATTAGCATTGAACAAAATTAAAAAATCAGATCTAGAATAATATTTTACACGCATATTTTTAATATAATTTTCGTGTTTTACGAATATTTATAATGATCAAAATATAGAAAATAAAAGTACTTATATATTATTGAGTTATAATATTAATAAATTTAACTGGAAAATATATTCTTTACAATCTATTAGTAGATTAATTGTTGTATTTATATAAAATAATACCATTGAATACGTTTGTATTTAAAACCTTTTACTATACCTAGGGACTTTTATTAGTATACTTCTAATTTTTTTAATTAATTATTTTTAAAATTAATATATTTTTTTTTATTACTAGAAAAATAGGAACATTTACAATCTATATTCAAAATGATACAAAAGACAAATTTGATAAACTTATATTGTACTAGGCGTGATGACATGATAGAAAGTTTCATCCATTGACACATCAATGATAATTCTTTATTTTTGTTTATTTAGTATATTTTTATTTTTGTTAACTAAGTATATAAATCTTGAGACCAGTTTCGTTTAAGACGACGATAGATTAGATTTATTAATATTTAAATAAATTTGATAGTTATAACGATTTCATCAAATATTATGTTAATCGGTACAGTTGAACAATTTTCGATTTTACGAGTACTTTTATTGTATCTTTAAAAATAAAGAATTTCAGTCCAGTATTTTATTTTAATAATAAAGTTAAACGAAAAAAACGTTGGTGAGTGAGTACCACGCTGCTGTACAGTAGGTGTTGAGCGAGTCACTGTAATGAATGTGTTAAATTTGAATTCAAAGATATAAAACCAATCTTAAACAATTCAGAGCGAAGATACACAGCCTTAATTACTAGTATATCTTATGATATTATTGATACTAAACTACTAAAGTAATACTTTTTACTATTAATAATACAGTAGGCTGAATTAATTTTTTCCGAAAACATTGCATTTGAAAATTCCATTGTGTGTATGAAACATTATAATACATTTTTAAAAAGTCAAGTACCAACGAATAATATTATTAAATTACAACGATATAACTAACATCGTTATTCTTCGTTTGAATATCTAATTTCATCCAAATCTATACTTAAAATTTCTATAAAAACAACCATGTTAATATATTTTTAGACTTTTTGGTTACACTATTAACTATAACTACTTACGAAAAACCTTGTTTTAAATTTTTAAATCTTAGGTTTAAAAATTTTTTTATGAATTTCTTAATAATAAAAAAAATATATTTGCGATTTTTACGTTATTTATAAAATGAAAATGAAAATTATAATTCGTTATTAAATATATAAAATTATAATTCGTTTTTTAATATATAAAACTATTATGGATTTGAGCTCAACTTTTTTTTTAGTTTTTACACTAACAACAAATTACAAGAACCCTTATACTAAATTTTCCAATTTTTTTGTGTTATACACCAAAAAATAAAACCGATTTTGTCAAAAATTTACTTTGAGTAAAAATTCCCTTTTTCTTAATTTCTTTTTTTTCTAGCGCTTTTGAAAACTTTTAGGAATTTTTTACATTTGACACGAAAAGTACAGACTAGATTCACTTTCCTACCAGAAAAGATGCTGATGAAATAAATCGAAGTATTTTTACTGTCCCAAAAGGTGATAAGAGATACCAGAAAAAAGAAACACACAATATTGTAAAATCAATACATTTTTTGCTCCGCTTAAAATCTAAAATACTAAGAAATATGATAAATCTTAATTCGTAATCAATTAATTTTTTTTTGGTTTACAATTGTAATTATATATTAATTCAATATTTTGATAACGTTTAAAACAAACTTTATATAGATACATAATATATATGATATTAATATATTAAAGCATTTAGGTCAAAATTGTATGTATCATGAATCAGCATATTTTATAATATTGTTTAGTATCTTTTTAAATATTTTTTTTTAATACACTCGATTTTAATATATGCGTCGTATTAATATTAATGGTTCATCGAATCAAAACTTTTCTGTATGTTAATTTTATTCGTGTGTTTATACCGTCGGATTATTCTTTATGATGTAAAATTGGCTAGAGAGTAGCTTAAAATTTAAATACCATACCGGATACAGAATATGTGATACATCTATCCAAATACTGAAATTCGCAATATTTATGTACTCGGGTATTTATTAGGTATTGAAATAATATTAAAACGCTAGTTTCCCCTTATTAATTATTATAGCTGTGAGTATAAAAAAGAAGAATTAAAATAGTGAAAAAGCATTTTTTTATTTTTATTTAATATGTCCACGAATTTATTTATTTATTTCTAATTATATTTTATTGAATTTACTTGCATATTTCATAGTCATTAGTGTTCTATTTATTATCTCGTTTTTATTCTCTTATAAAACGTTTCGGTATTAATTGGTATTTAATATTATTAAGTTCGATTGGGTCGCGTGTTCCATACACATACACATATACACATAGGTGTAAACTTGTTAAGTATTTAAGTATTTAAATACCTATTATGTATTTTAATTATTAGTATTTAAATATTTATTTTCATATTCTGTATTCATCAAGCTATTCTACAAAACCTAAAAGGAGAATGAGGCTGATTATTATTTATTTTAAGCACTCTGCAGGGTAAAAGTGCTAATAGCTTACAGTTTAAATTATACAAATTAACTAAATTACATAATTTCGAATATAGATTATACAATAAAGTTATAATACAGATATGCAATATATTAAGATACCTAATATATTATTTTATTACTAATACTCAATTTATTGTAATGACCATATTACTGTAAAGGATCATTACAAAAATCGAAGTTTTTAACTTAGTTGCAGGAATTCAACACATGATTTATGGGACTATTTGATGTATTTTGATATATAATTTCGAGTGTTTAAGGTCTAATGTATAGTAACAGAGACCTTTAGAATTTTTTTCTTAGTCTTTATTAATTCGTATCAAATAAGTAACAAATAGCAAGTTTTAATTTGTATTGATAAAATAAAAAAATTTATTTTTATAAATTGTAATTTACCTAAATTCCGACCAGCAAATAAAGAAGCAGACACGGGTCAACAAATTAAAAAAAAAATTAAGTATTTGAAAATATTTTATATGCTATTTGAGTGTAATATTTGTACTTATAGATATGCCTATTGGAAAATATACTTCAATAATGAATTAAATACTTTTTCATTCAAATATTTAAATATCTATCCACCTAGGTTGGCATATGCAAATGTTAACAAGTATTTATGTAAACTATGTATATTGGTACCTTTATCACGTGACTGTACAGTAACTATACATGACACATGACATTATTATAGTGCGATACGCTGCAATGCGCGATCGTGTTTGTTGTTCAATAACTATCACATTGTAAACACCTTTTATTATAAATGATACACGAAAGTTATTACGTCTTATTTTCGTACGCTGTTACAACATTCGTGCGTATAGGTTAGATTGGTTATAACCTTCGATATTGTGTGTTAGGTCGTCCCTTATTTATCGTATAGTCAATTTTTTTTTTTTAATTGTTGTTAGTCAATAATTATAAATAAAAAAAAGTGTGTAAGAACATAATTTATAGAAAATTGTATTTTATTTAAAACATATCACGTAACATATTATTATATTCCAATTTTCTCATCAGTCAACGAGATATTTATAAAAATGCGATATTTCGCAACAAATTACAAAATATAAACTAATGTACTCAAATTTCAAATCAAAGTCGGTTAACCTTAATAGATTTATCTAAAACTTTTTGTGGCTCATTTATACATGCATATTATTATACATACGTCATTTAGGGGGGGGGGGTGAGACTGAAGAAATTTTGCGATTTATAAATAATAATAAGGGACACCCTAGCCGGGATAGGTGTACTAAATATACTCAATGATACCAGTTATACTCATAACGCGTGTATAAATAAAAACGCTACACGAAATCGATAAGCCTCGCTTGTTACTCGACTATTGTGTTCATTTGCTACGTCTTAATATTTTTTACCGACTTTGACGGAGACCGCGCCGGAGTGCCAATCACAACTGAACTCGCGATCATTTCCCACTGTGTTTTACGATATCATATGATATGATACACTTACGACCGACCTATTATGGCGGCGTGTGCGATACTGTTACCGATTTACGACTTGTGAACGTATGCAGGAAGCATTATTGTGTGCAGCATCTTTGTGTACAATCACTTCGCATACAATCCTGTTCATATAATGTCATATTTAGCGCTGTTCACATTTGCATTGCAAACGTTTCATCACATATTTCCCCCAAACCAATTTAGTCCACCACGTCGCGGTGGCTGGTAGAACGGTGGAAAGGAAAGGGTGGTTGCGATTTATTACCACTCGTATATTATAATCGTGATTTGTTGGGATCGTTTAGACATCGTGCATTAACTCTCGCGGCCATTATATAATAATATGATGTGTATATTATTATCGAGTTTCATTTGTTTGGAAATATTTAAAAACTATATAATATATCAATTCTTAAAATAAATAATCAAAACCTTTGGGTTGTGAGCACTGCGCGACGGCCATGCGAGATTGACATTGAGAAAAATCGTACATAATATAATATATATTATAATTATTTATAGGGGCAAGTGAAGGGGCAAAGACGCTATAAGGTTTGCATAACATAGATAATTTGTTTATTTTTTGTGATATTTCTCTATAAATACAAATAATACACGGTTGTTAATATATGTAAATAAATATTATCATGAGTCAATTCATCAATTGCAATAACATTATTTTTGAGTTCCTGAAAAATAAAACAGTAAAAAGTGTCAATTTTGCTCCATTTTGACGCATACGACGTTGCAACAGCAAACCAACTTGCCTACCTTTTTGTTTTAGTTTTCTTAGATTAAATTTAAAATAAAAATTGTTACAATTAATAACTATTTCGTTTCAGTTATCTAGATATTTGATTTCAATAATATTTTAAGCGCCAGAATAGCGGTTCATATTATACGTATACACTGTGAAGTCTGTTTTCGTGTCTTGCTTTCTGTATAATACCTACTCCTTTGTTATTACGGTTATTCCACAAAGTCATTGTTTTGTCACCGGCATCAAACGAACTAGAAACAATTTACATTTTCTTACAACCACCAAAGTATCAAAGATTCAGAAAAATTCCTGATATTATGCTCGAATTATTAACATATTTATTCATATTTTCAGAATAATAATTTAAGTAGATGAAAGGAATTATTATAAGTGTATACCGTTTGGAGTGTAAAACGGTACGGACTACGGATAGAAATACAAGGCACAGAACCCGCTAGGTGTCGGACTCTTTCACGTTTACACTGTTGCGTCATTATTAGTATACGTATTAAGTTTGTTTGAATTCAATGATAACACTCGAAAAAACAATTTTGATGTGTAATTATCTATGGAGTTTGTAGAACGTTTTTAGAATTTTATTTATCATTTATGGATGCAATTTTTAAAAATTAATTCAATTATGTAAAAAAAAATATGTTGTGTTGTAATACCTAGTAATACCTAACACTACTGACATTTGTATAAATATACATTTTAATATTTCATTTATTTATTATACTGCCTTTTTATAAATATTTCATATTATACTGTTATATTATATACTATAGTAAAACTATTTGGACGTAATTGTACTAAATTATTGTAATATTTTTTATTTCCTAAAATAAAACATTATATTTATAAACACTATACATGTAAAAAACAAAAAGTAAAAAATTAGAATCGGGCATTTTACAGCAGGACGTGATGTTTATTTTTCAAATTTTATTCATTGTCAACTATAATAACTTTTTAACTCCGTTTCATCAATCTACAATGATTCATAAAATCAATACATAATGTTGATGTAATCTAAACTTAAATTGATTATTAAAAAAATCGAACTCTTCCATTTTTAAACTAAGGTTTAAATTAGCTAAAATTAAATAAACATTTTTTTTACAATTATTTACGTTAAGTCGTATAATTTAGTTTCCAATAAGAAGTTGATAATATTTATGTTTGATTGAAGGTCCGGTTATAATGTTTCTCCTATCTGTTGTAGTATGCGATGATTGTTTCTTATGATGTCTGCATAGTTTTGGAATTTTGTTAGATCGTTTTGATATGCTTAACGGTATAATCCACTCCACACGATTCACACACCTATCATGGGTGTACCTATCTTTTTTGTTAAATCACTTATATTAAGAATCATACCAGTGTTGATATTATGAATGTGTTTATTTAAAAAATATATTATGTGAAATTGATGACAGACCATGATCTAAGAATATTTTTAAACTTCTTAATTTCTATAGGTACGTAATGAATGAGTTTAAAAATGCATATTTACTATAGTACATAAAATAAAAATTTGGTATAAAACCATTAATATGTTGTTTTAAAAATATATATCGCATAATGTCTATCATTATACATTAGAATTTATTTGTAGTATATTATAGTAGTACCTATCTCTGTTGTTTGTACATCTTATAGTGTTAACTACACTTCTGAGGATAATATTATAATAATTGTTACACTACGATTTATTAAGACTATTCCTGAATTTATTTATTTTGGGGATCAATTGAACCAAATGTTGATAAGATTATTTTATAATATTATAGCATTTAGTTATAAAGTGTTTAAATTTGTGATTACATAAATTTAATAACGTATTATGATTTATCGGCAGATCATAAACAATGGATGATGGGTATACGATGAGCAATATTATTGCATTATAATAATGGTTACTGCTATAGACTATACTTTAGACTTAACTTTAGTCTTTGAGTAATACCTATCATCAAAAATTCTGTTGAATATTATTCGTGGGTAAATAAATGTAGAGATTTCATAATATTTAAATAAACAATATAGCAGTATGTAGATGGTGGTTTTAACAAATTGAATATATTTTGAGCCCTTGCACAAACATAATTGTATTTTAAATGTAAATACGGTCAATTTAAAATATATACATATTATACAATTGGACAGTGGCGTAATTACGGGGGGGGGGATTTGGGTGTCGTATCCCCCTCCATGACCTTTTTTTTAAGACTGGTTAACTACATTTACCTATGTACTTCTTTATTTAATAATATATTTTTTTTTTATTGATATCAAATGCCTCGGCGAAATAATATTATTATGAATAGTCTATATTTTATTATTTTAGAAATATTACAAAAAAACACAAATCCTTTATGCTAGTTGTACATAAATACTTCGTATTTCGTTATAAACGCCGCCACGCAGGTGTATAGGTAATAGGTATCACTATTGAAATATGTTTTGTGTGTGTTTTGAGTTTGTTTATGCATTGTGTAGTGCTGTAGTTTTACAAAAATAAACCACCGAGCGGTAAAGTATTATTTTATCGTGGATTGACGACGCGCGACGATTATCAGATTATTAAGAGGACGCCACACCCGCATGTGTTGTCTCCGTCTTACAAACGTGTAACATACCAAATTTACGCTCAGCAGTTCACGTTTTATGCCGTTGGCTTAAAAATTAGAGTGAATCGACCTATAATAAAAGTTGATGGTAAGAACTTTATCTGTGTTTTGTTGGAAATCTTTTTACTATAATTCAGTTTTTAAGTGAGTTATGAGCATTTTTAATTTATATTTATTATACACACATAACTCACTTAAAAGCTGAATTTAGATTAAAGACTATCGTCCTATTGAAGTATTAAACTAAAAATAACTTAAAATCGATTTGTACACTTAATCGGAATTTTTGTAATGACTTTAGTAGTTTCGTCTTAATTCGGTAATCGGTATTCGGTTACAAGTTACAGTTACAATCAGTAATCGGCATTCGACTTTTATAGTTTTATAATTCATATTTCATACATATTTTGATATTGTGATACACTTATACTGATATTACATTCATCATTCGTGTGGAGTTTTGTTATTTAATTTTAATATTTACTATTCACTCTCAAAGTTATTTTAAAATTATAAAAAATGGAAGGGAAAAGAAAAAAAGATGAAAATACAAAAATTTTACTATTTCCTTATTTCAAAAAACAAAATCGTAATAATGTATAATACTTATTCAGTATATTTTGTAAATTTGAATATTCTGTAATTATTTATTCCATGTCCCATGTGTACATAAATATTGAAAGGTGGATCGCGGGCACGGTGGGGGGAGGGGCTGTAAAAGATATAGTATTTTTTCGGACTTTTGATAACTCGTGGAGACGTGGACTTTTGATAAGGCGTGACGATTTGGACGACTTGGAGGTAATGTCTTTTTGAAATTGAGTGTCTAGAGATCCGTCATGACGTAATATGTTTATCGATACCTAGACTGGCTGAATACGGTCCCCGTCGCATGTGAATCAAATACTTTTTATTTATTTATTTTTTTTTTTGGGGGGGGGTAAAATCTTAAGACATTTCATCCCTCCCCATAAACATGACCAAATTACGCCACTGCAATTGGATACTCAATAGTGTATTTTGTTAGTAAATCAACTGTGTAAATATAATAATATGCATAATGTGTAAATAGTTTATCAAACAATTATACCTCCCAAATAAATCACAACAAGTAAATTAACTTCAAACAAATCAATAAAAATGCTAAAATACTACACGACGGTGGGTACTATATTATGTAAAATAAGAACAACTGACAAGTATTGGCCTCAATCATTCAATCATGTCTAGATCACGTCTGTTGGGTCCGTTGTTTAGACAATTTTCGTATTATATATAATATATTATACAGTACGCTTTGTCCACTTAGAAACAGGATGACCTATTATTATAGTTATTCTGAGAATCATTGTGTGCAAATCAGATTTCAATCATATCCTGGCACGCGCCCGATTTTCCACTCCTATATAGTAAACTTGCCGTCGTCTAATATAATATAATATATATAAATGGATGTTTGTTTGTCTGTTAGCTAGAGACTCAAAAACTACTGGGCCGTTTTCAATAAATGTTATACCAATAGATTTTTTGTGATTTGTATGGTGTTGATAGCTTATTTTTTCAAACCCTATAAGTAGGTAGCGTAAAGGGGCTCGTAAATTAATTGAGTTGTCGGCTCGCTTTATTTATTTACAGGGTTGCCATTGGTTACATTTTATATTACTATAATAATTATTAGAAATATGGCATATAATTTTTAACAAATAAATGTATAAAAAAAAAAACAAATCTAGGACAAGTGGCTAGTAATATACATATTGATTTAGATTGTCTCCACTGTCGTTTATAGTGTAGTAATGTTATAGATTTGTTAATTGTTAAGCACCATTTTTTCTTGTGTGGCTAATTGTAAGAACTATATTAATAAATTTCTAGTATAAAATTCACAATATATTATTAGGTACCATTAGACATTAAAGTGAAATTGGTAAGTCTTTCAAGAAAAAAAAAAATTACAACTTGGCTACAACAAGAACAAAATATAGGAGTATAACAAATGTATAGGATTATTCCAAGACTTGTTGCATTTATTAGCAACCTACACCTAATACACGCCTAACCTACAGCTAGTATTATTTATCTTATAACCAGCTATATTATTTCTACAAACGTAAAAACCAATTTTAAAAGAAATTTGAGTCAAAGTCCATCCAGTAGTCTTTAAGTTAAATCCGGTCAAACACACATGCCTACCAAGAATTTGATTTATTAGTATAGATTATAGGAAACAATGTGCTTATTTATATCGTTATTTTAGTTATGTGAAATAAATATATTGTTAATATTTAATTGTTTGTATTCTAAATTGTAAATTTATGTGTAACACATGTATGGCGAGGCTATATCCTTTTGGAGTATAAATTTTAAAAAAAATGTAAAAAATAATATAATAGGTATATGTGCTGTTAGAGGAGTATAATATATGATAATAATAATAATAACAAATTTGATTTGTGCGGAGATTCGGAAGTTTAAGGCGCTCGATGAGCACCTATTCAAGTCTTTACTTTAGTTTGGTTCTTATTCTTAAGTTATCAACTTAACTAAAATGTATGACATTTTAAGTATCAAATGAGTAATGACCTATCAAGTAAATTGTAAATGTGCGTTGAACAAATATACTATATTCGTTCACGGACCACACACTCCACATACGAACTAAACTCATAATATAGAACAATTATTCATGTCCTATCCTAATACTTAACAACTTTATACCGAGTAAATAATAAGATAAAGTTGATATTTCATCTATTTAGCCAAGTATTTACTATTTCGAGAAGACTATTTGTCTATGTAAGTTTGTACATAACATTATGGATTCTAAATCATAGCATTCTAAATATATTTTACAATTTTATGGGTTCTGAGTGAAAATTATAATAGAAAAGATACCTATATACATTTACTCATTTCGGGATTGAATATTTTATACTACCTACACTATTTTAACTAAGATTTTGAACTTTGAGTTAGCAGCACCGTCTCTTGAATAAAATGCTCTCTCTCCGAGATATGTTCCCGGCCATACACCGATTGTACGCGAATAGCTTTCTCTGAGTCTGCTCGAATTAATTGAAGTGAAAAATTCAAATTAAGTTTATAGTATTCATTACATAAATATAACGCGCGAGCCACTATTTTATTTGTACGTTTTTTTTTTTTTAATTCAGCACTACAGTACGCAAATATTGCCGAATGCATATATTTTTTACAAAAAATATATTTGTCAAGGCATAAACGTATACTTTAATATACACGCGTGTTTAAAATGTGTGATGCATAATTTATACCTACCTACAATATGCATATCCGTACCGCTTGCGCATCGTGTCGTACACACGCACACACACACACACACACACACACACACACACATAGGGGCTCATCCATGATACTAGAAGAAAAGTTTGCGTGTAGGTCTGTCCGTACGTTCGTTAGTGAGCAAACAAAAAACGTTACACAGGAATAATGCAGCGATTATTGTATAAAATATGAACAACACGGTGTGTATACCTGTCTTTTTATATTACGTACAATATACGTGGATTCTGGACATTGTCAATCATTAAAAATAGCATAAATGTACAATACATACTATAATGTAATATTATAAGTTATAACAACTAGGGTCCGGATTTTCAGGTTTTTACATATTATTTCTGAGCTTATTACAGAGTAAAGTATGTGGACGATTCGTTCAGCACAGAGTTTACGGGGAAAAGTTATGTTTTATGTATTCCAAGAGTTATAGGGAATATTTAAGGTTTCCTTAGCATATCTTGTAAAATGCGAGAGACATACTCATATTATTTAATTTTCAGTTATGATTTCAATTTAGAGACCTATAATATTTACAAATTTATTTTTATAATTTAACAAAATAAAATAATATTTATTGTTTCGTGTAACAATGAATTTGTGTTTAATTTTCAAAATTATTATTAAATTTTCATCTTATGACGCGCTTGGATATCATTATCATAGATAAAATACTAACTATCCGCTGCTGCAGTAATCGAATTAGTTTAAGACACACCATACCTACTGTACTTACCTACATACTATACTTCGAGCAAACAGAATTATATATTATATTTTTATATATTTAGAAATAAAATTGAGTGTTTACTGTTGAAAGAAACACTCTGCGCATTTGATTCGTATCGACCTAAATATTATTTTAAACAGTCGGTTTTATAATAATTATTACTACAACACTACAGTGTTACTCAATTTAGAATAATAATTTGTAAAATATTTAATAGTATTCCTACCCAGTACACATGCGCATAATATATAAAAAGGTATTGCACAATCGTTCAGATATTAAAATCTTACAATTGTTATAGAGTTGTAGTTGTGTAATTATAATATATTATGGGTATTTTATTGCACCGGAAATATTATTTTACAGTATTTATTCGATCACCTAATCATATAATAAACGCCCGTGTTCGTTTACCAACCGGGCATTATTGAAAATTATATTTTTGACATTTTCACCAGAAAGTGTGATTTGTAAAAACATGTATTTTACACGTTATAATAAAATATATTGTAGGCGGTCGGGTGAGAGTGTTGGTTTGTTGCGGACTGATTATTGAATTACTCTTAACATAATCGCTCAAACAGTCATATACAGTCTGCGCATATACCGCTCTACGCCCTACGCGTTTTGATTATTATTATAAAGCGATTTGTCATTTTTATTTTTAATACAATACACAATTTTACGCAAATTGCACGTGTTTTTTTTTTTTTTTTGTCATGCCCGTGATGTAATCCCGATAGCCCAAAACACGACTCGATTTTAATTTTTTTCTCACCCCAATACAAATGTACAATTTTGTATACAGTTCCCGCCACGCGGCTTTATTCTCTGATGAGAGTTGAGCGCTTTATATGTTTAATGCACACACACCGACATTGTACATATTATATGTATGCGTTTGCGTGATGTATACTTACCGTATAGACGTGTGTGTGCGTGTGTGTGCGTGCGCCGGAGGATCACCGTATAATCTGTATCCTGTCTGCTCTCCCAATCAAACCACCCCCTTTGCATAACATATGCGTGCGGATAAAAACAAAAAATATGCCATCGTCTGTTGAAAAATAATACGATAAAAATATAGACGATGAGCTCGAGCACCAAAGCTACACGCACACATATACATAAGTATGTAACTTCCCGTGTTCCATAAACAGTGTTGGGTTTAAAAAGAAATACCACAAAGTCAAAAAACTTAAATACGTAAGTACGTACATGTAGGTATCTGGTATCTGGCGTATTACATGAAACGTTTATCCAATTTACCGATGTATTCGTATTATTTGTGTGCACTGTAGTTTGCTACTAAAAAAATAAGCCGCATGATCGAAATTGCAATACACAGTGATTTATAGGAAAAATAAAATACTTTAAATCTTTTTTTGCGGCAGCTATACATATATACACGATAATCTATTTACTCTCATGTATTTTTTGTGAAAATACAGAGTTAATCATTTTGAGTTTTGAACTCAAAGCAAGAATTATTAATATTTCTATTTTAAATTCCCATTGTTGCGGTTTATCTGATTTCGTATAAATGATCCACTGTAAAAATCCAATATAATTAATTCCTGCTTTGAGTTCAAAACTCAAAGTGGTTATCTTTATTCAAAAACGATTGGTTTATTGTGCAAATAATTATTTTGCATTTAAAACATACAACTATTTTTTATTTACCAACTGTATGTTTTTTACTATATTTTGTTATTTTAAACAATAATTGGAACTTATTCAACAATACTATGCAATCTACTGAAAAATCAATATAGATAATAAATCATACTAATTATATTTTGATTTATTGGCACAATACCATGAAACTGGAAAAAGGAAAAAAAATTGTCATAAAATATGATACAATGAAGCTGTTAATGGAAAATTATTTAAAATTTTTAATTTTTAATACTGTTATTTATATTTTATTATACTTGTGTTGATAATTATTTACATAAATAATATTGTTTTCACAACCTACAACGCATGATATATTCATTATTCATATACTATCCCGATTGTAAAATCATATATTTTATGAATTATCGTTTATAGTAAAGGAACGTTATCAAATTCCCGTTGATTTGTATGCTTTTACTTGTTATAAATATTATTTATGTAAGTACAAATGAAATATAATATATAGTATCATAAGAAGAAAAAAAATTTAAACCATCTACAACTTATTTTCTTTATCAGACATATTATATTACTGCATATGAAATAATTTTTCGATTTCAAAGGATACCGCGGTTGGCTTAAAATCACTCCATACCCAATTGAAAGATATGTACACGTGGCACTTGACCTTTTTTCCTTTGTCCCAATTTACCATTTTATACGTTTCAGTGTATATTATGAAGTATAGTAATATTCACAAATGATTGTTAAATTATTCGGTTGTTTATTTATATGATAAAAAAAAGTACAAATAAAATATATAATTGTACGGTTTTTAAAAATATAGGTACTGGTATACACATATTATTTATAGAATAAATTATCAAATAATTAATAATAACATAATAATATGCACGTCCTTCAATGTATTCCTGAGCACGATTTTGATTAGATCGATGAACTTTCCGATGCCTGATTCCATCTAACAGTTTTGTCAACTTCAAAACATATTTTTTTTTTTGTAAATTTGCAGACGTCCAGTCCAATATCAATTATTTATAAATGTTCATTTTCATGAGTCAACAGTGATATAGTAACTCACATATAACTGATACCTGATACCGATAAACTATATGGCTTAGCTCATATTAAATTGGATTGTTTTTTGTTCAATGAATTCAACGTTGTATTAATGTATTAATGCATTTATGAAAATACAATTTCAAAAAATAAAACTATTATTTTGGAACTATCGATTTGAATAATTCATAAATATATTATTGTTTAAAAATATCATAAACATAACGTATTTCATAATGAATTCACTGGATTAATTTCTTTGCAAGTTTTAAAATTGTATAATATATTAATTATTTTATAGTTAAATTAATATAATAAATAGTTAGAGCCTGTAATTAATATCTTGATAAGTGTACGTTAATAACATTTCTAAACTGTGAGTCAATCTTCAGTCATATTACAAAATGTATATGAACTCGTTTTTTTGATAATTTTTCTATAGTATTTAAAATGTTTATACACCTCAATAATGTAGATCGTAAAATATGTTTATTGTATATTGTACAACTTACTATTAATTAGGTTTAGGCCTTAAGCCCAATGAGGTATAATACACTAGGATGACATATAATTGCTTTATATAATTAAAACGAATAATTAATAATTAAATAATTTAGAAACATAGGTATTAATAGTATAAAACATATCCAACGTTTTCTTAGACACTGTATATATTTTAATATCACATTATTGCATAAACTCAAAATTTCAACAACGTCCATCCTAAGTAAAGCCTGTTCTCGAATTATTCTACAAGTTAAATAATTTTCAGTTTGTTTAAAATAGTAATACAAAATTAAAACGCTTCAAATTTAAATTGTTAAACCTACTTAATTAGGTTTTAAAATAACTGGGTAGGCTGTAGCGAATTTTTTTTATGAAAAAAGTCTTGTATGCCTACATGATTATACTAACGAACACACGTTGTGATTAAAAATAAATCTTATAGAATAAAACAATCCCGTTAAAGTGCATGGCATACGTGATAATTGAATAGTCTCGAATACAATATATGTGCAGTTTTTTAGATCCACAGCGTTAAAGCCTCCAAACTCAAAACAATAAATACTTATCATCATTGATTAGGTATAGATAGTACCAAGGTGGATTTATAGACTATATACCTATGCACCTTGGATAGCACTATGTATAATCAATGATATTAGGTATATTACGAATATTTAATGTGTGTGTTTTCAAAACGACAGCGATTTTGTTACATCAATGTGTTTTTACTTGATAAATTCTGTATGAAAATAGATAGGATGATATCACATGATGATGCCTTTAAGCAGATAATCAAAACATCCATTGGACGTTTAAGGTGCGGATAGTTGTTGAAAGAATACGTGGGATAATTTTCAGATGAAACCACTATTGTATCAATAACAGCCGTGTTATTGATTTAATTTATTGGTAAAATGTTAAAAGTAAAAGTTGAATACACATTTTTAATGTAATAATTCAATCTTTTAAAAGTACTTGCAATCAAATTATTTTTTCACCTAGTTCTGAACAGGGTGCACGCTTGTATCCAATAAAGGTATATTATGTTTTCTATACTGTTGTACTTACCAGTTTATATTTTTATACTCGGGACAGTATAAAATAAAAAATATGTGCCTAGTCTACTTGGTTGATGTCCCGTTCGAAAGTATGATACAAAATGGCCAGTGTCTTATCGAATAGTTGACAGTTGTACATGCACGGTTATCTAGCTGTAAATATATGTTGCGATACATTTGGATAACATTTTAACTTATAATTCGTTTTCAAGGACTGTATAGGTACATACATAAATGATTGCACGTTGACTACACAACAGACAGGTACCTCATAAGTGTTGATAAGTATAAACGTTGTTTAGTTTTACTAGGTACGAATATGTCGTAGTCATGTATAAGTTTTCCTATTAATGATTTTTGTTTACAGCTTTCGTGTTAAACGCAATCATATAAACATATTATACATGTGCACGTGATTGTCCATGATTTATTGGCGAGCATGTATTTTTTTTTGTAATGTTGTTCGTGAGTTGTAACAAAAAGTTTTTGCGATCAACATTTTTACGAAATCTTAAAATCTGAAAACTTGGGTAATATCAAGCTGCTGGTATACGTATAAGACATAAAAATAGAAGGTGAATAAGAAAGCCTTTTATGGAACTTAAAGCTGTACATGTTTTAAATAAAATTACTATATTCTGTCACATTATTTTGAAGTTATTATGCCATTATCGGAGTGATCACTATTCACTACGCTTTATTCGACCGCATATGACAGCTACCTATACATATAGACACATAGTATTTTGGACTTTCATGATATTATGTTACAATTTGTAGTCCCGTTTGAGGGCGTGACTGTCGTATTTAATAAGTAATAGAAATCGTCTAAACCTTCGTTTTTTGATAAGGAATACGGGTTTTTTTCTAAAACTTTTTAATTTAATAATATAAGATTACAAATATCCAACACCACAACTAAAACTCAGACGTCCACGCGTGGTGTTTGATAGCTAATTTTTAAGACTTACAATTCACATTCTCTAGGGATATGTGGTACGTACTACAGACACTCTCAAAGTCCAATTAAATGTTGGTACCTGACTTTTATTAATTTCTTTAATACGAAATCAACGAACACGGTATAACCACATATTGTTGTTATAATACACGACTAGTTTATACACATAAATGTATTCAATTATTTTTATTATTTTACTGATAAACATTTTAGAACATAACAAAATTGAAAATGCATATAAGATACTATCTACAGTACGATAAACTGCAAAATAATATTTCAACAGGCGCTACTAGATACATTAAATGTGTGCGCACACACCTACACACATTCTTCGAATAATCTCTAGAATAGGATATATTCGTATAAACTATAAAGTAATATAATTAATATTAACATTATAACTTATATTAATATTAATATATAAAATATTTCTTAATTTTATTGTTTAATGTGTTGTTTATGGTTAACAGTACCTATACGGCTAGTATACCTGGTATATACTAGTACTGGTATATACAAGCATCAACGACAAAGACGTGAGAATGTCATAAGTTGTATTCTATTTTATTGTTTTTGATTGTTTAAAATTAACGGAAAAAACAGTAGTAATCATAGCGTGCTACTTGATATTTATCATACGTAAAAAAATTGAAACATAGATAATATGTTTTTAAAATAAGGATTTTAAAAAATGAATTAATGAGGTTGCTGGGGTAATGTAATTATATTATGCATCGGTTGCTAATAGGTGCAACTTGAAAAATTTTTTTAAAAAAGTTGTATCCAGATTTTGCTGGTCTATTGTTTTGGTTGCCATGGTAACGAAATTATAAAATGTATCGATTTCTAGAGGCAACCTAGGTTTTGGATCTCAAAATTACAACATTTTAACGTTAAAACCTTATAGGTAACGACAAATTCATTAAATTAACGAAAAAAAGTAGCATTTTGCAGGCCAAAAACATATCTATGTTAAAATATATTATATTATATTTATATTTTATACTATTGAACTTGAGATAGGTTATAGTATCAGGGTATTAAATAGAAAGGAATTAGAAAGGAAACAAATTATATTTTACTCACAAGGCTTCAAATTTTTTCTGTTATGGCTCAAAATGTAAACATCGACGAGTAGTTATGATTGACCTTCCCATTGAATCATTGAAATACCAAAAATAATTTATAATTTTTAATTAAAATAATATTTCTTATAAATTAGATATTTTTATATTTACTACTGTATTATGGTAAATTTATATTACACGAGACAAATGTTCCAATATTAACATTTTCAATATAATTCCAATCTCAATACATCAGTGTCCATGCCATTGACATGCCATGTTGGACCCCCCCCCCCCTTCCAACGCCAAAAAAAAGTACTCGAGTAGAATTGATATTAAAATGTATAATTACGTATTTTATATTTTATAGTTGGAATAAAAATAATAAAAACTAATAGAGGCGGTTTGAAACAAATGTAACAATTGATTTCGTTATTAATAAAAATAATATCGTATCAGAAGAATGAAGGTAATAACTAGTAAATAAAAACATAACTGTGCTTTTAAATTAATTACCTACTCTGTTTTATGACTTTATACAGCAAGCCAATGTAAAATAGAATAAGGAATAAGATTATGAAACAAGAATAATTCTTGAAGACCGTGGGGTTTGTTTTCCAGTGGCTGCTTTTTATAATTTAATAGCCATTACGGAAGAAATTAAAACAATCCGTTGTCTGAAAAATGTATAAGACAAAACCGTTTTCGTCGCTTCCAATAATTATAATGCTTAATGTTCCAACAGATAACCATTGAACATTATGTAATTAAAATATTGTTCTGCATAAAAACAAATTAAATCCCACAAGTACTTAAATTTAAGAGTACACAAAATAATAATGTACACTATCACTTGCCGAAATGTATTCAATTGTTGTTTTTATTTTGTTATTCGGCGTTTATAAAATATAATACGAATCAACGTTAAAACCCTTTGATTTTTGCAAATATGTATAATAATAATAATACTTTTTCACCCTAAGTATATAGATGATTAGTTATGTGGCCTATCACAGAAGTAACAGATGTTAATGACGTGACAGGTCTAAGTTATCGTAGGGGTTGTCGCTTACGTTGTTAAATTCGAAAGACGTTATTATCGGCCATACCAAATATAAGAGTCGTAAGTAGAGATTTTACAGTTAAACATAATTAGGTACATGAATTTTCAATTGGAGAAAAAAATTGTAAGCGGCCAAAGATTACACTAACAAATTTGTCCTCATCTTTTTCTAATATATTTTTATCCCGATTCGTTTCAGGCTTAAATTCTAATAGTAAAAAGCATTAGCACATCATTCTATTTGCCAAACTCTCAATTTTTTTTCTATCCATTAACACATTAAACCCAATTATCTAAATCACAATCTGTTACGTACATTATGTTGTTCTGATTATATTTTATTATTATTCAGTAATTAAAAATTGTATTTATCCTTGTACTTATGTATGTATTATTGAAATTTAAAATTGTATAAATAAATAGCATTTCTATTGATAATAATAATAATAATAATAATAATAATAATAATAATGTACCCATAATTACCCATACTGATTTATATCAAGTCCACTAAAATAAAAATAAAAATTTACCTATTTTAATTATTTTATAGATAGTAATAAGTAAATATATAAAATAAGAAGTTTAAACTTATTTCAATTTTAAAGCTCATGAAACTCTATAAAATATATTTTACTCATACCTGAGTGTTTTAGTTAGAGTAGTTATATAAATTATAATACAATTTTATGAAGATGTACCTACAATTTAAATACACAAGTTATATTCCAATTTTATTATTTTTGAGAAATATGTCAAACAAATAATATGGCTATTATACATCTTAATATGATATAGATATGCACATCTAGAGTATTATTTTGGGCGGAAGATTATCAATTTATTTAAATACAGTATATTATTCAAATTCCCAAAGGTCATTATTAGAAAGTACAATTTTGTAAATACAGCAAAAAATCTCTCGCGTAACCACAATAATTTTTTACGGTCAATTATAGTCTTGTATTTAACTTAACTTGTAAATTAATATTTTTAAACCCCAGCGAAATAATAAAAAGTAATTGAATGAACGCTCTTAAAGTCTTACCTGCCTTAAATATATAGCAATATATGTATATACAGTATAATATATTAATACATAAAGCGACTGGCGAGCCACGAGGTACATAAATATAAGGTTATTGTGTTGAATTTTATTTACTATCCTAGTTTTATGCATTTGATTTTGTAAAACCAAAAAAGAAAAACTAAAAACATACCTACGTATAGTATTCATCTCACAATTTTCTTTTTATTCTGTTCAATACCTTTGTGGCTTTGTTTATTTAATTGTTTTGTATTCTTAGGCGGCTGGTAGTAATAATATTCTTTTGTGGTGTTTTTCTCCGTGTTACAATGTTTTACAAGTATGTCAGAGTAAATGTTCTCGAAAAGTCCAGTTTCTGCATTTGAATTAAGTGGGAAATCTACTGTAACTAAAAATACAATTAAAACAGAATCTTAAAATGAGCATTATAAAAGAGTTAAACAAATAAGTGTTTTATTTTTTTAATGAACATTTAGCTTTTGAACTATATAATTCACAAACTATATATATTTATTGGCTAAGAAATATTTTATATTATGCAATTGTATTGTAAAAATTGATGTGATACAATTATATCTGAATTATTGAACCACCTATATATCGTTTGTTCTAAAAATGATGTGTAATATAAAAATATAATATATTAATAGTAATTATAAATGCATACATTTAATGTATTCTACAAATAATAATATTTTATACCTATTCTTTAGGTAAAATAGATGGTTTGAGATAATAATATTATTTATAATAATTAACAAACCTTTGATAATATCTTTTAACAATGTCGTGGCAATTCTAGAAATGATACTCGTAGTTGGATGCAAGCCAGGATTACTATTAATTTCTATTAACCATGGTTCACAATGTTCTGTTAGTACGAAATCTGCTCCAAACAATTGAAAAGCAAACGTCTTTCTGATGTCTTGCTTAAAAGATTTGATGATTATGGTCGATATCGTTTCACAGATTGTAGGGTAAATTGATGTATGCCACTTGTCGCCTTTTTCAATTGATTTCAGATATTGTTTAAACTGTGTAAAGTCCCACATACATTCTTCCGGTACACCGGGTGCTCTATATTTTCTATTTATGGTTTGAACTCTGACATTGCTTAGATGAACTTCTTCACCCAAGTCTTGAACTGTAAATTTCTTAGAACAAAATCGTACATATCCTTCCCTAATCAAAATTTTAAATTATATACATTAATTATAATGTTACGAACTATTTCATAATTTATTATAACTTCGATTGTTCTAAAATAATATAACTACTAACCATAGGTGCCTTACTTTACATTGGTTAAAATATGCCATTATAAATAATTCAATTACCTAACTGGTAAATTGTTTAAATTTTGTTTGAATATATAGATACAAACGATCAACCTATTATGTATTTTTATTTAAACCGATATAACGTATATTAGTTTCTTGAAGGCACTTAGCCGACAACAAAGGCTATAATAGGGTGGTACTTTGAGGATAAACCTCTCACTACACAGATGTAAATGTATACCCAAATGTTGAAAATAATATACATATAATTTACATTTTAATCAGCTAGAATAAATTTTACAATATTATGTTAAAATTATTTATGTTGGAGCTGCTATTATTATTATTATAAAAACGGTGTTAGCATATTGCTGTTAATTTTAGTAGGTAATTTGATATCGAAATAATGTTAGAAAAATGTGATGGCAAAAACTTTTGGAATTTTAATATTGTATATTTATACATATAAAAAAATAATGTTTATTATTCTTTTCAGTTTTTAATTCAATTACCTACTTACGCCTATGAAATAAATACAATTTACCAAAAAACATATTAGTATACAAGAACATAGATAAATATTAATCACTTATAAATATATTTTACTTGTACATCCATATTTGTATGGGATATGTGTTTGTAACTAAAAAGTATTGTCTTAAATCCACTTTGACATCAAATATCTGCAATGGTCTTTCTAAAACAAATTAAATAATTTTAATTCATAAAATTATTATATAACCAAATTTATAGAAAGCCATCAATTGACAGGTTTCTCCATCCGTTATACATGGGTCTTAAATCTTAATTAGTCAATCAAATTATATAATTATAATACTAAATTTGTATGAACAAATAGTATATATTTCTATAATAAAAAAAATTTAGAGTGATGCAATGCATTCAATCAGTTTTACAATTGTGTACTTTTTTTACGAATGTTAAACACATACCAGTTTAAAATGGTAGTAAGAAAACACAAACTGTGCACATTTATAATTAAACGCCAATTGTTTTAAACCGATCCATTATCAAATATCCAAGTACCTTTCGATTAAATAGTAATAAATAATAATAAACTGTAAAGGCACATTATACCTACCTACAATACACCCTTTTTCGAGTAAACCTAAAGTAAGTTCCACTCAGAATATTTTTTTAAAATACATTATTAATTGATCTATGATTATTTTTCCTTCCTTCAAATACGTTACCTATGTATTTTTGTACTATGTATGTTTTATTTAATTTGTTGGGGTCATTAATAGTTTTCAAAATATTATTGAAACGTCTGTGCAGTTTTATTCCCATGCCGGAACAACGATTAGATGGTTTTACAATCCACAGATTTGTATCACCGTCGATGAAAAATTGTGGACAAAATGTTTTAATTTTACGTTCCAAACCATCGAATCGTTCATAAATATCCTTAAACGCAATAATAACATTTAGTTATGGACTAAAGACAACTCGAGGGAAATTGCCGACGGGATACTTACACTAATTTGAAACGAGTTACAAACACGAATGGTAGCGAGTTCTTCTATAATTTCATAATACCAAACCATAAATTTGTTCCAACAATCTTCCAATTTTGTTGTAAACCATAGCATATCTCTTTCTTCTTCGGTTTGATAAGCGTGCACGAATTCCCAACATCGCTGTTCAATGAAGTCGATCATTTCGTATGGAATCTAATAAAATGTTGTTACGTTTTATAATTTATTTTCTCCGTTGACGGTGAAACATTATATTATTGTTAATATTTTTCCTGATTTATATACTATACATGATGCTTCACCAAGCATAATCACCCTCCCCCCACCCAAAATTATTAATTGTTCGTACAATGTTTTCTGGTTGTTTTTCTTAGCTATTTTGTGTGTGTGTGTTTATATAATGTATTTTTTCCTGGAATAAATTTCCTAATTTTTGCATAGTACACTTTCATTTATTTTACAAGTTTTTTGTTTATTTTATAACATATTAAAATCAAATAAAACATTAAAGCATCATGTCGCAACGTCAAAACTAGAAAATAGTACATATTTGTACAAAAATGTAGTATTGTGCGCATAACACAAGTATTCATTTTTAGTTATTTAATAATATTTTAAATTTAAGGAATATTTCGTCCATTGAACATTTGTGTTATAACATAACCGATTGTTAATAAATGAAGGGTCATTTAAAGGACTTTTGAAATCATTTTCTGAAAAATATTATAATTTAAAAATAACAAAAAAAGGATTAAAAAAAACCCTCATTTAAAATAATAAAGTGCTAGAGAAATTCACGTCGTTATGGAAACATTTTAATACATAAATAAATGGAATAAAGAATTTTTTTTTTATTCAAATACTAAAATCATTTAAATGTATAATTATAAAATGGGATAGGTAACTATATAACAATTACCGATATTACAATTATTCAAGTATAATTTATAAATATTATATTATGATTAAAATTGTCTGATTAATACAATAATATTTGTAGTGATCTAACTTCTTAAATTAACACTTACACCCCTCCCGCTCAAAAAATAAATCAATTCAAGTAATAAAAGTATAACCGATTGTTGTTTTTTTAATGCAATTTGTGAAACAATAAAATATCTATAGTATTTAATGTTATATTGTAAACAAAACTTCATTTTGTATCTTTATGAATAAATGTAAAAATTAATATTATAAATATTATATGATTTGAATTTTTAGATTAAAGCGTTTAATTGTTTTAATTTATTTTTAAATATAATAAACAATCTGTAAATGTAGTATTTATAATAAGCATCTTATATGTGGAGTTATAATGTGATATTGTGATATGATACCGATTACACATTAACTGAGTAATAAATAACCCTTTGATGACTTACGGGAAAATAAACATTTTTAGTTATTAAGCTAGCGTTATCTACACAATTTATAATTACATTTTTTCTCTAGTAATTTTTTTATTAAATTGTTATATTATTGCTTATGTTTTTCTTTTCATGTTAAAATTGTTGTTCTCATCAATTCTTCGTGGTATATATTATATATAAATACAAACAAATATAAACATATATCATGGTAATAATGGAGTACATAAAGGCTGTGGTGCATTTATTGTCTGTTGGTGTTTTGTCTGTTTAAATTCGTATATATTTAATTCTAGTACTTTCTCATTCAAATCAATTTGTCTATTCGTCTATACGCAAAATGAATGCATAACAGCATGTTATAATATATAAAATATGTACGATGTGAACACTGGACAAGTCATCGGCATTGGTTATTAATAATAAAACCATTTGAGAGTGTTAAGAGTTGAAACACATAATTAACACGTCATACAGGTACTCGGAAAATAAACATTAGTCCGAAGTTCTTTGAAAATGATGTTACATTTATTGTGACTTACCGTTCCGTTTTCACTAAACATTATATTTTGTGAATTTTTTGAACTAAGGATGTTCTTTAAGGAACCGAACAAAGCTGTAAGTCTATAATCTTTTATAAAAAAATCCATTGTCCTCGTGTCTGAAATGTTGTAGGTCCTTGGAAATTTTACATTGACTTTTTTTGATATCGTATTCACGACTTCGGCCAATCCAACCTGATATATATATAATATAAAATATTTATAAATTAATAAATATTGCACGCTCTTTCTATCATTGCAGTAATAATTCTCAAAAGTACTTTAGTGCAAAAATGTAAACTATTCAATTGGCTCAACATTGTCGTGTCGTTAATTGTATTCCAATTATTATAACATCGGTCTGTGGTAAATATGTAATTAGGGTTAACGTCTTTGATTATCAACCACGAATATGTATTTTCTATATTTTCAATAATTAAGGATTCCAGTGTTCTTGAAGTTAACGAAGGTGGTGACTTGACGTTACACGCTGAACGGCTGTCTAAGAGCATACACATAATTATAAATTAAACTATTTTTCCCTTGACAAAACAACAGAAATTTATCAATTTATTAACCAGACTACTATTAGGTGTTTATATAAAATAAATTTATAATTAAAGGCTAAAGGCCATGTAACAGTCGTTACCAAATTAAAATATCAGGACAGTGATTTGGTGTCGGATATTTCCGCTTTGTTTGGATAGTTTTATGTTATGATAATATTTTAATAACGTATTTATTGTTAGATGCGTCAGAATAATATTGTCTTTTTTAATTGAAAAGCTATTGATAATAATTTGATATTATAATTGAATTTAAAAAAAAAATGTCTAAATATCTAAGAACAATCCTATACGGGCTCAACTTATTTTTTATTTCGTTTAGAAAACTATTTACTTCTTTTGATTTCGTTTAGCATTAAATTAATGTTTAAAATTGTAAAAGATATTTAAGAGCTCATTAGCTAAGTAAATATATATTATTGTTTTACACATCATTTGTGGTAAAAACAATGTTAATAATTCAAATACAGTTTACTTGTTAATGTCAATGTAGTTAATAAATATTCATAATCCAATGGTTTGAAATCTGGATTTCTTTTTTCTACCCAACCTCTTTTCTTGAGCTCCTCTGATATTATCGGATAATAACCATGTATTGAAAATATTCTTTTAGCCTATGATAATATTTTAAATTTATTATTAAGTTAATGACCTTAACTTTATAAATCCATTTATGTGCATATTGTTTAATACAAAGTTGAGACCAAAGTATAATTACTATCAATATCATTAAAAAAAATATTTTTAATCAATTATTAAGTTTTAATACAATTTACGGATCATCACTTGAAATTTAGATCATAGAATATTTTTAAATTATTAATGTGTTTTATTAAAGAGTTAAAAGTTTATAAATTATATGAAAAAATATAGAGTCAATTTATTGTATTTTTAAAATAAAATAATTAATAGGTAACATTCAAATAATTACAATGTAATATATCTACTATATTTATGTAGTAATAACATTAATCAAAACTATCTAAAATCAATGAAGCTCATATTTGTATAAGTAATGATTGTTATATGGTACTATAGGTATGGCAAGTGGCAACTAGGAAAGTTTACAATCGATTTACCATCCTTATAGTACAAATACCTTGAAGCCAGACTGATAAGAAAACTTTGTTGGTCCACTTAGGAAATAATCTGTAACGTTTTATCTTAACAAATACCGATTAAAGTTTTTGTGTCTTTAATTTTAAACGATTTGACGAAGTTAAATAAATTAATGATGTACGATGAAACAAGTCTATACAAAATTGTATTAAGTACCTATGCTAAAAAACTTAATACCCTATATTAATATGATAATGATATAACTAAAGAAAAGTACTCCCTACAGCTCTCTACTCCCACCCCCACCCCACCGCCATCTGTATCATGCAAACGTGACTTATGAGTTAAAATTAATGTTATATTGCCTTATCAAATAAAAACTATAAATAAATTTTAAAAAAACATGGTATACATGCATTTTATAATAACCAACCTTTTAAAGATTTAAAGTAACAAATTTGATTTCAATTTTTTCATAAATAATTTTACTAGCTTTCTATTTTTATATTTGCACAATGCTCTATATATTGTATACCATTTTCAATTTGTTTAAATTTGCATTTTTAATTTAACATTTGATATTCTCATAATTTTACTGTGAAATATTTAATGAATAAATATCGAATATAAAACTAATAGCTAGGTATATCTTCATAAGTATTTAATATTTTGATGACCGGAAAGGTGCGCCAAAATTACGTCGTATACCCGTGCCATTCCCTTAAACATAATAATATATAAACTTTGAGTGTGTATAAAATATTATTTAGTTCAGTGGTTCAATATTTAATATTTATATTTTATAGGTACAAACAAATTCTCAGAAAACATCTGTTAGATTAAAAAGTATACGTTTACATTAAAAAAGTACGAAATTAAAAAAATCTCTACAGATTACAATAAAAATAAGAAGCATTTTAAATTTGAATAGAAAAATAAGTCCATAATAAAACTGTCAAAAACCAAAAAAAAAAAACTGAAATTAGGTTAAAAAATTAATTGTAGTATCTAATAAAAGCAATTTACAGTATTTTACAATTTTACCATATCTAAAATTAAATTCTGAGTATAAGAGTAAAATAAATGTCAATTTACTTATGCGTTTTTATTTATTGATTAGGATTGTTCCAAGTTAATATTTTAAAAAGATCATTTTTCAATTTTCTCGTACATTTTTTAATTATTTTATGACGTTTTATAAAAATCCTTTCTATTGAATTCTTAATGTTGGATATTACAAGACGTAAAATTTGAACAATAGTTCCTAATATATTTTTAACTATTCTTTAAAGTGTTAAAAATATTTAATTGTAATAATTTTTGATAAACTCAACATAATATATAAATAGTATTACAAACATTTTAGTTCATAGTAAACCAAGTTCTTATCAGAATAACCGTTTTACGATTACAATAATTTATCATTGTATTCAAATTACGTAGCAGTATACATTAATTATAAATATTATTATGGGTGTATTATAAAAAAACATAAATGAGACGAACGAAACAATACAAGTTCAGGTATATATATGTAGTCATATAAATAACATATTTGATCTCTTCATCTTGTCCAAGAATTTTTTATAATTTATATTATTATTTATAAAAAAAATTTTATTTTTTTTAAAACTACCGACTGAGTCATATATAAAGGGATTGTACAAATTTTAATTTTTTTTAAATAATAAATGTATTTAAAATTATTAATTTTTTTAATGCATTCTATATCTATTACCTATACTATATTCATATTCACAGCACAATATCTGTAGCCGCCTGTAGGTAGTAATTCAGTTAATTACAAGTTTATGACTTAATTAACAAATCAAGAAATATTTTTATTTATATAGTGATTAAACAAAACAATAATTTACTTATTTAAGTTAAAGATAAGTAAAAGTAAAAGCTTAAAGTTATAAGTATGTTTAAACACGAATTTAACTGCACGTATTATTTTCAAATTAACTGGAAAAATATGTTCTGTAACTAGTTCAGTTATTAAGTACCTAAATTAGAAAATTATATAATTAATTAACTTAAAAGTGTAAAAAAATTAACTTTTTAAATAGTTTATGCTTTCACTTAAACAAGAGTAAATTCACGGGATTTTATACTTTATGAAATGACATTGTTGTACTGGCAATATAATTAAAATGTACCTACCAGACACACGTGCTAGCTGAATGTTCATTTGGTTGTAACAGATCGTGTGTGATAAACTATAAAGTTAAAAGAATTAGATTGGAAATAGATAAATCTAAGGACCGGGATAGTGCACGAAGAACGATGAGATACCTCCGAATAACTCATATAATAACTAACGAACCAAATCATGTGTTTTACTTTTGCAAATTGCAATTGATCACTTCTCCCGCCGACTTACGTGATTCTACTACTCATACATTTCACAATGCATTCTCCGCTGAACGCATGTTTATAGATTCTACACACATATATGATATATAAGTATGAAATGCAATTCAATTATGAAACATAGATAAATTATATTTGTCACCGATTTTTTTATCAATTCTACCGTAAAGCGGCATTTTAAAAGAAATTTTTCAATAATAATGAATTACAATAATATACCATTTAATACATATTATTTTAAATACATTATGTCATGCTAATTCGACTTGCCATAATTAATTATCTGTAGGTGGTAATGTAGGTGGTTTAATATAAAAAATATAATGACTTAAAATTATATTATAATATTTGATTACAATAACAATATTAAGTATATAAAAAGGGGGTAAAGTAGATAACCGATCTGCTGTACAGTTGTATACCTCGTCATGAAGCAATTCACTGTAATAGTGTAATGTATGTTTTGAATTTGTGTTCAATGATAAACCATTGCATACGAAAAATACTAATTATATTATTTAGTTATTTGATATAATAATATACGTTTAAGTGACAAACATTGGCGGAAATCGTTTGTGGTTTGGGAGTCTTAGCCCCCCAAATATCCTATTAGCCTCCCCCCCCCCTAAACAGATGATTTTAAATTGTGTGAGATCAAAGCCCCCCGCTGACATTGATGTTAAACAATTTAGTGCACCGGAAATTGTAATGGATTTCAACCTGTGGCTGCAAGTTTTCACGAATAAAAGTTTCATAACAATAAATAACGAAAAAATCGTTATTCTTTGTTTAAATATCTTACTTCGTCCGAATTTCAACTTCAGATGACAATAAAAAAAAATGTATCAAATATATTTTATATTTTTAGTTTTTAGTATGAAATATATGTATAAAACGTATTACATTTTCAAGCTTTTTGACAAATTGAAACATTTTTAATCGAAATGTATAAAAAAAAAATTAACAAAAATTAAAAACTTAAAATGTTTATAAACAACTTTACAAGATCCAAAATAAATACTTTGAAAATTGTTTCATATAATATATAAAATGCTAATATAAATATTTGAACAACATTTAGCGTATTCTAAGTATATTATACGGTTATTCGTTTATGAGTTACAGCAAAAAAACAAAATTGATTTTATCAAAAACTGGTGTTGTTTAATAACTACTTAATTTTTCATTTTTTTTCCGATTATTTTGAAAAGTACTGGGAATTTTAAACTTTGATCTCTCTAAAGTACCAATTATATCCAATTTTCTATCGGAAAGTGGAAAACACCTTCAAAGTTGAAGATTGAAGCATTTTTTCTTGTGTAAAGTCTATACAGTTTTATAGGTACACAAACAAATACAAACACTCATGTCATTGTAAAACTAATACATCCATAGCACCACTTAGAATCTAAAATTGAAGGGTGGGCGGGAATAACGTGCTATGTAACATTTTTTCAATTTTCATGTTTTTGTGGAATAACGTGCTATGAAGCAATCTCGATATATTTTAAGAATCGAAAAATTCAATTATTGATAATGAGTAGCTGAGCAGGTACGCTATATTTAAAAATGTGATGAGATTAACGGTAAATGTTTTATTTATAAGGTCTATACGACCATACCTGTTAATGTCTGATGACGCGATTTCTATTTTCCTAATTACCCGAAACGGCCGAAACACTTAGATAACTAAATGGATTATAAATTTTATTTTTTTATTAAAGATACAATGAATAATCCGTGAGATCTTATAGTGATATTTTTACAATTATTTATTTATATTTTCGATAACTTTTAGAAGATGTAGTACATATTATTTATCTAAGTACAACTTTTTGAATATTTTGAAAATCTTAGATTCTAACCTATGCATGGTATATATTTACGATGATTATAAAATTACTGTCACTAGGTTCTGTACTTAATTTATCTCAACTATTATAGTTTTTATATCATTTCATATTCAATTTATAAAGCTATAGTTATTAATACAAACATAATAATTATTTTATTTTCTACACATTATGAAAAACGCTCAAAAGTACTACATATGTATTTTAGAATAATAATATTATTGTTATATACAATACACAATATATACATGTTAAAAATTAAAAATACAACATACTTTTGGAAAAACAATACCCACATTTTGTAAAGAATGTATATGGAATATATAAAATCCTCTTTGTGTTACCTACCAAATATATTATGTTGATTGTAGTTTAATTTAAGAGTACAATAAAATGCCGTACCTTTTATATAATTAGGAGTAAAGTTATGTTATAAACATATAATATATATAGTTATCATGTCATTTTTTTCTTTCAGTGTGCATTATGATGCTGTATAATATAAAGCGTAATACTCTAAAAATAGTATAAAATAGTACAAAAATAGTAAATATAAAATTTTTCAAAAATTGTATTTTGTAATGAACTGGATTGTGAAAAAAATATTTTTAATAGTCAAAACAAGGAGTGTTTACTTTTAAAAAAATCATCCTGTATACTTAAATGTTGTACATTTTTAGAGCCTTCTTCGCTTCAATTCATTTTTAAGTCAATTAAATAATTAATTATAAAAGAATTCCAACTATCTGAAAAAAAGCAATCGAAAATTTGAAGTAGTAATTGTTAACCGTTAACCCCCAATTAGGTATAATGTGAATGATTTTATGTTGTTTATAGTTTTTACTCGGAGTAAGAATTAAAAGTTGACATACCTATTTAACATATTTTTCCATGAGATTATTAAAGTCTTAGTATATAATTCAGTTATTCTCAAATTAATTTCAAAACTTTTTTGAGCAAAAATCTTTTATTATTTATGTTTTATGATATAAAATGTCAAAAACTATTTAACTATTTTATACCGCGAATCTCTATTTACTTTGATGTTTGATATTTAAATTTTGAATATTCTTTTTTTTGGCCCATTTATGATTTATATGATATAAATTTGTGATTTATTTAAGAAAAAATATTACAGTTTGAATATCAAGGAATAAGATTAAATTCCACAAAAACCGGTGATTTGGTAATTAGGTGGTTATTGGACATTTAATAATGAAGTGAAATGAGTCACGTGGATATCGTTGTTATTATATGACTTGATGGATTTTGGTTTAGGAGTTCTCAAAAAATATCTAAAATAATAATTTTTTTGGTGAAAAATAAAGTAGATTTAGTATAATGTTTGGCGAAAAACGGGCACCAAAATAACAGGCGAGGGTCACGTTTACGGTTATCGGAATATTCAGTCACAGACCTAAATGGTTTATAATAGTACATAATATTTTTGGAGTATTTGACAATTTTCGCTGAAATTTGATTTAAACACGCGTCACTTAAATACGTAAGTAATACATATTCCAGCTGCAATGCACGCTGTATAAAAATATAGGTCGATTGATTGGTAGGTTGGTTGGTGGTTATACCTGTACCGCGTTCATGACCCGTTTTGTCAACAATGCGACGTCGTCCTTTCCAAGCTCGGGCGCCGCAGCCGCAGACTGCCGTGCATCTGCATCACTACAACTCAAATGCGATTGACATTCTTTCATCAGACTTTCCAGCAACAACAGCAAGTGGTTGTCAACATTCCACGTAGATTCTTCGCAGGTTTCGCTTCGCTCACCGTTCCCGTCCACCGACTCGCCGTGACCGGTCCCAGGTATACCGACATTTGAGGAGGCGGTGGCGGCGGCGACGACGACTGCAGTAGCTCCAATCTCCGGGGGCCTAGGAGCATTTTCGCGGGTGGTCTCTGACGTCAGTACTTTCTCCGCGCGTTTTAAGATCGTGGCTCTTGTCCTGCTCTTGTCCGCCGTTTTGCCCACGATCCCCGCAGCGGATATGGTTCTTTTGGTTGACCTTGCCGCGCTTTTGGCTTTGAACCCACCGCCGTAGTTGGATTGCATCATAATATAATATTGCTGTTTATGATTTGAAAACTGTGCCGCAGGTGTGTATACGAGTGTAAATTTTGCCGAGTTTGTGTGTGATTTTTTTTTTGACAATGTACCTACTTTATTGTTTCAGATTAAAAATAGTGTATGTATACCTATATGTATATTTATTATGATTTATGATTTTTATGTAACTCTGACGATACGTTTCTGTTGAACGAGTGTATTATTATAACATTACACATAATATATTATGTATATAAACGCGTATATGGCTAATATAATTTATACATTTTTTTTTTTGACACTATGCGACATTGGGTTTGTGTGGGACTTACGGTTGAAACACGTTTATTTATGTAAGACAAGGATTCGTTGCAAAGAACCCGGGTGGTCACCCATCCGGGAACTTGCGACGCAAGACGATGCTTGGCAGCAGCACACATTAGTAACTGCGGCCAACCACCACACCAGGCCTCTAGAATTTATATTACTAATATATAGTAATAAAGACTGGACATCAGGTCACTGAATATGTCTAATTGAAAGTTATAACTGTTACAATACGAGTATAAGATACACAGGAAGTCGTATATTTTTTTCCAAAACTTTGTTTAGCATGTAAAAATTCAGTATTAATTATTAGGTATATAGTAAGAGAAAATATCTTAAAAGTAAGAATACTGTAAACATAATATATTTTAAAAGTATTTAGGTTGATTTTTAATTTTCATACCTTCTAAATTAACTTGAAATTAACACGTGAGGTGGGTACATAAAAATAAAGTAACTTGTTAAGTTGATAGTTGCTCACAAAAATAAGTAACTCGTTATGTACTTAATTGAAATTTAATCAACATCTTAATTTAATTTTAAACTCGTTAATGCTCTGTCTTGAATTTATTAAGTATATTATATATTTATAAGCTATCGAGTAATTTATATTCCAGACTGATGGTCTTCTTTGAAGCTGTTGTGTATTTAGTAGATGAAATGTTGATACTGTTGACTTATCTGTTTAATATTTTCAATATATTGTAGTTACGTTTATTATTTTAATATTTGTGCTTGCTAAATCTAAATGTCTTAATTTTTTTATTTTATTTTATGCATGAAGTATACAAATTCAGTTTATGAAAACAATTTTTATCGATCTAAGTATAGAAACAGGAGATTCAGAATTCTGAAAAAATAAATGAGACAGAAAAAAGGGGGAAAAATAAATAAGATGAAAATTGTAATATATAAAAGTCGTTTCAATCGTAAATATATTGAATACTTCTAAAAATTATGTCATATAAAATAGTTCATGGAATTTCCATACTTAACTCTTACGAAAAATACCAAAAAATATAAAATACGTTTGATACTTTCTTGTTTTAACAAATTTTATGAACTATAAAAAACTCGTTAAGTTTAATTCAACAGTCAAAATGACTTAAATTTTCTTACTCAAAAAGTATAGCAGATAGCTATAAAGTATCATAAATAAAACCAATGAGTATATCTAATAGAAGAGTAAGACTAAATTCATTAGTTTAAAAATGTGTGATACTTACATATTTGTTTACAACTTATTTGTTATTGTCATTTATTATTGATATATATATATAATTGTTTCTACACATTAAGTTTAACTAATTGAAATTGAAAAAAATAATAATACAAAAATGTATTATAATGTTTTGCAGATATGCAAAGAGTGAATCCCATAATAAAGCTTACAGTTACAATTTAGCTTTTATCAGTTTCAATAAAAATTAACGCTCTTATATCTTATAGTTTAGCTGTGATAACTAATAATTATTTAACATAAATATAATGTCGTCGTTAATAATTATGACTTAAAATTTTTCAAATGACAGTTTTTACAGTCTTAAAAGTTAACACTCTTTAAACTTGTAATTAACTTAATAATAACTAACTCAATTTTTCAAGGTGTTATAGTTTATAGTTCATCTACTGTAAATTACATTGGGGATATTTATTCAATATACAGGGTGTAACAGGTCTATTTGACTAATGCAATAACTTTTACAGCAGTAACAGTGATAAGCAAGAAATAATTTTGAATTTTAACACACTTTGAAAATTGTTTAAAAATTACGACTTAACCATATTAAAAGTTTTAAACGCCAAAATGGTTTTTAAATACTTATTTATGAAATAGCTATCTTGGATTATTAGAAAAATATTAATTAAAAAATTTAAATTATTTATTTTTGTTGTAAAAAAAAAAAATGAAATATAAGATATACAAATTATACCGCAGAGCTCTACAAATCATTACAAAAAAAAAAAACTTAAAAAATATTGAATAGAAAAAAAGTTATTGCATTAGTCAAATAGACCTGTTACACCCTGTATATAATATTGTATAATATATATTTATATTTAAGATTTAATATTAGGTATTTCCATAGTTTTCAGAGGTTATTAATTAAATAAAAAACATTAACAATTTATCTAAATTTGTAAGAAGTGCATTGTAAAGTTTACAGTTTTTAGTACCTTTGATTCATATATTATTACTTTAAAGGATAACTAGTGAGTAGTGGTAAAACTTCTTAAAAATATCACGTGACATTTTTTTTTTTTTTTTGAGAATTGTATTCATATTACAAATTGCGAAAGTTTTATTATTATTTTTAAAAAAAACGAGTAATTCAATCAAATATTACTTACTGTATAAGATTGATTTGCATGAATTGATTATTCAGTGGTTAAAATTAAAACAAATTTATGCATTTTAATTATAAAGACCAGTATTTTGATGAACGCTTAAGCTTGTATAATATTATAAATATTATGGTTAAAAAGCAAACATTATGCACAGTTTTCATTGCATTCCAATACAAATATCGGAACCAACTCTTATTTTGTACTCGCGTATAATCCATACATAATAATATATTTTATAATAGGTACGTACCTACGTATATTTCGAAAGTAATGTGTATATTTATTATTAGTGAAGACTAATCGTAAAGTCAAAAGGATAAGTGCTGCATCTAAAATAATTCTGTAGCGTTTAGAATTGTTTTTTTTTATCATACAATAACAACAAATTGCTTACAAATTAAACATGATATACGCGGCCACCCAAGGGACTTGTACGTGTAAAGTATAGAAGTTTCGATTTACTTTCTTTTAATTTCAGTTTTGCCGGTTACAATGGATCAAAATGACAAAATCCCAGACATGTCTTTGGGTGTGGTATTTTGTCCCGTATTTTTTTTTTTTTTTTATCCCTCGTTAAATTTGCTAATAAAAATCGAGTTACCATTTTTCCACCTCCCCAAAGGTTAAAGATAAAAATTGGTTGTTTTCTTTCTCCTCGGTCCCGATTTATCTGGATTCCACACACGTAGTTTATAGTGTTGGTGAAATTGTGAAAATAACAAAACACAACTGGTGTTTGGTTTCTACGTGTGAAATGCGCTACAATTAAATTACACACTGAAAATCACGGGCGAACCCCATCATCCATCCCCCGTTTTCAAAGGTCTGTGTAAACAGTGTTTCCGTGTAATTTGTGATTTTTAAAGGCAAACTAAAAAAATATCAACGGGTAGGAATAAAATATTTACGTTAAAACACATTTATATATCAAACGCGAAATGCATATACAATTAAAGTGGCAGAGTGCATCTATAATAATATATTGTAAGTATATAATATATTATGTATATATGTATGTTCGCACACACTCTGATTTCGTTTAAAAATATAAAATACGTTAAAAGTGTAATTCAGACCGTATATTATACATAGCTGTCCTTATCTAACGATAAAATAATACACTCTATTTGGTTTGGTTCGATGAAAACACTCTTCAGCGTAATGTAAGCGTGCTGGTAGTACTGTACACCCCTAACTTAACAGCATACCTACCTAAATACAACTGCTATTATCACTGTACTGGCGACAGTGTTGTGCATTATCTAGATAAATTATCTAAATAAATTATCTAGATAAATAATTAATTATCTTTTATCTTATCTAGATAATAAAAAAATTAATTATCTGATGAATTATCTTAGATGAATAATTATGTTATCTAACCCAAATTATCTAGATAAATAAATTATGGGTACAATTTTTTTTTTTTTAATTAGAGCCTCAAAAACGAAGGTATGGTAAATTTTTATTTCGATAAATAAACCATTGAATTTAAAATAATAATAATTTTTCGTATTGCTTATTTACGTCATTTCTAATAATTCTATACGATCGGATACGGGTAATATTAATAATTAATATACAGACATACAGTCGAAATATTTTGCGACTAATGATGTTGTGTTGTAACATTCACACACACACACACACTCAATGATATTTTAATCGGCCTCTCAGAATTATCCGTTAGGTTCTAAATAAAAATAACATAAATAGATATTTATGATTTTACCGATTTCCCGAAACGATATTATGGGTACGGGTACTTAACGAGTAACGACATGCGCAATTATTAATAAATAATACCCATCTATCGTCTATTTTTTAGACAAAAATAAAAATAATTATGAATTAATTATAACAATACGATTTAATCTTAAAATTTGAATGAAACAATATCCGTATTTTATATATTCTATATTTTTAAATAATAATTATAACTGAAAAATAAATTGTAGTTTTGACAACAAGTGTAGTTCAGTTATTAAAATTTTTATCTTTTTTTTTATCTAGATAAATAGTGTTTATCTTTATCTAGATAATTAAGGTATTAATCATCTTTTATCTGTATCTAGATAAATTTCAACCAGTTATCTTTTATCTTTATCTAGATAAATATTTAGTTATCTTTGCGCAACACTGGAGTACTGCATAACTACAATTGTGCGTGCCAGCGTAATGTAACGTTGACTTGGACCGCATATGTATTATAGAATAATAATATATAAAATGACACCCACACGGTGGGTAACCGATTAAAATCGTTATACAAAAAAACAAAAAGAGAGGTGAATAAAAAACAATTTATTTATTTTACATTCGGAGGGAGTATTCATAATTTATTCAATCGGAGTTTCGACAATCATTATTTAATCAGTAATCCTTATATTATACACGCGTCCGCAGTGAGTATGAGTTATCTCCGATAACAATAAATATAGAAATTAAAGAAATAAAAATATTCCAACATAATATTTATAAGATGTAGACAATAGTTGTATCTTCTACCTGGGTCTTATATTGCTATTTTTTTTTAATCAATATAAATGCAAATATAATTTTTTTAGACGATTATAATATTTTAACGAAGCCCGTAACTTTAGCTTTTTAACTTTATTTACACTGTAATGTGTGTGTGTATATGTATACGCGTTTTATGTAAATGAATATTATTATTTAAATTCATTAGTTTTAAATAAATAAATCAGAAAATAATTATTTTGTCTAGCAACAGTTTTTTTAAATTCCTTTAATAGTATATATTATAGCCCATATAATACTATGTAGTATTTGTAATACGCGTCTTGGAACATGATAATATTATAATATCTATTTTTATCAATGACAAATTATGATGATCGTACTATATATAAAGTATATCTTAGATGACAATCATTAGATAGCCGTTTCCTCATTTATCATACGACTATACGAGATAAAGACGAAGTAGTTAGACACTACTCCGCTCTGTGAATTACATTATATTATTATATAAGATGATGTGTTTATCTCTTATATACTGTCTGAAGTTTGTAATAATTTTATTTTTATATTTATTATATTTATTAGCACTGATATTAAGGTTTCTAATGGCTAATCGTATGTTTATGTCGATTGTTGTTTCAGCATCTTTCATCAGCAACATAAAATTGTTGAACGTCCGAATAGCCAACCATACGGTATTAGGCAGTAGTACAAAACTAGAATGCACGTACGACCTAGAAGGAGAAAATCTGTACTCGGTCAAATGGTACAAGAACGGGGACGAGTTCTTCAGGTATTTGCCCAAAAGCAAACCAAAAATACAAGTTTTCGAAAAACGAGGCATTTATATTGACGTAAGTAATCAAATTATAGTACAATGTAGCATAATATTATTATTATGAGTTATGACTTATGAATAATTAAGTGTGGATAGACTGTCAAGTTCGTGTCAGCAGTAGTCAGCATTGGTATATCGGTAGTTGTCTTTACAAGTCAGTTCTATGGCCCCTAAGCTAAGACCTAAAATGAGCGTTCATCGACATGTGGTCATGCGTCGCTTTGTATTATGACTTATTAGATGGTTTGAAATGAAAAATGTTTAACAAACACACTGTGGTTTCGTATTTTAAAATAATATGTTGTAAATAATGAATTTATAGAAATTAAAATATTATATACGTCTAAAAAAAAAGGTCGGAAAGTGGGTATAGGTTAGTAATACTACTATAAGTGTTGAGTGGGTCACTTTAATGGATGTATTAAATTTAAATTTAATGATATAAATCATTGTATACGAAAAACGATTTTGAGCGAAGGTGGTGTGTCAGCCTACATTATTAAGTATATTTTTTGATACTATAGCTATTAAAGTTATTCAATTTACTATTAATAAAACAGTAAATTAAATTAATTTTTGCCGAAAACCATTGCATTTTGCATTTAAAAATGTCATTGACTGTATAAAATATAATTATATACTTTAAAAGTTTCAAGCACCCACAAAAAATATTTTAAAATTACAACAAAATAACTAATGTTGTTATTTTTTATTTAAATATCTAATTTCGTTCAAATTTGAACTTAAAATGTTTATAAAAATCAACTATGTAAATATATTTTTTAGATTTTTTGGTTACAATATATTATAAACTATTTACGATTAACCTTGTTTTAAATTTTCAATCCTTAGCTATAAAAATTGAACATTTTATACATTTTTAACTATAAAATAATTTGTAAATATTAAAGATTTTGATGAATTTTGGTCAATATTTGAACTTTAAATGCTTATTAAAAAAAAATGAGAATATTATATTTAATATTTTTAACTGCTATAATAACAATTTCTGAGGAGCCTGTATTAAATTTTCAAGCATATTGACTCAAAAATTCGATATTAATAGAAATAAAAATGTCTTATGCCTATAAATGGCTCAAAAAGAGTTGAAATATATTAAATTGTATGGTGTATAGAAAATACTAATATAAACATTTGGTAAAAATGCCATGTATCTACGGTCCAAAAAAACAAAATAGATTTTGTCAAAAATTTTGTTTGCAAAAAAATTCTTGTTTTCCTTAATCTTTTTTTGTTTTTCCTAGCACGTTTTAATTATTGGAAATTTTTTTACTTTTGACCCCCCCCCCCCCAACCAAAGTCCCAACTAGATTCACTTTCCTACTAGAAAAGATGCTGATGATGAAAATCGAAGCACTTTTTCTTTCCCAAAACGTGATGACTAACACAAAAAAAAAACACAATATTGTAAAATCAATATACATTCTTTGCTCCGCTCAGAATCTAAAATTGAAAAAACTAAAATTGCTTATTATTTGACTTATAAAGATTATTTTTAATTTATTATAAAATCTATTTTTTACCACATATACAATTTTTTTTTATTAAATATTTCTTTAATAAAAAAAACGAACATCTAAGGTATTTCTAAAAACCCTTGGTATGATATTATATTATACTTGACGTTTTAATAATGATAATTTCAATTCATAATTCCCATAAATACTTTTTAATAAAGATAAAAATAGGATAGGTACAATATTTTTATAGAAGTATTTTATTCTTTAAATATGTTAATAATGAAAAGATATTTTATGTAAAAATATAAAGTATAATTGTAATGATATACATTAATTAAGTTTATTTTGTACAATTACTATGCTGACCGAGATGAATTTAACATTATCGCACTACAATTAATTTAATCCAACAATATTATCAACTATATTTTTATACCAAACTATTGATTTTATATATATTCAACAGAAGCAAACATTTATTATTCTTCACTATGAATTTGGGTGACTCCGGATCAAATTCCGAAATATATTACACGGTGGAAATACGAATATATTGCTCCCATTTCCTAAGGAATGGAACACGTGTGTTTTGAGGGAAGGGGAGTAATGGTTTGCGTATATGCGGTAAAACGACAAATTACTTAGGGTTGGCGTTCGAGTAATGAAATATTCAACAGAAATATTTTTATATCACCTAACGTTTAGGATCCAAAGTAAATATAAATGTCATATCATTATTGGGCCTATGACTCAGATATGACTCAAACAAAATGACCTGGACCAAATAGTAAAACGTGTCTCTACATGTGTGCGCTTGATGAGAAATACTTCTCAAAGTTCATTGGTATTTTAACTTTAAGGAATATTCCAGTATACCTAATATAATACTTTTATTAGAGACTTTACGTAATTGTTTGATCAGTTTTATTTTAATATTGAGGAAAAATAATTTTATATCATCTCGCCTTCTTAGAAATTTAAATAAATTGTTAAAACTTTTATTGTAAAATCAACAATAGATAGAATTAATAAACTTTATAAAGCAAGGCAAATTTTAAAGATTGTTGGTATTCTGCCGATTTCTTGAAACTACAAATATTTGATATCAATAATATTACTTTTAAATTATTAAGTAAATTTGTAATATTATGGTCCACTAAATAAGGAATATAAAAATATTGATAAAAATAGACGGAATTGTTATATCAATAATTATATCGATAGCTAACAAATAAAAATTATTTATGAGAGAATTACTTCTTTTAAATTTATCGTAATACTTTAATTAGATACATACGAATCAAGATCATAAACTAATTACAATTAAAATATGAAGTGTAGTTAATACAGTAATTGATAGAAAACATTAGCATATTATGTACATGTGATTTATATGATTTAGTAAATGCACTTACATAGTTACATGTATATACGTAATAAGTATTTATTATGCTATTATATATTAAATCAAGCCCCATCAGTCATAAACTATAATCTAAAAAGTAAATATAATTGAAATATACCATCAATTTAACCTTTTTGCTTATTATCAAAATTCTAATGTGCCTGCGATATACATCACGTTCCTTGATTTGTTCTTCAAAATTATTCACGAAAATTACCACTTATACATAGTTATTGACTTATTGTTTCCGTTAATAGCAATAAAAGGCGATTAACAAATTACAATTAAACAATTTAAGCTTCTAGTTAATAACTACAACCTAAATAATAAATATTTAAATAAATGGACGAGAATTGAATAAGTTGAATGTCGCGTTAATATGAATTAATGTGTGGAATGAGTACAAAAATAGACAATAATGATGAAATATGAATATCTGAAGATTACAATGTTATGCTCAAAATTCTGTTTTAAATTATTTTATTTTATTAAAACTCATAAAATAAATGTCAAAAGTTAATAATTAAAATTCCCAAACGTACAAGTAAAAATGCAATTTTAGAAACACAAATATAGGCAACATCAAACATTGTATACAAATCTAAATAAAGGTTTTAATTTCATAGGTCAAAAGCATTTTTGAAAATTATTGTTAGGTATAAGCACCTTTTTTTATATAATAAAAAAATATCTGGGAAGAGAACTGTTTATAAGTTTATAGTAACGGCGTGTTGCATAGGCAAATTAACAGCACGTTGTATTATTTTGTGTCTCCGAACCAAAAACAATTCAATCTCGTTTTCAGATCGATAAATCAAATTCAAACGAAGTCGTGCTCAAATCTTTAGAACTGTCAAGCAGTGGAACCTATAGGTGTGAAGTGTCAGCGGAGGCTCCGTCGTTTCAAACCGTTTTCCAAGACAGAGATATGATTACAGTGGGTATGTTGCAGTGAAAATTCGTTATTATTACACAAAATGATTTTTAAACAAAAATAACTATGACTTTTGGGTTGTTATTTATGGGTTTTTGTGTGTTATACACGGTAATGCGCTAGAAGAAGGTCCTCGGATTGCCGGTCTTCAGCACGAATACAATGTCGGGGACACTGTAAACGCCAACTGTACTTCGAGTAAGATGCAATTTCACGCCCAGCTCATTTGGTACATAAACAAAGAAAAGGTACGTACGAGAGAACGACTGAGCAGAATAAACATATATATAATATATAATAAATATTATTATTTGCATTCACATATAGACTTATACACAAGGTATCAGGATCGAAAAGCTAAAAAATGTAAAGAGGCAAGAGAGAAATGAGTTTGTGAAACGTTGAAAATTATTGTCATGGGAATAATATGTATTTACTCAAAAATAATGTTGTTCGATTTTTATCTCTAAGCAATGAATATTCATTTCGACATAACCTCTCAATATTACATATTATGTTATCCACATACGGTTTATATATTATACTCACGCACACACACGCGCACACGTACACACACACATACGCGGAGAATATTTAAATAACTTTATTCTGCAAAAATGGTAATATTGTTGTTTTTTTTTTGTTTTTTTATTATGTACTTTTTCTTCTTCTAAACTTGCAAAAACATTACTTGATAAAACACGCTCTGATAATAAGAATTTCACGTTTTTGACAAAAGTCAAGTATAGATAAGTAGCGTTTCTGGCTCATATACTAACGAGTCAATATAAATATTATATAATGTTGTTCAGCACTCCCGATCTCAACAATACAAAATATCTAAGAGATTTATTATTTACATTCCAAGAAAGGTATTGTTTATAATGTAGTCGTTTGTTTTCGTATAATATCTAGTATTTAAATAGATTGTTTATTTGTTTCTAGCTTCTGGGTGTTTGAAAATCTAATTATACAAATTATTAATTAATATTATTTACGAATAATAACCATTTTGAATGATGTTTTAATTAAATGTTGTTTTGATATAACTAAAATAAATTATATTAAGTAAATAACTAAATAACAATATTTTTTTTTAATTTTCAAAATATTCATACAATATTATTATACTACATTATTGAACATGTATAATATTATTTCTAGTGAAATTTATATTTGGGCAAACTATATGAATAAAACAATTATAAATGAAAGATAATTAATTGAAGTATGTTAACTAAGCCACCGTGGGTATTCAATTATTATTACATAGTCACTTATTATAGAGTATCTTACATTTGTTTTGAAAGTATTATTTATAACTTATAAGGTTATAGTAGTAATAGCAACCCTCATTTATTATATCTTAGATCATTTTTAAGCTTTAATACACAATTGTTATTTAAATAACCATTTGGAAGGACTCGATACTTGACGTATTTATTTAAGCACTATAATTAACCTTAACAACGAGTTTATCAATAAAATATATTCAATTATTAAATAAATAAAGTGAAATATTTTTACATTGGTGCAAATAAATAATACCAAAAATAACAATTAAATACTTAACGGTGGCTGTTAGCAATTTTTTCGTAATACACTGGAAATTTCGTATACGTTTAACACATTATAAAATATTTACTACTTATAGCACAATAGTATATGTTCGTACACTATTAATTTGTATTCAAAATTTCAAATTAATAATATCACAACCTAGTGAAATACTATTAGAAACCAAACTACTTAATATAAGCTTTATAACATTTCAATACCTATTTTTTAAAGTTGTCATTCTCAATTATTATTTGTTTTGTCCTTGAATGGTTAACTGTTAATAAATATCATTTAATCGATTATTGACGTACACGATAATAATTATATACATTCAAGAAATGTATAAACAGAAGCAATATAATCGAAATCGATATGATTCTTTCGAAATATTTATTAGTCTACAGACTTTATTTCGGTGTTGTTGAATACTTTCAAGTTAAACGTATTTACCGTGAATAATTATTTTTCCCGGAAAAGAAAAATCATTATTTCAACTAAAAAGTAATGAATATGAATAATGATAATATAGCATTTTCTGTATTTCTTCACTGGCGTTATTGTATTCACTCATTTCATTTAAATGTTTTTGTATTTTTTATTCATAAGGATTTTAATTATATATAAGAAAAGGAGTAACATAGAGCAAACCATCACCATTCAATCACCATGGTGCACAACTTTGGTTAATAATTTAATTCTTATATTTAATACGCCTCGTGTTTTTTAACTAAAATAAATTGCAGATTTTCAAATAACTATAGATGTTTTGTGATAAAGCACAAGATTATTTTAAAACATTTTTTAAATTTATTTAGGCCAACTCTACGGTTATACAAGGACCGTACTACAAGGAGCACTTTGAAGGTAGGGAACGACTTGTGACAACTGTACTTGGACTCAGCTTCAATGTGACCGATGGTCATTATAAGAGTGGTGAAATATATCTGAAATGTGCTGCTCGACTTGCATCATTTTATTTACACTCAGATGAAAAAATTGTAAAGTTCACCAAACGGCCTCCTACTGAATCAATAATTTCTAACCAAGTTCAACAGGCTAAAATACAAGGTAAATACAAATTATAAAATATATTTTATGGGCTATGAGAAACTAGTGCGTATTCGTTCATACTTTTAAAAACCTACACATCGTTTAGTTTCTGATGCTTAATGTCATTATTATAAAATTTAAGCATTACTCAATTATCACGTGGGCAACAATGCGTGTATTTGGTATTTTCGACTTCGTGGCATGCCTGCCATCTTTACCGCCAATTTAATAATGATTTTTTTTTTTGCTCATTTAATGTTTTCAATATTCTAAGACGATGACGAGACAACGACGATATAATGTCGATCAGATAAAGCATTTATACAATGACACGGCTGAAGGCCATTATAACGGTCGGCTAACTATTACTATTTGACGCCATGTCATAATTGTCATCGTCGTCGTCGTCGTCGTCGTCGCTTTACAATTGAAAATTGTAATGGGGCAAGAACCCAGCGAGCGCGAAAAAAATTCATTATTAAAGAGGGTGTAGTTGCGGCCGCGGCGGTGGCAATCGAGAATTGTTCGTAATTTGTTTTATCAGCCTCCAGTAAGCTAAGGCGGAGTTGGAAGTAGATAATTATCTGCGAGGTAACATAACGCTATTGCCGAAAATTAAAATAATAATACAATTATTATTATTGAAAGTGTGGTATTGAGAGAAAAGGTTTGGATATAATATAAAATAATATAAGTATGTATATAAATAATTCGAATAATATAAATTATAAAGATCTGAATACAAAAAAAAAAATAATAATAATATCTATTATTTACATTTGACAGTAACAGTCAGTACTCGGTAGGTAAATTGATGGACGAATGTGATAAATTATTATTGAATGAGAATAATTTAGATCAGTTTAAGACTATATAGTTATGTTTTTCAACCTTTACCATAGTTGTGACATTCTTCTGAGTTACCTATACTGAGAATGTGGCCTATATGAGCTATACGTATGTTTTACTTTTATGTTTACCCGTCCTACATTACTTTATATTACATTACTTTATCGTACATATTATATTATATTACCTATACAACTTTATACGTTTTAATAAAAGTGCAGTAAGTACGATCAGCCGTAATTCGACCGACATACTGAAAAATGTCTTAGAACGATATCGCGTATTAACTATTAAATTAAGTTATTTAAAATCAATAAATGTAAATATATAAGAGGGCTGTACTTTGTATATACAGGGCAATATTTATCTCCATTTTTTCTTGCATAATTAATTTATCAAATTCCGATTTTTTGAATCTTTAAATATAATTAAAACCACATTTTCAAACTTTTGAGATTTTTTGTATTTCTTTAAAAGTGTCCTGCAGTGATAGTATCTTCTATTTTTCAATTGAGAACCCCCTTTTCAATGCAAATTAATTAGTGGATAATTATTAGATATTTTTTATGTATCTTGTCCGAAATTCGAACTAGTAGTTTCTCAGTTATTAAAATGTTTAAAATAAGAATAATAATCCTTATAAATTATTTAAAATATATATATATATATATAATATTGGATCTATAATATATTTTATTATTCTTGGACTATTTATTACAAATTATAATATTGTTTATAGATAAATAAATATTAATTACTAACATTTTCAAATCGCCATAGCTCCTATCTTCCAAATCCATTGGCATGGACCTATTATAAGATAATAATTTTCTGAAATTAATTAAAGTTAGTAAAATCAATTTTATTTAAAATGTTTATACCGTTCTAATACTATTCTTTTTCGTTACAATCCTAAATCCATCGATAGACTTTCTGATTACACTTAGATAAACTACTACCTACTCTACAACTAAAAAAGGAAAAAACCTATCCATTGTAAGACTATAATGTATTCCTCTCTCCTCTGAGAATCTAAAATATAAATAACCTTCACAGATTTCAAAAGTCTATTAAAATTGTATATAGATTCCACTCGAAATCTAAGATGAAAACAAAACGTAATGCAAGATTGCAAGAGTAATATATAAGTAATATAATACAAGATTATAAAACAATGTCACGCATAAATGTGAAATTCGATGTAGAATAATACCCAACGGAGTTCCCTATGCCAAGCATACACATTTTCAATTTGTGTAGGTACACAATTTCTATAAACAAATTTCCGTTCAACCCGATTCCAAGACTACACCTATACTTATATAAGTCCCCAAAGGTTTCTAAAAATTATAGAAATTAAATTACATGTTTATGATTTTTAAATAGTTAACCCTGCTATGTATTACTTTACCTATTTGAATTAATTGAAATAACTAAATACCTGTAATAGAATTGTTTGGATCATAATTTTTAGTTATGTTGGATTATTGCCGATTCGTTATAAGGGAAATCGTTAATGGTATTTAGATTTAAACACTGATATATTAGAGGGTATACATATACATTATGCATATATAATATAAATGGTACAACGATATATTATAATAGTGAATCAGACTTGGCAAGTCAACTTCAAATTATTTAACCGCTGTCAAAACTGTCTAGATACCTACCTATATTATGAGTTTATGACTGTCGTCTTAATGAGGTAATATTTCTCATCACACGGATAACAACAATATACATTATCGTTTTAAGTTAAAAATAAATAAATCTCTCTATTACCCAAATAAAAAAGTATTGATATTTCTAGTTCAAAAAATATCATTAGTGTGACAACTAAAAAAAATAAATAAATTACAGTTATGAGTTAAAAGTGGTGGTTGGCGAGTCGAGTGAGGACACCCGTATAATATAGTAATCAATAAAATAGTTGCAATTTATTTTATCATTTATACTATTAAATTTAATAACTCATATTAAAATGAATGTTAAGTTGAGTAAATATACCTTTAACATGACATAATTTATTATATATCTACCGGGTAGACTGGGTAGAGGTCCTACCTATCATCTTTATCTATTACATTACTATACAATAACGGTATATTTGACAGTTATTTTATGTTATTGTAGATTTGACATGTATAGGTACTCGGTAGTGCAGTATTATATATTATAAATTAATAACCAAATATCGAATATTAATTTATTATTTCACAAAGATGCGCAATATCAAATGAATCAATCTGTAACGTATCTAAATAATGTATACCTATATGCCCATTTACCGATTTTCGATGGGTATAACCCTATGGGTGTGTATATAGTCTGGAAGAGATCGGTGCAAAGGGAAGAGATCAATCATGCTTTATTGGTTGGATAAAGCCGTAAAAAAAACGACGACTAAAAAGGCGATTATTCTTCATAATGGCGAAGAGCAATTACAAGATGCGTTTTTTTTCCGTTATTTCTTATCCACAATGTAATTCCGCCAAACGCAAGTAAGTTTTTACGCACACTCTTAATATATTGGACGAGGATTTCACGCATAGAACCAACCACGTGTATAAACACTATAAACGGTATTCGTTTCGTCAGCCCAAACGAAAAGAAAATGTAACAGAGCACGCTATACATATCACGGTTGATGCAACAATTTAATGCAATTTTCCAAATGTGCGAAAAACGGCTAATATACAGAGTGATTCACCAAGCATGTTCATCCCCCTTTTTCCTTTAAAACGCTTTTATTCAAATTATGATTTATGAATTTTTCAATTATTCCTGAAAGCTATATTTTTAAATACTTGGATTGTTTGTACAGTATTAGAGTTCTTAACGATACAATTTTCTGTTTTTCAAATAAGAACCTTTCTTTTGTACAATTACTTTTGTCAGTTAATTGTTATGTAGATAATTTTTTGAAAATGTTGATATGTATCTTAATCAACATTTAAACTAGTAGTTTCTGAGTTATTAAAATGTTTAAACTATAGGTCCTTAAAAATGGTTTTACAATAAAATAGATGTTATATTCAATTAAGTATCTATAAATTTTATTATCATGAACATAATGTTTAATAATTAGAAAACCACTCGTTTTAATTTCAATTTAGATACATCGACATTTCCAAAAAAATCATTAGTTAAATAATTTGTTAGTAAAGAAAGGAGGTTTTCATTTTAAAAACGCCACAAAGCACTGTCTTCTTAAATGATATAAAAATCTAAGTGCATAATTAAAAACATTGTATTTTAGTATGCTATTTTATTTCTAAAAATCGTAATTTGATTAAATGCATTATTTAAGTAAAAAAGGGTGTGAGCATAATAGTATAATACTATGACACTATGTGAATTTTAATCTTCCTGTTTTTTATCTATAAGTGTGATGTGACTAATGCTTGAATTTTGGCTGATAAATTAAATCAGAAAACGATTAGACGAATATCATCTTAAAGTAGACGTAAAGGAACATTTTTAATGAGTAGATATGAATGGAATTAAACAACAAAGCAATTTACGGAAAAAAATATTAGATAGGTAGGCATCATGAGTGTGCGCAGTAAGAGGTAAATATACAATACATATATATATATAATGGTATGCTCAAATCAATTGAATCAAATAAGATCCGAATTGTCTTGATATTCATCGTTAACTTTCAACGGTGTGTTTTCTTAACCTCGGCAATATTATAAATGTTATTAAATAAGACGGGACGTGTTTATACAAAGTTCGAAGAATAAAAATAGATAATATAATATATATTTCAGATTTGTATATAGAACAGATGACACGTTGTACTTTGTATGTTTATATTTCTGGGATAGACTCGGTCTACCACAGAATCATTAATAATACTTAGCTGGTCTGTAGCGAATCACAATTTATATAAGTACAGATGTTACCATTATACATTTTTAAGTAAATAATTCGACACGATTTAATCGTTTGTTTCTCAATTTTTTTTTCTCAGATAAGACTTCAATCAGTGTTCAAAACACACCGAACATTATTCATCTGGCATGTGGCTTGCTGTTCTGCCTGCGAAACAACTGAAATGTTCAAGTTGCATACTAAATTACGAACAAATAAACACATATTATTTGTAATTGTATTGTTATTGTAATTCTCATTAATGAAAATAATCGTAGTTTATAATAACATTGTAATATATTGTTTAATTCCTATACTCATTTTTAATGCAACTACATAATATAATATAATATAATATATAGTATTATAATTTACGAAAATAAGTAATTCAATTCATGTAACGAGAACATTCTATAATAGGCATGTGCCATAATAATATATAATATTAATATATGTTATTATTCATTATAATATATATATTGTATAATAAGCTACTAAGTTCACAAAAGTACTGTTATAAATAGGGCTGTGAATTAAATATACTATTTAAAAAAATGCACTTAAAATCTTAAAAAATAGTCAGTATAAAATGCATTATAACTTACTAAGTATACCTACTAAGCAATTTATTATAATTTTAAAAATAGGAAAATCTATCAAATACAAAATATTTTAAATTAATGATATTAATGATTAAGTGAAACGTGCAAACGTGCATGTTTAATATTGTTTAGATGAAAATTAAACAAAAATTACTAAAATGATTGTAAAAAGCTTTAATTAAAGGACATTATTAAAATCAATAAAAAAAAAATGAAAAAATGACCAAAAAAAGAATGTGAAATCAAAAATGTCAAACAATTTAAAATAAAAATTTAAAAATTGAATTTACTATAGTACCTAATTCAAACTTTGAGTTAAAAAAACTGTGACAGTAAGCTAAAAATAATGAATTTATCTACAGATTCACAGCCTTACTTATGCATTATAATAGGTACGGAAATTGCTATTATATCCAAATACTTAATGTAAATAACTTAAACTGTGAAAAACCACCAACTGGAGTAAGTATACCTAACCGGTAGGTGGTAGGTATACGTCATATGCACGTATGTGAAATATTAATTCACTAAATAACTGGTGTTATAAAATTTGGTACCATGTAACATGTTAGAAAAAATATAAACCATAAACTCAAAATTCTAAGTCCCACCCTTCAATTTATTTTGGTTCGACATCGTGTTAACCATACTTGTGTCATCAATCGCACCTGTGCCGTCGATGAGGCTTAAATAAAATAAAGTAATAATATATAATACTTACATACATGGTCACCCATTGGAGGGTAGTGCGAGACGGAGCACTCCCCCCCCCTGGAAAAATTATATAAACTTAAAGCTTAATAAATACTACCATGATATTACCTAATTACCTAGACAAAATAAATTGTTTTTCTTAATCACTATTTTGATAATATGAAGTAAACATTGAAATAACATAACACCTTTATTCAGCTTTGTCCTTAGTACCTACACAAAGATAAATAACTTAAAAACTATTCGTTCAAATTTTGATTCGAATACGTCAACATTTTCAGAAAAATTATCCGCTAAATAATTTACAGTAGAAACGGAGGTTATGATAGGTTAACACTGAATTTTATCGTAAGTAAACATGAATTACTAAAATTCCTCAATTAGAACAAGTATATAACCGTGTGGAATAAGAAATTTTAACTTACGATATTTTTTAAACAAATAAAATTATATAAAAACGAAAAATACATTCGTGACACGACAGAACGGTTGACGCAAACCGACTGAATACTTTTAGAACGCGTATAGCGTATAACTTATACAATAGCCTAGGACTTTTTTAGTCTATATTATATCAATAAATCAAACATTATAAGATAAAATTAATTTTATCCATCACCATGAATATGGTATAAAAGTATATATTAAAGCTTAAAAATGCAATACAAGGTTCCTCGCAAGTTCTTCATAAAACGATTAAAAATTATCCAAAATACATAATGACATTTTTATTATTATTTTGGCGAGATTTGTGAAAATCACGAAAACATCTAAATTATTATGCAGTTAGTAATTCATAATATTTTGGATTTTAACACCTGAGACTTAAAAATGTAATACAAGGTTCCTCATAAGTTTTTTCTTACTAGAGTTAAAAAAAAAATAAAAGTTTAGCATAAAGCTAAATTAATTTTTTATGAGCGTTTAAAGTTTAAATGTTGGTGAAATTGGATGTTCAAACGTATAATAATACGATTTCTCATCAAACGACTTTTGTTATTATGTAGTAAACTTGTAACTTGTAGGTAATTAAAATAATATTAACTGTAGAGCTTGAAACATAAATTTCATTATTTCTTAAATTATCATTTTCTATACACAATGAAGTTGATATTCAAAATATTTAGACTAACTTTAAAATTATATTCATAGACATTAGACATTTTTGTATTTATTTAGTTCTTTTTCCATAAAATATGTTTATTAAATTTTTTTCTCGCTCAAAAACCTTGAAATTTAATAAGTTTAATCTTATAGCAATATAAAAATATTGAAAATATATAATATAAGGTTGAGTGAAAATTGTATTGATGACGAAAACTTCCAAATTACTTTGTTGTTAATAATTTTCACTTTTATCTGCGAAGGGTTTAAAATTTCTAATAATAATTCAAAGTTCCTCGTAAATTAATAGTATGTCAATTTCAAACTATCGAAATACGAGTAGGGCAGTAGGTACAAGGTACATATTATGCTCAATTTGTTTTACAGATATATTATGTTTCTATTTTAGACAAAATTGGATTTTTAAACAAAAAGTTACAATTGTCCATCAAATTAGTTTAATCTGTTGTAATTTGAAAAAAATTTATAAACCGCTCTTAACAGAGACTTGAAACTTTTTGACATAACGTAGGTTACTATTTATTATTATTTTCTTTACATGATCATATTTTTAAAAATATTTAGATTAATTTTAAGCTATTTGTTTTACGGACCTATTAATAATATTTTACAGTTCGTCTGTATATTGACTAAGAATAAGTTAATAACAATTGACAATAATAGCACAACCAATTATTATTATGATATGGTCAACGAGCACTTAATATTGAGGTGATGTAGAGGACCTTACTTTTAATTTATAAATGTATTTTAATTCAGTTAAGTACTAATTTAATATTTATATTGTAAACTTTAATTGTACATGGTACTGGTGCATTAAGGCCCTTACTTTAAGGTCTTAGTCCCTAAATATTAATAAAATAAAACAAAATAAAAAAATATATGATATAATATATTATTATGCTTATTATAATACAGTATAATAATTGCGATTTGTTGTTGCAGAAAACTAGTTTAACCTACCGTATTACTAATGGAAAAATAAACTACTTTGAATACCTATAATAAAATAAAATTATAAGCCTATCCTAACTGATCCTAAAAAAAACAGGAGCTGACACAGTGCACAGTGTTTTTGCTCAAAATAGTTTTTCATGTGCAATGATGTAATTCAATATGATAAATTAAAACTTAACACAATATCCATTACAGTAACCTACTCAACTACGAGATACACTCAAAATCTACAATATAGCAGAGCTACTTCCCCGAGTTTTCTTTTTACACAAAAAAATTCAATTCAATCGATACACAAATAAGTATACTATTAATATTATTATTTCTTACATAAAATTGGACATCTGTACTTAAAAAAAAATTTAAATTGTAAGGATCAATTTAACAAAAATCGAATTGGAAAAGGTTTTACAACAATGACAAAATACAAACACGGTACAGGAATGCCGGGAACACCCGATAAAGCTGCAGTAGGTGAGTTATTATAATATTATGTTGAATGTTAGTAAAAAGATAACAAAAAAATGTAGCAAGAAGCGGAAATTTTTTAAGTACGTCTTATGTAACACAGAGAAAAAAATATTTACGTAGTGTAAAACTGAACACGGTATTCATAATATGTAGTGTCGATAACAGAACTAAAAATGCAATTTTCAGGTAGTTGGGAACGACGATGACAGTATTTAATATTTTATTATACCAATATTATAATCTACCTATACACTGCATGAATGAAAACTGGAAATCAATGAGAATTTGTTTTGAGAATTCAATGAGAAATTCAAAAAACATTACAAAATCACAATGATTAATAAAGAATATTTATTTTTTTATTGTTGTATTACCTAGCTTTTATTATGCATGGATTGATTGATTATTGATTGACTGTCACCAAACATTTTATTTAGCATTTCCAAATATTTTTTACAGTACCTATCTAAAGTATTTTAAATAATTGAAAATATGTTTATTTTTCACTATCTGATTCACAAAAATATGTTTAATTTAAGAAGCAAGTAAGTAATTAATTAGTATTGAATAGGATAATATTATAATTATAATATTTCTATAATTTTATACATAATATATTATTGGACATTTTTTTATAAAATTCAAAATTATGTATCAGAAGCATCATTGTATTATTTTATTATTTATTTAAATTTAAATTTATGTACATCTATGAAAATTATATTTTTATGGTTTTAATCTATGTTTAGACTCATGTCGATTATTGGCATTAAAATTTATCATACAGTGCAATTTAAACAAAGGCCATGGCGTTGGCGGAAGGAGGGGGGTCGAGCAGGGCCCTTGCCCGGTGCCTCGTGCCTCTGCACTTGTACTTTTTTTAATGCACAATCTTATAGTAACATAATCTTATGATAACATATTAAAAATAATCATTACTATGAACATTGTAGAATACATAACAATAAATAATTATTTTTACGAAGTTATCAGAGACATTACAACGATGTTATGGCATGCTTAAAGAATCTGTCGCCCGACTGTTTCTTCGAAAAGGTTTCCACATGTAATGTTATCGGTGTTTGAAGGTAGTGACCGGATAGAATAAACCGAGTCCTATAGCCCAGGGGTGGCCAACAGGTCGATCCCGACTCTTTTTCGCAAAAACATGTCATTGAATAATTAACAGGTTTAACCGCTACGTCATTTTTCGGTACATTGACAAAAGAGCTACATGTACCATTTTTTGTGCACTTGTTGTTTTACCAATAAGTTTGTGTGTACCATTATTGGTACACGGGACTACAAGAGTCCAGAGTCTTTGCAAAAAAGTGTTATGGGTACCTACTATGGTACACGTAAATACGATTTTAACACAGGAAAATATTTCATAGCCCACCAGACAAACAAATTTTCGACCAGCCCATTTATATCTTATAAATTCAATTAAAAAAAAAAAATCAAAAAAAAAACAATAATTTAAAATAGGTTTGTAGCAAATAATGCATGTTTACTACTTTTTGGGTTAGTTCAAAATTCAAATCAACCTTGTACCAAAAATGGTACACATAGCGGTGGTTTACCTGTTAAATAAAAATAGGTCGGCAAGTGAGTACCGCTCTGCTGTACAGTGGGTGTCTAGTGGGGTCACTGTAATGGATTTGTTAAATTTGAATTCAATGATTTAAAATCATTGCATACGAAAAACGATTCTGAGCGAGACGGCCTGACAGCCTAAATTACTAAGTTTAATTATTGCTACTAAAGTATTACGTCTTATTATTAATAATAGAATAGGCTGAATCAATTTTTTCTGAAAACATTGCCTTTGAAAATGCCATTGTGTGTATAAAATATTATAATAAACTTTAAAAATGCCAAGTACCAAAGAATAATGTTATTAAATTTCAACGAAATAACTAACATCGTTATTCTTTGTTTAAATATCTAATTTCGTACAAATCTATATTTAACATTTCTATAAAAACCACTATGTTAATATATTTTTAGATTTTTTTATTACATTATTAACTATAACTACTTACGAAAAACCTTGTTTTAAATTTTTAAATTTTTAAATATTAGGTTTTCAAAATAAAACTATACAAATATACTATAGCTACCCAATTTTCTTAGGGAAGATACACCATACCAGTGGCATTGCAAAGGAAGTAATCGAGAGGCAAGCCTGCATTTCATAAAGGGTGGTGGGTGGGTGGGTAATGGCCAATCGGTGATTTTAGTATAAACTATAGTACCTATGTCCTATTTTAGTAATAACCATGACAGGTAGTTACAAATGTTATAGTGAGTGCCTTTATCGGGTTATTGATGCTGCAGAGTGGATAAAATATTAATCTAGCCTTGAAAAATTACAAATTGCCACTGTACCACACTTTTCTTTTTCTTTAGATTCCACTATAGCATGTCCAGTGGAGCATCATCAATGTCACTTCTAGCCTTAGACACTTAAATGCTGTTTGAAGAATTATGCATTTATAATCATTAGACCTTTTGTTGCATGTTGTTTTTATATTTGAATATATTATTATATACCTCTACTTCCAAATAAGGTATAACATTTAACAATGAATACTGGTGGTAAATTATAAGTTGTTTTAATAAGAACAACAGACTCATATATTCTTAACACTACTAATTGTAACAAACAAACAACAATGCTTAAATGAATTAATCAATTTTATTTATAACTTTGGAAGTACAATAATTACATTTTAAATAAAATTAGACAAACTGTCAGACACTGTTCAATTACAATACATGTTTATTTCGAGTACTTTGGTTTAAGCTTTAGTCTTTACTGAACGTAAATATTTGACAATTATACTTACACGAAATACATTTACAGAATAAAGAAAACTATTTTTAAACAAACATAATAACTAGGCTTAGGGACTTATAGCTCTAAAAACTCAAAACTATTCAAGTAGATATGCACCAAAAAAATACAAAATATTAAGCACTAAAAAAATTGTTGACATAATTATTGAAATTTGTAATTTATGTTTATTTGTATTATTAATTTTTGTGTTTTTGTACAGATATATCACTTCCATATCAATGTCATCAGATCCTTTAATAACAACAATATCATTTATTAGTTTAATATTTAGAAATACTTCAGAGCGCAAAAATTATTAAGTGGAAAAGCATACAATATTTACACAATGTATATTACATTTTTAAGAACAAATTTTTGTTTCTGTTTCTCAGAATAGTCAAAGAAATAGCGCTAAAAAGCTACATATTGGATAATTATGCTCTAATAAGCAAAAACTTTAAAATATGCAAAATACAGTTTTTGATTTAGATTCCATACATTATCTTAAATATAAATTGTATTTGACCCTGCTATTTTTTTAACAATCCAAATAAAAATTTATTTATTAGAAGCTAGTATTCCCTAAGCCTAGTAATAACTAAAAACTCATAACTATTTTTTAAATAAGAAATACATATACTTAGTGAAATAGATAATTATCTAAATCTAAAAAAAAAAAATATATTATATATTTATAATACTTAGATTAGTAAATGTAATAAATATAAATAACAATAAAAATGTATTTACTTATAACTAGATACACTTCAAGGGTATAAAAATGCAATAGGTATATAAGGTGAAATGGAGTTTAATGTTCTATTAGTACTATAACACATAAAACCTATCAAACTCAGATCAAAATTTAGAATTTTTCTGTAAAGCATTATGGTAAAAAAAAATTAGCATTAAACATAGTAAATTACATTAAACAAAACATTATAATCAAAAATTGGTTAATACAGCAATTATAAAAAAAATATTATGTAATAATACTAATGACTATTTTTTTTTTTTAGTACATATACCTACATTTTTTGGAGGGTAGTTTGGTAATTTTAATATTTTTCTCTGTTGTAGGTATAAAACCTTCATTATACCATTTAAAGTATAAATGTACTTAATAAAATCATAAAAATAAATATGATTAAGTGTACCTATTCACATAAATAACAACTGATTGAGAATTAGTAATACAATCTGAAGTGTTATCTTATAAGATTTGGGTTTAAATTAGTAACAAAAATTGAAACAATAATGGATATTTTACAACGCATAAATATCACATATTTATCTGAATTATTTAGTACTTTACTAGTTAAGAAAAAGAGTTTTTGAATAACTATAGGAACTCTAGTCAATACAATAGAAATTAACATTGGATTATTTGAATAATAAGGACCATTTTTTTAAGAAATACTTAGCAGTATACTCTATTATAATTTTAAACATTTTAAATCAAAAAAGAACACATAATCAACAAGTAATATAGAAGTAAAACAAATATTATAGGTTAATTATGCACACCATATTGAGTACCTATTTGTTTGATCATTAAATATTAAATAATAAAGAATATTAATATAGTATTGTCCATTCCACAAAAACAAAATATTATATCTATTTCTAACTAACAATGAAAAAAATCTTACAACAATTATTTGATTATCAACTTGATTAGAATGTTAATCTAAGCTGTTTGAGTTATATATTAGACAAAAAAATTAAAAATGAATCGTAAAAAAAGTGGTGAATTTGTTTTTTACAATTTTTGGTAGTCAAGTTAAAAGTATAATAAACTATCTTAAAATACAATTTACTAAAAATGTGTGTATTAATTATTAAAACATTAGGTGAAATTAGTAGGCTATCTTGTCGTATGCGCTCTACTGGCAACATTGCAACTGCAGTATGCGCTCTACCGCATTTTACTACTCTACAATTATATTTAGATTTTAGACAATATAATCTCGTAATAAGTGGGATGATGGATGATAAAAGTGGTTTTAATGAAGAGCAAACATTTGTATGAACAAGTAATATATTATATAATTATTACAAATTATTCTATATAATCAACGTGTTCGTCATCGTCTTTGCGAATAATAATAAAAAAAATAATAAATAAATAAATATTAAAATACTTGTGCCATGTCCCTCAGAAATGCGTTAAATGTGTCACTTTTATTCATACCTCTCTACCTTGTTTCAATAAGATACTGTAATAGTTATTATATTATTGTATATATACCTAGGTTTTATTATTATATTATAATATTTAATATTATACCTTGGAAGCAAATCTGGAGTTTAAATATACGATCAAAATTTATATGATGCAGAAAAAAAGAGTCCTAATCGTTATTACCTCAATAATAAAGATATAAATTGCATAATAGAGCGCATATAACAAATGTACCGCGCGTAATCGTAGGTAGACTGCAATCTGGGGTAGAGCGCATATGACAAGATAGCCAATTAGTACCCATGTTGATAAAGTTTACTATGCTTAAATTTACCAAAAACTGTTAAAAAACAATTCAACACTTTTTATATGAAGCCACAATATACTATACATTCTTCTAATTCTATTTAAAATTCTGTAGAATAAATGGTGGTATGGAAAAGTTATAATATATATTGAAAAATGTTTGATGAACAAGAATTTATTTATAAATTTATCGTAATTTAACTTGCTGCTGAGATTATACACTATAAACCTATAGATTATACCTGTTTAAAATGTAAAATACTTATATGGCGCAATAATACAATTTAACTAGAAGCTATCTAAAACAACTATTTATCACAGAAAAGTATATAAACTAAAAACAACTAATTGTTATAAATAATACAATTATTTTTAAAAAAACATTTTTTGGCTGAGATCTTTTAAAACTATAAAATATAAATATTTGTTGCATAATAATACAATACATTAAACTAAAATATCAATATTAATACATTGAGAAAAAAGAAATGTTTGCATTAAAAGACAGAAATTCAATAAGTTATAAAATGTTACACTTATTACTTATTAGTTATAACTTATAAGTTGTTACCATATAAGGTAAAATTGAAATCATGTATATTATGTATATCATGATAAGTATTATTATTTTATGCAAAATGTTACGTTAGTGATATTTTTTCATCAAGAAATACGATTTTGGGTACTAATTAAGTACACAAAATAAATAGATTTTTTTAAATTGACACAAAGAATAGTCAATAATCAAATTGGTGCTAAGTGTTCAGTACTTAACCAATTTTTATACTTACCCATAACAACAAAGTATTATACCAATCAATGAGGATCCTTTTCTGTTATGGCTGATCATCATCAGAAGTTGAATTTTCTTTTAAACTAGTTTCTTTGAACCATCCGTCTCTGTATTTATCTTTCAAGTTACCAACATGAGGTCTATGTAATTAACAATGTGATAATTGCTTTAGTAAAAATAGTAACTCAATAATATAATATAAATTTAAGTACCTTCGTAGTCTTCCATTATCAGGTAAGGTCATTGATGAACGTGATTCAATACCAACTGCAGCGTGTTCATGAGTTAATAATTGAGGTCTTCGTTCTAGCGTCATTGTTTCTGGTTCAGGGAAAATATCATCATACCCTTCAGCAAGCTCTTGATCATGCTTACAATTTTCACATTCCTCACGAAAATCATCGTTAGAAATTGTTGGTATTTTATCATGGCATTGAAATTTATCATTATTCGTTTGATCTGAAATAATCAGTTACTTAGTAGGTGATAGAAATAAGTATAAAATATTTAAATATATTACTGTCTTCTAAAAACTGTTGGTTGGTAGTTGGTTCAGTCTCGGGGTCACAAGATGCCTGTGGCTGAACATTGTGTTCAACTTCAGTCATGTTAAATGGTATAGTCCTATGGTAAGCTGTAACTTCATCTACTAGTGCATTAAACTGTTGAGGTACTATTTGGTGAGGTAATGCAATAGCTTCATCATATGGAGGAGGTGCATCACCACGTGGATAATATGTCTTCCATAAGGGTATATGAAGAGTTGCATGATCACCGTAATATAAATCAGGCCTAGGTAAATTCATGTAGCCACTAATGAATCCAATTCCACGTACACCTTCGCCCATTTGAAGTGAGTTTGGATCAGTGAATACTTCTCCATCTATATTGCAATACAATTTGTTTTAAGACATACATAAGTGTCATTATTTAAGGTGAGTATAGTAAGTTAATTTTTGTATGGTTTAAATTATTATATAAAACTATAAAAGTTATAAACTACAAATGCTGTTTCAAAAGAGGATACTAGTTCCTACATATACTAATACTATTTTCCCCTTGTGGCTGTCACCACCTATGCCATAATGTGGGAGATGCGCAACACTTGACAAAAACCAGTCGCTGCTCGATATATTTTCTTTTCAAACAGATTGTATACATAATATTATGTAATACATAAACTAATAAGTTATAACTCTAATCTTGAAAACAATTTCAACAGTAATTAATTTATAATTCTTCAGTAAGTTAATATACTTCCTATTAAAATTTTTAATTGAATAATAAACAATATAAGTTATAGGTAAAATATTGTTAATTAAATAGCCTGCCTCTTAAACATTCATTTGTTATAGATATTATATTATAAATTAAATCAAATTACCTACATTTTTAAAAAAAACTTGAGCATTCTTAAAAATAAAAATTTCAATGCAAGTACAAATATTACAAATTTACTCTTACTTGACATTATATTTCTTTTATGTAACCGGTTTATAAGGAAAACGATTAATATGAAAAATAAAAAGGCTGTTACAGTGCTGGCAATTGATCTGGCATTAATATTATCGCCTTTGAGAGTTTCGTCTAAGCAATTGAATTCACAGCATATATTTCCAACAGTTGTATAAGACTTGCAATCCTAAAGTTAAACAAAATGTTTTAATTATTTGTTTGACAATTAACCAATTATAACGCACAATAAATAATATGTATAATTTTAGTCTGTTTCAAAAAAATAATTTTTGATTACTAAAAATTTACAAACTAGAATAAGTTTTAAAAAAAAAGTACCTGTGGAGCCGTACAAAGCACAGGATGACACCATTTAGCAACAGAGTTGTCGCACACACACCTAGTGCAGATTTCCGGGCCCGGTATGTATGTCTTTCCTTCCTGAACACTTCGGCCGTTGTTGTCTTGGCAGTCGGTCTTGACATTGCCTGTAATAACGAATGTTAGTTAAAAAAATATTAAAGCGAATTGGATTTTTATAGGTAAATATTTAACATGCTTGCCTGGCTGATGACCGAGTATTGCTATCAACAAAATAAAACAGTTGTTCATGACTGTCGAATAAGCTATTACATCAACATTTCGATAAGTTTTCAAAACGCTGTACGGAACGACAATCGCATAGACAGATGATGTTATTACGAACAGCGGTTTACGGCATCACATCACAGGGACTTGGGACTTTTTGAGAAGTTCAGAGCGTACTGTAAAACACAAAAACTGGCCACAAGCACAACACGAAGGATTCGATAGTAGTAAATACAACGGTTAAATATTCTGTTAAATAACACAAACAAGGAGTAGATTTTACCGAGATCTCGACATCACGGTGATAGTCACGGCAAAGAGATTAAAAGCGATAGCCCTCCCACCCACCGGCCGCAGGGATCGGTCCACCCCTGGTTGTTTGGTGCGCTACTACGCCATTATAATATTATAATACCTAACTCGTACACGATAACTACAGCCGTCTACAGGCTACAGCTGCAGCTGCTGCTGCTGCTATTTTGCGCGGTCATTAAATTTGGTTTATTTCATGAACAAAGATATAATCTAGAAATTCACTAGGCTAAACCGGTTTAAAATTATCCCACACCGGGATAATGCACCGTGTCAATGATAATTGATAATATTGTTCAAACATCCCGGTATGTTTTTTATCGACCAGGTTTGAGTTGGCGAGTTTTTATATATAATTTATAATACCTATATTATATTATCTTAGTTCATGGTTTTTATCCCTTCGTTATCAATTCCACGAGCTCGTCAACACGGCGACTTCTTGGAATTTGGAAACCACTTCATCTATTTTGTGGACTAGAGATGATCTACGGATCAGTAGGTTAGTAGGTATATGACATATAGGACATATAGGAAGTCGCAGTCAATAAATTATAACTTGTAAAAGTCTTCGAATTGTTTTATTTTTTTTTTTTTGCTCTTACAGTGTTATACTAGTAAGCAAGGCCGTAGCCAGCAATAGATTTTTATTTTTTGGGGGGAGGGAGTGTTAAGAGTATAAATATGATTTTTAACTAGCACATTTTAAAACGTTAATAAGCTCGGGAAAAAAATTCTGGGGAGGTCTGAAACTCTGAACTTTAACATCCCCCCTGGCTTACGGCCTTGCTAATAAGTAACATTTTTTAAAAAGTATATAACCAACCGATAAAGTTAAAAAAACATTAATTCATCTGCAAACACGCAAATCAACTGCATTATATAGGTAATAGCTCGCTGTAATGACAGCACCTCCTCAAAAAAACTTTTTTTTTTTTAATGATTTTTAATGGATTACAAATTAACTAAGAAATTGCCGAATAAAAATCTTCGGGAAGAAAAATCCCAGACTACAAATAACAATATTATTCACAACCACATGAAAATGATTGAATAAATATTATTTAAACGCTTCTTACAACGTTATTAATATTTAATTACAAATAAATATAAAATAAGTAGATAGGTTTACTTATATTTGAATGTATATATATTATATTATTTAAATATTGCATTTTTTTTCTGTTTACCTATTTAAAGTTCGCTTCAAATGAAATAACATAACATAATTATGCATTCATTCATTGTATTCATAGACCTTATACTCAGAGTATAAGGTCTATGATTGTATTAGATATTTAGTAAGTGGCGGCTTAGTGGCTGTGATATACTGACATGCCCATTTCTTTGATAAGTTTTCAGATTTTGAAATAGGAATTTACTATTATAAGCTGTTGTGTGTACAGTCAATAATGAAAATATATTATACGAACACAACGAAAAATCGATATTTTTATCGTATAACTTCTGGCTTCTGCTAGTCTTGGACAAAAAATTATAAATTGCAATTATTTTTAATTCATCTACAGTGCCGCATAAACTTAAGTGCAGATGCCCCGGTAAAATGTCTCCTTTAACGTTAGCTTTAGAAGTTGGAACCACCAACATCAGCCTCATGCAGTCTTGTAAAGTATTCGAATAAATGTATTCAAATAAAACTATTCGAATACTTTTTTTGTATTCAAATACTATTGTAAATACATTTTTAAAAAAGTATTCAAATACGTATTCTGAAAACTTTTATTTGTATTCTTTTATTCATTAAAAAATACTTTTTTTGAACCAGAAAAATAGTTTTAAATTTCTAACAAGATATAAATTATTATGTTTGTATTAATTATTATCTAAATATAATATTGTTAATCCCAACCATTCCAAAACTGATAAAAACCAGCAGAAAAAAAGTATTCTTTTAGTATTCGAATACTTTTTCAAGTATTCAAATAGGTATATGGAATATATTTTTTTTAAAGTATTCGAATATGTATTTTGAATACTTTAATTATCATTAATTCGAATACGTATTCTGAATACAAAATAAAAGTATTCTTTACAAGACTGGGCCTCATGGCTCTTAAAATATTGTATACTTTGACTTACTAAAATATATAATAAAATGTAAGTAAACTCTATTCGCATGGTGGATAAGTAATCGTAACAGAACTACGAACAATTACGTTAAACAATATCCAAGAATACACTTTTTTAATATGCTACTTAAAAATGGCGTTGTGTAAGCTTTGGACATTCATTTTCCTTACGTAGTCTTAAAGAATAGACCCTCATAATCCCGAACTTGCTATATACAATACCATTTTCCAGTTACCTAATAAGTTATTAGGTACTTATTAGTAATAACAATGCCACAAATGGCGATGACGAGATTCGGCAGACGGCCCCACCACAATACGCTCTTGATATGGTGGCAACTATCGAGACTTAAATAATTAGCATCAGCCAAACCGCACCAGCGGAAATTCGTCATAATTAACGCAGCGAACAATCTTGGAAGACGACGCTACATAATAGTTGGCAGTCGCAGTCTTGATTGTATACTTATTACTTGTATTTAATTGGTATGCTTCCTACCCGCTAAACCACACATTAAAATTAAAATAATAATTTAATTAGATTACAATTTATTCGACATCAAAGATGCGTTATTGTGGTGTTATTATAGACCTTGAACCTCAGCTATAATAATATTCCTACTACTCCTAATATTCAGGAGTGTTTGCTATATTATAGGTATAGCAAGTTCAGGATTATGGATACGTATTTATATTATACATTTATACCTCCTCTATTTACATAGATAAAATACAAAATAAAAACCTAATTCTAAAAGTCTGAATTATTTATTTATTTAATATGAACATAATAATATTACAAAATCAAATCATACTACAATTTTATCTTTTTAAAAAATATGTACATTATATAAATTTTTACTTTCAGTCGAAACGCTATATCTGCTTACAAAAGCCTTCTGGAGTAGAAAATATTTACATTGATATGAAACAGTAGTGGCTATTAACGAAAACTGCAGACTATCAGCTTATTTCTTGATGGCCATGGTTTTTATGTTTATAACGAATTAATAAATATATCTGTAGTGTATGTCTTATAGGATGGCTTACTGTAAGTGTTTTGAAATGTAACAAAATAATTATTATAGTGAAGTGCACGGACAAAGTGTGCCATAAAAGTCATATGATTAATGTTTTTCCAATGTCGCATTTCTTTAGTGGTTTTGAAAAAAAGTCTAGAGGACAAAGCAAATACTACAAAAGTCACGCGCATGATGTTTCTTACCAACATGTGATCTTCAATATAAAAAATGGTGTAGAGAATTTAGATTCAATGATGAATGCCATTGATTAAACGTCGCATTCCCGAGTACATTTGGCAGAACATTCAATGGTACTACTGTACTAAATTTGTTCATCAACAAAATGACAGACGTTTATCTTAATCAGAGAAATGTAAAAGACCTTCGCGGAAGTCGAGCCTAAGACGATGTGGTGATATTGTTTATTGAGTTCTCGATTCAAAGCGACTAAGCTATTCCTTGAGCCTCAGTGGTTATCGTTTATGGGTTATGAACATATTCTTTTTTAATATTTTGATTCTTTCATTTTTTTTTAGTAAACAATTAATATTTTAAAGAAAACAATTTATAATTTTTTAAGAACAGATTGGTACTTAATTAAATATTAGTTTTAACAATTAACAATAATACAAGTTACAAAAATGAGAAAGATTTTAGTTGAAGAAAGATCATTTTAAAAAGTAGTTAAGTAGGTATCTTAAATAAAATTGCCTATCAAAAGATTTCCTACAAATTTAGATAATGTTTTCGTCTGGAGAAGCAAATATTCATGACATCATGAACGAGAACGGCAATCAAACATATGGGTGACGCCTACGTGTATGTTCTGCTCGACCACTGGTTGATGAGAACTTTTTTTCACACAGACCGCAATCGTATGGTTTTTCACCTGTGTGTGTTCTATAATGTAAAACTAAATGTGATTTTTGTGTAAATGATCGTTCACAAATTATGCACACATATGGTTTCTCCCCAGTATGTGATCTCTTATGTATACACAATATAGATTTGCTGATAAATGTTTTAAAGCAAACGTCACACTCAAGAGGAGTTTTTCCAGTGTGAACATTTTCATGTCTGGATAAACTATTGGCGTTGGTAAATTCTTTATCACAAAATTGACAAGAAAACAGACCCATGTCGGTCATTGTGGGATATTCTGTCTTGAAATCGTCCTGAGCAGCGAAAAACTCTAAACTATTTTCACTGTCATCACTAACACTATCATTATTATCATATGTTTCTTCATCCATGTCCACTGATTGAGGGAAGTCATCATTAGAATAGTCTTTATCATTCGTCTGTCCTTTACGTTTATTCAATTTTTTTGGTGACATTATTTCCCCACGATTCACGTCCTGTAAAATATTAATTTAAAAAATACATGAGATAGTTATTCAAATTACACAACGAAATAATTTAATTTAAAATCTATTATAACGATTTACACTATGTATAAAATATACATTGAATATTAACTGTATTATGATAAATATTTAAAAGTAAGCTGTGAATAGATAATAAAAAAATACAATAATTGGGATCTATTATAGTATTCTATATGTACGTTTTTGTGGAATGTACAAAAATTAAATAAATATAATTTCTTAAATATGCAATAGATGTTTTAATTTTAAAATTATAAATGTAGAACTATCAAAAAAAAAATTAATTTTATAATTTTATACTGCAATGAATAAAATAATATATATAATTATTATCAATTAATAAAAATGCCACAAATAAACAATATATTATTCAGTGGTAGATACAAGAGTGGGAGAGGCGATAGGGGGACAGACCCAAAACCACCATGTATATTGTTCAAAGAAAAAACACCAAGGAAGTCGCTCTGCTGTATGGTAGGTGTTATATTGTGAACCTTGTGATTGGACAGATCACTATAATAGAAGAGATAAATTTGAATTCAATATTAAGCCATAGCATATCCACAAATTTCAATTCTGAGGGGAGATCGGGAGATGGACAATATAATATTATATAGAAGTTATTTTTCTACTAGTAGTTAATTAAAAAACTAACTAATTTTTTCCGAATCATATCATACAGTAGGTACCTAATTATTATAATATTGTTTCATAAAATATAACTAGTTGTTATTAAAAGTCATTACCGACACACTGTAGATTGGTATGAATAGGTTCATGGTATAAATTCTAATATTCGATTTATAGTAAATAATAGCAATAATACCTACATAATAGAGAAAAGTTCAATGTCACAACAAAAACATTTTTTCTTTTTCAAACTACAACAAAATAACTAAAATTGGTATTTTTGTTTGAATATTTAAATAATTAATTAAATATATAATTAATATTTAATATTTATTAAATAATTTTATTAAAATTTGAATTTGAATTTATTAAATCACATCTGATATTCTAATTTTTGTGTTAATAAAAAAAAAAAATTGCTTTGTAGTCAGTAATTTTAAGTTCAATAGGTACATAGGTACATAATGATTTAGCACAGTGATTCCCAAAGTGTGTTCCGCAGAACCTAAGGGTTCCGTGGGAAAATCTAAAGGGTTCCGCCAGATGTATGTGAATATTGAAAAAATTATTATATATTAAACTTGGTAAAAAAATTCACGAAAAATTGGAGTTGAGTTGGAGTTAGAGACATCAGGGTTCCAAGAAACACAAACTGTTTCCAAAGGGTGCCGTGGTCGTAAAAGTTTGGGAACTGCTGATTTAGCATATCAAATTTAATGATTTAAATTATATTAAACAAAAATGTTAATAAAATACTAAAAAACTAACACAAACCTCAATAACTTTTTCCTGTTCATTCTTTTTTTTTTTAAATAATTTTTGAAATCTAAAAAAGATATAAAAGAACAGAATTATAAATCTTTTAACACATACAATTTTGTTTGCCCTACACACTTAATATATTTACATTCATTATTTCAGACAAAAATTATGAATACTCCATTTTCATACTCACAGTTTAGGGTACTCTTCTTGCACTTCTGAAATTCTTGAATTATAAGGAGTGTTTATCATAGCAGTATCTATATAATTTAAATCATAAATTTAATATTTAAACACAGCATAATAAAATGTTGGTCAAATGATTTTGTCATGGTGACTGTGGAGAGGGGGGGGGGGGGGTATGACTGATTCTTAATATGCTCTATTTGATAGGTAAAAATATAATTTATAGTTATTAGATTAGATAATAAATATTGAAAAAAAAGGTTATGAGTCTGAGGGAATCTTGCCTTCTAATAATTGGCTGCCACTGATTCGTACATTTTTGAAACAATACCTTGTTCCTTTTTTTGGTCAAATCTTCTAAATTGATAACCCCTGGATACATGTAATTCGGACTAGCAAGGTCTTACTGTACATGTTATTTACTTTTAACAAGATTTAACAAGATTTTAAGTTTTACAAAACTTTGCATTCAAAACTAATTTTAGAACTGAAAATATAATAATTGAGAATAGATATTCTATTAAAATAATAAAAAAACTATAAAATGTGCAAAAAAAGTTGATTAGGTGACTCAAAGAGGAATGAAATTTGAAAAATATATTTCAGATATTACTGAATTTTACCATTGTATATTTTTTTTAATATGTTCTTTAGAAATACCTTTTTTCAGGTATTCCTTTTTTTTAGGATTTTTTTGTTCAGATTCTTTTTTTGATGTTTCAGTTTCTTCATTTATTGTCATCTAAAACACATTGTTTAAGAATGTAAATAATCTAAATGTCGGCAGATATAATTTTTCTACAAAAAAGGCAACACCTTTCAAAGGTTAACTATAAGCAATACACAAATACAAATATTTCTAATAACTAATATGGAAAATAAATTTAACAATCCGTACCTTCAATTTATTTTTCTCTGTTTCTTTTGATGGACTTTTTAATCTACAACAAAAAGACAATTCATTGATTAAACAAAATAGTAAAGTAATATACAATTAGCATAATTTAAATAGGTAAAAACCATTGAAAATAGAAAAACAAATTGTATATTAAACTAGGCGTATAACTAGATTTTACCTAGGAAAAAATGACCAAACATAAAATACTACGGCACTGTATTAGTGCAACTCAAATTCGGATATAAGGTTCAGAAAAAAAAATTTTTTTTTCTTTTTTCTTTAACCTACAATGGCTACTTTAATTATAAACAAAACAATATTCGATTTTTGTGAAACAAAATGAAATTCTTGTATGAACCACTTCTAGCAACCTTTAAGGGTTAAAAATAAAGCTATTAACACTCCTGGAGTCTCAAAGAATATGAATTGGTTAAGAAGTTTCCAAGTTTAATTTTTTAGTTTATTTCCAAGCCTCATTCAAATATACATATTACATTCATTTTTATATAGTATATAAGCACAAATACAAAAAAAATGTGCCCCCTCACAAAAAAAAAAAATTATAATATTATAATGTTAAACAACAAAAACAATTTAAAAATTATACTATAGTTTTCCATTTTAACTTGTATGTACATCATACATTAAAAATATTATATAATACATATGATGTATATTAAAACATCACTTTGCGGATTATACTATTTATAATTTGGCCATTTTTAATAGCACTAACTGACCAAGTGAAGTATTGACATAGACATTTTCATCGTAATAGTCCACATTTAAACAGGTTTATGTTTACAGGTCTATGTTCTATACATTGAATCTATTTTTATTGTTCTTATTGATATCTACCAATAAATATTTTCATTTTATTATTACTGCTGCTAGACGGACAACATACATCTTTAAAAATGGTACGTAATTTAAATTGTAATAAATAAATAATTAATATTAATTGATTATTTTCACTTTTTGTAATTTAGTTATTTAAATAAAAAGTGTTTTTTATTTATGTACAGTGTAAAGAAATATTTATCATAATACATACGCTCTATTTTTTTTGATAATATATTACATGTTCATAATATAAAATAGCCTCCCCTCCCCCTAATAAATACCATAGATCTGCGCCTGATAGATAGATTATCTATATAACAAATAAATGGGTCTAAAAAAATCCTTTATCTATACAGTGTAGAGCAGGGGTCTTCAACCTTTTAAGGCGGCGGGCCACATATTATTTTTAAATCAATAAAACTAATTATACAAGTTTGATTGGTTTTATTACAATAATTTGATAGTTCAATTATAATTTATAATCCAAACTTGTTTATTATTATATACTTACAAAACATTTAAACGTTCCGTATCTGTGGAAGTAGAGGCCAAATCTAAAAATCAAATATAATCAATCCACATGATCAATATAAATTGGTAAGATACTAACAATTGAGAGTTTTTGTTTTTTTGGGTTCATTAAAATCCGAAAGCATTTCAGATGACTCATTTATAGTATCATTAACTCTTTTCTTTGTATGAACTGCGTCATTTTCACTTCCCAAATTATTTATAAGTTCAACCTGAAATGAAAAAAAAAAAATCACCATGATCATTATAATATTTTAATGAAACAAAAGGAAAAAGTTTCAATTAATGTTGAGTCACATTGGCATACCCCAGAAGCCATTTTTATAACCTACTAGCTGTCCTGCCCGGGGTTGCTTGAGCTAAAGATTAAATTAAGAATAACCTCAAGAGATTTACATAGGCAATCCAACTGTGTGGGATCAAGGAAAGCAGTATATTAACAGGTAGAAAATCCACCTGCGGTGGATTGAGGACCCTGTGAGGTATGTAAGTAAGTGAAATTAGAATATAAGCACATGAAAAACATAGCAACAGTGGCCTGTGCCAAAATATTGTTTTTTTTAATAAATTTATTTGTAAAAATATGTAATTTGTCATATTTCTACTAATTATAGTAGTTATTAAGTATGTAACCATTGACAACCCAATAAATAAACAGAAATTTCAGTTTTTCTAGAATTTTTAGAGTATAATATGTAGGGCTAGGATTTATATGCATTGGCATATTTTTTTTGCAACTTATGTTTACCACTTTTGTTTGAAATGTCCACGAATTACGTCATGATGAAGTCAATGGTGGTTATTTTATTTTGCATATTTTTGCATATTTTGAATAAAATGCATATTATTGCATATTTTAACAATAAACACCTAAAATGCATGTTTTAAGGTGTATTTTAGCCGCGGTGGTTGGTAAAAGACAAAAAAAGGTCCAAAAAAAAAAACTCAGGTATAGTAGGTATGTTAATTGTAAAAATGGAAGTAATCTGAATGAAGATTTTCATTAGGTGCAATCTAACTTCATGGAAAAATTGAAAACCCAAAAATTACTTCGTGTGATTTTGAACGTAGCACGTATAGGTATTAAAACATTAAACATACTAATATCTGAAAGAAGCTCTTTTATTTTTGAAAATTTTAAACACTAGATCATTGTTTCATATAATACTTTTAAATAACATTAATAGTTTATAGTAGTTTAATATTTTAGAATTTAAATATTAAGTTTTTGTATTTTATGTCATATTTGATCACATATTTTCTTTGTTGCATATTTTTGCATATTTTTAATAAACCAAATGCATATTTTACCATTTTTTATTGCATATAAATCCTCTAATAATATGTATGTAGGATAGGATATAATATTCCAGAAAGCTTTGCGGGAGTGTAGTCAACAACTTCCAAAAGTTGCAGGGCGATTGGATGAATAGAGTAGGAGTATAAGTAAACATTAATTTTTATATATATAGATAAATTTATCTTTATATATATATTTCTACTGTACGTGTGTATGTCACTGAAATCCTCCTAAACGGAGAGACCGATTTGAATGAATTTTTTTGTAAGTGTTTTGGTGCCCTGGATGATTTAGATTCACAAGGTGGTGAGGTGAGGTGCTCACACAGGGATTTTGAGATTTAAGATAGAAATATTTGTTTATAAATGGTTGCTATTGGTAACCATGGTTACTATGGTATGTATAACCACTGTTTATTTATAGGGTTGTCAATGGTTACATAATTAATAACTATTATAATTAGTACTAGGAATATGGCATATACACATTTTTGCAAATAAATGTATAGAAAAATACAAATCTCTGGCATAAGCCACCGTTGTGATGTTTTTCATGTGCCCAATATCCAATATTACTGATTTCACTTACTATTAAGCTCCTCGCGGGGTCCTCAAACAATATTAACTGATAAACATATTATTCATACATAGAGTTGGTATCATTTTTTTTTTAATGGGCAACGAAGTGCACGGGATCATCTAGTTTAATATATATTTCACATATTAAAGAATACAAAAATGTCAAAACATCTTACTTGTTCTTGTACATTACGAAATTCTACACGATTCAAATCAGTTAGCATTTGATTTATTTGGGTATAATTTTGAAGCACAGCTCTCGCAGTAGTATATCTGCGTAATGTTTGTGCAAAGGTTCTAACAGCAATCACCTAAATTATAAATAATAATAATAATAATAATAATGATAAACAGTTGAATGAAAATTCTATAAAAAAAATAATAACTTTTATTGAGATCATTTCTTCTGGACACCCTTGCATTGCAGAAATAAGCCTTGACTCTAAGCCTTTGGAAAAATGTCTGATAGCTTGTGTTAATGTTCCTGTACATAATTATTTAGTAGTTATATCTTTAAATACACACTTATTTAAAATACATACTAGGAACAGGCCGAAAAACATCTGGAATTAAAACTTTCACCAAGTTTTGATAAAAAAGAAAATCGGCAGTTTTAACAAACAGTTGCAATGTTTTGCACTTTGACAATGAATATAATTTTTCTTTAGATAAATATTGTTCTTCTTCATTTATATCATTTATATTATCTTGACTACGCCAAAATTGACGCCAAAGTGACTCAACAGTGGACAATTCTAAGTTCAATATAGCATTTAAAAACGCCTACAAAAGCAATATAATTTAAATAAAAATTAATTAATTAAAAATTAAAAATAATTAAGTACTTCATAATGTTTACGATACAAATTTTTGAATGTATCTATATCTTCTAAAGTACAATTATCATTCAATTGTGTTTTATCCAATATAATATCAGGAAATTCTGGTATAGCATTAGCACCATCACCTAAATATTCTTGGTCTTGTGCTTGGGATTCTCCAGATGGAATACTGTTGTGAGAACAATTACCAGAATCTGAACTGTTGGTGGTATATTGATTGCAATTTTGCTCTTCAGTTTTAATAAACTTAATTTTTTTAGAACTAGTACTTTGATCTGTTTGACCTGGTAGGTTTTCTTCTTCTTGAAAGTCATTTAATAATGAACTAGCCTTAATTCGTATGCCATAATAATGATATTTGGAATTTCCTCTAAAAAACAAAAAAGTGTGAGTTAAATTAATAATATAGTGTAATCATAGAATAAGAAATAGCACCCTACCGAGTTCCTAGACGCCTTGTACGTAATCCCATGAACACAGATCGGATAAGTTTACCAAATGATGGTGCATTTACAGGATCAATTTTAGTTTCCGAACAATATGTTAAATAATTATCATATATTGTTGATCGAAGTAACGATACTCCTTCAGCCTTTTCATAATTTTCCATCAACCAGTTGACCTTTATAATAATATATTATTAAATTAATTATTATTCAATATAAAATCTATCTACTGTTTACAGTTGCAGAAGAAACTTTATTAGCGTGCATAAGACCGGAATCTTGCATTCCTCCATTTGACTCAACACCATTCAGTTGGTCTATATTTGTTATATCAGACTCAGTAGCGTGCACTGTATGATGTGACACATCCTAAAGATAAAAATAAAGTATTGATAGTTAATTTATACAAATCTAGGCATTCTATTAAACAAAATACATTGAGGCACATTATAATCATAACAACTATTATACCAAAGATTTAGCGGAATTTGGGCTGTCTCTTTGAGCAGTAGCAATAGTAGTATGATCATTGTCAACTTTCTGTTGTACAATATAGGTTCCATTACCTATAATTTGTGGATGACATGTGGATGTTGGTTGCCTTAAAGTGCTTGTGACCTTTAACATTTTCAACACATTTTAATTTTAATATTTTATTAATTTACTATAGTAATGAAATTTAAATCAATTATACAGAATGATCTAGAAAGTCCCGACCATTAATTTTACAGACTCTTTGCAAAATGTAATACAGAAAGATACTATGTTTGTCTGTATACGTACAAATAAAGGAATATAATTAGTGAAGACATTTTGGATAATTCTTAAGTCAAAATCATGAAAATTGCATAATAAAAATAAATCAGGATTTGTATAAATATTTTAGTTACTTGAGAATAAGAACTTGTGCTTGGAGTGGAATAATGGGTTTGACCAGTCTGATACATTGTTCCACTCTCACCCATAGTATAAACTGGGTATGCCCTGAAAATTAAATAAATAACTACATAATATGTATTACAATTGATAATAAAACATTTACATTTCTCCATTTGTGAAAATTGCTTGTTTGCCAGTTCCTTCAACATACTGTACATAAGTAGAATGATCAACATCATCAGAATCCACAGGCTCTGCTTTGGGAACTAAAAAGAAAACAAACAATTAGATATTTAAGCTATAATATACAAGGCAATAAATTAATGTTATTTATTTTACAAAATAATTATAAGAAATCGACCTAAAATAAACAAAGGTGTCATAAAGACTCCACATATAATATTATATTAATAAACATTTAGCATGAATATTAACATAAATAAATGTAATGTTATAAGAAACATAGCTTAACTTCAGTGAAAATGTGTGCACCCATATAGCTGTTTGAGGAGCCTTTTAAGTAAAATAAAAAGTACTACTTCAGAAAGTTTATATGAAATAAAATAAAATTAAGAAATAATAAACTAGATTGTTTTAACTCAAAAAATTTGAAATGAAAATCAAAACAAATAACACTAAGTCTTACCCAATGTTGGTACTGGTATAAGGGAAGTATAAGATCTTCCTCGAGTCTCTTCTTAATTGTAAGCGTGTAATTAAATAATAACAATTTATGATAAAATGCATTTTATAAGAAACATAAAGAACTAGCATTATACAAGAATCAAAGAAAAATTGTAATTTTATTTGAATAAGATCTCCTTTTATTATACAAAAAAAAACAAACGCTTTCTATTTCTCAAATTATATTAATATAATGAACATTTTGTTGAACTTACCTGATTTTGTCATAATATAATGGCCATTATCAACATTAGTAACTGTATTCCTACCTGTATGATTTAGGCGATGTTCATCATCCATTGATTTATTAGATTCACCATCATGTACTGAACTAGTTCCAGACAGTTGAGCATTTGCAAGTTGTCTATTACTATTGACTCTCTGAAAAAATAAAGATTTAAATATTAATAATATACATATAAGTTAATGAAGTACCGGATTAATGAAAATACGCACCGCGGAAGTTTGTTGTACTGGTTGTACAACAAGAGTTTGACCAAGTCCACCTGCTGTTACAACAGTTATAGTGCTAATTTGAGAGCCAGTACCTGCCGACCCTTCTAATTTGATTTCAACCCGTACAGACGTCGCCATGGAATTACCTAAACCCATAATTAATAACATAATTTTCTTAAAAATTGAAAAATAATATAAATTGAACTTGCAGTTAAAAACTACTAACAAAATAAACAATTAAGTTAATATTTATTAAACACTAAAACAATTTTGGATATCCAATATAATGCGATTGAAAACTAAAAATAGATATTATAAGAAATAAAAGGTTACTATGATCACAGAATAGATTTAATTTAATTAAATTTAATCTATTCTGTGCAATAATCATATATAATATTGACACCTTCATCATAAAAATAAATTTGGTCACCATAGCAACTGATAACATCAAATAGGTACAGAAAAATAATATGAATTATGACTAAACATTCTATAGGGGTTCATTATATTAACAAATTATATTATAATGTAACAAAAATAGTTTGACAAATTAGATAGACCACTAGGCCCCAGTCATATTCATATAAAAAAAAGTAGTTAAAAGTATAAATGATTTTTTTTAAATTTGTTTTCATTCATTATCAGAAAATAAAAATAATTTATTCATAATAAAATTTATTTATACATAGGTATGTATTGTACCAACTTATTTAAAACATTAACTTAAATATTAAAAATAAGACATTTTTATTTTAAATATCCTAACTCCCTAATAAAAATGAGCTCTGCAATAAAAAATGTATCAATACAAAATAAAAACACAAGACATTCGTTTAAACTAAGTTGTTCAAGTTGAAAAATAATAATTTAAAAACTAAATTTTATAATTTTAAGTAATAATTGAGCAGGTATTAAAAATGCAATATCATGACTATAATATGGATATTAACTAAGCTATAATTACCGAGTATATTCAAATAACTTTGTTTTCATTAAGTTGTAAACGATAAAAACTTTATTCCACCACTTTCTTCGTTTCGTTATTTTTGTCGTAAACGTAGTCGTGTGTAGGCAACGGAATAATAAAACTTAAATGCATTTCTTGTTCGTGTTCATCGATCACCTGAATTATTGTTCGAGTGTTGTCGGAAAAAGGCGTTCGTGGTGACTATGGCTACGGCTTCTCGCCCGTTGCGGCGTTGCTAGGAGCGGTGTCAGTCACAACAAACGCGCAACCATGATAAAATAACAACCAACAAGGTGGTGTGATGTCAAATCGTCAACGGCCAACGATGAACAAACTGAACATTGATTAAGTTTTTTTAATCAATGAACTACTGAATGCCTGGATATCATCGCTCATCGGATCTTGCGCCTTTCGGCGTATCCAGTTCGCATCATTTCATTGGTTGTTGATATTTGCCGCCAAAAACTAAATTCATTTATTCTTGCGCGCAACAATAAGCGATCAATAACAAGATTACAATTTACAGGAATAGGGCGCGCCGTGTTGTCTCCGCGGATCGCAACGCCTGAAGCGCCACCGACATCGTCGTCGTGTGTGTGTGTGTGTGTGTGTTGTGCAGTGGCATATACATATTATGAGTTATTTTCACTATGGGCCAATTTACCACTAGTCAAGCATAGCACTGTTTGCACTATTTACACTAACGTAGAAAAAAAACTGTACATTTTTTAGGGAGCGAAATGGTTAGAATTACGACATAAACATACACATAGAGATTGAGCAATTTAATTTTATAATAATTTTTTATTGTATTATAAATATCACGTAAAATTAATTTTTTTTAAATTTTTTAAATTCCAGTTTTCATAATAATTTGACTATAAAAAAACGAAAAACCCTACGTACTACATAAATAATATTTAAGTATGTACCGGCCACAGGGTATGGTTGTGTAATATGGTGGTATAATATAATATATTGTACATACAATAGCGTGGTGAAAGGGGGTGACTGCGGAGGGGTGGTCATCGAGAAGCGGTTGCCTCAGAGTTTTTTAAGGGGCGGTGGTTGGTGGGTAGGTAATGGGGATTTTAGTATTAACTATAGTACCTATATTTTAGTAATAACTATTAACTACGACAGGTATAGTTACAAATATTACAGTCAATGCCTTAATTGCTTTATCCGGGTTATATTTAGTGCTGCGTAGATCCTGTATAATGTCAGTTATTACTAGCTATTATTAACTTATAATTCATTATCAACTATATATTATTATAATGATATAAATAAACTATGTAGGAATAGGATATTGCCACTTTCTATCTGTTTTCATTTTTCTATAATCTATCCAAGCCTACGTACCTATCTAAAAACGTCAAAATAACGGTACCTACAACCTACATATACTATTCGAAATAGGTTTTTATGTGAAACTAGATGATCCCGTGCACTTCGTTGCCCATTAAAAAAAATAATAATGCCAACTCTATATGTATGAATAATATGTTTTAATTTATAATATAACGATTAAAATATTATAGCGGCTAAGTATAATATCGTTATAACAATATTGAATTTAGTCCCACCCGGCGTGGCCGGAGCCAAATATTAAGTTAATATTAACCTCAACTCTCAAGTGATACACATAATACGCATCTAAACCACCAGTCAATAAACTGCATTAGATCGCGAAAAACATGCGAGCAGTATATTATCGCACGTAGACAATCCAACTGCGGTGGACTGAGGACCCCGCGAGGAGCTTAACAGTAGGTAAGTGAAATCAGAATATTGGGCACATGAAAAACATCACAACGGTGGCTTATGCCGGAGATTTGTTTTTTTCAATAAATTTATTTGCGAAAATGTGTATATGCCATATTCCTAGTACCTACTAACTATAATAATGAATAGTTATAAAATATGTAACCATTGACAACCCCATAAATAAACAGTGGTTATACATACTATAGCAACCATGGTTACCAATAGCAACCATTTATAAACAAATATTTCCATCGTAAATCTTAAAATCCTTGTGTGAGCACCTCACCTCACCACCTTGTGAATCTAAACCAGGGGTCGGCAACCTTTTTGGTGTCAAGGGCCAAAAAATAAAAATTAATTTTTCTACGGGCCATAATTTGAATACATCTTATTTTATTTAAACAAAAGATTATAGTAATTTAAAATTTAAGTACATCACTGTTTGGTATATTAATTATCGAGGTATATACAAAGTTATAATAATAAATCACGCTATAATAATAATAAAAAAATACAAAGTAAAATATAGTAAATTTAAAAAATAAATAAATAAAAATTAATGCGATTTTTGAGTTTGAATAGCATCAACAAGCTTATTGATAGCTGGTTTGATTTTTGATGCAGAAATTCGCAATACAGCGTTTTAATTGACCATCGGTTAATTGCGAAGCATATATTTTGCTTTTCCGACATTTCATTAGTGAAAAAGTTTGGTCACAAATAAAAGTGCTTCCAAATACGGTCAACATATTTTTAGCAAAATATTTTATTTTGCTGAATTTTGTTTCACAGAGACTCGAATAAAACTGAATTAAGTTATGACTATCACGAAAAGCGGTTTTAAGACATTCGTCAATTTTCAACTCAATAATTTCCAGTTGTTAACAGCTTTCAACGTCATCAATATCAACTACAAACGGGTTCTGAAATAATTTAATTTTTAAGTCAAATTATCGCGGGCCGCATTAAATCGCTAAGCGGGCCACATGCAGCCCATGGGCCGCGGGTTGCCGACCCCTGATCTAAACCATCCAGGGCTTCACCCAAACGCATACAAAAAAATTCATTCAAATCGGTTCAGCCGTTTAGGAGTTCAGTGAAATACACACGTACAGTAGAATAAATTATATATATAAAGATATTATTATTCAAATCAGATTTCGTAATTGTTGATTAGTGATTACTAACACAATAATAACAGCAATAAGTAATAACTAATAATAATCAATATAATTATATGAAATATTATAGGTAGGTACCTATAATACAGTAATACCTATATAATATTATTGTAATCGTGCGCCGTCTCTCGAACGTCAAAGTCCACCCGGCTCACACTCTCGGCCGTTATCACACACGATTACATCTCTCACAAACGCGGCGTGCCTGAGACCAAAGTGCTGAACCGTCTGAACCAGCATTGGCTTACCCCGCTGTCCGGTTTTCGGCATCATTCCACTCCGTCAGGCTCGTCGCCGTCCATACCGCTCACTGCTTAGCGCTCGCCGCTCAGTCGCCATCACGCCACTCGTGCGATCGTTTATAATATAGTTATTAAAATAGCGACAAATAACTTACCTATGCGAGCGGTCATTGTGTTGCCGTACTACGATTAAATAACAAAATAATATTGACATCGACTTTATAATGTATTATTTTATTTATTAAAACCTTTCGCGTGCCGTGATAAAAACGCGTTTCTCTTCGCAGACAATATCGTGTTCCCAACATAATATGATTGTTTACAGTAATCGGTTTGGTTTTAGTTAATAATCTTTAAATACCGTTTCGGCGTATTCTGTGAAAAAGGCGTGCGATTTCAACCGTCGTCGTATAATAATATACTCGGGCGGCCAAACCTAGCTCGGGCCCACCGCCGCGCCACCACGATGGCCGTGCTGGTCGGAGGCCGCGACAACGTAGTGTCCATATCGGTGGCCGAGTCGCTGAAAATGTTGGCCCTGTCCGTGGTCTGGGGATCGTGGATCGTCGTCAAGAACGCGGCCGCCAGGGCCGTCAGCCCGCTGTGGTCGAACGGCGGCGGTGGCCACAAGGATGCGTACGACGGCGGTGACAAGGAGACCAATAACGGAGATGCTGATGACGACGCTGTCGCCTCTGTTACCACTGTCACCTCTGCCAGTGGCAAGGACGTCCGCCGGGCGCCCAGGGATCGTCCGCCGCCGTGTCTGTCCACCACGGTTTACGGTACCCACTCGTACGTCAAAGTCAAGGTTCCATGTTACTGCAATATCATATATAATATTATACCTAAGTACCTAACTATGTATAAATGTACCTATCTTAAAATTCATGAAACTAGTGGGTGGATTTTAATTTCCTAAAAAAACAAGAAAAATGCCTTTAAAAAATACGATTTAATGCACTGATAATATTAGAAGACTTCAAAAATGCTAAATAGTCAATCCAAAAAAGTTGCTCTCGAGTAATTGTTTATGATTTTAAGTTTATTGAGGCTTTCACAACTGCTGGTAATCGTTACGGGAATGGTTAGAAATATTCTTAAACCTATTTCTACATTAGGATAGATATCTTGTATGTGTGGTTTGTGACAACAATCGATAGATAAACAGTAATTAGTGGCGTTTCCAATATATTATCAGACTTTGGTGATTTCTAGTGGTATTTGGCTTGTAGTGTTTTTGTTGCTTTTTTGAAGCCATTTTACCTTACACGGTTTGAACAAATTTCAATTGTCAGATTTTTTTCAATTTTATTTGTTTTCCAAACCAAGCTTTTGATGATTTTTTATAAACCATTATTTTAATTTGTAATAAAAACCTAAAAAAAAAAAAAAATATTTATGGTTATATGAGTAATAGTATAATTCTGATAAGTGATAATAGATAAGCATTTAAGTTTTTAACAAGAAAGCTGTACTCCATTCCAAAAGAGAAAACACAATTTTTCCCTCCCACCGGTCACTATTATTTATGCTATTTTTTAGAGTAGAGGTATGTACTACCGGAAGAAAACCGGTGTCTCTTTTGAAATGGAGGTTAGTAGTTTAGAGCAGGGGTGTCCAAACTTTTTTATTCAAGGGCCATAAAAAATATTCGTCCTATAGGTGCTGCGGGCCGGTTAAAACTTGTTCGCAGGCCGCAGTTTGGAGACCCCTGGTTTAGAGTTTTAGACATTACTACATTAGATACAATATATTATAATATAATTATAATTATAATCTATAATTATATAGACGATATCTTCAGGGGTGTCAAAACATTATTATATCAAAAATGTATAAAGTAGTTTTAGATATTTCAAAATGTACTAAAAAATATATAAAACTATTTGTGCTTAGGATATTGATCGTCGAATACTCGAATACATACAGCACTCTCATGACCGGGGTAGTAGCACTACCATTAAAATAAATATGCGTGGAACCTACCAAGTATACCTTTAGGTATAATAAAATAATATCTATTGATTATTAATAATATATTAATATAATATATAATACATTAATACCATAATATTATGTTAGTGTGATAGCAGCGTATTATAAACCACTTTGATATTTCCTACTTACAACATTTAAGTACGTAAAATGATGAAATACTATTATGTTACGTGGAGTTATACCGCTATACCTAATCGACCATCGACGTCGTATGGGTTGTCATAATATAATATGCATAATGTATATCGTTCTAATGTTTACATATATTACTTACTTCTATTACAATAAAGTTATAATAAAATATAATATTTATATAATAATATACTCTCTGGCCACTTTGTTGATTAAAAGTGGTCCGAGTGTGAAGGCATTATATAAAATTAATTAGGTAGGTTATCACTGATTATAATATGTAGACACTAGACAGTAAATATAGTTTGTATAATCAATGCTATTAATATTACCTACACGATTTAATAAATCCTCGTTTATTACAATATTTTTACAACATACTTTGGATATCATATTGCAACAATGATTCTAAAAAAATTGATGTACTCGGTATTTGATTTTTCGTTCAAATATCCATACAATTTCTAAAGCATATTTTTGTATAATATATATGTTTATAAATGGCTGATATAATTTTAAGAATAAATTAATAAAATATGTGCTGTAATAAGTGCTATACTGCATGTATAGTACCAACTATGCTACCTACCTAATCATACTAGGTATTAAATATTGATCAATCATCAAATTGAAATATAATTTTTATTTATATACATTTTTTTTATCATCATTCAAGTATATTGTGTCTGTTGAATATTATCTGGTGTTTAATTTATTAGCGTTCCGAAATTTAAAAATGGTTGCGTTAAAATAATTATTTTCTATTTTATAATAAAATATTATTTATCTTTGATGCCACAATACTAAAATGTTAAGAAATCATTCTTGATCACTGTGTTAAAGTTTTGTAATTTAAACAAATCAAATAATGTAAATCACGTTTTGTCTCTAGGAAAAGATATTGTTTTCGAAATTATTTCAGATATTTGTATATCCTGAAATGTCTTTAATTCCAACCACAGGTATTATGGCTAACGTCTATTATATTTATTTAGGGTGTTAAATTTCATTACGTTGAATGTGGTGACCCCAAAGGCATGATTGTTCTTTTGCTACATGGATTTCCATCGTGTTGGATTAGTTGGCATCATCAAATTCCCACATTGTCGAAACATTTTCGGTAAGTAACTAATAAATAATATTAATGTCTGGAGGCACTTTTTAAACATAATTTATAGTAGGTACATATTGACAGTAATAATATTACCCAATATACTATTTTATCTACTGAAGTTGAAATCTGTTATTAAGATTTAGGGACCTTTTGAGCTTCTTATTACTTAGTTACTACAAATAAATTATTTAATAGCCTTAATCAATTTATAAAACTATAACCACACTATACCTAGATGTTTAAAAAAAGATCGTATTAAATTTAATTACAATTCAAAAATGACCATTATTATATCACAGAAAAATTGAAATATCATACAAAAAATCAACTTATAAACACAGTTAATGTGGATAATACCTAATATGTCTTTTCACTCTAATATTATTAAAACTAACAACACAAGATTGGTTCAGATTAACGCAAGTTTGCTATAGTTAGTATAATATGTTTTAGAAATGGTCATAGGGAGAGCAAACAAAATATTACAGTGCACTGACAAGTGACAACAGAACCCTCCTCAGGGAGCAGAGGGGCGGGAAGGGCGCAGACCCTGGTCCTCGCGCTTTTTGCTTAGATTTAAGACCTCGCGTTCGACAAAAAAAAATAGAAAATTGGTTTAAAATTGATTTTTGCCGTGGGCCTTGCAAATCATATAAGGATGGCCTAGACTGACATCCTCTTAATTCAATATAATCTATTGGTATCATCCATTTTATTTTGTTGTTGTAGATAGATGTGTGAGGTGACAACCTCTACATTACCTACCAGTATAGATCTGAGTAATAAATAATAATAACAATGCATCAATAAAATGTGGCATAAAAATCTTGGATGACGTAGGCACACAATTGTTTAGGTAATAACAAAATTGCATCTACGATAATACCCTATAATAATCTGAATATATGATAACTTATAACCGTAAATAATGAAATTAAATGTTTTTAAAAAAACTTGATAACTTGTACAGTTGTACATAATATATAAGTCATCATATATCTAACATTGTAATATGAACAATAAGTATTAATTTTTAAATTTGTATTGTTACTAATTATTATACACTGTTGAATAAATTTTAACTAATTAATACAGTTCTAAAATTTTAAAATTTTTTAAAGGTTTAAGAATAGGTATCGATTTTTTTAGTTAAAACGATCAACGTGGCAATGTGTAATTGTAATATTAAATATATAAGTAGTCCACTTTTGTAGTAATCAAAGTTTAAAATGTTTAAAATTTAAGATGTGGTACCAATAATTATACACATTTTGTAATTTAGATTTATTGTGTTTCAGTGTGATTGCTGTTGACCTAAAAGGTTTTGGAGACTCTGATAAACCGTCAGCACGCAAAAGTTATCGAGTAGAAAATCTTGTCAATGAGCTTGCTGTGTTTTTGTCGATGCTAGGAGTGGACGATTGTAATAAATGTCACGTGATCGGCCACGACTTGGGCGCTCTATTGGGCTGGTATCTGGTGCATTTGTGGCCCAACTGTGTGTCAAAATTTGTAGCCATTTCATGTCCACATCCTAATGTTCACTGGGAGTACTTACCTCCGTCAAGTTTCTTTAATAAAAAGTAAGTATTGATTTTAAAAGACGAAATTCTTGATATATAATATCACACAACTCGTGAGTCGTACATGTGGTAGAAATTCTACCGTAGAATAAAATGTAAAAAAAAGAACTTAATTTTTAAGTTCATTATTTGTTTTTTTTTTATCACGACTGATACTGAATATATTCTAAAATTTATTTGAAAACTGTTTTTTTACTGTTCTATCCATATTTTGTCAATCTATCTGTATCTGCCAATTATAATAAAATATTATAGTTTATAAAAGTAACAGCAAACACTGAATACTGATTATATCGAATGATTGAGTTGACTACACGTTCGAAATTCGATTTTTATGTATTAAAATTCTTGGATAAATATATTGCTTCTAAAATTTTAATTAAAAATGTAATATTGCGATCATACAAAATGTCAAAAAAAGTTTAAGAAATAGTAAAATACATAAAAATTGTATATAAAATTTGTTTTTAAATTTATTAATAACAATTTACTGTTAAAAGAAACACCAAGTGGTTTATGCTACACCTAGGTACATATAGTTATATATCTACAAGTGAAATTTGAAAATGGTCGTTGATAGATTTGAATATCCTCGATTCCTTAGAAAATTTGAGTAGTTAAAATAGAACAATATTGAATATACATTTTGCTGTAAAAAATAAGTACGACTGTAGATGCCGGATGGGCGAGGTATCGGCCCACTGAGTTCTAGGATTATTATCATTTGTGTACAGCTAATGTACGGTTAAATATTTCGAATCAACTATATTTTCTACTCATGTTTGTAATAATTTCTCATTGTTATATGAAAAAAAATTTCGGCAAACACTCATATACGGCCCATTTTTCGAGCGTCACACCGACATTTTCCGGTAGCTCACCGGCCCAATCCAGACCTGACCGTTGGTTAATATAGATCTTATTATCATGTCGCGGTCGTATGTATAGTATTAGATTAAATTTAACTTAGATTCCTAGGTAGTATCACCAAATAAAAACAAAATCGCTCACTACAGAGCTAGATGTTAAATCTTAATATATAAAACCGAAAATTGAAACCTTTCATGCTAATGTTGTCGGAAACTACTCAACCAATTGTCTTAATTTTTTTTTTTTTTTAGAAAGATTATACTACGGATAAGGTTCCTATCTCAAAAAAGTATATTTAAGTATAATTTAGAGAGGTGCTCACAAATGGATTTTGAAAGTCATGATGAAAATCGAAAATTCGTATTTTGTTTATAAATGGTTGCTATATATTGGTTACAATTATTAGTTATCAGTTACAGTAACAGTTTTCCACAAATAAATTTGTAAAAGAAAACAAATCTTTGGCACAGGCCACTAATGCGATGTTTTTCGTGTGCCTAATATTCTGATATCACTTACTTATTTCATCTTTAACTTGGGCAACGCCGGGTGGGACAGCTAATAGTAAATAAAGACGTCAAAAGTTTTATCCATACATTTTTTTTTTATCTTATATAGTTGGATTTGCTTCAGTCAACTTCCTTATTTACCGGAAATGGATGCTTTGCAAAGTGATCTCAAAATAATCAATCAGTGTTATCAACACCTATCTAAGAATAAGCAAAGTGATGACTTATCTTACATCGACGCATATAAATATACATTTTCAAGAACAGGTGATACAAATTGATGGTTATTATAGTTTAAGACTTCGCTTAACCCATCTTGTTATTATAATTTATTATTGGTATAGCTTATTAAAATATTTGTGTCTTTTTTTAGAGGATTGGACGGGTGCTATAAATTATTTTCGAAATTTACCATTCTACAGAATCGAACCTCGGAGTAATAATAATTCTTTAAATAAAGAAGAAGACATGCTTCAAGTTCCGTGTCTGCTCATCACTGGTAGTAAAGATGTAAGTGTGCAAATGGAGAGTTTTATCAAGTCCACAGAATTTCTAAAAACATCTACTGTAAGAATAATTGATAACGCATCGCACTTTCCCCACCAGGAGCAACCTAAAGTAGTCAATGATTTGTTGACATCATATTTAGGTAAGTTTTAAAATTATTATATCTTATCTTATAAAGGAGGTACTATATACGTCTTATACATTCTCTAGAAATTATAATATATTATGTATTATTATAATTAAGGAAATTTAATCTTTCTCAAGAACGCAGTCACTCTTTATGTGATCTACATACTAAATAAAAAAAGTAGATTAACTTTTTTTAAATCGAGTTAAGTTAATATTTTTTTTCTGTATTAACTTTAAACTTAACGAGTTGAACTAATGATTTGTTAACTGTTAACTTTTAATTTATCGATCTAGTGTTCTCTTAACTTAACTTAACTCGAGTTAATTATTTTCATTAACTTGCCCACCTTTAAAAATTATATTAGCCCAACTGTAAACTGCATAGATAATGATTTAACATAATGTTTGGTATATATATGGTATACCATTATATAAATGTATAGGTACATATTCTAAAAATAAATTTTATTGATAACTTACCTATACATTATCATCATAATTAAATATAAGAACAAACATTGTTTTATCTGAATTTATTAATCATTTTTTTGATTCAATTCTTTTATGATAATCAGTATGTAGGAGTAGTAGGTACCAGGTTCTTATAGTAGGTATATCTGCATGAAAAAACTATTATTTAATATTTACTTTACAGAAATAAGTAATATCAATATTTATTACTTTTATAATGTAGGTATATATAGAATATCTACGTCAAGTAATTTGAAATCATGATACGTTGAATCCATGTTCTAACCATCCATTTTTAATCTTAGTAGGTACCTAAGATACCTAATTTTTATTTTACATATAAGTTACCTAGTGGCGCCATCTAAATTTCATATTTTTGGGAAAAAATTCAAGCATTAGAGTATTAGACACACTTAAAAAAAATGACTTGCCTGCCATACAATTATTATTAGTAGGTAGGTACATTATATTTACTTTATTCAATAAATGATGGCAACACCCGTCGTGGCAGTAATGCGCAAGTGGTTTCCTGCTGTGTCTTCGATATTGTTTAAAAAAAAAGGTACATTATACTCTCTGTTATTGTTAAATTATGATTAGGTTTTAATATCAAACATCACTTATTACCACCTACCCCCCAGCCTCTAAGCTCACTTTACCATGAAATTGGTTCTCGCTTCGAGATTGTTGACACCGTACATCTGTACCTCTCCTATCCTCACAATAAAATGGTGGTTATTATTAACAATTTATGATATTTTGTGTATGTTGTACATTTTATATTTGCGCCATTGTCTTAAATGAATATATTTCTGTCTTAGTTCGTGTAAAAGTAGTTCAAAAAGAGCTTCCACCGCAGAACTCTGGTGGTTTAGTTGGACGAATGAAAGATATCGTTTCGTCTACAGTGCAGTATGGAAATACGTTGAAAGACTCAGTGCAGAAGAGAAACATTTTACCAATCACGGCCATGCCATCATGGCAGAACTAATCTTTTTGTATTGAAAACAATATTCTTAATAATGTAAATGTATTTATTGTATTAACAAAATATAATAAGAATAAGAGCAATGTTATTATCTATAATATTTATTATGGATACCAATTATTGTTTACTAATAAAATCATTTTAAAAAATATTTTGAATAGTACGTCCAGTGGTACCGTATACAACTTGTACACGCGTATTATGCATTTTTCTATATAATATGATGTGCGATAAAATCATTCACATCGCGTGTATATATATACGCTAGGAACATAATTATTAATTAGTTTTATCTACAGTGTTGTTATTGTAAATTATTAATAAACTAAATTTTAATTTATATAAATTATAAAATAATCGTATGTGACCTGCAGACTAAGCTTCAAAAGCTTATAAAATAGTAGTTAGGCATTGAATGAACACATGTTATTAAAGTTAATTTTGTTATAAAACCTGTAAATTACTTTATTAATTACTAATATACCTACTTATAAATTTGATTGTATACTGCAAGCTATTATTATTATTTATAACAGAATTTTAATTCATTATCGGATCTTAAATGCATTTATTAAATAGTGTAACTGTATATGTAGACATGTAGTATAAGTACTACTAATAATAGGCTATAAATTATGGTGTATTTATCAATTTGCGTATGGTCGCTTGACTAGTCCGACAACTGTGCTGCCGATTAAGTTCTGTCTTCAGTTCTAAAGGTGTTATTCCTTATGGAACATTTATTATTTAGTGTCAATTATGGAAATACTCAAATTTCCATCGGTATTATATAACATTATGTTTACGAATAAAAATATAATACTACTATAATAATACTATAATATATTAATTATTACTATAATAATATTATAGCCTACATTTTTTAATAAATCAACTAGGTAAATTATAATATAATTTTTTATTGTATTAACAATATTATAACAAAGGAGTTGTTGTATCTGTAATACAAATTATTATATAGCAACAATAAATAGTAACATGACAAGAAAAATAATAGTACCTAACTATTAATAAAATAATTATATAACAAAATATATGTATCTATAACAAAAAATATAAAACAAAATAATATAATATGTAGCTATATATAAATAAAAGAAATAATTGTATTTTTTTGACATTGTATTAAATCAAAACATTTTTCTACAACATTGACAATTTATGTATGCTTTAAAATTTTCAATATATTGAACTTGAAATATCCACTACAATATTGTGTGGCTTTTCATTCCAAAGTATTTTTATATGCTTAACATGAATTATGATAAAACCTACCCCATACATTAGTCCAGATTTTATCTGATTTGAACAATTTGGCATTATATCTAAGTTAAATGTATCATTTTTTTTAAATAAACTAAATATATGAATAAACTAAAAGTTTAGGTTTTTTAAACATTGAACAATGTAGTTTTTAAAATATTGAAATAACTATAGAAAGATTTGATTAAATTTATGAAAAAAGCAGCTGTTTAATTATTTGAAACGTATTATTAAAAATTAATAGTATTATAATCAACAAAAAAATCTAATCTAGTAGTATTGATTATACTTAATTATTATTATCATTTTGACAACAATAAGGTTGTGCAAAGTCAATAATGGATTTTAACAAATAATTGTAACAAAATAATATTATTTTAGTGAAAATGCTTCTTTTTACCAGCATAACTTATTGTTTTAACAATCAGTGTATGTTGCAATGACAATTATAGTAAAGGTATTCATAATGATAACTGACCATAAAAATATTATAAATTTACAAAGAAGAACTTGCCGTAAAATTCATTGCTGTATCGACAAGAATTTTGTTAACCTAACATAGAATTGTTATCTCTTTGTATCTGATTTTTGTCTGTGCCAGTTTCACCGCTGCAATGTTTCTTGCTAGCCACCATGGAGTGCCAACGGAAAGCAAGTTGTCGCTTATCACGTTGCACATTGATACACCCATTTCGTCGGTTTGCCATCTGCAAATAATTTACTGTTGCGGCCGCCACAGCAGCAAAACAGCTTTCTTCCGGCACTAAGCATTCGTCTACCAAGTCCCGAAAGGAACGACCTACGTTTAGGTATAGGTGGTTCTGCAGCCACATCGTTACCTACTTCATTGATACTTACCACGTTTTTCTCCTCCTCGTCCTGCAATGACACCATTTGCTCTTCGTCATATGACAAGATTTGCTCATCGTCCGATATGGTCATCATTAGCCCCGAGTGCGATGCCGAACTTAGCTCCTTGTCTGATGGCCACTTCTGCTTCAAGTCTGATGGCTCCAATTCCTGTTCATCCATTGATGACATTAGATCCGAGTACGATGTCGACCTTAGGTCCGAGTCTGATAGCCACATCTGTTTTAAGTCTGGTGGCCCCAATTGTTCTTTGCTCGTTGACCACATTAGCTCTGAGTGCAATTCCAACTTTAGCTCCGAGTCTGTTAGCCACGTCTGCTTTAAGACTGATGGCTTTAATTGTTTATCATAAATTGTCAACTCAAGCTCCGAGTGTGAGGCTGACCAAAGCTCCAAGTCTGACGGATACAACAGCTTAAGATTTGATGGCTGAATTTGTTCATCGTCCGTTGACCACTCAAGCTCCGAGTGCGATGCTGACCAAAGCTCCGAGTCCGTTGGCCACTCGTGCATTACGTTGAATGGCCAAAATTGCTCATCGTCTATTGACCGATTTAGTTCCGAAGAGGATGATGACCTTAGCTTTGATCTCGGGTCCCTAGCTGACATTGACTCTGAGTCCGATGACCACGTATGTAGCTCTATATCCGATGGCCATGACTGCTCCAAGTCCAATGACCACATCAGCTCCGACTGCGATTCTGAACTTGATAGCCCCGATTGCTCATCGACCGTTGACCGCGTTAGTTCCGAGTGCGATGCTGACCTTAGATCAGAGTCCAATGGCCGCGTCTGCAGTTTGAAGTCAGATTTACACGACGGCTTATCGTCCAATAGCCACGTTTTATTCTCGTCCGATGGCCAAGTTTTCTGGTTGTCTAGGTAATCTCTTTCCTCACGAAAATACTGTGTGCTTAATGCGACTATTTCTGCAGCAGTATGTATTCGCACATCCGCGGGAGACCGGTGCCCGAATTCATTTTCATCGTCGTCGTCCAATGAATCATCGTCCGAGTCAGGGGACGCAGACGAGCTGTGATGAATTGTTAAATATTTGGCCATCACCACGGCAGAGCGTATCTCCTGGAATAGTTCGTTCAGCGAACCCGTAGTTAAAGCTACCAATGGTCCGTTTGTAATCAAATCCGTTATATTTTTATCTCCTTCGTTTAAGCCTGTTTCAATATTCAGTTGCGCATTACCCATGTTATATAGTGATCGAATCGACCTTTGAGACACGTCCCACATCACGCTCTCAACTGCCGGGACTGGGTGTACCGACCACCCTGCTCCAGTAACTTTTATACCTTGTATTTGTCTTTCCATTTTTTTTTGAAACCTTTTTAACCTACGGCCAGGTTTGAAGAAATTTACTGATAGATAGAAGGCTCCCTCAAACCTTACCAGCCCCAACTAGTGAAAGTAAGAGTTGGCTCAGGACCTCTTAGTGAGTCTCAGATATTCAATATCTGAGACCGCAAGCTCCCCCACCACGACAAGGTGGGTCCCATCGGGGGAGAGAACCAATACATAAAGTTGAAACTCAAAATATAAATGGGAAAGTTGCCTGTTCTCATTTATTTTTCTATTAGTTATTAGTTTATTACCTACTTCAACATATTTGTGGTAGGTTGAAATATTTTTTTGCAAAAAAAAAAATATCTATATTTTATAATAAATAGTAATTATTATATTAATATAACTAGCTATTATAACCTTAAGTTAATACAGACGTACCGTTGAACAGTGTGAATTTGTTCGTGGTATAATTAGCTTAAAACTAATCTAAATATATTCAAAATGTCAGTGTCCATACACAAAAATAAATAAATAAACAAATAATAATATACATAGTAACAAAAAGTTTCAAGCCCCAAAGAATTATATTTTTTGGAATACTAATTATCACTATAATTGTCATTTTTCATTAAAAATATTCAATTAAGTAAATATTTAAACTCCAAATGCTTAGGTATATATAAAAAAAAAAATGATTATGAGCTTATTTTCGATTTTTTTAATATACCTATACATAATCGAAAATAAACTAAAATAAGTCAAAAGTTTAAATAAATCTAAAATATTTTGAAAATTTTATTTTGTTTTTAAGATTCTAAAATAAATATTTGTTAAACAATTTAAGTTTCTACAAATTTTATATTTTTGAATTTTTTTGATATTAAAACTAAAAAATATATTTAAAAAACTCACACTAATATTCATCACTCCTCTCGGAATTGAATATTGCTTTTTAACAGTCTTAAATACTACAGCAGTACTTTACTTTACTCGATGTAATTCTTCCGAATGCACATTCATGGTATTTGTTGTCATCATTCCACGTTTAATAGTGTGAATAGAAATTAGAAACCGCTTTCTAGTTCTATAGTAATTTTTAAATTAAAATTATTTTTAACTGTTTTAAAATCACGTTTTTATAAAATAAATATACTATGCAAATTATTGAAATATTATTTATTGTTATATAAAGGCACACTAAAATAATTATTTTTGTACGAGAGAATCATATTGGTAGGTACGAAATCTAAATTAAACTAAAGACGAAAATTTGGTGTTTTATTCACAACCGAACGACCATTTAAACATTATAGTAAATATCTCCATGACAACGAACAAAATGCAATATGAGGTTTGTACGGCCGGTCCATTTTTTTTCCAAAGAGAATATATAAGTAATTCATAATATGCATTTTGATCGATTATTACAATTTTATTTTTACACTTTTTAGTTTTAATTAATGATACAATTACGGCTTGAATTGATCAGAGAAATGTACTATTTTTTGTGTGATTGTATTGATTATTGCCAATATGTTTTTTTTTCAAGTGTTAAAATACAAATGTGTATCAGACTATCATAATATAACATTTTAATCATACCTATTATTTGTGGTTTTGCATTTTTGTATTATACTATGCTGTTGTTCATAGGTAACCTGTAGGTTATAAGCTGTTTAGGTCCTATAATATATGCTTTGTTATGAATATTATATTAATATAAAACTTAGATGGTTGAATATTTCTATAGATACGCTATTGTATTGTAAGACGTAGACATATGCGGTTGTGCGCCGTACAAGCGTCCTCTTATAATAGACATTTAAAATATTCGACATTTTTATATTTTTTTCGATAAATGTTGAATTTTTTCTGGTCAAATATTATGAAATAGCTTGGAAATAAAAGCTTACGAGAAACCTTTTATTACAGCAATTTATTAATATATTGAAAATACATAGGAAACATTTGTATGTAGGCATTTAAGAGTGTTGACGACATTTTTTAAACGAAAAATATCAATTTATCTTTAAAATATATTAGTTATTTGTTGTAATTTAAAATATATAAATCGATTAAACTTAAAACTTTTCTCTTTTACGATATGCGTAATTTCGATATACGATATTATTTTCTATGAGTAAAATTAAATGTTCAAAATATGTTTACTAATTCAAAGATATTTACCTCTACTACCACTATTATCTAATCCACTACTTAAATCTTATTTAATTATCCGATAGAAAAATTGAGGTTAATCAATCTATCTTTTCTTGAAAAATTCAGTAACGGCCTTATTGATGATGCTTCTGAACTTTTAAACTGCATTAATTGTAGTGTTTTTTACATCTCTTAATATAACACAAAACACAAATTATTATTCATGGAATAATCAACTAATGAAAATGATGCTTTAGGGCCGTTAGGCTAATGAAAACGTCTTCATTTTATAATTTATTTAATTTTAAGATTTTTATTATTTTTGGTCAATCAATATATTATTGTATTTTCCTTGGAAATTATACCATCAATTTGATTATTATTATTTATATTTATCCCGTTTCGATAAAAAAAAAAAAAATAATAATACCTAATAATATATTGTAATTGTACGCCGCTACCGCCGGCTCCCCGAGTTCCACACAGCTCGCTCTCGGCCGTTATCGCGTCACACGCACACACGCGGCACGCCCGAGACCAAAGTGCTGAACCAGCATTGGCCTACTCGCTGTCGGTATATCGTCTGGCTCATAGCGCAGTCCGCACAGCTCAGTCAGTCGTCGCCACACCACTCGTGCGACGGTGCGATTATTTTTTATGACGACTCGCTCGTGCGCGCTGTCATTGTAGTGCCGCGTACAGTATAATACAATAATAAAATAATATCAACACCGTCGACTTTAACATATTTATTTCAAATAAACTGTGTGGCATTCCGTATAATTAAAACGCGTTCGCAGACAATAATATTATCGTGTACCTACCTATATCTAGTATCGTTCACCGCAATCAATTTGGTTTTATAGTTTTTCGTCTTTACCAAGATTTTTATACCGAAAGAGGTATTGTCGGCGATGCTTTCTTACAAACTGGTCGTAGATAATATTACACTCGGCTAACTCCAGAGTCCACCACTATGGCCGTGCTGGTCGGAGGCCGAGACATCGTGGTGTCCATATCGGCTGCCGAGTCACTGAGAATGTTGGCCCTGTCCGTGGTCTGGGGCTCGTGGATCGTCGTCAAGAACGCGGTCGCCAGGGTGTTCGGCGTGCTGTGGTCGAACGGCGGCGAACACGGAAACACCAAAGACGCGGCCGGCGATGAAAACGGCGTCGTCACTGCGGCCGGTGGCAAGGCAGTCCGCCGGGCTCTCAGGGACCGCCCGCCGCCTTGTCTGTCCACCACGGTTTACGGTTCCCACTCGTACGTCAAAGTCAAGGTTACATAATAATTTACAATACTGTAATATCATAATACACCTACCCTATATACATGTACCGGGTATACCCATTTGAGGAAATTGGTGGGGGGGGGGAAGGCTTAGCCCCGCAAAAGTATTTCCAAAATGTACTGGTAAATATTATGACTAAAAAGAAAATGCCTTTTTTTTCTTTTAAGTGCTGCTTTGTGAACGGTAATTGACTGTAATTTATTTAAAAGTAAATTATAAAGCCGGAGAGCTAGCTTCTGCTTCAAAATCAGTTTCAATTTAATAAATAATATTGTAGCAAGTATACGAAAAAACTATTATGAGCAATGGCGATGGACTATAATTGAACTTAAAACGCATATCAATTTAAAAAAATGTATTCATTTCCTTTTGCAAAAATTATTCATCGCATTGCGATATTTTTTAATTGCTGTAAAATCAACTTTGGAGAACCTTGAGCAACATTGTATTACATTTTCAAACCTTATAGGTATTTAAATTAAAAATGGCATGATTTTTCAAATGCAAAATAATTTGTGAATGTTCAAGATTTGAAAGGTACTAAATTTAAAAAAATAGCCCCCTCCCCCATAATAGGTACCCGATTTCCAACTATGAGTATACCTACTTTTTAAACTTACATTTAAACAACGATTATTTTTGTATTCTGCGATTAATAACAGGTCACCTAAACAATATAATGTCTACATTTCTTAACATCGCGTTTTGGATATACCATATCGATCGCCGGTGTTCTACTTTAAGTCTTAAACTCTCCGTCATGTCGCACTGATATTCAGTATGTGAAGCTCGACCACGGGGGGATTATTCAATTGTTTAATACAACTCTCGATACGGTGAGCATTAATATAATAATAAATTAAAATAACTATACACTAAAGATAACTTCTTTTAGTTTTTTCAACTAAAAATATTATATTTATTTTTCATTTTATGTTATATTTATTTGGCATTTATTTTTTATTTTATACATAAATATAATGTGTAAATGAGGTTAAACTTTTAAAGATAGAAGAACGTTCCACCTATCTAGCATCTATAAATACATCACTAGCTGTGTTTAATTTATTGTAATACACACGATGCATATCATATATAACGTGTCGTGTGACTTTGCTCTTTACGAATTACAGTATGCACATTGTAATTTTGTAAATAATATAAATTAGTATACATTTTAATATTCATACAACGGATAATAGGGCAATACTCACCAACCGAATTTTAGAACTTTTACCAGCCCAAAAGCCGTTAAAATGGGTTAGAACAATTTAGTTTACTTAGTCTACCAAAATATTTAGGCCGGCACATCGAGTTAAACTCCTCGGTGGTTCTTTTTGGGCCTATGTACTATACATGTTATACTTCACTATAATATTCTTATAGCATATTATACTACAAAGTTACTGTTATTGATAACAATTACAATTGCGAATAAAAATGTAGTGTCCTCTGTAAAGTTAGCCTGCAGTGACAGTCAATATACCTAAACATTTAGGTTTCCGAATACGGAGCTAATAGTTTATTTTTAGCAATGTTTAAATCATATTTAAAAAAACATTTGTATAATCGTAGTACCTATAACATAGCCTTTAGGTATTGAAAACTATTTGGGCCCGGGGTCTTGGTCGTCCGATATTATGGAACTTTCAAGTAATCCCCCTCTTGCATCACCATTTAAATACTCATGCTAATAGGTCATAATAGAATTTGATTACCTATAACCATATAGTAGGTACATTAGTACCTATATAATATAATGATATGTGTAATGCTTGAATAGTTTATGAGTACGACAGTAGTGGATTATATTATTATCATATTATATTTATTACTTCAATACCAGCTTTTTCTTACTTAAAACGTTTACGTAAAATAATGAAATATCATTTACGCGCTATGCAGTTGCTTTTACTATACATATGTCATATATATGCACACATTTCTAACGCTGAAAAGTGAAAATCATAACTTACAAAAGTCTGCACGTGTCTGATTTCAATAACAGACTATTATTATATTATGTTTATTTTACTTAACATTATTTTATTTTATCCATCGTACAGTTATACCATTTACTTCTATAGTCGACCATATCGTTTGAACGGTTGCACTTATATCATAATAAAATATAATACAGTAGTCACTCGATAATTCGAAAAACTCCATAAATCGAACTAAACGCTTAGTCCCCTGAGAAAACCTTTAAAATTAGAAAAAAATACATGTGTTCCGGTCCCCTCGATAATTTGAAATGTCTGTCAGTGGGACACACTCTACAATTCGAATTTTTTTTCCAGAACCTCTATAATTCGAATTTTCTTAAACGCAATTATATGTATGTTCAATAAGTTCATATGTGTAAAGATTACGTACAATCTATTTGACGTACTCGTAATGAAACTAATAAATATTATCGTACCTTATAAATATATTATCGTACCTTACTTACCTATATATATATATATATATATAATAAATAAATGTAATATGTACAATATACATACAATTTTTCACCTCTCTTTAGTTCGAATTAATTTTTTTTCCCTTGATTATTCGAACACTCGGTAAATCGAAAACCTCTATAAATCGAATTTTAAGATAGGTCCCCTGAATTTCGAATTATCGAGTGACTACAGTATTTATATACAGAGTTATTCAAAATTTATGTTACAGCCGTTTCATCACAAAAATATGATAATATGCAAATTAATGATGTATATAAAATATATAGTTGCCAAAAAGGTCCTCATTTATAGCAATATTTTTAAAGCGTACCGGCGTGATGTGCGAATTGTGGAATACCTTATGCAGCAATTGTTCTAAAAAATTGACACATTCCATATTTGATTTAATTTCAAAAGTGTAAATAAATAAAAATGAGTTTTCTCGGTAGGTTCTATGGTGTCAAATTTCAATGCATTGCTGACAAAGTATAGATATCACACAGTATGTAGGGCACCTATACCTATTACAGTTTCGAAAGCATATTTTTGTATATAGATACGGTTGATAAAATAGTGATGGGTTAGGCTATTAACTATTAAGTATAATTGTAGACTATATAGTTCTATTTTGCTAAGCGCCTAAGCATACTATTAAACAATTAATCAATCTTTCAAATTAATTGTTTAATTTACATTTATATAATGTCAATCAACAACCCTAAATGTATGATAGGAATCATTAAATTTTTTCGCGTTCGGGGAATCTGAAAATTATAAATGGTTATTTCATAATCATTATTTTTCCTTTGGATATTTTGTTTTGTTTATACAATTTTACAATTTTAAGAAATCGTTACTAGATCTCTATGTTTATTAAAGTTTTGGTATTTATACAAATTAATTTTATTACATTTATTACATATTATTGTCTCTGGTAAATATTATTTTTCAAATTGAATTCAATGTTAAAAACTCAAATGTACATGAAATAATATTCTTATATTTTGCAATTACACTAATTCCAACCTTTAGATACAGGCATTAATGTATTAAAGGTTGGAACTAGCTAATAGCTATGATTTTATGTTTAGGGCGTTAAATTTCATTACGTTGAATGTGGTGACCCTAAAGGAACGATTGTTCTTTTGCTACACGGATTTCCATCTTGTTGGATTAGTTGGCATCATCAAATACCTACCTTGTCGAAACATTTTCGGTAAGTATACCTAATTTGTTTTAATAAATATACATTGTCATTTAATAATCATGACTACACCTTTACTAGGAGCGTAAATTTAATATATTAAGAAAAAAAAATTAAATAACTTAATTGTTATACATTGAAATTTAGTCAAATATGCAAAAACATGCATGTTATAAATTTACAAAATTATGATAAATTATTTTATTTTCATACATTTGTGTCAAAATTAAATTTTTTGTCGTTCTTTTTCTTACAGTATTGTATTATTTATGTGCTATTTTGTTTTGTGGTCAAAGATTACAATTTACATTTAAATGTAGCTAGTAGATACCTACAAAATATTTTTTAGTTGGAATTTCTTATTAAATATTCAATGAAGTAATTATTTTTATTCATTTATAGGATCCATATTACTTAAAAAATCTTTAAAATTAAAAAAAATATTTTTGTAAATATTAGATAATATGCACATTTATTATATTATAGTAAAATCATATTATATAAATTGTATTCATAGACATATAATCGGGAGGAGGGCTAAGAAGGCTATTCCCCTCTAAAACGTTGTCTAACCTCCCCTCGTACATTTTTTTTAGTTACATTTTTAGAATTATATAAAATAATTTAAACAAATAATATTCTAAAAATGTAACTAAAAAAAAAATATTATATATGTTGTATAAAAGAAACATTATAGGATATAGCTGGAGCTTCTTCTCATATAAATTCATCACGATACGCCTATAATTGTATTAAGTGCATATTACTACTATATAACTATCTAATAAGTAATATGTAATTTAGAGATTTTAGAAATTTTATATTGATAATAGGTATATTATATCAAGTGTATAACCTATATAATATATATATAGGTTTATATATTCAAGATTATTAGATTAATTATACTTCTTGATAGTTGATTTTGATAATACATAATATGGATATCATTGAACATTGGAACATGTACAATATTATGTACCAATGTAATAGGTATGTTACATTATTATTCACACAATTGGAATTACGTATGTGTTTACAAATTGTATTTGTTTTGAGTCTAATAATAAACAATTACGTTGTTGAAAATAATATATAATAATATTATGCTTAGATAATGCATTTTTAAATGTTAAAGTCACTTTTTGCACGTTTCTTGGTAGTTACTATAGTAAGTAAAATCTACTTAAAATTAAATAATAAATCAAAATATGACCTCTATACATAGTAATTTGTTACAGTTAATGATCCATAAACTTCTTATTGAATTAATGTAATGTACATGGTGATTTTGAACCTAGAGATATGGGTCTTGATGTCTTATACTCGTATGCAAATAATATAAGATCAAACATTTAAAATTATATTAGTCTATTGCTTAGACATTTTTTTTACCTCACAAGTAGATTCGACCACTTAAATTTATTAATAAATACTAAGAAAAATAAATAGTGGTGAAAATGGGTGGTTGTCTAATTGAAAAAAGTTGTAAAGCACGAAAGTTATGTAATTAATAAAATAAAACCAATTGCATAAATGGATGTAGTGTGATTTATTTGCATCTCGATGAATAATAAAAAAAAAAAAAATGGTGTAAACCAATGGCGTACACCACGAACACAATAATAATTAATATAATATATAAAAATACAATATTATAATAATATATACTATATGGGTTTTACATAATAGGTATGTGCAATATAGGTACAGCAATTGTTCGATATTTAGAATTTAGAATAATTCTGTTGCACCTAAATAATAAATTATAAGTATATAGTATGTATACAGAAATTAACCAATTTAAAAATGTAATACCTGCAGGTTAGGTTGTATTACACAATTAATATTAATGTTATTATCATGTGGCATTTTTTAATCATGACTCATATCAGTACATATATCTATCGACAACGATATTACCTACTAGATTGCTATTATTATTTTTCAGTTTCGTCTATAGTATAAGTAGGTACCTAATCTATGTTATTATGATGCGCTTCTTATTAGTTAGAAACCACAAATACATTATTTAAAAGCTTTAATTAATTTATAAATACACTTTATAGATTATATTTGTTTTATATTAATTTAATAGTGTACAAACCATTGTATAATAATTATAACAAGGTTATTTATAAAATATAACACGTTTCTATTTAATAGGAGAAAGATAATAATTAGTATTAATTACAATACCCTATGAGCTATTGCCTATTAGTAGGTACCTTAAGGTAATCTTGATAAGCATGCATTTATTTAAAATAGTGTAGGTGTTTATCGATAGCTATGTTTAATACCTTCAATTTACTTTAATTAATATATTTATGTATAAAATATTAACAATTTTTTTGAAATGTGCTTGAATTATAAAAAGTAAGGTTATAATTTTAACACTAATCAAAATTTGGAAATTGCACTACTATACCGGCTAACTAAATAATATAACAGACAACAGTTGAACAGTATAATACTATTATATTATAATATAAATCAATATGATAGTTGATTTCAATAAATTTAAATTTAAGCATAGGTAATTATTTACCAATAAACAATATAATGTATCATATTATTATTAAAATAAATTACTTAGGTAATAAAATTGTTTTAATAAATAATATTTTATTTATATTAGGTATTGATAGAGCGTAACAATAACGATTTTGTAAGGTGTCCAACACACTTAATCAATTTCAAAGGCATTGCAAAAAAATAAATGTAATAAAAAAAAATTAGGTTTATCTATTTTGTGGTTTTACTGAACAGCTATAGTATGTACCTACTACTCAAATAATAGTGCTTTCCTGAAAATGGAATTTGCTGAATACATAATTTTACTTTTGTGTCCTTTCGTTAATAATTGCTGTTATGATGCATACAATATACTGGCATAATAGTATCACTGTTAACATATATGACCTTAAATCATATAGCGATATCTGTTGCTGACTCAATCATATTATTATGTATAATGTATAATATTTGTTTTTAATTTGGCGATAGGGAGACTTTTCGAGCGAGGTTCAAAACAATAATCAAAAGTTGACTGAACTGGTAAACTAAGTATTCGCAAAAAAAAAATAATTTTCAAAAAGTTAATTTAAAATAGGAAAGAGACGGAATAATATGTATTTGAATTTAAGGATGAAGGAGGTTTGTTCAAACTTCAAAACTTTTTATGCAAATTTATTGTATGTGTAAGGCATGCTAAAAGGTTCTTGAAATTTTGTTTTAAGGATGTTAATTTTTTACCTGTTTTAATTTAAACCTGTTGTCATTAATTATGTGAATTTTTAATTCAGCGTTTTTGTGTTGCAGTGTGATTGCTGTAGACCTAAAAGGTTTTGGTGACTCTGATAAACCGTCATCTCGCAAAAGTTATCGAGTAGAAAATCTGGTCAACGAGCTAGCCGTGTTTTTGTCGATGCTAGGAGTGGATGGCCGTAATAAATGTCACGTGATCGGCCACGACTTGGGTGCTTTATTGGGCTGGTATCTGGTGCATCTGTGGCCCAACTGCGTGTCAAAATTTGTAGCCATTTCATGTCCACATCCTAATGTCCACTGGGAGTACTTACCTACATCAAGCTTTTTCAACAAAAAGTAAGTTGATCTGATAATTCCAATTTAATCGTCAGCCTTATATGTATAAGGTTATTGTACAGGTACCTTATAGAATAAAATACGAAAATAATCTCAACAAAGGGAACCATTTAAAAATTAGGAAGTTACCGCATACCGGGTTTGATTTATAGAATATAATAGTTTATAAGCTTCATTATTGTTTATTTAGTTCGTTATTTGTTTTTATCATGAATGATATTTAATATTTAAACAACACTTTGAAATATTTAACACATCTATTACAATAACCCACACAACATCTAATAAACAGGAAAGTAGTATCCACTTGCTCATCTTTAGAAAAAAAAATGTTGTGTCTATCACTTCATTTAATTTAATTTTCCGATTTTCAAAGCTAATTATTTTGTTGAGCATTTTAATTCATACATACAAATTGAATTTTGAACTAGTAGGTAGTACGTAATACGTTATAACTTATAGTTAACTATCTACTTAGGTTTAAGAACATTTATACGTATAAGTAATAAGTCCTAAGAGCCCATAAACCTAAAAATAGAAAAAATTAAAATAAAACATCAACGTCAACGACTTTATTCAGAAATTTGTTTTTATTATCTTATAGTTGGATTTGCTTCAGTCAACTTCCTTATTTACCAGAAATGGACGCTTTGCAAAGTGATCTCAAAATAATCAATCAGTGTTATCAACACCTATCTAAGAATAAACAAAGCGATGACTTATCTTACATCGATGCATATAAATATACATTTTCAAGAACAGGTGATCCGAATAACGATAGTTATTAGTTTTTTTTTAATCTCAAACCAAAACACGGTGCCTATGGCCATTAATTATTGTTAAGGCATTTAAAAATGGTTATTACTTATTATTTTTAGACTTTGATTAATCATATTATTGTTATAAAATTAATATTTCTCTAGCTTATTGAAATGTTTGTAATTTTTCAGAGGATTGGACTGGTGCTATAAATTATTATAGAAATCTACCATTCTACAGAATTGAGCCTCGAAGTAATAATGATTCTCTAAATAAAGAAGAAGACATGCTTCAAGTTCCGTGTTTGCTCATCACTGGTAGTAAAGATGTAAGTGTCAAATTGGAGAGTTTTATCAAGTCCACAGAGTTTTTAAAAACATCTACTGTAAGAATAATTGATAACGCATCGCACTTTCCCCACCAGGAGCAACCTAAAGTAGTCAATGATTTGTTGACATCATATTTAGGTAAGTTTTGAAATTATTGTATCTTATAATTTGAATATATAACAAAAGTTAAATACAGAGTTTAATATATTATGTATTAACGTGTGTAGTGGGTATACCTTTAGGTATACGTTAGTTAATTAATAATAAATATAAACTAATAAACTTATGGGTATACCACAATTATAATTTATTTTTTCGTTAAAGTTATAAAAATTAATGCATATGACATAATACATACACATATAGGTAAGTAATATAATTATTCACATTCCTGTATCTACAAATTAAATTATTTTTTCCACTTAAAATTCTCACTTATGTTTGACTAATACCTAATCTACTAACCTATAGGTACTACTATGCTAGTGTGATAGATTGTTCAAGTACAAATTAAATTCACTTAAAGAATTATTTAATATTTCTACTCTGATATAGAAAATAGCTAGAGGGTATTATAGATATGTACAAAATATGCTACGTATCAAATTTTATTAGATTATTAATTACAATAATATTGCAAAGGTCAACAATAAGGTTATAAAAATATCTACAAAGACCTTATGGTGCTTACGAGAATAATTAATATTCACAAGATGTAAATAGTAATAGAGCGTACCTACCATTGTACCAATTGATGGTAAGTATAGGTTATACTTTTATATCTATCAAAATATATTTAGTTTAACATTGCATTATCATAATTAAATACTAGTTCCTACATAAATTAATTTATTATTACATTTTATTATAATACATTTGTTTCATTAATCTTACGAGCACGACGAGTACCTAAATATAGCAATTTGCAATAGCATAGATACGTAGATATTTTTATTTGTGAGTGGTTTTTCTTTTAAATTTTATTTCATAGTAGAGAACTCCTAATACATAAATATATGTAGATACTAGATATAATAAATATCTATATGTAAGACATTTTCTATTTATTTTTTTATTTTTTTTTTTATAAATATCGAATAAAACATTTTTGTTAGGTCGAAAAGCTTGGAAATATAATGCAAGGTTTATAATAAGTTGTTTTAATAGTAATTAAAAAATATTAAAACAACATAGGTTCACTTTTTTAAGCATTTAAAGTTACCAAAATTCATCAAAATCTTGAATATTTGCAAATTATTTTGTAGTTAAAAATGTATAAAATATTCAATTTTTATATCTAAGAATTGAAAATTTAAAACTGTAACCCAAAACTCTAAAATATATATTTACAAATTTGATTTTTATAGATATTTTATGTTCAAATTAGGACAAAATTTGATATTTAAACAAAAAATAACAAAGTTAGTTATTTTATTGTAATTTAAAAATATTATTCATTGAAACTTTTAAAGTATATTATTATATTTTTTATACACAATGACATTTTAAAATGTTTATGGCAAAAATGAAGTCAACCTACTGTATTATTAATAGTAAAATGAATTACTTTAATATCAATAATATCATAAAATAAACTTAGTAATGTAGGCTGATAGTCTTAGCTCAGAATCGTTTATCATAAGCAATGATTTTATACATTTTTGTATCATTGAGTTCAAATTTAACACATACTTTACAGTGACCCACTCGACACGTATATCATTACGTTGAAACTATTTAAAATCTCCAGTGTTATACGTATAACATCGCATCGTATAATGAAAAATGTAGACTTTATCTGCAGTACAAAATATTTAATATTAATATCTACCACCAGAACAGTACCCATCTGCCGACTTTTTTTTTGTTAACTTTATAAAATACAATCTACCTTCCTCTTTTTTTGATAATTAATTAAGTCCTTTTGTGGACTTATTTTTACTGTACATTTGTAATTAATAATCGAAATAATGGCCATACCTATTGGTATTGAAGGCCTTAATTTTAATTCCTATAATAGTTACGAATGTAAAATCGTACAATTTACAATATACAACATAACTTTATAAATAATGACAAAGAAGAAAAACACAAAACCTACATTAAAAAATAAAATATACGTACAACAAGATTATTTATTATACTTGCTGTACATTTTCTTCTCTCCTATATAGTTCTAGTTGGTACTCGGTACTAAGGAGTAGATATACCTAGTAGGTACTAGGTACCTAAGACCTACTTATCAAAGAAGCGCCATATGATAGTTGTAAAATATACTAAACAATTATTGTTTACGATATAGTTATAACTTGTTATCTTATTCAGATCTACACATCTTATCTTATACAGGGTCTTCCAAATTGTGTGCGGTAAAAATTTTGATGATCAGTGATTACGTATAACTAATTCCCCCTCTCCCTCCAATTTTCGACACATGAAACTTGGAAGAGCCTGTAGATATTATGCATGAGGGTTGTATTTTTTGTATTCACATAATTTTATTGTATTAAATGAATGTTTTTCTGTCACAGTTTGTGTAAAAGTAGTTCAAAAAGAGCTTCGACCCCAGAACTCTGGTGGTATAGTTGGACGAATGAAAGATATCGTTTCATCTACTGTGCAGTATGGAAATATGTTTAAAGATTCAATGCAAAGAAACATTTCACCAATCTCGGCCAACACATGATAGCAGAACTAATCTTTTTTCATTTATAAGACAATGTTTTTATTGATGTCAATGTGTATATAATATATTATATTGTGTCAAAATCATAATAACAATAAGATAATATTATCATGTATAATACATTTATTAATACTATTGTTTACTTATAAGATCTGTAAAAAAGCTATGCAAAATGAAAGGTACATTGTACACGCGTATTATACATTTATCTATATATACAATCATTCACATCACGTGTACCTAGGAAATTAATTATATAGTTTTATCTACAGAATTATTATTGTGAATTATTGATAAGGTCAATTAAAATAATATTATATTGTAATCGTATATTCGTGTGTAATCTGATTGAGCTTTAAACGTTTATAATACTCAATCCGATAGACAATTTTAACCAGTAGGTATGAATTAACAAATATTTTAAAATTTCATTTCGATAAAAAATGCATAAATTACTTCAATAATACTACCTACATACTTATTTACTTACTTACTTACAAATATGAATGTTATTAAATTGAAATGTAAAGTGTAGTCTATAATTATTACTTATTATTAGATATCTAATAAATATTGAATTTACTATAGTGAAGATACTACCATAAAGTATAAATAACTAGCCATTTTTTTTTTAGATTTTGTAATACATTTTATAATTATTATTTATGTACCCATTAATCATTTTAAAACTGCAGATATTGTTATAGTTATTGATTTTTACCTATATGATCAGTATTAGTACTCAGAATTTGGCACTCGATGCAATTCCACTGTCCTCACACATAAATCCGCTACGGTCTATAATTTAATACTACCTTTTAAATATTAATTAGTATATAATCTCAACTCTATATAATTATAAATAAACGTAAACACCAAATTATGTTAATATTTCTTAAAGCTAAGTGATTAAATACTAATATAAATAAATAATGTGTGCCAAAAGTTAATTTCATACATAGCCAATCCATAGTCCATTACGCCAAACATATTTCGACTAGGTTGCAGCGAAATTCAGCTTTCAGCCATACATTATTGCAAAGTAAAAATGAATCCATTGGCTATAGCCATTATAAGTCTTACCAAAATTTGTTACATATAAAACGCTTATATTTTTAACTGGTCAAATAGTGAACCCATTATGATGCATTAAATGCGTATTATGCATTCCGTTGTTATGGACATAGTCAGTAAAAAAAAACTGAGGAAGTCACTGCTGTAGATATAGTTGTAAGGCAATTTATTGTCGAGTGAATCTCGTCATTGGGTTGGCTACTGCAAAGGTACATTAAATTTGAATTTTATCGCAGTTTACGTAAAAGGTTCTGAGTGTTTTCTATTTTATTATTTTTTATTGGCTATACGAGATGGTTGCACTAATATTTTGAAAATAGCATTGTTTACCTGTAGTTAATAATAATATACGCAATGACTAAAAATGATAAAAAGTAAAATACCAATAATATTTTTTAAATTACAATGAAATAACAAAATTGATTACCTATATCAAAAAATCGTGTTTCATAAATATTCACGTATTTTCACAAATTTTCTTTCATCTTGGCAGATTATTAGGGAAAATAATGGTTAATAATAATAAAATTCAAAAATTGTATCAAGTATTTAAAAAAGAAATAAACATTTAGTGAAGTTTTCTAGTATCTACAGTTATTTTTTTTTTGAATTAGGCGTACACCAAAAATAAAAAATATCGATTTTGCTAACAACTAGTTTTGCTAAAAAAATCCTGTTTTCCTTGATTTTTTTTTTTGTTGTTCTCAATTATTTTAAAAAATACTTTAAATTAAAAGCATTTTATCTTCTACTTTTTGTATATATAGACACAAAAATAAATGTAAAAATAACACTCATCGTTTTAAAATCTATACATTCATTTATTCGCTCAGATTTTAAAACTTGTGATAATATAAAATTATTTTATGGTAAAACACCTGTTATAGTTACAATTTATTGTAAGTTGATTACCAATTGAAATTAATTGTATCATAATTTATTCGTAACATAATAGTCTTAAAATAGTTTGAACTAAGCTAATTTTGAACCTTCTAAATATTTTAACACAATATTATATATTGTAATATATTATATTATTATTTATTGTTTATAATATATTACATAAATGAAAAATGCACATAAATAATTAGTAAATTATATAATTATATAAAAACGAGCACACAAAATTATGTTAAAATTGTTTAAAGTTAAGAGATAAAAGTCAACTGGTTACTAATATTGTGTGTAAAAGAAGTTCACTGTGCAAATATTACCTATTTATAGTCCATTAAGACAAGACTTAATTCGACTATCCTGTTGCGGAATTCAGCTTTCAGCCTTGTATATTTTCCAAATAAAACCAAGAACCTATCGGCTAAGCCTATAGCTTAAGTTTTAAATCTAAAATTGTTTTTATTTTTGTATTTATTGAAAACTCATCCAGACAAATGTTCACTTTTAAAGAAATATATGATTTAAACAGAGATAAATGTGAAGTGCGTATTTATAGAAAAAGGACCTATGAAATTCGTCATATGTATTTTATTTTAGGTTTTCTCTCTTTTACCAATCATACTATTTACTATACTACAATTATAATACAATCATAACAATCTTTTATGTTTATTCATGTGTATATTAATCGTATGCGCTTTCCGTGCAATTGGTTTTTTACTGATAGCACAATATTAAACTGTTGATGGAATTTATGAATAATTTTATGTGTATTTAAATGTGATATTTGAGCAAAAGATTTATTGCAAATGAAACATTGGTGTGGTTTTTCTCCTGTATGGATCCTAATGTGAGTTTTCATGTTTCCTTTGCTTGAAAACGATTTATTGCATATGAAACATTGGTGTGGTTTTTCTCCTGTATGAACCATAAAGTGAGTTTTCATGTTTCCTTTGCTCGAAAACGATTTATTACAAGTAAAGCATTCGTATAGATTTTGTGATTTTTTCTTGGACGTTATCACTTTGTTTTTAGTTGGTTTAAAAGTTGTAGTTGAGGTTTTAATGTTAAGATTGTAATTTGTAGGCTTGTTTTCAACGTGTGAGTTAATGTCATAATATGTTGTAGACTCAACTGATGGCACAAACGTCTTGTTATCATGATTAACAAAACTTTCAAATATAACATCATCAATTACATGTGCTTTATTTTTTATCCGACCATCTTTTTTAGATTTCTTCACTTTGTGTTTAGTTGGTATAAAAGTTGCAGTTGAAGATTTAATGTTAAGATTGTTTTCAACGTGTGAGTTAATGCTATGATATGTTGTAAACGCAACTGATGGTTCATAATTATTATTGTTATCACGCATAAAAAAACTTTCATATATAGTATCATCAATTACATCCACTTCAGTTTTTACATGAATTCCAACATTTTCTTCAGTGTTCTTAGAATCTTTCTTATAACTGAAACATTAATTTACAATTAACACATAGGTAATATACATTTATGTATTTATATAGTATACAAACAAAAGTTTAAATCTTTAACTAAAATATAACAGTTTACAATTAAAATAATTTGTTTTAATTTCGAGTTGTCCAAAAAAAATGAAACTATCTGATTTAAACTTTTAAAAGATTGTTTAAAGTTGATCATAAAATATCAAATTCATAAAACTGCTCCATGTAAATTTGGTTCAAATTCCATGTCTCCATGGAAAATGCGAACCAACTACCTATGTATTTTTTAGTTATATTATATTTTTTAATAATTATTTTCAATCATAGTATTATAACCTAATCAATTTATTATTGAGTAAAACTTATTAAGTCTTGCCGCTAAAAAATTATTTGATTTTGATTTTTAGTCTGACTAAAAATACGTTATTTTAAAATAATATAGTTATACATTTTATAACATTGGAACCTATTAATTAGTGATTCCTTTGTTATTCGACAAATATTAGAAAATAAGTTACCAATTTATATTGGGCTACACCCATTTAAGAACTTATGGCATCAACGAACAATATAACGAGTATATTATGTGCAATATTGTTATGGCTATTGTATTTAAAGATACCTAGTATAAAAATTAAAGGACAACATTAAAATAAAATAGCAATTGACTATCACAAAACTTTTAGAAAGGGCTCTGAGCTCTCCATGAAAATATTAGTAATTTAAACACTTATGTACTATTGACTACCATAACTATCATAATCAAAATTATACTTTCTCAACAAAAACATGAAAAATAAACATTAAGGCCTCTACAAACGGGTGTCACTTTTAAGGAGTTGTGAGTAGGCAATTTATTCATTCTTTGGGGTCACTGCTCGTCTTTTGTGAGTATAGTAAATTACCATTAGTGTGTCGTGTGTGGTGTGTGTATACAACATATAGGCCCAATCATCGCTTAAATTATAAATATACAAAAACGCATGCACATGTCATTTAGTCATTAGATCAACCACATAAATATATTTTTTAGATTTTGTGGTTACGATAATATAAACTACTTACGAAAAACCTTGTTTTAATATTGTCAATCCTTAGGTATAAAAACTGAACATTTTAATGCATTTTAAACTACAAAATAATTTACAAACATTCGATGTTTTGATAAATTTTGGTCAAAATATTAACTTTAAATGCTTATAAGAAAAATTGTGCCTATGCATATTTACTATTTAGTATTATTGAACTGCTATTATAACATTTAAACTTGTATTCAATTTTATCGTTACCAATAAAAAAAAAAAATTTAAAAAAATCAAAAATTTCTTATGCCTATCAATAGCTTAAAAAGCATCAAAATGCTTTAAAATTTTAAGGGGTATAAAAAGTAACAATATTCTCGACTTTCAATGACAATTTCAAGTGTCTACAGTTATTCGTATTTGAATTACAACAGAATAAGAAAATAGTTCCCTGAGAAATCGGTGGTTTATGGGCGAATTAAATTAAATTCAATGTCTAACTGACGCTTATTAAAAATTCGTTTGAGCTTCCAAAAATGTATGGAGAATTTTGTGCTAATTTTTCAAATCTTAGGTTTAAACAAAAAATTTCTAAATAAAATAAAACTGCACATTTTTGCGATTTTCACGTATTTTGTCGAATCTTTAACTTTTGACGCTTATAAAAACTATTATAGACTTTCAATTACAAAAAAAGTTAAATAAACAACATAAAATTTCTTATGCCTATAAATAACTCGAAAACAGTCAAAAAATATATAAAATTTTATGATGTCTAAAAAATACATATAATATAAACATATAAACATTTGGTGAACATTTCAGAGCACTCGTATAATTATATTATTAATAGGTATAAATGTCCACTATAAATTTGGGCTGAAGCACCACCTTCTAAAGTACCACAATCTACAAACATTACTGCGCCTAATCTTTTCACAAATATTTTAATTCAATTTAATTCACCTCATCTTTCAATATAATGTCATTAAAAGCTTAAAATTAATTCAAGTGGAAAATTATTTAAAAATAAGGGAAGTAAATAAAGGCACAGTGAAACCCAAGACGGCTATACTAAATGAAGAGAAGCAACGTATGTAGCTTGCATGGAAACTACTGAACTACATACAACATGCGAAATGGACGCATTTGATTCTTTTTGAGTTATGTATAGGCTATTTATTAGGCGTAACTAGAAAAAAAACTGTAGATACCTACTTGAAATGTTCACCGAATGTTGAGCTTATAATTTTCTATACACCATTAAACTTTAAAAATATGTCGACCTTCTTTGAGCTAATTGTAAGCATAAGACATTTTAAATTGTTTTTTTCTATACATTTTTGTTGGGTCAAAAAGCTTGACAATTTAATACAATCGTTTTTCGCATAGGTACAATGATTTTATATCACGGAATTCAAATTTAACACATCCATTTTAAAGTTTTTTTCTATTAATATCGATAAACGTTTTTACACTATGTCAAAAAAATTGAAAATTGAATACAATGTACTCGTAAGTTGTGATTGTAAATATTGAATAATATTAAAGATATGTATGCATAGTTTTTAATTTATAAGCATTCGAGTTTTCAATTTTACAAAATAAATCAAATTTTCAAAAATGTACAAATAATTTTGTAGCCAAAAATGTATACAATCTATTGAATAATTAAATTGATAAATGATAAATGACGTAATAGTCAAACAAAACTTTATTTTAAAATTATTTTCACGGTTTGGTGACGATAATAATTAGTGAATGCGTTTATTGTTTTCCTGTTCCCACACAAATTGTTGTTATCACTTATCGCTAATTGATTTTTTTGTCGGTTACTCATTCCGATTTGTAACATTGAGATTTGAGTTTATCTTCATTTACATTTTCCTTATAATCGTATGCGCCGTATACACGAGGTTTATGCTGACCATTGGGGCATTGTGTGTGGTATTGCAGTAAAAAATAAGAACAAATAATATGTTAAAACTGGTGGTTGGGTGTTTTCAAAAGAACTAAGCGACTGTATGATGTATAATATGTTTATTGGACTATAATATTGAGGGAATCGTTGTGGCCACCCCTGGACTATATGATAAAAAACATTTGATATTTTCATCTGTGTTGATTGGAATGGCCTTTTCCCATGAAATCCCATGAGTGATTCCAATAATACATTACCCATTTATAATAAAACATTATAAAATATCATCAGACATTCCCACCCAACCAACAACCACCAACACACCCACCTGTGGTCATATAATAGGGGAAGTAACAGCCACTAAACTAATTAGTACTCAATCTCACGTATTTAAAGGACATTTTTGTTATTCGACAAATATACCTATGCGGCTTCGCAATTATGTCCTCAATTTGATTTTATCCGTTTGAGAAATATTGTTTTTATAGCAACAAAGATAAGCAAAGACAATATTTTTTATGGGCATTATGGCTAATGTAATTAAAGAGTGTCTACTCTTAACGAAGGAACAGCATGAACATAAAATAGCAACTATCGACAGTTATAGCTCACAATGACAATCGGGTATAAAGGTTAAAATACTTACCATTGATAAGTAGATTGTTTATAATATCCATCATAATCAAGATTATATTCTACAGTTTCATCAATATGTTCGTGTTCTTGTTTGATGTATTTATTAAGTAGTATATTTTGTGGCTCACATTTTATTGGTGGAATCCTGAACATTGTAGGCTTTTAGACTACCATTTTAATATATCTAAACAAAAAGAGGAAAAACAAAAATTAATAACTATTTTGAGTTGAGTAAAGTAGTATAAAATAAATAATATTTTAAACTAATAACTTTAGCTCTACTTTGGTTTGGTTCAACAATATTTTCGGGATGCCATATTTATGTGCCTTGATAGTGTAAAGACGTCAGTCGTTTGGACATAAAAAATTTAGATAACTTTAAAAATTTGACAAATTATTAAAATATGAATTGGAATTGATCAATTTTTTTAAAAAGGATAATAACTAATAAGTAATAACCGATTGAATAGTAAGCAACTACCTATACCCTACGTGACACTTCTAGATATTATTACTATTTATAAAATAAAATTCCATTTGTTGTTAAAAACGTAAAATGAAAATGAAGTAACTGGATTACTTGAATCGAGCAGAATTGGTTCTTTAGATAGGAAAATCCTAAAATATTCAAGTGTGGCGACTGGTGGTTAGCTTATAGACAATATGAAACGTTTTCAAAATAAAGTAACCAATACAATCACCAATATACATACAGCACTTATATATATAAATATATCTCAGATTGAAAATAAAACCAAATTTATTATTAAATTTGATTTCATATTTTACGAGCCATTTTTTTTAACTACAGTAACCATTACCCAACAGTTTAATACAGCCAATAACCTATCTCAGGTTCAGTGAATTTTTAATTTTTGGTCTAATAGAATTATTATATTCTTTCATATCCACATTTATATATATTTTTAGTGCTCGCATTCATAGCGGTTATTTTTTTGATTGATATCATTAATTATTGTACTTAAATAATAAACCAAACTAAACGTGAGATGTGTTAAATTATAAATAATACGAACAACTTTCTGCCCAGTCTAACCTTTGATGGACAATAATTTTAGCTGTAGTTATCCACAATAATCTTAATCGCGAACACAGGTAAATATACAACAATAATGAAAACACTTTTCTAATACGGATTATTATGTTCATCAATTGAAAAATAAAAATAATAAGAAAATGAAACTGCAGTTGTGTTTGTTGCAAAGTCAATATGGACACTAATCGTTGATAGAATATACATAATAATATTATCTATGTTTTATAGGTTCACATAAGATGTATAATAATAATATGCATCAATAAGACTAATTTTATAATAGTCATCAAAATCGTGTTATAGTTGCTAAGAAATATAAAAATGTTAATGAAAACATCAGCATAAATAGTTCAGAAAAAACAGAGAGAATAAACTCCTGTAAGTCTCTTGTATGTATGTATTTAGCATGGTTTGTATATGCATTTATTCACGTAAGAAATAGTTATGTTGTAATTTATAAATATTATTACACTCTAAAAGTAGGTTAATAAAATATTTGTGTAACATATAATTTAAGTACTTAATCAGGAAATATTCGTGGACTAAAAACAATCATTAATCAACATACTATAAAACTAGGATAAGCTATGATATTTAAGAGATATGATAAGATAGAAAGGAGTTTCTCTTCAGTGATATATTGGCATTATTATATTCTAACATAACAAAATATTGTAAAACTTGATAACTCGAAATTAGAACAATTTTTATGGTTTTGTAAATTGTGTGTTTTCATAGATTGCCTAAATTATCAAATAACTGTATTTCAGTAATTGATTAACAAAACAATCAGCGCACAAATAATTAAATACTACATCAGGCATTTTTGATAATATTTCATAAATTCATTGCATATAATATTAAAATTCTTGGACGCCATAGTGATTTTATTCATGAAAAACGCAAAGTGATTATCTAGTGGTTTCTAATATTCCTACTAGACAGTGCTGAATTCGTTATTTTATTGTTATTTGTGAAGTGTTCATTAATTTTTATTACGTTATTACTTACTATTTAATATATCACAAATAAAAGCAAGGTCTACGAATCTACGTCTATCGAATAATGTACTGTTGGCTGTTATCATTGCTATTCATACCTGGATATTCATTTAAAAATATTGAGAGTTTATAAAGAATTTAAAGTTTATAAATAGTAAAATAATAACTGATAACTCAATTTTGTTTTAGAAAATGCAATATCAAATCCTTTAAATTAATTTCAAATAGAGAACGGTAGAAATTAACAGTTTGATCAATACCATATGAAAATATGTATATTTTGTTGTCTGAACGGCCTAGTCAACTAAAAATTATAATATAATAATGCACACATAAGTGCATTATTTGTAAATTATAAGCAAATATATTTATAGTTTCTACAATAATATTCATGTTTCTATGAACCAACGCGTCGACAATATAAAATTAAATTTTTAATTAAATATTATATCATTTATAAATTATAAGAAAATATATGTATAGCCGACAGCCGTATAGGTTCAACAATGATATTTCTGTATACAGAGTGTAACAGAAATATATGACAAATTGTAGTCGAATGTGTGCATTTTTATAAAAAATAATAATAAAACAGAGCGCCGTTGGCTGATGTCGACGCATAGATGCATAGTCGACCGGGCAGAAACTCGTTGTGGTGATAAGGACTAACGGCACGGCAAATGTGCTGCAGAATTGAACGTGTGAACACTGTGAACATATTATACATGTATACATATTATATACGTCCGTGATTAATTTTAAAAATTAGGTCAACAATAATAGGGATTAAAAGTTAAATTTATATAAATATTTTAAAAAATCGGGGGGGGGCATGCACCTTACCCTTAGCTACAAAATTGGTTAAGGGGACGCTTTTTTTTTTGCATTAGCTTTAGTCCCCCCTGCAATTATTTTCCACTTTAACCACAGATACTATACTATAGCAATATATAGCAATGTACAGCAAAATATATATAAACTAAATATGACTATAGTCATAGTCCAATATCTAGTGCAAGTATTATATATCTTGCATATATATATATAAGTATCATGATATATAACTTATATAAGTATTATAATAAATTATTTTAAATGTATACAACATTTTGTAGGTAGTAATTAAAATATAATATCTTATAAGAATTATATTAACAATTTTCGTATGTATAAAGCGTATAATTATAATAGTAATAATAATAACCTTAAAAGCGTTTAAATATAATAGGGTTAGATGAATATGGTTTTGATTAAGAAAAAAAAGTCGAGTGCTGTCATGGGGCACTCGGTAGAAACGTAGTTTCTTATGGTGCTATGTGAACGGAGGGACCCTAGCCCAGAAGCAAAATAAAATCATAACTGAAAAACCTGGATTCCTCAACACTGTCATGACTCATGAAAGTGATTTTATAATATTTAATGTTATTTACTTTGTTATGAACGGTTTCAATTGTAATTTGTAATACAATAATAATAACAATAATAATAATAATAATAATAGTATCTAGGGTTTCCAGCTACCTGCCACCTGACATATTTTTTTCTATTCTGTGTGTCTTATCGGCGGCGACGCGACGCGACAGATATATAATAACAACTAGAGGTCGTGGACCGTGGTCGTGCACGGGTATTATAATACACGGGTACACGGTGCCCGGGGACGCCGGCATAAAGTATAATATTGAAGCCCGTGCATTTAATACCCGTGTATACCCGTGCATAATACTCGTGTTTACCCGCGTATTTATTTATCATTGCCCGTGTGGGTACCTATAATATCATATGTCTGAGTATTCAAGCTCGCGGCTATCAAGATACACGGGTATTAATAGATACACGTGTATTAAATACACGGGTATTTTTATTACACGGGCTTTAACCCCGCCGCGTCATGGGTAAAAAAACACGGGTACCCGTGTATAGTTCATTACACGTGTAGTCGCGACCCATTAACAACGTAGCCGACCGCAGAGCGAGACAGACAGAAGTACATAGAACGCGGTAAAGAGTAAGAGAGATAGCGACTAACGCTTTTATTTTCGATGGGCACGGTTTTTCTGGGCTAGGGTCCCTCCGCTCACATCGCGCGCCATAAGAAACTACGTTACAAAAAAAAAAAAAATAATAATAATAATAAATGTTATTTTAAACTGTGTATATAATTGTTTATCGTTAAAAGAATCGTAGCGATTTTAATATTTACTATTATTCTTCGACAGCGTTTTTACAATATATTAATGTTTTAAAGTGTATACATCATCTTAGGAAATTGTTTTATCATTAGTTAAAATTTTAATGATGAGATATATTTCTCATCATATCTAAAACAAGAAAATATGCTGAATATGTTGTATGGGTACGACGTCAATACTAGCAGGGAATGGGTTACTTTCTAAATAAACTCCTTTTGTTAAAAACCGATCACATAATATACATCGCGTAAAATAACAATAATCTTTAAACGCTTCTATATCTTTAAATCGAACAAACTGCAGGTATATAGGATTGTAAGTTCGAAAACCATCAGATCTTTCATCATGATAACATGCACTGCTACACCACTTTTGGGTTCCTACATTTTGTATACACAGTTCAACTAATGTATAATTTTGAAGTGGATCGGTTAAAATATTTAACCCTTAAGGAGGCGCGTGCCTCTTTTTAACGTTCATAGTCGCGTGGGGGTCTATCAGACCCCATTTCTAAAAATGCGTAACATAAGTACAGAAAGTTCATTTTTTTAAATTTGAAGACATAATTGGTTACTATATGATACATAAATATTTATAAAAATGTAATAATAAAAAATAAAATAAAAATAAACACAAACCTATGTTAGTTACTAAAAATTATATTACGAAAAAAAAAACAAACAAAATTTGACAACTTCATATTAAAATTTTGGTTTGTAAAAAAAATATTTAAACTTAAAAATCTTATTTTTTGGACAACAAAAAAAAGTTTTTACTTGAACAGAATTTGTTTTACACTAATTTTTCTTATATTTCTTTGAGCTCAAATGTGTCATGTATTTATACATTGTTTGTGTATTTCAACTATAGAACCATTTTTCTTAGTTTAATTTTAAATCTTATTATTATGCAAAACATTTTATTATTATATTTATAACTATTCCGAAATCACAATCAGCACAATCAGCCATGTGTATATAATATATAATTATCATTATGAAAATACAAGTCCACAAAAAAATATGTGACGGTACAACTCGCGTGTGGGTAAATATGACCCAATCCCATGTTGAAGATCATGTTGAAGCTGTTTTACATGTTTAAAACTTTCTATTTTACGAAAATCGAATCAACATTATCATACAAACCATCTTCTAAAAATAGAAATATAAACATATCGTATTTTTTGTAATATATGAGTTTTATTTTTGATGGGGGTCAACTAGACCCCCACGCGCTTGCTTAAGGGTTAATACATGATCCTTTACCATAAATGGGTAATAATCTCCTACTCTAACCTAATCTAAAGGTGATTTCTGGGTTAGAACGATAATATTCTAAAGATTCTAGAACATTGTTGAATTTTCTATCCTGTGTACTGTTTGAAACGATTGAATGCATACTGTAATTTATATTTTAAAAACGATTTTTTAATTGAATATTGCACACGTATAAAATAATAATGTGCATGTCTTCGTTTGAATCATGTTCTTCTGACCTTTGGACTATTACTTAAAATGCACGAGAAAGAAATAAATTAAATTAACGTGTTTTTTTTTACACTAAATAATAGTATAACACAATACGTGTGTATTGGGGTTTACTACAAACGCCCTGGATGTTGCTTTGCATATGTTTTATGTCAACGTTATGTTAATGTTTATGTTAACGTTATGTTTTATGCGAATAATTTTAAGCGAATAATATTATTTCTACATGATACACTATAATAATTATTCATATGAGTAGTGATATAATATACTATTACTATATACCATTATACCTACTATCTAATTTTACCCTTTCCGTGTGTTTCAACTGAAATATAAATTGAACACTCAATACAAAAAATAGCAAGGCACTTTTAGAGACAGTACGTAAATCCACTCAATATATTTTAGCTACAAGTTATATCTGAATAAATAATAATAAAAAATAAAAAAATGTCATTTGCTGACTCATTAAGTAGTAGTAACGAAGAATCGATGATCGAAAGTGATGTAAGTACAAAATAATATGTTTTTTATATAATTTATATTTATTAGTTGTATTTGGGAGGTGACTAAATACAATATTTTATTTTGTATAATACTGAACTATGTTGGTTTGGTATTATAATTAAAGATGTAAATAAATAGGTGTAGCGTATATATTTTTACTAGATTTTTAGTTACCAAATTTAATTTAATTTCAGAACGATTATAATAATGAGAGTATGATTAACGAGGTTAAATCGGTGAAAAAACAAAACATTCGTAGTAAAAATAAAAAACAAGTAAAATCAAATAAGAACAAAACAATGGCTAGAAAAGTAAGTAAAACAAAACATTTACAGTATAGTAAAAAAAAATTACATTTTTATTTTATTTTTTTTTTTGTTTTAGAATATTTCATATTTGGATAATATTGAATGTTTGCTAAAAAATGAAAAAATTGAAACTGATATCATAAATACTATTACGGTAAAACAAGGTGATAATTTGATAAAAGTTAAATCTCCAACCGACGAAAAAAGTACCGAGTACTGGACCATCAGCCACTACAAAATTAAAAATATTAAGAATGTTGATAGCAAGAACAGTTAATATAATATATTATATTATTTATATATGGAGAGACCAGGGCTATTTCGAATAAACGCTTTTATGACGAATGTAAACTAGGGAATGATATTAATTCATTATCCCTACAAAGACGATACACATTGCTGTCAAGTTATATGCTCTTTATTATTTAATCACCAATATTCAAAAATGTAATAACATTATTCACTTTGTCCAGCCATCTGCTTACCCAAATCCTTAATATAATATACTTGTAATTAATTTTTTTTTTTTTTTAAATAATCATATTACAGTAAGATTAAAAAAAATTTTTTTATATTTTTTTATAGATGGAAAGAAGCTGAATGTAGCCTTAAAGTAACGATAACCGATCAAGCAAAAGATCAAGAACTTAAGAATAATTTATCAGAGGTTGTACAAACAATATTCACGCGCTTTACCTATATCTGATCCTAAGAGGAAGATAGTAAGCTCTAAATTATTCAAGACATAATAATGTACTTATTAATGGCAGTCCAAAAATTTGAATATATAATAGGTACTATGCAAAATAAAAAAGTTTTCAGTTTAAATGTACTTGTGTTATGAAACATATTTATACATCACTCACATTGTATATCAATTAAATACCTGCTATTATTAAATTGTAAAATAAATTATATATTTATACACAGTATTTTATTTATGTATGTAAAAAACTAATAGTACATTTATTTTAAAATGTAGTAAAAAGTAGTAATAAAAAAAAAAATAATAATAATAATAATATAAATTACTGGTTAACAGCTGATTGAAAAAAAATTAGACTACTAAGTCTTGTAATATCATATCTGATAGTGAGTTATAATGATACTGTAATAATTCATACATAAAAGAAATATCATTAGACTCCATATTACTATAACTTAAGTCATAATTCTGAATATATTGGTTTGTAAATTCATTCCGACGACAAGAAGAAGGTAACTCGTTTACATTTGCCACAATTAGTGAATATGCCGTGTCAAAAGTCTTTTGATAACTTGACAATTTTTTTTGTTTTTAAATAATATATAAATCAATACAGTGTTGCAATTGTTTCAAACGGTGTAAATCGATATGTGATAAAGTAATATAATTTTCATTAGAATGTAATATAATTGAAGACTGTTTCACATTAACAGAATAACTTAAATTTTCAGTTATTCTTACACGTTTACATCGAGTTTGCAGATTATCGATAATTGCATTGTAATTATTTTCACACATTAATGTCAGCCATTGTTCAAGATCAAGGTTTAAAATCTTTTTAGTTATTTTACATTCTAATAATATAACGATTGAAATCTTTTTGTTAACAAGCAATCCAACTGTTACACTTTTTTTGCCATACGGTCGAATTTCGAATACCGACTTTGAAACAACCGGAGAAATCATATTGTAGCTAGCGGTGTCTTTAAATTCTTATCGATTTTTTTTCGTTCTAATGAATTACGTTTGTTAAAGTAGTGCTATGATTGTTAGAGTGTTTATCATATAGGTACTGATAATATTGCTAAATATAACAACATTTTATACTAAAATTATTTTTAAAAAAAATGCAAAAAAGTAAATACGTGACCTAATTGATAAGTGTGGAGATGGGTAGGGATAAGAATTATTAATTATTAATGATTATATATTTACATTAATTTGCATCAAACCTGAAATTAAACCTTATATTATTTAAACAGAACTTCACGCCTTATCCATTAGGTTACGTATTTACAAGATAAAGGATTGAATAATAACACATTTAAGTTTTTTAATAGAATTCGATAATTTATTTCGATACCTATATTATATGCAGCTGATCAAGTGCACTTCGTTGCCCATTAAAAAAAATTAATAATGATGTTACGTTGAGGGAAAAATACATACCATAACCTATTTCAGCCCTTTACAGCCCGTTTTTAGTATTAAAGTAGCCTATATCCTTTCTCAGTGTCTAAACTATCTATGTACCAAATTTAATTTAAATAGGTTCAGTAGTTTCGGAGCCTATTCAATACAAACAAACAATCAAATCTCTCCTCTTTATAATATTAAGTATAGTATACATAAAATATGTAACCATTGACAACCCTATAAACAGTTATTATAATAATAATTTATTATTCAAATATTATTGCTTAATGTGATCGGAAAGTAAAATATATAAAAAACTGTTAATGAAAACGGATTGAAATTTTTCTGATGAATTGGCCACTTACCCGAAATTTAACTCTAGGGTTTAACTTATAGGGTTGTCAATGGTTACAAATAAACAGTACATAGCAACCATATGGTTACCAATAGCAACCATTTATAAACAATTATTTCCATCGTAAATCACAAAATCCCTGTGTGAGGACCTTACATCACCCCTCACCTCACCACTTTGTGAATCTAAGCCATCCAGGGCGTCACTCAAACTTATACAAAAAAATGCATTCAAATCAGTCCAGCTGTTTAGGAGGAATTCAGCGTGCGCGAAACATCGTACTAACCTAAGAGGCCATAACTCCGGAACCATATATCACACAGCGTACAAACTTCACAGAAACCATCTACATAACAATCTTAATATCGAAATCGGTTCGGTGGATCTTGAGCTATAAAATTTATTCAAAATGTACACTTATTTTTATATATATAGATACATTTTTTTATTCATATATATATACATCTTAATATACTAGCAAGTGGTATCATATGAATCAATTTCACAATTACATTTAGCTCTTCCACATTTGGTTTTTACATATTCAACAAAGTGATTTCCTTTTGATAATAATACATATATACATTCCGGATTATGTCTCAAGTGTTCAATCCATGGTATATCGTCTTTTTTCCAATCGTGTAAGACAAGTCCGCAGGAAAAACATTCTACAACATATTTTTCTCCTCTGTATATGAAACCACAATCAGCCAATAAATATTTATTTTGAGGTATTTTTGATGGTAATATATCATACGTTTTTAATCTGGATGTAAATGTAATGTATTCCGGATATGTTGGGAATGATTTGCTTCGTACTAAAGAAACTAATGAAGAAATGTCACTGCTAGTTTTTTGCAAGTTCGTGTTTTTAAATGATATTGAAAATCAAAACGTATAACTATAAAAAAATATATTCTTAAGAGATAGAAAAATAAATATAAAACACAACTTGGTTTAACGATGGTTAATTAGTTACTAAAATGTAAAGAAAAAAATAATTTTGTCACTAAAGAATTACAGCTCAGTGTAACCAAAATGTGTAAGTAATAAATTAATTGTAAATGTTTTTCGTGTTACAGGGAAGAAAAAAAAGTAAAAGGGGGCCTGGTCCCCTTAACATTTTGCAATCTCCCTGTAAAAAAGGTGCTCAGAACATACAAATATATACTACTAACATTTATTTTCATTTAATTTTCTTTAGCAATATATTTTGTAAAAAAATTTTGATGTATCAATATAAAATTTCAAACTAGTATGGAGTATAGGTATCCCGCCGTAGTACCCAGCCAAATGTTCATCTTTATAATACCTATTATCTTCACTTTAAAAGATTAAACACCTATAACTAATTAATTCCCCGTCCTAAATTCAATTTCTATATACATTTAAATAATATCAGAACCTGCAATGAAGTAACGATGGTTTAAACAACAAAGTATGATCGGAATTTTTTGAAGGTCAGATCCTTCAGTAGGCACGTGACGTAGTGTAGAGTATAGTAATAATAACAATTAACAAATATGATAATATATTGGCTAGCAAGTGGCGTGTGAGCAGACTTGAAGCAGATCTGGACTTTTGCGATCATACTATATTATTTATATTATGAAAATAACGATTTCGGCCTGACTAATAGTTTTTCATGAAAATAAAACATTGCATCCGCCATTCTGTAATTTCAACTAACAACCTGAATATTCTCAATACCTAGTCAATAGCTGCAGTATGTATAATATATAATTATTATATGCTATGAATAATTCCCGAGCATGAAGACTAAAATGGTATCTCATATTAATAACAGTGTAATAATATCTATTACCAAATACAATTTAACCGTATAAAGATAAGTCAGTTCGCGTGTTCGACTTATTCGCGTCAGTCGTTTCTAATGAGAGTCACTTTTTCGATAAAATTGGTACATTCAACAAAAATTAAAATACGTTTAAGGTATGTAGATAAATTTTTAAAATGAATGTTGAAATGACGCTAACAGACTTATTGTTGGCAGGTATATACTAATTTTATAAAGTTTAATGTCGATATTCCATTACATTTTTTATTGTTCGCTCATTGTACAATGTACAACGCAAATTGTTATCGATTTACGACACCACTTATATATGCGTACTATCTATATATACGTCGTATATATCACAAATATAGGTATCTGGTATATAAACTTTAAATTATTTTACAACTTTTTCTCATGGAATTATTTTTGTATTCTAATATAATGGGTAGAATAAATAAATAAATAAAAATATTAAAAAGCAGCTACAGTAAAAAGCTCCAATCATTTATTAAATAACGATCAAATATTTTATAGCTAAAATATTATCATTTTTAACATATTATACATTTTAATGTACAATAACGTGAGTACCTATGTTTGCGTATTACCTTTTATACTTTATACAACGTTTATGATAATAAAGTTATTTTGTCAAAACATATTAATGTCACAAGCTAATAACCTTTGCTGATGAGGCTTATTTATTACAATAAAAAAATTAAGTTATTAATCGGCCTATACAGTATATATAATACTACAATGCGCACATCAGTATACCTATTTGATATTTCCAAGTCGAAGAAGTCCTGGCTATTACAACGGGTACCTATCCAGATAGCATTTCCGTAATTATATTGTTATTAATATATTATTATTCCATGTTAAATTGTTGATACAAATATTATTTTAAAAACATTACAATTGCATAATTATAACATGATTTTATAATATTATACGTATAATCATATTATTATTAATTGTGTATTTATTATATATTATTAAAAAAAATATTTTTAAAACAAAATTATAATATTTTATTTGTAATAGTATATTTAGCATAGAATAATAATAATAAATAAACGTTTGTACAAAACAAACAATTCTTTAACTTTGATGGCACTTACTATATATTTTTTAAGTATTTCGTATAAATTAAAAGCACCGGTTCAATAACCAGATCAGTTCTAACCAGATTCAAGTTTTTATTCGGAAACAATTTTTACTGACCTGTGCAACAACCAATTACATTTTATCATGAATTTTGGAGATAGAGTTATTAAACCATTTTTATATTTTTAGGCTTCTGCATTAGAATGCAGGTAGAATTACGTCTGTTATACAAAATATATGACAAAGATTTTGGAATCATAGATTTTAAAATATGATTGAGTAGTTCCCAAGGGTGTATTTTAAGTTACCAAAAATACCAAAATTTAGAGTACGTTTGCGTAAAATAATCTCGGTAAATAACAGGGAAAACAATTATCGTACATTTTACATTTTTAGTTATTGTGAATCACTGAAACAAATGAAACATAAATGTATAGAAATGAAACATAATGTATAAAGTATATGAATGAATCATACTTCGAAAATGGATCAAAATGAAGCTCAAGCGATTATTCTAGTACTCTATACAACGGGAATAATATTTTGGATAATTATATATTGTACATGTAAAGATCATCGGAGAAGCTATTCAAGTATGAATATATATTTTAATTTTATAGTACCTACCTTGTACCTACCAATAATATTAATAATCAAATGTTATTCTAAAATTATATCCTACCCAGTACACCAATGGCTAACAGCACAATCAACACAAAATAAATTAACATTTATAGATTTCAAACATAAATTAAGACAGTAAACCTAGCCATTAATTTAAAGTCATTCCAAAACAGCCAAATATAGATATAGAAGATCCTATTCGGATCTCAAATGGATAAATCAATTTAGGAAGTAGACAAAATGAAATTTCTGCATGACTTATGATTTCTATCATATTTCTTTTGGCCCCAAACAAGTACAATTAGGTTTAAAAGTTCCTATATTTTATAATTTTCTGTAGCAATCTTTAAATCAATGTGTTATTTATAGAGAAGCTAAACTTTGAAAAAAAAAATTAGAATTATTTCCTTCTCATATTCTTCAAAAATAATAACATATGATTACTTACTTAGGTTAATAATGTGTTCAAAAGTATAATTATTGTCCGGAATATTAATAATAAAGCTCAATAAGCTTAAACTCAATACTGTTTTATAAGATCTATAATTATAATTTTTAGGTACCTATACTTTTTTTATGAATAATTAACAAGTATATAATTATAAATTATAATTTATAATATGCTGATCACTGTTTGATATCAACTAATAATTTATTTTATTTTAGATCCTGAAATATCAAATTTTGATTTAAACTCAATTCAAATGGATAATAATTGTAGACACTTAACAAGCATCAGAAGTGACCAACAAAATTGTTTAGTGCCATTAAATATTGTTTTTAATGGTTTGGAGTATGAAAATGTACCATCGCATGAACAATCTAATCAGTCATATAATGTTGCACAATCTTCTAGAACTAACATTTCCCCTCCACAAACAACAATTGTACTGTTAAGTTCTGGTTTAAATGATGAGGAGCTGAATACATCTAACGTTACCTCATTTTCAAGATCTTCGATCGATGACCCACCGCCTTCATATGACGAGTGCATGGCGAGTTCACGTTTAACACCTCATATCATTAATTTACCAGTAAATTAGGAAGACATTCGTTTATACCGATTATATGATAAGAAGTGAACAAGATTTTTATACAACATTATCTGAATCCGAAATTGTATGCACAGAGGTCTTGTAACTTGTTGTTTGGACAATACCACCTATTATACTATATAATACTAAATAATAAATTATACTCAACTATTCAAACCACCTACTGTGTACGATCATTTTTTTATTATTATGAGATGGTCAATATTCAAACAAAAAGTAAACACTAGGCACCATATCTATAAAAGCCTGGAATATGTCATAAATTTGATATTCTTATAAAGTTTTAAAATATAACAAATTAGGTATTATGGTTCCCATTCATTGAATTTAATATTGAGTATAATTTTAAGTACATATTAATAGTTATACGATTTATGACTACCATGACTAACAAATATACCTATAATTTGTATATCCTCAGTAGCTGTATGTTAAGTTCTCATATACTAATACTTACAAAATACACATAGTACATATACAATATACATAATAAATCTCAAAAATTTTGTCAACATAAAATTTTATATATTCATATCGAATAGATAGATAATGTATGCGCTCATATACCTAGCAAAAAACACAAACACACTCACACATTGTCCGTTATATACAATATTGTGAATTTTATGTTTCATTTTCATTCCGATTATTATCCTTTGACTGATTACACCCACGCTTTAAAATAATTAACATGGGAGGAGAATATTTTCTGTTATATCAAAGAAATGTTTATAATATTAAAATATGAATGTAGGGGAAAAAAGTCACTTGAAAAAAAACCACAGAAAAAACCAACTCTTTTATCTAAAAAAAATAATTACAAGTTTTGGGAGTTATATTATTAATTCTATAGTATTTTATTTGTGAAACTCAGAATAAAGGGGAGGTATATTATAATATGAACTAGGTAACTATTAATGCAAAATACTATTAATATTGAATGACTAAAAAAGAGTCAAAAAAGCTTAGAGTTTTATACTTTATTATTTTAATAGATGTTTACCTATAGTGTTTTAAATAATGGGCAGGTTTTCTATTAAACACTTATGAAAAAAATCGTATAATAGTCGTAAAATAATCGTAATATATACATTATCTAAGTGTAATGAGATTCTAGTTTAGACATTAAGTAGGTAATAAAAGAAAACTACCACATTGTGAAAAAACAATAAAAAAAACTAAAAAATCTCTGTTTGGAAATCAAAGAAAGAAAGAAAATTGTACCAGAATTTTTATCTGCAGTAGCACACACAATAATTTTTATTGATTTGTTTTTGATCTACATTATTTAAATATTCTGATTAGCCATATGTACTACCTACCTATAACCTTTATATTATTGGATATTACCTATCAATTACTTGACGTTTTACTCAATTAGTTAGTAAAATAATAAACAAATAGACTTATATACATAGAAAAGAAATAACATTTTAATTCCTACACAATATTAATTAAAAATGTTATATACCTATGTGATAAATTGTATATAAATTGCAATAACGATATGACCATCTATATTTTTAAAAATAAAACTAAAATTTACCGTGGATTTATTTACCGTGAATTTTTTTTTTTTTTTGAAACTTTCTTTTCCTTGGCTTATTTTTTTGGCTTTTTTCCGATTACCATATAATACACCGTCAAATTAACTGACAACAATTGAACAATCTATCATGCGTACACGCATACACGCACACTCACATACATAATCATTATCAGCAATAATGTAGTATTATTTAATACATTTATATAATATTATACGTCATTATACATTTTAAAAATGAATTTTAAAACTAGTTGTTAACATTGCCTTCAACTGATTACGCTCGCGCATTGTAATTTATCTAGCAGCCTGAAAATAGTCATTCTTTTGTCACATCATCTGTCATATAGTGAGATATTTCGCCTTAACATCGAACTTTTTAATACATAGAAATTCAACATTTAATAATCATATATTACTTTTTAATTAATATTATATAGCTACAAACTGGTATTCGACTGTAATTTTTATTATTTTATTGGCTCAATAATAGACATACCGAATTTCGTGTCCGTTAATTATTGCACTTACTATTTTTGCTTATTATTTATATACGTGCCAATGTGTTTAGCCAATTTTATATTGATTTTGGTAGCGGCTTGACTGTTTCCGTAAGAAGAGTGTCAATGTAGTAAGTATATACCTAGTTAATAATTATTATTTTAAGTATTTAAGAGCACTTATCATCATGTAATAAGATAACCATTAAAATATTATTAAGGGCGAGACTCTGTTCGAGCAAAACTATTGTTCTATACTCCCTATTCGGTCGATTCACTTTAAGACCAAATTTAAAAAAGGTTGATTCAGTTTTGACCAAAATCGTACCCTTCCCTTATCGGTCGATTCTTTTTTCGACTGGTGTAATATACGATTAAACGCAGTGCTGAAATAAAAAAGAACATGATTTTAACTCTTCAAAGGTGCACCTATAATGTGCGAAGTATTGAAGCGACGTTGCCAAATTTATTGTAACGATTTTCAGTTATTTCACAATTATTTTCAATGTTTAAAATTTAAATACAGATACAAATACATCCATTCAGCAAGCATTTATAAAATGTATATAAATGTTTAAAAACTTTGCAAGAATGTTATATTAGCATACAAATAATATTATTTTATCGCTGATGGTTACATTGATTTACACTCAGTGTACGTCATAAAAGACAATAAATATTATTATTAAAAAAATATATATTTGTTAAAAAATCGTTACATAATATACGTAAATAAAATAAAATAAAAAAGTAAATAATTAAAAATTGTTTATAAATTAAACCCATTAGATACCTACCTATTTACAACTGCTGCCAAATAATTTGTACATTTCTGGTGTTTATTTCACCAATTTCAAAATCGAGATGTAAAATTTCATTTTTAAAAAGTAGTGATAGCTTTTCATATATACTAATAAAATATTCCTATAGATTAATGTATGCGTTTTTTTAAAATTTATGCGTGAATATTTTCCATGCACCTAAATTTTTGGCAACGTTGCATGGAAGTAAATATAATATTATAGAGAATGATATGCGTAAAAAGGGTACCCCAACGATAAGGTTCACGCGCAATCGTATGATGACCATCATACGATCATATTGAAAGTAAATATCTATTTTATGTTAAACACATATAATGGCCATTAGGGTGCACCCACCCACTAATACTTCAACATACATTGAAAAACTATTCCAATTTTAAACAGGCAACAATTTTAAATGTATACTCCAAACTAAAATATAGTTAATTTTTTCAATTTTTCATGACCTAAACCCACCTACCATTTAATAAAGAGGTAAACAGGAGACTGTATCCCACTTGTAAATAAGGATGGAGGCAAACTATAGATAGACCTAATAATACCTACTTCATAACATTTTGCTGATTGGTTGTAAATATTATCGAATAAGTTTAAAAATAGGTGGCCATATTAGCGTTATATATTTGTAAGCTCTGGGTCCATATTCAAACTTAATATTATGAATATGATTCACTTAAATAATGAAACAAATTATCGGTGTGTTACAATTTGTTGAACTAACACATGCGAATTATCGTAGTAGATTATGGTATGCATATTTCAACGGTTTTGTTTATATAAAAGCTAAGACTTAAGAGGTGGTCTAGCCGTATAGTTTCTTTGTGTAGAGTATAGTAAGTTGAGGTGACATGTATATTTGACTGCTATTATTTTATAATTTCTAACAACTTTAAAATGAATGATTATATAATATCATCTAAATCTTCAAATGAAAGAAATGCTAATGTTAGTGTTAATATATTATTAAAATTACTTTTATTTATGTTTTGTTTTTTTAAAATCAGGAAGCAATTAGAGAATTACCTCAGATGATGTGAAAAAAAAATATTTTATGAAGTGACTGCTTTGGACTTCGACAATGGAAATCGATCCTAATTTAATTTTTTATATGTATTTAACAATACTAGTTATATTTATTTTCTGGTTTTGTCGACAAGGAAAACATGATACAAGTATGAACACCTATCTTATTATATTTTAATTGTAGAGTACTTATAATATTAATACTTACTAATAATATTAATACCCAGATACTCAAAATTATACCATAATCTGACAGCATAATTTATACACAGAAGATTCCCACTTAGATCTCGAAAAGGTAGATACATTTAGGAAGTAAACGGATAACCACGACTTAAAGTAAATATAATTCCTATATATTCAACAATTAGTTGATCAATCTAGAGTCATTGTACTTTCCAAAAAATACAGCTAAGGTTAAAAAAAAATTATAATTATTTCCTTTTCTTATTCTACAAATAATAAAAATATGATTGTTTCGTTAGTTGTTCAAAAATTATAGTTATTATCCTAACCATAAATACTTAAATCTGAAATAAATTATACTAGAAAAACCGTATAAAATTATATAGCTTAATTCGTAGGTTCGTTGGGTAATAGGTTGACTTGGGTGATTTTCGTTAAACGAATCACCATTGTACATTATAATATGTGCAAATATCAAATACCTATAGAATCATGTGTTATACTCTGTAATAACTAATAAGCAATTTTGTTTCAGGACCTGCATCATCTAATACTTTAAATGAGATTCGATTGGATAATGGTAATTTAGTGCATCAACAACCTCGGCAGCCACATAATGCTGCACAAACTTCTAGAATTAACATGTGCACTCCACAAACCACAATTTTACCGTTTAGTTCTGCTTTAAATTATGTTGAGATTAACATATCTAATTTAACCTAATTTTATAGATTTCCACTCGATGACCTACCACCATCATATGACGAGTGCATGGTGAGTTCACGTCCAACATTTCGCTAATTTATCAGGGAATAAGGAGAATATTAATTTATATCCATGTATACCTACGATATCTTAAGAAGTCAACAAGATTTATAAACAACATTATCTGAATCCAAAATTGTATGCACTGAGGTTTTGTGATTTGTATTTTAGATAATTATACTGTATCGTACTGTAGTCGTGTCAAAAATAATATGTAGTTTTAAACCTATGATCAAATATATATATTGATTTATTTAATCATACACAGTTTATTATTTTGACATAATAATTAGTATGCATGCATAGGTATTATTAAGGTAGTTAACCATAAACAGAAAGATTTAATATGATAACAAAATATCTTACCCTAATTCAACTGCTGGCACTGTATATGATTGGCGAGCGAAAGAATAAGAAATACGTTTAATGTTTGATTATTTAATATTAAACGAGTAAACAATTCACAAATTACTCAAAAGAATATAAATTATATACATAATATTTATTATTTTAAAAAAATATAGAAAGTTGATAACCTATATGTTGTACAGTAGGAGTCAAGTGTACCTATCATCATTGAGTATTAGGTCTCAGTAATGGATGTGTTTAATTTTAATTTTATAATAAATATTGCAGACGAAAAACGATTCTAAGCGAAGATGGTTTATAGACTTATTATCATTTGAATTTAGTATTGCTATTGATTATTATAGTTATTTATATGACTGTTTAAAGTATGCAGATACAAACTATAAATAAAATACAATGAATTTAAATGTTTTGAAAATGCCATTGTGTATTTAAAATATAATAATATAATAGAAACATATTTTTAATTACAACAAATTAAATAAAATCGTTATATTCTTCGTTTATGTTATAAATTCAAATGTCCAAGAAAAAAATGAATCCTAGGTATAAAAATTGAATGCTTGGACCATTTTAATAAATTATAAATATTGGTTGAGTAATAAGAATTAGTAAAATATTGAAATTAACATCATATCACCTTTATCTTCCAAATCCATTATCACGGACCTTTTATGTTAAATAACTCAAAAACTACTCCTTCAAATATTGACTTTTTCAACATTTCCAGAAAAATTATCTGCCAAATATCTTTTAGTAAAAATGGGTGGGGGGGGGGGGGTGATCTCATTTAGATAACAGAAGTTTGTATCTCCACAGAATACTTCCTTACGTAGTACCTACAAAAAATCTCAACAATTTAAAAATATGGTCTTAAAGTATATTTAAAAAAATTGGATTACTGCATTATTGAATAAGAAAAGGGGGTGAGCGCAAGCTCGGTGAATCTCCCTATACATAGACATATAAACATTTGGTTAAAATTATAATTAATTTGATAAATGTATACGAGTATTGTACACACAGAGGTAGGTACTAACGCAGTTATGCGAATACGGTATGATAGCTTAAATTAAACATGAGTTTGTCCACGTAAATTATTGTATTTTGAGATAACTAATTGCTATGTTAGTCGATAAATATCGTTTTTTGGGAAACTATGGCATACGTTTTTAAAACGTGAATAGTTCTGACTTAAAAACAATGATTTTATCTAGATAAAGTGAAAACAACTATGTTTTGATCGTTTTGACGAGTGTTTACCTTAAATCTTAATGCAATTCGAGACTATATAGTACCTAACAGTAATACACCCTAATTCAGATGGCTCAACTCCAGTAGTCACAGTATGTATATTTTAAAGAAATCAAATCCGTCGACACTATGAAAATAACTAGCAAATAAAGACCGTAGTGCGTACAAGATTAAAATCTTCGTTGTAAACGAAAGGACACTGTTCGTGCTATTATAGAAAATAAATGTATACAAATTTCATTAAATTCACTGACAATGGTCGACCGTGCTTGACACGCACACACCTAATCGTAATACGTAAGATATATTGCGAATTTGTGAATTTTAATAATCACCTTTTACGCTCGTTATCGACTTTGCTTCCGACTGATAACGCTCGTGCTTAGTAATTAACCTGGCTGTCCAAAAACAGTCGATCTCACGTCTCACCGTTCATCGTATCGAGCAAAATATTACCTTAATAACAAGGTCAATTATTATTATATAGAAATTAAACATCTAATAGTTAAATCGTTCTTTTTAATTATTATTGTATGCGGTCATACGAACTCCGAAAGTAATTTTTGTTATTAAGGCCTAACCTTGTTATTCGATTGGCTCTAGTTTTGTTAATTATTCCCCGTCAACGTTACTACTATGATTGTCAACTGTTTATATAATATTATGTACCTAAGTGGGTAGTGAATTTTATATTAGTCTTAGTTACCATTACTACCTTCTTGACTGCCCTGTCTGCGTATCGTCAATGTAGTGAGTACCTGATAATTATTGTTTTAAATATTTACTATTTAATACCACTTATTAGTTATTATTACACAATACATTACTATTTAAACTTCAGTACTTGTTGGGCCCAAAAAGCTCATTAGTTATTATTATACATTGGCTCGTCCGTATACTCATGAACTTTATTAAGTTGTAGTTGAAGTTGAGGCATAATGTCTGTAACTTATTGTAATAATTACATTCCGACTGGCAATTGAAATAGTCATGGGATTTAGTAATTTTTAAACTTATAATAATATAGACTCTATATTAATAAAACTTATAATAATATAGACTATAGAGTATTAACTATGTAGAATGCCAAAAAAATATTTAGATTGCTAGTTTCTAATGTTTCTGCGTTTAACAGAAGATAATTAAAATAAGTGTGGCTTGACGCGGCGCATTGGCTTCTACCAGCCACGTTCTGCGACTGAGAGTAAGCAGCGCCCGCTACTACTAGTTCTCGGATGGGTGACCATCCGCGTTTTGTAGTAGTAAAAACCTTACCACACATACACACACGTGTTAAAAAACCTACAGTACCCTCCCCCCACAATTCCACATGCTAATGACCTTAGTTGTCAAATCCTTAACCCCCTCCCTCCCCCGAAAAATAAAAAATAAATTATTATGAATCATCTAAAATCCTAGATTTGTTGAGCCAAAAAAAATGTTTACATTCCATTCAAATATTACTAAAAATTATTATTTATGATTTGTCTTTTAAACTAGATAGTAAGCAGAAAATTACCACCAATCAATGTGTAGAAAAAACATAAAATGATGTGACTACTTCTAACTATGACAGAGAATGAAGATATATTTATTTTGTTTTGCTTATGTCTAATAATTTGTATGCTAACTATGTGTTGCTGCTGCTGTTTTTCAAGTATGAATATTATATTAATATTTTATAGTACACGTTTATATTGTTAATACTCAGATACTCAGAATTATTTCTTAACCTAATAGCACAATCTATACGAAGACAATTCCCAATTAGATCCCAAATAGTAAATACAATTAAAAAGTAAACGGGTAGCCACAATTTAAGGCTTTCTCTAACAGCGCAATTTGCAAATAGAAGATATATCAATTTAGGAAGTTAATAAAATACAATTTCTAATTCGTATGGCTCTTGACAAATACAATAATGGTTTAATTTCTATATTTTACAAGTTACTTTACATTCAAGAGTCATTGTTCTATTTATATAGTTAGGGTTAGATTAGGTAATTATATTTAAAAATGTATATATTTTATTAATAATTAAAACATATAATTCTTTGTTTGGCAAATAAAGTGTCAACAAATTATAGTAATATTTTCCTAAACATTTAAAGAGCCTTGTAGGTATAGGTACATTATACGCATGTGCGAATAACAGTTACAAAATTGTATATTATTCTCTATTTAATTATATTAACAAATAATAACTCATTTTATTTTAGAACCTGCAGTATCAAATCCTTTAAATGAAATTCAAATGAATAATGGCAGACACTTAACTAGCATCAACAGTAGCCAACAAAGTTGTTCAGTTCCATCTAATATTGTTTTAAATGGATTGGAGTATGGAGTCATGTATAATCCGTTGCATGAACAACTTCATCGGCTATATGATGCTCCACGACCCACAATTTTGCCATTTTACTCTGCAAGCTTAAATTATGTGGAGGTTAATACATCTAATGTTGCCTCATTTTCAAGATCACCGCTTGATGACCCACCGCCATCATATGACGAGTACTTGGCAAGTTGTCGTCCATAACCTCAGATCTAATAATTTAATAGAAAATTAGGAAGACATTGATTTTATATCCATTTATACCGATGATAAGATAAGATGTGAACAAAATTTTCAAATAACATTATCTGAACCAAATATTTTATGCTCTTAATTTGTTTTTTGGACAATGATTTATGTACCTTCTGCACCAATATAAAATAATTATGCTTAAATACTATACTTACAAATTATTGTGTGATTTTTGTTTACTAGTTTGTGATGATCAATATTTAAACAAAAAGAAAATACTATAGACATGAACATTTGGTTGAAATTATATGTTATTTGATTAATTAATATGTATATTTTACATTGATACATATAGATACAAGATACTTACTTACGCAGATACGTAAAATTACGGTCTGAAAACTCGTGATAGAGATATTGGGACCAATAAATATCAGCTTACATTTATATAGTAGACGTTTCATCTTCACTATAAATATTATTAAGTATATTTGATTTATTTTATACACACTATGACATTTTCAAATGAAATATTTTCGGTGGCAATAATATCATAAAATAATAAATATAATTAGTAATATAGACTGACAGATCCTTCGTTAAGAATCGCTTTTCGTTAACAAAAATGATACATCATTGAATTTAAATTTAACACAATATCCATTGCGGTGACCCACACGGCACCTAATGTACTCCAGAAGAGCGGAGCTATATAATAGTAATATAAAGATACACATTCTACTTCCCAATGTTTATTTTTATTGACTATAGGTAGGTGTATAAGGAATGTATTACAAAATGTATAAAACTACAAAATAAATATAATTATTACGCAATGCTGAATAATTTGTTCGTATTTATTTGAATTTAAAATTTAAATTGTTTTTAGTAACTAGTTTTTTTTACAAGTTTTTTACGATTTGTGTAAAACCATGGTCATGATGGTTTTTCAGTGTAAATTATTATTTTATTGAATAAGTTGCATGCAAATCGGTGGAACTCATCTGGACACACCACACACGTAATGCTCCAAGTATGCTTATGTTAAAAACTATTGATAAGGTTAGGTTAGGTATACAATACAAGACAAAAACATTTTCTCATTACAGCTGTATTTCACGTCCCCTCTACAATAATTACTTATTATTATTAAAGCTGTATTACCTATCAGCTATCGCTGACGATGAATTAGTACGTGCTCAGTTAATTTCAACGTTGAAAGGTTCTGACTATTACTATAATTTTAACAATTTATTCATTTTGCACATTCTGTACAATTTACCACGTACCTATTTATTCTGTACACATTTATTTTATGAACATTTTACAACATTATAATTATTGTGATGGGACTATTATCCGTTATCTACGATCTTCCTTCACGTAAGTATTGAAATGCGTCTTTTGTTAATTAATGTTTTAATGTATGTCGTATTGGTCAGAGATAAAGATTTATGTTCTCCACTTATATTACCAATTTTAAATCAAAACAAAATATATTATATAAAATATTAATGAATAATGATAATTTAATAATAATAAATAAATATATTATATACCTAGGTGTCTAAACTATTTCGAGATGACATTTATTGTAGAAAATAATAAAAAATTGTGATTTAACGATGAATTAGTGGAAAAAATTGATAAGTAACATGACCTTTATATGGGGTGAACCGAGCACAGATCAGAATCATTTTCCAGTAAAATATTATTTATAAACATATTCCAAGCATCAAAGTCCAAAACTCAATATTAATGTATTCTATTTGTGGACCTATATTGATAGAAATTATTTAGTTATCTATATTATACCATATCAAGGCATGCATCATACAATGAATCATATACAAAATGATTTTATATGTCATAGTAAAATGTAATTAAAATATTATTGATTTATGAATAAAATTGCAGGTTAGTTAAACACATATAATACATTACACTTTGTGTGGTCATTCAAACGAATATGAGTATTTTTTTTTTTTTATTGATACTTGTATGGAGTCAGATATCAGGTATGAAATATCACACCAATAAAGTATGCATTTTTTTATTTTAAACTTAATTTTTTCTCTAGGTAGTTATGCCATTGCGTTGTTTATAGTTGGTAAAAACGAGAACATGACTACAATAAATAGCGAGTCATGTAGATCTTGTTATTGTGAACCTACGACCAAAAATTGTAATGAAGTATGTATAATTACCACAGACAAATATGTTTAAATTTATTTGATAACATTTATTTTAATATTAAAAAGACATATTTATTATGATAGGTACGTTCATAAGTTTATTACAGCCATACAATTTTTAAATAGATAATTAATACTAACACTTATTTTGAAGTAAAAACGAGTTAATAATACGAATATCAACAATTCAACATGTAAGATAAGGAAAATTTGAGATATAAATGTATTTTAATAACAAAAAACGTGTTCCATATAATTGCGAAATATGTATTTAAACTCTCTAGACGTTATTGTAATTTATTAGGAAATCATCAAGGAATTTCAATGTTACATTAAATAATATGTTTTATTTGTTATGAAAGTTAAAAATCAGCGATGTATTATATAATATAAATTTTAAATAATATATTTACTGTTCTAACACTTTTCCTTATGTTTTGTGATGAAAAACCCATTGTAAAACACCAACAATTGATGAAAATATATAAAGTATTTAAATGTAATCATTAGATCATATAATGCATATAGATACAATAGGTACATGTTTCATTAACTAGGTATACTATAATTTTTGTTTTTAACCTAAGTACTCGTATTGATTTTTAAAACTAAGAAGAATTATAATCTTAAAAGAAAATTCATTAATCTGTACTAAAGAATTATTTTAGTATCACCAATTACGCATTTAAAATGTATAGTTATCATTGTAATCAATTCAAACATAGTCGTCGAAATGCACATTTGTTGAAATAATTAGTAATCATTTGTAAATTTTTATTAGTCATAAATTGTCTACAAGTATTTACTAAATTTAAATCTAGGAAATTTGCACAGATCCAAAAAGTATTCATGTATGCAAAAATAAAACTTATCAAGCGAATACTGAACTCCGAGCTAAGGCCACAACTAGTCCATACAATATTGGATTTATATTCAAAATGATAATATGTATGTTTGTAATGTATATGTTTATAATACACGCATCTGGAAATTGCTTTGATTCAGGTACAAATATATTTTTGCATTACAAAATTATTAAAATATAATATGTATAATGTTGAAATATTTTCTGTTATAATAGTTTAGAACATTATATAAAATATAAAAAATATATTACTAACAAATATCAACGTTTTCTTATAATATAATTATATTTCAGATTCAATAGGTATTTTTATATAATTATACTTAAAAAGTAAAAATTTTACCTAATATTTCTGTAGCGGACCCAAGCGTACAACAACTTTCGGATGATGAGTTAGGTCTTGTTAAATAAATTTGTAAACTGGTAAACTTATTAAGTGTTTTTTTTATTGAAATGTGAGTAGAATTGTTTAAATTTATCACTGTGACTATTTAGGATACAATATTCGAAATGATTTAATTTCATAAGTCTTTAGAATATTCTAAGTGTCAATCGAAAATATTCTAAGTCCAAATAATTAAATTATTAGAAAAATATTTTAAGTCCGAAATGATAATTCAGAGATTAGACTGGCGTGAAGGTGCTCGCGGTTGCTCTGGTGGGTCACGTCTGAAAATGGGCCATTTCGGGCTCCCTTATATATGGCATCCCTGTACTCCTCCAGTGTTGGTGCCAGAATCATTTGGTCATCTCCCGCATTGCCGATGACATCAACGTGTGTGCGTGACGAAGATTCTTGTGGTCGCTGCAGCGTGTCTATTCTATTATTTTAATATTTTCCCTCCATGGTCATTAATTTACAGCGAGTTGGCAATTGTTTTTGGCAATTATACATAAATGCGGGTGGTGGTGATGTAACTGATAACTGAATAATAGTTTATGCCTATGTGAACATCTGGTTTTACTATTTCATTTTATACTTTTATCGACAATCTATTTATCACAATTGTGTTTTAAACTTAATATATAATATGCATTGACGCGTACATAGTAGTAACATATGTTATGTACTACCGGTACATAGCATTTCATACATTATTAAAGAATAGTAATGTATACAAGGTGATTCACCTGTGGGCATGCTCATCCCCAATTTTTCACTTTTAAGTAATTAATTTTTTCAAATTCTGATTTTTGGAATTTTAAAATATTTACTAGCAATATACTACTTAATTCCAATATTATCAAATTCTTGTGATATTTTGGTCTACTTAAAAAGTGTCTTGTGGTGATACAAACTTCTGTTTTTCAAATGAGAATCTTCTTTTTTATTGTAAATTATGTAGTGAATAGTTGTTGAATAGTTTGATATGCCTAATTCAAAATTCGAACGAGTAGTTTTTCAGTTATTAAAATGTTTATAATAAAGATAATAGTATATTGTAAATAGTTTTACAAAATATAAAACTGATGTAATATTGGATTTAGTATAAATTATACTTGAACCTTTTTTATATAATTTATAAATGTTGACATATTTTAATATTAATTTATACAATTTTCAAATCCCCATAGCCCCTATATTTTTCAAACCCATTTTCATATAGTGGACTTATTATCCTTGTAGTACACAGTCTTAAATAACTCAAAAACTACTCGTTTGAATTTTGATTTTGATACAACATTTTCAGAAAAATTATCAGCTAAAACCTAGGGTGGGGGGTTCTTATTTAAAAACTCTAATAATAAGTATCTAAAACAATAAAATCTCAAGAATTGGAAGTATGGTCTTTAAGTATAATTTAAAATTCCAAAAATCATATTTTTATAAACTGCTTTTTTGGAGAAAAAAAAGTGGTATGCTTACCACAGCTTGGTGAATCGCTTTGTACATACAAATGTAATTTACATACTATGATGTACCTACCTATATACAGTGTTTAAATTGGGAAAAAATTAGAAGGGGGATATAAAAAAAAATGTCCGCATCTGATTATTTAAATGTATTTTTAGTAAGAATATAATTAGAAGGGTGTACGCGACCGTCGGGTTGGGTGCAGTTGTCTAAAAAATGATAAGGAAGTTTATACCACGAAATATCATCATATCCAACGATCCATCAGTGAAGCCAAACTTGGAATTATTTACAGTGATGCCCAATCGCTCGCTCCTCTGCGCTTGGACAAAAAAAACGAAAATATCCATCGACTTGCTATATAACACCACTTAAAGTTGGTCGCAGAGTAACCACCTTATAAACACTCTTATCATTTTTCGGACAACTGCCAGCCACCGGCGCCCGTCGCATAAATAATTTCTAAAAAGAAGAAGGACTCTGCCCCCCTGCGTCCCCTCCGCAATATTCAAGCTCTGCCTTTAAACAAATAAATATTTATATAAACATAATCACATGTACTTATATATTTTTTTTCATCATAGGTCCTATAAGAAGAACACGTTCAAGTTTAAATCAAATTCTTTCAGATAACGGTTTACCGTCCATTAATAGTGACAACCGGAGTTGTGTAATGCCGTTGAATGTCTATTTGGGATACGACCATAATATCATCAATGACCCTCCTCCTTCGTATGACGATGTGCAAATCACAAGGACACACGTCGTGAGTCCCGCGTGCACAACACAGCCACCAGTGCAGAGCTCTGATTTAAATTACGTTGAGCTGAACACTTTTAATGACTACAGTGCACGCTGGTTCTTGACGTCCCCGCTCGACGAGCCACCGCCGTCATACGACGAGTACATGGCGATCCGTCGTTCGAAACCCTCACTGGTTCATAATATGCCATTGAATTGTGCGAATGATCATTTGTACATGACTATACCGGTCGATGAGATAGAAACCGCACGAGATTCGCAAACGGCATTCGTATCCGAAACCGAAATTCTATGCACTCGAGTCTGATGAAGGCGAACACGACTATTGTCGATCGGTCGGACCCACCGTATATTTGTACGTTAAAGATTTAACACTTTTTTTTTTAATCTTATTACGAACGAAGAATGTCTCATACCAATAGGCAAATAGTGTTATGTTATACATGTTAGGCAATGACTTTGGCAATAGAGCTACTGGTTTAATTAACATGATGTATAATTATTAAAATATTATATATTTTTGAAAATCTGTTTGGACCAGTGAAGTTGCTCTCTATTTACATGAAGCTTTGAAATCGAACATTTCCAGTAGCTATATGGATCAAATGCAGTTTATAAAACCTTTTTTAATCGATTCTACTGCGTGTTATTTCTAGGTAGTTAATTTTTTTCATTATATTGTTTTAAAATAATATTTTGTATTTCAATTTTTAAAAATTAATATAATAGTATTGGTACTTAATTTTAATTTTCTTTTTCAAACATATCTTTAAGTATTTTTAAAAATAATTGTAAATTTTACACTAAAATTAGTATTTAAAAAATCAAAAATTGTTGTTTTAAATTGTATTGAACTAAATCAACAATATTATTGATATGTATATCAATAGTTAATAATTATTATTACTTAGACATTGATAGACGAAGTTTGGTAGGCAACAACAATTTATATATATATATATTGTCTATATTTAAAATTAAACATCTTACACAATATAAATATCCCAAAAATTAATTTGTTGATTATCACAGATTTATAGAATTAATTAAAATTAATATGATATAACGATTTTACAAAGTGATTGTGAAGTAGGCACATATTCTTCTCTATCAGAAAATTATGAGCAATCTTAATTTTGTAACATACTGAAAGATATAGTTACTAAAATTCTATTTATTTTAAATGTATTATATTTCTGAAATATTTATGATTATATACCTCATTTTTATAGTTTTGTAATTTTCGTAACAGTTGTATCTAACCTATTAGTATGAGGTAAATTGTATTAATTTACTTCTGTTAGGTATATTTAAGACTTTCAGTTTTGTCAATGAGAATTTCCGCTTATAAGGTATTGAAATATTTTGTAATGATTATATCACCGAAACCTGAAATAGTCTTATCTATTTGTAAAATTACTAGATAATACAATTTTGTTCGAAAATAAAATAAAACGAAAATATTTTTTATTTATTATACTAAGGAAAACCTATGCGAGAGTATTTTTAAACTTTTTTCAAATCAATAATGAAAATATGCACTAAAACAAAATCGATATAATTTATACATGTATACAATATGTATACACCCATAAGGTCATATCTAACTCTGCAATCAAGAGTAGAGTAGACAAGTTTATCCTCAAACAGAGAAAATTATATATATAATATATTATATTATAGGTATAGGTACTTTCTGGCGTTTCAATGTTTGCGTTGAACCCTGTACACCTAACACTGTACAAACAAACTGCAGTGGTGTTGTACCTCAGGGCCCCAAAAATGTAATAATTACTAAAAATGAAATAATTTAATAATTATAAGCTACCGCTCACCTCGAAGGGCAGCATATTTTAACATTGATGCTTGGCGCAACTCCTAACTTGATTTTTTGAAGCAATTAATTTTTATGAACACATTAAAAAAATTGCTTGAATGTATTGATAAATATTTGTTGTTGATTTAATTTGATATAGACTCAGAATCGACTTTCAAGTTTCAATGTTTGACTTTTGAGTGCGTTTAATCCCATTTCCTAGCATTTGACAAACTAACTACTTCACTTTGTAATTTTAAGCTATACTACTCAAATAGTCAAATGCATAAACATTATCAAATACTCGTGTATGCGCGTAACACGTATATGTTTTTTATTTTAACTTAAAATTCACACTTATTATATTATTATAAGATAGGTGAGTACTTTAAAAAATGAAACCTATGACAACATAAAATCAATAAAAATTAAACATAGGTACTCTTACGATATCTATAATATTATATATAACATTTTAAGGATTTTTCTAAGGTCGCGCTAACCGAGAAAACTACTGGACCGATTTTAATGAATTTTTTTGTATGCATTTGGATGACGCCCTGGGTGGTTTAGATTCACAATGTGGTGAGGTGAGGTGGTGAGTTGAGATGCTCACACAGGGATTTTGAGATTTACGATGGAAATATTTGCTTATAAATGGTTGCTATTGGTAACCATGGTTGCTATGTACTGTTTATTTGTAACCATTAACAACCCTATAAGTTAAACCCTAGAGTTAAATTTCGGGTAAGTGGCCAATTCATCAGAAAAATTTCAATCCGTTTTCATTAACAGTTTTTTTATATTTACTTGCCGATCACATTAAACAATAATATTTGAATAATAAATTCTACATATCATGGTCCGAAGGCAAAATAAACAACCAATCACGGGCGAAGTCGTGGCTAAACAAGCTAAAAATCATGTCAAAAATGTATATAAATGTCATCAATCGAGAACGGCTCGGTCCGATTTTGCTCAAATTTTTTTCAGTCGTTCGTAATTGCCAGAAAAAGGTTTTTATGGAAAGAAAAATCAAGAAAATTGGAATATGTTAATATCCTATATTTTCTCAGGGACGCAATCTATCTATAAATTTTAATTCTAACCTAACTCGACGGCGAAGGTCGAAATGTTTATCATGTGCGTAAATCTTATATTATACTCACGCAAATCATGGAGTCCGCAAGCCACCACAAATGGATTGCCAACCTGATAATTTACTGCTCGCATATTGGAATGCATTATTAATTTTTTTTTTTATGTGCAACGAAGTGCACGGGATCAGCTAGTAAATAATAAATTGTAATCTAAATGACTAAATTTTTTTAACTTAAACGCGCAAAGACAAGATTTTAGAGTTATAAAAATTATAAAAATAACAGATTATACTCATTATCTCAATATGTACCGATTTTTATCAATAAATAAATTGTGGGGAAATTGTTGTAACTCTAATCTGAGGTCACGTAATGCATTAGGTATTTAGGTATACTTGTCGTTCACAATAGTTGTAAAAATCCTATTAATTATTACAATCAACAAATTAATACCATGTAAAAAATTATACATATTACGTGATTCAGATTACTGTACTTACATTACTGTAATCGGAATATAGAAACGGTATGCGAACAGTCGATATTTATATGTTAAAGACATTCTGTTTTACACTGCAGGTAGTTAAATAAATATAATATACCATCTTCCCCCTTTATGGGACATTTTATTTTTTACATTCTCAACAAATGTTCAACTTTGTTTAGTGATAAGCGATTGTCATTTTAGTTTTTCAAGTTACGATTATTTGTATGACCAATATTTTATAATGCTATATTTTGTTTTAGATTTTACTTTGATATGGTTTTTTATTTGTTTACACCATATGTTTATAATTACATTCAAATATGCAATACGATGTTAATCGTAAGCATTGTAATTCGTATATTATTATGATGGTAATATCTATAGGTACTTATATATATATGTATAAAAATGAATATCTGTGTGTCCTTTATGGAAATATTTGTTTATAAATGGTGGCCATTAGTTACAATTTACTGATTATATTAGTAATTTTTGTTTATTAATGATTGCCATTGGTTACAACTTACTAACTTGGTTTTTGTTTTTTTTTTAATGTACCACCCGACATTGACCATACCAAATATTTGTTTATTTTATAAATATATTTGTGAAAAAATCTACTTATCGCAAGAGTAATATAATAATATGTAACAAATGGCAATCCATTGGCAATCCTGAATTACCCGTCGTTGCCGGGTTTAAGTATAAAATGTCTATGTATTCTTGTTATCTGGCAAGATTATATTAAAATTATTATAAAATATGTGTACCGTATTATAAGAAGTCGATCGCATATTATTTTATTACACAGCACCATAGGTGCAAAAAGTGTTTGAAATTTGGGGGAGGGGGGGCTGTACCTCAGGTTAGGATACTGGATACTCTTATGATGCTTTTATATTATCACAAAACCCCCAAAAAAATGTTCCTCTCTGAGCTCCGACATGAATTATTAATAAAGATAAACATATACGTATAAGTACATATAAATATATTATAAACCATCACAAATCAAAATCACACAATAATATAATATATTAACATATTATTGTTTTTTTAACATCAATTTTTTTACAGAAAATAATAAACTTTATAATTAAACAAAAAAACGTTACCAAATAAAACTGACATGACTGTGCATAAGATATTCCCCAGAATTGGAATTAACGCCAAAATGTATGAAAGATAAATTCGTACAAACAACGAATAAAATATAATATATTGAGAAATATTTTACGCCGGTTTGGTATTGTATTATACGACAGAACAATAAGTCCGCCGACCGATTCTTATCAGTTCTGCACATTATCGAATCATTCGTGTGAAAAGTGATTATTAATTCTTTCCAAAGTATTATGTAGTAAAATAAAATAATTTGCGCCTATGCCCGAACGCCTGTTTAATATACGTTTTCATATTATAATCTAATGATACGATGACCCACCCCGCAGAATTAAACCCCGACTTTGAGTTGTTTGTGATGGAAGGGGAAGGTTTAGTTTAGAATATAATGCATTTATATACCTACTGAGTAAAATATTAGTAAAAATAATAATAATAGTTGAATTTCACCTGAGATAATAACGCCCACGTGTATGAACAACATATTTATAAGGGTATATATTTATATATATAAATATATTATTATTCCACGACTTGGAAATGACGAAACGAAAACGTCGCGACGTAGCTTTTCGGGCTCACGTATCTTAAATACATTGTACTCTTGGTAAAAATAAAATATGTGTCAACGGCATCATGTTAACCGATTGTCCGTAGGACCGTGGCAATAAATATTTATCTTAAGACTATAAAGTAAATTTTAGAATATGAAAACAATCTTACGTAAGCATCGACTCCGGTGAAACCTAGTTGTGTCATATCTACAGTGTTGGGGAAATTACTTTTTTTGGTAATTAAATTACACTACTAATACTTTTTAAAATTGTACCTAACCTAATCTAATCTTCAAGTTCCTGCATCAAGATTTCGTTGTTCGTTAGCAACCGAGACCCACACTTAAACGTGAACAGGTCACTTTAAGATGAAGAACAAAAACAAATTGTATTTTTATAAAAAAAAAATAGTGGCATAAAGTAGCTCAAAATGTAGAAAAAATAACACAAAGACACGATGTACAAGAGTGATGAGAGGAGGGGGGGGGTAAGAGATGACATAGTGGGTTCAGACATTGATAACGTAAATGGTAGGCCACTGCAGTTCACCTCTACAACCTTTCGGTGACCGCGGGCTGGTCCCGAGCATAGACATATTAAGAAAATATTTATTAACATTAATATTTTATTTTTATTATTATTATTTATATTTCTTAATATATCTATGGTCCCTAGTGGACGAGTGCCGCGGTGCAGGTGCATTTGATCGGGCGCGTGATGACGACTGTGATGGCAGGCGAAGCCTGACCACTGGAGCGACGGTTGAGCGGCTAGAGTAGTGGCGTACCCAGGATTAATGATGAAATTTCGATCTGTGTGACTACTGCAGTATATCATGAGCGGTTACCTACTTGCCCACTTTTTAAATTGTTATAAGATCACCAAAATAAACGCCACAGTCAAGGCTAATATTACAAATTATATAACAATACATATATTATATTATTACATATTATATAGTTATAATCCAACCCGTCATCACTTATAATATTATTCAAAAACTATATTATATCCTACAATATATACACTCGGACATTCCATGTTTCAAGCGGCAGAACTCATTGTGCCACAACCTGCAGTCGTTCAACGACTGTTTCGTGAAGATTCCACGGTGACTGAACGAGCCGGGCAAGGGGCGTACTGGACCCCGCATGCTCACGCTCTAGACATGTTCGAGAGCTGATCGTTTATGCGGTGCCGTAAGTGGTTCAAACTGCCAGGCCGCCTACCGGGCGTTGTTAGAAGCCATACGTTCGGCGGGCCGCTGTCGTCATCCACGGCTGTCGCCGACTTTGATTCCGCTTCGCTGTCGGTCGGACAGGCGCCACTTCCGCCGTACCGGATAGATATTGTTATATCGCCGATCGGCACCGAACAGTCGTTGTTACCGCCGTCAATCCACACCACCATCCACATCCACTTCGATAGCCAACAACCTGCACCGGCAGTACGAAGCCCAAACCGTTCACCACCGAGAGCATCATCACTCCGGGTGGCACCTACAGAGGTCACTCATCGTTCGACGACGACCGACGTCACCACATAACCACGACCTCGACGGTGGTCACGGTGATGAGGCGGTGCCCGCAACGGATGTCCCGCGGTCGTCGTCGTCGTTCCCTACGCCACGGCCGCCGTCGTGGACCGAACGACCTCATCACCGGTATCCGCCGCCGGTGAGTCTGCTACCGGGACAGCCGTATCACCTAGCCGACCATCACCTCCACAATAGCTACCATCAATGGCAGCAACAGCGGCGGCAGCAACGGATACGCGGAGTTGTGCGCCTAACTAATCCAACAGCAGTCGTTGGCTGTGGCCACCGCGGCCACAGCGTCCTGCATGTTTCTCGGACCGTCCGCCCCACTGCCGCCGTTTCACAACATTCCTCATCGTCTCGTCACCACCACCGTTGCCGCCGTCTTACCAGTAATACTATTTTATAATATATTTATGCATAAGTGCAATTTCCGCTTGAAGTATTGTTTGTCCTGATCTTATATACGAATTATTATTGATGGAAGGTGTACCTATCGCGTGTATGTAACTTTTGAAAAGAAATTATGTGTTCGCCGTTTGGTCTATACATTCCGGTACACAAAACTCGTGTGGTAGAATTCTGCGACGTAGTCAATCGTGTTGGTTGCGATCGCCGCACCGCATATTATGAGATCACCAACTTCAATACATACGTTTTGGCCGATGCGGCTATCGAGTGCATTTTCACCGTTGTGCCTCATAGAATTACACCGTGGACCTAAAAGCCCTAAACACCAAATTATAAACCATTTATAAACAAATATTTCCATCGTAAATCTCAAAATCCTAGTTTGAGCAGCTCCCGGGGTTGAACCTTTGCCTTTTTTAATTAACCTATCTTCTTCCCAGGTGCAGGGGTCCAATCTATCTCTGTCCCAAATTTAATTGCAATCAGTTAAACGGTTTGGGAACTCTTAAAGGACAGACAGACAGACATTCATTTTTATGTATTTAGAAATGCTTTCAAGTTTCAATCTATATACATTTTATCTTAATTACGTAGCAATTGCATGATCTTCATTATTGTAAAATATGATATCTTTGGGAACTTTCTTTAAAACTCTCACCCCTCCCCGCAAGCTCGACATAATGTTTTTATATGTTTTAGTTCAGTTATACCTACTCTATACAACTATAATAATTATCCATAACATGATAATATTATATAAATTAAAATATTAATCACTAAATAATAAAAATTAAACAAATAATTATTATTATAACCGTTTTGGTTACGTATACGGGCAAATTATATGCGGCACGTGGGAAGTTTAGGATTTCTGACAGCCGGGTGACCCGGTGGGGGGGGGACTAACACGTAGCATTAAACGCGATAGTGACGATGCGGACTTATCTGCTCCCCCCCCCCCCACCAGCCACTTTGATATCAACGGAGCCTGCTGCAGCAACGCCGGATTCGTTAAGTCGTATCTGATGTATGTAATAATAATAATAATATTGATGATGATGACTTGAGCGCCGTTTATAATCCGCGTACGGGGATCGGATAACGTGGTCCGGTCGTCGTGTCCACCACACGGTGCACACGTTAATAATATATAATAATAACATATCAATTAACATGTCACGTGGTTCCTAAAGAGGATTTGTCTGGATGGCCATTACCTGCCATCGTGGCGAACCCGTAAAAGTGACCAAACACGGTGCGTCGTGCGTGTATGGTATATCCAACTATAATAATGACGCGAGACGAAGGCGGTTGAGGGGATGAGCTCGTGCGTTTCTCGTACTTGTTATTAAAAATATGACAATAAAAAATAAAAATAAAAATAAATGTATTATTTATATTATTATATACCTATTACATTCTTATGGTGTGCGTGTACATCGTGGTATAAACCATAATTTCGGTGACACAGAACATCGATTGACTGGTTTAGTGGATCGACCGTAGTAGAGCGGAAACTGGATGTGAATTATATTATTATTGTTATTAAATGCTTAGTAGACAAAATCTAAAGAGAAAAAACTAGACGTTCTGACAGGCACAATCGCTATTATATTTTATAAATAGAAGTTATCGTACACTCTTCGGAATTTGAATATTATTCGAATGATTTGGTCGTTTTATATTCATTTCTGCAGACGTCGCGTTTTAATATTTTACATATTGTAATAATATATGGACACTCGATAGCGATGTTGATTCTATACCATAATATACAGAAGACCGGAAGTGAATAATATCAGTTCAAACTTCAAGTTTCTTGGTTTTCTCGATAACTCGTTCAAAACCTCATATCTATCATCGTGTTCAGTCCTCTATAGTCTTCTAGTTCTTGCTTTTAACCATGATATATATACAATTGTATCTACAATGTGCTTATATCATAGAAATATAATATATTTGTTGCTTATAAGTTATAAAGTTATACCAATTTAATAAGTTAACCAATAACCGTAAACCATGTTAATTAATCATTGTATCAATTACTGTTTAGAATTTAATATTTATATTGTTAAGTATTTAAGTATTTAGGTACTAATACATTTTTAAAAAAACCTTTTAAATATGTTAGTAGTTTTAAATGTTTGTAAATACATCTGTATACTTTCCATGGTGTAAGGAGGGGGTTTTAACCCCCTACGTCCCCTGTATCTACAGCCCTGCCATCTCCATCCCTCAAATCTCAATGGCTTCAATTCCTCGACCTCCTGTACAAAAATATGTGTCAGGGTTGTTCGTCAATTTACCACAAAATTCGTCACAAAACAATTAACAGTCTTACTTGAGTTACACATGTGACATGAGATATCTACCTACCTGAAAATGTTTAAACGAAATAACATAGTGGTATTTTTAAACGGTCATTGTTATTGGTAAACTTTTTGAATGGTTTTTTGAACTATTGTTGTCTTTAGAAACGGAGTTAGCTCTTAAGTTTTTGTGTTAATACGACGTTGGATTTTTTGCTATAGTATGACTTAATACTTATAGGAGAGTTATTTACCTCTCTAAACGAATGTCATAACCTGGTGCACACTAAAGACTGTTATCAGAATAAAACGTATACACTCAAAAAAATTCAATATTGTTTCGGTACTTTTATTTTTTATTATATTATTATAGGTATATTGACGCCTTATCAACCGATCAAAGGTGTATGTCCGTCCAATGGTTATTAAACCTACGTGTTATTTTTAATATTATGAAGTGCCTACTTCTTCGACCACATGAGACACTTCATTTGAATAAAGTACCCACACCATAGTAATATTAGTCGTAATTGTAAAAATATTACTTGTGAACAGTTTACTATTGTCTATTAGAGATTTACAAACAATAACGAGTAACCACGGAAGTTACACAAAAGGCACCGGCATATAAAAGATTGCCTATACAATACTCCTTAAACCACGTGTAGAGACGCGGTAGATAGTAGGAGAAATAATTGTAATAATATTATGTTCCATACAAGAATTATTACTATGTGACGAAAAATAGTGATTTTAAAAAACTCAAGCATAATGGTTACACTAAAGCAAAATCTGAGCAACTCAATTTTTAAAACCTGTAAATAGTGGTACATATTGAATGTTGTATAGTTGTCTCACTAAAGTGGATTTTGGAAAATATTCTAAAAAAAAATCGATTAGTGGTTATAAAATAGCCGCCGATATCGTTGAAAAAAAAATGTTCATACTGAACAAATCATAATAGAAATATCTAGTACAATAGCTGTTCAATGAAATACATCCAACAGAAATAAAAATTTGAATTATTAAAGCGGGTTTTCTAGCGAATTTAGTGTCTTATGGAACCTCAAAAAAAAACTTCATTAATGTGTATGAAAATGTATTGAAAGTAATTTGTCCAAAATAAATGTGTTCGACCACTCCAGACTTGTATTATTGTACCATTATTGCCTATAGTGGACCCCTTTAACATCGCTTATGTAATAGGTGCCTAAATAAAACAATATATACCTATACATATATTATATATTATAATTAATACCTAAGTTACAACATCTACTGTTCTCAATTTTTATCATTAAAAAATACAATACAAAAAGATATACATATTCAACTAATATATTATATAACCTCCAATAAAAGTAAAGTAAGTATATGTATGTTTTCATTATTTAATCTACATTTGTAAATCAGTTATTACTTATTAGTTATTAGCATATTTTGTAATTATTTTCTTTAGATTGCAATTCAATAATACAATTTTTACTGTTCAGTATTCATGTATACATAACTCATATATGATAGATATTACTGCATTTGTACTTAATAGTAACTATATAAGGACGGGTTCACACAGCTTGAGTACATGACGAATATTCGCTACCTATTCGCTATTCGAGAATACCGACATGTAGTAGGAATACAGTTAAACTTTTTCGAATATTTGGTGTTTGCTATTCGTTCTTTGCCACCTTCCTAGGAGTTATCCGTAAAACAACTAGACGGTATTCGACTATTCGTATGTACATATTTGTCAAAAACACGAGTCATGAGAACCTGGCGTCCCGGCTATACAATATAAAATAATTTATTACTATATATATTTAAATACATTGTAAAAAAATATACATAATATATTAAATATTGCTTAAGTATATAACCAACAAAACCAGAAGCTTAATTTTCTTTAATGAATCGAAATTCATGCACAAATATTATTAAAAATATTTATTAAAATGTAATACCTATATGATTCTACAATATTAAACTGAATAATATCTTTATTTATTGCAATCACTGTTACTAAAACGATTAACTATTCAATAATTTGTGATTTCGTCGAATAATTTAAATTAGGTTTGTAAAAAGTATAAGATATAAACCACAATACCAAAGCAATATATGGATTATCAATAGATACATACATTTTTAAATGTGAGTGTTTTAGATTTGAGGTGACTGAATAGAAGCTAATTTTTATTTATTTTTAAATTTATGAATTCGAGTAAAATTTGTGTGGGAGCCCATTAGTTTTTACAGTGTTATAAATTAAATATAAGTACTCTGAATACTCCACTATAAGTTTTACAACAATGGGTGATGTATTTCTTATTTGGTTAAAATATTTATAAGTAATCAATAGCTAACAAATTACACGCAATAAATTAGAAATCCTGTTCAAATTATTTTTAAACTTTAGAGTTTAGTTTTATATGTATACATTTTGATAATTATATCAGATCATTGTTAGGACTAAAAACTCTACGGAAGTACCATTTTTAACCATATCTTGATAATTTTTAAGTAAACTCCATGTCTCCATTCAGAGTTTCTAGCTTTTTAAATACTTTTATAAACTGTTGAAAATAAAAAAATATGTTCACCACTAGTCAACGCCAAAACAAACGAATAATTTTGTGTGATAGGAATACGATATAGTGTCCAACACCCGATCTTCGCTGTTACCTGTCCGACTTTTTAATATTTTAAGTGACGTATAAACCGAATTATACATTTTTAAAGCTACTTATTTAACACACATCGTACCAATATTATACTTATATAGATGTATTATGTAATATTATTGTGTTGTTAAATATCTATATATAAACCCACATTGATTGTTTTTTTATGTTTTAAGTATTAATAAACGGTTTTTTTTTCAGAGTGATAAAACGTAAGAAATCATACGGATGGACGATTATATATTAAAATATATACATTAAACATACACACATTTTTATTATTTTATTTATAAATGATAATGATACAAGATTTTTATGTCAAGGATTAAATAACAATTCTGACATTTATCCGAGATGTACACCTACATTCTGGGATTTCGAATAATGTACAAGGCTATCAGATAAAGTTTGAACAACTCTATAGTAATCGGTCAATTTATAGTTTTGTTATTTGTACAATAATTCTATTGGAATTATTGGAATATTATGTTTTGAAGAATATAGTTTATGGTTCAAATTTCAAAATATCGTTGATAAACAGCCAGGCGGAGACCTATTATTCATCTCAATTTGACACCTTAAGAATGTCGCTTATCAAAAAAAATTTTGTTTTTAGCCGAAAAACGAGCGATCGCGATCGATTTTTTAGGCAAGTTTATATATTATAATGTATATTTTTCTGAATATGTTTTATTTTTTTCATGAAACTAGGTAGTTAAAACATTTTTTTAAATAAAAATGATGTGCATAAAATATAAATGTTATATAATGTATAAAACGTTACAAAATTGAATTTAAAAAAAAAAAAAGTATTAATTAAAAATAGTTTTTTTTTAATTTTTTTCAATTTTTTGTGAATATAAAATTTAATTGTTATGTATGATTATTTATTTATAATCATTATTATTTTTTGAATGTTGATGACATTTTAAATTAAGCTTTTTTGGCCATATAGGATTATGTACGTTGTTTTTGATAGAATTTATTATTATTATTTATTATATGATTTGATTATTTAAAAATAAAACAAAATCGATACAAATAATATTAAATCCATTTATATTATATAATTGACAATCGCCAAATTTGGCAACGTCTCACGAATAATGCAAGTATAAACGTTCGCAATCGTGTTACGTGAAAAGGTCCGTTCTCAATCGGCACGTTCGCAATCGCATATCACCCGGAATCGTCTTACTATATTTCAACAAGTGTCCATGGATAAAAAAACCATTATTGTTAAACCAATAATTTTCTCAGAATCCAAAGATATCTTATAAGTTAAAACCAGGAAATACAAATAAAAATGTTAAACTTAACTTTATAAACTAAATTCAATTTAAAGATCAAAATCCTATAATTTTTAACATCATGTTGAGGACGATAATTTTCAACAAGAGATTATAAATACATTTTTTATTTCAATTTTTATTATTTTACCGTATAGTCCATAAACCATAGATTTAGAACATTTATTTTATATTAACAAAATTAACAATGCTTTAAGGTTTAAAAAATATTTAATATTTCTTGTGTAAAAATCGAAGAACTATAACGATAGGCATGATCGACACGATCGCCAAAACAACAATCATGGTTTTATAATTTATTCTTGCTTAGAACCCAAAACGTTTTCATACCAATTGTACTAATCGTATAGCACAAGAGTAGGAATTTATATTCGTTTTAAAACGAATGAATGCCGTGAACTCAGTGTGTTTCTCAGAAAATTATATGAATTATAATTTATTACTACAAGGAGCCAGTTTGCGTTAAACATTTTACATGTCACTGCAACCGCACACAATAGCTATTTAAGCTGTCGTTAAAAAAAATTGAATTCTCCCTAATCCACTGAGCACAGGTGACCAGCCGCAATAACCTTCTAGACAGAATTCAGGAGGAAATGATAAATTAGGTACCTATTAAAATTACTCAATGAAACCTGCAATAACGTAAAAATAAGGAGAAATAAAGGAGAAGCTAAAGTAAATTGAGTTAAAGGGGTTCGGCTATTATTCTCTACATTTATAAGTGCTGGAGAATGATATCAGATGTAATAATATTAAAAGTACGCTATTACCTTCCTCCAGATGTTCGGAGGGCTCTCGAGGTCATGTATTCGAGAATTTGATCAATTACACCGTACAATATAATTTTATGTGATGATGTTTATGTATATGTATTAAATATAGTATATTTTAATGTGTCTAACACTCTTACCTGATTCGGAGCTGTTTATGGACTATACTGTAATAGGATAAGGTTACACAAAATAACTACTCAAAATACTTGAATTCGAAAAAATAAAAAAACACACTGATTATTGCTTGTTAAGAAATGGTCCAGTTGTCGCTCGTGGTCTATGAATTCAGTATTGATAGGTTGTTACTGGTGCGCATGCACTGACTAAGGGAAGATATGGATGTGCTGACCAGAGAGAGTCGGGCGGCTTTATCAAAGGCTCAAGTGCCTCAAGAGACAGATTTCTCCTCGGCGGCACAGCATTTTTATGACCGTCCCTTTTCTCTTGCGGCATATAATAAGAAAGCCACATGTGCAACATTTCACCGTTCCAAATGCGTGCTTATTTCTTAATCCATGATCGAATAATAAGGATCGTCTCTATTGTCCGTGATGAAGAATTTATTGGGGGTATCCGATTTCCACACGCGATAGTGTGGCCGTTATTTATTCATCTGATATAATTAATTAATTTGTTTTAATAATGTGTGAGCATAACCATTACAAACCATCGGTGCATACCTATTATTCAATTAATCACTGGACGACAATCAAAATATGACCAGTTGTAAGCACGTGTAGGTAGACATAGATAACAATATATTTATTTATTATATTATATTATACTTTATTTTATTTTATATATTACCTATGATATCTTTTCGTCGACATAAACGTAAAAACGAAGACCAACTGTACAAGCCATCACCATTTTCTAAGTTAGGTAATATATTATTATTTTCCATGATTAAATATTAATAAATAGATACATTTTTAATTGCTTTGCATCAAATTTTAATTTCACAATATAATTAAATAACACATGATTATTGCTATATGAAGTGTGATGCTCGGTAACTGATTGGAATAATATTTAGACTCATGGCACATGGGTGATCGCGTGTTAGCAGCTGGTATTGTTCAATATAGTACGCGGATACGTATAGTATATAGAAAATAATTATTAAAAAATAATCAGTGTTATTAATAATGCAGCGTAAAGTTTGTACATTGAGACTAGATACATAATTGTACTATTAATTAGTAATCACAAAAATAATAAAGATTATAATATTTAATATAATTTTATAATTTATGATATACCTACGGGCTACGTTATTTTAGCACGATTATTTTATATAATTACTGAATTTGTAAACAGCAATAATATCTTAACTAAAAATTTAAAAATTACAAACGTTTAACAATTTTTCATATGCACGTATCCATGTACACATATACTTATGTTACCTTATAAGTAATAACTTTTCATGAAATCGCAATTTAGTTATCAGAGAGCTTTCATTATGTTTTGATGTACTTACCTATTTGATTTTGGAAATACAGTCAAATTCGCATATAACAATGCCGTATATAACGATATTCCGGGTAAAACGATTCCAAGCAATATATTTGGTGGGTTTTATATGTTATGTGTAGTACTATTCGTATATAACGATATCGGTTATAACGATAATCCGGATATAGCGATGTTATTTTAAAACGAAAATTGGTTTTTATAATCACCTATAGCGATTAATAATATATATGCACACTGTGTAGTAAATTTGATTTCGTCCAAATCGATAATTCTTAATCTTATCTGTAACAGATAATGTGTCTTGTACGACCGTACTGTATATACAGCATACGTTTCTTACCATCTATTTCGGAAATGTATTTTTATATTGATCTGGTGCGTACTTTTGTTTCGGTAAACAGTGACGTTAATATGCCAGAATTATCAATGGCATTAAATAATATTTCTAATTTTGTTAAAAAATCTTATTCAAATTATAAACAAACTACTATTATAGATTATTTTTCAAACAAATAGTAAACATATACTATATAATATATAGTATATGTTTACGATTATGTATTATAATCTGTCCATTTATTACAATTTATATAAATACCTTGAATGTTATAATATGTAATCTTAAATAAATAATATTTAAACAGTAAAAAATGTGTTTAATAAATCAATTTGTCAAAAAAAATTTTTTTTTTTTTTTTATGACCAGATATAACGAAGTTCGATTATAGCGATCAGATTCCCTAGGTCCCTAGACGATCGTTATAAGCGAATTTGAATGTATTTATTTTATTCATGACTGCATATTGTTCCATATATTAAGTTCTGGTTTCATTTAAGAACGCCGATTTGTGTGAATGTTTTTGTATATTATGCTGGATGACCGTTTGATATCAACCAATGTCACTGGAGAATATTGAAAGCCAATGAATAATTTTCCGGAAGTTATATACTGTGTTAATTCTACTAAGAACTTGTCCATTATTTTTTAAAAATATATAATATCCTTGATTGTTTTACTGAAATTGTAATTGTATTTATATTGTACTCATGTCGAGAGTTTCCGATGGTATTTATCAAATATTATGTTGAGAGTAAAAATGTTTATAAAATATTCTCAAAAACACTCAAATTTATTGAATATTTCTTATGAATAAGTTTTCCGTAGCTGGAAGATAGAGCAATTATGTATGAGGTTTCTATCATTAAAGACCCGTTTGTTTGTCTACTTATCTAGAACAATTATTATTATATCTTAAAAAATACTTTACTGTTCCAAAAGATTGGCTGTTAATAATTAATATGTGTAGGTATCGGTGAGTTCGCTAGTGTTTATCGTGTCTGTCGAATTGACTATTTTATAGTGTTGGCCTTACAATTATGCGTGTGTGTTGATAACATTATTGATCGGTCAGCAGTTGATCGTACATAATGTAGAATTGTAAAGTTTAAAATATATTATAATATACATAGGTGCGTGTCATGTGACATACTTATAACTATTACACTATGTTTCTCGAATCGTAATAATATCTTACTCCCATTAAAACTGCATACACTAGAAACAAATAATATGTAAAATATCGTACAGATATCGTACAGATATCGTACAGATATAAAACAAACGCATACGTTTAATAACGGTTTCCTATGCTGACGATACTTGTCTGTTATTTTCGGGTAAATCTTGGGAGGATGTTCACCTCAAAGCCTCGGAGGGACTAAACTTAACTTACAAGAGCATATGCGAACTGGGCTTAACGATGAATCTGGAGAAAACTACATTTATGAAGTTTTCAATAAATAAGACTATCTACCAAGTTTCTCCTTTAGTAATTCATCATTGCAAAGATAAATTTAACTGCAACATGTTAAATTGTATAGCCATTAATCAAATATCAAAAATTCATTATTTAGGTATCATTTTTGACGATAATTTAAGGTGGAACGTACATATTAAAAACTTAGTAGGCAAACTCAGATATTCATTATACAAATTTATCAAACTTAAAGGTATATTGCCTTTAAATATCTTACGTACCATTTATTTTGCATTGTATCAATCTATCTTTCAGTATGGCCTGTTAGTTTGGGGAGGTGCCAAAGAAAACTATTTAAAATGTCTTCAATCAAATCAAAATAATGTACTAAGAATAATATTAAATAAACAATCTTTAGTAGGTTCTTCAAGACTAAACTACTTAAATTTAGGAGTTCTTCCGATAAATTACTTATACAAAAAATTTGCAATATTGTTTACTATAAAAAAAATGTATTAACCCTTTAAATAATACAGATTTTTCTCAAATAAGAGAACATAGAGCTTATAATCTACCAGTAAAGTACACGAAAAAAACTTTTGGGAAATCGTTTATAGATTATTTAGGTCCAACTTATTTCAACCAGTTGTCAACTATAACCAAAAAAAATATTCATGGTGGTTTAGTCAATGGGAAAAATGCAGTATATTAGTGGCTTTTCGCAGATTTGTCCACTCATTTAGTACAATTGTCCGGATTCTGCTGATTTTATAGTCTTATTTTGTTAATTTAAGTTTTTCTTTTTTAAAATCTTTTATTTTATTTTAATACTACCGAGCGTTTTATTTTGTAAAATCACTTATTATATTTCAGGTTTAGAATTGGAAATGTAGATTTAGTTTGTTACTTCGTCTATTAACTTTACATATTTTACTTTATGTTTCTTTTTTGTTTTTCATTCTTTGTAACATTTCACTTTCTTAATTGTTTCGATTTTCTGTCTTTGAAAAATTTGTGTCTTTCATTTATTGTTAGATAATAAGTTGTTCCTTGTAATTTACTATTTACATTTTAAATTTATATTATTCATATGTCAACTCCCTACTCCGTCTCAAGCCTTGGCTTAAAGGAGTAGATATATTTCTTTGTATATTATATTATATAAAGGAAATTAATAAAAATAAAAATAAAAATAAAAACGGCCTATAGTCGTTTAAAAGTCACGCGATGACTATCAAACAAAATTTACAAAATACTCTGTAGAATCATAATATAGGATAGTTTTATTCTAATTTAAATCGAACATACATTGATTTTTAATTGAATATTGACTTATAAACTTATAAACTCGTACGAAGAAAAATTATTATTATACAAACAGATAAAGGACCGCATCGAAAATCGTGTTATTACTACGCGATTTTCAACGCAGTCTCTATTAGTGTTTTGCCTTTATTAAACGCGTTTCCAGTGCCCTGTATAAGTAGTTTTGCACCTATTTGAACAGTCAGCCTCCCCTGGCTGATGGAGTAACATTTGCAAAATGTAAGGAGTTCGTCAGCTTTCAAATTTCTTAGGTATCCACAGTGGCGTTCCGGCACGAAAAACTCATATGCCTCGTCCGCCTCTGTCGTCCTTCCACCGGTATAGAAATAGGTGACGGCGGAGACGTACCCACAGCCGTCCGACACGATTTCCGGTCGTCTTTTTACGTGGTTTACTTTTGTTGCGGCGTGCGCAGCCATAAATCGTTTTGCTGCAGCCTTGTACGGAGCTTGGTTCCTCTCGGACGCCCTCCTCGGCCGCATAAAGGGTTCATTAGCCTTTGTCGACGATTCTCTCGATGGTTCGGCCGAGACATGCTCACCGGACGGTTCCGACTTCACCGGTTCATCGGATATGGCTGTCTCTGAAGACCCGCTCTCCACCCCAGCCGAAACAGTCTCTAGCACCACCGCCGCTGCTACCGGAACACGCTCGCTGCCTGCCACCAAGAGTTCGTCGGACTGTTCCGACTTCACCGGTTCATCGGATATGGCTGTCTCTGAAGACCCGCTCTCCACCCCAGCCGAAACAGTCTCTAGCACCGCCGCCGCTGCTACCGGAACACGCTCGCTGCCTGCCACCAAGAGTTCGTCGGACTGTTCCGACTTCACCGGTTCTTCGGATATGGCCGTCTCTGAAGACCCGCTCTCCACCACCAATAAAACAGTCTCTGTTTGGGCCACCACAACATGGACGGGCTCAGCCTCCACCGATACGGCTTCCCCATCAGCCGCTGCCACGGGCACACAAGGTACGGCGTCTGACTCTGTAGTCGGTTGAAACAGTGCTAGTAATAATACTAGTAAATTGACTAGTAATAACTCAATTAACACTGCAAAGGTCGCAGCTAATCGTATCAATTCCACCAACATTTTAGAGGATGTCGTCATGTCGTCCTGCAATAATAATTCAAATCGCGAAATTAAGTCTTAAAATTGTATATTATTATTATATCTGACACACACGTCATAAACTATTCACAAAAAAGTTAGCTAGTACAACTTACGTCTATTTTGGACCGGCGAGGGTAAACAACAATTTGCTTCGCCTTTAAGTCAACCGATGGAATGTTGTTTTCATTCGCCACTGACTGAACTTTTATAGTATGCATTATACTACAGTTTTTTAGAAACGATTTAATTACAAATTTAATAATTTATCTCAAGGTATATGTTACTCATACGGTTATTGGAATACAAGTGATGTATATTTAAAATTATACACGGTATTAAAACAGAGTGTTTGAAAAAAACAACTATGGACAACGGATCAGCTGATTTTATTACAGGCCAGAAGCGTGTTATTTTTTAAAACGTTTTCGACAATAAAATAATATTTTATAATATAAAGGCCACTATATATATTATATATTATATTCTTAATATTATATCAATTTAAAGAAAGCTCGGCAAGTGGGTACCGCTCTGGCTTTATTGTTGTATAGGAAATGATAATCTTATAATGATAATCTATAATTTTTTTATTGTTTTTCCCGACGCGTTTCAAACGATTAGGAATTTTTTACTTTCGAACCCCAAAGTATGTACCAAATAGATTTACTTTCCGATGAAGAAAATCGGAACTTTTTTACTGCACTAAAACGTGATTACAGACCCAAACAAAAAACCATACATTTGAGAAAATGCGATTTGAAATGTGTATTATCTAAAAGATTTTAAAGAGCTCTTTAAATATGCGTTTTAAACGTGAACACAAGCAAATGTATATTTTGAGTTTTAGTCTTCTTGTTCTGGAGGTTCCATCCTCGAAAATATTAAATTTAATAGATTCTGTTTTCGACAAATAATAATAATAACAATAGATACTATAATTATACAACATTATGCGCATACTTACATCAATAATAATTGTTACCGATTTTTTATCCAAAAATCATTTTCCACGCAAACCAAGTTATAATTAAAATTAACCGATATAGGCTTTATAGAGTTTTTAGGTACATGGTCAAAAGTACAATAATTGCAAATGACAATTTATAATTTAACAAATATATTGTATTTTCCATTGACAGTCAGATTAGCAAAATACAATAGGTACCTAACACCACGAATGTTATTCACAGTGACTTAAAATGTAACCTTAATTTATACAAAATAATTACCTACATTTTTAAAAGTGCAAAACGTTTTTTTTATTTACAATTCGATGATATTTATAAAATATTTGATTATTATAAATATAATACAAAGAACAACATATTTCATTTGAATGTATAATGTATTAATCTATTGATTTAAAATAAGAATAAAGTATTGTAACTTCGTAATTTATTGTTAAACTGATTTTTTTTAGTTCTAATAAATAGTTTTCAGAAATGTCATAAATTAAAAGACTCCTAAAAAAGCTATTTGTTTAATAGTATCGAGTTCATGAATAAATGACATAAAGAATCCAATTACACGCTAAGCTATATTAAATCGTTAGCATAAAATGATAGATATAAATTAATGAATTATGGAAGTATTAAAAATTAAATATTAATAAAAACATATAGATATTTATATTTTAGATAAAAATATTTTTATTTGTTGTTATATATTTTATAAATTTAACGATTTGTGAAGGAGTATGAAATACGCAAGTTATATTTTTGAATAAATAATCTATATAAAGATCAATTTTTAATCAAAATTCCTGGGTATTATTATGATTTAAAGTCTAATATCAATATAATATCATAATATGATATATTTACAGTTTATATTTTGTTTAAAAATTGATCACTATTAAGTATAAATAAATGATTATCTTTTTTTCAGTTATTGTAGTTCAAGTAGACCGATGAAATTAATTTTAGAATGAATTGGTGTTTTATTTTTGTTTCCGTTTACACATTTTACATAGTAGAAAAAATGTTCGATCTTCCACTTCAAGGATGGTTACTGGTAGCAAATTGGATCCAGATGGTACGCTCCTGAGAGACAAAATGATCAGTTCTTTTTCAAGTATAAAACAAAAAAAAATTAGAAAAAAAACAGAAATTTTTTATAGAAAACCAGTTTTTGACAAAATAGACTTTCTTATGTCTATAGATTTTTTTTTATAAATTGTTAAAAAAATTAAGTCAATAAAATCATTTAATAACTCAATCATTAATTATCGAAATCATTAATTGCAATAACGAATTTTAAAATATGGTTAGTACCTAGTTAGTTATATACATGCGATAAATTTTACGATTTTGAAAATATTTAACACAAGCGAATATATAACTATAAGCGAATTTGACTGTATTTAATTTTACAGTTAATAACAAGGTATTACCTAACTGTTAAACAATATTGTAATATAAGATAAACATTATGTTATACATATGAAAATGTAATATGTAATAGTCAGATAATACAAAAAATTCTAGTATTTAAAGTATTTAAATTATGAAAGCAATAATATTTTTTTCCTATAGAAAATTGTCATCAAATTCTTCAGTTATTATACAGTATAATACAAATATATGCTGAAATACAAATCATTTACTGTGATACATCATCGTCACCAGAAGAGGCTATTTTCATTTACAGGAATAATTCAATACCCAAGCTGAATTAGAATGAGTGAGTATTTGAAACACTATCAACGTTTTCAAGATTGGTGATAAAATATTACTATATTTCCTACTCATGCATTATAATATAATGAATTTGTTATAATTTGTATACTTTTAAGTATTATAATAAGCTCTAATATCATTAAAATTTTTTGTATTTTGCAGAATTTTTGAAATCCTAAGTATTTTGTATTTTCTCATAAGTGTAATGTATCTGAAATTAATCGAGTTATGCATTTTTTCCATCCCTGAATATTCTTATTAAGATAATTGAAATATTAGTTTTAAGACATGCGATTTGTTGAATAATTATTATGATGCGTATTGTTAATAATAGTACCTATAGATACTGGTAGCTAATCATTTACGGTAATATGAGGACAATGTCTTAAGGCGGATAAGGTCAAACTGATTTATAGTGGTTTAATTTAATTCGCCATTTCGTGTCGTTTAATAATAATATAATCGATTCTGCGCGCGACAATAGTAGTATACCTAATATAATATTGAAATAAAACGTTCAGACCGTGCACGCTAATATAATATTATTATATAAAATAAATTGTCCTCGAGCCGCCGACCGAATACAACACACCCGCCAACAATACATTGCAATAATATTATAATAATTTACGCGCGTACTGCACAGACGACGACGACGACGACGACGACGCCGCAACGTCTACTTTTGTACAGAGTTCATAATGGCCCGAAAGTGGGCACGCACAATATAATAATAATATAATGTACGCACATAATATTATATTATAATATTACAACGGCGGCTGGAGGAGGACTTGTCACGACGAATTGAATTCGATTGAACCGCGGGGGCTTTTGTGCTGCAGCAGTCGTTGTCCCGTCGTTATATATTATACGCACGCACACACACGCACACTTAAATACGGGTGTGTGTGTGTGTGTTCGAGCTGTATAATATTTAGTTTCGGCAGTCGTCCCCCTCGTTGACATTACGGTTATTATTCCCCGCAGACGGCCGTCATTTCGAGTTTATTAACTCGGCTGTATTATTATTATTACTATTATACGCCGCTCGACTTCGGCGCACGCGAGCGCAAACAATTTACAAATCACAATAATAATAATAATAATAATAATAATATATCCTATATTCGTATATACCTATAACATTCTACCGTTCAATATTATGTATTATTACCTACGTATCGCGCCTGCCAATTTATATTATATTATTTTATATTCGCCCGCGGCGCGGTAGGCATATTACGGTTTGTGCGACGTGAGCATCTGCAGCTATTATTTCGTATATTACAAAGATAATATAATATTATGCGAACGAGAAGCTACAGCGGGGCTCTTATTGGTCGAATTTAACTACTTGCCGTTTTATTACCTAGACCCCGCCTCATCCCCACACCGTCGATCGTCGTGCCACTGCAGCACAATATTAATATAATATAATAATATTATATAATAGTAGACACCTACCTCTATACGTCCTACACATTATATCTATACGGGTATATTCGTGTGACTAGGTAGATAGATATAGGTTACCGGTGGGTATACTATTTACACAAAGTGATGGGTTACCACTATACACACGCCGTTCGCGTGTACGTATACGATGATGAACATCCAAATTCGACTATAAAAACCAAGTTTCGTATTGGTTGACATTGGTATTATGGGTTCGGGATTAAAGATTAAACTGTTGTAAGACCGTAACTTGTAGACTATATATTTAATTTTATATGATAAGTAATGACCAATATCATTCCATATAAATACTTTGTTACCGATTTTATGCGACCGTGCACACGAAATTGTTGAACTAGATCTAACAACATGTTGTCGATTGTGTGGTAAGAACGTATAAATACATTGGTATACCAAAAGGGCACTATGGATATAAATCAATCACATCATTAAGGGTTTTTATGCACATACACGTGAACGTATGTGTAGTAGGTAGGTTTCTGATGTCTATAACTCATGTGCAGCGTTAAGGGATGAAATTATAAAATGTCATATTAATAAACATTAATTTTATAAAATAAGTAAAATTTATTTTTGTTGAAAATACTAAAAACAATTTTTTATGACAATATACATATATAAATTAGGTATATAACAATATATAGGTTTATATATTATAGTTTAACAATAATTTATATATATATATATTATAGTTATAAGACAAGTATATTCTGATTATGTTGTACGTATTGTGTAAGAATTACAACAATACGATCAAAAAAACAAGCGGCCGAATTACTAGAATTTCGTGTTAATCACTTATCATATAGCTTCGCTCACCTTGGTGCAGGATTATTGTTATGAACCAGGATATATATTTGAATTCAATGCTCAGTTTACTAGATTATAGTGCTGCAGACTATAAGACTGTATGTATATAGGACTATTTAAACATATTAATTTTTTGCCTGCACCTAGTAGATTATTGACTAAAGATTTTGAACATTTAATGACCATTTTTACAAGATTAATTATACCAGATTTGATATTTAATCGTTTTTTTTTTAGGGCAATTTATTAATTATTTTTCCTTATATTCAACAATGATGAAGATAAGATACAGATTATCGGTAAAGAAAATATCAATATTTACAATTTTTGGCTTAAGTTAATGTATAGTGGAAAAATAAATTTATTGCTTCCGTGTTTTCTTTGTTAAGTGCATGTGGTGAGACTGTGTTAATAAAGATTTTTCATACTTCTGTGTATTTTGTGCATTTGCTATTGCGGGTTAAATTTATTTTTATTTTTTTCATTTCACAATGTAATTGATCGTAAGGTTTTCCAAGCATGCCGGGTACGGTTCTTTAGTAACGAGGAAAGAGTTGGTTAAATGCGTGGTCTTATTTTGACTCAGGTGATTATTACTTCAATACTTCATTTCTTCTTTTGCACTACTATGCAACAATTTTCTCGGTAAACTTAAAAATGTACCTACACGTATATTATAATACAAATAGGCATGTATGCATAACGACTGCAAAAAAGCGATATAAATAAGCACTCGTGGAAAATCGTAATAATAGTATATTATATTTTACCTACTAGGCCCGTATACAGGGTGAGGGGTAGAGGTTCAATTCCTCAAATTTTAAAGTAGATACATATTATATATAATATATAAAGTATAACAAATGTATAAAATTATGTATTAACCCCCCCCCCCAATATAGCAATATTATATTGCGTATAATAAAATATATAGGCTCGTGGAATAATGTATAATGTATCGATCAGCGTACAACGTATAATATATCAAGCATAATATAATATAATATTATATAGAGGGGTGAGGGCCTATATACCGGGAAAGCTCTTTTTGGCGGCGGCGGTGGTTGCTGCTGCTGAGGGGATACTCTCGGGGTTGAGCCCCGTGCGATACACAATACGTATATATACGTATATATTATGTGTATTATTATCGGCGGCGGGTCGTGCGTTATTATTCAAAGCGAGTTAACGACCGTCGACGAACATCCGATCGAGATTATCATGCAAATGAAATGGGCGTGGGGTCGAAAAGGGTCGCTGTTTTTGGACGTCCCCGCGACCTCCACAGAGTGTACCGCCTCGTATATACACGTACAGTGTAGGTGCACGCACACCACACTCACATTATACACACACACATATGTATATATATATAGGGCGGAGAGAATATGTATGTATATTATTAATGTATTATGTGCAATACCGTTTTCGCAATGTCTTCCTCGCTCCTACACGTAATAACACACATATCGACATGTATAAGTATTATATTATTACGTGCTCGAGCCAACGCAGGGATATACATGCACAAGTCCACGATAAGTTGGCGTGAGGGTAGAATTTCTGAATATAGGATGAAGAGAAGAGGGTGGTCGGTGATATTGGACGAAAAAAATGTTTTATTTTTCGAAAAAGTTTATACTAATACAATATGCATCACGTACATATTGTGCTCGAATTGGAAGGTGAGGAAGGTTGCGCTGGAGGAAGGACCTCTTCTACCATATTTTTTTTTTGTTTCTTCGTATCTTACCATTTTTTTTTTTTTTTGGAACGGAATAGCTAGGGGTAGATGGCACAAGCTAATTGATTTTTCTTCAAATGTGCAGGATTGCCAATGACAATGATACTGCATTGTTACTGTCAATAAACTAATTGGAAAAATTCATAAATTGTAACGAATTTTTCAAATTTGTAGTTTATCTTATTTTAGTTTTAACTAGCAGTTCGTTTATTTGGTAACACGCTTGTACCGGCTTCTACCGTCCCAATATAGTCGGGCGGCCCACCACTATACATATCCGTCCAACGATCCTTCTCTCTTGCCGAACACAATAATAATTCTATCATATTTATTAATAATAATTTATTTCGACCAAGGAAGTGTTACAATGTTTGTTTCCTTTATTTTGTTTGTTTTAAATATATGAACTGTACTGTATTGTATGGTGTATTTAGGCGAATATAAGCCCACGTTTAATAACATGTGATTTATATTTTGAATTTTTAATACATAATATATATTACCTATATGCAGTAAAAATTCAATATTTAAAATAATTTTTTTTTGGGGGGTGGGGAGTATCACCACCTATAGGATGTGTCAAATAATTTTGCACTTAGAACGTAACAATTTTCAAATCGTTATAGTAATCTTCCCTCTTTAATTTTTTCCAATTCGAGCACTGAACATCTTAAGGAACAGTGGCATTGCATTTTATACATTATTTAATCAGTGTTGTGTATCTATATTATTTAGATAAAAGTAATTTATATTTTATAGTTTCTTTTTATGTATTTATTTAAATAAAATAGTCATCTGAGATAAATTATCTAGATAATTTTTTGTGTCAATATTTAAAATTGTTATTGTTTTATGTGAGCTAGGTGTTTTTTTTTAAGCTATTGCCTATTTATTTGATTTTGTTTTCATGTTGATTTAGTTTTTTCAACTTTTGTGTGTATATATATATATATTACGTATGTTTTACTGTAGTTATTATTTGTATAGTATATTGTTTATTATCGCCAAAGACGTAATTAGGGGTGCAGGGGTGCTCGGTGAAAAAAAAATAGTACAAAATATATAATACAGTATTATTACTGCAGTTTTCATTTTTACCATAAATACCAAATACCAATAAATGAGTTACATATAACACTATACTAGTGTACTTAAGATGTAAACTCTCTGATAATTAAAAATAATTATTAAGATTTATGATTGATTTTTTATCAAGATTCCATAATCCATATGAAGAAATATTACGATATGAAGAAATTGCGTTAATATACTAACCTATTTCCAACTGTTCTGCAGTGAGGTCTTTTTGTCTCAAAAATGATGAAATTTTATTTTAGATCAATGACTACTGATGAAAGGTATCTAAAACAACCATAAAGTTAGATTTGACAAAGAAATTAAATTACAATGATATAATATTATAATCGTTACATTTTCCAATGAAAAAGCTCGACGTAAATATTTTTAATTTAATTTAAATTAATCTTTCATTCAAATGTAATTATTTTAATGAATATATTACTTGCATTTATGTGTATAAGTGTATGTATTTTTTATGTATACTTAATATGTTTTTATATTTTGAATATAGTGAATAATGCATTGATTTCAACGTAATGTGTTTTATTTTTTACAAATATATTGCTAAAGAAATTTGTTTGGGGGATTGGCGCTTTTTTTCTTACCTGGGGCGCAAATATCTAAATAAATCTCTGATTCTTGTTGTTAACACTAAAACTCCGACCGGCAATCATCGTATTTACGACTTAACGAGTGTGAACATTTAAACTTATAATATAATAAACATTATTATTATATTGATATTAAAAATGATGATAAAATGCCAACTATAATTATTAAAATATCTGTTGTCTTATCTAAATAATTTTTTGGTTATCAACTTATTTGTACAAGTGGTACGCACCACTGTAATATCTTATATAATATAATGTTATTTGTACTCGTGTTTGTGTACAGATTTATTTACGACGACGGCGTCTACGTCTGGTGCAACGATGATTAAAACGCACAATACCGGGGTATATACGGATTTTTGTGTCGAGCACGCATTATTATTATTATTATTATTATTACTCCGTGGCGGTGGTGATGGCGAGGGGTTGTTCGCAGACGACGGGGGTGACGCCATTTTATGGGTTCGCTTTTGTTCGACGGTCCCCGGGGGACGCTCGGTATACTCCGCTGCAGCCGATGTCGCCGCCGTCGGCTCATTCGGTATTCCCGCCAGCGCGCGTCCCGGCCACTCCATTACGGCAATGGGTTTTTCCTTCTCTTTTCAATCCGAGCACTGCGGCACAGGCACACCGACACGCTATCACCAGGCCATCGCCGCCGCCGCCGCCTCACCGGCAGCAGTTTTTCTCGCGCGCGGCATTATGTTCGCCGCTCGTTTTATTTATCGCGCGCGCCCTTACGCCGCACCCGTCGCTAATGCCGCCGTCCCCTCGACGGAGGACCTTCACCTTCCCCTCACACCCACTACCCGTTACACCACAATTTCCACCCTTCTCGTCACCGGCGGATATTGCGTATATATTATTATTTCGTTCTCCTCCGTGCACTCCACGCACTTATTCTTATTATAATAGTTCGAATGGAAACACTCTCGACTCAAATATATAATATATTAATAGCTACGTGACAGATTTTTTTTCGCCAATGGAAAACCCGTTTTATTTCCTTTCGTGTATATGTATATATACCACCTACACTCGACGAGATTCCTCTAAAATCGGTTTCCCCTATATAAGGGAACCTGAATACAAAAAGAAAACGTTTTCGATATTCTAATATAATATTGTTGTAGTAGCTTATATCAGTATTAGAATATTATAATATACTTGTTACTTGTTTTACAATATTTTATATTCACCTAACCTATCATATAAAAGATAATATTATGTAATTAATTAATATTGAAACTCCCTGAATTTTTTTTTTCCGTATATGCTCCTGATCGTAGATATACATAATAACACATTGCTATTGAACCGATACATTTACATAACACGTATGGAACTGTGATTGAACGTAATTGACCTAAAACTTTAGTTTATGAAAAGCTTACCAACCATCACCATTCACCGGCTACAATTGCAAATAGGTAGGTATGTGGATTAATATTATGGTAATACGCATTACTCTGACAAAAAAAATTCAAATAAGTTAAGAACATATTAGACAGAATTTAGTTAGGTGCAACCATTGTCCAAAAGAACAAAGAAGAAAATAATCTTGTATTTTGTATATAGTTACATAAACTTTCAAATAATAAAATTAACTATTCTGAAACTCTTAATCAAATTTCTTTTAACGTCCCTTGGTTTTCTTTATCTTTCCTTTTTCTGTTAAATATTTCCAAAATCGTAAAATTTATCGCATGTATATAACTAACTAGGTACTAACTACTAACCATATTTTAAAATTCGTTATTGCAATTAATGATTTCGATAATTAATGATTGAGTTATTAAATGATTTTATTGACTTAATTTTTTTAACAATTTATAAAAAAAAATCTATAGACATAAGAAAGTCTATTTTGTCAAAAACTGGTTTTCTATAAAAAATTTCTGTTTTTTTTCTAATTTTTTTTTGTTTTATACTTGAAAAAGAACTGATCATTTTGTCTCTCAGGAGCGTACCATCTGGATTCGATTTGCTACCAGTAACCATCCTTGAAGTGGAAGATCGAACATTTTTTCTACTATGTAAAATGTGTAAACAGAAACAAAAATAAAACACTAATTCATTCTAAAATTAATTTCATCGCTCTACTTGAACTACAATAACTGAAAAAAAGATAATCATTTATTTATACTTAATAGTGATCAATTTTTAAACAAAATATAAACTGTAAATATATCATATTATGATATTATATTGATATTAGACTTTAAATCATAATAATACCCAGGAATTTTGATTAAAAATTGATCTTTATATAGATTATTTATTCAAAAATATAACTTGCGTATTTCATACTCCTTCACAAATCGTTAAATTTATAAAATGTATAACAACAAATAAAAATATTTTTATCTATATGTTTTTATTAATATTTAATTTTTAATACTTCCATAATTCATTAATTTATATCTATCATTTTATGCTAACGATTTAATATAGCTTAGCGAGTAATTGGATTCTTATGTCATTTATTCATGAACTCGATACTATTAAACAAATAGCTTTTTTAGGAGTCTTTTAATTTATGACATTTCTGAAAACTATTTATTAGAACTAAAAAAAATCAGTTTAACAATAAATTACGAAGTTACAATACTTTATTCTTATTTTAAATCAATAGATTAATACATTATACATTCAAATGAAATATGTTGTTCTTTGTATTCTATTTATAATAATCAAATATTTTATAAATATCATCGAATTGTAAATAAAAAAAACGTTTTACACTTTTAAAAATGTAGGTAATTATTTTGTATAAATTAAGGTTACATTTTAAGTCACTGTGAATAACATTCGCGGTGTTAGGTACCTATTGTATTTTGCTAATCTGACTGTCAATGGAAAATACAATATATTTGTTTAATTATAAATTGTCATTTGCAATTATTGTACTTTTGACCATGTACCTAAAAACTCTATAAAGCCTATATTGGTTAATTTTAATTATAACTTGGTTTGCGTGGAAAATGATTTTTGGATAAAAAATCGGTAACAATTATTATTGATGTAAATATGCGCATAATGTTGTATAATTATAGTATCTATTACCTACTTTGTTTTATTATTTCAGCTGTTGTATACAGTGTTTATGTGTATAGAGTTTTTTACATCTCTGTGGGCGCCTGAAAAATATGAAATCTAAAGTGAAGTGAGCACACGCATATAAGTATGCATACATACATCACATCACATTCCTGGGAAAAAAGTACATATAGTTGATATCACGGTGTGTAAGCTATACCTAAGCTGGAGTGACCAACTTGTGTAGGCTCGCGTCTTATTATCAAAAACCAAAATTAAATTATTATTATTATTATTATTATTATGAATTTTCGGGGCACACGCACCTTAATATATATATATATATGATACAATAATGATTAGAATATGAATATATTATTATCAGTGATTATTGTAATCCTATCTTCAAACGTTGTCGACATCTCGAGTATTTTCATTTAATACTGATACTCACGATCACGTAAGACATTTTTATATAATAATTTCTAATTTAATTTAAATATTATATCAGTATTTGATAGTTTTTTTGTTTGCATATACCTATATATAATCGACGTTTAAAAATCAGATTCTCCAATATTATTGTTATTATTATTTGTCGAAAACAGAATCTATTAAATTTAATATTTTCGAGGATGGAACCTCCAGAACAAGAAGACTAAAACTCAAAATATACGTTTGCTTGTGTTCACGTTTAAAACGCATATTTAGAGAGGTTTTTAAAATATTTTAGATAATACACATTTCAAATCGCATTTTCTCAAATGTATGGTTTTTTGTTTGGGTCTGTAATCACGTTTTAGTGCAGTAAAAAAGTTCCGATTTGCTTCATCGGAAAGTAAATCTATTTGGTACTTACTTTGGGGTTCGAAAGTAAAAAATTCCTAATCGTTTGAAACGCGTCGGGAAAATCAATAAAAAAATTATAGATTATCATTATAAGATTATCATTTCCTATACACCAATAAAGCCAGAGCGGTACCCACTTGCCGAGCTTTCTTTAAATTGATATAATATTAAGAATATAATATATAATATATATAGTGGTTTTTATATTATAAAATATTATTTTATTGTCGAAAACGTTTTAAAAAATAACACGCTTCTGGCCTGTAATAAAATCAGCTGATCCGTTGTCCATAGTTGTTTTTTTCAAACACTCTGTTTTAATACCGTGTATAATTTTAAATATACATCACTTGTATTCCAATAACCGTATGAGTAACATATACTTTGAGATAAATTATTAAATTTGTAATTAAATCGTTTCTAAAAAACTGTAGTATAATGCATACTATAAAAGTTCAGTCAGTGGCGAATGAAAACAACATTCCATCGGTTGACTTAAAGGCGAAGCAAATTGTTGTGTACCCTCGCCGGTCCAAAATAGACGTAAGTTGTACTAGCTTACTTTTTTGTGAATAGTTTATGACGTGTGTGTCAGATATAATAATAATATACAATTTTAAGACTTAATTTCGCGATTCGAATTATTATTGCAGGACGACATGACGACATCTTCTAAAATGTTGGTGGAATTGATACGATTAGCTGCGACCTTTGCAGTGTTAATTGAGTTATTACTAGTCAATTTACTGGTATTATTACTAGCACTGTTTCAACCGACTACAGAGTCAGACGCCGTACCTTGTGTGCCCGTGGCAGCGGCTGATGGGGAAGCCGTATCGGTGGAGGCTGAGCCCGTCCATGTTGTGGTGGCCCAAAAAGAGACTGTTTTATTGATGGTGGAGAGCGGGTCTTCAGAGACGGCCATATCCGATGAACCGGTGAAGTCGGAACCGTCCGGTGAGCATGTCTCGGCCGAACCATCGAGAGAATCGTCGACAAAGGCCAATGAACCCTTTATGCGGCCGAGGAGGGCGTCCGAGAGGAACCAAGCTACGTACAAGGCTGCAGCAAAACGATTTATGGCTGCGCACGCCGCAACAAAAGTAAACCACGTAAAAAGACGACCGGAAATCGTGTCGGACGGCTGTGGGTACGTCTCCGCCGTCACCTATTTCTATACCGGTGGAAGGACGACAGAGGCGGACGAGGCATATGAGTTTTTCGTGCCGGAACGCCACTGTGGATACCTAAGAAATTTGAAAGCTGACGAACTCCTTACATTTTGCAAATGTTACTCCATCAGCCAGGGGAGGCTGTCTGTTCAAATAGGTGCAAAACTACTTATACAGGGCACTGGAAACGCGTTTAATAAAGGCAAAACACTAATAGAGACTGCGTTGAAAATCGCGTAGTAATAACACGATTTTCGATGCGGTCCTCTATCTGTTTGTATAATAATAATTTTTCTTCGTACGAGTTTATAAGTTTATAAGTCAATATTCAATTAAAAATCAATGTATGTTCGATTTAAATTAGAATAAAACTATCCTATATTATGATTCTACAGAGTATTTTGTAAATTTTCTTTGATAGTCATCGCGTGACTTTTAAACGACTATAGGCCGTTTTTATTTTTATTTTTATTTTTATTAATTTCCTTTATATAATATAATATACAAAGAAATATATCTACTCCTTTAAGCCAAGGCTTGAGACGGAGTAGGGAGTTGACATATGAATAATATAAATTTAAAATGTAAATAGTAAATTACAAGGAACAACTTATTGTCTAACAATAAATGAAAGACACAAATTTTTCAAAGACAGAAAATCGAAACAATTAAGAAAGTGAAATGTTACAAAGAATGAAAAACAAAAAAGAAACATAAAGTAAAATATGTAAAGTAAATAGACGAAAAGTAACAAACTAAATCTACATTTCCAATTCTAAACCTGAAATATAATAAGTGATTTTACAAAATAAAACGCTCGGTAGTATTAAAATAAAATAAAAGATTTTAAAAAAGAAAAACTTAAATTAACAAAATAAGACTATAAAATCAGCAGAATACGGACAATTGTACTAAATGAGTGGACAAATCAGCGAAAAGCCACTAATATACTGCATTTTTCCCATTGACTAAACCACCATGAATATTTTTTTTGGTTATAGTTGACAACTGGTTGAAATAAGTTGGACCTAAATAATCTATAAACGATTTCCCAAAAGTTTTTTTCGTGTACTTTACTGGTAGATTATAAGCTCTATGTTCTCTTATTTGAGAAAAATCTGTATTATTTAAAGGGTTAATACATTTTTTTTATAGTAAACAATATTGCACATTTTTTGTATAAGTAATTTATCGGAAGAACTCCTAAATTTAAGTAGTTTAGTCTTGAAGAACCTACTAAAGATTGTTTATTTAATATTATTCTTAGTACATTATTTTGATTTGATTGAAGACATTTTAAATAGTTTTCTTTGGCACCTCCCCAAACTAACAGGCCATACTGAAAGATAGATTGATACAATGCAAAATAAATGGTACGTAAGATATTTAAAGGCAATATACCTTTAAGTTTGATAAATTTGTATAATGAATATCTGAGTTTGCCTACTAAGTTTTTAATATGTACGTTCCACCTTAAATTATCGTCAAAAATGATACCTAAATAATGAATTTTTGATATTTGATTAATGGCTATACAATTTAACATGTTGCAGTTCAATTTATCTTTGCAATGATGAATTACTAAAGGAGAAACTTGGTAGATAGTCTTATTTATTGAAAACTTCATAAATGTAGTTTTCTCCAGATTCATCGTTAAGCCCAGTTCGCATATGCTCTTGTAAGTTAAGTTTAGTCCCTCCGAGGCTTTGAGGTGAACATCCTCCCAAGATTTACCCGAAAATAACAGACAAGTATCGTCAGCATAGGAAACCGTTATTAAACGTATGCGTTTGTTTTATATCTGTACGATATCTGTACGATATTTTACATATTATTTGTTTCTAGTGTATGCAGTTTTAATGGGAGTAAGATATTATTACGATTCGAGAAACATAGTGTAATAGTTATAAGTATGTCACATGACACGCACCTATGTATATTATAATATATTTTAAACTTTACAATTCTACATTATGTACGATTAACTGCTGACCGATTAATAATGTTATCAACACGCACACATAATTGTAAGGACAACAATATAAACTAGTCAATTCGACAGACACGATAAACACTAGCGAACTCACCGATACCTACACATATTAATTATTAACAGCCAATCTTTTGGAACAGTAAAGTATTTTTTAAGATATAATAATAATTGTTCTAGATAAGTAGACAAACAAACGGGTCTTTAATGATAGAAACCTCATACACAATTGCTCTATCTTCCAGCTACGGAAAACTTATTCATAAGAAATATTCAATACATTTAAGTGTTTTTGAGAATATTTTATAAACATTTTTACTCTCAACATAATATTTGATAAATACCATCGGAAATACTCGACATGAGTAAAATATAAATACAATTACAATTTCAGTAAAACAATCAAGGATATTATATATTTTTAAAAAATAATGGACAAGTTCTTAGTAGAATTAACACAGTATATAACTTCCGGAAAATTATTCATTGGCTTTCAATATTCTCCAGTGACATTGGTTGATATCGAACAGTCATCCAGCATAATATACAAAAACATTCACACAAATCGGCGTTCTTAAATGAAACCAGAACTTAATATATGGAACAATATGCAGTCATGAATAAAATAAATACATTTAAATGAATTACAAATACATTCAAATTCGCTTATAACGATCGTCTAGGGACCTAGGGAATCTGATCGCTATAACCGAACTTCGTTATATCCGGTCATAAAAAAAAAAATTTTTTTTTGACAAATTGATTTATTAAACACATTTTTTACTGTTTAAATATTATTTATTTAAGATTACATATTATAACATTCAAGGTATTTATATAAATTGTAATAAATGGACAGATTATAATACATAATCGTAAACATATACTATATATTATATGTTGTATGTAGTATATGTTTACTATTTGTTTGAAAAATAATCTATAATAGTAGTTTGTTTATAATTTGAATAAGATTTTTTAACAAAATTAGAAATATTATTTAATGCCATTGATAATTCTGGCATATTAACGTCACTGTTTACCGAAACAAAAGTACGCGCCAGATCAATATAAAAATACATTTCCGAATAGATGGTAAGAAACGTATGCTGTACATACAGTACGGTCGTACAAGACACATTATCTGTTACAGATAAGATTAAGAATTATCGATTTGGACGAAATCAAATTTACTACACAGTGTGCATATATATTATTAATCGCTATAGGTGATGATAAAAACCAATTTTCATTTTAAAATAACATCGCTATATCCGGATTATCGTTATAACCGATATCGTTATATACGAATAAAAGTACTACACATAACATATAAAACCAACCAAATATATTGCTTGGAATCGTTTTACCCGGAATATCGTTATATACGGCATCGTTATGTGCGAATTTGACTGTATATATATAAACCCTTTTTACTTATCAGAGTATATAATATAGCCGTCATATATATAGGATATATCCAGAGCTGTATCTACTGGCGGCGATAAGTCGTGCGAGATGTACGTTCGTTCGGATTAGGGGGCGAGTGAGGGTGTGATCCGTAAGTGGCGTCGACGATGAGGACGGTCCCGCCGGATTTAGTACATCGACGAGGTGGAGAAGAGCTCGACGGGCGATCAAGAGGCTCTCGAGAAAACGGAGATTCGGTAGACGCTTTTGACGTTGACGCCACAACCCACCACCACCACCCCGACTATATTTCCGCCACCGTGTATATACGTGTATATACGCCACCGTGTATACCGTGTATATTATATATATATATAAATGTGTGTGTGTGTGTATATTATAGTAGTTGAACACGAACACGACGTGTTAGATTATTATTATTATTACTGTATATAAAACGGAGCCAACAGATTTTTAACAGCTCCCGAGGGTGGATTCGAGACTGCGACGCGTTCCCCCGGTGCTTCGCTAATGAGCGTTTGCAGCGCGAGGGGTTTAAAAGCCCGACCACTCGTGTGTATGTGTGTGTGTGCGCGTGCGCGTGGGCAAAATGGCCGAGATTTTACGGCGATACGATTATTGTTATTATTATGGGAGGGCATTTTTTTACTCCACGCATTTTCTCTCCCCAAATCTCCAGGGCATTACGCTCGCAACCGTAACTATATTTCGAATCGTCACTTAAAAAATGACACTTTTTCAACGATCGAATATAATATTATATATTCTCTGGTCGTGACGACAACAATTTAACAAGCGCGTGAGACAAGTTATTTTTTAATTAAATTTGCACCCTCGTTCATAATATAGATAGAGGGTCGTATATATAGTGTATATCCTGCAGTCTGCAGAACTATAGTGCGCTACTCATCTCGATAATCGCGTTAATTGCTTACGCATATTATTATGTGAATGTACCGGAAGACGTCATTACGCGCGATATTGCAACGTCGGAACAGAAAATTAAATAAAAACACAATTATTATTATAGTTTTATTTTCAAGGTTGTTACTTATTAATTATTATAGGTAGGTATATGCCGTCAATTTCTAAAGAACACTTGTCGTAAGTTTTATATTCACGATTTACGTTAAATAAGTTAAAATACTTAAGACATTCAATTTTTGAGTAATAAATCCTGAGAATAAAATGTTATGAGAATAATTAGAATGTCCTACAAAAATGTATTCCTGTTAACAGTTTTGCACGTCATACATTTTTAATGAACCTAAATATATAACCTAACTTGAACTATTATTTCAGTATAAGATTATTAACATTAAATAATTACATAGGTATTGTTAATTTTAATCAATTAAGAATTCTCAAAAAACCAAACAATAATCGACAAAAAAGAGTCAATATTATGTTCCTTGAAAAATTAATTGGATACCTATATAGTCAAAAATAAGTATACGTCTGAATATAGAAAATGAACCTACCTACAGAATACCTATATTATAACATATAGTGAGTTATGCAAGTTATATTATTATGCATTTACACACAAAATAACTATAGCGACAGCCTACAGAACTCAAAATATACAGATGCTACATAAGCATAAGAGTTAGTAGTATAATTTCTATATGTAGACGTATTGTAAATAAGTAATAAGTTGTTAGTTATATTAGTAATAAGTAATAAGTTATTACTAATAACCAGTGATGTAGTCGTAATTTTTTTAGTGAGTATACGCTTAAATGAACTTAATATGGTAACGTGGGGGGCATTGCCCCCCACCCCCCTTCCCCATCCCTATGTACTACGATATTATCATTTTTATATTTATACTAGCCGACCCGTCATGGCTTCGCCCGTGATTGGTTGTTTATTTTGCCTTCGGACGATGATATGTATAATTTTTTATACAAATTGTATCGTTTAATGTGATCGGCAAGTAAATATATACAAAAAACGGTTAATGAAAACGTATTGAAATGTTTTTTTTAGCGGTATTAATGATAAATATATTTTCATTAAAAATGAATACAGATACACAATAAATGCTAATTAATCTGTTGACAAAAAAAATGTGAATTGGGTGATGTAGTGACATTCAAAAAAGTATTTGGTACAACTCTGTGAAAAAAAATTGTAAAAAAGTTCAATAGCGTCGTCAGAAAATTGGAACATTTAAATACAATACACCCCTCCCCATCCCCTCAAAACATAAAAAATTAAAAATTAATGGATGTGATGACACTTGGGAAGATATTTGGAACAACTCAGTGAAAAAAAAAATGGAAAAAAGATAAATATTGTTGTCACAAAATGGGAACATAAAAAAAGTTCTGTTCTATTGCGGACATCGTTAAGAGGCCCCCAAAATTAGCTTTGTTTTTTAACAGCAGACAGTCAGATATAACAGTAAAAATGTTCAGCCAAATTGGTTCAGTAGTTTTCTTGGTTAGCGTGGTCGTAGAAAACCCCTTACAATTGTATATAATAGTATAGATTTACTAGACACTATTTATTACTACCCTGCCGCAATTGAGCCTCATTAGTCTACAATCATACTCCTAGAAATGAATAATTAAACATTTTAGTTTTTTGGAAAACCGTCACATCAATAAGGTTTCTTCGACATTTTTATTTATTAATTAAAAATTATTTATCAAATTGGTTTATAAAATAAATGCATTCCCGTACGCGTACACCCGCGTGTCATGTGTTATTCTATAAGTATACGCATTTACAGAAAATCAGAGAAGTGGGTATACGCCGTATACCCGCGTATACGCCCCACTACACCACTGCTAATAACTAATTAAAGCAGTAATGTAATATTGTAGTGACGTGCTCAAAGCGGATTATATTTCATGTCTATAATTTATATTTACGACGTTTAGATGTTCTATTAATTTATTAAAATGTCTTTTATAATTACCTATACTGAGCTATTACTATGTCTAAGCCCCAAGGAGTCTAACTGGCACAGTTTACTATTATCGCCGTCTCAAAATATAAAGTTAAATATTATTGACGCAGTGATTGTATATTAATATATAATCCGTTTATTTTGTTATTAAATCCTTGTAATAAAATCAAGGTATTAAATCATTTAAATCATTATTTGTGTCAGTTGTGTCCGATAAAGTATAATATAATAAACCTCAAAAGCTGCAATTCCTGAAAATATTTTTGTTGAAGACGAATATTTGTCAATATTTTTTTACTCGAGATTATTGACGATTTATTAACTACGTGCATTTAATAAACTGTAAATGCCAACAAATATTAATTAGTCGACAAGGTATTAAACAAATACTTATGTAATATAATGTGATCAATAACTAAAATAGCCTATAATATTATATAGATGGTTTAAAATTTTTAATATTTTACATCTTATTTGTAATTTTTATATCGAAAATAGATAGGTGTTGTATGGTCTAAGAGTTACAGAGTTACAGAGCTACAGAGTTCAAGATTTTCAACGCATCGGCGTACATAATAGCAGCTATACATTGTTGAGTCAATGGATTAAAATAGGTATTATATATTGGACAGCTATTCCCGCTGCAGTATGCCTGTATATATATATATATATATATATATAGCGTGTTATGTATGTATTGTAGTAGTTATTTATTATTTTCGTCCTCGCCGAGTGGAAAAAACGAAAAATCAAATCTCGACTGTATGATCTAAAGTATTGTTCCGTGTATGATAATCACAACACTTTGGAGGCTTAACCCTAATACCACAGCTGCTTCGGTTGCAGTGCGTGCTCGCACAATACCTATATATACAACATTATATATATATCGTCTATACCATCGCTATATAACATAACAATATATTACAACTCACACACACGTAGGATCACACGCGAAGCGATTATTCCTCCTGTCCTGCATCATGTGGTAATCGGCGGTTGTATCTATCTCGTGTATAATTTTTCGACACATTAGTGTGTATATATCTGACCAAGAGTGAGATAAGAAGAAGAATATGAAGAAAAACGCCATTCAGCATTACCTCGGATCCCGGGCACGACGACGTCTCGAAATAACAACCGCACCTGACCGTATATATACAACAATAATATAACACGACACGAACACTTATGCGTACCTATACAGGGTGATTAAAAAGAATATTTTTGAAAATTTTCATTCAAAGAAACATGTTGGAACTTTGAGTAATTAATCAATGTAGAGTGTACATCACAAAGTTTTTTTAGTAGAATATGTGCTCACAGATGTTCAATGTGACCCCTACTCCAGCGACATCAATACGACCCAATAGTCGAATTCGTTTCACACTGTCTGTAGCATCTCGCCGGAGTATCCGTTTGAATTTCAGCAGTTATTCGTGCGTTTTGTTCCCCGATATTAGCTTTTAAGGTCGTTAACAACGGTACTCGTGGAAAAAAAGTTGCCATAGGTAAAAATAAAAATCAGAGCTTTTGGCTGCATGGCACCCGACGGCACTCGTTAAAATCGGCATAGACAGATAAATTCCCAAACAGATAAAGTCGCCGACAGACATATGACGACAGATGGACTTGAGCTCTCTGTTTCTTCCTTGTGAAGATCTCAATTTTCATGTGGTATTTTTTTTTTGAATCACTCTGTATATTATATATATTTAATACTCTCCCTTATCCTGTGTATTGGTATGTATAGTATTAAATGTACATTATGTGGTTTTCGGCGGCACGCTACTTAATTTGAAAACGTTATCATCTCTAATTTCCACCGATTCTGTATATATATATATATATATATCTACAGGTATACAAGATGGGGTGGGTAGGAATATAGTCTAACACGAGAATGGAACACGTTGAATGGATGAGAATCGCGCGCGCGGACGACGGACGACACAATGCATCATGGACGAAACGTGCATTATTCATCGGGCTGTGTATGCGTGTGTGTGTGTGTACAGACAGTGACGGTGTCATCTCCGCCAGATCCGAATGATTGAAATGCGGTTTCCATACCCGTCGGCCGTCGCCACCGCAGGGTTGCTGGGCGAGGAAGAATCAAATTTTGTGTACAGCAAAAGAAGTACCATAATATACCATGTATATTTATATATGTATATATATATATATATAACGACAATAAGTATAGGTAGGTACGCTGCAGCTCTCGAGGTGACAATGTAACAAACGCCGATTACGATCGCGGGTTTATAGAAGTATATAATAATACATATTATTATATTGTGATGTGCGCGTACAGTATCAACCGTATATCGACCTACACCCGAGCATAGGATAATGGAAGTTTATTTAAAGAACACGTACCTATAACCAACGTTTCACGTGCAGCATATTATACGCCACAACCACTGTAACCGGATCTCGTCGTGCCTCCCAACCGGCAACAGCTATATAATAATAATATAATATGCCACCAGACATGTGACAACATCGTGTTCGGGGGATCGGGATAATGAGATTTAGGATTTTTCCTCGCATATTATTCACTCGGTCCATTTCATTGTCGTTATTTTATATTATATTATTATTATTAATTTTTTTTTTTTTTTAGCATTATACTCGAGTGAAACGCGAAACTTTGGTATTTCGCGAAATGTAACGCCCATTATAATATATTTATAGTATATTATTATAATTATTACAGTGATATATTGTATTCATAATAATATAGGTACATTGGTGTATTATGTATAATATAATCCATTCACATTTCACACACATATTTTATTCACTGCCCACTGATTTCGGTGAGACTGCGACCTGTCACATCTAATACCGTCTGACCGTCGCCGTCGTCGTATAAGTTTACATTTTGTGTGTAGTCTACACAGTGTAGATACCCGCAGCGCTATATATTGTATAAATGCATATTTTTATTATTAATAATAATAATAATAATATTAGGCTTCAACATCTGAAGTTATTTTAGCCTCGTGTGCATTTTATGTATATTATGTTAAAATCCATGATAATTAACATTTAAATTGAGATAAATTTTAAATACAGGGGTTAAGGTATTTTGTATGTATTGGAAATCTGAGCAATCTTACATTATAATATGTTGAGTGTTTAAGTCAACTAGGCATTTGGTATTATGGTTGTTGGTCCTTTGGCTTTTGCCGATTACAATCATATGAATATATTTTTTAGATAATATGGTAAATACATAGCCACTTTATATGCACAATATTATTGTTACTATATATACTTATTTAAAATTAGTTTTCTGTAATTTATATAGAAATTTATTCACCATTTTACCTAACCGTATATTATATAATTTATCTTCATTTACACGTAACGTTCTTATATATTATAATAAATATATTATTATGTTTTGATGTCCAATTATGTACCTAAGAATGTATTTTAGACATAAAAAAATATTTCCCTATGAGAAATGACAAATTTAACATTATTTAATCAATTATATTGGCAGTAATAACTAAATTAACACAGAGGCTTATATCGATAACAATTTTCTGCATGCATGACTGAAGCTAAATCCGCCACAAATTGGACCATAGCGAAGCGTGATTGGAACAATTTCGCAGATTTGGTAGAGGGTACATTTTTGGGAAGTTCCTTGTTTAAAATAAGTTTAAGTATAAACAAATTCTAAAAATCAGTTTTGAGTCAATTTAAATACCCAGCGCTGACCATTACCAGAGAGGGGCCCCATAGACACGTAGACATGCTTTTATATGCCATTGGACTACAATATACTGTACAGAGTTCCTACAAACACTACTAACTAAAAAGTACTATAAACGGATTATGGCTTACTATTCATATTTCAGTGTGTTAGATTGTTAGAAGATTCAATAATAATATGACACTTAATAATTAATGTACTGCGGAAAATCATAGATTCAATTATAAAATTTAAAAACCTGTGTATAATATTATGTGTTGATTAATATTTAATAACAATATTTTTATTGCTACTATAACAGAATTATATTACAATAACAATTAAAACAAGTCCAGTTGCAATAGTTGCATTATAATGTGATTGTATATATAATATATATATTATAATAATTGAGTAGTAACTATATTGTAGCCATAAGAGCTTATATTAAGATTAGGCTACCTATACATGACTACATTAGTATGTTATGTAATAATACTATTAAAACCACGGGAGATATAAATACGGTAGCAGAATTTAACATAATATCTTTTTATAACATTATTGTATACTAGACAGTATTCATGTTCTTCGTTTTATTAATATTTAATACTTTAATAGTAACCCCGAGGTTATTTGAATTATTCATCTACATATTATAATTTATATATAGATTGTACCACTACTTACTGCCTACATTTGAACTTCTATTGAATAGTTTCATATGTATACAGTATACACCAATATCAAATATGAATTAATTATACTAGATTTAAATAATAATCTTAATAATAATAAAATATTTTATCTGTTAAGTGTCTTGTAAATTGTAATAGTCAAGAATAAATAGATTTCATGGCGATTAAACTCTTTTTAACAGAATATACGTTTTTTTAAATTTTAATATTTTACATAAACTATTAATACGTATCTACTCATTAAGACGTGATACGGTAATAGTTATACGATGAGTATTAATGTTTATTATCCTTAGTGTGAACGGATAAAAAAAAATCCTACATTTACCAAGTGTTTAAAACCTACTTATAATTATAGTATATTTATATATTACAATAATATTATAGTAGTCATCTCGCTATAATCTGTACCGATATTGTTATTTCATAATATTCTTAGTCAGTTTTAACCTTGTAGAAAGTAGAAACTATATTTATATTATGATCGTACAAATAGTAGATTGTTATAATAGGTAATGTTTTATTTTTTACTTTTGCAGGTATATTTTTGTACGGATAGTGTGCAATGTCATTAGTTTAATGACGTTTTAAAATTAATGCACTATGTTGGTGGCCTAACAGCTATTATGTCGAGGCATCACAAAGGCGCTCGACGTTACGAGTCTCGAATGTCTGACGCGCAATTGTATTTTGCGATTGGAAAAATAGGGACCCATCATTTTCCGACACTGCAAGAGCGCGTTTTAATAGGTACTGTACAACGTGTTTACTCATGTCACTGAATTGTAACTTGAATTAAGCGAAGTTTGCTAAAAAAACTACAGTACGACAAATCAAATATTCATGTGAATTCGACGGCAAACACTGGAACGAAACGTTTACCTACTGCGAAAACGACCCATCACGGAGCGCTATCGCTATACGCACATACATTATATGCATAACTACGTGTGTTTACTATAATGAATGTACATACAAATATAAACATACGATTAGACGTTTTATAGACGTGTCGGGTACACTGTTAAGTGTAATTTGATTGTGTTTCGAGTGCTTGAATTACTGCAGTAGTGTACCCACGTATAAAAATATTATTATACTTTTGAGCTTTTCGTTTTCAACGGTTTTAGGATAGTAAATTACAATACTTTGGGCTTACCTCTATACAGTCCAATACGATCGTGCTATAATCACACGCGGGGACCGATGAAAACGACTCGAATGCGGTAGCAATGATGATAGATATAACACGCGCGCGCACGTCGTTGTATATCCGTGTATTTAATATCTATAATATAACTCGTGTTTTACGCCGATTACATTTTTTTCCCCTCGCCGAACACACAATTTATTGTAATAACATTAATGGATCCTGTTTGTTATTTTCCTCCTCCTCCTCCTCCACCCCCCCCCCCCAAGAGTTTGTGTGTGTTAATATTATGCACGGTGAGCACATACAATGGCAGCCGTAAATATATATTATAGACAAACACTGGAAAATAATATATAAATTCGGGCGAACCATTCATTCCGCGCCTTCTGCAAACAACTCTGTCCGGTTAAATTACACGGTAAGAATGTGTAATTTGTCCGATGATGGGAAACGCGTAAAACCCGAGGCTATACATGGTATATTATATAAATTAAAAAATACAGAGAAAACTGGGGTGGAGACGCCCTACGAAAATTAATTATACGTTTTCCCCCTGCTGCAGCTCCCATTTTTTTCGCGTCTACTCATCTGACAATTGACGTCGATGGGGTCAACGGTTATAATAACGTTTCTGGGTGGGGGGTAGGAAAAAAGCGAGGGACGGCGTTTTTCCGCCCTTTTGTATTATGTCACGAACACTGAATTGGCCGCCATTAAAGGGGGGAGTCACGCGGAGAAATTAACCGTTATGACGTGCGCTGCAACAGTGTTATTATAATAACGAAAGACCTCTCCGCTATACGCTACATAGCCGCCAGAGTTGTTAACCCCGAGGCATTACAACATAATATTATATTTATAGAGTATAGCTACCGGGCGATCGTGATTCCGTATACACATTATAATAAACAGTATATATATATATTTTTATTGGTAAACGCAATTATTGTACATGGTTGTGTACCTATATTATAAATTATATTGTATATAAGTATATTTTGTGCACGCCGTTCTCACTCTATTGACAACAATACTGCTCGACATAAGCGCACAGCATATATATTATACAGGGTGATCGCAATTCACCAAGCTAGCTCAGCTATATTTTTACCCTATTCAAAATTCGAATATGAGTTTTTCAGTTATTAAAATGTTTATAGGATAATGTCCTTAAAAATGGTTTGACTGAAATATAAAACATACGTAATATTAAATCTAGTATATTTGATGGTACTTAAACCTGCATTTTTACAAATCACCAATGTCAATGGATTAATATTAATATTTCAAATCACCATAGCTCCCATATCTTCCAAGCCCATTGTCACCATGGACCTATCATCGAAAAAGTAGCAAAACATATCTCGAGAATTTCAAAATATGGTATATTTTTAAAATTCCAAAAAACAGATTTTGATTATCTAACTGCAGCATTATTGAAGAAAAAAAGCCGAAGAGCTTGGTAAATCACTCTGTATATAACATATTTTATTATATTATATTTATTTTTATTATTATTGTTTAGCACGTATATTATGAACACTCGTTGAATTCAGTTCGCCTGTTTCGAATATACAAACAGGGTGAAATGTATTGTTTATTAACACGATTACGACATACTGTATTATATTTTATAAGCATATACATGTATATATAAGCATTGAGTGTATCGCGGGCTTTCTATTCAGCTCGCTATCGACGACATCGGGTGTTCAAATATATTATTTTATAATATTCGCTTCTCTTGTAGCGATCGGCTTTGTAGTCTGCTACAGCGAAGTCCAATACGCAATAATAGGTACCTATACTTAAATAGCTTATTACTTATTAGTTATTAGTAAACACCGGATTTTTGTGCAGCTAACACCTCAAAAACGTGTAATTAAAAAGCTGAAATGTGCAAAATTGTGTAAAAACAATTTTTATTAGGAATTATATATAACAAATTTTTCATTATAGGCGGTACTTCAAATTTTATTTTTATTGCTATTTATTTTTATAATATTATTATTTATTAGTTGGGATTAACTACCTATTAAGTATTATATAAAAATATAAAATTTAAACTGATTTACAATATTTGATTAAAATGTATTATCATGTATATACCTAATATATAAGTTTTTTTTTATACTCTACTGTTTACAATATAGCTGCAGAATCGAATCTAAATTATTTTTCCTAAGGGTGGCTGCAGTCGATGAAAAGAAAATGACTTTTAGACCAAAAAGCTAGACAAAACTGAAAGAATTTAGTTTGACCTATTTTAATTTTGAAAACGGATTGTGATTAATTAACAAGTATACTAGGTTTGAGCAGAGGCAATTTTTAGTATAACAAATATTTTTAATGTCATGATGAATATAATAAAAATAAAAATATCATATTTTATTCATGGATATCACTGCTAAAAAAAATAGATATTCAACATTGGATATAATAATATATATCAATGTCATTTACAAAATTTTTTTTTAAAATTTAGTTACTTTTTGAGTGGTAGAAGAATCATTGGTATTGCATACTTGAAATGACCCGCATAATTTGTTCATTGTCACAATGTTTGGTGTCGACTGTGAATGGTTTCAAGGAAAAATTGACTGAAACGATTATAGATTAGGCACACACACACACTTAATATGTTCGTTTACTTTGCACACACTTACAAGACACTTTAATGTCATCGTGTTAAATTGCCCATACAAATTTCCTCAAAACACTTCGGTTGTACTCCGTGGACTCCATTTATTACAATTTGTGCTTTTAAGTTTTATTACTATTTCATGTTTTAATAAAATTAAAATAAATATTAATTATTAATACTATAAACTTTTAAATTTGAATACAACCAGATAGTCCTACATAGCTGTATTATTATCTACGATTAATTTTTTTAATTTATATTAGATAGAGGCTGATTGCCTACGAAAATACACAGCAGGCAACTATTTAAATAAACGAATAGGTACCTAAATTATACTCGTTCAATGCTCAAACCTCAATCCATATCTAATTGGTATATATGAAATATTTTTATATTTTACTAGAAATACTCACCTTATAATGTTTTAAAATAATAACATAAATAAAATCGATAGTCTTAACTATCGAGTATTTGTTGAGATAATTTGTTTTCACTTTTATACGAGCTCTATAGGTATTGATTTATTATAAAACACAGTTTATCCATCCTTAGTATTAATACAAAATTAAATTATATTCATAAATATTGAAAACTTTTTTTAATTACTTTAGTAATATATTCCACCTTTCAAATATATATTTGAATAATCGGACTGACTAGGTATATATTTTTTTAAGTTTCTAATTTCCAATATATCTATTTAAAAAAACGCACAAAACTTTTTTAATATTACTTATCTACAATTCTATTTAAAACTGCGTATTAACGTAAAAATAAAAATAATTTACAATTGATAATTCAGTACTTTCTTATATTTACTTGATACTTAAGATATATATGATAATTGATGGAAGATATACAAATAAAATTAAAAATATTTATTTAGGAATAATTAAGTAGGTACCTTGTAAACTTTTCTAAAATTACAAAACAACAAAAGTTTTTACTATATTTATCACACGTATAAGATGATATACAACCCATCTCAAAAGTGTTTTTTTTTATAAAATGTCACAATATACAATATGTTTGTGGATTTAAACTGCATCAATTTATAACCATGAAAAAAAAATATATAAAACAACTGTCAGATAGAAAACATTTTTAGCGGATTTAGAAAATAATGACGTTAAGTCGACAAAGAAGTATTGGATGTAGTGAAAGTGACTTTTTACTGAATTTAGGAATAATAATATATATATATTTCTCTATTCCTACCTAATTGAGTTATTTTGTTAATTTTATAATATATAATAATAATATAATACTTTCAGCGAATTAGTCCAAATAAGTATTTTTACAATGAAACTATTTAAATAATTTGGTTTTGGATTGACCTATGTAGTTTTCAAAAACACCCCAAAAAAGTTTTAAAAATAATAAATATAATATATGTTTACAATAACACAATTTTAAGAAAATCACTACCTTTTTGGTAATAAACCGAGTTTTGTACAGAATTATTATTTACGTTGATAGAATTTAAGTATAATGTAACATATTATAGCTTATAATTATATAGATGAAAATATAAAATATACATAAAGAGTCTGAAGACTGAAAGTATGACATATCCTCTATATATTTATTGTCTAACACATAAAATAGTTGAAAATATTCGATTTTGCTTTATACAATATTTCCTTGCGCTCATTAAAATTGTAGTTTGACACGTAAAAATGAAATGGTGCTTCAAAAATGTTATCTGTTTTTGACATTTATGCTCCGGGGAAGTTTTTATCTATGTTCTCCAGTGGCGAGAATCATCTTTAATCCGGATTTTACCAAACCCGACGGTACTATAGGTAGAAGGTTTTGGTTTTGTCAAACGCCGTCGAAAAAGACATACTTTTTGTTGTATCTTTAGGCGATGGTTTTAAAGTTTAACCATTTTAGATCTTAGATATTTTGCACGACTTAAAAACGACAAACATTGACACACACATTTAGCAGTACCTGCCTACTATGCGCGTACATAATTATAATAGAACAATGTATACGACAGTTAAATAGTGACGATATATTTATACGATCTATATAACTACTCTATATACACTATATTTTTTAATTACTAAAACAAAGAAAAATGTGTAATAGGTAATAAGTACAGGGTAGGAAGTCTTTGCGTATTTATATGCAAGATAATAGGTAAAATATATATTTTTGAACCACTGGTCCTATTATAATATATGTATTTCATACGTAGTATATATGTCGTCGTAATCATCCATTATATTTTTATACTCTGGTTATTAACGTACAATAGATAACAATAATATCTGTGTAATCTTACAATGCCTGCACGCATATAGTATTATTAATATTATATGAATCAACGCAAACGAATTGAATTGACCGAAGTCACATCACCAGAATGTCCATCATCATCGCTGTAATTGATGTCTGATGGCATTATATTATATTTAAGCAAACATCACATGAATATAATATTTATAATATACCATCTACTTACGACGTCCGTGTTCCCATTCTACAATATATTATTATCTTTATAAGTATATTACATTACAATTTTATTATTAATATACTCTGACCATACACACGGCAGCTCTAGGATGTCGTGCGCGTAATATTAATTTTTCGTCTATAACGTTCTATTCTCTCGCCCTTCATCACCGAAGTCTGGTGTCGCTGTGGAATTTAATATAAATGACTAGATGATAATTATTTATAAAATGATATACACGCGGCCGTATACGATATAATATACCTATGACGACGAGCTACAGGAGCGCATTATATAATATGATATAGGTTCGTATATAAACGAAGTACGAACCAACGGACGCGTATATACACACTATTACCGAACTCACTGTCTATCTCTCACACACACGCGCTCATAGGAATAGGATAATAAATATAATATTATATAAAGATGCATCATACAATATTATATACACTCGAATGATATCGAAACCCGCACGGGAATACAATACAGTAGGTATACAGTATAATAATATGAACCTACGTCTTTATCGCCGAAAACCATCTCCCGATGACAGCCGAACGCGCGTAATTACCGATAGCAGACGGACTATATATTATACATATACAGATATCTGTAACCGATGTGAGTACGTCTATAACCCCCTCCACCCCCAACACACACACACACACACGCACGCACACTGTCTCTCACATATAGACATATTATGTAGGTAGACAGACGTATTATATTATATATAGGTATATAGGTAGATATAGGTGTACATGTAAGTGTGCATGGACCACGGTAGCCGGGTAGAAACCGGCGTATACCTGTGTGTTATGACAGCCCAAGTTTTGGTGCGCAGTCATCGTGGCTAATGACTCCCGGTGGCGTCTTATTCATCTCTCCGGCGTCATCGTGACCGCCTCTCTCCGCGGACCTCAATCATCCGCGCCCGAGTCGCCGCCGCTGCCGCCGCGTATAATATTATACCCGTTGTTTATCCTCTTTATATAATATATAATATATTATTATTATATACACGAGTATAATATAATATACGCATCGCCACCGCACAAACATAATATTATAGGTATAGGAACGTACATTATACGAGCGCTATTGTATATAATATAATATAATAATGTATATAATATGTATATACATAATAATATTATATACGTATACGCCGCCACACGTTATGAATATACGCGTAGTGCGTGCGTACATGTGTTCTGAGACGTGGACCAAGGGTGCAGAAAAAAAATCTCGTATCACGAAAAGATCTTCTGGCGACTGAATGGACGCCGCCAACGAGTGCTACCATTATTATTATTATATTATTATATGCGCCACAGAAGTGGGTTTTTTAATACTACATGTTCCGCTGAATCTCACGTGACTTTGATGTACAAAAAATAAAAAATTATAAAAAGCTACACAACCGATCGATATGATAAAAGGAGACAAATCTAAGTGTATTACCTAAGTGTTATCAAATATATAATAACAGATCGGATTCCGTATATACATAATTGTGTAAGTTTGTTAATGTACATATTACGCAATATTTAAAAAAAGCTTTTCTCGCTGTCATAGGCCACAGCTGAGAGTGAATAATTTAAACAATGCAATGATATCCGGAATATATGTAAAATAGAACGATGCTTATAACACATATTACAATTACAGGTTGCTGGCTAAAAATATATTATCAATTACTGCTGACATTGAGTATAGACTGTATAATGCGTCTGATGTAACCGATGTAGGTACTGCATAAAAATATAAAATGTATCATCCTTTCGTATTGCAAGCATCCAAGGAGCCGAAGTGATATAATATAAGAAGACCCATTCATTTTAAACACCACACAAATATTTTTGAATATTTGAATATTTTATTTAAATATTTATAGGTTAGTAAAATGATTTGTTCCTTATAGATAACTTGATAGTTTATTTATTAATCAACAACTTGAATATAACACTAGGTGTAAGTTTCAGTTTAGTTCTTCAATATGATTTAGTTACATTAATATAATAACTATAATACCTTTATCCAATATGTTTCGGTTACATTAACGTATATTAGCCATTGGGTCATTCAGAGATAAGCAGAAATAAATATTTAGCATTCAGTATTTATGTACTTAATTACTTGTACCAGACAATACCTATTAAATAATATAAGGAATTATCTTGAGAAATAATTAAGCTCTATATAGAAGCCTATAAATTATAATATATACTTAATATCAAATTCAAGTAAACTTCATAACGATAGAACAATTTTTATTTAGTATTTCTAATTATTCTGATATAAGAAAATTAAAAAATTAGAACTAAATGTTTATTTAGTCTATAGTTTATCAGATTTTTTCAGCTGCTTTTAACGTAAAAACGTATTTAATCTCTGGATGTACTATTAAATTATTTTCTCCGACAAATTGTAGAAGTGTAGTTGTCCACCTAATGCACGATCCGTCCTGGTTCCAGACATGTAAAAGTATATAATATTATATAGGTACCACTAGGTACCTTTATGTGAATTTGCGAGTTAAATGAGAATGTGGAGCACACGTGCCGTAGCTTATTGTTTCGAATGTCTGTAGTGTGTACAAAGTCCCCATATGCGTATATAATATGACATTAAGTAATCTGCTCACGGTTTACGCGAATTCGTATAAATTATATTACATTGATGACATGACTGTATTATAATATTATGCACAACGTGTCGGTTCACCCATTTATAATTTCAAAGCGGGCGTATAGTGCGGGAAAAAACACGACATCTTGAACGACGAATGGTAAAATGTACGTATACTATTATACAAACACATTTCAGATTTAGAGAGAAAACTTTTTACAGCTCCAATTACGCATACCCAGGTATATATGCCGGCTCGAGCGCTGCAGCACTTTTAAACAGTGCCATGGAAAAATAAAAATATACTCGTTACACCAAAGTCATTATAAAAAAAATCGCAATCCTTAAAAATGACGGTAAAAAACACAAAAAGCATCGTTATTGGAATCATGCCGATTTTTTTTAAGCTTGCATAATTGAGTCAATTATCCGTGGTGTATTTTGTCCGCGTTTTAAAATGTTTTATTACAATAATAATATTATGCATCGTTTGAACGCCCATCCTTTATAATATGTGGTAAATGTAATGTAGATCTTTCATATACATTTATGAGCAAAACAAGGAATAACGTGGATAAACTTTTTTTTAAATAAAAGCTTTCAATTTCTAGATCATTAACCTACTTTACAATACAATTATCTTATTTTAACTTCATTTAACTTTACTCATTTTGGGTTTCTGCAGATAACGTTAAGTATTTTTTATGTACTATAATTCATAACATAAAAATGTATGGTAATATTATCATATCATAATATCAATATACCAATGGTTTTCAAAAATGCGTGTATGGGGAGGTTGTTTTTTTCCCTGAGTGCTTCTTCCATTGTGGAATTGTAGATGGATTGTTTATGACGATATTCCTGGACATGACACGTGAAGAATTTTGGGTTATATGTAGAACAATGAGCTCGATCGTGAGAGGTTCTTCAGTTTATAATGCAGGCTGTATAGTTGGGTTTTTATTCGTGCTCAATTAAGTAATATTGTAGGTGAGGTTGGTGTGTCCGATCAGTGTTCAGATTGCAATAATGAGAATAATGAGATACATTAGTGGGAGTATATAATAATATGTCATTTATTAATAATTTCATAAGATTTTTGAGATTCTATGTGAACGGAAGGTACATCCTTCTTGTGGTTTATACTACCGAATTTTTCTGTCAGTATGACTTTAGGTACCTATAGAGGAGTGCTAAAAAAGTTTCGTATTGCACTTTTAAACATCGTCGGTTTCCGTGCATAAACTCTGCTTTGAAGAAGTATTTTTTTGATTTTTTCAATGGTTTCTACTTTCTATAAAGAAAAACTTATGACAACCCCATCAAAAAGGCTTGAAGAAATATAACCTTTCTAATTCGACGATTTATTATTTGATTCTCAATTTTATATCATAAAACCATATCACACAGCGTCTAGGTCGAGATGACCATTATGGTATAATATACCAATACTGAAACTTTATTTATAATATTTCATTAAATTATAATTCTTTGTCATATTAATGACAGCGTTATTATATGATTATTATGTTATTCTAACGCGTGTGTGTATATATACTACACTGTACTTGTAATTTGTACATCGTATATAATATATGGATGGGACTCGTAAAAAAGAGAGAGAGAGATGTTATATTTTATAATAATATAACTAGCACACGACTCTTTATGATATACATATTTCGTTCTAAAAACGTCGAAATATATACGCTACCTGTCTTATATCCTCTTAACGAACTCGCCCGCAGCCTGTCAACAGTGTCGTATAATAATATTATAATACGTATCCCGGACCACATACAAGTAACAATATAATACTTACGATTGTTGTTTTTCTAGTTTTTTTTATCAAATCCAAAAACATTATCATCGACCGGAGTTAATAAGTGCCGGTCGGAGTTATTAAATGTGACGCCGCACACCGCACACGCGTATATTTCATTGTTGGTAATTTGGTATAGGTACATTCAACTTGGATGAACGAATTTAATGTATTTACATACAACACACACCTATAGATGTTTTAAAGGCGCCCAACAACACATTTACACATGCAAGTCCATTATAAGCAACACGACCAAGTCTATCCGTGTGGAACGTTCAAACTCACGAACCGAGCTCAGCCTCTTAAAAGAACTCTCGATAACGCACTATTTTTATACCGTTACTACTTACTATAATATTATTATATATGTTTTGATATGAATAAGTATTATAATATGCGTGTTACGGATAGGTACCAAGGTCATACGTCAACGTCAAGATCTGAAGGTAAGGTCGTTGTAAACGTACCTATAAAATATAGGATATACACGTGTGTGTGTGTGTGTGTGTGTGTGTGTGTGTGTGTGTGTGTGTGAGAATAGAGATATTATTAAACATATACGCCGTGTACCTAACACCAATGTCCCAAACAATATATATATAGGGTATAGCGACCTAACAACAACACAGGGTATTATTTTGATTATTTTATTTGTTTCGTGTAAGATAGAAATATTACCAATTTAAGTAATAAGACGAGGTATAATAATATTATGCTTGGTGGAAGGATGAACGCAATCACGCGCGTAATGTGGTGGTACCTAACAATAAGGTGGTATGTCAACAAATGTGCATTACGCTACCGTGACAAACGATGACTACCGTAATACGTGGTGTACACTAGTGTCTCGAGTGGTCTTTATTTATTGAGTGCATTTTTATTTAAGTTTTTTATTTTTGTTGTTTTAGTGTTATGAAATATTGTTTATTATACTGAACTACAAACTCCGAAATCACATCGTAAGGTACAGAGTTTCGTAAAGTTCCAATAAGAAAATAACACACAAGCTCAAAGATAAATTAACAGTTTATTATACCAAACAACTGATAAAAGAAGTTTGTGTTGATTTGTATTACTGATAAGGTAAATGATATACGAACATGAAATTTTTCCCACGTGATATCATAAGACCAACAATTCTATGCATTCAATTTTAAATCATATTGTTACAACTTTACTGCAAGTATAAGACATAAATATTAGAATGTCTCCTTTTTGCACCACATAATATGGTTTTTAGAATGTATTTGTCACGAAATTACCCCAGGGACTATTAGTTAACGATTTTTCAACGGGTGAGCACGTTTGGTGGGTGCATAGCAATATAACACGAGTGAAAAAAATTGCACAGACAAAACAATATTATAATATAGAAAATGCTTTTCGAAAAACCAAAAAAAAAAGGTTAAAAAATTAATATTTTGTCTGAAAATTTAGAAAATTACATTTATTTTCGTATAATATAATATATTGGTTTTAGGTTTGTTATAAAATGCATTTAAATTAAACTTATATTTTAAAAATATCTCGAAAAATGATTTACAAGATGAGTGTACCGTCATATTATTATTATGTCGACAAAAAAAAAAAATAACCTAAACATTCCGTCCGACAGACATATACATCGCGTAGGGGAAGAGTATAGGGAAAGAGGATTTTGGTATTGTGTCGTCAGTATATATACATATTATTATTATGTACGTATAGGTAGAGATAGAGAGGCTATATAGGATATACCGACTGCACACACGTCATATAATATAATATAATGTCTACTGCCGCCATTATGTCGCGTTGACTGCGAACTGCGAAGCCCTCGACACGCGCGTTATTATCGGGGTTCGCCGGAGTATGCGCGTATATTATTATATATATATGAAGGGCCGCGGGGACGAGAGGGTGAGAGATGTGCGGTTTATTCTGGACCATTAGGTCTCCAAAGCCGATTGTGTCGTTTATGTACAGTACACTGTGTTACATTATATATAATATAGTACCCTATGTATATGGAGTATATAATATATAATATAAATATATTATATATGTGTATACACGCACGAGTACGCGGGGTGACTCGAGGAGAAGGGTCGCTCGTCGTACATTTGCACGAAATCAGAGGGCACCGCATACATCTATGGCTATTATATTATATACGTATTATTATAATATTATATTATATTGCGTCAATTTATTATTCGTTATTATATTGTTACCTATAGGCTATATATTATAAATAAATAAATATATTATTGTAACACTGTGTATTATTGTATTGAGTGATGTACAACATATAAATATATACCTATATATGAAATACGCATGCATTATTGTAGTCATATTATAGTACTAAATATAGTCATATAGGTACGGTACAAGTATAACTTATGTGTACATATACATATTATTATATATAAATTGATATAAATATGCATACAAAAATAAAACGCTGTCCTGTTGGACATCATCGTGACATCGGTGCGGTGAGTATATATGCATGATGTATATATATATACATATGTGTTAACCATTTGTGAAAAGAAAAATCAAATTACATTGCGTGTCATCTGCATAATATTATATTGTATATAAAAGGGAGTGTAACGAGCGGAAGACGTCGTTTTACGCACCGTGAGTGGGGGGTAGTGGGTCTCGAACGTTTCGACAGGGCAACATCCCCGAGTATTGGCGTGTATTATTACTGTGATGGTTGTTGACAGTAATAAATAATAATAATAATAATAATAATAGTATATATAGCTGTCATAAAAAATCTCCATTTTTACTGCACGAATTTATACAAATTTGTACTTACTATATATGATAGGTACTTCTTATTTTTGACCTATTTTACCAAGAAATGTTGCCATCTCCAAGTAAGTATATTGTATATATATGCGGAATAGACCTCCGAAATGTCGTACGGCACTGATTCTTTTTAATACTATTAATTATTATATTATATGACTAATATATACAATATCTAATGCGCGGTCGTTGTGCACCTGGATGAAGCTCAACCTGCCATAAAATGATATTTGATTTGACCCTCTCTGTGTATATTATATACGTATGAGTATCGTGTGTGTGTGTGCATTTCGTGTTCAAGCAGACTTGTATTTATTGTTACGGATAAATAATAATATATAGTATAGTATAAAGAACATACATTTGTGAAAATAGCGCCATATATGCATTATGTACACTGTATAGGTATTGTATATGTTATATATTCACAAATATGAAATAATATACAGTCGAGATAATATCACTTCGAGATAATATGTATTATTCGAGATATCTAAGATCTAACTAATTTATAGGGAAAGAATTTTCTAGGGGAATAAAAGACAATTTGAAATTTTCGAGTTATCGTGACTCGACTGTACTCCACCCATATCTATTTAAATTATTAAAAATATTTTTCATTATTCCCTGCAATAATACGAAAGATGTATCGTGATTTTAATTTATAACAGTAAATATTAGTGTCATTTGTTAAACCTTAGTATACAGTAAATAATTCAAAAAGTTTTTTTTTGGTTTGACTTGGTTTGACAGGCGTTACTTGCGGAACTGACTACTTGAACGATAAAAATATAAAATACACACATCAATAATAATATATGACTTTGAAAATGTAATGTCGTCAAAGTTTGAACTTTAATCACCCATAAAAATTTGATGACACTAAACTTTTTTTACTTTTAGTAAATAAAAATATGAAGAATCTTGTATCATATTTTCAATTTTTTTACCTAAAAACAAAAATTAATCATAGTTTCAATCGGTATTTAGAATGATATCTATATAGTAAGTACCTATATGTATATCTAATCACAACTTTAAATACGCGAAAGTATACGCGATGTATAGAATGACATTGTCGGGTAAATTGTCTCACCTGCATCACTGCGCTTATTATATAAACGAAATAATATTATATTGTCCAAAAATATGAAATACGTGACGCGTTTTTTATTGTGGTGTGCTTATAGTAGTTAGCTAGTAGCCTAATCCAAGCATGGTAAGCGAGAACGTGCGAACGCCAATCGACTTTAATAATAATTTATACAGTTACAGCGAAAACTGAACTCCCTCGCTTATATACAGCACGGATCTAAATATATAAAATTAATTAATATAGATATCGAATTTTGCAATAATTATGTACATCATTATGTATACGTCTACAATGTATTGGTTTTAATCTATAATTTTTTATTTTCTTAGCTTTCACTCATTTCCAGCTTACCATAGTGTTGAATTTAAGTGTGATCGCTGGGTATCTGAAAAAAACAAGCAATGAGACTGCAGGCACCGAGGGATTTGTATTATAAGTCCAGAGAGTCAAAACGGGTTAAAATATTTCATATGTATCGAGTTTGGTATATTCGAAACAGGGTAAAATATTTTGCTGGTTTCGGATTCGTAACCGGGTAAAACATTTTGCTGCGGTTCCGCGGTTTCGAATCCGGGTAGCACAAAATATAGTTATTTGCGAGTTTCATGTCAGAAACCTGGTAAAAATGTGTGCGGTTTATATGGGTTTCGTATTCACAACCGTAAAAAACATGTTGCGGGTTTCGCATTCAAAACCGGGTAAAATTTTTGGCAGGTTATATGGTTTCACGTTCGATTCCGAGGCAATTGTTTGCGAGTTTCGAGTACAAAACCGTTTTATTCACCTTTTTCATGACCCGTTTTTACTGCCTCAATTAATTGTATACACAAAAGGCTATAGAATAACGAATTATACAACTTGATATAATACAATAACAGCAGTCATTTATAAAATTATTAATATCCAAAAATGTTTGTTTAATATATTGCGCTTATAATATAATATGTTTAAAATAAATAAATCATCAACATTTGTTGTGTTCTTGTAATATATTTTATATAAAAATAATATTATTTTTATTTAAAAATGACTAAAAAAAACTAGTATACATTTTTTAATTCATCACTCTCCTGATCCACTGAATGGACCTATTGATAATATTAAACCTATTTATATTAGAATCCTATTATATTACAGATCATTATAGTATTTTCAATTTTGTTAATAAAACGTGGGAGGCAATTTTAAATAAATGTTGATATTTGTGAAAATAAGTTTTTAATTTATTAAATAATTATATTATCAACTCAGTACTTACATTTAAAAGACAGTTGTATTTCATTGAAGAAACGCAGAATTAAACCATAAAATAGCTAGTTATTGAGGGGGGGGGGGTGATTTTACTAAAGCCCGTATAATCATTAAATCCTAGTTATGCCTCACGTCCACGATCACGAGATGTTTTTTTATATACAATATCACAATATCTACAAGTGAATAAACGTCCAAAAGGACAATATGCACGTTGTCTACCGACATTATGTGTACTGTGTTCCGAAAGAACACCGCAGAAAGTGTGCCGGGTCAATATAATATTACAGAATGGAGCTACATTCGTGCTGCATGTATACAGGGTGTCTGGGTGCGGTGGCGATAATTTTCGGGGCGATAGGCGTGCCTCGTCACAACTACTCACAAGCATAGCGAGGGGGTGGCCGGCCCACCAGTGCCGATCTCTTATATTATTATTGTTGTTGTTGACACGCTTCAGACGGACTGTATTTTCCGCCCGATTCCGACGGATAGATCGCGCACCTATTACCTATACTATAATAATAATATTATAATCGTATGGCTTTAGTATTAGTATTACGTCGTACAACTCAATGGAGGAAGCTACTTGATTCACTTGATTGATATTAGTTATTAATAGGGCTAAGATTTACAATATGCAATAAACAATTAAAAAATATGCAAAACAATTTTTTGTTATTTCTTCATAACATTTAAATATTTTTTTACATAAAAACTAATTAGAAATTATTTATAATTCATATAGAATTATTACATTGAATATTACACGCTGGTACCTACACGAACGACTGGCGAATTGGCGATTAGAATAAATTTGTACTGACCAAAACTCTTTTTCATATCACATTATGTTATTAGAGCATAGGGCATAGCATAAGTACTTTTGTACTGTCTCACAATATATGATGTTAAATAATGTGTAGGTAATCCTATCAGTTGTCCGACCAAGATAAGATTAGATAGTACATTCATTAATAAATACTATTTAAAATTCATAAGATCTTCAAAAATCTAAATATGTAATTATATACATAATGTTCAAAATATGCAAAAAAAATGTTCTATTAAATCAAGAATAATCCAAATCGTGGACATATCTGATAATCGATCAATTTGAACTAAAAGAGAAAAACATGCAAGTGCATATAAATCCTAACCCTTGTTATTATACTTTTATAATATAATAGCGTTAAGAATATTATATTGTTGAGTTTAGTAACTAAACGCGACAAAAAAAAATGTCAGTTTAACACAGGCGTGAAGTTGTTCAAAGTAGAGATTTAGTTATACATTTTGAAAAATGAGTGACAAATAGTTACAAACGACCTTACAAAATATTGACATTTCCGCGTGCATTGACCCAATGCATTGGTCCAGAATCGATCAGAAAAAGTCGAGAGGGGGGACAACTTCACGCATATCGATTTACCCATAAATAATTTATTATTCGATTAAGTCCCCTACAAATGTGTCATTTTTGAGGAGTTGTATTTAGGCAATTCTTTCGCGCCTTGCGGTCACTGCTCATCCTTGTGTGTGTAGTAAATGATCATTAGTGTGTGTACATGGGTTCAACCATCACCCACATCATACATATTACGCACTCGAATGCACATGTCATTTAGTCATTAATCATTATATCAAAATATTCAAAACCAATTTATGGACGTGAAATAGCTATCCGCCTGACAAAAATGTAAGTACTTTCACGAGTTTCATTAGTTCGAGTTAAAAAAATTTAAAGATATTTGAATACATAAACAATATTAATTTGCATAGGTCTGAGTACTTCTTAAATTTTAACAAATTCTCGACGGGAATAAATATTTTAAATTGTATACATTCTTCTATTAAAATATAAAAATATTGAATATATGCTCCGACCGATGAAATATTAACTGCCTTACAAATTTAAACATCTTTAAATTTGTTACATCAAACCACTAGAAATACCGAAATATTTGTCAACCACTTAAGTCGTTTTGATGACAAATTGATAGGGTTTTCAAGGGTCTTAATATAACAGCTACAGGTATTCAGTATATGCTTGTACTTTGTATATAGTGTACTAAATGACCGATAATCGCAGTCTATTTAGTTAAACTGATGAGAAATTAGAAAACTATATATAAGTGAGGTAATTGTAATATTTAACTGGAAATGTTACGTTCTTAATAGACATTTTATGAAAAAAAGTATTTAATAAAACATTATGAGCCTATATAAGTAGGATGCATTAGGTATAACCATATGTTTTGATACGAACAAGTTTAAAGTCATTTATATGACATTTGTTGAATTATAGGAATTATTATCAATACTACCAAAAATACAGAACTTGGCAAGTTTAGGATTTTTTATATGTGATGTCTTAGGTAAGTTAAATAAATATGTATTAATATAAGAAAAAGATAAAAGTTATGTTATAGTACCTAAATAATGGAAACCCAAAAATAAAAATAAAAATAAAACTTTAATTAAGCCAGTAAGTTAAAACTAAATAATTAACTTTTCAACAACTAAAACATTTTAACTCAGTCTTGCAAAAATATACAGGTATTAACGTTGTCATATATATCAGGGATGGGCAACTGGCGTGGCGGCCCGCGTATCTTTTTTACCTGCTCCGTGCTACATATTTTAATATGTAATATATCAAATCAAAACAAAGAAATCGTCTTTTCAGATGAATCATGCAGTTGCACATTCTCAAAACTCACATTAAACAAGTTGTACAAATTAAAAAAAATAAATGCTGATTATAAATAGTTATTTGTAACGATCTTTTTTTGCTTATTTTTATGCTTTGGCCCTCTGGATTTTATAGCTCTAAAAATTGGCCCTGTATAGTAACTTTGAGTTGCCCATTCTTGGTATATATTATAATGCAATTATTAACTGGGCAAATAGTCGGCCAAAAGTGCAAGTATTTTGTTAGGAAAAATGTGTTTGTTACGCATTGCTCAAAACGCAGACATTCGGTGATTTTATAGAGTGACTCTACTAGAGTCTATATTTCGTCAGAATGAAAAGGTTCTAAACCAATTTTTTTTTGAAAAATGGTTTTTTCTGCATATATTATTTAATATTTTATTCTTATACAAATCAATTTTGAAATCGTATCGATCCGTTGATTATTTAATGAGATATAGAGAATGAAAAGGTTCTAACTCATACAAATATGAATGATAAATGCAAAACCGAGAAATATCAGTTACAACCTTTTCATTCTAAACAATAATTAAGAATGAAATAGTTAGTTAAGCGATCTTTGATGTAATATCTTAGAATGAAAAAGTACTGTTATAACACGATTATACCACTGATACAATACAAATTATTATTGTGCCATAATTAAATTGTGGCATATATTTGTTCTGCACGTAAAACCTTTTAATTCTAAATACAATATTTTATTTTTTTATTTTTAACTTGATCAATAATTGCGGTAAAAATAAAATGCAAGTAAAGTTGGGTTCTTTGGAACTTTCTTGATACTGCATAAGATGTTTGTATAACTTAGTATTTACGGTGAAAAAATGTATTCCGTTCCCAACTTAAAAACGTTCCCCTGAACAATTAGAAAAATTACGTTAGAACCTTCTCATTCTGAGACGACGATTTCTTTTCAAATACTTCTATCCGCTTTCCCTATATTTGCTGTGTATAACATATGACGTCATCGTCGCATCGCATCGTGTATAAGAGTCGCACATAGATATATATACTTACGCGTGCAGTACAATATATACGAACAGAACTTGTTGGGATTATTGTTTTGGGATATATATATATGTATATATATCGGGCCGAGATTGAAAGTACAAAGAGGGTCGTCGTGTACATACTACACCCTTGGCCTCTTCTTCCACCGCCCGAAAACCACTCTCACCGTGAGCTATATACTACGCGCACATGCATATTACTCCCGCTCACGTGCAGCCCGCGATTGCCGCAGCAGCGCACGCGACACTCTTATAATATGTAAACGAGCAAACATCAGCGCCAAAGTTATTTCGGATGATTGATAAACAGTCGTGTAAACGAGAGAGGCGCGCACAGTGTGTTGCCAAATTATGAAGCGTTTTCAAAGGGATCCGCAAATACCAAAGGCTCTAACACGCGTTTATACGGCTGATTGACAGGACGTGTTAAAAAAAAAAAAAATCAGAGTGACAGAGGGAGAGAGAGGAGTGATAAATTGTGCGTATAATATTATATACCTATGTACGAAAGACTTTATAAATATTGTGTTCCACCGTGGCGGTGCAATCGAATCACACGCGTTTCGAAAAAATATGTGCGCATACAATTTTTGATTATTTTCTCTTGCGAGGGAGCTTTGGATATTATATAAAAGCCGATTTCCAATATCAATATTATACATGTAATGCATTAAATTACAATCGTAATTATTCTTTGCGGCTGAAATGCCAGGAGTTTTTTAAAAGATTGTATGATGCACTTCATATAAAACTTTATAAAATTATTTTTAAAAGTACCGGTTATTTAAATCCCAAACAGGCGCTAAATTCTTGCCCAAAATAATAGCCATTAATATGCAAATCGTCAACGATAACGTAAAAAGTAAAACGTTTGATAAAATTGTCTAGTTTAAGTAGTAACTAAGTAGGTACCCGATTTTTAACCAAACCGACAAAACGTTATAGTGTTCGTTTATCGGTATAGTGATGATAATAATATAATAATGAGGACTATTATTTTACAACACCAGAAATAATCACATATTGTTCATACACGTACCGTAAACGACAAATTGGAACAATGCCATAATATACTACTTACACGTTTTCAATACATCTAGTCTTTCGATAAATTTGATTAATTGTTGTACATCATACATAATAAATAATAAACTAACTATAGGTATTTATATGCCTAGAATATATTTAGATGGTGAAGTTCTAAAAATTGCGATCAATAAGTTGAAATTATTATATAATTTACTGATGTCATTTCCGTTTAAAAATTTTAATTTTACAAGACTTCCGAAAAAATAAAAATATTAATTCAAGGATTGAACGTTGATTGGGTTGCGTACACCGCAAAAATCAGGAGCATAACTAACGTACCATGTTTTTTATAATTCAACCAAGTTAAAAAGTATTATCACTTTTATTATAAGCACATAGATCCATTTAAAATAGCGACAAATCAAACAATTAATTATCATAATAATAAATTTAAATATAATATATAAATCAATATACCTAAATAAAAAGTATCAAATACAAATACATGATATTATATCATTTACAGTATTAAACTTTTAAATTATAAAATATATATTACCTATAATTCAAGGATAATTTACTTCATTATAATATAATGAATGTAATATATTATATTATTAAGTACGATCTAAATAAATATTTAATATTATGATCAGTAACACAATGTGGTTATAAACATTATAATATCAAATCGGATAGTAAATGTATGGGAAATCGTGTGGTATCATTATTTTAAACCAAAACGCTATTTTTCCTGAAGAAAAATATGATTGTAAAACCACTTTTTTTTCAAAACTTTTCATTTCAAATGCACTTTTCCTTTGTAAGTTACAACAAAACGTTCTATTTCCATTTCAATTCAAAACGTACCTTTTTAATGTCAAATGTACCTCATTGCAATTTAATGCATAATGTACTATTTCCTTCAATATTTTGTCAACATTTTCAATTTCCATTAAACTGAAAAAGCTTTTCTTCCAATATATTCGTACTTATAATAGGTGATTTAATGTTTCTTTTTCCAAAATTGACTAACATTTTTTTTTTTTTTTTTAATAATATTAAAAAAGTTAATATTTAATTAATTTTAAATTATTTAATTTTGAACACCATTTGTGAAATTATGCAATTGTTCAATAAAAATTCCATAGCTTACATATTTTAATAAAATCTATTAATTTCTTTCCAAACTTAATAACAATATAATATCATATTGGTTTTGTGATAAAATATCCCTCCAAAATCGTATTAATCGTTCATTTTTAATACAGTTAAGTAAGTAACTATATAATTTACCATTTAAGTAATGTTCCGTGATAATAATCCTTAATAAAAGTTTTACATTATAATATATAATATAAAATAGATTATGCTCAGGCAATTTTCACAAATAATGATATGCTAATATATTACTATATGAATGACTGTAATCTTAAAATCTCCATTATCCTCATGTTTGCTATAACAAATCATTAATATATATTATATTATTTAGTACAAAAACTTGAACAATTATTCATAAATTGCTTGTTCAATTTTTGATTCATACGTGTATAAATACAATTTTAAAAAAATCATCAGCTTAACAATTTTCAGCCTAAAAAAGTTTGTACTCGTTTGATAAAAAAATGTTTCTATCGCTACAAATCACTACCTAATTAAATGACATAAAAATGTAAAGGTGTATTAGAAAACATGACTTTTCAGTAGATATACATATAGAGACTTTAAAATTAAAAAATCAGTATTTGAATAAATTCATAATTAAAGGGAAAATGAGAGGGGTGAGCATGTCTATTGAAACACACTGTATGACTGTGTGCTGTATACCTATATGCTAATATTATAGATAATATATGGACTGCCACCTATTATTATTGTATTTTCTGCAGTTGTATTATATAGTGATGTTGCAGTTGTAGTTTCAACGCATTTCGCTGTTGCAGACTTACTGTACTATATATTATTATTATTATTATGATCATCGTTATTATTATTATTATTATTACGTTTGGACGTCGACCACAACTGCAGCAGCATACCGCGGTATTCGTAAAACGACGAGTACTTTATATATATATACATATACAAGACGAAGTCGACGACAATGGAACATAATTCACGCACTCTTGTCCCATTACAGTTAATATGATGGTGTGAAAAACCGCAAAAGACCTTTGCCGCCGCCGGTCCTTCCTCGTTGACGACCTCGCGTGACGGACGATCGCTCTGCAATGTCACGTGATGTAGTTTTAGTTTCTAGGTAATAGGTATGCGCCAATCCGACAAAAGATACACCTATGTATTACTTTTTATTACAATATATTACGATAATACAATATTAATAGGTATACCTATGAATAAATATAATATCTTATAAATTGCAGTTACCAACCATAGTCGTCGAGGGTAGCCGATATATTATGTTATATTATGTATAAAAATACCTACACATTATGGTACCTACAATAGTAACCTAAGTTTATACTATGAATACTACCAACATAGCATTATCACCAAGCATGCTCATTGCTCACCGGCAATTTTTTTTTTTAATTTTTACATAGGTAGTTAAAAACAATATTTTCAATTATTTTGGTCAGGGATTCCTAACCGCTGTGCCGTGTAATTTTTGTCTTCTTATATTATGTTGCTAGTAGCGCAGCTAGAGCTCAATCTAGGAAGGAGGGGGGCTATTAAAAAATTGTAATACACCACAAATTATTATGAGGAATTCAACTTTTTCCAATTATTTTTTTTAGCTGTTTATTAATGTATTGTTTAACTAGTGTCTTGATAATATTTATTTTGTCTATGATTACTACAACCGCGGTCCGTGATTTCAGACCACAGATAATAAAGACAGACAGGTTTTAATATCTAGACAAATATTGGCCGATATCATTATCAATACTTTTTGGTAGGTAACGCTGATAAAAATTTAGAATACCAAATAATTAATTAATATCACTGGTATAAATACTATATTATTTTATTACTTATATAAGCTATATAGACGCTATATTTTATACATTTGTAAAACTATTTTAAAGGACTAAAATATTATCCTTAGTATAAACATTATAATAACTAAGAAAATTTTTGTTAAAATTCTTATTTAGATATAGTTACATCAACATTTTCAAAAAAATTATCTATTTAAGAATTTACCGCGGTAAAAAAGAAGGTTCTTCTAATTAAAAAAATAGAAGTTTTGTATCGTCTCAAGAAACTTCTTAAATTATATAAAAAATCTATGTTTTTGAAAATATGGCCTCAAGTATATTTGAAAATTCCAAAAATCAGAATTTGAATAAAAGTATTTTTAAAAGGAAAGGAGAGGAGGGAGGGAGCATGCTTAGCTATGTATATGGAGTTGGCACGTCTGCATGTAGTACGCAAGATGATTAATTAACTAAAAACTTCAATGTACTTAAATATTATATTATATTAATATTTTTCTAAAAAATAATAATATATGGTTGCAGACTTAATGCAGTATAATCAAGCAGTGTAGTTGATGGAATTAAATTTATTCTGTACTAAAAATGTACCAAGAACCGATAAAATAAACTTGAATTATTAATGATTATAATTTTTATTTTAGTTGAAAACTAACACCTATAGGTAACACTCTCATAAAGTCAATATACTACTTCAGGAGAATCATATTATAGATTTAATAAAATAAATTAATCTAACAATTCAAGTTTGTATATGGAGGTACTTTATGTATTATACCTAATACCTTATATAACTAAATGTTTTATTTGTACAAATGTGCAGTGTTCATTAATAATAACGTAGGTACCAACAACGTTTAAAACATGTTTACTTTATCTATCTATATAGTAAGTTTGAACATTTTTTAAAAGTTTACCGTTGCTGATAATTGAATTAGTATACGTTAATCAGAAAACTATTCGTTAAAACATTCAGATTTAATTTTAATTTTCTTGGGCGAAAAGAAGAATCTGAGCACAAATAAAGCAGTTTTCTTGGCACTAGGTAGTAGGTACCTAGTACCTACCTACAGTTTTTTTTTTAAATGATAAGTGCGTTTACTAATAACTTATTAGTAGGTACCTATATTGTTTTACATTAGTAAACAGTACACATTTCTTGCGGATTAATAAAATAATATAATATATAGAGTTATTTATTTTTATTGGAGTTTAAAATATATGCAAACATATATATCATGTCGAATAGATGATGATGCTCGGATAACGATAGTTGAACGTAATTATTGGGTGGTTCGTATAACGTATTATTTTTAAGATGCTCTCGATTTCCAATAATGGTTTGTGACGTTATTGAAACACTCAAAGATAGAGGTAGAGATAGAAGTCATCATGCTGAGCTGGATAGCGGATGAGTTATCTCGGTGACCGGTGACGTATATTATAATATATTGTTTGATTTATAATTGTGTGTAGCCGTATAATATTAGTATACTGTAGAGAATAATACATAAACAGAGATCATAAAATATAAAAACAATTGAAAAGTTTTTTCGGAAAGCAATTTTTTCACCGTCATTTAAAATCAAAAGATTGCGAGTGAAAAAAATATATAATAACAATTTCAACAATAAAAATCCGATCTTTACATATTATAAGTAAATCTGTATAATATGTAGAGACGTACGAAAATATATTATAGACACGTAGTTATAATCAGCCTAGGTAATTTTTCTTCGCTTTTTCGCAGTTCGAATAACGATTTCGCATCACAATGAGTGTATACGTTGTATGTATTATAGGTATATGGTATATACACGATTGCAGCATATATACACGTCACACGCAAACAATATTATATACGTAGGTAGGTATGGGTACCTATAAAATAAACGTTATATATATACATTTATACAGGGTGGGCGTATACGTAGAGATAAATGAACACAAAAATAAAAAAATAACCCGACTTATGTCGAGATAAGAACACGCGAGAAGCGTTATAAAATATACACGAACAGGAGCGTATACGTTTCCTTTTTCCACTACACACACACACACACACACACACACAAGTCTGGAGGTATAATAATACTACGCTGCTGTATTTTCGTATTATTATTATTTTTTTTTTATTATATTTATTTCCATGATGAATTGCTCGCACGCCTCTCCGTGGTCCGGTCGCCGCTTCCTGTGTTTCAGCAACACCTACCCAAAGTCGTGTGTGTATGTGTGTGTGTGTGTGTGTGTGTGTGTGAGTGCGTTATATATACTGCACAGGTATAACCAGGCGTGATAATAAATCGTCCGACCCGGTAAATTATAATATTATCGTGCCCGTATACATTATAATATACGTATACACCCTTTTCATTGCCATGTGATACCATCGGCGCCTCTAGGATAAAAATAATGTTATTATTTTTATTAGAAGTAATATTATTATTATTATTGTAAGGTTATTAAACGTAGGTGCGTACATTATATGCCTTGGCAGTAAGCTCCTTGCATCCTGTAAGGTGGTTCACCCGAATTTAGTGGTACATATATTATACATTTATAGCTAGCGAATATTATATTAAAATGTGTGGTGTGGTATATAATATATACGCACGTAATAGAAACACCGTGTTAGAAATCTGAAACGTGTGTGCTTGTGTGTGTGTGTGTGTGTGTAAATAGAATCTAATGTAAGAAAACATTTTGTCACAAAATTGTGGTTATGCAAAAAAATTTTATTTTATCACCTAAGAATATATAAATAAATAAATATATATATATATATATAAAAATATATTATTTTTTAATATATGTGATGAAAATAAAAACGATCAAACGCGCCGTCGTGCCCGTAGTTGCATGCAGGTACCTAAGTATCCATCACTATAAAGGTAAAACAGCAATTATAATAATATTATAAGCAAGTTTAGTGAACAGATAATTTTTTTTTAATATAGGATAGTTTTATTTGGCCACCGTTGTCACATCATGTATATATTATATATTTTATAATATTATAAACAGTCCTCGCACGAACACGCAAAACTATGTGTTCATATCGTTGACACCGTAGTATGTACCTTTATGCTGTCAAGCAGAACGAAAATTAATGAAAAATAAAAAAAAATTTGACGTAACAATTATATTATTATAATGGGAGTTAATATATTATTGTAAGTTAAAAGGGTAACAATAATATAATAACATAGGATTTAAATATGTTTAAGATATGAATTGAATGCATTTAAAATCTCTAAAAATGCTGTATAAAATGCACTATATGAATGCACTAAAAACCTTATAAACGCATTCAAATCTAAAAAGAGTCAGTATAAAATATACTCTAAATATACTACTAAAATAAAGTAATTTTAAAAAACTATAAAAATCTAGGAATTGTAAAATATTTTAAATGAATGATATTATTACTAGTGTCAATAGTGAGTACAGAATATGTAAAATATTAATAATACAAAAATAAAACAATAATTCATAAAATGTGTACAAAAAAGAATTGAAGCAAATTATTAAAAACATAGTATTTAGTAATAAAAGTTGAATGAATGACCTAAGAATGTCAAAATGTAGGTACCTAAAAATCAAAAATGTCGAAAAGTACAAAATAAAATTTTCAAAATTGAATTCATTAGTACCTATAATTCAAACTTTCTGTTGAAAGATATGTTTATAGACTTATAGTACTCAAAAATTATGCATTTTTCTACAAATTCACAATCTTATAATTATGTACCCAACACCCAAGTACATAAGTAAATAGGTTTTTTATAACTATTTATATACTATATAATATAATATGTTATATTATGCACACGCTTCTTATAATGTTAATAAATATTATAATAATATTATTATATAGGTGAGTGTTTGTAAACGAAACACATAATATATTAACGGTTTGACGATAATACGCGTATAGAGGTACCTACCTCAACAATGCATTTTAACGAGTTCTCCATATAGGAAGCAGATATCTGAAATAAATTTATTTTATTCCGATTACGTTTTACTTAAATTTAACATATGTGCGTTAACCGACAGTAAAGGAAATCGGCTTACGCCTGTTGAATCGTTTTTATTTCATACAAACACCACGTGCACCACATTAATATTATATTATAATTATTACGATTTATACGATATAATATATTATACTCTCTCGGCGTTTGCATCAGATGCTATAATGTGCATATGTTCCATATGCTCGGCGACAAAGAAATAATAGCCGTACATAGGTACTCATATTTTAATATTATGTACATGTCCATATTACATATATGTATATATATATATATGATTGCGCTTATATATGCCGGCTCAAGACCTTACGTTGTAGTTATACTAGTTATGTATACCTACAGGTGGGTTAGGTACATCGTACACGTCGTGATCGTTTAGCTACAACTAAACAGATGTCATATTATATTACACGCAACATATCATAGTACGTATAAGTACCTTTTTTTTATTGAACTAACGCGAAATCAAAATCAAAATGCGCATTACTCTATATATAAGGCTTAACAGCAGTAAGCGGATAAATATAGGTATATTTATTCCGTATACTGAGAAAATTATTTTACTTATTTATTAACGCCAAGTGGCAGTTTTATAATAACAAAATTTAATAATATGTAGCAGAATCATAATTATAGATAATAACAAATAACCGATAAAGTGCAATTGCATATACCTACAATAATAGGTACCAAACATAATATAGAATTAAATATTTAAGGTTAAGATATATATAATATCAGGGCTCATTATTGGAACGAAGCATAAATGCATAATACGGTATATAAAATGATTATGACCATAAGAAATAAAACGAGAAGAAATATATGGAAAAGTCTAGGTGAAGAGTATAATATGGTTTCTGACACGGTAAGAAGGGACACAGAATTGTATAATATGTTCGATAGAATATCAAGTAAGTACATCCATGGATCCGTTAAGAATGAAAGAAATAAACTTGACGTCGGAGTCAGAAGGAGATCTGAATGAGATATTTTTTTTAGATAAATGTATTATGCTGAGAAAATGTTGAAGTTGACGCCGCAGTCTGCCGAGTGTGTTCCGATCTACTCGTTAAAATATATACACCCCAATACACAAACAATTTAATTATTAATTTTCCATCCCGAGAGAATGCGATGGTCATAATATATATTATATTACATTATATACGAACAAAATGCGATTGGCATAGATAATTCGCAAAATTCGATTTAGGCGCAATAAAAAATGATTATACCGCAATGATTTGATCATAAACAAAAAAAAAAAATTGCAAACGATAATAAAATAAAAACTAGGTGTGTACATCCAAATCGTGTATTATGCATATATTAATAAATAATAACAATACATACGTAACAACGCGCTGAAAGCTCAGTAATAAAACGCATTATATATAAATAATTATATATTATATAATGTGCAATTGTACATTTGTTTAACAAATCATTCACTAGTGACCTTGAAATACACCTATTAATGGCTATTATTAGCATACATTTATTTTATTACTCGCACGTTTAATACCGCGCGGTCGTATTATTATATACGCCAAACCACTATTCTTATTGCACAGGGGTTTTATTATCAGTGATGTAATTTATTTATCAGACTTAAGATATTATAATATTATTTTCTGCCGATGGAAAAAAAATGATATTGAGTTTATAACTGCAGTAATCGGTAGGCACAATGTAATATCCTATAATATGTTCCTATAACAGTATAATATGTATATACCTAACCTATATACGCATGGAAATATAGTGTTGCTATGTATATAGACTATAGATAATATTATTGATTATAAATACTAGTATTATAGTATAAAAAGTTTTAAAAAAATTGTTTTACATATTATTGGTATTACTATATTAGTAGGTAGGTACCTACTATGGACAATATTAAGCATATAATTATTTGTTTGGCGTATTTTGGCACATTTGAAGTTTTAGATTTTAATTATGTTCTATGTTTTTTGTTTAAAGAATTTCATTATTTTTTGTCGCGAATGTGTGTAATAATTTGAATTTTATTTCCTATAAGTTAATTTATTTTGACAGAGTAAGTACACCACTCTGCAGCGGAGATTTAAAACATATTCCTTTATCCCACCATCGGTACGTTTGTTTCCACAATAAAGCGTGTACTTAATATTAATAATAATTTATTTGCGAAATGCGATTTTGGTTTCACAAAACCTACTTGATCGCTTGTTTTCGGTGCTTTAAAATATAAGTACAAAATAATATTGTATATACGTATAACGTATACTGTTATTATGCTTCACAGTTAACTCAAATGTGAAGACGTAGAAAATGTTATTCGTGCATTTTAATGCGCCGAAAAGAAACGATTGAGTCGGTTTTGAGAAACAACAATCGCATTTCACGCATACACATTGTATATACATTATTGTTATTATTATTATTATTATTATTATTATTACACACTATATTGTGGAAAACAAACCAACCCGATGGCGGGATGAAGGAATATCGTTATTAAATCTCGGCTGCAGCTTGGCATACGCGGGGCTACCCGTAAAACCCCGGAGGAGCTGCTCGTGCAGTTATATATAATATATTATATATTGTCGGAAACATCGTGTGCGAAAGGGGTAAATGACGCGACCCCGAGGCTTTATACACACTTACACTATATACTATACTATACTATACTACTATACCTCGTCGTAAACACTCACACACACACACCCACCCACACACACCCACTGAATCCTTTTCCCCGCCAACGTCAAATCACTCGACGTCGACCCGAAATGAGCGCCGCTGAAGAGGTTATTATTATTATGTTTTCCCGGCAATTGTGTGCGCGAACGACTCGATATACATACACACGCCGCCGTCGTAAGACCCGAGTATATTTGTGTGTGCGTTTGCCGTAGGAAATCACACAATTTACCCCAATTTTCCCGGAGGTCTACATGATTCATTATTATATTACACTTATATATATATGTTTAATACCTACCTACACAAAGGGTCCTTAACGCGCGAGGTAAAACGACGTACGGACGTGTTTTGTTTCGTCGTTACGATTGCAGGCACAGCTATTTCGAGTAAACCCGGGCGTGGATTTAAAAATCGGAAATGGATCGAGGGGGCTACATTTTTTTCAGAAAAACTACAATATTATAATTTAATTGTACTCCGATATATTAATAAAGACACGATTCGATAACAATATTTACAATTGTATTTATATTTATGGATTTTAAGACGTATGAATTATTTATTATACATATATAACTACATAATACATACAATTTCCAAATCCTCATACTCCCCCCCCCCGGGATCGGCGCCTGCGTATACCTAGCTGAGCAGCAGCTAAAAATCTTCGCTGTTGGATGAGGTTAACGACAAATGAAGATTATGGTACTATATACCTATAAATGGCTATAATATTAAAATATACTTTATTGCTCCTATAATATGCATCGTTGTACGATGCAAATCACACCGGAGAGTACCTATATACAACACATATTATGGATATATTATATGGGCGTGCCGCGTGCGTAATACTACCAATATTATATTCTTCTGGATGTGACTGGAACTTGACCTAAACGATAATAAATCATAGTTATCGAATCGGCAAATCGGCGCTTAGTAAATGGTTGGTTAATGCGTACCTGTATACAAAAAAATATTATATATTATGACATATCACGAATACCCATATATTAGTATTATTATGTTGTATTATAATTTGTTACTATCATTCAATTGGGGTTGGGGGGGCACTCCAGAGAATGTACAAGACCACTCATATGTGTGCTTGTGCAGTATTACGCATGAAAAATACTATTCATTTGTATGCCTCAGCTCTCCGTTATATAAAGTCTATATTAAATTAAACAAATTTAATTTTTTTATAAATGAAAGTATGTTTGTTATTTATTTTTGGGTCCTAGAGATTGACTCGTTTCTTCGGAGATAAGGAATTGGTTGCAGTAAGGCTCGAATTTTCGACATTATGAGAAAATGTGGTTAGCCGTCAGGGGAATGCCACATATTTCACATGATGGAGCCTCCATCATGGAGGTTCTTCTTTGGTCATCATATAACTGTGTGTTAAGTGGGCATGGCTTATTCAAAATCTGTTAATCACAGTTTTTTCTTTTCTGTCGAACCCGGGGTTTTGCTATTGTTTTTTGTCCTATTAAGTTTGGTGTTATGATTATGCCAACGGGAGTGTCATTTGTTATTAATGTAATCATTTTATAAATGTGGAAATACTTAGAAAAAGAGATGAAGTTGAGTTAGTTGCTTTAAGTGCTTCTCGGTCAGATTTTTCATTCTTGGTATGCCTATATACCCTGACCAACTGTCTGTGAATACATCTGTATAGATTATATTCTATCATATTATATTCTTATCAAAATTTAAAAAAATTAGTTTATTATATTCTATTAAGTAAACATTTAACAAATAGTTAAAACTTTTTGTATTTTATGTAAGAAGCATAGATGAGTACAAAGTATGTAGTTGAGCGAGGACTTACACTGAGAGACACTCTGTACAGTGTACGTATACATATAAGTGGCAAGTGCAGCCTATATTGCGTTTAAAATAATCCATCCAGAGAAAAAAAAATGTAGGTAGGTACATAAAACATTGATTTACGCGCTGCTCGCCACCGTCGATCCGTCGCTGTTGCTCATTTTACGTACATTAATATATTATGTATGATAGGTATAGAGTAATAATATATTAATTCATAATTATAGCCGTACTGAACGTCGAACGGTATCATTTCTGCAGGCTAGTGTGCTGGACAGAGACCACCGGTACGTTCAAACAACAACAATAATAATAATAATAATAATAATGATCAGAGACGTATTTAGGAGGGTGACCGCCCCGGGAGATATTTTTTTTTATGGCCATGTTTACGTTTATACTTATAAATATTAATTTAATATTATTATTATTATTATTCGATCCATATTAGGATCGTACTTTATTTTCTAATCGTTAAAAATTAATGCTGAACAATGAATTTATTTAAATTTATTTATTATATATATTTATACGTTTACCATGTTGTATAACACTAATACTGTTTGCTATTGCTTATCGACACTTAATAGAAAAATAACTGTTTATTTTTTTCATTTAATCCGTTTTTTCTAATTAGTTATATATATCATGGATAAATGTACTTTTACTGTTAACAATTGACTTACCTATATTATATAAAGGAAGAGAGTGACGAAAAAATTAGCACTATTTGAATACGTCTCCGAGTACGGATATCTAAAGTATTATTTTAGTCTGTAGGTACACCACTGCAGACTACTGAGTCAAAAATATAATTATAATACATAACGTTTGCCGTTTGGTGTAACGCTCACTCTCGAGTGGTTTTTCGCATTATCATATAGTATTATAGTATTATTATACACGTATACTGCAGCAGCTAGGTGTATTCTTGTAGACAATTTATAACAATAAATAATAATGCACTGATTTCACTGATAAAATTGACGTCATACACGTTATTAATACCACATTACCACTCATACAGTCATACCTAATACTTAATACTTATATTGGATAAAGGTATTTGTAATTAATGGTTTTTTACGGTAACGACATAGAAGTTACTGAAAGTATAGTTTTTTTTTTAAATGTCTTTAAACTAAGGTGAGTTTATACCATAGACGTATTACGTATAATATATTATAATAATATGGACTGCGCGTACCACACACTCTTGCCATAGGTTGTCTATTTTTTTAAAATGCCAACATTGTTAGAATATGTAAAATTTAAACAAAACCTTGATAAAATAGTTACACGTTTGTTAAGTATTAAAATGCTATAAAAACAAAATTAACATTTTTAAAAATGATCTCTAGACATTCTAAGTATTTTTAAAAATGTAAAAAATTGGAATTTAAATAAATGCACATCATCAAAAGAATAAAATATCATACTGCATTAGTATCATATTATATATTCAGTGATGAGATACATTTTATATTATACCTGGACAGTGCTAGAGGTGGGACATTTTTGCGTCCAAAACCGTTTGTTGCAATTCGCAAACATTGTAAGCTATAGTTGATAATTTTTTCGTTTTTATTAACATCCTCGTTGTCTCGCACCAATTATTGTGATGTGCCTAGCAAATAATATATTAAAACAAATTATCAAAATTCTCCATATTACGTCTGATATTAACAGAGTGAATCATTACGTATTTATGTCAAATGTTGCTGCGACGTATTATAATAGCATTATATATAATACTCGTATAATACACAGTCATACATACTATATTACATATTATTTTAATATCATACTGTCGGTATATTGGGGTGAGCGTCGTATATATATATATATATACATCGCGGAGCTACTCGAATCGACTTTTCAATCGGTTTTCGGATAATAAAGTTTAAAACGGTTCGGTGCACGTTTTATATATTGTTACGACGATATATTATTTTGTAACGACATACCATACAATATAATATAATATTGTATACATTATACATATGTACAATTGTACAATATAATACACACATGTATACGCGTATAGGTGCATTATATATCAATGTGCGATATGCCGTTTTATAATTGAACCTCGGGGGGGCCTTTTCTCGAGTTTATAATATATATATATATTATAATGCGCACGGCGCTCGACGTCATATTCGTTAATTGTATACATATATTATTCGAATATTCAGAAAACGTCAACCGGAAACATATTGCGTAATGAGCATATTACAATATATATTGCAGTAACACGCGTGTGCGGGGGGTAAGCTCGCGTGTTATTCGGTCTACCCACTCGCATAATATTATAGTATAGTCGCATATATGAATATAGTAACTATTATAATATAGCATAGTTTGTTCCAAAAAACAATTCGTAGTAGGTATGTTTTCACGCACGTCGAATGCCACGGATACCGGAGAGGTCCGGAAGCCGACATCGTTAGAAAAAGATAACATACCTCCGCTTTAGGTCTTGTCATAATGTATTTGATGTATTGATTATCTCCAACTAACAATGTTGGCCCTTGACTACCTATAAGCATGATAGGTGCAGTCCATATTATAATGCTATGATGGTGTGTGCGGTACGGGTCGTGTTCATAAATTTGACGAACACTGCGTACCTAATACCTCTATACAACTTTTAAATAGTATATGATACAAATTTTTGTCAAATTACAATTTTTAAAACGTTTTTGTGAACCTATGCCTGCTTATTTTTTGTTTTTAACAGCACTAACCATTTTTACAACAGGTTTTCCAGTACCTTATGTATAAATAATACTATCATCAGTCTGAATAAGAGGTATATATTTTTGATTACAATATACTTGCGGCATACCGAAATGTGCATAATTTCCTATGAACGACCAAAACAATATTGTAATTAATTGTAATTGTTTAAATATTATTACTACTTTATTATTATAAACAACTTTCAACTACATGTAAAGTCAGGTGTGTCGTGTGTGTAACACCCACTAATTATTAGCAATAATTATATAATTGTCTGCGTATTATATTGGGCTCCTGGCCCATAAATAAATAAATAATGTAATAATAATAATTACCAGCAACGTTTTACCGATTGTGAAAATGTCTCATTTAAGTAAGCTATTAATTATTATAAATGTCTTATCATCAATAACCATTCTTTACAATTGTGTTTCACTGCAATTAAAACTCGTCGTTGTTAAATCCGTGTATTTTATAGAAGTACGGTAATCTAAAAAAATCATTGTTGGCCGTTGAGTAGTAATAGTACTTAACCATGATAAGCACTTTATAGTAACAGAAAAGTACTAAATCAATTATAATATTCTGTAATGAGTAATGGAATTGTAATAATATGTAACGATTTATTCCAATATTTTTAAATTGACGCTGTCTTAATAAATTGTACTTTACTCCATGTCTTACTCTATATGTTAACAATACCAATACTAAAGTTGTTCGACTCTTTGAAGAATACCAATATTTGAATCTTAAAACTAATGAAGAGTGGTTTCAAAAATTAAATTTATGCATATTATTATCATAGTTATACACATTAATCGTTATCATTGTCACCGCTCATAAAAGAGTAACACGTTTAAGTAACAATTTAAGAGTAACACGCTATAATAATAATATAAAATCGAGGAACGAAATTATTCAAAAATTAATTAAACTATCGAGTTATATATTTTATATTATACGTAAACAGTCTTAACGCAACAACAAATAAAAACATTAACAATATTAGGTACATCATATTAGGCCCACATAGAGGCCTACACTAGTATAGTTACTTAAAACGCTATTCTATATTATACTATAAATAAATCACAAACAGGTAAGTCACATTTTTATTTTGTTTTTTTTTTTTTAATGTTACATAGGCGTAGGTACTTTATTATTAACATACTGTAGTAGCTACATTATTGTCGTTGTACAAAAGTCGTTTACAAGTTTAGTGAAAAATCGATTTTTAATTCCCTTAAAGTCGAATTAAATACATAAGTAAATGGGTATTCATTACATTTTATATCGTCAACACTAAACATACGTCTCTTAAATGAAATAGTAATGAAAATTTAAAAAAAAACGATGAAAACTGTTGTTATAACCGCGGAATATTATACAATAGTTTGACAGTAGTTGTATTACAGCAGGCGTATATAATAGGGGCGGCACACATCGTTTAAGGTACGTTTCGAAAATAAGACAATAAATCTTTATAAAGTCGTTTCAGTTTAAGTTTAAGATAGGTTGTGGAGGGTGGGGTGGTTAAATGATGATAGCAATATAAAAAACGGGCGAAAAATCGCAAAAACGTTGGTTTATCTTAAGGATATTAAGATAGTGAAAAACATAAAAACAATTAGTAAAGTAGGTAAGCGAAAAAAAAATGAAAACAATAAAAACAATAAACAGAACGTCCACATCGTCAATAACAGAAACGCGGTCATCGTTTGTCGGCTAATCGTTAGGCGTCAAATCGTTAATCAGATGGACGTCCGCCTGCGTGCTGAAGCTTTCTGCAGTGTCCGTTTTGCAGCAGGAGCAACGCCGGCCAGCGACGCGTGTCTGGACCGTCGGCGCAGCTGGTCCCGCCACATTATCATCTTGGTGGCACGGGCGTCGCCCATGGCCACGGCGTAGTCGAGCGGCGTGACGCCGTTGTGGCGGACGGATGTCCGGCACCGGTCCGACGACAGTATGGCCGCCATCATGCGGTACCGGTGGTGCCGCACAGACACATGCAGCGGCGACCCGTACGCCTCGGTGGTCATGTTCGGCGACACTCCGCACGCCAGCAGGAATAATACAGCGTCCAAGTCGTGCCGAACCACCGCCTTGGCCAAACGGTTCGAGTGCACCAGCTTCGCGGTGACCATCACACCGTGGCCCCACGTGTACACGGCCACGTCCAGCGGCCGGCTGCTGCCCACCAAGTCTCGGGCGTCGACACACGCGCCCGCGTCCAACAGCCTGTCCACTATCCACGGCCAGTTGGCCCGTACTGCCGCGTGTAGCGCCGTCTCGCCGTTGTTGCAGCGCGCGTTCACGTCCACGCCTCGTGCTAGCAGCGCGTTCACTGCCGACTGGCGTCCCAGAGAGCAAGCTACCACGAGCGGTGGTCTGGGTCGGCCGCAGGCGTGCAGCACGTGCAGCACGCTGGGCTCTACGTACGCCAGCAGGCACTCCAACATGTTCGCGTCCCCTGCGAAAAATAATATCGTTAAACATAAAGGTACGCAAACTTTGCTCGCAGGATATTATGTGGCAGACAACATGTTCTTCCAAAAGATATAAACGACCCTAAATAAATGCTTGTACTATTGCCTCGAGAAAAACTTATGATAACTATATTTAATGTCACTGCTTCTATTATTATCTGTCTGCAAATGCATACCATGTATTCCCCGTGCGCGCAAGTCTATTTCGTTATAATATAGTATATGAATATGAGTATATAGGATTTGTAGGGACATCTTATTATCGTTTAAACGTTAAGAAACGAACGCTCACCGAAATTTAAATCGAAATCATTCATATTAAATGATATATTGTAGTTATCGGTATCTACAAATAATGATAGGCGTCTCGTGAAAAGATTTCAAGTTTAAAACGTATTCTTTGTTTATAATATGATTTAAATTATGATGGGTATAGGACATAGGTAACATTGTCATAATGTCATTGTGTATATTGTATTACCGGTTGCATGTAAGCGTGAGTATTTTTTTTTTTTTTTGAAGGGCTGGTTATTAATTTATTGTAATTCATATCAAATAATCATTGGGGAGGGGGGGGGGTGACAAACTAAAGGTTAGTTTAAAAGAAAAAATTAAACTATTTGCATATATGCAAATAATATAAGTAAAAATTGCAGTTTATCTTAGAAATAAATATTTTATTTTGAATTGTAGCTCAGAAAACACTATTTTCTGTTATTTCCAAGTTCATTTATTTAGGTAGGTACTTTGCTTTTGAAAATCTGTGATTAAATACCTGAGTCGTTCACTGCAATGTTGACTAAATTACTTTTAATAAGGATTAACCTAATATATTTACAATAATACCATAAATTATTGTGACTTAATGTCCACTGCAGGAAGGGATGTGTTGTGATACGAGTATGTATCGAAAACCGCTTACCAGACTCGCAGGCCGAATGGATGACCGTCCAGTTCAGGTCATCGTTAAGCAGGTCCACGACAACAGAGCCGTGTTCGAGCATGAGTTGCGTCAAAGACAAGTTGTTGCGGGCGACGACCGAGTGCAGAGGTGCCCGGGACGAACCTGGCGCACGGTTCACGTTGGCGCCCGCCAACACCATCAGCCTTGCCACCTCGTCCTTTTGCCAGTGCAGCGCGGTTAGCAGCGGCGTCCGGTACTTGTGGTCGAGGAGGTCCAAGCTGGCGCCGGCCCGAAGCAACACCATCGTCGCCGTCTCGTTGCCCCTTCTGGCGGCCAAGTGCAGAGCGGTTTCCTGATTGAACGTCCGGTAGTCGATCAGTTCCCGGCCGCAGGTCTGCAACAACATCGTCGCCAGTATCTGGGCGGGGAACTCGTAAAAAACGGCAAAATGTAGACACGTCCAACTGCGACACACAGAAATTTCGGAGTTAAATTTACAACTAACAGGGATGTTACATTATACTGTCACAAATATGGGTGGGGGACGGGGGTACTTGGTTGAACCGGTTCTCCTCAAATTTCTGCCAAGTCCTCCCAATTTAAAATTTTTTCGTATAGTAGGTAAGTATACTAAGCATAATATATTATTTTTAAGAAATATTATGGGGAGGGGGAGCGAGGACCGCAATATACGCGTATATACTATTTTTACTGCGTTTGAATGATAATTACCCGTAAAGGTCGTGTACCATGGGATCGGCACCCTTTTCCAGCAAGAACTGTACAGACCTCACGTGCTTGCTCTTCGCGGTCTTCATCAGTGCCGTGAACCCCGTCGACTCGTCCTTATATTCTATGTCCGCTCCGCGGTTGAGCAGCTTGTTCATGAGTATAGTGTTGTTTCGTGTCGCGGATTTGTAAAACGCTTTGTTCACCACGCTGTTTGGCATGTCACAGTTCAGCAGTACGTCTAAACATCGTCTGCAAAAAAGGGACATCTCACATTACATCATTGTACACGAAACGCGTGTTACAAACCACGAACAGATCGATGCTCGTGTAATTATAGTGTATAAGTTAATTATAAAACTAATTAAAACATTATTTTGTAGGTACATCGCCATATGTAATTACTGTTTTCCACGATGTTTTAAAGTACATACAATCATTATGCAACACCTTCTCTGTACCCTTATTAGATTTTCCATATTTTACAATATTATATACAATTTTAACTAAATTCGTGTTAAAGCAAATTAGTAATTACACTACTTTTTTTATATACAGAGCGATCAGTGATCAAAACATTAGCTAACAACAATTTTCTTGTATTATTTATTATGATTTTTTTTTTTCTGATTTACACTTAATATACAATTATTATTATAATCATATAATAAAACCTATATTACCTATGTAAACTGGAAAATAATATCTTTGTAATAAACCGGGCAGAATAATTAATACATTAATAATTGTAAAATATTTGAATATCTAATTAATTTTTGCTGTAAAAGGAATATGTTTTGTTTAGTTTTAGTTTTTTTTTCAAAAATTAAAAAAAAAGTATATTTTGATTTTTTTCAGTTAATTTTAGATCCTGAGCGGTGCGATAAATATTGATTATACAATTTTTTTACGTATATAATATATACACGACAAGTAGTCAAAATAATGCTTCGATTTTCAACTTAGATATTTTCTGGCGGGGTAATGAATACAGTTGGTAGACGGTACTTTTAAGAGATAAAAATTGAAATATCCTAGTCATTTACTACAAGTTTCCGAAAAAATAAAAATAAATTAGGAAAAACGGGAAAAAATTCCTCAAAATCATGTAAGATTCAATACAGTAATTTTTTTTGTGTGAGGAGCAAATGTGTGGACAACGTATTTTTAATCTCCCTGTAATGTGTCATAGGACAAAATCTGTGTCCTTCAAGGGAGACATTCCCACTTATAATTATGAAGTTACCGCGGAAAAAAAGCTCAGAACATACAAATCTATACTACTACTAAGGTCTCCCACACGAGTCGTGGTAATAACTAATTGGAATTAAAGGCAGTCGATGGATGACTCGAATCAGAAGAGAACTCGAACAACGACCAGGCAAACCACAGCAGATATCTGCATCCACGTCTTACCACGACCCGATTGATAACCCTCAGATTTAGGTAATACATACTATTTTAGTAACATTTTAATAATAATTCATATCCATTAGAAATTTAATTTTCTAGTCATGGCAACATTACTGGAAACCGTCTCACTCACCAAAAACTTTTAATCCATAAAAAGCTCAGTCAATAACAATAGTAAACACCTAACTTATAGTAGACGTATAGACATTGCTATTACAAGAACCAGACACACCTTTGCATCACATTCCTTCTTAATAACCAAAGATCATCCGCCAATATGCGATATATGATGCCCAACAAGCATCATAGTTAAACATATATTTGAAGAATGCGAGAATGCCCCATTTTATGAACCAATGTCTAACACGCACAACTCTCAATCTCCCACGCAACATTAAAAAAGCCCTCAACGAATTATCACTTTCCTCGCTAAATGCAATCGAATTAATACATTTTAAACACAAACCAATTATATTAACCTTTGTAAATATTAGCATACATTTATATTAAATACTTGTTGACTGTTGTAATGTTGGCTAACTTTAGCTGTTAAAGCCTGTAAACTCGTAAATAAAAATAATAATAATTGTAAAATACACAATACATACCTATATATAAGTTGTGTACTTTACTTACATAAAGTAACCCTACCCTGATATCTAGCAGTAATCACACACCGAGGTCGAGTCCCCGAGACCTCGTAAATATAAACAGAACGCACACAGGTATTACGTCTTGACGTTTTGGAAGATAGGGCGTTATAGTTCTATTCACAGTGTCCTAACGGTAAGTTGGTATTGACCCAACTTAATAACTATAATATAATAATATGAAATTATAAATATTTAAATATAAATAAACACTATTAAAATTAAATATTAAAAATAAATCAAATGCAATGGTTTCGGCAAAAAGTAAACCAACCTACCGTTATACGCACTAATAGTAAAATAAATTACAGACCATGTCCACTGAGAATCGTTTTTCGTCCCTATATACAATGATAAAGTGCCCGATTAGGGACAAATAAAAGTAACCGTTTAGACGTGGGGCTAATGGACTTAAAAAAAAAATCAATCAATTAATATAATATTAATATCTAATATTTTAGAAGAAAAAACAAAAAATGTTAATACAATATCAAAAACAGTTATTTCTATTATTTCTATTTATTATAATACATCAACAATTAATATAAAATATCAAAAAAATTATTTATATTATGTTATTATATTAAAAAATGATAAAACGATTTTAATCAAAATATTATAACACAATATATTAAGTGAAATATTTTGGGCGATTTCACGTAATAATGATATTTAAGTTTCATAATTTTGAACAATTCTTAGAATTCGTTTATCCACATCAATAAATTCGTTTAATTTTTTTTAGGGGGACTGTAAATTAAATGATAATAATAAACTCAATAATCAGCTTCAAGGTACGATACGATACCATTAATTTCAAAATGAACATTATTATATCATTAGTTATATAGTTTATAAATTAACCAGAACTAAAACATAATTTTTACGTAGAACTACTCAAAATATTTCACTTAATATTACATTAATTACACCAAATTATTTATTTTTAACATTTTTAAATTGTTCTTTTAATATTTTAATATTGATCTATTGTGGGTATTATAATAAATAATTTTTTTTGATATTGTGTTTAATTTTTGCCTCAAATACATATTTTATTGATTGATTTATTATTATTTCTTGACGTCCAAGGCTTTTCATTCCTATTTGATTTTTTTTCGTGATTAATATAATATGACGTACTTGTCGTTCATCAATGTGGCCAGGTCCAGAGGCGTGTTGTCGGCACTGTCCATGGCAGCCGGGTCGGCGCCGTAGCCGAAGAGCAGCTCGACCACCGCGTGTCTGCAATGCAGCACGCACAGGTGCGCGGGCGTCCTCATGTGCTTGTTCCGGGAGTTGGGATCGGCGCCGCGGTTCAATAGCAGCCGGACGATGTGTTGGTGGCCGGACGCGCAGGCCACGTGCACCGGGCGGTTGGCCGCTCGGCCAGTGGGACAGTGAGTCAGGCGCCGGTTGCGCGTGATCGACCTCTTCACCGCCTCGTAGTTCCCCAGCTCGATCGCGTCCCGCAAATCCGAGGCAGATCCGCAAATCCGCTTCCGGTAGTAGTACAGCACGCGCATAACGCGATTAATCCTCTGTTGTGAGTATATTATTATTATTTGCCAGCCGCGGTCCGTTTGCGTGTGTTTGGCTAAAGTCCTTCCACCGTATATGTATTACATATTATACCTAAATAGGAAATCAAACGACGCCGAAGGATTATTATCAGCATCAGCAGGTGTTTAAAATAATAATGATAATAATAATAATCAGTGCTCGAATTGTGAGAAAAAATTAAGTAGAGAAGCTTGACTATTAATTCAAAACACGTTTCGACTGCAAAATTATTGAAGTGGGGGGGGGGGCGGTCAATTCCTTGCCCCGTATATGTATACTTGATATCAAATGAAGCAGATGGGTTGTTATCAGCCAGGCGCTGTCAAACGGATTGGAGATGATATATCCTCAACCATGACTTTATTTTCAATTTTTATATGTATTTTTGTATGTACAATTTATTTATATATATATTTACGGGCAAAGCCCTTTACAACAATTTAACACAGAACCATACAAATTAAGATACCATATAAGTTTAGACATGATAATAATTCAACAATAGTAATAATAATAATATCAGGTAATACAAAATAGTAATAGTAAAGTAGAACAAAAAATTTTCAATATTAAAATATATTATGATAAATGGTACTCTCATTGACCAGCCGCATCATGCGATCAATAGGATTATTACTGCCATAATTGGTAGTGTGCGTAGGAACTAAGAATGGGACATGGTGTCGAATAGTGCGAGAAGGGACTTTGAAATTGACCAATACAAGAAGTGAGGGAGCATCAAAGCGACCATCCACTAGTTTTTTCAAAAACTCTACGTTGGTTAATTTATAAGTATTTATACAGAAAATAACGTAAATAATATTTATTTATTAAAATCTGATAAAATATATACTCACAATTTTTTATAACAAAAATATTATTTTTCTGATAATTAAACACTAGTAGAGGTAAATACTGTACTTAGTACTTATTAAATGCGATTTACGCTCAAAGAGAATATTTGTATAAATAAGTATTAATAATTAACGGTTTAAACATAAAACGTTTATATCAAAATCTAATAATTAGGTTTCTCCTCATTTCTTTTATAGTTAAATTAAAAATATATTTAAAATGTTAATTTAAAACTTAATTATTTACATTTCGAGTAATTATTTTATATTTCCACAGTCGTATCGATGGTTTAGCTACACAAATTGGTATTCATCGTAAAGTTGTAAATATAACCTAAATAGAGAGTATAAAGTGAACTAACAAAAAAAAAATGTGCTACCTATTAATTAACTTTTTAGTAGTTATTATATGTTCTTAATAAATAAATCGATCTTTAATCCTTATAAATTATAATTGTTATGATAAAAATGAATGTTTACAAGTCAATATTATCCCTCCGATGACAAAATAATTTGACCAAAATTGTTATCAGGATCAGCTGCAGGTTTTTAAAATAATTATAACAATCAATGCTCGCATTGGAAAAAATTAAGTAGAGAAGCTCATCTTATCATAATTTAAAAACTGTGTTCGGAGTGTAAAATTATTGAACACAAACACGTGGGGTTCAAGACGTCAATTCTTCCTTCTGTACATGTAGCTATATAGATATATTTATATATATATGATATATTATTATGTACAGTTTTAAATCAAACGACGCCGGCGAATTATTTTCATCAGCATCGGCTGGTGTTTAAAATAATAATATTAATCAGTTATTTAATCGGGAACAATTAAGTACACCGTTGTACATCTAACAATTTATAACTGCATTTCAAGTGCGAAATTAATCAACACAGACCGGTGGGATTGAGGAGCCCTCCCACACCATCCACCAGGCATCGCTAAATCAGTTGAAATACTACATTTCTACTGCATATACAGCTCATGAATATAAATATATTATAATCCATGTAAGTTGAACGTGGATTTATATTCACCTAAATTCACTTAGTAGTTTAATACATTACAGACATTCAGTTGTTACTTGAAAAAATAATTTTGTAATATAAATGAAATTTCCATTTTGATAACCGAAGTAGATGAAAAAAAAATGATTACTAACAAACTCAACAAACTCATTACTAATGAAGTAATGAGTCATTAGTATATACTAATTAGGTAATTAAGTAATACATAATAAAGACAAAAATTAGTGTTCTAGAATTAAAAGTGACCACATATTTTGAAAGGTATATATATTATAATATGATGTTCATCGTATAACTTTCTTTTTGGACAACGTACTTATCAGCTGATCTATTCCCAGTATAACAAATAACATAACTGAAAACTCAAAAGTTACACTGAGAAAAAATACTTAAATACGATTCGAAAAATTAAAAAACAAAGAACATTAATAACTCTAACAGTGATAACTGAAATTGATAGTATAAATAGTACATAGACAAAAATATAAATCCTCATTTGAAGAAAAAAAGAATTCAGGTATTAGCTTGTGCATTCCAGTAAAAGAAAATAGTTATCGTAAAGCGACGAACATTCTAATTTTGATAAAATTAAATATTCAATCTTCTTATTTTAACGATTTATATTATTTCGTTACTATTCACAAAATATTAACTGTATAGAATCTTGAAACATTGAAATATTGAATTTAGGTACTTTAATTATCATGGTCTATACACAATGCAATTTTCAAAATATTCAGATTAATTTAAAGCTATTTAAAGACATTTTAAATTTTTAAACGTTTTAAGGTTTTTTATAACAAACTATATGAACTTCAAAAATTTATGGGTGCAATTTTTTTTTTTTTTATTTTTAAATTTTAACAAAATTGAATATTTAAACGAAAAAATAACAATTTAAGCTATTTTGTTATAACATAGTTACATTTTTCGTAGGGACTTGATTACTTGAAACTTTTTGTCATAAACTATACACTATGAATTTTTCAAAATATTTAGATTTTAAGCTTCCTATGTATACCACGAACTAATTCACACTGCTCTACGGTACCTACGTCAATCATGACTTAAGTTAATAATACAGTTAGCTTTAGAAATATTATATGAAATATTATTATATTATATTCGATTAGTTTACACTTGAACCTACCGTATAGCCATATAGGTAACTTACATAAAATAAATAAGTTACTTATATTACAAACATGAATGATTTATATAATAACATATCCTTAGGTTATATTCAAACATGGGTTGACAGACGGTCTCCGCTCAACGTTGCAACTCGAATGCGCACATTCAAAATTTTTACCTGAAAATCGACGACTTGTTTGCGTACAACGACACAAATATATATATTTTTAAATTTTGGCGTAGTAAAGGTAAATTAACTATCGGCCACAGATTGCAGTATAAATTATCAAATATTTTATAGCAATATAAGTTTATCTTATAATCGGTTGTGTAGATTATATAGTTTTGGATTTTACGTACTTTTAGTACAGTTGGTGACTGTATAGTGTATAGTGTGTTAAATAATAAAATTGAATTCAACGATAAATCGTTGTACCTTCCTGGATTAGGTTTGGTTAAGTTAGGAGCGGGGCTACAACTCGTTTGTACACATTTATCTTTTTCACAACTCGTTTGCGCAAAAAAGCATAACTCGATGGTGCACATATAATTTAGCTACCTATGACGAAAATCCAAAAAAACAAAACTCGTTTGCGTACACATTCGACAGGTACTTGCGAGTTGCGGTCATTCATATAAGGCTATTGATGCCTATATTAGATACTACCTTGTCATTGTTTGTTTATTATACTCCTCATTATCATGATATAGGTAGTGTTGGTCACCTCTATAATTGTATTAGATTTATTAACAATAACACTCGCACAATGTTTTTTATTAGTTTATCTAAAATTTGAATCGCCGCTTTTTAAAATACGATACCTGTTCACTAAATTTATAATTATCGATGTTAAAACACTGTTTTCCTCCCCACGTTTCAAAAATATTAGAAATGTCTACGTTCACATTAAAGTCACAATTATTTACTATCTACACGATTTAAATGGGTATTACGATTTATTTATCTATTATTCAAAGTTGACGGTCAAAATAATTGAATAAAAACAAAAGTTTAAAAACGATCCCGTATTCGTTTAAATAATATGTTGACGTGAAGAATCACGATCTTGTCCCAAACTTAACGGTCGTCTTAATTATCAATTCGACCTACATCCGGTCATATTTAATTCAATAATAATAGAAACGCGCGTTTGTGCAGACGGAAAATAAAATAAAAATCTGTCTGATTGAAACGTATAGAATTACTTAAAAGAAGAGTATGACAAATTCGGACACTGCCGAGTCTCATCGGCCTTTCCAAACGTTTTTATCAGAGGGGTCATTTAATTGTTCCAAAAACCAGTTCATTGATGTTTATTAGGATTCATTATGACGGGATTTTTAACCTCAGAAAAGAATTTTAATTTGAACATTTAAACGTCTAGCAGTCGTTTGCGACGATCGTATCGTAGATAGTTATTAGTTATTACCATCGAAATATTATTAATTAACAACAGCTTTTTTCGTTGCATTACTCTTCTGAACAAAATATTGTTCTTTATACCTACTTATCTGTTTAAAACTACATATTTTATGTTGTAAATGACAAATGATTCTAAAAAACTAATGTTTTCAACAAAATCATTGAGAAAACAAACGTAAGCTAATCACGTTTGCGGCCTAAACAGTAAACTTGTTCGTATTATAATTTTTATGTGATGATTGTACCTGTTGGGTTTTAATTATTTGAATATTGTGCTTATCGTTAACGATTAGAAATTATTATTAGCGAGTGCGTGACACGTGTCGCGTTTTATGAATAGCTAATTAAACGCCTTTTTTGTATTTGGTTAACGAAGTGAAATTACGGTATAACGAGAAGGACTGTCTTGAGCAATGACTAATGATTAACAATCATTAACACAGACGACATAAAAATAACGTATTAAACAATATTTGTAATACTCACATTAATTGTCTTAACCGCGACCTTGTTCCGCCAACGGGGTTTTGACGACTAAAATGACCGAGCTTATTGAAAACCAATACTGTAAAATCCGATTACAAGGTAACGTAAATAGATAAAAGCAGTTCCTAATAATAACAGTTGGCGTTGCGTACCTACAGCGAGTGATTTTGTTTTTATCTCGAACCGTGCAAATGATGGTAATAATATGTTATCCAGACATCCACGGGCGATAGTGCGATACGGTCACGAGGTATTTTATAATATGATATAATATACAACTGTAGTTGGGGTGTATACTGTTGTAAGATTCTTCATTTTTTCATATTAACTAAAATTAAAGGTAAAAAATTGTATTTAATAAGATATTGCGCGGTTCACGATTGGGAAACATATCACCCTATATATTATACAAACACGTGTGATCCGACAACCAAACAGGTATTTTGTATCGTTCGATATAATATTATATTATTATTATACCTTATCGATCTAAAAGAGATAATATTTCATTTTACTTCACGATCTTATTTTACTAATGCGAGGCGCTACCACTGGGTAACCACCTCGGCACATACCCTCCCCACAACGACCGTTCGTGGGATTAAATACGAGTGTTGTAATTATTGTACCTACCGGTCTACCACAAAAGTCTTTTACTCGTTGTAAACATTTTTATTATTATTTGCTACATCCCAGATACTACTGATATTATAGATCAATAGCATAATATTATTATTCATACGGGATTTTTAATATTTTAACGAATAGTTTTATCGTTTAGGTTGAGAAGGAATCCGTATAGGGTGTCTAGTATATTATTTTAATTTAATATAATATATATTGTGCTTATTTATTATTATATTAGACATCAAGTATCAGATAAGCTTTGAGCATTCAAAATTAAAATCATTCGGCTTTGAAGAATAATACCGTATTTATGTGAAGATTATAATATTATTTTAATATTGTCAATCGTAATTTATAACTAATAATTATTGGAAAAATAAGAATATTATATAGATGCATGACGTATATATTTGTGTGTGTATAAACTGTGAACGATATATAGGTAACAACAAAGCAGATAAGTAACAGACAAATAAATAGATAAGGAACAAAACCGGGCTTTAAACCTGCAATATGCATTAATAATATGTGGGGGTCGCTACTCGCCGATAGCTACGATAAAACAAAAGTGGCTTTTACAAAATTGCAAGTCTATAATAAGTACCTTGGATAAACTAAATTACATTATGCTATATTATGTTTAATTTAGAACATGCATACCATTTTCGATAGTGACCTAGGAATCTATTGTCAGTGGTCAGTCGATAAACATTGAACAATATAATACGTTTAATGTTTTTAGACCTAAAGAAAACTATTTATACAACTATTAAAACAACTGGAAGATATGTGTATAGATATTAGTGTTCTGCTTAAAAAATATAAAAATGGATTACCTAAAGAGGTAGTTGTATTGATACATCAGACCACGACATGATGAAAGCGTACACCTAAATGTGATTCATAAGGTATAAAGTATAAAGTAAAGTAAATGCCTTCTACGGTGGATTAAAATGTCCAACATGTGCGCAGTCGGAGGCTCATAAATATTCGCATAGAGTCGTTTACTTGACCTCGAAAATAGCAGGGTAACTATTTGAATAATACGTAGTGAGTTTAGTCAGGATAATCAGTTTAAGTCACTGCGGCCCGTAGTCCATATTCCGTATATACTCTATGTATGTACCTGTATTATCAACTTCAGACTGTAATAATTATTAATAAAATCTGTACAATAATCAATACTGTGTGCATATTTTATGCTCAAATTATAGTCTCGATTTATACTTTATTTAGATACATGCGTGTATGTTAGGCACATTCGTATCGAACATTCGCGCTCTAATAATTTGTAGGTATACATGTGTTTATATTTTTATATCTTATATACAATACGGCTATTGACTAGGAGTTCTGGAGTAAACGGGTTAACGTTTTTAATCCTTAATACATCATAACGCTTATAACACCTAAAGGATTTGTAATAGTTTATAATACGCGACTTTGATAAAACTAAAATACTACTTATAAAGTAAACAATATACTATTAGTAATATAATTCATTAAGCCAGTTCGCTACATGTTGATGTAATGATGAATATTATAATATTGTACTATCTCTAATAAAACGAAGAAAATAATTGCGAACGAAACGATTTCGGATTTTCGGGGGGGGGGGGGGGATGAATATAATTCCCATTACGCCCCGTCGCGTCGCCCACGCATACGGTCAGCGCATATTGTATTATTATTTATTATAAAATGTATAATACCTATATTATGGTCACCACCGTGTGTGCACCTCCGTCGTCTCTACTCTAAAATCATTAATCCCCCTCTATATCATATTAATATACGTGAACAAAAACAAGAAACATAACAATAACAAAATACCCAGTCAGAAAGCCAATATATATAACGCGAATGTTTCACGTAGCGGAAAGTCGACTTTTGCAGATTTCAAGTGTATTAGCCATGCAGGGAATAACAAACGAAATATCGTATATACACATACGACATACATACACGCATACATGCAAATAAATATTATGTATATATATATATACAGTATAGACGCACACAATATGTATAAATATATCGATATGTATATATTATATGCGCTGGTCTCTGGATGCGCTGGTCGTGCTGGTGGCGTTTTCCCCTTCCGGTTTAACCAACCGGAGGATTATTGTGCACACATCAGTTCCGGTCCCTCCGGGCTCGTGTTCGCTGTTGCCAAAATAAATTGATAACCGACACAACGGCGGCGGCGATGGGCCGGAGGGTGCCCCCGCGGGTATACGATCGACCGGCCGACGACAATAAAAAGGACTGCTCTAATTAGACGAATATTATACGTCACACGCGTGTATTATAAAATATACGTTTTGTAGGTTTGGATAAAATGCATAATATGATAAAATATAAAACTGTATAATAATAATATACTGCAGTGATGAATTACCTATACATATCGTTACCAATATTATATGTTTGATTTCTAATTTCTTTCATGCGATTTACCCTCAATATGGTATATGTGTATGTATATATATTGTTTACTTGTTAGTTGTTTTCCATCGTCTTGTAGGGTGTTTATCGCTATCACTCAACATTATGTAAGTATTTACATCGGCATAATTCTCTTTCCGCTCTACAGCATGTATATTTTTAAATTGTAATATTTTATAAGCACTACATTGACAAACGTGTTCAGTTATCGAAATTAAAAAAAAAATACGTAATATTATGAATTATGATAACATACAATTACAATATATCTATATAAATTTAATAAAAATAATAATAATCAATATAAAATATTATTATAGTACCTATACCATTTTCCCACTATTTTATGCATTTTATACACACAGATTATAAATGCATTGTGTTTAGTAAACATTTTTGTACCTAATGGTTTTTATGACCTCCCGCAGTCCCGCATAATGTCATCACAATGAATAGTATTGTTATAGTTGGGTATTATTTGACTATAATATTATATACTCATACAAAATCAAGTCATTTTCATAATCGTACCTTTAAAAATACGGTTTGTATGGTCTGTGGTTATTAATTTCTGCAATATTCATAGTTTCGAGTGTTGAGTCAAAGTCAATTCATAAAATAATGTAATATGTGTATCCAATAAATAGAAGAACAATATTAACATTCATTAATCTTAACTCGTTATAATATAATATGATTATTAATATACACCTGGAGTTTTGTCAACCATGTTTAAAATAGAAAAACAATTATCTCCAGCGTAAAATCGTAAGAAACCTGCTCAATGGATATTAATTTCCGACTGAAAGCCTAATAATAATTCGACGAACTAATGAATACGAAAAGACGATTTTTCTAACAGTCTTTTTTTTGTTTGTTTTGGCAGAAATACAAGATTAACTCACCGAACCGTCGTATGTTGTATAATATTATTACGACGACTGTTGTTCGTCTTGAAACGGTTTTCACACGCCCTTTTACGAGCCCATTAAATGCACGTTAAACGGCCATCAATAACGCGCGGTCGACCGAATAATATTATATTATTTCTTAATCGCGCGACAGACGTTCGGCGCGAATTTACCGATCCGACGTCCTTCGCCTCCACCCGACAATATACCCGAGAAGCATAATATGATAATATATAGCGAGCCTGTGTAATAATAATATTATATTATAATATCATGTGTGCCCATAAATTATAATATACGAAGAGTAAATACGGTAATACGAATTTAGGTCATTTCGCCCCGTGTAATAAACGTCACTGCACTGCACGTCATGATGTGCCTATAATGCGTGTTCCACAGTGACGACGATAATAATATAAAGATGGCAATAATAATAATAACAATAAGAGTAATAATATAACATGCGGTGCACCTACATAATAATATATTGTGTTATATTTAGTCGAAGACGACTGCTTGCCGATATATTATATTTTATTTCATATCGACTGGAACCGGAGAGACAGTTCAATTAAAAGAAATGAAAAATATACGCATGTACAATTGTGTTGTTGCATTTAACGTCTTCCGGCAACGCGTTTATATACGTATTATATATTACTATCGTATACGAATTTTTCATTAATTTTCTGCGTCCGGTCCACCTGCGAGTCGACCAACATAATAAGTTTTATTATATTATAATATAATATGAGATAGAGACGTCCATCGACGCGTAGGTAAATTAACACGCGTAAAGCGCACGAAGGTAAACCTAAAATATTGTTACTAGCTACTTATTATACGAGAACGTGAACAACGATAATATCATGTTATTAGTTTTCTTTTTAGTTAACACGCTTAGTAGAAGATTGTATACGAGTGTAAGACAGCTGTTAAACACAATATTTTTGCAATATACTTGTTGTATTGTACAGCAATGAATACAAATGAAAAATATTATAGCCAGGTTGATCATTGATCGAAAACGGCCCTGCACTATCAATAAAAAAATCTTCATCAATATATTTAGAACTAAATGTTAGATAAACTATGGTTAGGACTTCACGTGTTTAAAATTTTAAATAGACCTGTGTATATATTGGTAGAATGCGCAACCTGAAATGTCCATAAATTAGATTTTGAATTAATTCACATATGACAATAATAATACTACCTGTTGACGCTGTGTAGTTTACAACAATAATAAAGTCATACAAAATCAAAAAAAAAAAAAACTGCAGCGAGTAACGCTGGGCAGGACAGCTAGTAATAATACATACGATAAGCTTTATACGATATACCTAATAGTTATTTCTGGGGTGTGTGAATACAATGAATTGAGCGATGGGCTGTATAGTAGATAGAAAAACAAATTTATAATATATGAATATAAGTAATAACACAGATATTCAATAATAAAAAAGGGTAAACAGTATTTTTAATCAATCATCTCGATCAACTAAGGTGATCGAGATCTCACGTCCAATCTCGTCTGAAGCACACTGGCTGTCGTCGTACGTGTAGGTTATAGGTATACTGCAGGTATACTTCAGGTATGTATATAAAATATTATATTATGGATATATGATTATTATTTTTATATAATAAACGTACTTTCTTCTGCAGGCATCTGCTGAACGAGGGTGATGTCGAGCGATCGTAGGTTATATAGCTTCTCCGTCGTCGTCCGACTGAATAGGAAGCGACGATCTCTGAGTGGGTGGGTGGGGTGGAATTCAGGAGAGAAAACGTTTATATTTTATGATTTTCCCCACTCTCTATCATTATATATACATTATAAGTGTCGGACAACGCTTCGTATTATATATATTATATATAGCGTACAACGAATAATATTATAAACGTATATATATATATATATATATATATATATAATGCATGAAGGTATGGTATACATATATTGGATTTTGGAAAATCTCTTCACGGGCTCCCGTGACGGAATGGTGCGGATGGGGTCCGATGGAAATTGCAAAAACCGAATATACGCGTCTTCACGGGCGCATTATAATATTATTATATTGAATATTGTGTATGAATATAAAAGGGCCGACTACGGCGCCGGGCTGGCGGACGGGTGGACGGACGGACTGACGGACGACGATTTTTCTCGAGGGCCGCTTATTCTCCACACACGCCCGGTAATTGTAATGTGCCAGAATCAATTTCGGGACAACGGGCGCTGCGTGTATATATATAACATACCCTAACTTATATTATTGTATACGGCGAGGTCCCTCGTAAGAACGTCGCACAAAGGGTCATTCTGTAGTACTATATATATTTAATATTATATATATTATTATACACAATTCGGCTATTGCTCGAGACACGTACACGACGTCTCTTCAACACGTCTGCTTTTAATCGCCGCCCGATCCGCCGGCTTACAATATTTTTCCACGAAATCTTAAGACGAATATTTACCGCGTCTCCGCCATATAGACATGTTATATGGACTGCGCGTCTCCCGTACCCCGGTAAATAGGTTGCCAAGTGTCAACATATTATGGTTAGAATGGGCTGCATACGAGCTGAAAGTCTCAATATAAAATCATTTATTAGAACGAATTGAGTCTCGGCTGGTTATAGGTACGTCATTGTGCTAATTATTGAAACCCATCAAACTTCCTGTAAAATGTGTAAAATCTTCCTTTCCGTTATTACTGACTTAGGACTGCCTGTATCAAAAAATGCTACACATATATAAAGTAAAAAAATGTTTTGTTTTGTTTGAAAAATTTGATTAATTTGAGTAATATTTAAGTATACATTTATATATATATAATTTAGTTTTTATAATATAATAAATAAATTGAATGTCATATTATATTGGTATAGCGAAATTAGAAACTTATGCGATCAACTATGTACATATAATATATTCAAATCTCGTTTTGAATGTAACGATACAGCTGCATTTTTTGTCTCTAATTTATTTTTCTTTGGGTTTGATATAATTAATTTTATTAAATGCTATGAGTAATTTATTACGAATTATCATATTTTTTACATAATAGGTATGCAGTCTTAATTTTTATCTGACGAAATTCATAAAAATGACAAAAACAATATCACTATAGTCACTTCCGTATAAGGTTGATATTTAAATGTTTCGTTTTAAAATTTCGGATTCAATTGATGTATGCGTATTTTGTTCTTGCGGATTCAAATCATTCAAATAATTATTATACCTCTGCTTGGGCTATATAATCTCGCATTAATATCTTATCATAAAATATTTTATATTAAAACTTATCTATAATTAGGTACCCACCTACTCATTATATTATTATTACTGAGTTACATTTTTGTTATTTTCCTATTTATCACAAAGTCTTGAAGTTTTCCAAATTCAGATTTTTTTCATTTCAATTACCATACTTACCTGATTAAAAATCAAGAAAGTAATATGGAGCTTTAGTTGGAATGATTAAGATATTAAATATTATATTATCCGATGCAGTGTGTCATAAACGAAGGTGATGTAATTTATTGGGTATTAAACATTTTAAAATTCTTAAACTTAGAACAATGTTACATAATAATTATTTAGGGTCCAGTGCAACAACCAGGTATGTCCACTTTTAAAAATTGTTCAGTAGAAAAAAAATTTTTTAAATCATTATTATTTAACATATTTTAAATATTTATATTGAAAACATAATATAGCAAAAGTGCATTACTCTTTATTTATTGATAATATGTATTCAAATATTTCAGTTCAGTTCTAATAATGTAGACAATATTATGACCATTAAATAGAAAAAAATTATGGCCTTACCTGATTTCTTGCTTATAATTTTTTTTTTATTATTTTCAATAAAATCAAAAATATTTTAAATTATTAATAACGATTTCTCAAAAATGTGGACTGGTTGTTGCACTGGACCCTACAGGAAGTTACTGCTTATTTCATTATAGCTGCATATATAGCTACGCAAAAAATATTGAAGAACTCTAAAAATTTGGAAAGACTAAAACATTCAAACTCGAAATGTATTTTATACTGCAGCGGACGGTCAATCGTCGAAACATCGAATAAGTAGGTAACCAATATCGTTGGCTGACACTCGACTGCCACAAACGTGAAATAGTTCAGGTAGTTTACCGACTGCGACTGCTACAATCGTTGGACCTATCCGGTTGATGGTTTTTTTGACACCGGCCGCATCGGATACCATTCGAATTCGACGGCCAGACCACTTGCCATAGTCTCTTTAGGAATGGTGGTTTTTGCATTTTTTTCAGATGCTTATTTGCTCGCTGCGGATTCGCAGCATCCGGTCTACCGCCGTCTACGTTACAGCCATCATAACCCGGGTCGTAGATCAACCACACGATCCCGGCCGCAAGGCCGACCATCAACACTATTAGAAAAATGTCCGCTTTGCTAAGTGTCGCACGAACGCAATCGTCAGGTCCGGCCGGCCGACTGCGAGTCCGGGATCTGCGGAGACCCAACGTCGTCCGGCACGAGGAGCACCGTCTACGGTCTTCGTAGTCGTCGAATTCCTCGCCAAGCACGTGATCGTATTGCTCGAACTGCGACATGACGTTTATTTTGTTAGAAATTTACCACAGTAACAATTTATATTTATATTATTATTATTGTTGCTGTTGTATTTGAGTAGATATGGAAACCACACGTGAAGTGTACATAGTTGAACAACGTGTGTAGATATACCTATACTTACCTATATAACATATTATATTATTTCCCGTTTAACAGTTTTATGTTCAATATACGAACGATGGATATTTATATAACCATATAATTATGCAAATTGTTTAAATCAATTACCATCTGGCTGTCTAAGATATAATGGCAATACATATAGTATTATAGTAAGTGCGTTGTTATTTTGTTCTGAAGCGCACTATTATAAAAATATATTATATCGTAAATATTGTTGTTCAAACTAAACTTCATAGACCAATATTGTCATGACATTCAATATCCTTTATACCTGTATACGTATATATAGACATATAGTATATTAATTTATTATTGTAGACGAATTTTCAGTAAAAAATATATGCGTTTATTAATATTATCACTTATATATTTTATTATTATTTACTAAAACAGAGCACAAAGTATTACGTTTACACAATATTATATTTTACCACATGTCCGGATTGTACCGTCGTCGAGTAAACATCGTTTGACCGTGCGCTAAAATTTGGGTCGGTAGGAAAAAAGAGGTAATAAAATTGTTCTTGGACATAAGTATATAATATTACATAATCTAATAAACTAGGTTTAATATTATATTATTATTCTACAATTATACTAATATCATACAAAGACACAAGTATACACAACATAATACGAGTATAGATTACTTCAAGTATATGGATCATATTATGGGCGATCATTTGTGGGAGCTTTCGAGGGCTTATAGCTACCCGCTAGAAATATCAATTCCCCCTCTCTCCAACAAATTAAAATGTATATAGACGTCCATACTATTGTAAATAGTGATCGAAGTGAGTGGGACACTTGAATTGATAATAATGCTACCAACGCCGAAAATTCAAACAAATGTCCGCATATTTATGGTGTGGATAATATGTTGATACCCAAACCATATTAAATAAAATATGACCACTGTATGCGTTACTATTTTATTATAGTATCTATATATATACCTAATCAATTAATTTTGCGCATTAGGTATACTTATAATTATATACATTACAACAAAAACGTTATCCACAATAATATAGGTATATATATGATATTAAATTGTTTTATTCCGACGTTACCGGGTACATACCCTGTATACCACGCGGGTGTGATGTTTACCACGTCCGGGTGTATAGAAGTCGCTTGTCGTTTCTGTTTGTTTTGTTGTCGAACGGCTAAAAGCCCACTTGTCTTGTGCGCGCGGCGTCGATGCACCCTCGCAAGCCGATAATCGCGTTATGTTCCTCCGAAAACAATATATTATTATTTCGATCGTCCTGCAAGACAGGCGGGGAGGATCGAACTGGAGTGTAGTGACACGTCAGCAGTGCGTTAAATATATATACCACCGCAATAGCACTCAAAGGTACCTACACGCATGTGTATTTTTTTTGCACCAATAACATAGGATAGTATCGATTGGCTAAGTCAAATGTCCATTCAATGCTCATTTTAGCCACTCTAAAATTTCAGCAGGTAGAGGGTAGGAAGAGTATGTTATGCGAGTTCAAGCTATAGAAAATTTAAATTGTGCCGATGTTCCTTCTATAAGTACATAGTGTGTATGTTACGATTGTACGATATTTTAAATAACTTAATATCAATAATGTTTAAATAATATTATACGACATTGCATCGATCGAGTGTTTAATTACGTAAAAATTATAATATTAGGCGATGGAGGGTGGGAGAGATCTGTCTCCGGATGAAAAACTCCTACAATACCGATCGTGATAAATTAAAATTGTTTTTTGCTTACCAATAATGTTTACATGTCGAATGATGATAATGCAAAAAGTGGTCTCCTTCGTCGAGTTGTGTGGTTTCTTATAGATAAAAATAAAAATAAGCACATCGACTTATTATATAATTTTGTATACCCGCAACACTATATATTATTATTACGGTCGCTAATCCTATATCCTATATCTGTATAGGTATCTTACTAATATATTAATAACCCTCCACAATTTCCTGTCACACAGTAAGCAAAATATATTCCTTTCGGTTAATTGCTTTTTCTTTTTGATTTTTTGATTTTTCTCATCTCGTTATCGTATTTCCTTCCTGCAGACATGCGGTACGGTAATGTCGTAGGCACTCACGATATTTAACGTTTAAATATTATACGGAACGAATATTGTTCCGCTGCCTAATAACATAATATAGGTATATATACCCGCGCTGCAGTAATTTCAATTAATATTCTATTAATACATTTTTTCAACGGTTGTTCCGCTATAATTATGTACGGAAATTGATATTACTATTCAGCGATCTACATATATATTCACTCTAATGATTCGCTTATCAAATATATGCCGTGTAAAACATTTTTTCATTATTTCATGACAGGAGCAGGCGAGCAGCAGTGTTCGACAATGTTATGATACAACTTACAAATTTCGAAATATGCGTATCAAAACAAGTAACAAAAAATCCAAAAAAATCGAAGTGCATGTTTCAAAACGTTTTGCTGCGGGAAAAGGAAAAAAAAAACAGTAAAAAAAGTGCATGGACGACCAATCACTTGAAAATAAATTACATATATTGCGTTTTTGTCTTGACGTTGCACGTTTCGAGTAGGTACCACATAATATATTTTCAACTACGGAACGAATACAATAGCAATAAAAATGATTACTGTCAAAAAAAAAAAGACACAGTCATTAAAGTCTGTGTACGAGAAACGTTTAATTTACTCATTTCCGAGTGCTTCTATAACATTATATTATTATAGTGTGTGTACACTGTGCAGTAACCCGGAAACTAGTCGTGGGAGAACACTGCAGGTCTGCAGCAGTAATTTGACGAATCAGAACATTTATTTTCCAAATTATACTTGATATATTTTATACATTTTTTTCTTTTGTTGGCACTTAGTTAGTAGGTTAAGTGAGGTAATCGTTGGGCGTGTGTATTTATTCAAAAATGTCATTTTATAACAATTAATATTACGCACTTATTACATATTTACACATTTACCTACACTGATTACAGAACCTGTAACATATCGGCTATTAGCTACCTGTTGGCTGTTAGTATTGTTTTTGTTTTACTAAGGTGGGTAAAATATAATACATATTATGCGTTAAAATTGTTAACTTAAAGTCTATTCAATCCAGTGCATAATCTTGTGATTCATGCCCAATTTTCATCAGATAAGCGGCAAAACTTAAAAATGTGGGTAGTATACCCTTTCAATCTGACACTTATTACTCTCAATATGTGGATCTCAGATAACAAAAGCAAACTCTAAAATCGACCAAACTACTACCAAGTGCACTGCTGTACAACATTTTTAAAGAACTTATTAATTTAAATTGATTGCGAATTGATTTTCTGAGATCTGATCTGATTTGAGATATTGAAAAAATCCTAGACTTTTCAGAGTCGAAATGGTTTAATATTTTTTTTTTTTTAGAAAATATACAATCTATATAACATAAGTATATCATAATGAGTATATGTGCGTTAAGAGAGAAAAACATGATTTAGGGAAAGAAGCCACCGATTGATGAGTCGATGACACTTTTAATTTGTTTTAAATCTTGTGTAATTTAATTAGTTTTTATTTTTTAATTTTTTTAATTTTAATATAATAAATCTCTGCACCATTTACGTTTTAGTTACCTTTGGGGGGGCTACCTCAGATTATGGGGGATGATAAGTTCTTGATGAGAGGATTTTAATGAGTAGATAGACAGTTATGAAATTTTCTATTGGAACATTTAGCTTAGTCATGCATAGTTTTTAATTTACTATCTATGTGTAGAATTCTAAAATATGGTTTGAAACAAATGGAGGAGCATTTACTAATTTTCTTAAGGTCATATGTTGAAATGCTTGTATCTTATTTAGATTGAACTTTTTGGCATTTTCCCATAGCTGGAGTCAGTATGTCCAGATGGGTTTTAATAAGGTTTTGTGCATGAGGAGCTTAATATTAACAGGAGTGACTTTATTACTACCGGTAATTAAATATTTAAGCATACCTATATACGTAGTTGATTATTTAGAGATAGTCTTTTTTCATGTAAGTGTTGAGCTCAAGTTAAGCTTCGATCAAGTGTTAATCAAGGTATTTTACTCTGGGCGATGAAGATCAGGGATGCCATAAAGTAATACATTTGGACAAGGAGCTTGCCGAAGTGTGAAAGTAGTGTGTAGTGTACTGATTTGCTTTGATTGACTTTAAATTTCTATTTAGCATACCAATTTTCCATCAGGCCAAGACGAGTTTTCAAATTTGAAGAGGCCAAGACTGGGTCTTTATTAACCAAGATTATTACTTAATCATCAGCATAGTCTGCAACTAAGGTGTTTGGCGATGTGGGTTGATCGGAGACAAAGTAAAAGTTTCAATATGAGTGATGAAAGATGATAAAACCAAATATGCATTGTATTATTTTATCTAATTATATCTTTCTTTTTTTTTTAAAGCAAATAATTTACAAAAAAATTGTATTCATATAAATGATATAATAAGGTATCTTTTTAACTTTCAGCATTTTAAAACCATTTTAAATCTTTAAATGTAGCACTGAACATCTTTATAGTATTAAACATCATATCATAATTATATGAATCATCATGATGATATGTAATACAATTTAAAATTAATATCAAATGTTACCGTAAAAATGTATCTATCTCTTATTATTGCGCAGAGCAATCGCATTTACATAATATTATTTAAACGCGGTATAAATGATATAATATATCAAAATATCTAGACCTGGCTATATTATATAGGTGTAGGTATTTATTATCATATTATAGGTGTGATTCACGAAGTTGGATATACACGGATGGTGTGCCAGTAGGTATAGATATCTATCATATCTGTAGAATACACGTATTCATATTTTATTACACACATGGCATTTACGTATTTGTACCGCTTATTTACGACGTATTAATTACGGGGCAATTAATAATAACAACACGCTGCCGCCGCCGGGAGATCGTATATTTCATACCCCGCCGATAATAATTACGGTATAGGAAACACCTATTATTAATAATAATAATATGTGCGTATAATAATATTACACGTGTTATAACTTATAATATTATATCATATATATTGTTCGTACGGAGCGCGTCTGGAAATTTAATGCAAACCTTAAGTAAGTAAGTGTATACTACTACCGTCGAAGACGATCTCTGGACTCCAACCCGCGACACACGCTGTATATAATATTATGTGGGTAGGTACACGAATATATTTTTACGCGAACATCGGGAATATAATGACCGCGTTATCCTTCACACTTTTGTTTAGGTTAGTTTTTTTTTTTTACACGATGTATGATTGTACAAAGCGATATAAGAAGTCACGGTTGATAAATTGGTACACCAAAGTAGGTAGTAATAGTGTGTATCATTGTATTGTGTACCTACTACTTATAGCTGGTACTGATATAGGTAGAGGTACACATAGATATATATATATATATATATATATATATAGAGAATTCTTGGTGATTTACTACACCTGATGGCAATATGCACATTATATTATATTAGTTATGTACATCCAAACAGAGACAGATACAAGGCAAAATAAAACATTTTTTCATTTTAAATTCGTCATAAATAGAGCGAGCGCCCTCAAAATATATTTTATACCTTTATAATTATTTATTATAAAATCCGAGTTGTCCGAGTTCCATTGCTACCGCTGTCCTAAAACAGTTCAATATATATTATTTTAAGGAGAGAGTTGGTCCATACAGTAATTTCTTTCCAGGCACTTGTTTATATCAGATTTTAAGCTTAAGTTTACTATTATATAAGCTGTTCCATATGGTACAGTATATACATGTAGACTATGGTATTGGTATATAACATAGTATAAATCATAAATGTATAATTTCCGCACATTATACGTTACATAGTATTATTAATCAGCGATAAATTAATAAGCAACTGTCTAAACGCACAATACTCTTTGTATAGTATTTGGGTTTCAATACGACTAGCTGCTGTTGGGTGAGCTATCAACCTAAAATTTTACTATAATAAATGTTTGGAGGCAAGTGTGAAGCTTTTATACAGGTATGACGACGCGACGGGTGCGGCTGTTCTGGAACTCGTTTCTGCATATAATAAAATATAAAATAGGCCATACCGAATATCGATGAAATGTGACTTTAATGCACTGAAGCGTATATAATTATTGGATTTCTCTCTTATTATACGCATTATATAGGTATTTATTGTCTCCGATTGAAACACCAACGTATATATATATAGGTACCTACCTATACTCAAACACATGTTTTAGTGCATTGTTGTGTCCTAAACAGAATCCCATTTGTCGCTTATCAGTTATTAGCATAATATATAAACGCCCAGTCTATAGATTGGAATGCCATTGAATACCTAACCCGCACGTTATATACGTGTAGTCACAACCGATTTAATAATATGCTAAAATTCTTATGCACATTTAAATATTACATCAAATGACTAATTTACGAGAAAAATCATCGGCGTATAACTATATTATAGATAATAATATAATATGTGATATGATAATTATAGATCACAACCATATTTTACGTTAATTTTTTAAGATATCACGGCATGTCGGCATCAGCGTCACAATAAACGTTTAACTGGTTTATCTGGTATTGTTATTGTTCAGAGATTTGGAATTAATGTGTTAGGGTGAGATTGTAATTTTCTATGGAGATGTGTAAAAAGTAGTATTTATATACGTTATTATGATCTCTATTGAAATCCAGAATAATATCTTAATTGTTAATGCATTCACATTCCGACTATCTACAATTACATTTTACAATACATATAAAATTATAAATAATATTTCCAATTATTATTATTATTTTTTTTTTTTTGATAAGAACAATGATTTGTTCAAAACAAAATATATTTTTAATTTATACAGACTCTATAGACTATAGTTTATACCTTTTAGGAAAAATAATTTATTATGACTATAAAATAAATTAACTGATCAGTTACTGCTTATCATAAAACAAAATTTAACTTTTTAAGTTAGAAATTCCTTTAAAATAAGTAACTTGTTATGTAACTTAGTTAAAAGTAACTTTAACTTTTTAATTCGTGAATAACGAGTAAACGAGATAAACGACATAATGACACGTAATATTATAAAATATGTTACTATATAGTAATTTCAAATGAAAAAAAATTTGTTACAGTACCTTATTTTCATTTACCATTTTGTTTAGCTACCACCATTGAAAAGTCCTGGGTACGACACTATGTGATTAATGTAATAATTTTATGAAGCGGCATACCTACCCAATTTGTGGTGAATTGTGAAGCGCGTCTTACCCGTGGTGTAAAATATAATAATAAATATGGGCGAATTTAAATTGCACCCTCGTAGTGAACAGTTAGTAAAACTTGTATAGAAAATTGCACCAGTCACGAGACATTTTTGGTTTCTAAAATGGGTATAGTACATTTCGGCCATATTATCTATGTGACCTTGAATTTATTGATACCTATTATAAAACGCTGTTGTACATATTATATTGGTGTGTAAAAGCCGAAGTCTATCGTTTTAATATATAGTTATGATATTATCGATATCAACGACTTAAGGTAATTGGTAATATTTTTAGTAAGTTGTTTGCATTTCTATGCTGACATAGGAAAATAACTTATTATGTTATTATTATTTACTCTATATAACTATATATAATAAACCGACAAAAAAATTAATCGAACAACTTAATATTATACATGTCATGAAATTCCATCAATTGATATCTAATTCACACAAGCCTCGCCTCTTAAATGGTTAGGTGCATGCATTTTAAATGTTATGATGTTACAATTAATAATTATAACTATTTGGATAGGTACTCAGTTTGTAAAAAAAAAACATTTGAATTTCAAGTATTGATGACCTGACCTATATAAATGAAGACTTTCAATGGAAATTGCATGTGGTGATGGGTTTCGGCGTCACGTTTGCTAGTCTTCGATCTGGCGAGATTCCGATTCAAATATATTTTGTATTCCAGCTAATACCTACGTGCTGAAACCTATCTGTAATAGGTACATCGTCTGCGCGCACATGATACTTTGACAATAAAAAATTGCAAGCGTTGTTTACAAATAGTGAAACAGAAGAATAATACATTTATATATTATGAGTGTACATAGTAAATACGATGCAGGCCGAGGGCGTTCGAAACGTTCGAGTGAATGTGTTTACTAAAGTACTATACTATTCTTAGGTGTATAATATAATATATATATTCTACAAAAGTACCTATACTCGCGGTCGGGACATTTATTATGGTCGCTGTTTGTTTACACAATACACCATTGACTATTGACATGTTCGTCACAATGGATGTATACGCTCGTATACGAAGAGATCTCGTTTCTCTGATGATAAAAATAATAATAGTATATAATACTGTCGGTGTATTATGAAGTAGTCTTGAGAAAATGACAAAAATGACTTGGAAAACGTGTCGCAAACAGACAATAATATAATATTTGTATGTACAATACTGTGGACTGTAGCAGCTGCATCGTCGCAGGTTTCTGGAACAATTTATAAAACGCTTCACTGCTTAAGATTGCTCAGTGATTTTACTGGGTGAAAATAAAGGTTTCAGTAATCGACGTTTATGGCGTAAATACGGTGTTCAAACTACGTAGACTCAAAACCAATTTGTGTTCATTAGTTCATTGAAACAAATATATTATTATAACAATAAAATATAACCGCTCGTATAATATATAATACCTTTTATTTTTTACTGCACTATGGTTTTTTTTTTAAACGTCAGATGTCTGTGTAACAGCAAGAAGCTCTAGATCGTCAGGCAAAATCGATGCGAACTCCTTCCGGTATGTCCATCCTAAATATATCGTCATAGAAGACGTTCCACAGCGTGGGGCCAAGGACGCCCCTGTGACATGTCTGTCAGTGCTATTTCCATCTGATGTCCTTATTGTAAGATTACGTTTCGGAGCTAGTCTGGGGGTGATAACATAAACACTAAAACAAACTATAGGTAAAATTGTATTATGTTAAAAAAGACATATTATTTTTCTTTTGTCAATGCAAGTATTTAGATTAAAGTTAACAATCGGCTATGTTCTTTTTGCGTATACGGTCAAGTAAATCCAATAAATATAATGTACAATAACTGCAGATTGTAATATTGTACAATTATAGTTATAAATTATCAAAATGAATTATTGGAGTCTGGTAAAAAATATTATAAGCAAGTAGCATATCTACAGTTGTAGTCATTTGTTGTAAGTTATGTTATATATACTTACACGTTTCTGTATCTCGGTCGTCTATATATATATACACGAGATGCAATTACGTTATAATATTATAGGCATTGGTATATTATGTTATATTTACAACAGACGCGCGTGCACGACATACATATTATATTATATTCTTAGGTAGGATAAAAAGAACTTTGGTCATCGAGCCACAATAATGACATATAATACGGTAGGTTAGGTTTGTAAAATAGACGGTATAATAGTATCTATATAAATATAAAAAAAAATGAAGGTATCTTGCTATAGTCAAGTGAAAAAAAAGAATGTTTGGTCCTTTCACATTGAACAGGACGCGTACGATACGCGTCGTATATACAATTCATACACACGCACGCGTACACACGTAATATTATATAATATAATATACACGTAAGAAACATAATAATAGGCAAGCAAGCTCGCGGGTTAAATAATATACTCAATACTGTACAAGCGACGATATATGTGTATTATACTTATAGGGTGATCCACCAAACATGCTCACCCCCCTTTTATACTTTAATAGTGTATTGATTTAAATTCTGATTTTTGGAAGTTCCAAGTAAAAGTCTTATACATACTAATACTAAAAAACCATATTTTCAATAATTTAGATTTTGAATACTAATTAAGAAATATTTTATTATAGCTGCAGCGATACAAACATCTGTTTTTAAAAGTAGTAATTAATCTACATTTTATCATTTATAAAAATTGTCCGAGTACCCTATAGTAATTACTAATCACTAGAATAATTAATATTAAATCTATTTTATATTTTTGTAAAGCCATTTTTAAAGACAATAATTTATTATACTTACTCATATTAGTAGGTATAAACATTAAAATTAATAACTCAGAAATTGCTCATTGAAGTTGAAATTCAGATACATCAAAACTCACAAAAGTCATCTGCTTAACTATTTACTGTAAAAAAGAAAGGTTCTCATTTGAAAAACAGAAGTTTATATCACTATATCGAACACTCTTAATAAATTGTACGACAAATTAAAGTATTTAAAAATATGGCCCTTAAGTAAATTTACTTGAAAATTCTAAAAAACAGAATTTGACTAAATGTCTTATTAGTAGAAAGGAGGTAGGCATGCTTGGTGAATTACTCTGTCTGTATACCGTAGCAGAGAAGCGTGCCCGGAGCCAAAATTGAAAATTTATCGTCAATAATAAAACAGAAAAATTCTAAAAAAAACCCATTTATCCCTACACGGGTGCATATCAGCAGACTGTATATATTTAGGCGTTGATATAAGGAGTGCTATGGAAACTAAACCCTCCTCCTTATAGACTAAAATATTTCAAAGATTACCTTAATTTTACTTTTTTTAAGGTTTACCGCAAAAGGCAACCTATCCAACTATTTTGTTATCTTACCTATAAGTAATAATAACGATTGCTAATGATATGAAATGACATTTTGGATACAAATGTATATAAGTCAGAGGTAAAGTAGATCGTCGGTGCTCGATAACGCGCTGCATCTGAGTTAGGTCCTGGGGATTAATTACAGGTAGTATACTATAGGTTACATTAGTTTCCCGGATTAATTTCTTAGATTAATTTACGTATTACAATATTTGGGTCTCAGATTATTTTAGGTATTCCACTATCTGGATCCCAGATTATTTTAGGTAAATACAAGCAAAAAAATATTAAAAATGGTAAAAATCAAATATTAAAAATACATATGCAGGGTGATTCAAAATTTATGTTACGGCATTTTATCACATAAATATTCAAAATATAGACAAATATATGATACAAAAGTTTTTTTATTTAAAGACATCTAAAATGATTTGTATATTTTATAATTTTTTACAATATATTAGGGGGGTTTTAGGGGGTCAACTTTAGAAACTCAAATAAGAACCTATACTTTTTTATAAACATAATATGAAGACATTTTTTTAATACATTTTAGTGCTTAAATAACACTAATTAATGCAAAGCAATGTACTTGAGAGATATTCAAAGTTTTTATAAATTTCTAATGTTGACTGCCCAAAACCCCTCTAAAATATTGTAAACAATTATAAAATGTACAAATCATTATATAGATGTTTCCAAATCAAAAAACTTTCCTATTGTACATTTTTTCTGTATTTTAAATATTTAAGTGATAAAATGGCTGTAACATAAACTTTGAATCACTTTTAAAATAATACTAATAATAATGAATAATAAAATAAACAAAATACATTTGTATATTTAATTAGTTAAAGGTATTAACAAGTAAATACATCTTTTAGCATTTGATACTATCTAACTATAATTTGTTGAAGTATATTGTGTAGCTACTGACTGTCCTGCAGAGACTGTAATATAATGCTAAGGACATTTTTTTTTTTTAATATTTAGTCTCTCTATTAGGTATATTATTTTTTGGACTCGATTAGGTGTAGGTATACCTACATTTTGGTCCACCGCGGACGGGACTCGACGCTGTAATACGCACGTCGTATATACACGCGGTCGAACGCGTTTTACTCAACTCTTTATTCGTACATTCTGTTCATAATACAGCTAGGTAACAACAACAGTCTATGCTCTGTACGATACACTATATAGCTCGCTATATACTCCTACTTGGATCGTCTTCGCGCGCGCGTATTGATAGCCGCCGCCGCCTCGTCACCCGTAATAAATCATCGCCGCCGCCGCTCTGCACAGACATCATTATAGAACGTATACGATTTTTCCGGGCCGTATCGTTCAAAAATGATTGACGCACTAATTTGCCTTGCACGTTACAATATACGTACCACCTATACATAATAATATTATAATAGGTAATATTGTACACCAAACTCGTATACGGTATACCTGTACGCGCGTATTATTATATATTATATTAAATCCCGTCTGCAGGTCGTCGCCGTGCCCAAGATTTGATACTATATATTATTTTGTATAGCAATAATATTATACACACCAGACTTGACTGACTTCGTGAGTCGACTACACGACGTTTATTTCTCCGGGTAAACGAATTTTTCATATTCAACGGGGGTGCCTGATATCATATAAGAGTTCATTGCGAGCGCGTGCCCGTCAAGACTTTACAATACCTATACTGTCTGTTTCGCGAAAAAGACTTCAAAGTGGTATCGAACCTCGTTGCAAATCTGCACTCGTGTTTATCACACATTTTTGGTATTTATAAAGCCAAACTTTTTGACACGTTCTCCTTCATCAGTCCTGACGGTAATTATATTAGGATGATCCGGGTAGTCTCGGTAGGAACTATTACTACACTATTCACCCGCGCGTGGTTTAATATAATAATATAATATTTGCAGAAAGCAATTATAGATAGGTTAGTTAGGTACCTAAACAATCTTGCAGATTTTAAATGATTTTAAAATGTATTTACCTAATCAATAGTATTAAACGACTTAAAACTGTGGGCGAGGTAGTATTTATATAATGTAACATATTATATAACATTATTGATTGATGGAAATTCGAAAGTGCACTGATAGCAGTTTGCAGTGTAGGACTTTGATTGCGTTAAGAGTTCCGAACGCGATGCGCGTATTTTATTCGACGTGCTCAGGTATGTATATTTTATTATTATAATGTGTAGGTACCTACCTAAATATTATACTGTACATAATAGTCTCCGGTAAAATAAACACAAAATGCGCTGGCACATTTGAAGTGCGGCTGTATCGATACGACTTAAATAAAACATAGAATTTAGGTACGTATAATACGCATATATGGACACATTGTATATATACAATCGCGATGCATATAGTATCCGTCTGTCTATCTGTTTTTTTGTTTGTTCGTTTGTTTTTGTTTGTTCACAGGTGTATTATACACAAGCACAACAATATAATACGTCTTTGGGTCGTATATGCGCTTTAAACGGTAAAAATCTACTACCTATATGCATAATATATATTATAATTTAGCGGGTATACGCGCGTGAGTGTCATTTTTGGTAGAATCGCATATCTATATACACTCATTTCGTGTGTATATTGTTGTAGGCACTCCTCCACGACTTCACAACAATTCAATTACTTATGGCTGTATAGATTCGTTACTAAAGAAAAAAACTAAGTCACTCGAACTGCTGTACATATTGGAATTCAATATTATATACCCATCATGTATTATATGCACATTGCACTTATATCCTACAGGTTCGTAAATATACAATTTTCACATTTAAATATTTAATATATTATTCAATTTCGTTAAAACGTTTGGTGAACGCTTGAAAGTTTAATCACTTCAACCGAAATATATTATTGAAAACAAATATTAGTTTTTTCGTACTATTATTTAAAGGCTATACGTGCACCATCGTTATAAGACTTGTAAAAATACTGTTGAATGGTTTTATGTTCCATACAGTATATCGTGCACGTTTTAACACGTCAAAATAATCTAAACCATCATAACCAGTATTGAATCCAGGCAATTTTTTAGGGGAAACATTTTTTAGTCGACTTTTTTTTTATTGATATTTATATTGTTATTTATTACTTAGTTATTAAAATTAAAACATTTTAATTTTAGAAAAAGGTAATTTTAATGAGTATTGTATTTAATAAATAGATTTTGTGAACAGTTGTATTTTTCAGGGAAGGTGATTATAAGCTATCAGTATCTGCAGAAGTCTTTGAATTATTGTGCTCTTATATATGTCCAAATTTGGACTATACTTAGTATTCTTGTCAGTATCATGATATGTTCTCTGGCTCGATTATAATTGACAATAATTAAAGAACTATCAATAATTAATCTTCCCGGTATTTCAACACCTATACAGTATTGTAAAGTCGAGGTGCGGTGACCATAAGTGTTCTCCTAGTGTATAGTAATTCCTTATAGTAATAATGTTTTTCGTTTGATTGCACTGTAATATGTGATCTTTAATTAATTGATTACTTATACATAGTTTTTTTTTGATTTTAAATTATAATAACTCAAGCACCGACCTATTTAATGTTTATTTTTAATCAATATTATAAAATTGAGGTAAGTTATAATACATATTATATAGCCCGAATATAAGTATTCCTAATTTGATTGCAACAGCACCTCCGTGCCACAATTAAGCTTATTGAAATATTGAATTATTAAAAACTAAAAAGTATTAGTATTACAATCAGTTATTACTATAAAATAAATAATTAATTTGAAAAATATATTGGTTGAACATTTCGCTAACATTTTAATAACTTATCGCATAATTTAATTAATATTAATTAATTGCAAATAATCATTTATGTAAGGTACGACAATATAAAAAATAAACTGTGCAAAAAACAAACACGAGTCGCACTTCTTGGACACAATTCGTTTAAAAACAGGACTGTATAAAAAAAGATCGCATTGAAACGAAAAAAAAATGTCCCGTTTCCCCAACACAGTCAACCACCTACCCGGCAAGAAAATTACAATATTATTTACTCATCGTTATACTATTTAATATATAATGTATTCATGTATATCATTTTGATATACAAGGTGATTAATTCAACGTAAAACACTCGTTATATCGAAAAACATAGATTTTTCTCAAAAAACTTTTTTACATGGTTTTAAGTCGTTACAAAACAACATTCTTTTAAAGACATAATTACTATTGCTTTTAAGATTTTTACTTTTTTGAAAGACTGCAACATACAATTGTAGATGCTTATAAATGAATGGAGTGGAGTGGTGCGTGTATATACCCTCCAAAATGTTGGTCCTTTACTCCGCTCATCTATACTTTAAATACTTGTAACTCATAAACTACTCATCCGGAATTTGATTTTTATGTGTCAAAATAATCGTAAAATATCCTGCTTCGGAAAATGAAATTGAAACTGTATGTTGTCATTTAAAAATGTAAAAAAATTTTAACAATGATAAAGATAAAAAAATAAAAAATATTGTTCCTTAAAATGTTTTATTGTGTAACAGCAGCTTAAAACCATGTATGAAAACTTATGAAAAAAGTCAATACTTTTAATATAATGAGAGTTTTAAGTTAAATGAATAGCGTGATTCATTTAACTTAAAACTCTTTATACTTAACTATTTTAAACTCTTAAACGCTGTATGTTAGACAATATTCATATGGATTATAAGGTATAATAATATATATCACACATATTATAACTTATATTATACTCAAAAGTCAAAATCATTATAAGGATTGTTAAAAATAAAATCAAAACTTTTTGTAACAATGATTTTAAAATCCAAAATCCAAATCATTTTTAAATTTGATTTGGATTCTGAATATCCAAAGGATCATGCCCAGATCTACATATTATATTATATATATCAATGTGCACTGTTGTATATTATAACAATTGACGCTAAGACGCGAATAACAACCACAGCTGTGTCCGCGGTTCGCCTGACGTTCTAATTGGACCTGCAACCGCGTGTGGGTCGTCGCAGAATATATAATATAATAACCCGTTGCGAGTATATAACGAGTTGTAACTTATAATATATATATAAACATATTGTTATATTATAATAATCACGGCGTATGCGTCTATTGTGTGCTCGCCGCGGCGGAGGAATTCACGAAAGACGGAGAAAAGAAAAAAAATATGAGAAAATAAAAACGCAATGTCATTTCCCTTGTATATAGCCATATAGGTACCTATACCTACCACTGTATAATATTATATTATGTTATATACGTGCTTATTTCGGGTTCGTCACTGCTTGATCACCGTCATTTGATCGTCTTCGTCTTCATCGCCACATTGTGTCCATATTACATATTATTATTATATTATTCGGACGGGAGACGCCTAGGTATTTTAGTTAAATAATTTTATTAAATTACGAGTGTATATAATAACTAGGGCCCGGAACGTGATGACCTAAAAATCTTTAAAAAATGCACACAAAAAAGTGTTAAAATGACTTATAAACTTCAAAAAATGACTTGAAATAATAACTCCAAAAATAACAAAAATGACTATAACGACTATAAAAAATGTTAATTTTTAAAATTTTATCTTTTTTAATAATGAACTCATGTGTCAGACATTATGATGTCATGATTTCATATTCATAAAAAATGTTTATTAATCATATTTTTTAATAAATTATTTATTATTTTATTAAGATGAATTTAAATTACGCAAATTGTTGTATACATTAAATATGTTTTTATTACCTAAACAATTTAAATTAAAATTATATACTAAAAACAAATGTGTAATATAAATATTGTTTGAATACTTTTTATCAATAAATGTGTAACAACAAATGACTGAACTATTAAAGTGTATTTAATATCTAAAAAAAAAAAAGATTGTCAATTGTCTGATTCCGATAGTAAAGTCTAAATATAATCTATAAATCTATTCTGGGTAAACCAATCAAATCCAAATTACAATAACACAGGGGTTTCTCACTTCAAAATAACGCATGTCTGCACGGGGCCTAAACAATTTGAAACAATAAGATACAAATAATGTCAATACGTAAATAATTGAAGGATTCAGCTATACAATATATTATTATGTTAGTTTTTTTAAATATTTAATTTTATCAAAATAATTATGGAATAAAACATTTCTTTTAGCAAGAAAAATGCAAATATACCTACAAAAGTATTAAAATGCACTAATAAATTGACCTTACAACTGAGAATTACAGAAAAAATGCAAAAAATGCAAAATAAAATTTGTATTATAAGTATATTTATTTAGCAACCAAATCATTCGAAATTATTCGCAACAGAATAGGTAAGGTTATAATTAATAATGATTTAGAGCAGATGAGAACCTATATTATGTATATTGCGTCCCATTGTGTCAACCTCGTCAGACTCGCGGGACTATATTATAACGCGTATGACGACGACAGAAATCGGTTTCGCGATGACTTTTCGCTTTTTTTTCTCCGAATCTTAAGTTTTATTTTATTTTAACGCCGGTGTACGCGTTACACAGTCTAACCGTAAAAAATTCTCATTTCATTCCGCACGCTATGAGTGTATATATTATAATAAATATATATATATATATATAATTACAATAGCAGGTCCTGCAGTGTCGGTCGGCTTGACGATAATATTATCACAAGCTGCAGGTATAATATATACATATAATGTGCATAACTCGGCCACAATGGACAGTTAAAATCTCCAGCAATACAATGTATTTATATATATATATATATATATGTATTTACGATTATCGTTTCGATTTTTTGCGCGCGAGAGCAGAAGTACATGGGTGCTCTTTTTCTCTCTCTCTCTCCCTCCCTCTCCCTCTTTCTCCCTCTTTCGCTCTTTATATATATTTGTAATATACCTATATGTACATGTATGTATATTATATTCTAAATTACGATACATAACATATGTATATATTATACGATCGCGTCTCGTCGTTAGAATATTATGTCTTGTTCGCGTACCCCTCTTCGACCGTGCGCACGTCGTATAGCCGCTCGTCTCGGTCGTTTGAAATCTTCGCGGCCGGTTATTGTTATTATTATCGTCCTCATCATCATCATGGTCGCGTATATTATTACGAATTGCGGTTTTACGGAATTGCATATTGTCTCGAACGAGTGCCGCAGTCGTCGTCGTCGTCGTCGTTGTGAATACGACGTAGGTATAATAATAATAATAATAATAATAATATATTGTATATAGGTAAGGCCGATATGATTATATGTATAATGGTCGGTGCGTCCAAAGAGAAATCGATTCCAATTTCGACCGCGTTCGCCGCTCACTCCGCCGCGCACAGCCTTCGCGTAATTAAATTCATCGCGTGCTGGTTCTTTATTTTCATTTTTAAATTTTCTTTATGTTTTCGTCTAAACGTCTTCCGAAGAAACGATGGATAGTATAATATAACGAACGCGCGCTTAACCGACTGCCGTAAAAATTATTTTCGTCGCTAGCGCGTCGTGCGTTTCGTGCACATAATAATATTATATTGTTATAAATCACGATTGGTATTGTTACACTAAAATAATTATTTGAAAAAAAATCGACTAGAGATGAACTTGTATGATATAATGGCCACATCGTCGAATGCTATTTTTATATTTATAAAAGTAGGTATAGTATTTTTTGAGCTATAGTGACGTTTAACATTTTACAAGAAAAAAAAACATTTTACAATTGTTTTAGTTTTTTTCCTATAAATATCGATAAAACACAATTTGCTTGAAAATTTACTACAAAGTTCTTCATAAGTCGTTTTAATAGCAGTTCAAAAATATTTAAAAACATTTCTAATCACGATTTCTTCTTATAAGCATTTTAATATCATATTTTTACAAAATTCATCAAAGTAATGAAAATTTGCTTTTTGTTGTTACAAATGTATAAAATGTTCAATTGTCATGGCTCAGGTTGAACATTTAAAATAAGGTTTCTCATAAGAAGTTTATATTATACATTTATACCTAAAAAATCTAAGAAATATATTATCATTGTTTTTTTTATCGACATTTTATGTTCAAATTTGGACAAAATTAGATACTTTAACGTAGCATAACAATGTTAGTTAATAGTTATTTGGTTGTAATTTTAAAATATTATTCTTAAATACTCGGAAAAAATATTAATTTTTAGAATTCGATAGCCATCGAGTCTTTATTATATTTGTTTTGCGCTACCTTAACAGCGAGATTATACGATCTTAATGCACTGTGAACATGTGCTTATTCCAATGAACCCGAAACGCATAATTAATATAATGTGTTAATAAATACAACAGATCATGATATGAATGATAAGTACCGCTGCTACCTATATGTTTTATATTTTAATTCAATAATTTATTATTATTATATTCTGTACCTACCAATAATAAACTTATAAGTACCTATCAAGTTATGTTTAGGATATTTTACTCATAATGCTCAGTCTTGTTTGTGGTGATTTATGATCATATAAATTATTTATATTTCCCTATGATTGAAAACGGCCTACTGAGCTGACGGATTAATGCATTTCAATTTAATTTTTAATATAAAATGATGTTCTCACGGCGCGGGCGTTTTGAATAGGCCATTCAGGTACACTACCGTCGTGGATCCAATATTCCGGTATCTCGTGTAATATTATGCATTTTTTTTGACTTCATATTTTAATTAACTGTAATAATAAAACTATCATCACGCGATTATGGTAGTTTGGATTTTAATTTAGTATAGTATGCTTTATATTGTTTAACTAAAAATGTGATGACGTCCAATCTAAACTACGATAACGGATGACACCAATATAATACCTGTGTAAAACCAATATAATAACTACTTTGGCCTAATTTTTTATTCACTTCATAGTTCATCTGTAATATGATGTGTTTTTTATTTATTTTTATAATGTTAATTATAAGTTAGATAGCATAATATAAGGTCAAAGATAATACAAAAAAATAAGTCATGTTGTACATTACATTAATAAAAATGAACACACAAAACCTATGACTATTATCTTGCTGTATCTAGGTAGAAATCATCCCAATTTATTCCAAAATTAATTATTTACTAAGAATAATGTATCCGATAGAAGGAATATGGATAATTGTATTCAATATCAATGGTTGTAATATAAAAACTCAAGTGTCAGTTAGTTAGCATTGCTTAAATGCCTATCCTTCAATCGCGAAGGCGTACCTTACTTATTATGAATAGGGGCTGAATGCGACGAACAAGTATGCAAGTATATACCGCAATATATATATCATCTACGTGTATGGATAAAATTAAATATTCATCAACCATACAATTCGTCCAAATTATAATACATAGGTAATATTATATAGGCGCCTATACATTTACATACATTATGTATAGTATATACATTATATACAATATGTATAATAATATTATGTATTTTTTTTTAAATAAATCAATAATAATTAATTACCATTGAGTATAGTACTATTTAATATTATACTCAATGAAATTATCACGCTGGACTAATAAAACGTTTTAGATGTAAATTCATACTGATATAAAATATCTATACTTATTAGTGAGTTATAATATAGCTTACTATTATACATTGAATATAATATAATATAAAATTAAATATGCTTTATATAGTTCACAATATTATATTTAAGAAAACGAAAACCATACAATTATTATTACTATTATAACTTATAAGTAAAACAATAACTGTCGATTGGTATCGGTATAACATTAATATACATTTTTAATAACCATTTAATAGGAAACACTGTAGAGAAACGTTCAGTAAACGTTCAATGAGCATTAAAAAAAATATTTTAGGGGTAAATATATGGGACCCCAAAATCTATAACCCCTGGACCGTGCTCCCTCTAGCCAATTCGGGCTGGAAGGGGGGCCCACTGAGTATATGGTATCCCGGGCCCCAATTGATCCTTAATCCGGGCTTGACTTGATTGCATCAGGTGTCCAGGTTCATAAAGTTCTGTATACGAAATAACATCAAACATGGTTGGTAGGTAAAGGTGATACGCACGTATAGTACTACGCTCTTCGCTCTTCTTATTCGGATGCGTTGTATAACGATGATGACGTTAACGTTTCAAAATATGTAAATGCACACGAGCACTTACGATCATATAATTATTATTCCTATACGTAAATACATATTATAAATTATCATACTCGCGTGCAACTGCACCGGTATGCGATGCGATTAGTATGTACTATGGTGAGTGCACGTGTATACATATATAATAATGCAGTAATGTAAATGAAAAACGATTTTTCACCGGGAACGCAGTGCGTTAGATACACATAATATTATATATTATTATTGTTACGTACGTATAAAACGTCACATAACAGACAAATAGACGTATACTGCATCAGGAATCCGACAAAACGTTAATAATTTAGACGCAGCATATAGCCATATAGGTATTATGGAGGTACATACCGCGGGTACCACTAATAATAACCACGTTCTGAACACACAATACGCAAGCTTGTGATGTTTATTTATTTATCACTTTTTTCTCTTCTTTTTCTGCTCGTTATATACTGTCGTAAGTCGTTGATAAGTATATAATCAGTTATAATATATACACACTGCACGTCATGGTCGTCGTCATAATAACAACAACAACAATTCAATAGTTCACTTACCGAACGCTGGCGCGGAGACCAGAGCTGCAGCGTGTACGCCCGAGTCTAATTATTATTTCACCCCCTCGTCGCTCGATTCCGTTTGTACCGCGTTTAATCGAGCACCATTTTCGTTTGTTTATTATTGTTTACCTTCGTCGTTTTTTATTCATCACAAAACGAACGACGACCGTCGTGTATAATGTACGTAGATTATAGGTATTGTAATATTATATGTATTTTATCATAACGCATTATCCGTCGGAAACGTTTAATCGTGACCGTTTATACTCCGCCGCTGTTTGTCAATACGCCGCGCCGGTAAGTTGCTCTCCTATTATTATTATTATTATTATTATTATTATTCGTGTCGAACGATAACAAATCGTCTGCGTTAATATAAATGTGTTCGGAAAGAACTACGCTCCCGGTTAACGACGAGAGAGAAAAAGAAAAAAAATCGGTTTTCGTCGACCGGTGCATTGAGCGTGAGGGGGGAGGGTCGAAAATCGCAGGGCAGAGGGGCCGCCGGCTACTGCCGGGACGAGGATAGAGCTAATCCGTTTTTACGGTCCCGACAATGGCCGGTCAAAGTCTCGAGTCACGATAATAATATAATATATCATTTTTTACATTTTTTTCTCCTCATATTATTATTATATTATTCTCACTCGTCGCCGCGGCACACCACACGTATAATATACGAGCGTTTACCCACCCCGCACCCATCACCCACCGAACACCGCCGGCATTCCGATACATATTTAATAATAATAATAATGATAATAATAATAGAACATTTTAGAATACGCGTCCGGCACAAAGAGATCTCTAATTGGCCGTAATAAGACGTACGATTGTCCGGCGCGGCGAGGCGGCGTCGCACGCGCGTGTGCCGCTGTGTGTTTGTACAGCAGCGCCGAACGTTTATTTATTTATTTTTCGGACGTCTTCCCGCAGCATCGCTCTCTGCGCCCGCACCGTAAATAACAATTATAAGCCATTCAATACGCGTGCACACGCGCGATCCAACCGCTGCGGATTGAACGGACCGGCGGCGACGGCTGCGGCCCGGCGATCAAAAACCGTAAATAACGCGTTAAATTGCCCATCACGACCTATAGTCGCGTGTTATATACCGACGGACGGAATCGGTCTGCGACGCGTCACGATTCGCGCCCGGTCGTAAGACATATTATTATTATTATTATTATTATTATTATTATGGACTATAAGAGTATAATCTTAAATCCAGCAGATAGGTCAGTCGCTATATATATAATCGAATGTTCCTAATTTTATCGTTTCTTCAATCCGCTGGAGGGGTAGGTGTACCTAATACTGCGTGAGCCAGAATATGCGAATTGCTGTATTAGGGAACCCGCGGTACCTACTTATCCGGCTGGACAAACCAAAAATCAAATGAAGGATTTGATGAAAATTACGTGACAAATTATGATATTCTATTATCTTCATAAGTGACAATCGAATTTCACATTTTCATGTATTGTCGAGTGCCTTGTAAATTGTAATGGCTGGTTAGTTCATTAAAGTCGAGTTTTTCACTAATAGAACTGAAAATAAGGAATTATGTTTCGTTTATAATTATAAAGTGTTACAGTGGAAAGTATTTCTACCACTCAGTAAAATTATTGACTGTTAATACAAACAGTTTAGTTACTAAACTTTAGTGGATCATCCATATTCATCCCTAACATAAATATACGATACAGTGGCGTAGACATGAAAGACAATGGTGGTGCAGGAGGGGGGACCAATGGAGTAAATAAACACCTAAACAATATTGGTGCCTATGTGAATATTAGCATGCAATGATAGAAGTAACAATAAATCATTTATTTTTTAACACATTTATAAAAATATTTCTACGCATTTAATTAAAAATGAGCATTGAGCACCATTATAAAATATATTACATGATAAAATCTAATTTTTCTGAACACTTTTAAAATTTATTTTATTTTATCCGTATACGTAAAATTTCAAATTAATTAAGTATTTTTAATTATTAATTTTATCGAAAAATTCGAAATGTGAAATAAGCATTGTAGAAATGTACTTCAAAGCCTTTTTGAAAGCCATCCATTGGTTTTAAGCTTTCAACACATTGTATATACAGTTTCTGACAAGCAATACAAACTTTACAAAAACCACCTTGTTTGACTTTTGACTTCTGAGTCAAATAGCAATTAACTAAGAACTTTGAAATAATAATAGCCAATAGGTATATGGGTATATACCTTGTTAGTTTATTGCAGCTTAAAACTAACCCAAATGTTAAAACTACCTAAAAGTATTCAGAAATCATCGCATAACCTAACAAATACTATATAAATAAACTAAATAGGTAATAATATAAATTATTAATTTAAAGATTTTAAAACTATAATAATTTTAAAACAAACCGATGTAATTCTTTCTTTAAAATTCAAAGTCATTATAGGTCAGAATGTTAATTTTATTATACGTTGAGTAAAAAGAATAATAAAATAAAAGTAGGAAGGATCTGAATGATCTGATCCCTTCGTACTTTCCTTTTTATACGACTTTTGGCATACATAGTTTAGACTTTGGGATGTACCACTAGATGTATATTATACTAGGTACAAGGTATCTATTAAATGTAATTCGTGCATATAAACTACTTGCGTTCCAAAATGTATTTAATATGTAAGTTGCGTCCGGATCAAAAAGGTCAAAAATAGGTCATTGCGCTTACTTGCGTCCCGAAAATCGATACTAAAAAATCGATTATTTGAATGCATTTCGTTAATATGTGAATAAACTATAGGTATATTTAACCTGTCTTCGTACGTAGTTAATACTAACCAGTAACAACTAACTAAATATTGTAGACTATCTAGTCATTATACAATTCGTAGGTGGAAACTGGAAAGGCCAACTGATATAATCCTCATTTATTTCAAAAGTGCGGTTTTAATTGAATAATATTCTTGACACATAAATACACATTCTGAACGATTAATGTAACCCACAAATGAGTATTTTTGGTACAAAGTTGTATTGGTCTTCAACTAAAATGATCAAACCCTTATAAACAAAAAATTGGCAATTAACGTAAGCCACAACATCATTGATGATTATGTTATTTTTTCAAAGTAGTATGTAACCCAGAGATATCCCTAAATCCCTAATTGATGTAACCAACAATGATTTTTATGAAAGCCGGTAACTTAACGTATCCCACTTATGTACCTCTACTTTAGTAAGTAATTAAATTATGAATACAATGAACATTCTTTTAATTCAAATCATAATTATAATATGGAATTACAAAATATAGAGTTATTGTACAATAAGTAAAATTAACACAAAAAGATTAATTTGGAACAAAGTTATAACTATTTTAGAGACCCCTGTAAAATTTGATTTTTAAGGGTTACTTCAGTTGCCCTTTCCACCGACAAGTCATACTATTTCATTTTAATTCCCGTTAAAATAGGTTTATTTTACACATATCTAGTAGAAATAATAGTTTATATTGTATACATCAAATGACTGACGTGTAGAATGCCCGACACTCTAACGAGTGACGACTACGATGTCAATCTTATCTATTAATAACTGAAATATTTTTACTGTTTAGTAGTTCTACAGTAATTTAACAAACAACAATTTGTACAATTGATTGAACACTAACGTGGAGTACTATATTTATATATAAAATGCCTAATTAACGCATATATTTTACCCTTTTTCTATAGCTATTACCTACTAATATTAATAAATTTAATTGTTATTTCATAGTACCTATATCGCTATTCAACATTTTAATTGTAACAAATACATTATACAAAAACATGTAAGTATAAACGACCCAGGACACAAAAAAAAACTTATTTTGTAAATTGGTTAATATTTTTTACTTAATTATTTCTTTTTTTTAATGTTACAATTAATAAATACCTAAATATTAAGGAATTAAACATTAAGTTCAAAATATTAATGAAATAATAGACTGGTGTTTAATAATAAGTAATAACTATAAATTTTAATGATAACTAGATAACATGAATAAATTACAATAATGATATAGACGACTTGTGTCTCCGAAACAGGACTAAGTTAACGGTTGAATTTACTACTTGTGAAAAATACCTTTTCTTGGGATGCAAGTAGTACATAGTACTATATATATAGTACAAGCAGCTAATGTTGCTATGTAAATTAGGAAGTGCTCTCGTGTAAATAGAATACCTAGATAATAATATAATGTCCGACATCGTTATTTCCTTGTCGTGAGCACGTGGCGCCGACGTCCTGCTACGAACGAAAGAATTGCATATATATATAATATATACAAGTACGCGTTTCGTTTATATTTTTGATTTTTTTATCAATCGTTTTCATCCCGAACCATTTGTCAATGCACACGTCCGTAGCCCATCCTATATATGTAATTTTATTATAATATACGACGACAAGACGTGGACAGGATAATTCCTGCGACACACGCGCGCGCAATATAAAGTTATGTATACAACAATAATAATATCGTAAATGTATATTATAATACAACTGTATTATTATTATCATTATACCTATAGGTTAACCTATAGCCCATACCCGGAGACGGAGATATCGATGCCAATCTCGTCTTCTTGCAACCCGGCTTCATACGTGTGCGTGTGTGTGTGTGTGTGTGTGTGTGGGCTTCGTCATATTTTTGTCCACGCCGGCTGTACATTTTTAAAATATTATATTATAATAATATATAATGTATACCTACCTATACTCTGGACAGAAAACGTGCGTGCCGGCGTCCTGCGGCGGACCGCTCGTGGTCATCGCATGCTGCGGCGGGCGTACGATATACACAATGATAACGATGATAATAATAATAATAATAATAATAATAATAATAATATTGTACCTATCTATTTAATATATATATATATGCATGAAACGGTCTGTGGTCGATCACCGTCGTTAATATAGTGTGTGTTGTACATATATATATATATAAGTAGGTAGGTACGAAATATAATAACAATCATATTACCTATTATATATGATAATATTATAACGCGTGTAATAAATCATCGGCGCGTTCTTAACGCAGTTAACACCTATGTGCCCCCGTCGATTATACGCAAGTCCAACCGATGTCGATGTCGATGTATATTGTATAGGTACGTACGGTACGTAGAGCGTTCGTTGTTCGCAGCTTGCCATACAGGTACCTATATATATATATGTATATAATGATTATTTCGATGTATAGGTACAATATTATATTATATAGAGGTTGTACTGCGGTGAATTTATTGTTGGAAATCGTTCACCTAGGTTAGGTTAGGCGATTGACAACTTTGTTACGCGCAGACGCAGTTGCAGTGGCGTAATTCGGCCCGTGTGGATGAAGCACTTATTCCCATATATACACCTCCTATACATAGTACACATATTTATTTATTTATTTATTCAATATATAAAAGTGAATCCTATACATTAATTAAAAAGATTATTGAGCATAATATAGCAAATATTGTAGGATAAATCAGTTAATATTACATTATTCCAACCTATACCTACTTATAATATAATAATCAATATATTAAACTGAATATAATGAGAAAAATGTATATAAAATATATCGTATAGAATAAAGAAAATAGAGAGCTATTAAATATAATTAAAACCCTTTTTAAAAGGGGGTTATAAGAGGTTTAGAGGTTAGCTGCAGAGGAACTTAAAATATAATTTGAAAATATTGTATAAGTGGTTTATGGATTTATAGTATTAAGTCTTAAAACGAACTAAAGAAAATCTAAGGACAACCGATTAAACTTATTAATAACAATGTATGAAGACACTATGACTTATGAGACCAAATGCTTTTGAGGTTAACTTCGACGTTAACTTATCAGCATATAAAAAAAAACATTGTTAAAACAATTAAATTTGAATAAATGAAAAAAAAAACTTATCAGTAAGTAGTGAAAGATTAAGAAAATTTAAAACATTATTAAAAAGACCATTGGGAGGTCTATATGATTATACTATAAGAAATAAAATGCTAAAAAAAATAGTTAAACTGATTCTAACATAGTATTGTTTATTCAGGTGAAAGGGCAGTATTATAAAAACGGACAAGATAATGGATTAATAAAGGAATATGGAATCCACGAATGATCAACAAGTGCGCTTATTAAATCCTAAATTACGTATAGGTAGCTTTGTTCTTAGGTAATCATTGTTTATCAGCTAAGGCCATTTTATTGAAACGCTCTTTAGATGCGGATCTTATTTTTGTGCAGGTCTCTTCTTGTGTTTCCTTCAGAACTCTGTAAGCTCACCCAGTACGCCGGGCGCCAGCTCCGGCATACTGTACAGTGTACTTGGAGTAACACGGCGACCGGCCGGAAAAATATAATCGTCTGTTTGGCTTTGGACCCTTACTTATAGTTAAGTATACGTGACACGTACGTAAAACGCTATAACTAAGTCGAATAGTCAAATACCTACGTAACCTTATGGAAATCTGGCAACATTGCACTAAACTCTTGGGTACAAAACGTACGGAATCGTGTGTCTTAAAATGTGCACGATTCCGTACGCTGATAAGGACCGTACGGAATCGTGTTCTACCCAAATATTTTATTATGTTTAAAGAATATATGAATTCTCAATTAATATACAATATAGGTACACGGCCACACGGGTAATGATAAATAAATACACGGGTATTATGCACGGGTATACACGGGTATTAAAATATACACGGGCTTTAATATATTTTTTGCCCGCGTACCCGGGCTCCGTGTACCCGTGTATTAGAATACCCGTGCACGACCACGACCTCTAGTCCCTATATATTATGTTATAATAAAATGATATGTAAATAAAACGCATGATATAATTACTTGCAGCCTCTGCTCACTGTTTAGGTACCGTTTTACATATTATATAACTGTCAATACACACCTTGCATGTGTATAATATTAATATATTATTATCATGTATTGAGTATATAGATACATTAATTGTCGTCGAACGCGTGTCGTGCCACCCAGGCCGCGGTTAAAGTTGTGCGGAACAAGCGATATAACTGGAGCCGGATCGGAGCTGACCTTGACCCGTTGAAGCCGTGTGTCCGTTATATTTATACACCACGGTGCGTCATAATATAATAATATACCATATCGAATCGTTTATCATAATATAATATTAAATTATATTATCACTGATATATAAATATATTATGCGCATAATGCTTTCGACCCGGGATGGCTCGTGTAGCTATATTATATCGTATGTGAGTGCGTGTGTGATGCACTTGAACGACGTGACGACGACGACGACGACGGCGGCGGGTCAGAGGTCGCGCGAGGGTCGTACGACGTTTTAATTGAACGTCGTGTGTGTTTACGTGTGAAGAAGTCTCTCGAGTTCTCGACGTGTATTGTTTGTACGTATCGTGAGAAATCCACCGGAAACGATTCATCGACGCGGGTCGGCCGAGTAATGTACCTACCTAATGATGATGATGATGATGATGATTATGACGGTGATATAGGTATACTATATAATAATATTATGTATATTATATGCAGGTGATATAAGTATTATTTGTGGATACCTATTAATATATGCGATATAACAGGAATTAGCTGTTATAAAAGTTGGCCAAATTTTAACGGCACTTGAAAATATTTTTATTGCATTGTTTTATCATTTATAATGAAAGAAAAATAGTAAAAAAACTCTTAGGTTTAAATTTAAATAATAATAAGCCGCTGAGTAGGAACCGGTATATGACTGTATCCAGTATTCCAGTCATTGCGATTTATAAATGAAAATTATTCTCACTTATATAATATGAAAATCGAAAATAGTTTCATCATACAATAGTTGATAAGTGTCAAACAATCGATTTTGAAGAGATTAAACATGATATGTTAAGAATATGGTCCAAATGTCATCTTGCCAAATATGATATCTGTGGCTTTATTATTGTTTTAGCTGTAAGATATAAATTAAAATTATAACTGTTCGGTAGAAAACAATTGCAACAAAATATTATTCAGTTTTTACACTTAATACTTAACAAGTTTTGCCACAATTGTATAATATATTATGATATATATTATGTGGTAGCCATTTTGGCAACAATATTAGCAACGTGTTACATTATAATATACGAGTATACCTACACGAGCATTTATTTTTATTATCCTCCACGATGGATTCAGTTATTCTTATGGTTAAGTTCGAATGACTGTGTTAAGTATTAGGTCCAATATATATTAACACTTTTGAGATAACAAATCGCGAAAGAAGAAGGACAACTGCAGCAATTATTGAGATAAATGCAACTCCATACGAAAATAATACTTGATGACCGTCTCCATATGCAAATGCGCTGCGCAGCCCATGGTGGTAATACTGCAAAAAATGCAAGTTTTGTATGATAAAAAATATATAAGCATAATTTCATAACATAATTACACCTAAAAACATGGGTAGGGCCCGGGGCTTTTTTTTTGTTCCGCGTACAACTGCTCATAGGTAGCCTTAATTTGTTTCTGGGAAATTTATAACGATATACCAGTTGCTATAAGACTTTTTTTGTGCAATTCAAAGACTACTCTATTGTTTTACTTCTACTGAAAGAGGGATAATTCTTTTGAAGTTCGTTCATTTTGAACAAATTAAAATAAATAATAGTACAAGAACATTTAAAAATGGGTATATTTTAAAGACACTTGCAAAATATTGAAATCAAACATGTCTTAACAGTCTAAAGCAAAACCTAATGCTGATCTAACTACCGTTTGGGTGAAAATATTAATAGGTAAGTATACATTGTATTGGTACAGGATTGAAAAATGATTCATTTGATTTCAAATGCTTAAATATTTTGAGTTTTTAAATTTAGTAGAGTATACTACGGTAGTAAGGTACATTAAATTAAATATTAATATTTCAAGTTTATTTAATTGTACCTATAAATTGTTCTATATATTTGGTTTCCCTATTGGTCATACGAACAACATCTAGTCGGAAATCAAATTAATTCCATGATGCATATCCGTTGTAACTGACTCCGCTATTTTTTAACTCCTCTGTGGTTGATGATAATGGTGGTGTATAGTACCTTTAACATTATATTATCTCCAAAAGAAGAAGTCGCAGCATGGTGTAAAATCGGGTGACTTAGGAAGCCGGGCGCAGAGCATCGGATGATTCATTTTGAATAATCCCGTATAGTCGAATACTCATATTAATGTATAAAATGCACTCACGTTTAAAATTTGACCGGTTGTCGGATTTTACTCGGTGTTTGGTCTTATAGAACGCCCGATGCTTAATCAGGTTAAATCGTTTTCGGGAAAATCCCAGAAATTATTATACGCGTACCGCAATGCAGACGACGCTGTGCAATATATTTTAATATTATATATCATATAAACGTCGTTTCCCTATCACGATACGCGAACGTGATCGCAGGTGGAAGAGGTGAGAGAAAGAGGAACACGCGCGTCTGGAACGGAAGGAAATTGCTGCAGCAGCACTATAGCGGAGAAAGGATCGATCTCAGTGGCGGCGGTGGTAGTGGTGAGGTGCGGAGGCGGATGAGCTGCAGGTTGCGTGCGAAATACGCATAAACTTATTTATTATATTATACGAGCCTGCGGGGCCGACCCACCAACGTCAGGATGGCCGATCTCGCTAAATTGCGCGTTTTAAAACTTTACGTCTGTAATTTGAATGGATTTCATGGGCGTTAAATTATATTACTATAATTATTATCGAACGCGTCCGCCGTCGTTTGCGCGGGTTCATTACACGCGATGATTATAATATATACCACGTTATTGTGCGTGTATATATTATATATATGTATATAGAAAGGGTGGATTCAATGAGAGATTCAGCAGTCATGCGTATACATAATATTACATAGTATATATTATATATATTATATATATTGTATTATGTAAATCGCCGTATATAACGTGCAATGGCTATACGTACCTATATTATTATACTATACATAAAAGTCAAAAATAACCGGTTACCGTTTTTCCCGCGGCTTTTCTTTTTGGATCATCCCTCACCGGCACGTAAACGAGACAGATCCACTGCAGCTACCACTGCCGTTGTCGAACACAAGAGATGATAATTTTATCCCACTCGCCACCCTCCGCGCACCAGCGTGGTCACAAATACGCGCCAACCCCCAAGCTTTCATGCTCGCCCGTCATCGTCCTTTTAACCCTCCTCGTCGTCGTCTGTAAAAGACGGTATACACATACACACGCGCGGGCGCATTTACGAGCGTATAATTCTTGGGCGTTTACGCATATAAAATACGTGCCCAAGGTAAATAAGCAATAAATTATTCAGAGCACACAAAACCCGCCACCGTCGTCGTCGTCGTTGTCGTCGATGTCGGCGAGGTGAAGTAGTGGATAGGGTGCAGTGGGAGCCGGTGCTGTTTTCGGAAAAGTCATATAGTCAGTGGCGGCGGCGGAAAAAGGCAACGAAAAAAAAAGGCCGACCGTTCGTGCGAAGTTAATATTATACATATATATATATATATAGTGGCTGCGGTAGTCGCAGTCGAACCGCAATGCCTTGATTACCAGAGTAAACACGAGATATTAGGTTGTTAAGCGATGAAGGAGGGTAATTGCGTGGACGGGCGGCGATCGACTATATATATACGCCTCGCGCGACGACGGCAAAACGCTGTTTAGCATGGCAAATGAGCGGCGCGACGCGGTGTTTGCGCGAGCCCTCTGCCCCGCACACACACCCACACGCACCCACACAACCCTATATACTATGTATTACGTATATATTATATTATATATTGTCCCGTCTCTCACTCTCGGGGTAAACGGATTATTTGTAAGTACGCGCGTGTGTGTGTCGACCCAATGCGCGGGGGCGACGTTGTCGGCGGGAGGAGTGGAGGGCCATCATGTCGTTTGATGAACCGAACGGGAGCGATCGGTGGGCGGACGAAGCAGGGAGATACGGCTCGTGACGAATGATAATTTCAATATTGAATTCGCACTAAATCCTCTCCTTGTGTAGCATCCTATCGTCGTCCTCGACGTGAACGCTATCCGCCGCACTGACGACCCACGCACGTATTATTGTATAACCTATATATATATACTGTGGAGCACTCGTTTCAATATACATCACCATAGTATACCTACTTACCTGTTTATATATTATACATCAATGTATGATTGTAAAAAATCCGGTATAAAATGATTTCGTTGTATACTCAAATTACATAATGAATGCTGTGTTTGCGAATTTTCTATCCACCAAACACCACTGAATTATACAATACCGCGTTGATCGTTTTAAAAGTACTATACTAAAAATCTCAGCCATATGACATCATATTAAAATGCAGTTATTATTTTGATATAGATAATAAATACCTACTGAAATACATTTTTTGGCGAAATTCAAAATTTGACGAGTTACAGCTTTTTAAAGTTTGTAAATAAATTGATTTTGTTAAAAGGGATTCAAATACTATGGTCATTGGTAAATGACAACTATTATGTGGTATCGGAATCCCGTATAGTTAGCCTCGGTATAGTCATGTTCAGCCATATATACCTCACGTTATCATGAACTGCATGACGGCGTTCACATCGTTTCGGACCATCGCGGTGGCTATTCGGTCCAAATTTACCAGTGGTACGGTGACTGTCACGTGATAGACCACGTCCACTGTACACAAATATGCACTAGTTAATATAATTAGGTATTATTGATACAATATTTGGAACGAACATTGTCGTTTAAAAAAATAGTGCGCATTATTCTTAAAAAATAATTTAAGTTTTAAGCAAGTGTTTCCCAACTTGTTGAGCATACAGATTACTTAAGGGGGGGGGGGGTTAGATTTAATACATAATATAAAATCAACTTGCAGCACCAACAGACCAAACAGCAATACTAGAATTTAATGTAACACTAAAATAAATAATATCAGTTTATTTAATTTAATTTTAATCATTCTACAGTAACTGCTTACACGCAGTTATACATAACCGAAAAGGGGTCATCACTTGTTTTTAAAATTAGGGGAGGGGTAAATTTTTAATAATGTACGGATGGTCGTGGAATAAAAAGGTAGGGAAATTTTGATCTCAGCTAAATTTATTATTTGCGTTTAATAAAAATATCGATGTAAATATTATAACCAAACATACATCGTACCTATAGAGTGTATTGTAATTTGTACTGCAAATAAATTACTAAAACATAAAAAGGTAAATTGATTATAAAAATGTATTATTGTTCACTAAAATTACTAAAAACTTGATTACATTTTCAAAAATGTCTTATTGTTTAACTAAAAAACGTATGAGCAAATATTTCCAAAATGTATTTATACTACAGAGTACAGGTAGATGAATCGCTGAGTACTTTCCGCTACTATAATGATAATATATTGGGAACTTGTAGTACGATATTTAAAAGGAAGTAATGGTGAGTTTAAAACGACAATATTGTGTGTACATAAGCTTTTGAATATTAATGTGTTGGCTGATAATTTTGTATGCACCGTTGTAATTTATTTGGGAGTACGGTTGAAAATCGTTGTTAAACATTTAATCAGTCTTATTAAAAGTGCAAAAAACTGGATTATACAGTTGCGTGTATTTTGAATAAAATTAATTATACTTTTAGTTTGGTAATAAATATTATTGTTTATTGTTGCAGCGTTAATCTGAAAATAAGAAAGGGAAATCATAATAATTATCTGTACAGCGACGCCGACAAAGTATTTACCACGTGCACAAAATCCTGTACGTACCTAATAGAAGTCATTAATAACTAATTACCACGAAAGCAATACTCAAAATATGTATAGCCTTATAAATATATGAGTGTGCCTATATCATTATTAATTGTTATTATTTTTGGGTAGGCATATTTATCAATTCTAATGTCAGAAGTTCTCATATACGTTATAATATTGTTATGTGTATTAATTATATTTTAATAAACACAATAACAATATGTCAATACAATACAATATTATGCACCGAAGATAATATAGGAATTTTTTATGAAAAAAAATACTATAAGCAAAAGTTTTCCCACAAGGAGTATTTAGGACTTACTAAAAAGGAGGAGGATAAAGAAAATTACATTTTTGGAGTCAAAATTAACTTAATAATAAGAATAACAACTTTAATAAATATTAGTACAATTTTATATTTTTTGAATTTGATAATACAAAATTAAATTTTCTTTTTAATGCAATTTTTAATAACCTCATATGTACCTACTTATTTCTTCGTACCGGAGGTTAATCCTTACTCTACAAAAAGATCATCATTAATTACAAAAGATTTACATTATTAAGAAAAGTGAATAATTAATTGTGAATTGTAATTATAAGTTATAGCTGTTTATCGTTATAGGTATTATTATCAATGTGTTCATACATCAAACTTATTATGATATTGTTCTATTCTTCTGCGTTATTATGATTTATGAACTGTACGAAACTAATAACTATGAACTGTAAATCAATTTTATCATCTGATTGATGATTAATGATTATCATGTTTTCAACCGTTCAATCGTTTTATCATATTATCACTTATCAGTTATCACAAATATAATGCATTTGTTAACGAATTAGTTATAAATAAAATAATATATTGCATTAAAATATTAATATTTTAAGAAGTTAACAGTTATTTACAATAGTTTAAAAAAATGGACTCCGTCTCCCCAAATCCACACCACAAATACGCAAAGTACTTGAGCGTACATGGCGGCAAATAGGAAATATTAAATAGGTGTAATTTAATAATAAAACGTTACATCAATGCGAATGACATTTGACATATTGTTACAACAAAATCACTAAATGATGTTAAAATAACCATCAAATGTGCATAATAGCCATAATATTTCAATTTATACCAACTTCAACAAAATGTTTCACTGTAGGATATTGCCTCTATACTAGCACTATAGATACAGAAATTAAAATAGTTGTCATGTTTAGAACAGGTTGCACGGAATATGGAAATCGCATACAATTTGAGCTTAACTGAAACGTATATTATTACAATATACAAGGTAGGTATACATACATACATACATACATACGATACATTATGTATCATCAATATCGTGTAAATCTCTAAGTGTGTTACGATTAGACTTCAGTGTCGCACCCAGGAGTAAGGGGGGCTTTGGTTTAAGGCCCTCCCCCCAATTTTTTTGTTTTATACCCAAGTTAAATTATTATTTTACTGGTTATTGTGTACAGTTGTATGTAAAGAAGAGTAGGAAATTTCGTAAGCCCCCCCAAAAAAATGCCGAATGCGCGCCTATAATAGACGCTTTTGCGTTCAATTTTTATGAAAATCAAATTGCCGGTAGTACTATATTATAGTGGCGTGTCGAAACAGTCAGAATATTAACGTTGTTATTAAAGATATAAATAAATAAAACTCGTACATCATTGACCGGCCGGAAAAGCGTGAGCAGCCTCGAGGGATCAACCATCAACCACTTTGCTGCAGTGGCGGTCGACGGACGGACCAGGCGGCGAGAGAAAGGCGTCCGAAAGCGTTTTCTCAAGATAAATCGATACCGCGGGCTATCGCGCTGTCGCCCGCGTACACACACCAATCGGTAGAAAAAAGCGCACTGTATATTAGTGGTTATAATAATATTATTATGAGAAGTAAACGCTTCGGCGGACGACTGTGGGGTAACCTAAACGAAAAAAAATCATCACATTTCTGTCAATAATAATAACATTAAAGAACGACTTACTGTGGCATCACCCATTAGTCTCTCGAGACCGTACGTCATATTATATTATTATTATTATGATATTGTGTATGCCAGTCGATAAATAATATTGGAGTCTGGAGTAGCTATTTCCGCATCCAACGCGTTTTTACCTATTTTCTTGACTTTAAGTCTGAAAATTGGTTTATTTCACTCTATACTATTTAAGCTAACAAGTAACAACACAATATTGCCAAACGAAAATTTGTTATGAGCAGAGTGTTGTATCCACTCATAAACCTGCCAGTCAATAACTGCGAGCAGTAAACTGTCTTCTGGGTTCTAGAATTTAAAAGTTAGTTTTTTAAAAGATGGTTTATATCTATAGCTGTGCATTGCAGGAAATAATATTATGAGTAATGCATCTATATTGTCACGAAATACTAAATATTAATTAATGTCTATGAGTTAGTATAGTCGACACTGAACAGTTTTACGTTTTACGGACATTGGAATTTTTGCTGTATAAAAAAAAAAACTATATAATAACTAGTTTTTTTTGTTTTTTACGCGTTAGATTAGATTATTTTATGCATTCAATAAATTTCAACTTGTTATGTTAGAAAGTTGTTATTAATTAAAAGCAATTAGCTTAAATTTCTAATTATAGTTATAGTGGCTAGCTTTGACGAACGAACAGTAAGAATCTCAGATATTATAATATCTATTCTTTATTTCTGCGTAAAGTAAACCGTAATTCTGTATTAAACTAATATGATTTGTGCTTAGAGTACCAAACAAGAGCCTAATAACTAATAATAATATGACTAATTAACAATTAATAACAATAAAAATTAAAATCATCAAGGTCATATTAATCACATACGTACTAGGACACTAGGTATATCGGAACATGCTATTTTCATTATTACTCATTACCGTCTGCGGTCTACCGAAATGTGTTTATCAATATTTGTAAATTTGGACCTATAAAGGACCTAAAAATAGGTGTAGATACTCGTCTGACGTTGAAATAGCCACTTCCGAATAATGCGAGCCATGGCCCATGAATCGTGATTCGTGATGCGAAGCTATTAGTCGCGGGTCTCCCGTCCGCGCGTTCTGACGATAATAATATAATATATTATAGGTAGGTTAACAACATTATCATTATTATTATTATTATTACTATCAGTTGACGGCGGAGAACGGCCGATTTTCGGTGTAGCGGCTTTGTGGGACGATAATAACGTAACATATTAAACATTGTTTTAATACTAATATATACTCGCGTTTATAGGCTTATAGCATGTATAATAATAATAATATAATATATTAACAATATAACGCGGTGCGTGATAAATCTACGCGGTCGGACAACAATAATAATAACCGACTGCGGCGGCGGCGGCGTTTTTTCCCCTTCGGCCTTCTCTGTCGCGCTGCGGGTTACATAACACGCGCGCTGCAGCAGCAGTATATACGCGCACAAACGCTAACAGGCCTTGTGACCGATAGCTTAATCATACCAGTCTCCCCCCCCTCCCGCCGCCACACTTCCCCATCGCCGATGTATTATTCTCATTACCGCGTGACTTGTTATAGATTTAATAGACAATTTTCGTGGTAATGAGCTGTGTGTGTGCGTTTCGGAGCTCGCGCGCCAACTAATAGCGTAAATCCGCTGTAGCCGCCGCCGCCGCCGCCGCCGCCGAGTTACTTATTATTACCTACTAATGAAGCCGTCATCGCCGCGCGGGTGGTTTTCCCCGTCGGAACCCAAGCGCTGCTCCTACGACACCTCGTCAAAATATCCTAAACATCTATAATTAACTGGTGGGAGGTGTAGGGGAGGATGAAAACCCGTTTCGGTCGTCATAATAATATTATATACTCCACACAATATACAAATAATATATAATATAATATTCATATATATATATATGTGCAGTGTGTGTATTGTATACGTATGATTGTACGAACGCATCATCTTATATATTATTATACTACATAATATGGTTCCTCTATTGTCTATGCTAAATGCTTACAGTGCACACTAGCTGTATGTAAAATAGTACAATACTATATGGATAACGACACAGCGTGTATAATTCGTGTGATAGCCGAGCGGTGTGCACTCACTTCCTCCGATTTTCAAAGAGAGTGGCACGGGTATACTTATATGCATGAGATAGTATAATATAGACGTGACGGTTATCATTACAATATGTCCGTACCTACATAAAATAAAATAAATCAAAATATGTCGTGTAGGTACCAAACATGCAAACAAAATAATATTGGATCCGTTGGAGAAAAATGTTAAAATATCATCATGAAATGTATGAAACTTTTCTTTCAAAAATCTTGTTCGGAATTCATAAATGTTTTACATGAATGGATATTGACTATTTTGTAAGCATATAATATATTATATGCCTATTAGGTAATCATTTTTCTCTAGAGGAATGCCAGTTAGCAGGACAATACGTATTTTTCAATAACGTGTAAATTATAAATTATAATTATAAAACGTGGACGTGCGATTGTACGCGATAAAAAAAAAGAAACTGTTTTCGAAGATTTAAGCGATATTTCCGACAATACTATATACATACAGCTTTAACTATATAATATAATACACATATAAACTGCAGTTTTCAATTATTTCGCACACGGCACACATCACAATGTCACTGCACCCATATACATAGTGCACACATACCTATGCAATTATCATATAATAATATTTTGCTGCGTTATTGCGTTTTGTGCATCCAATTTACGGAAACGTCACGTACCGCGTTAGTACAATACGCGCGGTGCAAGCGATGCATAAGTAAAATAGTTATATTGGCTTCGTTTGGCGCGTGCACACACAATATGATTATATTACATATAGGTATAATATGATATATTACAGATACGAATTTAAGTAATTTATATGTACCTACTCTGTACGTATAGATCCCGTCAATCAAAGTGGTATACACGTGTTTGGTGTTCAAATACACGACACACACCACATATTTTATATTTTACACATAATTATACTAGCCATTTCCTCATGCATATTACATATTAGGAGTTTAGTTATGATGATTTAGGAAGTAAGCTTCAGCTAAACGTGTTTCCTTAATCAGATTTCATAACAAGCTATCAAGCAATACAAATCTTCTTATTTCCCGATTATCCTGTCTCAATATCTCTAGAAATCCAGAAGGCTTAAAAGAAACTGGCCTAGAAACTCTATAAATCAATAAAAATAAAATTAAATAGTTATAACTTTATAAGTAATAGTATAAATAGTAAATAGTATATAAATAGTGTAAATAGTTATAGTAAATGAGTAGTTTCCTCTAACATTTGTCCATGTAATATATATATTCTTGTATCCAAAAATGTACTTGTTGTACAATTATTTGAGTATAGAATATGTTTTTTTAACTAAAAGAAAATGATGCGTATAACATAAAATCAATAACTTCGCCATGCAAAGTTCAAATTCCTATAACTCTGCAGTTGACTCATAATCACATTAGAGTGGTTATTTAGTTTCACGCCATTGGAGGCGTATTAAAAAAAAAGTAGGACGCAATATTGTCCTATCTCGATGTTATAGCTACCTCCAATATTCTCCGTACCAAATGTCATCAATATCGGTTCAGCAGTTTAGTCTTGCAAACGTATTATATAGATTATAGACAGAGTTATTTTCGCATTTATAATATTAGTATCACGGATAAGTACATCGGGACGCTCCATTATATACAGATATAATATATATTATATTCCCATCGCATAGCCGTGATTACGCATTTACGCGTTGCAGTATGTATATAAACCAATTTGCGCGATTGTGTCATTAGCAGGGCTCGGGACTTAAAGCATTTGCTTATTTTTATGGACCGACTTAAAATGTAGCAGAGTGCTATAGAAGTGTATGTCATGTTACAACACGTTCGATTTTGAAATTTGAGAGTGCTTTTTTTTGCTTTTTTCAGTGATTTTTCAAAAAAATGCTTATTTCAAGTTTTTCTGATAATTATTGCTTTTTTTGACCAATTTTTATACTTTTTTATGATTTTCTCCTGCAAAGTGGTTTTTGATTGAATTAAAATTAAAAATAATTCTTATCTTATCTACGTTGTCGCGTAGTCCGTCGCCGTCCGCGGCATCGTTGCAGGGTTAACAAAAATATTCCAACGCTCAAAATAGAATTAGATTTCGAGGAAACAAATTAATATAATTGAGTTCATGTTTATCACTTTATCAGCCTATCACTAATTTATCGGTAAATAATATTAAGATAAGATTTATTTTTTATTTTATTGTTTTTTTTTTTAATAAATATTTTTGCTTAAATTTAAGTTTTTTAAATGCTTATTTGAGTGCTTATAATGATGTTTTTAAGTGCTTTTTAAGCGCTTATTTTAATGATTTTAAGTGTTATAAGTCCCGAGCCCAGGTCATTAGTCATTACACATTTGACAGACGTATTGTCTTGTGAAAATAATGAACGGAAAATCGCGGACAATATATTATTTATTATTTGCTCCACGCGTTTGCCAATAACCGAGTGGTGCAGTGAAACCTAAAATTTCAAATTGTTAAGTTGTGTTAATGTAAAGGAACACTGTAAATTATAGGAGTCCTTATTAAAATATCTGACCTCTTATAGTCTTATAGGCCATAGCCCATAGGCGTATATAGTACACTCACATGATTGGATATCGATTATAGTAAACTGTGCTCAACGACTAAACTAACTTTAAGGACGATTATTTTAAATTTTAGTGCGAATTTACAGCGTCTGGATTCAGCAGAACGCGCAGCTAACCCTCTTGTACGAGGCTCCGAAAATCCGGCACGGATCCAGATCTGCTATATGTATATTATGACGTGTGAATAGACCCTTTTATAGGTGTATACTGTTTATATATATATATATAATATATATGTATACAGTTGCAAGTCGTGTTATACATTATTTATGTGTTTATATATATATATATATATATATATAGTGAGAGAGGTACTTTGTTCGAGGATTGAACAGCAGTGGGGTTGCGGGACGTCGTTATTTAATTTTCGACGCGGAAAGACGAGTGCGATAAGTTCCGAAGTCGGAGGGTGGAAAACGGTTTACCCGCGCCGCGGCGGTGGCGAAAGAAAAACAATTTAGTTCGGCGGTGGATAAAAGGGAAAAGGAAACAACTTTTGATTTTCATATACGCAGTATAAATATATATATATACACATAATACATATACACAGACGAACCCACTCGTTTTGACTGGAAACTGATTTCTCGGTAAATTATCAGTGCGAGCGCTACAAAGCGCGATAATGTTTTCGCAGTTTGTGTAAATCTCTTTCTTCCTCCGTTTCGCTCATTCGCTCTCACTACTTTTCACCTCTATGCTCTATATATAATATATAAACCTACCTACCTACATCTTCCAGCTCCGTATGTGTCTGTCTGTCTCGCACGCACACGCTAACACATATAATATATAACATAACATAATATAATATATTATAATGTATATGATGCTATACATAAACTAGTACGCCGCGAATAACACAGCACAACATATAAATTCCTCGAAACAGTCAAAACTTTTCAACAGGTATTGATCCGAGAAAAACACGCGCGAGCTCCGCCGCCTGCACATCTGCCCATCGCTGCCACAGCACACCGACGCCGTGTACGCATAATATTATATTCCTTTTTTATTTCCAACCCGGTGAAAGCGATTTTTCTCTACTGCAGCCACCGCACTGCCGTCGCTGAAGTATCTATATCACTGAAATTTAGAGTGTGTAAGTATATGATATGCGTACCTATAAATAGAATTATATAGGAGCCAATGTATTTGTTGGAACTTCGGAGAATCCCTTCTGGTCGCGAGTCGACGAGCCGTATCAAACGCAATTATTATATGATTTTAATACATCATAAGTATATATAATCAACTTTGAACTTTCCCCTGAAATTATCACGGATCACGTGGTCACGTGCTGCAGCCACTAATTTGAAGGGAAACAAAAGACAAGCGTCCGTTCCGATCATGTATAAACAGTACAGATATAATATATAGGTCAGTGGCGTATTTGAGGGGGGCGAAGAGGGCGCATGCCCCACATGACTTGAATAATAATTGATTTTTATATAAGGTTTAATAGGTACTATGGTGTTAGGACACAGCAAGATGAAATCTGCTACCAGAAATCTCCTTTGACATTGAATAATATGTAGCATTATTTAAACTAGAAAAGTGCTTCCTTATACTTATTTTTGTCGATTTATAGAATATTCTCGATGCGATATCGCACCGCGAGGTAATACAACATTATATTAATATGTATGTGTTATTGCGACTATACTTATAACGCAATATGATGAATAATTAATATTATTGGCATTCTTCGAAGTAATTTATGAGTACCTATACTATGACCGCATTGTGCGCCGGTGATTTTTAATTTTTTATTGAAATCTGTCTTTCCGCACACAATGCGATCGCGGTTTCATCAGCTTTTTATAAATATTAGATTATCATAAAATATAATATTATATGTAGGTATAGGGACGACAGGTACTTATCATACAAGCTATATTAACAGTTACGAAAATATTTCTCGAAATAAGTTAGGTTCAACGTTTTTGAGCAATGAATTTGCGAGATAATTCATAGAGTTTGAGAAAAAAATGTATATTATATGGATTTATAATCAATCAGTGCTTGAATTGGGAAAAAAATGTAAAACAATGTACGTACCTGATCATTTAAATTACTTTTTGATTAGTATAATTAGAAGGGGAACACATTAATATTATCTAAAAAGAAGAGGGACTCCGTCCCCCCACGCCTCCCTTAATTCAAGTACTGTTTATAATGTAAGGGGAGAGGTATTTAGTACTAAATAAAATATTAAAATGCGAAGTATATCGACAATAACCGTTACCCGGGAACGACCAGCTATGAGGACGTATATTTTACAACTGACAATAATAATATAATTGATCGCGGGTCGTTCGACCGCACGGCTTACACACACACACACACACACACACACACTTTAATATGTATTAAAAATTAATTAATTTTTTTTTTTTTAATTGACGTTTTTTATTTTAGACAATCCGACTGCGGTCTACGGCCAGTTCGTATGTTTTGATAATAACAATCGTCGAAACCCGCAGTTATACAAAAATTATAATAATATTCTACAATCTATATATTATATAAAATCCAAATAACAATGGCACAATGGAACAATGTTCCCTGTATCTCAAAAACTACTCAACGTACGAACTTGAAATTTGGAATAGTGGTTCCTCTAATACTTTCACCGTGCACTAAGGAAAGATTTTAATAAATGTTGAGTTTAAGTGGATTAGTTAATAGTAATATTATTCACCGCCAATACGTATTGTGCACGGCGGCGCGGCGGCCCGCGGGTTTCCAGCTACATGTAACCTAACCTTTTTGTCCGTCAAATAATGTGTTTTTATATCAGGGTGTATTTTTTTTTTGTAGATATTAATTGTTCCGAGAAGTTTATCGATAAAAATAATCTCACGCATCGCGCGTACACCAATACTCCTATTATATAAAATGCATAAATTACATACAACCATATACAAATTTTAGCAAACAAATTTATAGAAAAAAACAAATCTTTGGCACGGGCAATCGTCGCAATGTTTTTCATGTACCTTATACTACCTACCTAATTCTGATTTCACTCACTTGCGCACCTCATGGGGTCCGCAATCCACCGCAGGTGGATTGCCTATCTGATAATATGCTGATCGCATATTGTCCGTGATCTAATGCAATGGATTGCCTACCTAGGTGGTTTAGATGCATGTAAATCCCTTCAGGTTAATCTTAACTTAATATTTGGCTCAGGCAACGTCGGGTGGGACTAAATTGAATATTGCTGTAAATATATTACTTAGTATATTTTAACCATTATAGGTATTATAAAATAAATCATATTATTCATATAGAATTGGCATTATTAAATTTTTTAATGGGCAACGAAGTGCATAAAAACTATTTTGCACTCAAAAATGTGACCCATAATATTTTAAAATAGTATTGTAAATATGAAAAAAAAAATACACACGGGCGAAGCCTGGGTAATTCAGCTAGTAATGCATATATACCTAAACGCTATTTAATGTTGATTTACAGTGAATTATATGAGCATTAAAGGCGTGTAGAGATTAAACGAAAAATATTACATGATTTTAAAATATTCACTTTTTTTTTCACTCGCTGTGTTTTGGATCAACGGTTTCTAGCATAATATTAATATAGTATACACTCTGTATTTCCTGTATATAATATAACATTATAATATATAAATATATTAATATATTATTATTATAGATATATTATATCGTTTGAAAAAAATTGCTTAACTTACCGCGGTTTCATTTATACGAATGACAAAGCGATAACACTGTTTTTTAAACGACCCCTCTAATTCGTCGTCGCACATAGATATACTATAATTATATCTTATTATATATTAATATGAATACTCAGGAACGGAACCTAACCCCTTGAGCGTTCTCGAATAAGCTATACCGGGTAATATTATATTTGGATGCGTAGTCCATATTTTTAATACGTCTATCATGGCCTATCCATTCTATATTATTCACGGGAACGTCAGATCATTTAAATACGCGTTCGTTCATATTATAATATACGCCCGTCCGCAAATAGTATGTAAATGATATTGTGCCGTAAACAATAGTAGGTACCTACGTAATATTATGAGTTTATGATTATGGCGGGTGCCCGCGATGTAAGAACGCATGCGACCAAAACCAGTCGTGACGACGATTTAATTTTTTTTTCTAGAAAAAAAAAATATGGTCACACAAAATGGAGAATGGAAACACGCGTAATGCTCGAATAGATTTCATACTACCTATATTATACGCACGGCATATTACCTATAGGTACGTAGGTAGGACTTAACCCGCACCTATAATAAATATGTATACATATATATATACATATAATACAATATCTCGACGCTTCGGGCGACCATCCATCTAATCGGTGGCGTATTCGTATACCTATTTTTATATGATATTATAATATTATTATTAGGTTCTCGATGGTGCGTGCGTGCAGCGTGCCCCGCACGCTCCGCCCAGAAAATTATTGTCTCCTGGGCTACGCCGACACAATTACGCCGCGGGAATTCTGGCCGAAGATGTACCTACACATCGTATATAATAATATATAATGATATTATTATATTATGTTGTAGCGGACGAGAGGTCAAACGCCTTATTATTGACGCCACAAACGCGGACGAGTCGAATGTTTCCCGCGGTGGGTAGGTATACAGCAATAACGACGCACAGGGGCACAGTATATTCTACACCTATATATACGCCTACGACGACGCACTGTGCGCCCGACAATCGCTACGGGGTGATCCATTTAACAGAATAAAATAGACGATAACTATTTATCATATTATATCAGAAAACACTAGAGATTTTTGAACATATTTCTTTTAGGTACTTAATTTTAAATCAAACATTTTTGGGAAAAAAATGACTTTTTTTATCGTTGTTAATTTCTACTAAGTTTTTTACTCTTTTATTTGATAACGTAAATTTTTAATTTCCTATTCAGAAGTAAAATATTATTCGGAGTATTTCGATTATTTTATATTTACTAATTTGAATAATTTAAACGTAGTAATGTATGCAGTATTAATTTTCCATGATATTATGCAATGTTTTTTCAACTCTTTTGCCGACAACGTTAAATCTCCGCTTATATATAAGGTAGTTCTGGCTATAATAAGGTTAGGCCAATTATACACAAGCTATAATTTTTAACTCAACAGTTAATCTTAACACTTTCTTTGAAGAAAAAGTTATTGTCCATAAAATAATATTTTTAAAAAGGAACATTAGTATTCATCACATTTTTTTTTTAGTAACAATTATCAGTTGTAAAAATGAATAACATTATGTATAAAATATTCTTTATTGTTATGTTCAATACAATTTTCCCGGATCATAATACTTCAAGATATCCAAATTAAAATTTGATAAGTTTAAAGTTGCTAAGTCTCCACATTTCCCTAATTTTTTTTAATAAATTTACGAAGCTAAAAAAAAATTTATTTTATTTATACATTAAAGTTGTTTTGATTTTAAGAGTACATCTCACCTGTATATTGTGTTGTCTTCAATTTTTTAAGTTTGTAAATTAAGTGCGTAACAGAAACATAGCAAATTTAAGTTCAGCGCTTCGTTAATATTAATATGAAAGTGAATACCTAGTGAGTAATGACAGACTTAAAGTATGTGAAACAAATTTTTTCAAAAACATTTTATTATTAGACACTAAATAATATATATTATATTTGTATTTATTTAATTGTTTATACATAAACATACTTTATCATTACAAGGTAAATAGTAATAATTATGGTGAGCAATAATAATAATATATTATTGCATAATAAGTAAAATCAAATATTAAGGTTTTTTGTAAATGTCTATAAGTATATTATCACATTTTAGAATGATAAGAACATGTTAGGTAGTTGATTTAATATTATTTTAATTTTAAAACCGCATTTGCTTCGTGTAACATCTATGTTATAGTTTTCCTATTACCACGCCTGCTGCTGCAGGTTGTCAATCGTCAGTATGGATTATCGATTAACCGCTAATCACGATGTTCATACAACCTACCTATAGCAGTGTAGCACTAAACGACGTGGACGGTGCCAATTTGTGCATGGCATATTATTATTACCATTTATTGTTGCCCGAATGAGTTAATAAATTTAGTGTATTGCTTGTATAACTGTATAAGTTATAACAATTGAGGTGCGTTTATTATAAGGTATGATCCGTACGCATAAGTCTTCGCTGTGGAGAATAATGAAATATAATATTATGTATATATACCTACCAGTTGCAGGTGGCGCTACTGAAGCTTGACCATCAAGGGCGATAAGAAATGTTGACGCCTAACAATAGAAGACTTTTTGAATTTCGTTTTTTTTAACAGTGATAATATTCATTTTATATTTTATTTCTTGCTAATTTATCAGTTTTCTATTTTTAGATACAACTATATAAATACTTAAAATAAAAACATAAACCAAACACCAAGACAGAGGTGGTGGTTCTCACCCTCACTCATAAAATGGGCCACTTGGTTATAAACATGACACATCCATAATATATTAGAATTTCGTATAAGTTTAAACTCGCGTAGTCGCGTATACCTACCTACTTACTATACATATAGTAAACAACAGCGGTCAGATGGGGTATACTCGAGGTATATACCTACGCACTTTGGAACATTATATATACACACACACACAGATACATATAATGGACCACCGCAATCCTTTTGGGATTCAACACTATGTATAATAATATAGTAATACATATATATAGATATTTTATCCTACTCACGTCCCTCCAGCAGCAGAAATGAAAACACGGTTCACACAAATAATCCTCTCAGGGACATCAGCGCGTTTCTGACACCAGATGGCGGTGCTCCTAAGAGCTTTCGGCCCCACCCCCGCTTGAACACGACCCCTACACAAACACTCCTCTATCCCCACTCTCGCGCGTCGTCCTTAATCTCTGCGCAAACACCGTCGGCCGATTACAATACGGCGCGCGCCCTAATGTATACACACCCCAACCGCCACCGCCGCCGCCGCCGCCGCCGCCACCCCGTCATCCGCCGTCAGCTTTAACCGCGACCGACCGACTGCGACCGGCACGGGGTGTGTGCGCTCCGCGCGGTTCGTCGCATTATTGTTTTTAACTTTTTTGTATTTTTCTTCCGACGCCCGCCCGAGAATCCCCGTCGTCGGAGGAATTCTCCTCGTCACTATATATATATATATATATAATGTACATTCGCGAGTACCTATACATATATACACTCAGTCTTATCGGAATAAGTGCGTTCATATATATATATTTAATATTATACATACATATACACACCGCCGCGTATACAACAATAACAATAAAAAATAATAACGCTCCGCAGCAAGACGACTGCTGCTGCAGTATAGCTATACCCGAGGAATACTACACCACGACGTGACGGCGGGAAAGTGTGGAAAAAAAACAAGAATAATAATAATAGAAATATCTACCAAAATACACAGCTGTGTACGTTTATATAATACATATACTGATGCAGTAATGATATACGCACTAGCGCGGCCGACCGTATTATATACATATTAGTGTAGCGCATTATACGGTAAAATAGACTATATATAAGAATTTAGAATTTACATGATTTTGTAACGAAAATGAGAATTACCGCTATCAAAAGAATAGATTTAGGTTTAATCGAATCAGGTTGGATCTACACACACACAGACATATACACGTCTTTGTGCTAAGAGCGCTCTCGCTTGGAAATGGTTTAAATCCTATTTAGTCGTCAAAACGGACTATATAATAATATATACATATTATACGTGTATTATTATATTATTATACTGCTTTATATATATATGAGTATAATATAATATTATTTAATGCTATAGAACTGCACAAACGACGTTGTAATAAATTATATAGGTACGCAACGAATAAAAATGCATTAAAAAAATATCGAAACGAAATGAATAGTATAAAATTATACCACGCGAAATATTTGTACGACTGAACATATAATTATAAGTACTATATATGGTATAGTATCTACCTATCTACATATATGTACATAAACATATATTATAATATAATATAGACGTGAGACATTCTACTTGCAACACAATATTAAATCATTAATCAAACGTGTCTAAGAGCATAATAGTTTTGGAGGTGCGATATAATAATATTATACACTACTATAATAAACCATTATACAGTATAATGTTCATACCTCTATATGTATACCTAGGTGGTTACTGGTAAGGTATATGTGTTGATAAGTTATCTACTTCGCGTTTTTAATACGAATTTATCATGATGTTCAATACAAATTGACGAATCTTTATAACAGCTTGTAATTTTAATTCGTTCAATATTATAATGTAGGTTTCTTACATGTTAAACTGCAATATGGTATAGACAAACTGCAGCGATAAGTACTATAATACGTATACGAGTATAATATTTCAAATAGGAGTATATCAATAACAGTGTTAAAAATTAGATAACTTTACTACCATTGAAATTGCATTCTATAATATCGTGAACTTTGAAAATATAATATGATTGTATATTATAGGTATTATTTTTACTATAAACAATAAAAATCTATACCTATGAATTAATGTCAAACAATCAAAATATTATTGTATAAAAAAATTTATAATTGGACATAAGTTTTGCTTTTGTGATGACAAAATCATAAATAATTTAATTTATGTCTATAATAATAATAATAATTTTCTTTTTCCCATATTAAATATATTAATACAGAGTATATAGTGTATAATTTGAGTCAAAACCTTTTTGATTAGTCGTCTTACCAAAGAATTGTTGGGAATATTTTATTGTATAGGTATGTTAATAAATAATGTGCTTGATAATTTTTCGTTTTATATAATTTTATCTATCATTATATTGTGAAATGATACAATATCACATTTTATACTAAGTTAAACGGTACATAAAAATGACAATGCGCTGTTGCCTATTAACTGAGCTGAATATACTGCATAAAATAAATGTATCATGCGTACCTACGTCTTTTTTAAACGTACTCCATCTATAGATTCTAATAACTGAATATTATAGTATTTATAAAACACTTATCTATCTAAATGCACATTACAGGGTGAGTTCACTATCACGTCCTTATATGTTTAAATTCTACGTTTATTTATTAAATCTTTTTTTATGTTTTACATTAATATACGCATTGTGATAAATACCGCATGTACGATACAGTTGCGACACGATCATAAGGTATATGTATAGTATTTAAAAGTGTGTGTGTACCTATATAAGCAGCGCCATACAACGATACAACAATTTCTTTTAGTTTTTTTTTTCACGCACACGACGTCGAGTCGATTTTAATAACGGTTGCGCACGTAGCTACACAATATAATATATTATTATGAAATATTAACATCGCGGCGGCAATAATAATAATAATATTTCGTCAAGAAGTCGGTCGGACGGTCGGCCGCCTACGGTTGTAAAATGGTAAATGGACAAATTACGACGTTCGTGGCGGCGGCGGCGGCGGTGACGGGGCCTCCGACGATTATGATGTTGTTGGTGGTAACCGAAAGAGCTACCGGATAATTAGGGGTTATCGAGGAGGCCAGATCGTGACCGCGCGCCGAGCTTCGGACAGGCGAGGGGGAAATCTTATAATACACCGGCGTCGTCATATAATAATATTATATAGTCGTCATAGTCGTCATGTATATATACAGTCGTGTGTACCTATACGGTGTGGTTGATGCGCGCGCAACGCTATATATATAATATATATATATATACACAATATAATATGCGTACCTATATGTGTGTGTGTGTGTGTGTGTGTATGTATTATATATATAGGTATGTATATTATATGTACCTTCCTGCAGCCGCGATTCGACAACTCATCATCTAACGATTCATTATATTATTTACGCTCTCGTGAACCTCATTACATATTGTTATCAACGCTAACACACACACGCACACACACACACGCACACTCACGCACGCGCGCCGTCTGTGCCCGTCTAACCCCTTTTGTAGGTATTACAATCAAATTTGGCCTTTTGTATCGAATTATAAAATTTTATACGTATATAATGTATATTTGTTCGGTATTATTATTATTACCGTCACGGTCGTTATTCTATTATTAAAATAGCCCTTCACCAGTGACACCATGAGAAACTATAAAAAAAAAATATACAAAAAAATACCAACAGGAAATGACTTATAGTAAATGCCGTTCTAATTGTTCGTATACACACATACACATACACACACACACACACACACATACACACATCACACCATATCCATATGATAAATATATATCATATATACGCTCTACACTCCACTCCCCCACAGCGTGTATCACTTGTGCAGGTATATATTATTATAATATATATAAATAACAATATAATTCACACTTATAATATAGTTGCACATACGCGAGAATTTCGACGACCATTGTTCTTCTTGTGGTTCGCAGCATAATATAGTACCTATAATGTATCTACCGAAGTTTAATTTTGTTTATGCAGTATATTTTATTATTTATTATTATTATTATTGTTATATAGTTATGCACCGTCTTTCTTTCATTAGTCATTACATAGTTTTTTTTCAAAGTCATATAAACGTACAGTTTTTTAGTATTTACTTGCTACAGACTTGCTCAATGGTACAGTGGCTTATTTAAAGGGGACACTTACCCGCTCACAATTAACTCGTTGTTTTAACTACTTAATTTAATTTAAATTTTTTATTTATTTTATTTATTGAATTTAAATAATTGTGTTCCCTCAGTTGTCCAAGAACATATCACACATTTTCGTTTTGAATATAATTGTGATTTTTAATGTATGACTAAATTAATTCTAAAATTAGTTTGGTCGTTTGGCTGTCAATAAGTATGTGATCTATATATACAGTTTACAACTTTTAAAAAGCAAAAACATTTTTAATTATACTTATTTATAGTTTAATATCTAATAAAAAAAATAATATTAAAATTACAAATAATGATAAATAATACATTTTTTTTTCAGTTTAGTAAAATCATCATTGAAAAAACTACAATTAGTTAAAATAAGATAATTAGTAAACAAAGTAAATATAATTGTTGAACAAAAATAATTGCATGTCTTTTGGCCTTTCTATGCGCGTGTTAAAGTAATGTCAACCCTCTATTAAATAGTCATTATTTTTTAAAAACTACATTTTGAAAAAAATAATTACTTATAGATAATATACACATATATCTACAATCCGTCTATGTGCAAAGACCAAAACTGATAAGTTATTATTATTTGAAAATAATAAATATACGAGACGGCAAAGCTCGTTGGTCCGAAAGTTAAAAAAATGTACATATCAGCTTCTGCCATCATTCCACAGAAATAATTATCACAGAATTCTCGGTGTAATTACCACTAAATAGGGGATTATCATACTTTAAAATTTAAGAAATATAGCCTGCAGCCCATTTATTAGAATGATTTGTGGAGCCATGTTTCACTGCTCGTAAAATTATTAAATGTAATGTTGTCTAGTCTCTTTTATAAACTACAAAATATCAAACTTCAATTTTTCAAAAATTGTCCCTGCTTACACACAATCCAAATTCCAAAGACATATGGTCCTGGAAGTTTTCTTCCATAATTGTCGATATAATGTCAATACCTATAGTAAAATAGGCATAGTCGCAGCAATACAGAGCAGCATATGAGCCGCCATGGCTGGTAGCCCGCAAATTCAGCACCAGAGCACCAATCCTGCTTGAAAGCCATAACTGATATATCAACTATGGTTAAAAATAAAAATAATATTTTTGAGCTATAACTTTTTAGAATTGGTTGTGGTGTTGTGCTATATGGTGTAAACAATAATCATAAATTGTATATATACATATCCTTATACACATATATTTTCTGGGGTGTAACTCTCCAATACCTATAGATACGCAAATTCTCGCTCAGACAAATTCGACGTTGAAATAAACACCATATTTTATTCGATAATTCACAATATAATTATCCAATAAAACTATTAAAAAAATATTATAGGTATAGCTTAGGTACCCGGTGCAGCAATCTCAGACACTAAATATGACAAAATTTGATGTCTACGTACTATATAGATAAGCTGTACCTAGTAATATTTATGTATGGTTATATTGGCCGATAGCATCGATAGGTATTTTATATTAGGTATCTAAACATTATGTATTATATATTTTTTTAATAATACATTTTAGTAATTATATTTTATAGGGGTAACTAATTTTGAATTTTTTGATTCACGTTGATTCGAGTGTGTTTTTGAAAGGAGTTGAATTATTTCAAGCATGTTCAATGTTTTTATGGCTTATTTGAAATTAATTACGGTATATTCACCGAAGACCTTGTACCTAATAACTATAGCAAAACAAATATAAATAAAAATAAATAAAATGAAGAAACAAAACATCAGTATGAAATATTAGTATTCATATAATGAATCTAGCTAACGACGAACGACATTAAACATTAAAACAAAAAATAAATTAATTATATGTGATTTACTGAATACATTTTTTAAGTACCTATCCTTAGGTTAATATTGTAAATCTAATCAGTATAAAAAAAAATAGTAATTTGAGCTAGGTGACCGTTAAAAACGTTAAAAATATAAATGTATCCTGCTAACTAGTTCTAATATTGTTAGTCAACTAGCAATTTAAAAATATTATTTGTACTTTGCACTTAGCAGAAGATTATGGGTTCTGATAACGGTTAATTTAACAGTTTTACAGAATCTAAGTTTTTTTTTTTATTAAAATTAAAGGAATATTTTACAGTCCGTAGTTAGAATAAGTTAAATCGATATAACAATACCTATATATTCGATGAGACCAGTGTTTATAATTATAAAGGTAATTTACTGAATTCAACAAACAGCTGACTTCATAACCATACAATGACACAATTTGATAAATTACAGATAATCATAGCGTAACTATAATAATTTTGTATTGAAGACTTTAACGTCATTATTTTATTTTTAATGGCCCTACGACTGTCATTGGTTGTAATTATCTCTAGAGTGCACTTCCATCTCCAATCAATAGATATTTTAATATAAAAAATCCATAATTCTGTTTTATTACTGTGGAAAGTTAATATTTAATATTAGTACCAGGACATTGTAGATAAATAAAGAATGATCATTGTACAAAAATATAAAATATACCTAATTTGTTTTAATACAATATACAAGTTTAGGTTATATCAATGGACATGTGTAAACATAAGCATGATGGGAAGTATATTTCTCACGTGGTTTCCTTCTATATGATAGCGATGATACTACATAAAAAAGACATATTATTAACATTTAAAACAAATACACAAACACAATAAGTAACACACAGCTCTATGGTTATCTTTATATATAATTCTACTGTACGTGTGTCACTGAACTCCTCCTAAACGGATTTGAATGCATTTTTTTGTATGCGTTTGTGTGACGCCCTGGATGGTTTAGATTCACAAGGTGGTGAGGTGAGGTGCTCACACAGGGATTCTGAGATTTACGATGGAAATATTTGTTTGTAAATGGTCGCTATGGTATGTATAACCACTGTTTATTTATAGGATTGTCAATGGTTACATATTTTATAACTATTATAATTAGTATTAGGAATATGACATATACACATTTTCGCAAATAAATTTATAGAAAAAAACAAATCTCCAGCATAAGCCACCGTTGTGATGTTTTTCATGTGCCGAATATTCTGATTTTACTTACTATAAGCTCCTCGCGGGTTCTTCAATCCACCGCAGTTGGATTGTCTATACGTGCGATAATATACTGCTCGCATGTTTTCCGCGATCTAATGCAGTTTATTGTCTGGTGGTTTAGATGCATATTATGTATATTGTATATATCATTGAGGTTAATCTTAACATTAATATTTGGATCAGGCCACGCCGGGTGGGACTAAATTCAATATTGTTGTAACGATATTATATTTAACCTTTAATATTTTAACCGTTATAATATATATAATCTTATAATATTATTATAAACTAAAACATATTATTCATATACATAGAGTTGGCATTATTATTTTTTTTAATGGGCAACGAAGTGCACGGGATCGTCTAGTATACTATAAAGTAGTACTACTGGTGAGACGGTGGCAGCGGCGGCGGCGGTGACGGGATGATGAGGCATGTATAGTGAAACGGTGACAGTGGGTCGGACGGTCCGGGGAACATGCTGGACGCGCAGGGAACGACTGCTGTTGGATTAGTTACTCGTATAGAACTCCGTTGCTGCCGCCGCTGTTGTTGCCATTGATAGTAGTTATTGTGGAGGAACTGCTGCCGGCGATGGTCGGCTAGGCGATGCGGCTGTGCCGGTAGCAGACTCACCGCGACGGAGGATACCGGTGGTGAGGTCGTTCGGACCTCGACGGCGGCTGTGGAACATACGTTGCGGGCACCGCCTCATCGTCACCACCGTCGAGGTCGTGGTTAGGTAGTGACGATGGTCGTCGTCGAACGATGAATGACGACTGTAGGCGCCACCCGGAGTGATGATGTTCTCGATGGTGAACGGTTTGGGCTTTGTACTGCCGGTGCAGGTTATTGGCCATCGAAGTGTATATGTAGATCGACGACGGTAACAACGACTGTTCGGTGACGATCGGCGATATAACAATATCTGCTTCCGGTACGGCGGAAGTGGCGCCTGTCCGACCGACAGCGAATCGGAATCAAAGTCAACGGCGGCTGCGGATGACGACAAGGGCCTGCCGAACGTAAAGCTTCTAACAACGCCCGGTATAGGCGGCCGGCAGTTTGAACCGCTTGCAGGGCCGCAGAAACGATCCGTTCTCGAACATGCGTCTATAGGGCGTGCGGATGCAGGGTCCAGTAAGCCCTTTGCATATTATGTATATCACTTGAGGTTAATCTTAACTTAATATTTGGCTCGGGCCACGCCGGGTGGGACTAAATTCAATATTGTTGTAACGATATTATACTTAGCCTATAATATTATTTTAACCGTTATATTATTATAAACTAAAACATATTATTCATACATAGAGTTGGCATTATTTTTTTTTTAATAGACGACGAAGTGCACGGGATTATCTATAGTAAATTATATAAAAGTGAAACGGTGAATTATTTGTGCTTTTTATTATCCTGTAGCAAATGCGCTCGTTCGCTATTTTATTAATGGTTAATTCTCCACTGATCTATTTAGTACTTACTACTTATAGGTACTAAAATGTTGAGATTTTGTGTACATGCATTTAACAGCAGATATATTGTGGATAGCAAATAGTAATTTACCGTAATATATGATTAGGTATTTTATAAAATGTTTTAATGTTTTAACAAGTTAAAACTTTTAAACATTATAAATAATAATATCCATAATATTATCTACACCTCTGATTATAACTACTGATGAATTTTTTTTTAGACTTAATAAAAATGTAAACGTTCTGTTTCAAATTATTTAATATGAATGTCTTCAATATTATATGTTTCAATAATATCCATGTTTTTGCTATATTTTGATATAATTTATAAATAAAGACAGTGTTAAATGAGTCAGGTTCAGGTATAGGTAGATAAGTCACTGTACAGAGTACATTAACTAGATACAGCATCATTGATCGTTCTTAATAAAGAAATAATCAATATCAGCTGGTCAGTTTCTGTGATTATTCACTATTCCTTACAGTATGCCTGTTTTTAACTACTGTCTATACAATAAATTAAAAATCACGGTCGACGTTTTGCTAGACGTTCGTTCTTGAGGCCATTTTTTATTCGAATAGAAAATAAATTACGCAAAATCAGGGATCGAGGGTGTCATTAATTTTTAGTTAATTAGTGTATAGTTTTTGTTTCTTAGACACGGTCACTTTTATATGTTTATATGATGACCCGGCCACAAAAATTCTAAATCAAGCCCTGGTACCCGCTGCCCACTTTTAACTATCAATTTTTTTTTCTTTCCTATAACACTGAGATACATTTTATTTTGTACAATATACTATTGTAACCAAACGGAAAATCCCGAAAAAAGTGATGAATGGATCGAGTTTGTGTGCACTGCAGTTGAAAGTTGGAAAATCGGTAAAACCGTTGTACCTGAGCACATCGTATTTTCCATATGGTTTCGATCGTGTCGATGCTTTGTGTATCTGCAGAATCACTATATATCTAGGCACTATAAATATTACATATACAGCGTGGTTTAATATATTCTCACAGCGTGTTTGGTTTGACAGTAATAATAACAACGATAGTAATAATATTTATAAAGATAATAATGCCGGGGACGAAACGAAAACACGGCGACCGTGGCTAATTATCATTGTCCGACGTATTATACACTTCACTTAATATCGATATAACGCGGTATTGTTTATCATTGTTATATATTTTATATTTATGTGTGATAAACGGCCGATGTTTGTTTAGTATATACGCGAGCTGTGTGTATACCTATACAGGGCACCGGTCATCGCATATGTATATATTATAATAATAAATAATATAATATAGTATAATAATAATATTGATAATAATAATCATATACGATTGTGATGGGGTTGAAACCGTATACGTATTATAATATAATATATAATATTATTACATTGTGCCGGGTAGCTCGCCACTGCTGTGGTATATATACGTGCATCTGGCACTGAGCACTCGAAAGGGTTGCGGAGGGAATATAGCTATGTCAAGACGCGCGCACAAGCTGTCAAAATATACGAACGCGCGTGTATTTATCGTTCGGCCATATTGTTGCTATGACTGTTATATAGTATATAGTATTATTATTATTATTGTTTATTATTATTATTATTATTATTATTATTATTATTATGGTTATTGTATAAGTTCGGTATTATATTTTATTGCTAATTTCATTCCACTGGTATATATATAGGTCACAAGTGTACGAGACAATATAATAAAAATATGCGCTTTCGAGTTGTTTAATATAATAATAATACTACTTTGGTTGTTATTATATATATTCACGGTTAATAAAACGTATACCTATATTATGTACGTGCACAAAATCCGGTCTTACTGCAGCCCCGGCGTTTTCCTCTGCAAATAAATCAGCTGCCCGCACGGCGTACGTCATAAGCCCATTTAATATTAATATGATATATCTATTAAACAGTATTAAATAAAAACTATAAAATACACCTCTGAGTTTATTTGATTTTGATTCGCGTCGCCGAGGACTTGATGATGTAGGTACGTCGGTTTCTTAGACGACGACGACAATATGACTGCAGATGTCTGTAAATGTCAAATACGCATCAACTCGTATAATCCCGCAAAGACGCCAAGTAATAATTTCGCGCACAATATTATTATACATTCAAAATTGTAACTCGTTTGATTTCATACAAATTTACTCGTCGGATAAAAAAAATGCATTACGGGCATAATACTGCAGACTGCGTGATAGTACGATTTTATAAAGGTTTGAAGAAAAATTAAATTTTAACAAAAAACCATTATATTAAATATTAATATATACATATTACATATATATTATATATACAGTGTCATTCAACATTTATGTTACGGCCATTTTATCACAAAAATATTCAAAATACTAGAATTAAATAATAATAAAATGGCATCGAGCATATTTAGTAGTATGCCAGTTTCTAATATTATAAAAAGGCGATGGGGATCGCTTATAACTGTACACTGCAGAGTGCAGGTACCTTCTAAACACTGAATATAAATAACTCATATCATCGGATGAAGCATCGCATGTCGCCGCGGTTAGTTCGGCTTCTTATAATTCAACCTGTCATACTGATATTTTTGTTTTTTTTTTTATTTTAGCTATATACTATTGTTTCTTTTTTTATAAAATCAAATACACACAAAATATCTTCTATTTTATTATATTATATTCGATTCAATATACTTTTAAAGGTAACATCAAACATCGCCGTGATAACGAGATCTATGATTTCCAAAAAATAATTTTGCGCTGTGATTAGCTGATCGCTCGGATAGAGGTTAGTAAACGGTATACCACTATCTATATGTTACCATAATGTAATCGAGTATTCCATATATCACAGAATAAAATCCAATCCTTGAGGAAATTCGATCGCTGGAAGCTGGAATGATCGTTGGAAACGTTTGTGTTTTAATTTAAAATAACAAACTACTCTAGAAATATAATAACTAATAATATTAAATAAATTCAATATTGTATGCTTACACATTATTCCGTGACTGGAACACCACACAACATAGGACGGCCTTCTCCTCGAGTCCTTTACAAATCTAGCACTGAGGTCTAAGAGATATAGGTGTCCTACGTGTCTTACCATGCCTATATATATAAATAGTGCATCGATATGACAACTATGCTGATCTATATACATCTATCTTCACAGTGTTGACACACTATACTTACGTAAGCTAGTTTTGATGTCCCCGTTTTCGGTTGTTTATTGATTGCTAAATCATATAGTGTTATATTTGCACATTATATTACAACATTTAGAGAAATTCGGAAATGTCTGTTTGTTAAACGGCGAAGTAAACGTTTGCAAACATTTAGTCAACACCACTATCCAGCGTTTAGTCTGTTTAGTTTCAATAACCTAAACCGTGGATGAGTCTGTTATAACTACACAGAAATGCACAATAAATGCTAGATGGCCAACTGCTATATCCTACTAATGTGATTAGTTCATACAGATGGCAGCCATTTAATTCGAGTTCACAGTTATGTATACTATATATAATATACATATATCTGTGTCCTCGATTAAAATGGCGAAAAATAACTTCATCAATTAGCAATCTAGTGTATATAGTATATATTATCTGTGGTTAACTATACGTAATCTGTATACTATCCCAAACTTATCGTGAAGGACCAATGGTTTATTTTTTTATGTCTTATACCACGGTTAACTATAACATACCGCACAAAACGCTTACGAATTTCAACCCTACAAACGGTTCAAACGTTGGCGTTCGAATTGTAAAAAGTTTCCCGTTATCGAATTTCCTTCAAATCAAGGCACAAGTTAAACCTTTAACCAGTTACCACATACCATTAAGTCCTTTAGTATAATCATATGAATCACTTCATCACAATAAAACAAACCTCAAATCACTATACATTTCAAAATAATTTATTTTCCTGAAATCACGGTTCACGTTATCATGGTGCAGTGATGATGAAGTCATTTTAACGCAGCGTTATATTATAATGCCTATTAATTATTATACAATGTTATTAGTTTATTAGTTATTATCAACATATACCATTTAAAACGTACGAATAGAACATTAACAAAGTCAATAAGTAATATATAATTATTTTAATATTTATAATATTATTTTATACAATATACCTAATACCTACCTATATTATAATGTACAGGTACGTCTGCCGCGCGGACATCACGTATGTGAAATACAATGTGGTTTCCGTGTTCACTGCAGCATACACATTGTACATCACCCTTGGAGCACCCACATTATTTATGTATGATATTTTAATAGGTCAATAATTGCGGTCCCCTCTTTAATACCAAATTCAAATCTCAATCATCAACTTTTTTTTTTGTTATTTTTATTTTTTTCGTTTTGTTGTCCAATAAATTTCCATCTCCCGCATCGGAAGTTAATACTTTTTGTTGGATATCGGGTTACGCTGCAAATGTACGCCCGATCGAATTATCTTCATAAAAACGTTTATGCTCATCCGATTCCATTGTTGTTGTGGACGTTCAAAAAAAAAAACACCCTTATGCACGCACTTTTGGGCCCATACAACAATGATTTGAAACCTTCAACAAGTCGACCGCCGACTATGGAGTATGGACTAATATACCGATGTATATTATATACATAGGTTCGTGTAATTAGAGCTTTGTTATTGACGTCCTCCTATATAATATAATATAATATATTATTATTGAAAATATCAAATTTGTTATTTTTTTTCTTCCACTGTCATATTATATATATAATATTATAAGTTATAACTATACCTATTATATTATAATACAATATAGGTATTATATTATGTTTATACAATTATTTTTCTCATGTGGAAATACCCGTTATTGGCGGACGGGTGCGCTTGTGTAACTCATCCGCTTTCTGACGACCAATATAATTCCATTTCATTCCGTGCGCCTGAATATTATATGTATATGGTTTGAAAATATTTATTACCGATATTGTAATAATGTAATGTACGATGTACCACTTACATATACATATTGATTAGTGTACCTAATATGTTATAACTTATAATTAGTCTTAAGTACTTAACCTGTGTAATTTAACGAATTATAATATGTTTGGTAGGACTAAGTTTATTAATATTATATTATTAATAACCTGCAATATATTAAGTTCCTGTAAGCTGTATTATAGCATTGAAATTTATTTATAATTTCTAAATTGATTGAAATTAAAACAGTGATACACTGTTTTGTGTTATGACAATATAATAACTAACAATACAGTACGATTCTCAAATGATAAAATGAAAAAAAGCTGTACCGCACATGCGGCATGCGGCAATTAAAAACAAACTTGAAACTACACAGAATCATTTTTTTAATTTCGCTTTGTCTAGTTGTTTCACACGTGACGTACATATAATGGAAATCAATTTACGACTTTAATTGATATTGAGTATTCTCTACTATATCGAATCACAATACGCGTATAGGAGGTAATATATATTGTAAACAGTTGAAATTCAGCCATTTTATCCTATGAAGTCAACGACACCGACTCTGCGCGAAGCTAAAACAAAAACAAAATCAAAAAAAAAATTGTGTTGTCATTATTATAGTCGACTAGTACCTATACAATAAAAATACCACAATCTATAAGATATAAACGAATGGCAATCGGATTTCTTAAATACAATATTTCGTGTGTTCGTAATGTTCGTATTATAACATACAGACGGGTACTTACGTGGTTTGTATTATTTCCGAACGGTGTGTAGGTCCTATATAGATAATATTTTTATTGGAAGATTTCGCGTTAAAATCACATGGCACGTTCATGTGTTATAATCTACTTTACGGCAGCCCAAAACCTTTTGAGTGGAGCAAAATGCACACACTACCCTCCGAAATATTGTTGTAAACAGATTACGGGTTTATTCTATTATAGAAATATCGCCGTCTGTTTTTTTTTTTGTTACATTTTGTACAATACGAAACAGAAATATCAACGAATGTATATTATTTAGTGAGTTTTCGAAAAACTTTAAATTTCGAATTACTAAAATTTTCGTATCACCAAATCTCACATATTATCCTTCATAGATTCTTTACAAAGCAATACTTATCCTTAGTACTTAAAGTTAAACAACTCAAAAAACGACTGAACTACTGAATTTTGATTTTGACACGTTAAAATTTTCAAAAAAAAATTATCAGTTGAATATAATTTACAGTAGAAAATTGTGATACTTATTTGAAAAGCAGATTTATGTAGTTCCAAAGGACACTCTTAAAATAATAAAAAAATCTCAAAAATTTGAAAATATGCTCTTAACGTATGTTTAAAAACTCCTTTAAACAGATTTTGAATATCTGTGCTGTGTGACAACAACTTATTAATGTAGTTACCTTTATGTAAACATGCAATGGCAATAAGTTCCATAACATACATCAAACATTTGATATTTTATTTATTTATACGTTTATGCCTTTGTGAATTGATCTTGGGAAAATTTACATTTTCAATTAAATATGCACTTTACAAAATTACAAATACTCCATAATCCATTCCATGCCGTATTTTTATTGCAGTCCACGCCTGAGTGTATAGGTTCCTATATTGTACGTAAATTTGTATTTGTGGGACAATATTATAATAGTAATGTGAAAACGTCGGACGGGTATCGAATTCGTCGTCAAATTATACGTGAATACATCCGTCTTTTTTTTTTCTATATTATATTATTATTTGCGACCAGCAGCTGTCCCATTTATATCCCATTTAGATAATATATTTCACACGCACGCGTGTGTGAATTATACCATAGTAATAATAATAATAATAATAATAATAATAATATTATATAGGATTGAAAAAACGTGTGTGGTGTATTTATTATGAATCGGCGAATTGTGTATAGTGTAAATTTCCTACATTTCCAGAGACGACTTGTCTAGAGAGGTTGTATTATTATTATAATATTGTGTACACGACAAAAATCGTATCACATAAATAAATATAATAGTAATAAATAATAATATTGACCCAGTCGTCGTGGTCGTGTCGTCGACACGGGTCTATAGCGATCAACATCACTACAACACTCCTAATCACAAACAATCTATACACTAGCCTATACTCTGACCTACGGTCGCTTGTTACACTATTATATTCATACATCCTTTTTAAAACTTATAATAATACCTACCTACCTATACTTATTATAATATACAAGCATAGTCGACCCGTCGCCGTTCCAAGAAAAATACTCGTATCAGCTATCATCAGTGCAGGATGTACGACGTTCCTTTAGGGACGGTCACGTACCATTTTGCAAAACTCGTTTATTGTCAAAACATCGTCTCGCAGCTCCCGAAATCCCATCAAAACCGCATATTTATCGTCGTATCCACTACTCTCTCTCTCTCTCACACACACTAACACCAGCGCGCGCATTTTTAAACCCTGTCTCACTATGTCCGTCTCTCTCGGCAGTCTGCGGTCGACGAAAATGCTGACAGATTTGGTCACGATCGATATCCGGTGGACGTCACGACGACAATAATGTGATTATTATATTATATATTATTATTATTATTATATTATCCCGAATACAATGCGACGCGCTTCTGCGGCGGTGCTGCTGGTCAACCCATTCACTCCCGCGCGCCCGACCGGCCCCGGCCCGGGTATGCTCGTGTTATAATATAATGAAGTGCGTATATTTGCACGTTCGGGTGGTGTATGCGAATTATACAGTGCGCATTGTCGTGCTCGGACGATCCGGGAAAATGGTACGCGATTGTCGGTTATGTTAACAAAAACGGCTTACACAAATGCCGGACGTCGACTCGAGGGCACGTTTCCGCAGCGAACGGGGTGGTCATCTTCATAATCACGTGTGTGTATACGTGTGCGGTGATTATTATTATCATGTCATGTTATGTGTCTTGCTATATCCTATTCCGCACTGCACCTCCGTCCCCCGTATTATCGTACATAATATTATGTATATATCCATATTTATACATAAAGTATACATAAATAATATTATAGCTGATGTCCGGCATAGCATTTGTATATTGATAGGTCTAATACATTAAATTCTCATCATGTCAAAGCTCAAGGGGAACAGAAAAAAGTTCGAGATTTCGAGTCTTTTTGTATTAAATGATTGTACAATGTAATACTTGCAGCCAAATTGGCAACCTTTATATATATACTTATATATATAGTTGAAAATATTATCGCAATACAATTTTGTATTATCGGTGTCAGTATTTTAAAATTCACATTACTTTTTTTACAATATTTCTACACATCCCGTCCATCTATACTAATAGTTTGCCAAGTCCCACTTATAATATGCCACACAACGTGTTTTCGACGACGAACCAGATACATTTGACGGACAGACTCATCAGGATTTGATTTTCGAAGGTGCTTATTATTTATTTTAGTTTTGTTATAAAAGAGTTAAAGTACAGCCGATAAACATAATTTGAAACTAATTTTCGTTGTTATTGTAATACAGCGTTTTTGTTGTCCGGCATGAGTGTCACTGACGAGTCCACAGCAAGCTGATTGATGTCTTCAACTGCTGCAGCGACGGGTTTTACCGTTTTTTTCTTTTTCACAACGTTCTTTTTCCGCGGATGAGGTGACTGCATCAGAGGATGCGGCGCCTGCGTGGACAACGACGAACCAGAAGATTTTTCGTCGTCGGCGTCGTAACTTACGGTCTGGTAAACGGTATCGGTTGAGACGTGGTTGCTGCGACAGGACGACTCTGAGAGGACCTCTGGGGTTTCCGGAGTAGTTGGTCGCTGTCTGCGGTCTGTGCGGGACATCTGATTATCTTATTACAATGTTATTGCAATCCAGAAAAACGCCTGTTATTTGTGTTTAGTTATTTGGCAAGAGAATGAAATTTCGTGTGAAAAGTGTTATACGATAGTTTATGTAAATACGCTTCGAAGTTCAAGTCGTAATATATATTATTTATAAAATATTGTGTTAAAATAAAATAATATACCCTCCGCGCGTTTCATATTATTATAATCGTAGATGTTTTTTTTTTATCCCGAAATTGAGGTTGTTTACGGTATTATGCATAACACTGCGCGTGCCTATTATATTCTAGCCAGCTGCATGTGCTGCAAAATTATATTAGTTACCTATAATCTACGTTTCTACGGTTAGTAAGTATAAATATTATTATATTATTATTTATTATAGACCTTCTATAAAGAATACTAAATACATACTGGCATATTGTATTCGCCCGCTGAGCAATGGTGGATTCAGAGGTGATGACCAGTGGCCTCCCCCACCCCCAAACCATCGACCTACCATAAAATCAACGTATAATATAAAGTTTCTCAATACAACATAATATTAATTATTATTAATTGAGATCAACTAAATAAAATCTTATATACAGAATTCGCAAAAATATTGCTAGTATATCTATATTAGTATTCGGATTGTTATTTTTGAGCAAACGCAGGCCTAGCCCGGCCTAGGTACCTTGCTGCTGTTGGTTTGATTATTATTATTATGTTAGAGTAATGAATCATATAGATATCATAATTTGTTCGGCTTACCCTGCAGTGCAGGTCTCTTATACCACGGTTTTCAGTTCAGAGCATCCTTTTATATCACTCGATCTCCGTACGTGTCCTGCCCAATATTTCTTCCTTCTCCCAAAAGTTATTTTATTTAATTTTTCGTTCTTATTTTGTATTTTCCTGCTATTTGATAATTTTTCTTAGGTCCGGAAATGCGCTTAACGAATTTTCTTTCAAGAACCGCCAGTTTTTGTCTTCCTCCTCCTCCTCTGAGTTGGGTCATGTGTTACATGCTTATATGCGTATACAATTATTGGTCTTACTAAAATCTTAATCGCATTTTTTGATAATAACTCGGACCTTTTCTGCAGCGCAAAATAGCATCTGTTTTCGGCCTATTAATCCGTAGTCATATTTCATCATTATTATTATTATTATCAGTTATTACTTATTAGTTATTATCATATTATTATATGGTACATTGGTACGAAAACGCGATTTCCGTTTTGAACGTATTTGACTCACCACGGGTCATCGGTAAATAAATGGGTATTTTGGCCGGTGGCCAGGCGTTTCATTCTACACATCGAGATAACCCAGCGCGTTTTCGAGTGCATTGGCCAGAAATCAATATTAACCATCATGCTGTATATAAAGCGTAACTATATACATATTATATTATGTACATGCCGTAGAGTTTTGCGACACGCATCCGACTCATCCGAGTGTATAATATACCAACCGATGATTCGTTATAACTCCTGTCTCCTATATACGCACCTCCCGATCGTCATCCTCCGACGGGGACGGGGGCGTGAGGAATATACAACCGCCAACGACGTCAAAAGCCCTTCGGTCGTCGTACTATATAATATTACGCACTCACCACACACACACACACACACACACACACACACACACACATACACTTATTATACACGAATATGTGGACTGTATATAAATAAATATTGTTATAAATAATCATATTATTAAATCAGGACGTACGCGAGTCTTACGTTACGAATATATGTGGTGCTATATATATGCATACGGGGATTTATGCATTAAAATAACAGACGACTTACAGAGTTTATAAATGTATAATAAACCTACTTTCTACGCATATTACATAATATGCATTTAGGTGTACAATTTTCGTGATGTTTATCATAATTATTTATTAATAGTAATTTTAATAATCGTATAAAATATTATGGTACATAGTGGTAATTCATTATTTAGTTTTTACTTTTAAAGAAATTCTGACTTTTGCGTTTAATATAGGATATTGTAGTATACAAAAAATAAAATCTCACTAATAATCGAATATTTGAATTTATATTATATGGATGTAAAACATACAATGAACTTTCAGCCAAAACAAATTAAATTATATAATTTTATTGTAATTTTATCTTAATGCGGTTGCCGCAAATCCTAGCCATTACAGTAATAAAATAAAATTACATCCTAGTAGAATAAGTATAGACAAAATTTAAACACTATATTTTAATACTACTTAAAAATTTATTTTATATCAATTGTATTCGAATAATGTACAACTAGTATAAATAACTTTTTTTGTAAACAACATAACTTAATGTTCGTCCAATAACTTCTGATGTCATGGACTGAATTTAATTTTTAAAAAAATGTGTATAATATTTGTGAGCTTGAGTTTTGACGGCTGGCAGTTTCATTATAAAACAATTATTTCACCACGAAATGTAGTTTTTTTTTCACGCGCGTTTCCCGCTTTTTTTATGCATGTACCTACATTAAATATCTTTTTGGTTTATGCATTACACATTACTAGAATTGTAGTAGAATAAGAAAGAATTGAAAAGGATATTATACATAACGGGCGCTTGTATATTATGTACGAAATACGTCAGTATATCAGATCGGATAAGATAATCGTAGTCCGATGGTATAATAATAATGGAGTGGGTCGTTTTGTTTACAGTGATCGGTGCAGTGCGCCAGAAGCGAATGCCATAGATTAGGGCAGCAGCAGCAGCAGTAGATGAAACGAGATAATAATAATAATATAAAATAATGATACGAGCGGGTATACATACAATATAAGATATAATAACCATAAATATATGTATATAATAATATGAATGGTCGTCGTCGTCCGTCGTGCTACAGTACAGACGGAAACCGGTAAAATAGATGGATCAATGGTGATAAAAAAAAAAGAGTAAATGACTATAGAGTGCATCAAAGATACAGACGGCGCGGGATTATTCATGAATAACTCGCTTGAAGTGTAACGTAACACAAATAACAAATGGTATTAAAATGTACACATTAATTTGACGAAGAATATACCTATGTATAAGTGTATGACGTGCACGGTGCACAAGTCGTATATATATTATATAGAGTCTAGAGAGAGAGAGAGTGAGATTTTCGAAAACCTTTTATACGCAATACGCCGTATACATAAGTAATACTTATTGTTTATATACATACCTTAGACTATACATAGATAGATAGGTACCTACTCCGACGACTGCATAATAATATTATAATATGTGTAACAATTAATGTATTATTTTGTTAAGACCATGTCGATTTATTGATAAGATACATATTATGTGTTTAGTCGTATATCAATAGAAAGAATACGATTTGGACCGTAAAAAAAAATATTATTATTTATATTATAATATATTATTATCGACGATTGTTTAAACACAACATCTGTCCAATAGTAATATATGTATATAGGTACCGCAATTTAAACAGTCGTAGCGGTGTACCTATATTATATACTGATGGTTTCAAACGATTATGCGTGTCTGATGTTTATCATACATTTTAATATCATTCATAAAAACATAAATCGAAAAATGTATATGAATAAAGGAATCAAGAGTTACAAATAATACCTATAAGTATCTGCGCTGAAGTCTATAAAAAATTTTTTTTTAAATAAAATAGGCATTTAATTTCCCTTGAAAATATTACAATAATTACAACAAAAAGAGGGGAAAATGTTTTCAGACATTTTTGTTAGTAAATTAGTGACATTTCTCAATAATATATTTTTATGAACAAGAAAGTTCTGTAAAGTTCTGTTAAGTATTCTGTATCATGTGTACAACAAACTATTTATTATGATATATAATATGGAGAATAATATTTACAAGATGATATTAGTATGAGGAGAGAGGCTGTCTAGCAGTGGCGGCGCGAACTTTTTCGACAGTGAGGCAAGAATATGTTAGTTGCAGTACACAAAACCCACCTATTTAATTTGCGTATCATTTTGGTGTCATTTTGTGTCACTGACTACTGTACAATACACTTTTGTGTACTGACTAGCCACTATAGGCACTTACAGACCCACCACCCCTTTTAGCTGTGAGACAATTGCCTCACAAAAACCCTCTCGCGCCGCCAGTGTCTAGTGACAAACACCTTAACATTTAAAAACGATAGAACTCACATAAGTTTACTGATAGATTTGTAATCGAAAAAAATATCATTATAATTTTTATTCAACAATAGTAATTCACTTTCAGTATCACTTTTTTAATATTTATTAGATTTAGAAAGCAGTTTATTATAATTTTATTTATTTTCCATATGTATGCAATAAAAAATAAAAAATATTAAATGTTGTCGAGCCGTGCATAAATATATGCAATAATGGTCATATATGTAGAAATGTGCAAACAAAATTGTTGTCATTTTATTATAGCTTGAAAACATTACGATTCGTTAAGGATAAATTAATGACAAATGTCCAAAAAATTTTATGAAAAGGGAAAAAATATTCAATAATTGCGTACATCTATGTATTATTATTTATACATTTATAAAATAAACCTGTCAAGTAAATTTACATTTTAAAAAATGTATCCTGATAAAAATTGAAGACGGCGACAACACATGTGCGAGGTCTCTCAAACAAATCGCACCAAATCACCGAGTATATTATTGCTGTCGTTACACACCCTACTGCAAGATTTCATGTAATATACCATCCACCGCGCTGCAGGCAGAAAATCGGTTAGGTTAGGAATCGGCTGCTACACGCACGCACACACACACACACACACACACACACGCGCGCGCGAGATATAAATACCAGTACCCTAATGCTGTACAATATATAATATAATTTCTACTATTTTATCAAATTATATATATAATATTATTGGGTTATGGTTACCAGCAGGACTGCGTGCCCGCAGCGCGCAAACGATGACGTCCGATTTCTCGTCGCGGGGTCCCATCTTAGCGCAGTAGGCCATAAATAATCAGAGACGGATTTACACGTTTTCCACCCCTAAGTAACTTTTTTGACGTCGCCCTTGGTCAAATTTGTTGCCATCCGTGATAAGCTTTTACTTTCGAACGTTGTATTTTTCTTCATTCATATGAACTCTAGTATTCATTAGTGGACCTATGCTTGAAATGTCTTGACTTCGTTGTTGGCACAACCCTGTAAATGTAAGTACATAGTTAGTATCATTTACCGAAAATGCCTGAAACAGCCTATTTGTATTATTCCATCCAACAATCCAACAAAATTTAACTTAATTTTATTCCTGTTTTTGTAGAGTTTATGATATCATATTATATTTATGGTATTTTTTTTGACAAAGTTGTCAATTTTAATTTTACAAAAAGCTGTGACATTCCGTCTTAATACATTATCTTAAACTGTAAAATGTGTATTGTGCGTGTGTCTCGTGAACAGCAAATAATTATGAAATAAGTAGGTAGGAAAAAAACCGTTGTTTTTAGCATCTAGCTATAGGAAAAAAAAAAAGATTTCTCTGTTATTTTGACTCTATATAATGACATAGATTGTTTAGAAGCAAAACTCATCCAGCCTTTTTCCATGTTGGATAATTGATACATTTTATGAGATAGTTAGTAATATTAAACTGACCAAATTTCGTGAATATAATATTAGTTACTCAGTTCGATAACAAATTTCCGCTCTCTTGCAGACGGCTGCTGCTCACGTCGTCAAACGTGTATATCAGTAGTTAATTCGCCATTGCGTGTACTCGGTTCATATTCCGGTGTCTCGTAGTACCATGATCTGTGTCACCAGAAACATTTTATTTTTTATTTTAATATTATTTCCAATAATCTTGGGTCTTAATTATTTAGGTGTGTTTCTTGGTCCGTTTACTTGGACATTTTTTTATAATTATCATTAATTAATAATTATATTTACAAATTTAATGCATATTAAACATAAAGCCTTATAGGTAATATTTATATAGGTACTCGTATATTAAATATTATTGAAAAATATTTCAAATGAAGACAAGAAGTATTATTAATAGTTAATTTTGCACTTGAGCGTTTCGTAATTTATTTTCCATCACACTAGCCTAATGCTATACATACTTACTTGGCTACGCATATGTGTTATTTCATGGTTATAATCTGCTCTATGGTTTTGAATATTTAAATGGATAAAACTATAAAAGTGATTCAATCATCCGGTATTTCTAATAAAAGGCCAGTTTAATATAACGGCATTACATATATGTTTGATTTAGTTTGTACAGTGTAGGATTTCGTTTTTTATTCCAATAAACGATTTTTGTTCTTGTAAACCGTAGTGATGATCGCGTTAAGCTGAATTCGATATGTAATAATATTATCAAACGACGTTCAGACGAAACAGTGTCTGCGAACATGCGGCGGGGACGGCGTCTTTTGTACATTGTGTCGTCGCCTCCGCAACTTCCGCGCTCATTGATCACATCCCTCAGTATATATATAATGTATATGGTGTGTGTGTGTGTGTGTGTGTATATATGGGAACCGAAGCACATGGGAAAAGTAATTTCGTCGATGAATTTCTCTCGTCCTATCCTTTTGTGCGCATTTCGTATAAAAACATACACACACGACAATCCGATTTTCTTGCTCGCGTGTTTGTACACACATACGTTTGCGTAAATCGGGAGGCGGGGAGAGCTAAAAGAAATGTGTTGTCGTTCGCTATACACCCTTTATTTTATTTTATTTTTTACAAATGTTTTAAGCCTGCAGCCATTAAATACATTAGGTGTCGGTCTCACGAGCGCACAACAACAAATCGAAACAACCGCACGTCGTCGCGGTGGTGTACATTATATTATTTATTTATTTATTATTATTATTATCATTTTTTTTTTTTTTTGTATACTTTACTAACGCCCCGTTACAAAAATAAGGCTATTAAGGACCGCCGCCGCCGCCGCCGCCGATCTCCCGTTCTCATTATTAACCGCAGCCGCGTGTATTTATTTTGTCACAACACACTCGCATAAAAAAAAAGGGAAAAAAAACCCCGTGAGGAAGGGTGGATGGGAGGGGGGGCTCTGAGTGTAAAAAATGAATGTGTGTGTGTGTGTGTGAGAGAGAGATCTAATATTCTTTTGCGTGCATATAATAGGTATTACCTACACCAAATCTATATAATACTATATACGCGTTATATATACGGTGTACAACCGCACGGCGCACACAAACTGCATCCTGGAAATGGACATTTTTAAATAGTATTTAGAGATTAGTGTTGACGGGGGAACGAAACTCGGTGACAATGGCGGTCTCAGCATGTGGCTGACATAATAGACTACGGCGTGTGTATATAATGCCCAGCGGGCGTGTGTGTGAGTGTGTGTGGTGTGTGTATGTATAAAAGAGTGCTGTATATGTTTATTATATATATGCGCGTAGGACCAGTAGAATTCACGGCTATATGTAGGTATATATATGTACAAGTATACGACCCTTGTCACGGAGATGTATATACCTATATATATATATATATATATATACAATATGTAAAATTCATATATATAATGTATATATATGTGTTCCGAGACAACACCTTTTAACGATTAAGCTACCGGGTATTTTGGTCGCCCCGCGGGATTAAATCTTTCTCCCCGCGGCCCTCAGACGGGGCTTTTTAACATAAATGCCAATGTCCTTTTATATATTGTTACACGCGCGTATATAATATATTATATATCCTACATATATGCGACACCTTTCTTATAATATATTCCCTCGCGCCTCTTCTATCGCTTTTTTTTTTTTGTCAACCATCCTCACACACACACAGACACACACACTCACAAATACCACACTCGCACCACATAATATAATAATATTATAATACACACGCATTGTTGTCGTGTGGTCAGGCAAATGTGTTTATCCGCGGCCGTATGCGCAGAGTATATATTATACACCCGTAGGTGTTCATGCGTGACCCGTCATAACGCCTGTTCGAGGAAATCTGATCTGATAATAATAACATAATATATTATAACGTCCCGTCACGAGCATGTCCGTCTACGTGTAAACGTACTCTCACACACACGCCAACGACAGTGTGCAGTAAGTATATAATAATATAATATATTGTCATTCAACAAGATTCTCATATAAGAGTAGCACGCCTAAATATGTTTATAATATGTACATGTATAAATTCGGAGTATACCTAAACGCGTATAACGCATAATATCAGCAGAATAAAGATATAATATAATATTATAATATATTAATATTACATTGAAGTGCGCCCGCAACGACTACTGTACCAGTATATTATGTATATGGCGAACCACTACGTTTTCACTATTCACAAACACTATATTATACAGTATATACACTTATGCGTGTGTAGAATAACACACTATCACCTGGTACCTTTGCGGTCCATATCGCTACGGTTGTCGTAGTCCAACCGAAGGGAAAGTCCGGTTTTAAGTTTAGAGCCCAGCCACCTATAGGATCGGGATACTAAATTCGTGAGCCTGCTTCAAGCGACGAAAAATCCGATCCCTGTTCTAATCAAAGATTTAAACATTGCAGTTTAACATTGGAGTATATCTGCTATACAAATAGTAAGTTATAATTGTACTATTATATGATAATGTAAGTAAAACACTAAAATGTTGATATTTAATTAAATATATATGGGAATCAAAATAAAATGTACATAATGACGATTAAAAATATATATAAATCATTCAATCATCAATATATGATATTATAATTATACTAGAACAATGGTTATAAAAATCACCGTTATTTAAAAATCAATACGAGCCTTGATATATATTATAGCTTATAATTCAAAGTCATAAACGTATTTACATATAGGTATGTAAATATATATTACCTATGCCTAGATAATGACTTACTAACATGGTAATACGTGACTGTGTATAAGTCCTATTATAGAAACAGTACTTATTAATTTTCCTGGATAAATAATTTTACTTTGCGTATATTCAGGACCACTGATATTTTCATAACTTAAAAAGTATACCTGTACACGCATAACATATATTATTGTATAGAAGTATTAACAACGTGATTTATTTTTTAATTCACACTGCAACACGACACTTCCCTATATCATAATTTCATTTAAGTTGTCATGGGTATAATTGTATAAATATATGATATAGGTTGGCACCTTTAATATGTATACACATATTATATAAATGTACTGCAGCAGGAACGTGTGCACACTGCAGTTACACGCTGTAATATTATATTGTGTTGATTGGTGAAATTCCCCGCCCGAACAAGTCATACGTCAAATGACGCTCCGAAGCGTGTTTTCCTTTATAATAATATATTGTATAATACACCACTCGTTGGTGTCTGATCGCGGTAATAAACAATAATTTAAAGCCCCACCCAACAATTTAAAATGCGACGACCGCGAACAATGTCCCACCACCATGTTCTTATTTGATTTTCGAACGCGTTGCCGTGATCGCCGGCGGAAAAAAGTGATTTCGTACAAATAAAATATTATACAAAAAAAACACCCAAAGATTGGTGTACGAGTATATTATTTATTATACTATGTGTCGACAGTGTCGTACTAGTACCTATATAATATATTGTCGCGTGTATTTTGTCCATAAGGAATGTGTAGGCGATTTATTGATGTAAGTCCTCATGATATAAAATATAATATAGGTAGGTACTCGTATACTTTATATTATATTGTGTGACTTATGACGTCGCGATCACGACTTGCATAGTAATCGGTTTAATAACTATTTTAAACGCTATTATATATTAAATGCAAAAAAATATACTAAATACTAAAACTCATATATTATACCAATCTATTATACCCATGTAATCACAGGCGTAATAATTGGCACCTTTATTACCTACATAATATTTGAACACAAATGCAATTATATATATCATATGCAACCCAATAACTCAACATTAACGCATTTTAAAATGCTTAAGATATAGTGTCGGACGCACGTAATGCAGGCACTTAGGCTTAAAAGTCCTACTTACATGCCTTATTTATTTATTAAAAAAAAAAAAAAAAATTAAAAATGTACTTATACTTATTATCTTAAGTTATTATAATTTGTTAGGTATGTATACATAATATATTGTTATTGAATCATACATGTATGATCGAATAATATTGCACTTATTACTAACCTATCTTGTAATATAGAGTTGATTTTAAATTCATTATGTCAAATAAATTAATATAAAAAAAAATTATAACGATAAATAATAGTAAAAAAGTTATTTTTTTAAGAAAAGGTTTGTTTTTAACGACTTAAAACTACATGAAAAATGTATTTTCAAAAACGTTAATAGTTTTTGAAATAATAAGTGTCTTACTGTCTTGTCAAATGTATCAAACGGTTTATGTTTAGGTAGGTAGGTATAGCACGGACAGGCCATATACTGCAGGTACATACTCGTATATACCTATATGGTACGGCGCGTCCAACGGTTCGTGCAGATGTTCACGCGGAATCATAAACAAACTTCAAGATTCCCTAGGACGCAAGCTACTTCAATTATTATTAAAGTTGCGTGTGAAGTGGTCAAATCAAATAAATAGGAACATGATGTTCACTTGGTCGGTTTATACTTCATTTCGCCGCCATTACAACACTCGAGAATCGATCGAGAAACGTTTCCGAGCGCGCACTCAAAACGACTTTCAAAACACTGCATCTGTATGGACGTCTATCTGTTTATAAGTATATAAACGGCAAATACGTTTGTACACATTCGGACTGGGTCTGTACGAGTGCTTAAGGTAAGCGGTATATACGCCTATTTTATATACATACCTATAACTGTATAAGGCTATAAGGAAGTTTCGACTACATCATTATACATATTATTTATTATATTATCGCCAAAAGTATATATAGGCATCTGGCATATATATTATGCACCAAACACAGTGTCTGCAAACGCTCTGCAACTGTATAAGTACATATTATAAATATTGTATCGTATAAATATAATAAATATAGGTATTCGTAAATTATATTTTTTATATTTAACATAAATATTCGTAAATTTTGAATTCCATGTTAATGAACCATGATATATTATTATGATGCATCTATATAATTATAAATTAGTGAAATTTGGTGTATCACAAAATGTACGCCTAATTTCAATTGGAGTCTATATGTATAACTGTATAAGTACAATTTAATGACATTTCATGAATACCAGTAAATAGTAATATGAATATATAATATATTATACATATTATATACTTATATGATATTATACTAGGTATATACTTATATGATATTATACTAGGTATATTTTCTTTTGAAATAAGAAACGCGTAATTCGAGTTGCATTGTCAAGACTTGACTTAATTTTTTCATAGATCTACATTATTAGATCAAAAACTTAAAATTATGCTACACGAGTATAATATTTAATTCATAGTATCTTATGTTATAGAGTGGTTTATATTTAATACTTCTTATTAATATAATATACTATAGACATATAGTGTTTCACTCTGCATAATGAGAAACTGTAGCGGGTTAATATGTTAATATTATAATGAGCGATAACATTAAAATTTTATTTTTAATTCGTTTTATTATTCTATAGGTACTTGTATCATGGAAGTTAAACCTATCGCTTTCGAATATTGTATGCAGTTAATATAATACTGCTACAGGTTTCGGGAAGATAGCATTTAACTGGGGTATCAACTTACTACGATTACGCTTTAAACAAAATCAGTTGCATAATAGTATCGATATAATAATATTAAGGTGAACGATACATGTAAAAACCAAGTAAAATAAAATATATTCTGTCGTAGTTAAATTTTTTTTATGATCAATGGATGTATTGTTATGGTGTATATGTATATATATAATATGCTGCAGCGTGCTATAAAATTCGACACACGCTGTTACAGGTATTTTTAGTTTATGTTATACGCATAGACCTTATACTCATAGACTGGCCCATCCTATACTAAATGCATTGATAGTCGCAAGCTGACATAGCGCAGTAAAAGGTCTATGGATAAATAGGACAGCTGATCCTATACGATTACTTTTTAACCGTATCAGAGTAACTCAGTAACCGAAAAGCGCCACCTATCATGACACGGCGGAAACGTGAAGAGGGCCGGTCTATGGTTATACGCGACTTTAAGCGAATATTGTGCAACTAAACTTGGAATACAATCATATGTATAATGTATACATAGGCGTATAACTGACAATGTGTAGTATAATATCATATATAGCCATATAGGTGTATATATAAATACATATATAAATACTGATACATGAAACTTGCACCCTAATATTAATACCCTATAAATATTAAATATACTATAAGGGATAATAATACATTTTTTTAACGTCCCTCTATTTTATATAATATATATATAACCATAATAATATGTAACATATAAAAAAAAAACATGTTAAAATCACTACCCTCCCTATTATAATATGTATTAGTATTAATATTATACTCCATTATAGTCGTTCCTGCGTTATATTATGTTTAAGGTGTGCTGCATGTTTGTTGCTCTGTTTGCCCCCTTCTGACATATGTACATTTGTGTATAGAAAAATTAAGTTTTAACCGAAAATTGATTGATTCTATATAATATAAAATAAAGCTAAACATACACAATTTCAGAACGTTTTATATAAGTTATATTGTAAAAATTGGGTTTATCAATGATAAACAATTCTGTAAAAAAAATATTATGAGCAGAGACGGTTTGTTATAATTTATGTTTTTAACGTTATTTAATTATGTATTTTAATATTTATATTGCTAAACGAATCGTATAACTAATTATTGTTATTTCACATAAGTTAGTTGTTTTTCATTTGTTTATTGTTTTATATCTGTGTCAATACATACGCAAGCATCAAAGAACAGTGCAGTTAGGTTCGTAGAATCGACAGTTTAAAATTAATCTAAATATTTTTAATATACCATTGAGTATAGAAAATGATAGTTAAATCAAAGATGGAATGTCTTAAGTTTCTATCATTATTAATATTTTTTTGAATAATACAAAATAATAAAAGTCGTCTGAGCATGAATCATTAGACGTTTGAATAACAAATGTTATCAAAGTTTGAAATCAATCGATCATAAGAAATGTATATATGACTTTGTTCCAAAAAATAGTAATTTATTTTACCAGTTATGTTTAATTATGGTTATATTTTTTAATTTCTGATTCTACTAGAAACCGTCCATTTTTGTTAAACTTCAACTCTCTCGAGGGACGAGAAAGGATTTATGAGACCAAGCAGTATGATGTATTAATATACATATTATATATATTATATTTATAACACCGTAATTATTTCTTTTTGCCGCGGTGTAACGAAATAGTAAATAGGAGGTTCCTATACCTATATTATATTATAGCCGGCTTAAAAAAAATTAGTTGAAGAATAAGGAACCCCTTATAGTTTATATATATATTATATGCCCAATAGGTATAATGTATATAGTAACTGCAACCACGGGGTGCATATGAGACGCACAAAACTCAGCCGGTTATCGTACGGAACGACTACGTTAAAAGAGAAAAGGAAATAAAAACGCTGCTCCTTATTATTATATTATTATTATTGTCGCAAACGCGACGACGGCGGCGGCGTCGAGTCCGCGTTTTCGGTCTTTCGCAATATAACAATATATATATAATAATAGCATAAAATGAATATACATATAAGAGCGAACGATTCGAATTACTATACACACACTGTGGAATACCGCAACGTCTAAAGTACTAATGCATATAATATAATATTGTATACGTTATAATATAATGTAATATTATGTTACGCGCGTTTTTCCTTCCCCCACATAAATGCATCGAAAAACGCGTATATCAATGAAACAGTTTTGGCCATTGACAACCACGTCGAGACTCGAGCACACCATAATACATATATATTATAGGTATATATATAATACATAAATGTACCAGAATTCGTGTTTCGTGTTTCATATAGTTTTTAGTTTGTATGGCAATAAATAATTATAATAACTGTGTAGGACGTCAGTCAAGGGCGATCGCATGATATTGTGTTGTCAATCGCGATAATGTCAAGTATATATAATGATAATATACTTGTTATATTCGGCAGAAGTTGGTCACGATGTTTGCTTTTACATATTTATGTGTATGAGCGCATTATACACGAGAAACAATAGATTAAGTCTTAACACACTGCTCTCCCTCGATATTGTTTATACCTCTTAAAAATGCGAATCACCTAACCAAAGTTGGCGAAGATCTATATGTTACCCGCAGCACCCTCCATTCCGTATGTTATAGGTCCAAACCTATAAATTGTTAGTGAAATATAATTTTTCTGTACAGCTTAGAAACAATTTTTTTAGTGCTAACGAGAACTTTACACGAACATATAGAAGTTACGCAACAATATATTATACAATTAAATTTATTCACAGTAACAATTAATATTATATATTATAACAAAGTACTGCAGTCGACTATCCCAAATTTTTGGCAAAAATTCAATTGGGAAGGAAAATTTATTATAGAAGTCAATTTTTAAAATGTGGTTTCCTCTCACCAGATAGCTTTGCCAGCTAATGTGAAATAATTCGATAGGGCAAACTGCGAAGCATTAACAAACATTTTTTTTGCCACTAACGGGCATAATATGCTGGAGCTTTTAGTCCCAAAATGTTGTAGGGGTGCTGGCTGCCACATGCATGGACCTGTAACGACGCTACACGGCAAGACTTTTTTACGATACCATACTTTCGAGTATGTTTACCTACCTTCGCGTGGGGAATAGTGTATAGTGATATAAATAGGTGTTTTATAATGTAAGCTCTCATTTTTTTCTATCATAAATATATTTTTTTGTAATCCATGTATTAGACGCCTGAAGCGTAAAAAGTGATGATGGTGATCTCGTATACCCAATAATAATTTATAACCATATATACATGATTAAGAGTGTCGTCGTTAATTGGGTGTCTTTTTTAATAGGACGTCATACCCGCATGACGTGCTGTCTGCCTCTTACTTACGCATAACATATAGGTATACCAATGAGAACCTATAACCAACATTTAACTTCGATCCGTTCCAGTTGTATGTTGTTAGCTCAAATATTATAATATAGTGTTGACTATTAACCTATTATTTAACTTAAAGGTAAGAACATTGTCTGTGTTCTCTCGTAAGATGTTTACTATATTATTTTAATTTGTATTAGCAAGTATATCAAAAAGTAATATTTAAAAATGCACATAGATAATATTTTTTATAATTAATTTTTCGCATAGTTCACTTAAAATTTAAAATATCGTAAAAAACCAACGAGGGAACATTTATTATGTTCTTACCTTAATAACTTAGAATTTTAAACATACTTAAAGATAATATTTTTAAATTCTTGAAATTGTTTGTACTACTAGTCTAAGAAATGTCCTGTGGTCTGTTTAGATGGAGATACAATAACTGCTATATTTCAAATGAGATAACCACCTTTTATTCTACTATAAGTTATTTAGTGGATAATTTTCTAAAAATGTTGAAGCATCAAAATTAAATACGAACGAGTAGTTTTTGAGTAATTTAACTTAGTATAATTGTGCACTAAGGATAATATCTAAGGTTCATTATAATTTGTTTGGAAGATACGTGGGTTATGGTGAATTAAAAAGTTTAGAAATTATTACTAATCTGTCAACATTTATAATTTGTAAAATGGCCGATGATAAAGGTACTAGATCCAATTTTAGATTTTTGTAAAAAAAGTTTGTATCATCATAATATTATGACAGCGTACTCCTTAAATTGTATACAAATGTCAAGAATTTGACAATATGATCTTTAAGTATATTTAAACAATTTTCAAAGCAGAATTAGATTGAATTTATTATTAAAAGAAAAAACGAGGGTCGGGGATCTTGGTGAATAAGCCTGTATATAAATGTTATTGTAATATATAGAAAATATATCAATAAATAATATACCTACACCTATATTATGTAGGTACACCATTATATGTGTATGGTGGACATTTGTCGCTAGCGGCCGCTATGGTATACCACCGTAGTGAAGGACTGAACGTACCTATACGTACATATTATTATAAACATCACACAAATATTTACGGTTCTACGCCAGCTATACCTGTATAATACCATAAACGGTATACGCGAGCACTCACTCAAGCGCATAGACACACACACAATATCATATTATTATATACCACGTAGGTATATATATATGTATATGTGTTCGTATACATATTATACGTAAACTGCCGTGTATATATAGTGCAAGTATACGACCAGTATATACCAGTTTGCTTGTGTGTGTGTGTGTCTGAGCTATATACAGTAGCATGTTTAGGCGTTTAAACTAAAACAGGAACAATAAGTATCAACAATACACGAGGCCCCCGCGACCTCGTATCCGGTCGCACAAAGGTCTACATAATAATAATAATACGTGTAAGCCACCGCCACCGCCGCCGCCGCTCGCCATAATAATATAGACTTTCACAAACGACACGCCGCGTGGACACGCCCGCCGCCGCGTTCATTGATAATATATTATACACGTACAATAATAATATTGTGTACTTGTGGACACAATAATATGCATATGCTATACCTACGGTCTGAGTGTGTGTGTGTAGTAAACGTTCGACGCGAAGACGTCCCACTGTGAACATTATTCGTCGGCAAACGGCGAAGCAGTAAACATTCACACATATATATAGGACATAGGTACATATTATACTATGGTGTTTCAGTGTTTGAGTGCGTGGCGAGTGACTAAGCTCGTGGAGGGGTGTGATGATGGGAGACAGAAGAATGTCGTCGTCGTCGACCGCGAAAATATATTAAATATATATATATATATGTCATATTGTGCAGTGTATTGTGCCTGATGGCTCGTCATTTGGTTGAGAGGGGTGCAAGGTGTGCATTCACACCTATCTTTTGTAAAACGTATTTTTTGTCCTGCCAAAAATAAAAAATAAAACTCCGATATGTGTTATAAATCTGATATCATAAATGTATATTATTATATATCTATATATTTTATAGTAAATTTCAAGTAGGTATAATCTATGGTTAATCGTTTTTGAGTTATACGAAAAAAATCAAATCAAAAACTAGTACCTACTCCATAACAATTCCTCTTTTTCCTTAATATTTTTTTTTCTCGATTATTTTGAAAAATATTGGGAATTTTTAATTTTAACCCCCCCCCCCTCCTCCTACCCAAGTACAAACTACATCTATTCTAATTTGCTAGTAAAATGTTTCCCCAAAGTTGAAATTCTATCATTTTTTTTACTAAAAAAAGTAATATCAGAGTAAAAAAATCACGCATCATTGTAAAATTAACAAACATTTATCGCTCAGTTCAAAACTTCAAATTCTAAATAATAGCATTCCTACAGTCAGTTTCTCATATTTTAAATCTCATCTCCTAAACCTGATACACCTAATACAACACATAGGTATATAATATGTTATATTATGTAATATGTATATTTCATATTAAACCTACTATGTTTCGTTGCAAACTGATGATGGTGCAATTCAAAAATGGATACTTTGACGTTCATTCAGTATGAATAATATCTTTATTAATTTAATACTTTTGACAAAATTACAAAATATAAGCTGTAATTCACTATCAAGCGCGGTGATGTTACGACCAATCTACTCTGCATTTTATAACCAAGACTTTTGAGTGGTGATAGTGTCCGGCCACCGACCTTTGAAGTGTCTTGGCCACATCGAACAGTCAGCCTAACTCTTTCGAAGGATCTTTCTTATAACCTTATATAGTATATTATTATCTTATCAAAAACAGTGATGTTGTGATGGCCATCGTGGTCTTGACGACTGTACTTGGCGGCATATTAATGGATAATTTGCCACAGTATTTTTAGGTATTCTATAATATGAGACCCGTTTCCATTTGGTAGTCATGCGAGTCTGTATTTTTCCCCTTATTGGTACGCGTGACTTAGGTTTTATTCTATAAAAATAAAAAGTGAGCAATTTGCTCTCTACACTTCCCTAAGTATGTTTGTGTTATTAATAGCTTTATTATTTAATGTCGCCATATCTTCCATTCTAGTGATTATCATATGTTATACTTATAAGTTGTAATGTTAACTAGGTACGTAACAGCTAAAAATATTATGTAGTTTTGTGGAGCTGTAACGATTGTCATCATCGACATCGTACATTACTCCCTATGTTGAGCACGGCTAAAGTGCTGAGTGTTAATAATATAATATGGTCGCACAATTGTGCAATATGATATTATGCTGACTAGAGTCTGGCACGCGTCGAGTTAATTACCGACCGAGACTCCTAGCAGTGTAATAGGCAGTCGAGTGTCAGGAGTTAATGGTAAAGGTGCTGAGGGCTAACAACGACCCGAAGAGGACCTACGGACGACCGGCTCAACTCAACCTGGAGATCGGCACCCACGAAACACACTGCCCGATTGGTAACCTTTAGTAATAATTCGTAAATAAATAATAGTTATTATAATATTCCATGTTGTTACATTAAATAATAGATATATATATATTATATATAGTACTTATATTGAGTAATTGCTTCACATAAGGTAACCCTGATCCCTAGTAATATCACACACCGAGGTCGAGTCTCCGAGACCTCGTTAATATAAACAGAACGACACTTAGAGCGAAGTCCATCGTTAGAAAAACGCTGGAGCGATAGGTGAAGAGGAGACGTTACAGTTGGTGGAGGCGCCCGTCCCTGGAGTCCCGATTTTTTTCTTGGAGGGTATACAATTTATTTTTCTCTACGGAAAAAATTTCGATTCTAAAGTACACCCCTTGTGTTGTGATATTATTGGGTGCTATGCGGATCTTATGTGAAGTTATTACCATAATAGTTCTTAATGGATGTCAAATTTTATATTAAACGAAATGTTAATAGTCAGGCTGCTAAAGTAACAAAATCAAATATATTATTTTTAAACGAAGACTTTAATTCAGAAATAAATGCAATAGATTTAATAAGCATATTACGACAAATCGAGGAGATTGATTTGGGAAATTTTTTTGAAAATTCGAAATTTGGAAAGATACCATTATCTGCTAAGTTAGTTAAAAAATTTACGCTTTGCACTTTATACAAAGTCGAATGTTTAAGTAAAGAAGAATTTAATTCGCTTACACCAGTAGAGAAAAAATTTGAATTCATAATATCTCAGAAAACGGTTTCGTGGATTCTTTTGTTAGATAAATCGGAAGTAGTGGGTTTTTTAAAATTTTGTAACATAAATTGGGAAGAACCTTCAACACTTGTACAATTAAGGGATCTCGCGAAATCGGCTTTAAAAACTTTTAGAGGTGGACTTCTTGATACCGAAGATAAAGATAATCCTAACGATAGTACTGCAGACCTCACTTTTACTGAAAACCAGTTATCATTAGATTTAAATAAAAGCAATAAAAATCTTTGTGAAAAAAATATTAAAAACCAGACTCACAGTTGGATTTACAAAATATCAATACAGTTGAAACTGGAGACGTGGCCCAAAAGCTAAATAATCTCTTAATAAATTTAGAACAATCGCTTTCACCAATTGAAAATACTAAGCAACCAGGTAACTTAAAATTTGAATCTGAAAAAGTAAATCAAAATAATAACTTGGACTCAAATTTAAAAATAATTAATAATAATTCAAAGATAGAACATTGTTCACAATCATTACAAAATAAAATAAGTAATAATAGCGAAATTTATACTGAATTTAAAACGGTTGATAATACAATTAAAGTAACTGCAAAAAATAAAATGGCAAGACCTCAGCAATTTGTCCCAAATATTTTTAACGGTTCGGGCGATGAATGTGTATTAGAATTTTTTGAGTACTTCAACGTGGTAGCTACTGCTAATGATTGGTCTCCGCAAATAAAATTAACTTACTTGCCGCTGTATTTAAAAAATTCCGCATATAAATTATACAAAACATTCACAATTGATAACTTGAATCCGACTTTTGATGAAGTAGAACGAATATTTAAGGAAAAATTTGCATCACCCGCTAGGAATCGTATGTTACAAAACAAATTACGAAATAAAAAATTAAAATCAACAGAAACAATATCAGAGTTTTTAGCAGATATTTTATATTTAATTAGTCAAACTAATTATACTATTCCTGAGATAGAGAAAATTGATATAATATTAGAGGCACTAACGCCCGAATACTATAACACAGTAACTATTATGAATAATGACACCTTAGATAACTTGGAAAATAATTTAAAGAAAATAGAAAATTCAAAATTAATGAACACAAATTTTCAAAATATAAAGTCTATAAGTATAGACACTTTAAAGAAAGAAAATGAATTTTTAAAATCTAAATTAAACAGTATTAACAAAGATGGTAATAGAAATTTTAACCAGAAAAAGAAATTTAATAATAATATGCATAAATGGAATAGTCTATATCAGGGTCTTCAAAATAGTCCAAGAGATACATTCAATAATAATATTATGTACAATTACGACCCATACAATAATAACAGCCATTTTAACAATCAAAACTATAATTCAAATAATTCGTTCATTCCAAACAATTATTTTAAAAATCAAAACTATCGCCCAAACAATACATTTTATCCAAATAATAATTATAATACATTATAATATCACACACCGAGGTCGAGTCTCCGAGACTTCGTTAATATAAACAGAACGACACTTAGAGCGAAGTCCATCGAAGAAAAACGCTGGAGCGATAGGTGAAGAGGAGACGTTACAGAGCTAATAATGATTTTAAAATGGCCTGAAATCATTTTTTATCACCAACAATAATTTCGAATAATCTGAATAACGCGCCTTTTATATCATACAATTACTGCCTACTGTCTATAGTAGGTACCTATATATATATTAAAATACTAATAGATACTTTATGTATATAAAAGATTGCTCAAAAAATGTGTTTGTCGGTATTGTATAAGTACGTGCAATACAATGGAACTGAGGTTTCGTTTTCTTTATTATTATTTCGAAACGTGGCGTCGGGAAATATTCACGAGAAAATCGTCGACAGGTCTTGAAATTCTCGTCGCACGCCAGTCACAGCGCGGTATGTGTCTCCCGTTTGCGTGAGCCTTAATGATTATTATATTTTATTATAATGTATATCATTATTGCAGTTATTATATATTATATATATATAAATTATATATTATCGTCGCAGCGCTGTCTCCGTGTCTGACTCTCGTATAATAGTCGTCGTCATTATTTAGTGCGCGAGTATAAGTGTATAACACTATATAACGTATATTTATGAACGCCGATTTTAATGATGAGCGTGACGAAATGGTCTTTTATTTTTATGATTATCATCATTGTTTACACGGGCCGTGACAAAATATCATTTATAATATTATATGCGTGTTTGACGTACTAAACTTGTACACTATTTAGCTTTTCGACTCGCATTATTTTTCTCTCGATTATATTTTGTTTTCCGGGAAAGCGCGCAATAATAGTCTGATATTATTAAAATAATTGGAAAAAAAATGTAATTACTTATATTGTATTCAATATAATATAATATAATATGTCTGCGGGAACGTTCTCACAAATTCTCATAGTAATGTCACACCATACTTAAAAACGTCCGCCTTTACGTTATGATGGGGCCATAATTTATCTCCTAAGAAAGTTATAGGCATTAGACAGACGTTTCTCACCCTCACCCCACCCCCTCCAACTGGTATGAGAAAATTGTTTTTTTTTTTTAGTAATTAACCTCGTCGGAACCCTTGGAATATGGTCTTAAGAATCCACGCCAATGCCACACTATACGCCAGAGGTCGCCAACCTTTTCATCAAACAAGTGAGCTACATTTGAAATTTTTAGTCCCAGGTGATCGACATCCAGGAGAATTTAGGTAGAGATTTGTTTTATGAGCAAAAAAAAAAAAAAAAGGTCTAAGCTCCAAAGAATAAATTACTATTACGATTGACCGATAATGGTAAATTCCTAGAATACAATATAGCACTCCACATTATCCGATTATTTATTACGCGATCGACCGATAATGGTAAAATTAATTTTTATAACGATCGACCTATATTCCTAAAAAGATCGACTGGTCGACCCCTGTATAGTATACGCAATATGTGGGTGGAGATAATTTGAAATATGTCATTATTTTTAATTTAATTGGAGACGACGTTTCTCCAACAACTCCCATAGGTATAACTAAATTGATTGCCTTCGGGTAATAATAACGTCGTCTAAGAATACATACCTACTGTGAATAGTATTATGTTCAAACACCTATATAAACGTATTACATTTTTCAAGAAAAATATTCTTAAAATCTGAATAGTGTGGTGTTTGGGGCGAGTGTCGATGACCGGTAAAACGTGCGTTATCTCGATGTCTGTATTATATCTACTACAGTTTAAATTTTTTTTTTATGCAATTATATAGGCTACTTGTCTCGCATAATTAACGTGAAGCAATCGGAATATCGGATTGTCCACGATCGTATAATCCTTTGACTGCTGAGCATTAAAATTGCTAACAACCTCACCGTGCTGGTCATTTTTTATGGAAAAAAACATGTCCATTTATCTATAGTCACAAAATAAAGAAAACAACCATAACAATTTTTCTTGGATCAAAATTGAATGACTACCAGATTTTTTAATTGCCGTGGTTCCCAAAGTGACGTTAAATAAATTATTTTCTGACAACACAGCTGGCTCGCATTAGTTACAATTCAATAATTAATTAAACGAGCATTATACGACTGGTGGGATAAATCTATTGATAAAAACGTGCAGTGTTGATGTTTTTTCGATGCTCCGGAAGCGTTTACATACCTATTAAACTTTTCGACCTCAGCCCCGTCCGGTGGTCGGCCGCAGTACTGATCTCTTTCTACATTTTTTATTCTTATATATACAAATTTAATATCATAACTCATAATATGTGAAACGTCATAATATATGTTGTGTCGAACAATAAATCGGCATTCCGCCAATTGTTTATTGACGATTTTACCGCATATCTATTGTCGATCGGACAGACAGGTTCTATTAAAATATGTATTGTCGTGATGAAAAACGAATAAATCTTAGTTATTCGCATACATGAAAGAGGAGGAGAGGGAGATTAAAGGCGAGAGAGAGAGAGAGAGAGAGAGAGAAACAGAGACAGAGACATAGCCAGAGAGTGTGAGAGAAAAAAACAGAAATACCTCACATGCATGTACATATATGACATATCTATATATATATAAGTAATAATATATTATACATTTTATATGTAAATCGTGTACGAAAGTCCGATGAGACTATAAACACAAAATCCATGGCATCACACACGTCCGTTTTGTTTGACGACGGGCCGCCCGGAGAACCGAATGTATGTTTATCACGCCCGGTACTCGAGATGATGATAATAATAATAATAATAATATATAAATACTGCAGCGCACACACGGACAATACTCCATGTCAGAGAGTCTAATAAACGTTGTTATATTTATATATTTATTGTTGTTATGAAATGTTGTTGTGAACGAAAAACAATTATCATTATAATATGTATATACACGTTCGAGTGCGAGTCGGGTACACGATATACACAATAGTACAACAGCGTACTTTACTTATAAACACACACACACAAATTGTACATAGGTAAAAAATAAATCGTCGGAAGTCTTGGAGTGTATATTATAATATTATTATGGTATATAAAAAAACATAATATAAAACGACACACACGGTGCACGGTATACCGCGGTTGTGTACTTATTATAATAATATATACATATACCTAAGTTTACCGTGTGCGACGAACGATGGGGATGACGACTCGGCGTGCTGCAGGAGACGCGACGATGACGAATGAGAACTCGCTATAGTCGTTTCTCTTCTCTCTGTCTCTCTTTTTGCCTCTATCTGTCTCTGTCCGACTGTCTCTCACACTCCGCGGCCGTTGTTCTTTTCATATTTTTCTCGTTTTCACTTCTCGTCCGACCGACTCCCCGAGTGCTGCTGCCTGTTTGCCGCGCGCCGTACATCACGTACAAATCTAAATATTTATGGTGGGCTTCACGATTCGACGGCGGTGGGATCCTCTCCAAACAAATTAACGAGCGCCTCACGCCCCAAAACCACCGAGCGACGTACGTTTTTAAGTCTTTCCCATCGCATCAACACGAACTTGTACGTGGTTTTCCTATACAGGTACCTACAGTCTAAACCTATTATATATTATATAGTCATTTTCGAGATAACATTGCACTCGCACGGAATACGCATTAAAATGACACAATAATATAATATAATATAAGCACATCTGCACATGTGATGTACTTGTGACTTTGGAGTTGAGATATGCTACATGCCTCCATGTACTTATACACCATGCATAACAAATTTCGGTTTTTATAGGTATATTTTTAATGCTATAATATAGTATGACGCTTAAATTTTCAAACCACGAAAAATGATAGATATGGTGCGAAAGTTTTGCATGCAAATCCGTATTTCATACTGGCACTATTAATATTATCCAACTACTTTATTATTTCATAATATAATAAGCAGTTTCGACATTTTTCCACGCCGTATTGGAATTTTCTATCAAACCAGCGGTTCCCGAACATTGTTGACGTCTGACGACAGCTTGATTATGATCTGACAATCATTTGGAATATTATTAAAAATAGATTGATATAAACGAATGTAAATATATTGCAATATGCAGCTGATAATATAATATATTATACCTATATTATATTACATATATTTACACTATCTTAATACGTCATATAAAGTATCGACAAACTTGCAGTAAACATATGTATGTACATAATGTATATTATGTTAAGATATATACTTATACCTAAAGATATTAAACTTTGACAATCTAGCTTTATCTTTGCTTAAACATTTTAATCTAATTAATCTCTAAATTGAATCATTTATATAGGTACTTAAAACCAATGTATTTATTCACCTGTAGCATTAATATTTAATATTTTTGTAAGCTAATAACCTAAGTCGTTGAAGCTGTACCAATGAAAAAAAACGTGATCAATAATAAACTTGGGTCCTTAAAACTTCTTGATGCAAATAGTCACGTGTAATTATTTATGTAAAGTAAAAATGTTTACTTACTCCCACATTAATGAAACATAATATTATGTGGCTATGCGTTACTTTGTTTTTTCTTTCCTGTAATTATATCAAATTTATTTTAGAATGATAGGTATGAGTTATTTTTTCTTAATTTTGTAGTAGGTACCATATTTATTTGGGTACACATTTTTTAGTATAGGTACGTAGTCAAGACCATATTGCGAATTTTATAACAAATTCAAGAAATGAGTATTTAAATAATTTAAGGTCAGTAGGTACCAGAATATAATGGCGAAATCGTTAAAACTTCTACGAAGAATGTTTTTATTGTTTTATAAAGTTTATCATTAACGATCGTACTCGCGTATAAGAACGTATAATCAAATTAAGCCTGACAAGTCCTTCAATTAAATGCTTGCAGGTACCTATTATAATCTGGAAGTATAAAGACATTTCCGGTCTGTGAAACAAAATAGAATAAGGATAATAGTTTTAAAAATGTATTTTTTTAAATTTATTAGGGTAAAAGTTAGATTATTCTTTTATTAAAACTTTCATGGAAACGACAAAAACCATTCATTACTAACAAAAATAAAAAGTATACGCTCAATCGTAAAACGAAGAACGTTTATCATTGCAGCTAAAAAACGTACATTCCACGCGTACATCATCGCGTTTTTAATTTTGCAGTAGGTACTCTGCAACAAAGGCGAATGAAAACCATTTCTCTGATTAATTTTTTTTGGAGTAAACGTTGAAATGTCTGTTGTGACAAAAGCCGTCGCTGCGATCGCGGGACCGATCATACCGGGTATACGCGCTTAACAATAAATAGTTTTTAAAATAAGAAAAAAAACAGGTAAAAATAAAAATTCTTCGAAACGGTTTTAAAACGGTATTATTTTTTGTATTTTTACATTTTTTTGTATTTTTATTAATATTTATATTAATATTTTTGAGTTTGTTCCGATTGAAAAATGGTGCCTATTCTATTATAATATTGTATTGCACGACAATTATAAATTCGAACTTTAGAGTTCAGGTTACTCACACCGCGATACTATTACTGTATATTACCTATATAATATCGATTATCGATGGCTTATCATCGGTCGGATGTCATACATAGCTATGCTCGTTTTTAAACGATTTAGTATCTGAAATGAAACATGGTGAGTTCTTATCTCTCCAACCGACTCATCTTAAACATTGGATTTTTCCTAAAGTGTGCAGGGCCCCGGTTAATGTAGGTAAAGTTGTCTGATTCCGATTCCAATGCAGGTAAAGAGGTTAAAAAAACTCCTATAATGTGGGCACTTTATTGTATAGTTCGATTTATATGGACAGTTTTTATTTTATTAATGGTATTTTTCTATCATTAGGACTAGCAATTAATATGTTCAAAATATCTTCACTGTCAATATTATTTGATATGTATCTCTCAATATGAATAAAAGATAAATTTTTATACCGTTTTTGTAACATAGGGCACGTAACTAGATTTTGACTTGCCTTATTGTAGACAAATACCTTTCACAATTGCACTACTATTATTGGCAAAGTAAATGCAACACCGAGAAGTTTGTATGAATTTAGATAAGTTGTCTCACTTCCCATTTGCTTTGGATCTCCCAATATTTGATCAGGATAGACCTGGTTAGATAACATAGACCATTATACACATGATATTGTATGTCATATTTCTCATCCAACAGTATCCAAGCAGTAATTTTATTTAGTACCCATGCCATATTAATCAGTGTTATTTTATTTTATCAAACAGTTTTTTTTCTACCAATTTTGGTTCATATATGTGGCAACCGCTTAATGTGGACAAATGGATCTGGTCCCAACGTGCAGGCCACATTAATCGGACATTCGGACTCCTACATACACTAGCTGTTACATAAATAATTACGACCCCGCAATAGATAATAATATATATTATACTACATAGTACATATTATATACTTATATTATGTACCATACTTGCTATGTATAGTGTAGGTATACAGAGTGTATATAGAGTGTCGATATGTATATATGCACACTCCGTCTGCAGCCATTGGGTCGTTTTAATATTTTACTGATCGGTATTTTATCTCACATTTAATATACATAGCTACGCACTATGTTATAATACATACATGTCGTATGCATATACTTGAACCACGTGGAAGCCGGGATCGACGGGATGTATATAGAATTATTTAATATAAAAAGAATATATATACGTGCGTGTGTGTTGTATGTATGTATGTGGTATATGAATGGGAAAAAGAAAATATAAAAACAGCAAAGAAAACTGCACCGTGTGCGCGATGGGCGTGGTTTTTCCGCTTGATTGGTCCGGGAAAAACGGCGCTGAAGCCGGCGGGATTACACTACATATATACATTTATATACACATTATATATATATATATTATATTATTATCTATATATATATATATATATATATATATATATGGCATTAGGTGGTACCGTGGTGTAGGACTGCAGAAAAAGAAGAAGAAGAAGACGAATACAAGAAGCGGCGGCGGCGGACGAAAGAGCTGTGTGCGAGTGCGATATATATATTGTACCTATACAATATAAATACGCGCTGCGGTCGCCAGCCACCACTCACCAGCCACCGCGTGGATCAATAGCGAAAACCTCGACGGAAAATATATAATATTATTATTATTATACACCCTGCGCATACACCCGCCCCGAGATCGTGTAAAGTCTCTATATATATTATTATTATATCGCGCGCGTGGTTATTGCTCGCTATACGTACCTGCAGGCTCTCCGCCGTCGAACACCGCGTGTAAACCTCCGGCGTTATATACATATATGCATATATATAAATAATATACATATACATATAAAAGGCGGTTTTATATTATAATATGTGTGTAACGATTGCGTTGAAAATTCCCTCAGATCTGTATAGGTATATATGTAGTACGCGGTCGTATATTGTATATCGTTGTTGCCGCGGTGAAAAAATGGCAATCGCTATAAACTCCTCCGCGGCGTGCACGCGATAGAAATAACAGTACCCATAGGAACATTTAAAAAGTTTGGAAAGTGTACTGATAAAAGATATAATTAATATTAATGAGGTGATTAAATATTTTACCGAATGAACACTCGGCAGTTTTATCTGTTATCGCTCTATGTAGGTACCTAAGTATTAAAATATCCAAACAGTAATTAAAAAGTTTCTAAACTTTTTGAACACATTGTAGATATATACCGAGTGATCCATTTAATGTTAGAAATACTCGCTAGATTTATTGAATGTATACATTATATATAGCAAAATGTTTGTGAGTTTGGGTGATATTATACACCAAGGTAATTAGAATTAGGTGTGTAGTTATTGATTGGTTATAGTATTTTCATTACTATTTATACATTGACTAGTATATTTTTAATCAATCCTATGATCTTCATCGTGTAGCAGACCGACCATCGATAATATATTTGTCTTAAATGAAAATTACAAGTATTCCTTTACAATTTAGATTGCCTACTACAGGCTGTATAATGTTAAAAATATAGATATAGGTAATACGTGCGAGTTGTAAATAAGCAGTCAACAATGGTTATTTTTTATATTTCATTCCGGTTTTTTAACGTTCATGAGATAATATTATTTATTCTGGAATTTTCCACTGAGGTCTATGTACAATGTTTTGACTTGTTTATAATAAACTTGCGGAGGATTGCAGGATGATCGTTCAAAAAATGTAATTGGGTTCTGTTTGGTGTTTGAGTGTGTTGTATGGGTACATAACCAGACAAACAAAACGTCATTGGTTGCTTATGGAAATTTGTGCATACAAAAAACACGTCTCAAGCGTATTTCCAACATATATATATATATATATATATATCTGAAGGCTCACGTATGTTTCAAGTGGTTCAACGCATAGTAAATTAAACACGAGCAGTCAAACAAATAATTTTGTATCTCACACAATATGTATATATCTATATATTTCGTATATACATTTATTATCCACGAGAAATTATTTATAGGTGTAAACGATTCTATATATTTCGTATATGTTTTCCTTGTAACCATTTTTTTTTTTTATTTAATAAAACTTTATTTGGGTACAATCGATACAAAGAAACACAATAAGTAAATATGATGATAACAAAATAAAATGATTAAAAATGGCATCTTGATGTGAGAGTGGAAACCGCGAGTGTTCGTCACACAGCATCTCCTTTTTTTTACATATAATGTGTTTGACATGTATTATGACAAAATCATCGGAAATACGAAAAAGCTGACCAGGCCGCTCTCTTAAAAGTGCAATCTTATCTACATGATCATTCTTTTCTCAAATCGTCTCACACAATGATATATAGTAGTTTCAATTAAAAAGGAATGCACGCTTACTTGACACCAACCGTGGCCGTTTAAATCCACCAAACTACACGGAATCAAAAAAAATATATTCATTGCTGACCTTTCCTTTTTGAATTTTCAAGAAAGTTTGAAGTCATCATCACTATATAGACTAACTGACTAAGAGTCGGTTACACAAAAATGTCATATATAATTTCTTAACGGCTATATATCTGCAACTGTATCTCCGACTCAATCAAATTTCTCGTCACCACCGATCTGTACTCAACAAGATATAACTCTCCCTATCGTATCATCTAGTATTTAAGTACCTATAGCCTGAATCGTTTGTGCATCACTATTCTTCAATATTATATCTATATGAAGTATAATATTTTCAATATCACCCAATGGCCACTGTTGAAAATAATACATATATATATTATATATGTATTAAAAATTAATTTCTCCAGCCCGCTATTTCTTATGCGAATTTGTGTTATTCAATACCATAATGAATTGTCTTTATAATAAATAGAACGATGCTCCAAATATTTGGCTGCGGACTGGTATATCAACCGTGTTGATTCTGCAGCGATCATTCAAACATTTTCGATCGAATCGGTCCAAAAATAATCCGTGTCCAGCGACAAAGAAAATACCTCTGTCATATTTAAATTGGCAATGGAAGCTGGTGAGTGGTGACGAGGCAGGATATATAATATTATTGTACACACATATGTATATTATATTTAATAATGAGAGAAGTGATGTTAATAATACGCACGTCCGTCGTCCGATGATTGTTATCGAATGTTGTTGTTTGTTGTCGTCCAATTTACTGTAATATAAAGAGTATAAAATCACTGGAGCCGACTCGGGATCCCCTCCCCGGGTTGGCAAGCAGTGGCAGTTGTTCTCTTCAAACTTTTTCCCTAACAGTATTCACTGATTAATGTTTCAGGTCAATATTGCGATGTATTAAATTAACGGCGATTTTACCATAATCGTATTTATTTTATTTTTATATCTATAAAGACTCAATTTATAGTTAAGAAATAATGCTTAGATTTTCAACTTTGAAAGTATAAAAAATTCACAGTATTTTTCAAAATCATCGGGGACTACAAAAATATAAAATAACCGTGAAGTGGGTGACTTCTCTGCTGTACAGTATATGTAAGTATGTCAGTATACGGGTCGTGTGTGCCTCTTTATTGAGAATAAGTCACTTTAATGGATTATGTGTTAAATTTGAACTACTTAGACGCTTTTTCGTCGTCTATTATCATTATAGTGCGGGTGCATTCCTGCGGCTGGTATGTAAGACAGGGGTACACATATCATATATTATTATGGGTGATATGGGTCTATTCGGATTTTGGAAGAAAAAAATGAACTGTGTATAAAGAAAAAGCGCTGTGTGTTTTCCCGGACGTAAAATAATACTATGTACAGTCTGCTCGTACACGCATAATATTATAGCTAACGGCGGAGAGCGAAAAATACGCACCGCATCGCCGAGACCGTCCTGTACATTACTATATAATACCTACTGCAGCAGCAGTGCGCATTATACTATCGTTATACGCGTTAAGTAATTCACGACGACGTCGGACAGCGCGCCAGCGACGAGGAGCAACCAGCGTAATATTATATACACCTATATATACACGCATATTGTAAAAGGCGCGTTTCTCACGCGAGAACGAAAATCCGTCGGATTATCATTCCTCTAGGTCGCGGCGATGTTCATATTATATTATATTATATTATATACGAGTTTTCGTTGTGTGTGCGTCTGACGCGAGCGTGTGCGTTTGTGTGTGTGCGTGTGTGTGTGTGTGTGTGTGTGTGTGTGTGTTGAACGAGTGACAAGAAAAACACGTCCCATTGTATGATGTCGACGACCGAAAAACCACTTCATCTGCAACACACGCTTACTATTATGTTTAGTACGTATATACATAATACCGTATACGTAATATATATATTATTATTATCATTATCATCACGTGTGCCACTCGCGCCCATAAGTGATAAAATCCGCGGAACGATCTCATCAAGTATAATATAGTGTAATATAATGGATATAAAGACGCACGGTGTGTGCTGTAAACACATAATATATTATATATAGTTTATCGAACCGAAAAGGGCGACGGAGGGTGGCGAGCGATATACTTCGTCATTATTATTATTAACGCCAATACGTCGATGGCTCGAGCATACAATATATATATATATATATATGTATATATCTGTATTGTATATACCATAAGACGATAAAGTAAGATTTTTTCGCATCGCGTCATCTTCCTTTATGTATTTAATAATATATACAGGGTCCGGTAACGATATACCAACTCGTTTTTTTCAAACGAAATTCACCCTTTTTTTGATCATTAATCTGATGACTTTTTTTTAAAAAAATGTTGGTTTATCTACATCGAAATTCAAACGAGTATAGTTTTGAGTTGTTTAAATTTAAATAAAGGATAATTGTATAGGTCTATAGCCTATATGGATGTGGAAAATATGGTTGCTGTGAACATTTTAATAATCAATATGGTTAATCAGCATCAACGTTTTAATTTGTAAATATTGTCTGAGTACCTATACAGGGTGTCCCAGGTCTATTTGACTAATGCAATAACTTTTACAGCAGTAACAGTGATTAGCAAGAAATAATTTTGAATTTTAACACACTTTGAAAATTGTTTAAAAATTAACGACTTAACCAAATTAAAAGTTTTTAAACGCCAAAATGGTTTTTAAATACTTATTTATAAAATGGCTATCTTGGATTATTAGAAAAATATTGAATAAAAAATTTTAACTATTTATTTTTGTAAAAATAATAAATAAAAAATTTTAATTATTTATTTTTGTTCTAAAAAAAAAAAATATATAGGTAGGATAATATACAAATTGTAGCGCAGAGCTCTACAAATCATTACAAAAAAAAAAACTTAAAAATATTGAATAGAAAAAAGTTATTGAATTAGTCAAATAGACCTGAGACAACCTGTATATAATATCAACATTTTCAAAAAAATCATTTACTTACTAATTTACAGTAAAATGTAAAAAAGATCGGTACTCATTTGAAAAAAAGAAGTTTGTATCAGGAAACACTCCTTAATTGGTAAGAAAAATCTATACATAATTGCAAATATTATGGTTCTTAAGTATACTTAACAAATGTAAAAATCAGAATTTGATTAAATTCATTATGGTGGGGGAAAAGGGGGTGAGTAGGTTCGGTGAATCACGAAGAATATTATATATTAGACGCGTCCGAATAAGCGTACGTAATGTGTGCAGTGTCGCAGTGTATATTATAATATTATATAATATGGACGTCGTGTGTATAATATAATAGCATAATATTATATAATATTGTATTCGGGTGTAAATATTTGTTACGGTATGCGATCGAGATATGTCGCGGCGCAGCAGGACCAAGTGTCCACCACTATAAACCGCGATTATGAGGCGTATAAGCGTATAAAATGATGTATATAACACATTATATTATAAACTATTATCAAATTCAATAATGGAATAAATTTCCAGTCGAACCGATGCCGTACGGCACCGCGAAGACCTGGCGAGTGTTCGAAGAGGAGGCTATACGCATTTCTTGTACGTCGTGAACCGCGAAATGTTTAAGAGGATGTCAGATTGTCAGCGCACTGTTTGTAGAACTCTCTGGCCCACGCGCAACATGGCCTAAACGCATTAAAGCAGAATCATTTTTTTTTAAGTTGTTGAGTCTTACAGTCAAATCACCCATCACAAAAATGATAGAGAATAATATTTTTGATAGTATGACATATTGATCTGTTTAAAGATTGTCTCAAAACAATTAGGAAATCATTTAAATTTACAAAATTTTATTTTTATTTTGAAAGTCGAATAGAAAGTCAAATAATAATTAAATATAAAACCAATATGTCATACCCTCAAAAATATTATCCTCTATAATTTTTGTAATAGGTGATTTTACTCTATTTTACTTCTAATCGATTTTAGATGAATGCATTTCATCTATGTTACGCGTGGATCTGAGAGAGAAAACAAATATTGAGCTGACATCCTCTTAATGCGAAAGTAGCAAGCCTACGACTTGAGATTCGTGAAGTATTGTATATTAATAGTTATAAAAATACGTATTTGTACAATGTTTAATATATAGGTACCACTACCAGACTCCAGAAGAGGATCTAGAAGTTAAAAAATGTTGTGGATAGACAAACATTATGCACTTCCATTAGATATAGTCATTCAAATTTGATGGTGGTTCACTAGGTACTAGTATTTTCAGAAGTGTGCACGTCGTGCTTATTTAATATAATCTTAAATTTAAAATATTTTACACATATAATAGATTTTTACATGTTTTATATTATGATTTTCAAGTATAAGTATATTGTGAGTTAAGTTCATTTTATACCGAATTGATTGAGCTTGTAATGACATGTATAAGGATTTTTAGTGCATTTTTAAAGATTCTCTGATGCATTAAATTCACAGCCTTAATGATAAACATATGAAAATATATTGTAGTAAATATGAGAATAATTGTTAGACAATATAAATATACTAATTAGAAATAATTTTAGTGTCGGACGTATTAACAAACAAACTGTGTACTAAACGATCAAAAAATATATATATATAAATACTAGTGATGGGGTTGTTCCAGGTAGGTATTCAAACTGTTCGTACGTAGGTATATTTATTTTATAATTATTTAATTAATTAATTAAAATCAGACAGCAGTCCAATACACAAAATAGGTTTGATATACAAATATACAATGGATTAATAGAATGACTAATACAAGTATATAATATAGTATTACTAGAAAATTACATATGAAATGTATAACAAAACTAATATGCTGAGAAAACAAAGTTACCTACATAGGTAATTACATAATTAATTGATGAAATGATATTAAATGATATTGCATAAAGTATAATAAATATACATTTTAGTGTAATATTTATTATTTAAACGAATATAATATACATAATATGTTATAAATTATAATGTAACAGATAACAAAATATTTATAAGTGAGCATATTTTTTTGAAAGTTGTGGAATGTAAAAAAGATTATTGCTATGAACATTATGACTTATGATTTTTTATTTCAAAATTAATTCGACTAAGTATAAAGAAATCATCAATATTATTGTTTAGTAATGATTATATATATAGGCATTTTTATATGATTGATTTATATTTATTATATAGGTAAGGTACATACATTGTATATAATATGTTGCGCTCGATGAAAATAATCTCTGCCAAGGTCTTGGCACTTTATGTTATATACCTACAATCTACATAGTATGTGTATGTGTGTGTGTGTGTGTGTGTGTGTGTGTGTGTGTGTGTGTGTGTGTGTGTGTGTGTGTGTGACATGTGTGTATTTAATAATAATATGATAATAATTCGCAGTGTTCCACCGCAAAAATCGATTCGCCGCGAACGAAGCCAAACGATTTTCTGCACAAAAATACTCGCGCGTCTTGGCTCGAGTACTTCGTATATTATACATTGTACTGCCGCGAATAAAATATCAAACGAGTGATGTGTGTGATGCAAATATAACGTCCGTTCGAATTACCGCCGCCGCCCTTGTCCGGGAGACCGACACACGAAAAACAATATTTTATATTATATATATATATCAACCGTATCCAACGGATTTGTCGAATCCAAACATTGTACGATGCGATTTATACGCACGGAAAAAAAAACACGATTCTCCGTGTTCTATAATAATATAGTGACGATGTGACACATGCACCACTGCGTATAATAAAATAACGTGTCCACGTATATATTATGTTGTCGGGTGTTGGTTTATTATGCCACGGACATTTTAGACATTTTAGAACTGCACATCCTGTTTATTTTGTACTATTGAACAAATTTGCTGGTTGCTTCGTTCGTATTAGTCATATTATATATATTAATCGGTATTGCCACTTTTGAATTTAATCGACTGCAAATTTTACTATAATTCAAATTCATAAATATATTTAATTTCTCCAGATTTTACCGCAAATGTTTAAAGTTTAAAGTAGTTTAGTTGTATAAAAATAGATACAAAGGATATTATTAAATATTAAATTTAAGTTTTTGTAATTATATTGGGTCAACTTCTTTCAAACGTTCTGACAAAAGTGTGATGTGATACCAAAAATATGTGGTAATTCATTGTGATTTTTAATAATTTATTTATTTATAATAATTACGGGCTAGAGCCGAATATTTACAATAGCATAGTTTGTGCAGAACATATTATATATAGATGAATTATTATATACATTGAAATTAGTTAAATTAGAAGAGGAATGACGGATATTCATTAGTTATTCTCATCATCTTAGTGAGAAACTCGTTTCTCAAGTAATTAGTTGAGTACTGTGGAATAGCAAAACAATAGAATTATTACGAGTGTTTCGAATTGGAATCATAATATATGATATCATATTATACTTATATATTAATTTTGTTTTTTTATTATTTAAATATACTCGGAAGTTTCATTAATCATATTTGTCAATAATATAAAATAAATGGGCAAATAAAAAACTGGATGGTACTGCAGGTACTATATTGATGTTAAATAGTATTCGGGAAGGAACTTATTTTCAATCATAGGGTCTAAACCCACACCTTCTTTACGCCTATGCATATGGGGCAAGAGCTTCAAAGATATTTGTGTGACCTCAAAATTGTAATATTAGTACTACAGTGTACAACAAAATCTGAGTATTATACTCGCTATTTTATAGATTATAACTTTCACGGTTGTTTTAGAATGGACAATATATAATAGCTTGAAACGTGTAATATAGCTAACGATTTTTTTTTGTCATTTTGAATATTTTTATTATTTATTACCGACGTTAGTCGAAAATACCACCAGAAGTTCAAAGGAGGTCATACCGAGATAAAAAACGGGATTCATCCGTCGTAAATATAGCGAATTGTTGCAACTGCAGTTTTATTTGTGACCAAATGTATGTTTTTTTTATCTTTGTATGCATTCCATTAGTTCGTTATCTGTTACTAATATTATATTGTTTAATTTCCCCTCTCCCTAAATATAACTAGTATTATAATTATTGAAATATCCAACGATTAAAAACAAAAGAAATATTCAAATCAAATATAATCTCACAAATACCGGTAACGTAGCAAGTAGCTACTTGATATTTTTCCTCTACGAGAAAAATCTATGAATCATAAATATGTTTTTGGAGAATAACAAGGGACTAGAAATCATTTTCTTTGTAGAGGAAAAATATCGAATAGAGTGATACGTTGTTATGTTATAAAATTAGATAATATATTTGTTAATTTTGTCTATGAATTATTTTTTAAATACCGATCACAAATTTTTAAAAAAATAAAGTGAAATAAAATAGTAATTTTTTTTAATAAGTAATTATTATTATAATATTATGTAACCAATGGCAACCATTAATAAACAAAATATATATTTATATATTATATTAACACCCAAAATCGGTTACGGTCAGAAAAAAAAAGTTGTACCCAGCCCAAAAACATTTGTATGTTTAATAATATATTATAGTAGGTATACCAATTATATTGTAAACACGTAATATGATGTTATTTAGTTGCACGTGTGGCATGTGCACGGACGCACATTCGCACATTTTTTCTTAGGTTAGTAAGTATATTGCTATTTGTATATAAAACCAGTAAATTGTATAAATATCGAGCTGTGATAAGTAGTAGAAAAAAAAATCATTATTTGGTTCTGATATTATATACCTGTATAGGTGTGGTAGATATCATACACGTCTGACTTGGCAATATAACTTAATACGATAAGTCGTGTATTTATAATAGTCATTATTTTTTGCATGCATATGACTATATATGTCTATATTTTATATCATGACAAAATAGCTTCTATACAGCAGCTTCAAATGACTGCACGCTACTGGTCGACCTTGTTATGTCGATGCTCAAGTAGTTTGTTCGAATTTTTGTGAACATTTTTTTTTGAAAAAGTTATTTTTTTGTATGTTCATAGCTGGTCTTCTACTACTGGAACACTTCTACTACGTGGGATGTCATTTATAGGTGTTGCAGTATCTTTTGCCAGTATTTCTGCAGTAACAAGTATAAGATAAATCGGAACAGAAAAAGTGAAGGCACACAATATGCGTGGGTTCAAAATCAAAAACTGTTCAAAGAAGTTAATATAACTATTACTTTTTTAAATAACTATTATTCACTGTTCAAGGAATCGCCATTATTATCATAATATTGGTATAACTAATAGTATAGTATAGTATAATTTCTATTGTCTACATCATAAAGTAGATATTTGGTTTAATTTTTTTTCTGGTGGGGTTGCATTATCTAAAGTAAAGTGACCTGTTGGCTGTTACTATTTACATGGTCCACGGATGTACAACACACAATGTCATTTTGGAGGCGTCTAAACCCCGGAAATCATCCTCCTCCTCGATATCCGCCAAAGGTCTACATTCGTATATATCAATATGATGTGCATACTGCATAGTTCATATACACTGCAGCGCATAACTATATATTTAAATAATTAAAAACACGTGTTTTAACATGAAACCATACATATGCGCGGAATGATGGAGCTTAATATAGATGAACTAAAACTAAACCCTCTTACCAGCACTAATGCACTATTATGATATAATAGTATATTATACTTTAATTACATATTATACAGTCTGCAGGCCAATATACCTATAGGCTATATAGCACATACATAATGTATTAGCCTATATGTATAAATGTATATAGGTAATGTGTGTTTTTACATTTTTACCATACCTATAAATTATGATTGAAATGTTGTCCATTATAGTATAATTATACAACCTGATCCATTATACCTAAATGATTTCTACTATACATAATGTTTGTATATAGGTCATGTATTTATTGTGAGTAAATGTCGACCGGAAATGTACACGAGTATAAAATAATATATTTATAATTTATATCGAATGCGTACGAGGGGATGTATATCGATTGTGTTGTTAAATCTCGTGGAAAATCATATTCACCGCGCTTCAAAGTAACGGAAAAGATACGAATCGAATTAAATTCATCGCGAAATCGTCGTCGTTTATATTATTATAAAGGTCGGGGGATTACTGCGCGATTATATTATATAGACGTCGTGCGCCGCCGCTGCCACGCCGTCACCACCACCGGCAGCATCAACGTCATTTTATACAGGGATCAACCGCATATTACAATATTATTACTAGGGAGCGGATTTAAATGCAAATTTCATATTTTTTCTGGAAGTTCCAAAACATTGTTTTCCAAGTATAACATTTATTTTATACACCAAAGAACTAAAAAATTAATTTTTTTAATTTGTAGAGCAAAATAATGGATACAATTTGATAAAAGTATATCACAAATTACAACACTAAAAAAAACATGACGTTGTACAAAAAATCTCAAAAATGAAAATTTGGTCTTTAAGTAAGTTTAAAAAATCAGATTTTGATTACCTACATTATTGAAGAAGATAACGGGGATATGCATGCTTGTTGAATCACGCTGTGTATATTATTATACGCAACCGTTCTTAATTATCGAGTGGAAAAATATCAAACTATAAATGCGTACTATAGAAAGTTGAAGGCGCGCATCGATATTTTGCGTCTACTTGAAGCTGTATCTATATACGACGCGTAGCGGTACGTGGCTTAAAAAAAAAAATCGAAATTAGGTTTTTTTTTAGAAAATATAATAAACATAATTAGGGACGAACAATATTACGCTAGTAGGTACGCCACTGATATTAATAAATCAGCTAATAAAAAAACGTGATTTGCACAAAATGGGAGCATAATAATATAATACATAATATGTAAGTAACGAAAAAAAGCACATACCGAGTTATACATAATATACAATTTACATTGTTTCGTGTATAGTGTCGCACAAATCCTATTCTAGAAAATCACACGCATATTATATTATTATTATTACAATAACTTTATAACGTATTTGTAACACCGTTATAATGACACAAGTATACCAAGTGTCCAAGTATGTATATATAATATAATACATACCTAGTGATTTTTGAAAATGACAATACCGCTCTATATGACTATATGGTAGGTACAGAAGTACCATGTTTGTCATATGATTTATTTTCTACCAATTAATTATAACATATCTTTTAAACTATGATTTTCGAAAATTATGGCTTTACCTATTATAATATACAGAGATCCAAAAATCATTAAAACGTATAAAAGGTCCTACTGGTTTACTTGTAGAACTAAAAATAAAAATAATAAATCATTGCTTTTACTCGTGTATATAGTTTAACCAAAAACCGTTCGAATCATAATATAAATGATTTATGTAAATATATATTTTTTAAAGTTAAATTACTGATATCCATTATTAAGTATTAAAATAGTTGTATATAGGTACGTTTAAAAGTTTACAGAGTGCTGAGGACTATACATAGGTTTTAACCTATCTGCAGTAGTTGGTGGACGGCTAAAGCTTACAACTTTACAAGGACAGATATAAAGTGGACACGACACCCTGCAGCATATAATAATATTATATCAACAAAATTGTATGCGTGTAGAGTGTGTTATCATTGCTGCTGTATGCAAGTTTGATGGTTATTTCATAATTGAATCGAATATTGTACCTAAACGTATAATGTTAACTTCGTTCGTTAAAATATGATGATGACATTGCGTGTGCGTATATATATATTAAACTTACAACAATGTATAGGACATATAGGTACATACTTATATATGCATATATATTATCCAGCGTAGACGACGTTGCTGCTGCACGCGAATCACCCAAAAGCCGCCATCGTGGAGGTGCGGCAACAAAGCGGCGGCAGGGCATACACACTGCACTTACAGCAATTCGTTGGCCTTTAAGTGATTTCGAAACCACGACTAGTGCGCATGCGTGTCGACATCATAACATTTATTTGTATATATATAAACACCTAATATGTATATGTGTGTGTGTGTGTGTATATTTATGACACAGTATATAGGTATTACATGTATATATAGTGGCAAAGTGCCCGCCGACGGTACCGTAGGGGGTGGTATTTGTGATGTGATGGGGGATGATAGGGTGGCGCGAAAGGCTTTTGCGGTCGGCCGACTAAAAGCTACGATGCGCGAAACGGCAGGTACGTCAACTGGGGGTGAGCTTTTGCAGGATTTTGCACGCCGCTCGTCAGCTGCAGCTCTTATTTCACACGTACGCCGCCTCGTCAACCCGCGTAAACCGTAAATACACATATATAGGTACGTATGTATATATATTTATACGTGGGATGTTTATGTGCAATGTATGTGCATGTAGATGTATATAGGTATATAATAATATTATGACTCGATAAAAAACGGGGTGCCTCGCATCGTCGTTATGTGCACTATTATTTGTATACTTAAGTACCTACATAACCGTCAAATGTCAATTCTTTCTACAATTGTTACTTAAGTAGGTATACCGCTATACAGTATAATATATATACAGTGTATATACCGTAAAGGCGTAAACCAACTTATATTTTTGAAATATCGGTTTAGGAAACTATCTTTTTTGCGGTTCCCGAAAATCCTAGAACCATAATATTATTATAATGGTCGATGTAAATGTATCAAATCAATTTTTTTTTCTAAAGCCACGAAGCAATTACGACAGCATAGGTTATTGGCTTACCTGTGGTAAATTATATTACCATAGAGTTAGAATTGACTATATTTTTTACATAATATTAAAATATATAGATAGGTACAGTAGGAATATTAGATTAAGTTTTGTAATTTAAATGTAATTATAATATTAAACGTATATTGTTTCGATTGCCATCAGTGACTTTTGAAATACTTCGTGCTTATAGGTTGTCTGGGATATTTAAATTCGCTCGACTGTCCGTGCTGTTAAAATGGGGAATTGTAAATTCCACCCGAAGTGAACAGGTAAAAATAAGGTCCATGGTAAATTCCACCCGGAAAAATATACAGGTAAAAAATGGACTTGTAAATTCCACTCAGAAAAAAATATATTTTTGAACTAAGCGTTCCGTGACTGTACGACTCGACGTACTGTTTGCGACGCAGCGTGTTATAGTATTTGGAAGTTACAAAATGTTCGAACACGGAACAATCGTCAATCATATCATATCTTATAAGCTTTTATTACAATATTGTGGATGGGGGATCTCTTTCCTCCAAATATATGGGCTGCTGCCACAGCAGATTTGAACAGAACGACCAATGCTTGTGAGTCATTTCATTCCCATTTTAATAACAATTTTAATTCTAATCATCTTCATATTTTTATATTTTTAGACAAACTGAAGCAAATTCAATTAGAAAATTACATAAAAATAAATAGTATAAATGAACCACATAAATATAGAAATTTAAAATAAAAAAATATATATATACATGCAAAATATAATTATAAAATATAAAAATAATTAAATCTCAATGGATAATTATATGTAGAAAACATAGCTCATTATTTTGGGATTTTGATAAAAAAAAAAAAAAAAATTATAATCATATTAGATACCTACATTATATTTTTATGTTTCGTCTTTATTATTAATATTTTACGATTTTTATTAATTATATTATATGACTTATATGTGGTAATTATTGATTATGATTATATTTTGACTCATCTTTATTATAAATATTATAGGTACTATTTTTAAGATTTTTTTGACTTAATATGTGAAATATATATTTATTTAAATACTTACAATGCTTAATCTATGTTATTTCTCATATTATAATTATTAAAAACTTTTTACTATATAGGTAGGATGCGTTTATTAATTATAATTTTTATACGGGCGGAATTTACATATACCTATTTTCACCTATAGTTTAAATACAGCCCGTTTAAATATATTAGGATATCATATGCTTCATCGAATAACATAGCTTTTTAGCAAGAAGACATCACTTTCGGTTCGTGTAACGCGACCGTGATTTATCAAAAGTTAAGTGGAAACTATATAGTCACCTATACATTTATATTTACAAAACGCTTATATATTAGGGCACAATTCATTGGCAAACACATCAGCTGCGTGTGAATTCCTGGCCACTGGAACATAAATGACAACGAACGAGCTATAGCAAGGCCGCCAAACTATAGCCCATTCATCCACCAACACCCTTACAACTCTTTTCTTCTCTTATGACTTAGGTTATATTTCAAGTACATTGACAAAGTTATTGAAATGGACCTGCACACGCTACAAGTAAAAAAATAATATGACTCAAACTCTCAATCAAACGACTAAGCTTAAATAAGTTTAAAGAACCATACGCATATTTATTCTATTAGAGGAGCCCTCTTTCCCTGATAACAGTACAATAAAATGTGCGGAAATCTATCTATTTACCAACTTAGAATAGAACATAATATGCGTGTCTGGAGCTTTACTGATCAATGAAAACTATAAGATGCTCACAAATATGTCTGCTATGGCACGACTGGATGTCTATTGTCTTTATATACAAAACGTACGAGAATAATGAGAAGAGCAAAATGAGAATGTCCAACCTGCACTTCTCCGAACCTTCCACAGGACACTCCTCAATAGTAGAACAAAAATCTCAAGAATTTTAAAATGTGGTCTTTAATAAACTTAAGCATACATTTTAAAAAAAAAAAACAGGTTTTGAATAACCGCATTATCGAAGGGAATAAAATGGGTAATCCTGCTTGGTGAATCACCCTGTACATACATATGCAGCGCGCGCGAGAGTGCGTATATATCGTTAATAGAATTCACACCTCTAACTAAAATATTTTTGAACACCACAGCTCTATATAGATTGTTGTTTTTTTGCGCGCATGAGCGTGTATATATACGCATCATAAACACACCGACAAGCTATAGCGCACTGCAATATAATATAATATTATACATATGTATAATGTATATACATTGTATAATATGTATATATATATATAAGCGGCCTCCGACGGTATTATAATATTACGCTAGCCCTTTAAATAAGTGCCGAGCGCATATATACACACGACTGTTGCGGATGTGATGGCGGTGGCGGCGGCGGCGGCGATGGCAGCAGCAGCCGTTAACACGCCGCGGTTAATCCGTATTAAACAGAAATAATAATAACGGCGGGGAACGAGAAAAAAATCGGAAAAATAACAACGACGTCGACCCGAAACGAAATCCGTTAAAAGCCTATTAAACGACGTCGCTTAACTATATATATGTATACAGTTTTTTATATATACGCAGCACGGTTTATATATTATTTTCTTCGTATCCTCTCTCTCTCTCTATTCATCTCTCGTTTTGATTTTTGATTTTGTCGTACAACATGCCACCGTACTATATATAGACTATATTATCTAGTCTGACTCTATCTAAGCGACGTTATATAGAACATAGGATATTCCAGTTTAACCTAACTAGTTGGAGGGGGAGGAAGTAAAATTATTCTTTGATTACCTCTCCCCCCCCTCCCCAGTGGCTTTAGGTATCCTATGAAAATTTTACCAGGGTAAGCATTTATATTATCAGAAGTTTTATTTTTTGGGAATATCTTGTCCCCCACCCCTCACGGCAGCATTATCTTTGTGGTAAAATTTGACCGCGAAATCAGTCGTAAAATAACCGTATTGACATTATATACAATTATTGTGTACCTGAAAATAACAAGTTCGAAATAAGAAGGTACTATACTACGCGTACACCTATGATTATTATACAAAGTAGCCTACAACGTGAAAACGAATGTCTTACCGGATAAAAACGTTCTAAGATGTTGTGTAGATATTTTAGATTTCATAAAGTAATTATTCCAGTGAGATTGTATTTCTAGATAGTTTTTGAAGAAATTTATAAATGCGATAGGTATTCATGCTTATCACAAAATAAATATTTGTATATAATATAATATATATTATAATCATTTTATATTAATTGACGAACGAAAGAAATTGTAAATTGTACTATAATCATATACAGCTGTCTATATACAATCCATAGAACTACCCAATTTTTAAATAACCATACCTATTACCTAGTTGAAAAACTGTGTATAGTTATCAGACACGAAAATATTGGAAATAAACTGTTTGGTGAATATCATCGAAACAAAAACTCATCCGAATGTGTACGAATTGTATCTTATAAACCATATATATTATTAAGTACCTAATATGTAAATCGCGTTGTTTTGTCACGTCGGTTGTAACAGTTATTTTATCATATTCAAGCAACCGAAATTATTATGTACATACTATCATAATAGGTATAATACCTATATTCTATGAAATATAAGTCATAATGATAAATGTTCAAACTAACTAAACAATAGTATACATACCTAGCCACCCAGGCGGTTAGGCTTCAAGCAGTTCTTAAAATTATTTATTGTAATATAATTCAGTATCCCAGTTGCCATAGTTTAATAGTTTACATAATTTATCTAGCATGTTTAAAATGAGAAAATTTCTTGTTTTAATTATAATCACAACAAATTCGACATGCAGAATGTATATAAAATAAAATATAAATACATATTTAAGCTCTTTTTTTTGAAAATCTATTAATAACATAACCTAGCTAATCTAAAACTAACATCCTTAGATGCCGGGGATAGCTTCTAATAAAAACAAAATTATTGAATAAATAAGATATGGAAATATTTAGAGTATACGGTACATTTATATCGCTCTCGTATATCATATTATTTTTAAAGTTCGCATTAATTGAGTACCTACTTACACCCATAAATCACATAATACTAATGTGATGCTCCATTTATCTTTTGTCCGCATTAATCGAAAAGCGGTGATGCCCAATTTAACAAAATACGTCTTGTTATTATAAGTACCTACCTACTTATCGGCATTATATGTGATTGACCGGTTCGTGTAGGCGCCTCGTAGGATTAATATACACACTGAACACGATTACAATAATAATTATTAACGCATATCGGATAACGATTATGCTGTACCATCGATGACCTTTATTAAATTATTATTTCATAATATGTTATAGTATACATTATCCCTTTTATTTTTCTATATACAAACTATATTTCGATCGTATCGGGAACGCGATTCGTATACCTATGCTCGTATAATAAAGGTGCCTAATACAATAATAATATAATGTAGTTTAATATAACAATAACGATATATTGTGGCCTGTGGGTATTTCAATCGGAGCGCTGCAGCACTCCGACCATAGATGTGAACTATATTGTTTCCGTTCGGTCGTTATTCTACCATAACATAATAATATAATATGTTGTGAACTATTATGTTATATATAGGTACATAGTATATTATACATTTTGGTTGTATGTATTGCCTACCTGCAGCAGACCGCAAAGGTAGCCCACATATCTTGTAATGCTCCTTAAACTGACAGGTCACCAAGAAATCCCCCACCCCTCCAAAATAAAAAAAAAAACGATTGTAATAATAAATAAAGCCACTATATATAATAATGTACTATCATATACGTGCGAGCGTTGGACGAGTGGTATATATATATATATGGTGGTCAATACTATATTATTATTATTATTATTATTATTCATCCAATGTAATCCGTTAGTTTTCAAATAAATCACGTTTCGCCAGGAATTCGATGAATTATCTTCGGGAGTGTCACTCACAAGACACAAATGCATTGTGTCCGCGTGCATGCATCAGTGCGGTTTCGTACACTACACGCCAAACGACCACACATAGTATTCAACAATATTCATATTATAGTGTATTATAAATTTATAACACTCGCGCGTTGTCGACTTTAAGACTTTTCTGTCCTAAAAAATGCATTAAATAATTAGGACGCGGATTTTTGTGAAACAAAAAAGTAAAAATATCTAAATATTGTTATTTTTGCCAAAATATGTATTAAAAAATATATAAAATATTTAACAAAAAGTTTATATTCAAACCATTTGAATCGTGCAAAAACGAAAAGTACTGAACAGAAAAACAAATGAACAAACTGGAACAACTATAATAAAAAGTCACTAGAGTACCTAATAAAGATAGTATAACTGCAAATATGGTGATATCAAAAATCGTTTATCCAGAGGCCCAAATCTAGGAGAGCAGGAGTGTCAACTCCCCCCCTTCTTTTAAAAAAAAATGTTGGTGGATACTGTTATCTAACAATATAAATTATATTTTCTATTTTTATTTAATAAATTGTATTTTTATAATTAATATTTATTATATTCCAATTTATATGTTTTTATTTTTACCAACAGATTCGAACTTATTTGAGCAAATTTATTTACTTCAAAATATCCGGAAATATGTAATAATAATATAATGAATACGTTTTATTTAATTTAGGGAGTTGTATGTAACGTGGTCATTTTCGATCAAAAATTAAGAAACCTTCAATAAAATTATTTATTTGCATAAAAATCCGCGATCTGATTATAATATTATTATTATTGTTATGCGTGCGTGTGTGTTCTAATAACGAATAAAATGTCTGCAACGCAATGTTCAACTACGCGATTGCTCGGCGTCGTTGTGGCGTGTGCGCAGTGCGCGAGCGGTATAGAAACAAAAATCAAAACGTATTTAACAAACAATTAATAATAATATTTATTTCGATTTTGTTTTAATAAACAGCTCCGTTGCAGTGTGGTCGCAGTAAACTGATACAATAATATTATTACTATGCTTCGCACAAAATCATCAAGGAATAGCACAAATAAATGAAACTACGTATAATGATTTGTAATAATCATATGAGCCTTATTACATTATAATAATTTTATATTGTAATAAGTTTGATTATTACGTTACAAACACATTAAAAAAAAAAAATTACATTTTATGTTTCTCATATATGTATATAATATATTGACATAATAGTATTATATATTATAACACGATAGATATTATTATAATATATATATATATATATATACATATATCTCAGTATATACCTATATCAGTTGCTACGTGTATGTATAATATAATATCATAATAATATAAAGAATAGTTTTTGTACAATATATTTATGTAAATTATATAATGTTAATTGCACCTTTAAACGAACTAAAATTAATAACTATTTACAAAATGCTATAAACTACATATAGTAATCGTATATATAATATATAGTTACAATATAAGCTTTCTAACAAGGTAGGTATATGTATATGATATATGCATACTTCTTTATGGGAGCTGCATTACGGGGTTGTTTATGGTTTCTATGTATAATAATATATTAGTATTATATGATCGCGGTACAGAGTATATAATATAATTTTAAGTGTGACCGTCTCTCGGCAATTCTACACGCTAAAATTATACACTTATATATCGTTTCTAATCAAAATCATTATAATATGTATAATATACATATTATACATAATAAATACATAATATGCATATAATATATATATAGGTATAATGTATATGCGCTGCAGTAGACAAAGGAATCTAAAGTATACACAACGAATAGTCAAAGGGTGTTTATATATTTATACAGATTTAAATTACAAGCATCCGACGCGTATCATCGATCGGATTGTCTGACAAAAAAATTACAATCGTAAATCTATTAATATTATAGGCGAAAATGTTTTTATTTTTACAAACACGCTACCAGCGCATTACAGCATATACAATATAATAATAATAATAATAACTTAAAAATTATAATAATAATAGTAATAATAATAATAATAATAAATGTATAATAATATTATGCATGTACCAATACGGTGGGAGGGGGAGGTACCGCTATATTTTTTTCGATTTTTGGTTTTTTTTTTTCAATCTCCGACCGGAAATGCGCACGTCGATCGATGGTATCGATCACAGATTTAAAAGTTTATAACTAAACAGCCGAATCTTTTCCCATTATAGTTTTATCATTGATGTCTATACCCTGCAGGCAGCAATATGTGACTTGGGCAATGTCTACTAATCGTTCGCATGTTAAGGAAAATTAAATCACCTACCAAATTGTGGTTATCATTTATATCTTTTTAGAAAAACAAGTAACTTAATCATATTTAGGTATACTAGTATAGTATTAATAACAGCATATTACTTGTATATGAGTAAATAAATTTAGTGTCCTATGTTGTAGGCAGTTACTTACTATACAAGTGTAGCAAATATTTTATGCTTAGAATTCATTTTTTTCAGTTGAATGATCCACAAGGTTATAATATCGTATTATAGTATTATAAACATATTGATTAGCAAATAGCAATCCCACATAACACAATATTAATCTAATAATTGGATTTAATAGTGGAATAAAAATATTTTATATAATGATGATGAGACCCAATATATAGTTTATGTGAATTTTTCGTACACTCATCGACATTCGAAGTAGTACGTAAATTCAGCATAACAATTCACGAACATTGCCCAAGTATGAGAATCATAATGGACATTATATTATAAATATCTTTATTTCAGGAGTGGCGCGATGAAGACAGGGAAATCGAATCTAGAGACGGCGCCGCCTCTTAGCAAATTTGGGCGGATGGGTGGTCGTGGGTGGTTGACTGTAAATTATACTAACTAAAATATATTGTTTTCACGATGAAGTTCATCGTTATTTGTAATAAACTTGTGTGCGCTTTCTTCGGGTTTTGGGTGGATGGAATGCACGAGACTTATCGCCCCACCGAAAACTTTCATCGAGTTCACCACTCCCGCACTGTTTATTACGTCTATGTTATTATATGGTGACAACAAATGGGCTCCAGACATCGAAATCGCATATACGCCTTGCTGTAGGTACATATTATTCGAGTAAAGTCGGGCTGTCTAGTTATTAAATCATCGAAAGTTTCGACATTATATTGTATATTATTATATAGATATGATGCAGTGCGAGTTATATGACCGCCGGCAAATTGCAATATCGTCATATTGTTATGACGATCGACAAACAATGATATTATTACTATTATTATTATTGTTGTTGTTGTTGTTGTTGTTGTAAAGAGAGAGAGAGTGAAAACAAAACGACCAAAAATGAACAAATCAAACCGTGCGCGTCGTCGACGGAAGGCGCGTCACCAGCCGGCGGTGATCGGCGGGTGAGGCGGGCTGTATCACGTGAACGGTCTGTGCAGCGCCAGCGGTTGCGGTAACGTGCACTGCGACGGGTTGGTGAGGCCGATGCGGGGCGGGTCACCGGTCAGCTGGAGCGGCGGGGGCGGCAGCGACTGGAGCGGCAGCGGCGGCATGGACGGCGGGCCAGGCGACGGGGCGCCCAGGCTGATGCTTGACTCGGACCCGGTGGTGCTGGCTGCACCCGGCGACATGGACCGCCGGAGGTTCAAGTGCCGGCCTCCCGAATGCGCCAACTGGGCGGCGAACTGCTGCTGTTGCATCCTGTGAGTGGCACAAAAAACAAATAACCGATTATTATTGTTGTCGTTATACTTGTTATAGATCATATTATTATATTATTATTTCAATCTGTTGTATAAACCTATATTAGACCGCACACGGAGATTTGATAAAATTATATAGTGGCGGGAGGGGACTAATTTTTTTTGGCCAGTGTCCCCAGCACCCCGCAAATATGGTAATGGGCGATTGTTTAATGTAGGTAGGTACCTTTTTTTAGGTAAATTCTTTCGATATCAATTAGTAAATCTTTTCTACGTATAGTTATAATAGACTATTGTACGTATATAAGTGTTCAAAATTGAAAATATTATTAGCTTGTCGAATGAAAATAATCGTATACAACTGTGTATTACTCGTATATTCAAAATTTGAAACGAATTATTAAAATAATCATTAGTTAATAAGATTATACTAACAAAATATAATGTCTTGTTAGTCGTTACGTTGGTGTGGAACTTCATTTTTGGGATACGATTCCAGAAAATTTTGTTTCGGATAAAGTATACCCCTGTGTAGTACCTACGAGTCTTGAAGGCAACTTATAATTTAACGAACTCACGCTCATATAAACATATATTGTTCTGAACATGGTTAAAATTGTTTGTTTGTATAGAAACCAGCCTTAATAATAGTAGCTAGGTAAGTACCCTATTGCTATTCGGCATTCCTATTATGTGACACGTAATAATGCATATTATTATGGTTTGTACGAATTATTACCCAATGCGGTTGCTTTTTTTATCCAAGTCAAAATTAACATTTTAATGTAAGCTGAGACTAAACACTTACTTTAAATAAAATAAAAGTCTATACCGACACCCTCCGACAGAAGAATAATCATCAAAATATAAGCCACAAACCGCCAGACGAGGGTTTTGCGTGGGTTGGCCCTACAGGGTACTTTCAACCGAGTCGAGATTTTGAAACGATTTGGTTTTTGTTTAATCATATCAATAATATTATATTATATCTACGAGGGTATTCGATGTCATTTTATTCAAAATTCATGAAAATATATTTTACAATTGATGTAGGTACTTTGATTATTACCCATCGTCTATGATAGTAGACGTCTATGATATATATAATAGTAGATAATATTCATTTAGATTATACGAAATTCCGCAGTATGTAGGTGCATCAATCTCATTCCGTGTCTCTATTCGCCCCACCAGAAACCACTCACTATTTTACGTTTCGTCACAACTCTCCCCCCTCCCCCACCAATTATCGTCGCCCTATGAATGCTTCCTCCTGCAGCTTAATATTTTTTTTTAGTTTTTTGGCCACCTTATACTTTATTTTATTCAAACACAATGTAATGTAGGTATACATATTGTGTTTTATGTTTTTGCGATTACATACTTTTAATTTCCTCCTATAAATACTGTCTCACTAATATACCGCTATACCGCAATACCTACTATTTGTTACAATAATTTTAGCCCTCCTCAAATTGGCAACAATAAATAAAAATGTGTTCGCTTATTAAGTGACGCGTATACCTATACAGTATACATATAATAATATTATGATGTTTTAGATTATAAAAATGACGGTCGCACGATGCTATACATTATACGCGACGTACCTATTTATATTGTGTTGCTCTGATGACCGAAATCGGTTTATAAACTTGTGCGTACGTTTCGCAGGCGAAAACGTCGTTTTCACGCCACCACCGCTGTGGACCGACGGACCTGGTGGCGGCGGCATCGACGTTAGTAAACCGTTATTAAATATTTTCGCGGATACGAACGACTATATTATAATAAACAGGAAGTGCGTATATGGCGGGGCACAAAAGGCGACGGTGATTTTGTTTGAAAGGATGTCGTCCCCTCGCCGTCACCGCCCCCACATCACTACCCGGCGCCGCCGAATACACACTAATCACGTTTAATGCAAACACAATCGCGACAGTTTAAAAAAAAAAAAAAAAGGTACACGCGTCATTATTATCATTATCATTATTGTTATTATTATTATTATTATTATTATTGTTGTTGTTATCAATCAATCCGGCCGCCGCTCGTTCACGTGCTTTCCGATTTTTACTGCCATATACCTATATACTGGTCTACCTATCTATTATAATATAATAATAATAATATATTAAATTACGGCGTGCGCAACGCGTATCGGTTCCGAAATCGATAGAGCTATATCCTTGATAACGATCGCGCCTATACCGGAACGATTGTCCGAGCTAGCTGTCGTCAGGTTTACAACTTACTGTAGTTATATATATTATTATATATGAGCATATACAGGACGTGCGCACAGTCTTATAAGCTAGATGAAATTAACTGTTTTTAGTAAACCCGTAGTCACGGTGAATCCCGGGGCATTGTCTCTTCTATAGACCCAATCGTTGTCCCCTAACATTTTTAATACAATATTATTATTTAATAATAAATTTAAAAAAATGTATAAATGCAAAAATTAAATTAAAAATCGCAAAAATATTGTGTTTTTTTTAGTGCTCAACCTTCTTCCATGTACAATGGTCCTGTTTGGCTGGTTGTTCTTTTTCTTGGTCCCTAATCGGGATGTTGCGAATGCTGGTAGCCGGTAGGGTGGTAAAGTATAAAAACTATAATATATTAGTATATTAATATTGACTATTTTGAGACAGTTTCTTTTCCTATTATAGTCTCAGAGAGGAAATCTGATGACCCGTCGAGTTTTCAGATACTTCCGACTAAATAATAAATTGATTCGCTGAAACCGATTGAGCGCCCGCCCATAAGTCAGTTCGGATTCCCGACCCTATAAGCCTATATCCTATGATGTACCAAAAATATAGATGAGTGATGACAAACAGCTAATATATTACACTGTAAATGGTCGCCTGCGGCGTGCAGGACGCGTAAAATATGTTATTTATAACGAGAACGCGTGTATACAACAAATTATTGCTGCTACTTCACGCGGGTTATTATTTTATCATTCGCTTCTGTAAATTATCGTAATAATCAATTTGTTATAAAAATTCATTATAGTAATTATATTATTATTTACTGCCCGTTTCACGCGCATATATTATAAATTATAATCATAATAATATAATCGCATTTCATCACCGCAATCGTCGTCGCATCGTACACTCGGACGGATCTATATAATAATATTTATTTATTTTATCTTTAAACAGTCGTGCAGCGGACCATCTGCGAGCAGGGATATAGAAAGGATTTTTGATATCATAACCCTGACCGGTGCCGCCGCTTTATATTATATACTAAGATCATATATGCGCAATAATGCGAATTCTGTCGCCGCTGTCGATTTTCCCGCGGACACACAACTATCGTGTAATTGTCGAATCACGGGTTTCTCTCACTCGCTGTCACCATCGGCTCTACCGTAGTATAATAATACACATAACACACGTGCACATAATATTGTATACTATATTATACGGTGTTATAGTGTACATATATATTATTATTATTATGTTTTCGTACACTCTTTTATCCGGTTAACGGTCTTTTGAACGCGCTCACCCTCGCCCTTTAATCGCCGTACGCCTAATCGGCCGTACAAAAACACTTCCCCCCGCCAACGACGACGATGCACGTATAACCCCTTTGCCCGTTTCGCGCTCTATTTGCTCGAGAATACAAAAACGCACGATGCACGACAATGACAGCAGGACACACTATTTATATATACTGCTCCGGAATATAATATACTAATAATACCATATAGGATGCTGCTGCAGTATAGAGTTAGTGACTCGGTACGAGTGTACATATTATTACGGTGTACTCGGGCCTAAAGAGCGCCGCAGGAAAAAATAAATAAAAGACGTATAGCAGTCTTCAAAGTATAACGAAATAGATTGAAATCGTTTGCCTTAATGACGCGAATAGTTTCCTAAACTATCTCTCTCTCTCTCTATATATATATATATATATATATATATCTGTATGAGTATATACACCGTATATACCTGCCTACCTATATACACTACCGTATCTTCAGTTTTTTTTTTCATCCGAATCGAACAAAGAAAAATCGTTTTATCACCGATCGCCGCACGTAATATTCTGCCGGTCGCCGGACACTATATAACATTATAATGTATATATATAATATACACAGAAAGTATAACACGTATGTGTGTGTGTACCTCGAGGGCATTTGAAATGACAAAAATAAAAAATCTAGTACAAATCCCCCGGCGGCCCTGCAACGAACGCGAAACCATCGCGAGGGAGAATATAATATTGCATTTTTTTATAATAATTGTTCCACTTTTTATCATAACGCTATACAACTACAATCAAAGCTTTGATTCGTTCCGTTTTTGGATATACAACAATAATGTATATTATTATAACGACCGTCGCCGATTATTTTATACATGAAAACCGACGACATCACATAGTGCATCATTATACTAATATGATGATAATTGATAAATATTATACAATGTGTACCTACGCATAATACATATAATATTAATAGGTTCCGTATAATATGTGAGTATACATTTTTTATAGGTACTCGCGCGTATATATGTATACGGTAATGTGATTTTTTCTCGAGATAAATATTGGCCGCTTTTGCGCAGTAATTGGAAAATATGAATTTTTGTAGGCATAAGGTTAGGTATATTATATTATTTTCTCTCTCAGTCCTTTCTTTTTTCTTTCATTCCTTTTCGTTATTATTATTATTGTTATTAATTTTGTATTTTTTTAGTTTCGGTTTCCTCTTCTTTCCCGCCCCGGTCCGGGTAGGCGTATATTATACGTATATATAATACACGCGTTTCCGTTCACTGCAGCCTTCACTTCGACACGGCACGGTGGCAGCTATACGACAACGACGACGACGACGACGACGACGACGAACAAGCCCTCCGGGTACCCGCCCACCAAAAAACACTTGACAATTTAATGACTCCGACTCGCCAACGCTGTATACTATAGGTACCTACTACTACTACTACTATACACCATCACTGCTATGACTACTATATTACTACCGGTGCCATGTTTATTTAACGACGATGACATTGACGATTTTCTAGCGTGCAGTGGTAAATATAATATTATAATATTATTATTATTATTATACTATACGCGTCGTCGTAGTCATTTTCGTCATTTGTCACTGTTCCCCCCTCCCCCTACACGTATTATTGTGACGCTCGTTGAAGGCAGAAATATTCCGAAAAATCGTCAAACAATTTTTCGTCGCCCACGCACTCGCTTGTACCTATGTAAAATGACGTATATTATACGTCCGCGAATTGCATTGCGTTGAAGTTTTTATATTTTACTTTAATACTTATATGCAGTACTAATAGCTATATTCATATTTTTTTTGGCTTTTCATTTGTTTCAAAAATAACTTAATTACCTACTCGATATACCTGCGTTTCGTCGAGTCGCGTGTTAAGTATCAGCTAGTACCTACCTAATAATAAATACTATACGTATTTATAATATAATACGCGTTTCAAATTCGAAACGTTTCCGTTATTTATTCCATACATATGTATATATATTATACATTTATACTATAATGACGTGGCCGGTTTCGGCCGACACCCGAGGATAATATATATTATATATATATATATATATATGCAGCTACACGTGTGCTGTGCGCCCGGTGAAACCAATATTTATTTTTGTATAAACCCGATGACTTGCGCGAATAACAGGCGCCAGTTGTAATCCGTCCAGAAATAAAGAGACTTTTCGAAAAAAAAAACGAAACGAAACCCACGTCTGAAGAAACGGGATGTGTATAGAAGACTGGCGTCATTAGAAAACAATTTCGAGACTCCCCTCTGAAAAGATAACAAGCGCATTTAATGGTGCAAGTTTAAGAAGTTTTTTCCCTTTTAATTTCCTATACCTAGGTAGTCAAATGGAAGTTGATTATATATACAATTATAATATATACGTATACCCGTATACGATCCTAGTATATATTATATATTATATTATCCTATACCATGCAGCAGTAGTTGGTTTTACCGTCATGATATTGTCTTAACAACAAACCCGCTTTCAAATCAGACGGTTGCCAATAAGAATAAAATAATAATACGTCGTACATACGTTATAATATAACATGCCTTACCTATTATGTGTACTTTCGAATGAAACTCTAAAAACAAAAGTGCGGTGTAGACACGGCAATGTCACGCAGTTTATTTATATGTATATTTGATCTCAACGTGGTCGAACAATATTATAATCATGCATAGGTAATAAATTGAGTATAATATTTATATAACATAAAAATTAAAAGGGACACTGGGCTGTGTCGATGTATGACGACGACGGCGCTGATTGCGTGACAACGTCGACTTTGTTCACAACGTTATGCAGCACCTGCATGCAGAGTACGACTGGGAAATGACTTTAATATAGGTGTATTAATTGTGGACCGATGCATATAATGCAACTGCTGCAGTTGCAACTTACAGATCACGAGCTGCCCACGATGAGGGGTCGACTTCGTATAGTGAGTTATAGACAGAAATGCACAAAATATCGTCAAAGCCCAAAGCCAACCCCCGCACGCGTTCACTTCCTGTATTTATAACGTGTAATTTTCGTCGAAAATCCCTCTTCCGCGTCATCGCGATAGTCGGTGGCGCGGTGCCGGCTGTAACACGATACACAACGCACGCGGACCGTTCGATTTTTATGTATACATACGCCGCCGTTCGTCATGTAAAAAGCGCCGGGCCTGGGGGTTACTCCCACGGTTCTCACGTAAACAAATTCTACTTTCCCCCAGCCGAAACGCACATGAAAAGTCATTGCAACGCGAACGATGTACACAGCGTCGGCGGGTTATAGGGTCCCATCATCGTGTGCTGACGGTCGCCGATAAAAAGACGTATACAGAGTCGTCGTGTGTGCGTACAGTTTGTTTTGTATCAAGGGTAGCATCGTTATGTGTGTGTGTGTGTGTGTTTTTAGGGTGGTCTCGGTAAGGGAAAAATAAATACATATATATATATATTATACATAAAGAAACAGTCTGTGTTGTTTTTGGCCGTGTACGGGCGCCTTTTAGCTTTTTGGTCAAGAGGCTCCCGATAAGCACACACATATAAATATATATGTATTATATTGAGAGAGACAATAATAATATATCGGTGCAGACGCGGCGCCACATTGTTCGCAGGACAAATCGAAATTTACGCGCGTTTGATTTTCACTCTACAATTTTGTAGATCTTCAATGTGCAATGTGCCGAGGACGATGATATATTATATATATATACAAACACACGGGACACAGATATATTTATATTCATATATATATATATACACCTATTATATATTATATATATACGTACATCAAGGGAGAGTTTGAGTGATGGAGAGAGGGGAGAGGAACCATATTTTTGCGATGTTACGCCGTCATCGTAATTCGATATTTTTTTCCACTGTTGTTTCATCTGGCTTGCCGTACAATAATAAACATACATACATACATACATATATATATATTCGCTTTGTTGTGTGTTTGATCAAAACTGGACCTGACATAATACTTCCGGCCCTCGACATCGTCGTTTGAAGAAGAAAACCAGTTTTCTGTATCCCGGCAACACACCGCTGCCGCCGTATTATGTTCCCAATAATATTTTGCTAGATCTTCGTGGCCAGATAAACAATATAACAACGTCCGCGAGGTAGGTATATTATATTGTTTAGACTTTAAACGTTGCATTTCTACCTTATTTTGTTCGGACCGCAAATGACATTTGTACACGCTGCTGCACAAAGTGAAACTGTTCTTGTGGGTTCGTATGTAATAATAATATGTAATAATCCCGAAACTAATATAATAATATACCTAATCGTTCTCAAATCTGTATATATAGGTTGACTATTGTTCCGCCGGTGCAGTTTGGTGGTGGTCTACTTTATTATTTCGGAGCACGCAAACAATTATATCATGTATACATAAAATATATATATAGGCTATAAGGTATAAACATAAAGCCGTTTCCTTAGATCTGTGCATTTGATACTGTTTTGATATAGTACACTGCTCTAAGGGTCCGATATTTCGCAATCTTATTGTCATACGATATACTGAAATGCGAGCGTATAATATAATATAATATAATATATTATATTATATGATTTAATAATATATATGAATAAATCTTTAAATATAATATTATGTGTATATAAACGGTTTTAGACCACACGTCCATTATACGGTTTGGTTTCAGCGTACCTATATAATATTATGTGTGTGTGTGTGTAAGTATATTATATTATACTATATTATTTACATCATATTTATCGGACTACACGATGTCGAAATAAGGTTTCTATAAATCCGCGGTTTCTTTAAAATGCATTTTCATTGACGAAAATAATAAATCCGTGGTCGATAAACCTTCGCCGTCGTAGAGATTTTTTTCACAGAAATCCAAGTTGTACGCGTGTATGCTTGCATACACTTTATACGCGTTTGCGACGAAGTACATTTGATTGGGAAATTCTCATATGGTTGTGAGATCAAAAGAGTTACTTTTGGGGGAGTCGCGACGAAATTGACTTTGTGCGTGCTCAGCAAAAGAGAGCAAAATAAATAACCAATTTATTTCTCCACATAATACTCGTTATTCAAATCAACAATACGCAAGATTCACATGCATATTGTTCCCCTCGTATTATTTCATCTCGTTTTTTATTTCATTTTCTTTATGCCCGGTTTTTTTATTTTTACATTGTCCTTAAATTTGTTCCAAGTCACGAGATTCATCACCGCGTCTTTTGTCCCCCGGCTACGGCGGAGTCGACTTTCCAGTCGAATCGTTTCAAATTCAATATTCTCTGATTTAAAAGTATACAGCGTATTATGATTACACACAAAAACGAAAACGCGAAAACGATTCCGCCGCCGAGTTTCGAACTGCACGAAAAGATATTTATTATACAATATATTATTATTATTATTACTGTACAGTCATCGTTGCAAAAATGGTCTTTCTTCGTTATTGATTTTAATTTTGACATTATTCTCCGAGTCGTCTTTATTTCCGTCTCTTTTCCTCGATTCTATATAATATTGTCTGTATAATAAGTCGGTCGAACATTACCTCGGGCTGACACTGCTGCTGCCGCGGCCGCCACACCACCGCTACCGCTACTGCAGCAATGACGAGACAATTAAGTGTCCACCCCTTTTCGCTCTCGGCGAAACAAAGCGCACAATCGGCTTTTCGGCATTGAATATGTTTATATAGGCTATTGTTGTATAGGGTATGAATGAACATTATTGCGAAGATCGAGCGATAATTATTATAATAATCGTATAATATACGATATGTAGGTACCTTTATATACTCTTTATTCTGCACTTTTTCTTATACCGAGGCGAATCGTATCGTGTCTATTATTTCCAAAATTCCAAACAACGTGTTAAATAATATCTAATGCTAAATGTTTTACGGTATTCAACTGTGGAGCTTAGTCAAAACTTTTAATACCGTCTGTGTTCAAATATTCCTATCCAAAGTCCTTCGCGCATCAACTTAAAAGCTCTATTCTACGTTTTCAATAATCCTCTTCACTCAAATTGAAAATATCCTTCACTGTCACTGAATTAACCAAGTTCAGTTATAAGCGTTTCACTAACAGACTAACTCACCATCCCAACCCTCTTATCACCCAAATATCATCTGCACCTATTGGGAGTCCCACGAAAATCCCACAGAAGGCTAAATACAGCGGTGTCCTGACCTGTTTTTTTAAAACAAAAATGTAGATCTTATCACTATTACTATAAGTCTAATATTAAAACTTATATTTCATAACGATAAGTTTCTCCATCGAGAGACATGTTTACTCTATATTTTCATGTTATTATTCATTATTATTTTATCAATTAAGCATTCAACTATTCGAGCTTATTGTTCAGCTCTGTTATAAATGGCCTAATAAATAATTACGTAAAATATAATAATTATAAATAGTAGGTTATAATAAACATGTAGGTATATAATTTTATCTAGAACTATGTTGACGCGTGCCAATATAGTACCATACGTATGAAAAATATTTGTTGAAACTGGTGCAGTTCGTATAGGTACAATACACGTATCTACTATCTATATTCAAAACAACCACAATAGCAGTTATAATATATTAGTTACCTAATGACAATTATATTAGATGAATTATAATTTACGTTATAATATTATAATAGATAAATGTATATATTGGGTATATGTTATCGGAAAAAAAATTCATCAACCGTCGATAGCGTTTCGTATTAAATTATTCACACGAAAATATGTGTGAGTATATTATACCTATTATATATGGCTAGATAAAATATTATTTTAACGAAATATTATTTCGTTTTTCAAGTTGTCGCTGGATACAATATACATCAATTATATATATATATATAGCGCCCGAGGAGTTTTCAAATTATATACAATTATTTTATGAGCAATCGTTTTTTTTTTAATATTTTCTATGCGGATTTGTATAGTGGAATAATATTATGCGTATTACCTATTTGTATACATAATAATATATAAGTCAACAGCGGTGGAATAATGTCGTATATTTTGTCATAATTTTATGCAAATACAGTATGTTACGCTTTAATATTATATCGAAATTATTCCCTCTATTCAATATAATATATAATAACCGGCTAATATGGTTTATTGTATACAACCCCTTATTGCAAATCACGAAGTATTAACTGCTGATGTGCGTGTCGCGTGATTGATACACAACCCATTCGAGTTATAAATGCGTAATTCCGAGTCTCGTGTGTAAATATGCAGTATAAAAATATGATATTATTAATATTATAATAAATAATTAAATTTTGGTCTATGAATTCACATAATTATTACATTATTACCATTAAATCCGTTCTGATTTTTCACTCGCAGATATTATATTATAATATGCTATAATATTAAATATTATAGTCATTCGTTCTCTTTATTACTTCGAGCTTATAATAAATGGCTGTTAATTAAAAGATTTCATTTCATTATTATTAAATGAGTCGTTTCATTTACTCCCAAAATGTTGTTCGATTATAATGAGTTTTTTACCTTTTTTGACTGAACGGTTCAGAAGGGTATATTTACTGCATCGATTAACAAATATAATTTCACATTAGTGTTCACAAGGTTTGTCGGATAAGGTGGTCCTACCAACCGGTTTTGTTTTGACGGTTCGAAAAAAAAAGAAAATAATATTATACACATATTATAATATACGATATATTGTACACCGATACGTTTTATAATACTCGTATGATGGTCGGCGGCACCTATAACATTTAATTGACAAATTACACGCGCTCCAATGGACTTAACCAAAATGATTAATACGGAGGCTTACGGAAAGGTATATACCTACCTGGATAACGACTTAATTTAAAGAAAAGTATATAATACTTTTACCCGTGGGTTACTGATTTGTCTGATGGAATTTTGTATAATATTCGGTATAGGTATTATATTCTGCTATATATTATAGTATTACATCAAACGAAAGTCGATGTACGAAAATTTATCTGCTCCGAGCATTTGATTTTGTACGGGTACACAATATTGGTAATTGGTATATACCTAACTACCTAAGTGTCTAAGTATATATGCATGCGAGCCCGGTATAAAAACATAATATTTTACTAGGTAGAGACGTAGACCTAAATCCCAACCTATATACGTAATAAATATAATATTATTATATAACATGCCGTCGTGCTAAAATATGTCTCTGTGGTCCGATAAAACGCCGTGCAGGTCGCAGATCGCGATTTTTTACCTGCATCAAATTCAAAAACTGCACCACAAGCGCATGAGTTGCGCGCCGTATTCGAGAGTGAGAAAGAATAATAATAACGGAGATAGCGCTATAGAGAGACGCGTGTATGCGCGCATGCCACATATAAGCATATAATGTTGCTACTATATATATAACAATATAATATAACAGGTAGGTATATATGCACATTCTATGTATATAATATAATAACGATGGCGTGCTTGTGTTCATTTGCTGGTCCACCGCGTATATTTATTATATCGTTTCGTTATACTATTATATGATTATCATTATTTATCGTACATATAATAATAATATAATCGAAGCTGGTTGACTAATGATCGCAATCCACGGCGGCGTGCACAATAACGCACATCCGTCTCCGTCAGATTTCCTATACACATATATATATATACATACACACATAGATGTATAGCAATAGATAAGTATATAGAAATAATAGATGAAAATCGAGAACTTGGCACGTCCGACGGGATCGACTATACTAATTTGTAAAACCGTCGGTCGACGAGTGCAATATTATTTCGACAGGCGCGTGTGCAGAGGAGAGAGACAAGAGACGAGAAAAATTCGATTACCATCGGCTGCAATAAATGCGACGTATATTATATATTGTGTTATTATATTATATACATTCGATAATAATAATAATCATATAATACGCCGCGCGTTCGTCTTTTTCGTTATTCCCTCTGGCAAAGCAGATCAGCAAAAGTAATCCAAAGCGTGTACAATATTGTTCGGGTGCAGTAATAGTAATACACGCAGGGTATATAATATTATAATATATATATATATATATATAAAGGTCCAAAAAACCGACCTGATCAACGGCCGTTTGTGTATATTATATTATACGACGCCGCCGTGTCGAGCGGGTATAAAGATACGGCTCGGCCGCCCTCGTGAGCGCGGAAATTGGATTTGAATTTCGCGTGCAAACAAATCGTCGTTCGTTTAATTTCCTACCATACTTTTTTCCCCTTACCCCGACCCCGTTTGTATATTATGTTTGTATATTTATACAAAAAAAAAAGGGAGCTGTGCGTTTAAAACGAGACAAAGAAACGAAAGCTCGCTGACGGCGTATAATAATGTGTAAACGATTTTATTTTTCTACTCGCCTGGATGACAACGGAGCAACAAGCTACAGCATACAAGAATCTATATTATATAGTATATCTCCGTCCGTCAACGAATTATATAATTTGTACCTACAAATTATTTTTATTATTATTACAGAGAAACGCGCGACTCGTTACAGACGTTTGATTTTTTTATCGAATAAACTCAAAATGCCGTCATAAACAGCGTATATATTATATTACACTTCTATTATATGGCTGTTATGAGAGCATTCTCGGGCTGAGCATTTCGTTCAGGCCATAGACCTTATAAAATAGGTAAGTACACTATATTGTATGTGTGTCTGTAGAAAGTTTACGATTCCGGCACGCACCGACTAAATCGGTCCCGACAAACGATAACGCGTTGCACACGTGTGTCCGTCTGCGCGATAACGCCGCACTACAGACACTATATAGGTATATTCACGTATAAATATTTATGCATATAAGTACATATCAACCTATATAATGTATATTATGTACATTGTAGTTGACTCGGAAATGTCTATGCGGCCGGTCAGTTTAAATTCGTTCGTTGAACGTTTTTCTTTACTCGCGTTACCGACAAACGACAAACGACTATACTATAACAACGACTTTGACATGATTTTCGAACGAGTGAATCAGTAAAGCCAAGAAAAGTTTCTATGAGGCACAAATTTCCAAGAAACAATCGGCTTTTAGAGTTAATTTATGATATTCAAGTTTATATATTCATGATTTTTTAAAGTTTAATCAGTAAGATTTCAAATTAACTAATAATTATAGACATTTTAAAATTGCCAATTTGCTATCAAATTCAACACCACGTAACTCTGCATAGAAACATAACTTCTAAGGCATTACGAAAGGCAATATTTGCCCCCGCAGCCCCACTTCCCATTTAGCGTTAATCAGTGGTGTTTATTCTGTCTCTGCACGTTATATTATTTAGTGAATTCCGTCGAAAACTTAGGTTGAATTACAGTTGAGTCCTATATGGACTCAAATTTACACCAAACTATGTCCAAAAAATAACCCAATTAAGTCCGAAAATAGCCTAATTGAGTCCATAAAATAAGATCTATTAGAGTCCACATTTTTTTTTAAAAAACACATTTTTCTTCCCATTATACAGACTCATTTTATACAGGTGGATTACCTTGGCCCCGCCACTAATACCACTGATATATATTTGTGTAAAAATAATCATTTCATCCTACGCTGTATGTATTTCATATTGTTTTAGTAATAAATTACGTGGATTAGGTAACAATAGGAAAATCCAATATCTACTAGCAGTTGATTGGACTCGATTTGGCGTATTATCTTTCGGCCCGAATTCAGCCATAAATGTAATTCCAAACTCCCTTATATAAGTATAGGTATATTATTACTCCTGCCTCCTTTATAGGTGTGACATTCGGTTCGGTTCTCCGCACCTCCACCCAGTAACGGAAATCATAAGTTTATTCCGACTACAGTGAATCACTGCTTAGTGGTAGGTACAATGTACATAATATAATACGGCATACTATCCGTATTACAAAGTTTTCGAAGCACGACATCCGTGCACACGTCTCGAGCGAATAATTAAAATTGATTTCTATATACAATATATTTTACGAACGCACGCATAATAATCGGGGCGTATTCGTCGCGTATCGGTTTGTATAACATATTGTATATTATTATACGTGAGCGCCGGCAATAATTATATACTATACAGTATACACTATACCTATACACCCGCGGGGACAAAGAGCCGCTGCGTAAAGAGCCAGCGAGATTAGACGACGTCCGCGGAAAATGCCATGTAAAACGCGGTGGTATATATATATAGACGAAGATGATTAGTGTGCGTGCGTATAATATAATAGGGCGAGCGCGCGGGAAGATTTGTCGGGAAATCGGGTAACGGGAGATCGCGCGCGTGGACCGCTATAATTAGGTTTCTCGATACAAACACGGGCGGCTCACAAAAGAGAGTTTTGTTACAAAGAGAATTGTGTATTAGATATCATTAGGAGGGCTACCAGAAAATGAGAAATGTGATAACAGGCGTCGGCAATCTGCAGCAGCGGCGTAGGGTGTATAGGTACGCGTGTACTGCAGTGTAGGGGTGCACGCATATATAGTCTTACGCCCCAACATCGCCACCGCCTCGTCGGCCGAGTTTTACTCAAAAGAAAGGATTTCATTCGTATACAGGGCAGGTGGCGGATAAAGTTCATGTACAACACAGTCTTCGTTTATACTGATTTGTCGGCGGCGGTCGGATTATAATAATTATTGGTATGAAGTTCACCTCCCTTGCAGTAGACGGTATAATATTATATAGACCGTCTACTCGTATATACGCCATGATGGGCGTTTTATTAAAAGGCACTGCGAGATCAAAAAGAAAATCTAATTCTACGAGTATAGTTAAACGGTGTTGAATTACTTTGTATAGTTAGTTTTTCGAGTATAGGCGGTAAGACTTATTTCATATTCAATCGGCTATTAAAGAAGTCACAGAAATCGTTCCGTTTCGCATATTATTGTTTCATGGATAATGAAACGTCTAGTAGTTAAGAACAGTAAAAAAAATCAGAGATTTCGAAGAAAAGAACCTACTTTTAATCGAACGCCCATGCGTGGTTAACATACATGAGCTACATTATAATGCTTACAATTATATATACAGGCCTACATCCATTCAGGGTGGGCCACCATGTTTTCCCGATCTCCCGTGTTAACCTTATTGCAGGAAAACGAAAAAACATGCTGGCCCACTCTGTACATCATCGCCACCTCTTATTTTTCTCCTCACCAACTATAATAATTTGTAATAATATAGTCGTGGATATTATATATATATATATATATATAGCTGCAGACATCTGGGCACCGCACCCCGCGAGGGATTATTAATTTTCGTAGATGCCTCTCTATACCTACCTATATCTACGTTTTTTTACCACCGTAAAAAAATCGGTAATAAAAAAACTACTAAAATAATGAATCGTATAGTCGTTCGGGTTGTGACGACTCAATTACCCGAAGGGTGTCGGACTGAGCGATGCGCTCCATCGGCCGAGCAGTCATGACACATAATATCATCATCACGGACCGAGCGATGAAGTCCGTGCGCGAGAAGGTCCGCCGCTGCGACGGTGAGCGGTCGCGGGTTGACTGATTGTTGTTCATCAACGGGCCGACATTACCGAACAGTAATATTATTATTGCCGCCGAGGTGTTGGGATCGTCATTCATTATTATTATTATTTTTTTTTTAACAGTTTTGGACGGCTTTTTTTCCCCGTCTAGAACATCTGTATTTGCCGGTGCCGCCGGCCCTAATACGGTCTCTGAGTAATTTTTCTCTTTGTCACCTCTCCGATACAACATCATTCATCTCCGAAACGCTCCGCAGTCGTCCGGCCGCCACTTCCCGCTACAACGGGTGTGTATATATACATATATACCTACACATAACAGCCCCGCGATCGATACTCGGGCAAAAACATATTTTTATGTATAGGTAGGTACCTAGTACTTACTACCTATTATAAGAGTATTGTCGTGTGTTCGTTACATATGACACATTTGTAATAATGTACATTATATTTCTATTCCTATACTGTTATAATATTATGGTGCGTTTAATTGAATATCGTTAAAAACACGAAACGTCTACGAATATACAAATAGCCGACGACAGAATGGTCACGAAAACCGCGATAGACACGTGCGAATGACGTACCTACAATATCATAAGCGAAACGATTAAATTATTGCAATCGTTGAAATGTATATACGTAATATTATTAGTATAATTCGTAATGGTATGCTGCACAGGGCGGGCTACGGCATTTTTTCACATTCACATCTTACACTGTTGCGGGGGCATAGGTATAACACCGAGCTTCATCCTGTATGTACCTATTACGTCGGTCACCGTGATATATTATGTATAATATACCGGCAATACTGCTGCACGAGCTTACACGAATTGTGCACAGTTTTATGTACGACATTCCTGAAAGTCACTTCTATATATGTACACTAGACCGCGAATTACAACAATCAATAGTTATCAATAATTATGTGCTATATATATATATATTGTGTAATCCTTAGTACCTTCCTATGCATCACGCTACAATGATAATATTATTGCAATAGTGTTCCTTTTCTAAAATCTATAAGTATAATATGGATTGTCACGAATTTTTGCTATATGACTCATTTACTGCAGTGTATAATGAGGTAATGACTAATATATATACGTCTGTGCGTGCGTTAGTGTGAACATTGACGATCGTTTTCGTGTAAACGAACTAGAAATGAGTTTATTACGTTTCAAAGTCAAATATAGTTGACGTATATTATTATTATTGACTGTTGTACAAGATTCTTAATGTATGTGAATATGTGATAGGTAGGTACTCACATTTCATAAATAAACTACGTATATCTGTATAGGATAATGCACTTTTAGACGAAACGTACGCGGGTGAGGTTTATTTTTCTCTTTTAAGTCGCGCGTCATTATTTTACGAATAAGCAATACTCATACACCCATGCGCTTCAGTCACATTATATTCATCGCACAACAATAAAGTGTAAATAATAAATATGTGTATTACATTACTATATTATAATTGTTATTATTATTAGGTATTATACGACATAATATATTATATTTAGGTCATTCAATTTATTTTTCCCAAGTATATGAACTGTTTTATTTATATTTTACCTTATATTATGACCTATGCATTATATAAGTAGATACTTTAAATCATATGTATCCCCGTAAGTTTACATTTTTTTAACCAAAATTGAATTGTCATTCGACTAACGATATGTACACATATTCTATATCAGTATATTTAGCTTACACGATACTTCACAATAATAATAATAATAGTTTACAATGCAATTATATGTTCCCCCTACCGTAAATAATTATAAACACCGGCACAATTCATTTTTTTTCAGGTTAGTACAAGAAGAAAAAATTGACAACGATAAAAATGCAAGGTATTTAGATCAAATTATCTCATTGCGTAACAGTTATAATTTATTTATACACATTTCATCACAATTCATGTGTTATAAATTGTATTAACACCGAAATAGCTACAGCTGTGAATTATATACATTATAATAATAATAATAATATTATATTACATTCATTAACAACAGCGTGCATGCGCTTTCACCGTAAATGTATACCATGCGAGATAAAAATTATAAAGGTATGAAGAGATCTTATACCTACACTACGTCCTAGATGAATGAGCTCGTTCGCAATTTTATTAATAATGTCAAAATTGCAAAAAAAATTGAATATATAAAATAAGTCATTAGTGTGTGTACGATATACGCACCACTATTGTATATATACTTATATAATATATGTCGACTGCATTGTTCCCCCAAATCATTTCGAACACCGACTGCAACGAAGGCACATAATATTTCGACGATAATTTACAAATGCGGCGAACCGTAACTGAATTAAAAATACATGCATTTCGAAAAATGAATTATTTTTTGTTCTAGATCAAATACACACGTGCGTATTATATTATTCACATATACCAGGTGATCTATATAACGTATGTATTTCTTTTAGTTAATTTTATTACGTTTGAGACTACATTTAAAAAAAATATTTTTATTATTTTTTATCGTTATATAATTTTTTTACTTTTTTACTGTTTATAATGACAATACATATATTTTAAATTCCTCATTTCAAACAAGTAGTACAGAGGTTGAAGAGTACGCCGCAATTTGTATTGGTCCACTACTGAACTACTCAGTTAATTTGTCTATAAACAGTGAGTGCTTATTACTTTATGATATGAATAACTAATAAACTATAAACTTGTCCAAAATTTGATTTTTATAGATCGAAATACTCCGAATAATATTCTGCATATAAGAATATAAAAATTAAAAATGTATATATTTGTCATTCAAAAGAGCAAAAACCTAAAAAAAACTATAACGATGGAAAATAGTAAGAGTATAATTTTTGTCCAAAAATGTTGTTTAAACTGCTTAAAATTATGTAAAAGAATCATCCCGTATGTATATTATTTATGCGCATACATATATAGGTATAGGATGTACCCCCGTTAGTTTGTCCCGCGATTATACACATAGATAGGCACGTTGTATTATATATTGTTATATGCGATGATTACATTGTACACACTACACACATCATATATATATAATGCACCCTATACATTTATTTTTTTATAATATATAATATTATTATTATCGTTATCCGGTCGACCGCTCGTCCATACTACTATAGCTACTACTATATATATAGTACTATTACTACCTTACACTATACCACCACTACCACCACAAGACGGGGTGTAATAATTATTATTGTCGTTGCTGCGTAATCAGTGTGACGGGGATGACACAATGGTCACGCCCCTTGTACACTGCACGGGGTAACGGTCGACTTGGTACGTATATATACCTATATATACATAGCATACATAAATATTATATGTATACATAAAATGTATGTGTGTGTGTACATATATACATTTTGTAATATCACGCGTACAACGGGCGGTGAATTACGTACTACCCCCCTCTTCGATCTATCCCATCGCGTAATCGCCACTCCCTTACCCCGCGGTTCGTTCTCAATTCGGTAAATCGGTAAAAAAAAAATGAAAAATAATACTTACAAAAAATGTTTGTCGACCGGGATATAGGTACCTATATATTATATATATACGTCATTATAATATTATAGGTATACTCTATAGATATATGTTATCGTAGCCCGTCGCCTATACATAATATTGAACGTACACGTATGTATATAGGTATATAATATATATATATAGGTGTAACAATAATATTAATATAATTTGTGTCGTGTATTCGTGTGCAGTACTATGTATATAATATATATAGGTACACTATAAAAGTATATATATTATATACATCCCGTGACTCTCGCAACCGCATTCGTTGCCATAATGATATTTATATTATGTATATGGATGTGTGCAGAGCACCACCATTGTGTCAAATTTGCATTTATAATATCTAAAGGATATATTATTATTTATGGATCTCGCGTTGAACCGACGGCAGTATAACAGTAATAATAATTATATATCGGTAGGTTTATGTTTTATGCACGTATATAAAAAACGGAAATACGGAAACCGCACCTGCGCCGCCGCAAACAACAAACGGCGATGTTTGGAAAAATGATCATCGGTCATATTATACAGCATGGTAAAATAGGGAGCGCCAGAGTGGTAAATTTTAAGAAAAATAGAACTTAGATCGCGCCCTCGTGACGTGGTGTTTATGTGGACGACATTCAGATATATTATTATATGAAACACGCACTCAATACATAGCGTAGCGGTGTGCGTGTGTGTATAGTGCCGTCGTGCAGGTCTAGGTCTTCTTGTGGGCACGGTGTCTATCGCTATAACCTAACCTTGACGAGAAAATGTATAATTTATTGTTTTACTGCTAGAAAATTCAGAAATCATAGATTTTATTCAGCTGTACCTATATGAAAGAGCTAAGATTCTATGTAGGTACGACTATGTATATTCGTTTTTTTTTTTCTTAAAAAGGGGGTGGGAGCACGCTCGATGTTTCGCCATAGCAACGCGCCGCGATCTTGCAGTGTACTGGCGCGCGTCATCGTGGTTGTAAAAATTGATTTATAAAGGTTTGAAAAGAATATAAAAAAATGCCGTGCATGTATTATAACTTTACACCACAGTGACAATTTCCTTTTTCTTCGCGCGCTGTGCAACATGATGTTATGATGTATATAGGTTATACTGCAATAAGTGTCGTATTCTACATCTAATATCCATTTGCACGACGTTTGTTCAACGTTCACTCAGTGAAAACAAATTAAAATGTATTTATCTAGCTTATTTTTTTCAAGCAAACGTTACCTAATATGCAAATATACAGGGTACAGATCATATAATTGACACCAGACAATAATTTAAAAAAAATCATTTTTTAAATTTTAAGAACAAATATAGGTTAAGTCTACTGATAATCATAGAATATGTGAAAAATACACAGGTTCTACCTTCAAAAATAAATAATTTAAAAATGACTGTAGTATTTCCTATAAGTATTACTGCATGGTTAACGACATAGTAATCACTCTTTACATACATGTATACCATATATTCGTTCTCATTCACTCGTTCAGAATTATTTGTATCTCAGTATAATAAATTATAGAAGTACACGCCACAACACTATACCTATAATAAATTATGTGTATAAAATATAGAGATTATTTACGAGTAAAAACGTTTAAATCCATATTATTGAGATCGGTAAATGAGATCCTAAATATTATTTTATTCTATTTTTATTACAATATAGGCAAAGGCATAAAAACAAAATGTGAGATATTATAATATAATACATTTGATATTTAAAAATATATTAGTAATGAATAAAAGAAGAGTAAATAAAAGTGGTAATAAAAGACTCAGTTGAAAAATGATTTATGCATAATTAAAGGTGGGATCATCATTATAGCTATATACGCATAAAACGATAAAAAGGGGAGTTTAATAAGTAATTCGAAGAAGAGAATGGAATAAATAAGGGAGAATAAGTGTTTCTAGTAAGACCATGTGGAACTTTATAGTTTATATGTTGAAAGAGAGTAGGAAAATGTATTAGGTAATGAGTGATATATTTACAATAGATCTACGATCTGCTGGACTAGATAAATTTAACATTAACCATTTTACAGATATGCTCATAGTCATGCGGAGGACAATAGGCATGCTTTCAGAAAATAAGCAGAAAATGATAAAAATTTACCCTTTTAACCAATGAGTCTTTAGACAACTGATGTCCCAAATAGGAGATCCATATACTCTAGGGTAAGCCGGAGTAAGGAGCAAAAGAAAATCTTTAATGAACTGTCCAATTTTAACGTTGAGCACATTTATAATATGTCCTAAATATATTTTGTAACGCGTTCAGTCTAATTTTTATAATATTATACAGATGAAAAAACCATCTTACTTCGAAATAATGTTAGTGTATGTCACTCACTTAACTTATAAGTATATATAGCTCCATTATCCGATATAATAGCATCGCTTATAATATTTAAAACTGCTGGAGTATTGCTGACCTTGAGGCCTAAGCAAATAATTTTAAAAGCCCCTAAGTGCAACAACTGTGGACACGGTTAAATACTAGTGTTTTTAGGGTATGGAATTTTTAAACAGAAAAAAATATATTTATGTAGGTATATACCCAGTCAAATTGCGTACGATCGATTAAAACCAGAGACGGAGTAGAAACGCGTCACACGAAATACGCAGTAAGGCTCAAACTAAGAATTAAAACTGCTTTAAAGCGGGCGTCAAAGGTGCCTGCCACGGATAAGTAATAACTGAGCGTGCCGGTCACAGTGAGGGGCTTATATAGTTTAAAGGCGTTTGATGTTTTCTTTCGAATTCTCACTGCAATATTATATAATATGCGCCCCGGTCGACTTTTAATGGGATTTTCATCGACACTATATTATATACTATTAGTACTAGGTACCGCTATATACATACTATTATGTATATGTGGATCATATAATATGTCAAAACCTTGTTAAGCAAAATATTATGCATATTATTGTACACAGTATAAGCCATAAGGTATACCTACATAAATATATGTAGGATCTATACCTAATCTTAAATTTAGACCTAAATCGCGGGGGGTACGCCGCTGGCGTTTAGCAACACTAAACTCAAAATTATCCTACCCTAACAGTTAATATGAATGCATTAGATTTACGATAACTTTAAATTCGTTACATTCATACTCCAATACCTACATTTAAATTTTGTCACGCATTTCACAATATATAATATGTGTAAAACTACATATAATATAAGTATGTACCTACAGTATTTGAATGTTAAAAGAATAATAATATGCTATATATACAAGTATAAGACATACATAAAATAATGGATTTATATACATAGGTATTTACGGAGAATGTATAGTGTATATCTCAGCAGACAGAAGTACGAAATGTGTACTTATATATAATAGAAATAATACGCTGAAAGAACGAGGAAAGACGTGTTCGCGGGATTATTGACTAATACCGTAAATCGACGAAATATATATTATATAATTATACGTCGTCGTCGTCGTCACCGCGAAAGCTCGTCCATTGCGCGGCGACTGCTATATAGAGGGCAAAAGTCCGAATTCGATGTATAATAATAATAATATAAACACATTATATATACATAAACATAATGCAGACGACGACGCTCAATTAAAATTTGACAGTTTCGTCTGTTTGACAAACACTCGAAACGGCTCGACGGCCAAAATTATTTATACAATTTAATCAGTTCGTCGACGTCGTATGTATATAGTCACTATAGCCGCCTTCGCACGTTGTTCCTGCAGTAATTTATTGCCAGTAAATGACTTGGTGAGACGGATTCGACGGGGAGTATTATAAGAATGATATCCTTCTCGTAGGCTGCCGTCGAGTGCAGGCCCTTTGCGCATCCCGCCCACCGATCGCCGCCGCCGCCTCCCCTTGCCATCGTTCGGAAGTCGCGTGCTGTATAATAATACATTGTATTATCAACAATAAATATCGCGCGGTGACAACGATAAACGATTATCATCAACGACCTGCGAGGGTGTGCAATTTGTTTGCTGTGCGTCCTTAATCCTTAGAATATAATATATTATATAGATTATAACAGAACGAGCGGTTACAACTATATAATATGCTAACTGCTGAGCACTGTTTCAACTTTATAGATATTTTCCGTTTTATTAAAATGTCTATAAATTTGTTAGAGGTATATCGTATGACGTATACTGCTGTATAGCCATAGGTATATGCGCTATAATAGAAAGTGCTACTATCAGGCTCGCATATTCCGAGATTTCCTAAAGACATTTTAATAATTTTCTAGTTTTTATGATGCATATATGCACATTTAAATTATAGTTAGTAAATAGTAAGTATACATATTATACGTCAGTGTGCATCACTATGTAATATTAGATAATACAACCTACACGTGAAACAATAAAATTAATAAAAACCTACAGAAGAATAATTTACATCAGGACAAACAATATACGAAAAATATAATATGATGGACGACATTTATATTTAACGCTTAATGTTAATAAAATATACAGACATGCGTATTGCGCGTGTAACTAATAATTATATAGGTACCAACTTTCTCAGGTAGACCATGGAAATCTATATAATATCTTCATATAATGATAAATAAATAAATATACATATTATATAGGTATAGAAACAAAGTCAATCTCGTTGTGCACGCGTTCGCCTAATTAATTACACCATGGTGTTGTGCACACAACAATTTGACGGATTTTGAGCGTAGGCCGGTTTTAAAAAACGAATCTCTTCTAACCTCTTATTCGTATATATGTTTTATAAAAATTAAATTATGTGAGTAGGTATGTAAGTGCTTACGTAAATATACGTGATATTTCTAAACGATATAATCCCGATTAATGTTAATTGGCGAAAAAACGTCAATGCGGCGTACAACATAAGTGTATAATATATACAATATATACGTCTAAGTTAAATATATATACAAACCAGGACGCTTATTATACGACTCACGAGCGTATTGAGAAGATATTATACATATAATATTATATGCATATTGTACAGCATAATACATATATATATTGACCGCCCTAGGGTCTAAGGTATATAGACATGCGCGACAGACCACCGCGGATGTACACCGTATGTCGGCTTAACCCAAACAGGTGTGTGTGTGTGTTATAATATGCAGATAAACGATACCGGTCCGTGATGCGATGGGTAAACCATGAATGAAAAAAATTATTATATTGTACATAATATATGCATACACTTAGTTGAGTTGGAAACGTGAAAGAGTAAAAAAAAAAACTTAGAAAATGAGTCGTCGTCTATTTGGCGTAGGATAATATGAGGTGCACCAGCACGCGAGATGGTATAATATTATAGCGCACGGTCCACTGGTAATGGCAAACGACGGCGATCTGGCAAAGACGACACACCGATCGTTGTATATTGTATTATGATATCGTATAACAGAACGTGCGGAGGAACAAGCGATCAGCTATATATATATATTATATATATATATATTATATATGTGTATATGTTTATTATTATTCATCTACCTATGTATATACCGCTATAATACTTACATAGTTACATAATATCACGCAACATACCTATATATATATAGTTACAATATAATATCGTTCGTCGAGAAAGCCCCTATATATATATTTCGTCACGAGGTTTTTGTTCGTCTCCCAAACGATATACAAACTATTTACTTATATATATTTTTTTTTATTTTTTTGTCGTCGTACCTATTTATATATAGAGAGAAAGAGACACGGCGGTAGTGTATTATATACACACACACACACACATCTGCGATGCGCCCCCGTACAAAAGCTATAAAATATTATCATATTATATATGTAGGTATATATACCGCCACGATGACCGCAAACCAGGTGGACCCGGTCCAACAAGGAGCGTGTGCGGCGTATGTGTAACCCGAAACGCCGCCACCAGAAACTCATCGGTGCGGTGGCTGCTGCGAACTCCTCCGCGGGCCATTGTCAAGATGGCCCGCAGCAGCAGCCGGGCCGCCACCACCGCCGAACGGAAGTCTGCGGCGCCCACGGCGTGACAATCTCGTCACGGCAATCGAGCGTCGGCATAATATATAATATTATGTAGGTGCACACGATTATTCTTTACGCCGCGATGTCTTTTCGTGGTCCATCCGAAACCACTGGCGGTGCAGGTATTATATATGTTTCTTTTTAAATAATTGTTTTGCGAATATATAGGTACACTCGCAAAGTATAGTATTATATATCGTGTAACATAAGCCCGCGAGACTTTCAGGCGACATTCGTATATTTGAGGGAGGGTGCGGGGTTGTTCATGTTTTGTGATTGCTCGACCGTCCAACGAGGCAATGCACGACAAACATTAATATAGTTCCGAATTAAAATCAAATCAGATGGATCAGCTGCTCAAGGACTTTAGGAATATAGTGAAGAAAATTATTATTGTTGTTATTTGTTCACGCGAACAACTCAGTCAATCAATTGATTTCTTTTCACTATTTTCATTGTGTAAAGTGCCTACTTATGTGTGTATAGGGAGTAGGGAATAGGTATCGATTTTTAATTATTTAGACTCTTCGAATCCTCAAACACAAGCAGTCAGTAAAGCTAAGGTCGAAAGTTTGTATCATCTGTAGAGTGTGGCATAAAGAGTACATAATATTAACCAACAGCCAGTCACGTCGTCGATCACGAGATTTATATTGTATCATCAAATTTATATTCTCAATATTAATATTTATTATACATTATTATTATACATACCTACATATTATATAGATAATATAAAATATCTGCATCACGCGAGCGCTGTCTCTTTAGATGACAAACCCGTGGTTCGTAACAAAATCACATAATATAAGGTATACGAGAGTGTCTAATAATTAGACTCTAATATTTATTGTGCATAAACATAATGTTTTTTATCAAATATATTTAGAAGTTTAGAACATTGCTGGAGCCCATTTACTATGGTATTTTCGCGGTAGGTACGTTGTATTTTGAGGATATAGGGTATAACCTATGAAGTCTTGATATAATATTGCAGAGCTGCAGCAGGCGGCCTATAGAGACACAGATTATTGTTGTCTGAATGTAATGTGATAGCGTACTACATCAACCCCTATATATATATTATGCACACAAACACACACACACCGGTAAATAGTATTATATTATATTATTATGATGTGTGTGTTGTCGGACGGTTCCACAACGGGTTTGGCACAGCGTGTAGGCGCACTCCTCCGGTCGTCGGTCCTGGCTAATTACCGGCCGCCGACTACGACTCTGTATATTATACTTATATACATAATATATGCCTATGTATTATTACACCCGCGGCCTCCAGCTGAGTATGATTACACTCTTGGTATACGTATATGACCTATACACGAGTACACTTATCGAGAGTATAATATGATATACATAATAATATATACACCGATATAATAATAATATGCATAATAATATTTCTGTCCAGGTGACGGACGATGCAGAGTGTTGAAATGTATACCGCCGTCGCCGCCACCGACAACCGTATCAATGGAACGGTACACAAGAAAAATACCTACATAATACTATAAGTAAGTATATTACGCGATTACGTGAAATATAATATATTATTATATTCGATCGCGTATATATATACATAATATTAATATAATATAATATGTGCTGCTCCCGCGTTTACACAATTACACGAAGGTAAAATCACATAGCACTTTTAGGACGTGTATTGCAATAGGTACATTTATAATTCTTCATAAAATATATCATTCATTTATACGGAGCATGATAATAATACCGCAACTTGCAAGGATCCAAATCCATATGTACCTATCGAGAAAGTTATGTGCAGCTGAAGCGATCGATGACTATAATTTCGTTCAGGGAATCAGCGAAAAACCGCACATGATTCGGTATACCGTACAGGTGCTTGCGGGATGATTTCACCAAGGGAGGATTTTATAGCAGTAATCTTTATCAATTTTAATACATTTCAATAATCGATTAATACCCGGCGATAGGTAATAGAGAGTTACGAGTATACACTATAATAATGTAATGTATACATTATAATATTATATATACAATATACTTTTGGACACCGATCGTCACGGACCGCATCACGTGCAGAGTGAGATGTTGTAAATATACAATATATACCTATATTGAAAAAATACGCGCACAAGCTATCTATAGAACGTTTATTTTTTTATATTTCTTTCCGGTCGCGGGGGCGTGTTGCTGTCACTATTAAAACAACGTTTTCGTACATATATATTTACACCTATATATAAATATGTATACCGCGGGATGACACCCGTCGCATTTAGTACGCGTATAAGATAGGTTAGCAGATATATATATACCACTCATTCGCCCACCAACGACGTGGTCTGTCTATGCAACAGAGACATGATGTATACGCTGCACCTACCTAAATATATATTATGCTCACTTGGCCCCTTTTTACACTTCCCCATGATAATATTATGCATAAAAGTATTAAGTATATACAACGACGAGTATAAATGTATGTTTATATATATTTATATTTTGACGTAACACATCTGTCATGGGCGACGACAACGTGTCACTGCTAAGTCGTCTGAGAGTATATTTTTACACATCGTGGGCGTTCATCAATTAAAAGGCACTAATAAGTGACATTTTTTTCATATCCTTGAGTTTTGGCATATTGCTGCACCGTCTCGTTTCGTTCACAATAATATAGTATTTAAAATCACTATTGGAGAAATGAGAAGTTGATTAAAAAGTGAAAACTAAAACCGTGCACATATCAAATCACCTATATATAGTATAGATTTGATAGACAGCACTAAACATATATATTATAATAGGTATATAGTACGTTTTAGCCCTGCCATAAGATTTATAAAAAGAGTTGGTGGTGCCTTTAAACCGTCTGAATAAATCGCAGCGCGAGTGACAGGTTACGGCGAAAGAGGGGTACGTGTCATAATAAAAAGTGTAGGTATATAATATTATGGCTATCATAACCCTTTGGGTGGACGAAAGTACCTATATTATTATTTTACTGCGACTACCGCAAGTAGGTACCTGGAAATCGAGGTCACTTCGATAATATAATAATATTATTATCGTCGTTATTGCGACACGGCCCGCCGGTTAATGATATATAATATTATATTTATATTATAATGTATAGATGAGCGCGCGCTCGCGCGTATAGGGTTACGACGACTTTGCGGCTGCGGCGTACCGCCCGAGACACAAAGCCAACCGGTTTTTTTTCAGCAAACGCGCTCGGGGATCTATATAATACCGTTGCGTTGTCGTGTATCGCCCGCGCCGCCGCGTGTCGGACACACGGCATAATATAATATTATATTATATTATAATGGAAAACCCGAATCAATGAGCCGTGTAAACGGGATAGACTTGTTGCGTGCGCGCGGTGCTGGTCGTAACCGAATACCGGGTCCGCGGCGGCGACATCGTCGGCGGCACGACGCGACGACGTAGTAGGTATACCTTTATTACCTATAATACGTATATATAGTTGCCCACATGTGTTATACACATTCGCTTGTCGTCGATACACTCATATTATACAGAGTGATTTACTAAGTACCTATGCCGCGGCTCACATTTTTTCCTTTAATAATGAATTTGTTTAAATTTCGAATTTTTAAATTGTTTAAATATACTTAAAGACCATATTTTTAAATTCTTGATATTTTTTGTAATACCTACTTAAAGAGTGTCTTCTATTGAAACAAACTTCAGTTTTTCATATGAGAACCGTAAATACAGTAAATGATATTTTAGTGAAGATATATAATATATATTTATGAAAATATTTTTAAAATGTTGTTGAACCTAATTCAAAATTCGAACGACTAGTTCGACTAAGTTATGAAATGTACATTCTAAAATGTTTGTACTATACACTTAAAATTGACTGTACAAAAATATAAAATTGATGTAATATTGGATTAAATATATAGGTCCCTAACCTATATCGTGGACCATTTTTACAAATTATAAATATTAATTACTTAAATTTTAAATTCGTCATGCGGCCCCATCTTCCAAGCCTATTATCATGATCCTATATATTATCCTTCATGGGTAGACAAAGTTAAATAGATAGGTAACTCAAATACTACTCGTTGGAATTTCGCTTTGATACGTCAACATTTATTCAGAAAAACTATCCACTAAATAATTGAAGTAGAAAAAAGAGTTTCTCAAATAAAAACACAAGTTTTTATCTCCATTTTCACCACAGCACTCCTTACGTAGTTCAAAAAAATTTCTAGAGTCTTAAGATATTATGATCTTTAAGAATAGGTATTCTTAAAAATTCTTAAAATCAGATTTATAGAATAACTGCATTATTATTATTGAAGAAAAAGGATGTGCATTTGCTTGGTGAATCATTCTGTATATTTTATATTGTTATGGCGGTGAAAAGGCACACGATTTTTATTATTTATCATTAATCGCTATTATTATTATCGCGCGTTAAGAACCGGCTGAGCGCGCGCGATCGACAGACGCACCGCCGCCGCCCGCGTAACCGTATACCTACGCCTGCTGCTGCAGCAGCCGTTTTACACGCGCGCAAAATTCCGGAATTAATTCGACAAAATGGTCGCGCAATATTATTTACAACGTCCACGATTAATATTATTACCGCACGTCGGCATTCTGCAGATCACTGTTTCAGACGACGCAATAATAAATAATAATAAACGCGTCGCGCGTGGCGAACTTTTTTTCTGCACCGAGGTCGTCGATCCAGTTTGCCGCCGCCGCCGCGCATTTGAGGCGATGCGACGTTCGACGGGCCTGCGCAATTCGGTTTCTCGCTTGGCTTCTTTGAAGCGGCCGCACAAATGAATATATACCTGATAAACATACTTGTCTACAAATCGTTGACCGCCATCTGCAGGGCAACCGAAATGTCTGTTATTGTTTTTTTCAAAAAATCACATCATTTTTTTTTATTGCTATCATTACTTAAGTTTATTAATTACTTTATCTATTATTTACATTTCAAAATCAAAATTATAGAAAACTACTATATATAGTATAAACGCCTACTTCCAAATATCTTGAAATTTATTTTTCAAAATCATAAAAATTGACTTTAAAATTAGTGCATAGGCATTTTTGAATTAATAATTTGAGGTATTTGAATTTAATAGTCTATATAACGTTAAGATTAAAGACGTCACATTGGAAATAATACAGCGTATAGATATAGCCGTATAGCTATATAATATATATACTATATTACGACGACCGCGATCATATCCGTATATTATTAATTATTATTAATGATATTATTAAATTATATTTCATTTTATAATTAACCCAAACTGCGCAAGTCATACAATTTCTTTGAGGCACGTTTTCGTATTTTTGATTTTTGTGCGGCATATAGGTAGGTACCTAAGCAAGTAATAATGCGCATATATTATGAACAAACAAGTTTATGTAGATTTCTGTGTAATATTATACTCCGGTACAGATTAAATAAGTGTAGATATAGGTAGGTATTACACCGCGCGCTTCTCTCCCGGAGACATCGATACGTATATATAGGATAAAAGCACGGACCACATAAATTATTATTATTATACGCGCAAAGTGGTTGAAAATATAAAGTATATTTCAAATTTTAATTCGTCAAACCATACTTTGTCTAAACCGGATGGACGGAATAGGGTTTTAAACGTATCATGGTTTTTTTATTATTCATAAAATAGGGAGCGTTTCTCTATTGCTGCCGCCATACGAGTTTTAAACACAATATAATATATTTTTTTACAGTGTATTATTGTTTTATAACAATATAATATATACCTACCTTATATATTTATCAACTTTTGTTGTCAACGATTATGACACACTAACTACGAGAAGATTGATAGTATATATGAGGATATTTATACTTTATATTTAGTATAGAAACATTTAATTAAGATCGAATGAAGTCACCCTTATGTAACTTTTGTACAAATCAATATTATATGAGTTTTACATTATTTAATTTTAAAATCTTAATTATTATAATATTGTATTATCTACTTCACTGTCTTAATTCGTAATAATCATGCTTAATCCAGTATTGATCCAATTAAAAAAAATTTAAGTTTAAATATTTTTAAGTTTCCTGCAGGTTATAAACTTATGCTTAAAATCTATTATTTTGCACTCTTTGCCAAGCTTAAAATAAACATTTTCATTCAACAGAAATTACTTTAAATTATAACATGTTTTTTTAACATTTAAATATATAATTGTAAGTACCTATATATCTACCCATACCTGATAAATAAATAATTTTATTTCCAAATTACAAGCACTTTTAACTTATATTATGTTTATTATGCACCGACGAGGATAAAATATTTTCATTGGATTACATTATTACTTTATTTAAATGAAATACGATAATAACAATAACATAAATGTGCTGAATTGAGGTATGCCGCTATATTATAATATGTAAATTAATATTGTATAGTACCACATAAGTGAAATGAAACTTGTTCAATTACAAACGATTTTTACCTCGTCCATTTTATCTATCTGCAATATTATATAAGTATAATTATTGTGTCGATGGAAATTTAATTATATATAATATAATAAGAAATTCCGTAATGATTTTATCAATAGAAACTAGGCGTCATAAGGCTTAACTGCAGTATAATTTTCGAATTTCACGTTCCGTTTAGTAATATGTTAATAATATAACAATAAATAAATAATAATAATACCTACATAATATAATATCGTTGACATTATAAAAGGGTTAATATGTATAATATAAAGTTACACGTAAGGGTATATAACATATATTGTACATATAATAGTATATATGTCATATACATTATATTGAATTGTTATTTTTTGATCTAATCGCATTTTCTGATCGAAATTTTTTCGCAGTAGGTATGCATTATATACATGATATTGTGTACTATGTACGTGGTATATGCATACCCAGTACATACATACACACACATGTGTTAATGTAAACGAGAGGGTACCTCTATAAAATATATACATATAGGTAGAGTATATAATATAGTATATATAGGTGCCTATATAATATTATGTGTGAGTCCGGATTAAACGTATTATTCGTATTATTATATACTACAATATATATAGGTACGCGTATAGTAAAATAAGTATGAATATACGCGTTCACGTGTTATTTTTGATAATGGTCGCAGAATTTGACACCCGAGGGCAGCTGCTACTGCTGTGCAGCCACCGTTTGATCTGTCGTGATAACGCGCGCGCGCACGGACAATGGCCTAGGCAAAAATTACAGGGTATAATGTATATATACGCGTATCTATATTTAATACGAGATCGAGTAACTCACAGAGTGGGTTTATGTTTGCATCGACTATATAATATATACCTACACTGGTATAAGCTATATATGTTTTTTTTCGATTAAATATACACTACGCGCATTTACGACTATTGATTATATACCCTGTTATATGTGGCTTTATAATACATATAGGAACCTACACGGTATTATGAGTTTTTAGTACGTATATTATACCATTATTTATATTAATGTGATGGGTATAAACTAAACAGAGTGATTCTTTTATTACAGAATATTTGATATTCTTAAACCTAACCTATCATATTAAGTTATTATTACCTTAACTGGTTCGCTCTAACTATATACACTATAGATTTTATTATATTATAGGCAACCTATAGTTATCATATTATATAAATATATAAATATAAGTATATACCCTGTATATATATTATGTACACGGATCGTATAGGTATACTATACGAATGCATAATATCCTATATCATATCGCATATATTATAATAGTATCACATCTCGCATGTGTTGTCTACCTATATATAATATATCGGTAGGTATGTAGTAGAAGTGCTGGATTTGTTTCTGTTTTATTTTATTTTTCAAAAATACTGCCCAAATATATTATTATTATTATTATTGTTATATCACGTGTAGAGAAGACGATCGTCCAAATAAATACATTCTATACGCGCGTGAAATCAATATAGGTTCGGAAGAGATGGTGGTGGCAGCGGCAGCATCGACGGCACAGCGGCACGTATATAGGTATAATATATATATAGTGGGGTATACATATAATATAATATATGTTATATATATATATATATATATATATAAAACAAAAGGTGGCGTATGCACACACGACACACACACTCGCTTAATAATAATATATTATGGTATTGAATATCATCATCGTTGGCATATATAAAAGTGGTATACACGATTCTCACGGTCGTCATTCGTCAAAAATGTGTCCTCTTTTGGACGCCTTCTGTTTATATTCCGTCGTGGTGTAGGTCCATATACACACACAAAAATAATATATAAATATTAATATATTATGTGTTGTACAGTATATAATATTATTACACACAGACAACAACAGTCAACAAAAATATTATATTAGATATATAAATACCTACACTGCAGCAGGAGCAAGAGGTTATAGACATCGTTGCGCTTGAGATATATACATGTACAAATAATATATAGTTTTCCTCCCGAATTCACGTGGGTAAACAACTCACTTGTAAATGTACCTATATAGACATATAGTATGTATACACGTTATTATACATACATATAAGTGTGTACGGTAATAATATACATAAGAAGAAAGCTTTTATGATGCTTTGAATTATAGTTATATTTCAAACACATATTATAATATATGTATGTGTATATTATAGGACCATGTCTACATGTGTAGTGCGTGTACCTACCGCTAGTAATTAGTAAGCCTACGAAATACAAAAGCAGTTTTGAAGTTTTTTAATCTCGTAAATGTAGTTACTATATTTTAGTGTACTATACGTATAGCAACTAAATAAAATATTATGTACATTTATTGTACCACACACTGCACATTAATAATTATATAGACGGCTCTTGATTTACAAATTATAGATACCTATAAGACGAAAATTTGCTATTTTATACATATTTAGTCATTTACAGCTCAATATTAAGCAGGCTCATATAAATACAATTATACAACGTCCTACGCGTATACTATAGCATCAGAACTGATCGAATGGAGCAATAAAATAACAAGAGCGCACGCGCGCATTTTAAGTCATCCGAGACTCGTGACGGTCGTAAATCACGTGAACGTTATGTACCTATTACAATATTTATAGGTACCTATACGCATCTAACCATGGAGCGTGAGTATGATATACATATACTGGTAAGTGGTAATATAGGCATGTACAAGCGGTAACGGCAGCAGCTGTATACATCGATTTTAAAACGATACTTATATATACTTTAATAGGATACACCGATATTATATTTATACGCCTGTTTGTCTGTACGTTTATTCTAACTATATATACAGGGTGCAATTCAACATTTATGCAGTTGCCACTTTATTGATTCAAAATTGAGAAAAATGTATGATATGAAAGTTTTATGATTTAAAAACATCTAAAATAATTTGTATACATTTTATAATTCTTTACAATATTTTAGGGGGTTTTTTGGCGGTCAACTTTAGAAATGTATAAAAACTATAAGTATCTCTTAAGCTTAGAGTTTTGCATTATTTATATAGAGAAAAATTATAATATTATAGATGTATAAACATAAATATAGCGGGATGACGTATTTTATTGGCGATTTAGCAAGACAATTCTGAAATATATATATTAGTGCAAAAAAAGAAGCCGAAATAATAATCTCAATTCGCAGTCGCTATTATATCATACTATGTATATATATATTACATAATATATAATCCTATATATTCTATCCTGTCTATAGTATAGGCATCTATACTAAATATTTTAATCGTCAAGAACGGCAAACGAAATGGTAGCCCTGCTATAATGCGGTAGCTATTATACAGTTATATTAAACACGTAATATGTACCTATAAAAAATTATTTAGGTATATATCATATAGTTCAAGTCACGTCTCTATTTCCCGACAGTTTAAATCTTAATTACAACTTTATGTCGCGTCGTTGCAGAAAATTAATTATATTTCATGCTTTATTATCGCTAAATTATTTTTATTATTGTTAAATATAATTTTTTTTTTTTATTGAACTTAAGCTGGTGACTATATGGATATTAGCTGTTTGTATAGGTTTTTTTGGTAGGTTTTTTAAAATTATTTTTGTGTGGTGGGGAATGTTTGGTTAGACCACGTTCTGTATGTGTTGCTAAAACCCGGGTGGTCACCCATCTGGGAGCTATCAACACTGGCCGGTACGTACACTCAGAGCGTTTCCACACTTGAGCGTACGACCGCGCCACACCAAGCCACTGCGTGAAGAAGAATGAAACTCGATATGTATGTCACTGAGTTTATTATTATTTTATACTGAGAGATGAACAAACCTATATTATAGAGCAATGCCAATAAGATTATAGGTAAACCGCAGTGAGCACGCGTTAGTTTTTTGCACTCACTCGCTTATACCCTCCTATATAATACCTATCATATACGCTGTTACAATATATCATTATTCCTACAGTTTCGGCAGCAGAGATCCACCCGTTAAATGTTTTTTTTTTTTTATAGCAAATAAAGGTATAAAATATTAATATTAATACTTTCCGTGTAAGTATATATAAGTACTAATGAAAACATAAATGATAATTAATATCAAAATAAATGTTCATATCGAATAAAAATCAGAAACATTATTATATAGCAGTATGTATAAATTATAAGTGATGTTTATATTTAATATAATGTATGGTATATATTTATATTGGTAGGTAGTAGGTAGGTAACTTCTTCTTGTAAGGTAAAATGTGGTGTGTCAATTAAGAAAAGCGCTTATTTTCGGTCGGTGCTCGTAACAGGTTCGATGTAATTTGTACATGTCAAGAGCTCAATCCTCATCCTATAGCTATTGGTATATGTACAAGATTTTATTATGTAATTATTAATATTATTACATGGTATTGCAATATACAATAATATAATATAATATAATATAATATAATATAATATAAAACCTATATACGAATTGAGTAGTCGATAATGAAATACACGCGGTTATATGTAGACGGTAATATTATTAATTGAGACTTGAAAGATAATTAATACGTATATAGTATATACATAATATATTATGTGCTGTACTGCATATCATATACATATTCGTGTATGACTTGGTAGTTTTTACACTGGGTCATTCCGTACCTACCTATATATAATATACATATATATGTGTGTGGTAAGTAGAATATTATATATATTATAGTCTGTACTAAATGTATAGTACCTATATATAGTTATATTGTTAAAATATTGTATAACACTGCAGGTTGCATACTTGCATATGAGTACGGCTCTAGGCGATCTGCGGGGATCGGATAAAATGTGTCAAAATAACGCACTTCTATATATTTAGACGAATAGTGATGTAGCTATAAGTATAATATAAACGTCAGTCGATTATTCATTTATACCGACTGTATTCAACGAGTGGTAGTTTTTTATTTTATCATTTAAGATATATTGTACTCGTGCAGTCGTATGTTACAATTAAACACGTAGCAGGCATGTAGGTATACATAATATATTATATTATATTATATTATGCCGAGTGGTACATATTACGATATAAATTACGTACTGGAGGTTTATACCTCGTATATATCGTATTGATTTACAAAATATTGTTAATTTACCTTTCAGTCATGTTATATATGTTATAGTAGAGCACTTTAGGGTATTTGGGGAGATGATATGGACAATTTGAACCCCGGGCTTCCATCACTTTATTTTTTTTAAATTTAATTTTAATATTTTGATTACAATTATTATTTCTTATAACTATACGTTCCATGCAGCATTGAAAATAGAATATTTTGAATACAATTTAAGTTACCTATTTATTGTAAAATAAGAATATACCCCACCCCAAAATAATTAAGCCGAATATGTAGATATATATTATATGTTTATGACTGTAATTTGTTATTATTAATACAGTTTTACGTGCCTGCAAAATATTATACATAATGAATATTTATAAATTATATTATAATATACCCTAAACCTACATATAGTTATTATATATGTTTCCAACCCGCACGCCATCTTTACCAATAATTTACGGTGACATAACGCGCGTTATACGTTGATATATAAAAATAAATTCTAGTGAAGACCAAAAATATTGTGTTTAAATTTTAAAATATAGAAAATTATATATATGTACACAAAGTTCTCTGGGTACCTATATAGGTACAATAAATACGCTTATTGTACTATATAAACTCTCGTAATAAATTCATCATATCCTATTATATTAAATATGTACCTGCACTTGCCACAGCCTCACTCATTCTTAAAAAAAAAAACTTTGCATTCGTTCATAAAAATTAAAACCAGTTAATTTTTCTTATTTTTTTACATTTGATCAACCTTAAAGCGACTGTCGTATAAAATGTAAATATACAATGAATATATCGAATAAAATATATAGATACATAGCTGCAGGTTACTGAATATTATTAAATAAATTATTCATTATAATTTATGGGTGCATGTAATAATAAAGCAATATAGTGTCTATACTTAAATAATATATAATAAAACTGCAGCAACTGGTTTAAACTCAAAATATTATTATATATAGTCAATGTCTTTATTTAAACTTTACGAAATTTGCAAAAATCAGTAAATATTAAAAATATTACTATAAACTATTAATGTTATTTAAAAGTATTACATAAAACAATGTGGTGTTTAAAATTTTCAAAAATAAAAGACCTTCTTTCAGATTTTATAGTATGTTTTTATACTTGCTAAAACTACGTTAAACATCACATGAATTAATTTTTGCGTTTTCGATTTTCCCATGGAGTTAGATTGTAATGAACATTTTCATCCAGATTAACTACTTGCATTTTTACACTTTACATACCTACTATACCTATACGCAAATACTTGAGTATTTTTTTTTTTTGGATTTATAATATTCTATTTACGTTTTTTACCAACCACCGCGGCTAAAATATACCATAAAACATGCATATTGTAGGTGTTTATTGTTAAAATATGCAAAATAAAATAACCACCATTTGCTTCATCGTGATGTAATTCATGGAAATTTCAAGCAAAAGTAGTATAATCATAAATGGCAAAAAAAATATGCTAATGCATATAAATATCCTAGCCCTATTTATAATATAGATACATATATATGTATCTATATATTCTGTATTCATGTATATTGTATAATTTTATAAAGTACCTATGATAATATAATATAATAGGTAGGTACCTATATACCTACCTAATTTTATTTAGGTTCAATCGATTGATCAAGTGAAATTCGTCACTAATTCATGTGATGGTTACGGCACAGTAAAACGGTTTATATTGGGGTATATATAACGCTTTGGGCGAGACAGTCCTGCTTTCGAGCTTTATGTCCAGCTGTCCCCAAAGAACCCAAATTGTCCCGCTTTCAAAAAATTTTATTTTTATCATATTTTATTCATGTTATTCCACTAAAAGAGAGCACGTATATTTATATTTATTCATCACAAGTCACTACCAAAAACTACCAAAAAAGATTTGCGGATCCGAAAAATTTATAAATTATATATGTAATATAATATATTATACTATATAAATACTATATTTCTATTGTTGTGATTTTACGAAAAAATTATTATGGTTTTCCTATTAAAATTTACAGGTGTCCCGCTTTGAGTAAAAAAAAATATGGTCACGTTAGGTATATATATTATAATTATGCACAAAAAATAAAGGATCTACCTGTTTTTGGCCGCCGCCGCCCGGTCGCGTTGTCTGCGGTTTTTGAACCAATTGCCCACCTGCGTGGGCGTCAGTCCAGTGGCCTGGGCCAGTTCCTTCTTCTTGGTAGGATTAGGGTACGGATCCTGAAGGTACCACTCGCGGAGTAGGCTCCGAGTTCGCTCCTTGAAGCAGTGTGTCTTTTGCTCGCCGTCCCATATGGTCCGTGGCAGCGGGAACTTCTTGCGGACGCGGTACTTGTCAACCGGGCCCAGCGGCCGGCCGCGCAGCTTCTCGGCCTCCTGGTAGTGGGCCTCCAGCCACATGGCCTGCAGCTTGCCATGTGAGTCCTTGGTGAACTTATGGTGTTCGAGTATGGTGTACATGTCACGGTAGTTGCCGCTGTGGAACGACACGATAGCCCGCGCTCGGAGCACAGCCTCGCTCTTGTTCAGCTCGACGATATTAGGGTGGGCGACGGGCAAAGACCACAGGAACCGGGCCAGCCGTTCGATGTCACCGCTCTCCTCGAGCGTCTCGCACACGCTGGCCACCTGCGACACACTGAAGTTGAGCATGGGCAGCCCGAACATGGGATTGGGAACCATGGGTGGCATGGGCGCGAGCCTCGTGGCCAGCGGAGTCACCGGGCTGCTGATCGGGCTCACCGGCGATCCCCGGCCCGACGACGAGTCGGTGGGCGTCGAAGATATGCCCAGTGCCATTGCTCTACATGCCACGCGCCAGCTACGGGACCGACGGAATATATGCGCCCTATACGCGAATGAGCCGCGGAGGTGATGTCGCAGTGTAGTTCAAGACGATGCGCGGCGGCGGAAAACTATACGCGTAAGTGTATATAAATATATAATATATTATTATTTATGCGTGAAATAAAGAATTATTATGACGATCTTCGCGAACGTAGAATTGTCAGTGTCCCGTGACAAGAACGCGAAACGCAAACGTTCGTATACACTATATCGACGGATAATACTTTAATATTATAATGTACTTCCAATAAACCGCGGGAGTACCTATACACGGTTAATCACGATCGGAACGTATGAGCGGAGATTTGACTCGTTAACAAAATAATAACAGTATAATAAGTATATAATACGATAGTTATAATACGATAATTATTACGACGGCGAACTATGTGTATAATACTAGGTATACTGCGCGAACGAATAGGTATATAATAATATATTAGTGACCGTATTACACCTACAACGGCGGACGTAGTGTGGTCGTCGCGGCTACGTACGTGTAGACTGTATACGGCCGAGCGGCGGTGTGTATGATACGATACGAAACGATACGTGCGTGCGTGTGTGCGTGCGTGCGTGTGGATGCGTGCGCGCGCGTGTGTCGTCGGTTCGGGGGGATATCGTTTGCGTCAGATCATCGGAATATCGTTGACCGGCCGAATACTACTGGTGCGCGTCGGTGGCGGCGGCGGCGGCGGTAGCAACGGCAGCAAAAAGAGAGAGAGAGAATGAGAGAGAATGAGAGAGAGAGAGAGGTTTCGCCCGCCCCGCCGGCCCCACCACTTTCCTGCGGCGACGCCTCCTCTTGCTCCCGCTACTGCTTGCGATCCCGTTCCGGCTCAAACTCCCGTTCCCGCTCCCGCCCTTCGTCATCGTCGTCGACGTCCCGCCAGCCCGCGTTCGTCGCGCGCGCACTCTGCACAACACCGTCGCCCCGCCCATGATTAGCCGCCCGTCGCCATGGCCACGGCCAATCCGGCACGGGCGTATCCCGTACAGCCCCGTATAGGTTACAGCGGCGGCGGACGGCTCGGTGCAGTGATTGATACACTCGGGTGGGGATTTCCACAAACAAAAACCGTGTTCGGTAGCGCTCAACCACACCTATAATATTATATTCTATCCACCGCGGCCGCCGTCTACGTTCGGTTCGGCCACCGCGACGACGCGCACACGCGCAACGCCAACTACAGTTGTCAATCGCCGTATAGCCGTATGGGTTAGGTACCTCTAACAACATTATATAATAACATAATAATATGTTTCATATTTTTATTATATTATTATTTCCGTACACACGTCGTGTAGCTATATAGGTAAATATATATAACTATATATAACCTATACCTAACCTATATATATACTCAAAACAATAATAATAATAGTATAGGTATATATTATATTATGTATATCTATTATAAATGTATAACTGTATAAGGTAGGTACCTATATAATATTATATCGAAATTAAAATAAAATACCTAGCTCTATATATATATGGGTAGGTATCTATACAGTCTGCAGCATAGCAACGTGTCGTGCGTATTGTGTATATATATATATAAGTATAGTAGTATTGTCGTGTATATCTATTACCACTACCTATAATATATATACCTATGTGCTACCAAAGTATGAAATAATAAGCTAGAGGTATATAGTGGTATAGTAACTCTAAGAAAATGGTTGCGATTGATTAAATAAATAATTTTTGATATAGCGCTTCGGAATTATATTTCTATTTTATATATTATATTGATATTATACCTATAGGTACGATTATTATCGGTACCTACCTATATATATCTATAATACCTATATAGGTAATAATAATATACCCATGATTGATTATTAATTCCCTCCTGTTTGGAATGTATACGCGAATATGATGGCACCAAATTATTTTTAAACTTATAATAATATCAGGTATCTATACCTATTATTACGTCTTCAGACTTGTTTATTTTATAAATATATAATATTATACTTTATGTATGTAGGTACCTACTACCTATATAATAGTACAAATAGTGTCCGCGTTCTGCAATCTATAAAATTTTACGCGACCACAAGAGCAAAAGGGTCCGCGTTCTACTGTCTTAATTTTAACCCAATCGTACAAAATACAAATAGTGTCCGCTGCAAATAGTGCGCTTTTCGCACTTTTAGTGTTTCGACCGTACAAAGTGACCGTTATTACCTATATATAATTTATACAATTACTGAATTACCTATATACGCGTGATATAACTATTAGATACTTGGCTACATATATATTATATCCTTATTCCTTACAGCAGCAGAGGTGGAATGGACTATATAGGCCATATAATATATATATAACTGCAGTATTATAGACGCATAATTATTATAATTTGATTATAATATATATAATTATTATGTCCTCTAGGCCGGTACAAAATAATTTGCCTTGTATATTATAATACATTATTATATCGTTTATACATTTTTATTTTATGTGCAGACCAAAGCACCATTAATATAATTTATTAATAAATCAAATACCTGCGCCGAATACGTTGAATAACAGCGCTGACGATGACGGCACGATTAACGAATTTACCGCGGCGCGCTATCTATACGTATATAGGCCTAACCTATATTAAACATATACATCATGTGCATATTTTATTCCGCACAATTTGCTTATACTTAAAATATTATTATCCTGTTGAATTGACACTTTAAAAATGATATAGAATTTAAAATGTTGAACTGTCTGGCAAATATATGACATATAACATAAACCTACATAGAACATAGTATGTGTGTATCTATATACGATAAACCTATATGTATAGGGTGGTCTGCAGATATAAAATATTGAAATATGAAATTAATTTTTGTATATTTACCAAAATATACTGCTGCAACGTTTAATTTTAATAAAATGTTAAAAACGTTATACCTAATACGTTTTATTTCGATTAATAATAAATATCTGAAAAACAATAACTCGGGTTGAAAAATTAAAATAAAATTAAAAATAGACATTTCTTTTAGTATTTATATATATAATATGCAAATTGATATGCTGCTATATAGGCGTACTAATAATCTTAATCGCTGCTTAAGAACTTGATGCATCATCTTCGGCGTCTTATTATATATTGTATACATTGTAATCATTGTGGTAGATGATTTTCTTAAAATATTTTTTGTAAGTATGAAAATGGGACATTCTATATATAATATATAGGCAATACAAAGGTTTAGGAATATATAAGTATCAAGTATGTAACGTAATATTTACGTATATGGATATGATATGGATTGTACGGTATAATATATTTTTATCCGAGCGTCTTATACATATCTTATCATCGTTTTACGAAGAAACCATAATGCTCGCAATAAGGTAAATAACCATATTATGGTTAATGGTTATATAAATTATGTCTAGTTTTAACTTATAATAATATAATGAACTATTTAATAGTGGCATAATGCAATACATATTCCATTTTTGAGAATAACACACTGCACGTTTGCAGTCGTCCATCCCAGCATCCCGCCGATAATTATTGTCATCGCGTATTATATATATATAATATTATACATAGGTATATATATAGGTAGGCACAGTATTTTGTTTTTATATTCCTAAGCATGAATATTTTTTTTCGCACGCTTATCTGCAATAGGTATAATTTATATAGGCGTATTTTATATAAATACTTATAACGTTATATAACTCATATATCATAAACTATATCCATCCGTATAATTTGATTTGTATATGTATCGAAATAATCGAAAAAATAATCTGCTTTGGAATATGAAATTAAAACTGTATTATGTATAATCATTAAAAAAAGCAAAAACATCATACAAATTCGTTTTGCGCTTTTGCAAGGTATCACCGAAATGTTTGTCTTATCATCTTGGGCACTTTTGGATATATTATTATATTAATTGTTAAGGCTTAGGTATTTATCTTAATTTTACCGAAGATTATAATATAGTCATTACTGCTCATTATAATATAATCATTATGTTATACCATATAGATAAATTTTTAAAAATGTTTTTGTCCTAACACCAGTTTTTGTTCTACACTTCTATACACCATTACAGTTTTCTTATATTTTTATAATTAAAATACTAAGTATAGGTAATATATAGGTATTATATACTATATATACATATATACCACTGCAGACTCGTGTGTCATCTTTTATTTATTCTGTTATATCACGGAGTTCCACCATATTAGGTATACCCATTTTGATTAGTAAACAAAATCTATTACAAAATAATCATTCCATCCGCCATCCGGGTTTTGTAGTAGTAAAACCTATTGTCACACATACACACACGTGTTAAAAAAAAACCTACAGTAGGTACCCTTCACCACAGTTCCACGGGCTAATGACATCAGTTGTCAGGGCGGCACTGTTTTGCGCATCACAAATACCAAAAAGACAACTTGTTTGAGCACAAAACTATACCACTCGTTTGGGAACTGCAGTCAAGCCTTAAACCATACACATATGGTTTGCGAACTGTTACCTTTTAGACTTTAATTACCATGCATATAAAAACTCGTTTATTAATAATATTGTAATTGTTAACTGCTTAGGTATTATTAATTGTTAATATTTTATACTATTGTTTAAGTTAAAAATGCATGATAATAATTGTTAATTTTATAATTTTGATATGAAAAATATGACAATTTGGTCGTAAGAATTACGTACGTATAGACACATGTCTATTATTTTCCGTAATCACAAATCGTATGTATGCACACTTTAAGTTCTCAAGATGTACTGTTTGTTTAAGTTGAGTTTAATAATATCTCCGTATTACTCTTTATCGATGATTTTAGTGCCCATCTGACAACCGAGATAAAATATATAATTATTGTCATGTGCGCAAATTAGTTATACATTTAATATCACCGTGTGCCCAAACGATGAGTTCCGATTTTTCATCTGCAGGTAAAAATTATAGATTGTGCGCAAACAAGTTTCAGCCAGTGGTCAAAGCCTTAACCCCAATAAAAAAAAATATTTATAATCGTTCGGCCTGCTAGACACAATATACGTCTGCCGAACTATATATATAATAGTCTCGTTTCATCGCTTGCTCCGTGTATAATTGCTGCCAGTTGGTCATATATCGGTAAAGTAAAATAATTTATATTACACTTATTTTATTTAAATATGAAATTGTACTAAAATTAAACTGTACTCGGTATAACTATAAGTGTCTTGTCTAACATTAAAATCCTCTCACAGTCCTCCGTTTGGTATAAACCTGTCACTACGGATACACACCCCGTATATACCAGTGCGATAAACAATACAATTTAATAGTTACCCTATATAGTTATACAGTGATAGGTATACACCACGTCGTAACACCGCTAAGTAAGTGCCGGTAAGTAACTGGTAGATCACTCATATATGTATATTACTTATTACTTATTAGATATATAGATCACATAATGTGATATAATATAGATCCAACGACCAACAAGGGCACCAAATATTACACCGACAACTGATAACCGACTTTAGCGTTATTATATATATCTATCTAAATATATTATATACGTATTATGCACTTATGAGAAATTCGAACTTCGTCTTATAACATTTTTCACAAAAAAAGACTATAAATAATTGTTTATAAGTATAATTTAAATCAAATTACATGCAGTTTTTCCGTTATAAGAATAACTATATATGCTAGTCATTTCATTCTCAGTTAAAGCGGTATCTAAAATTGCAAATTATTTTATCGTTTGGCATGCCTATATAATATAGGTATAACTATATACATTTTATATGGGATGTTTATTTTATCGCGGAAGAACACTAATTAATATTTGAGTTAAATAAGCTAACCTTATAAGGTCAGGTTAGGATGTAGTTAAATTCATAGATTTTTTAATTATCTAAGATTGACCTTATAGGATAACCTACACTATAAACATCGAGGGAATTAAGTTTACCTATAATTTATATGCATATACCATATATCCCACAAAAAGATTCAGCAAAATATCTTGGAATGCACCTTGACTCTCGTCTAAACTGGAAACACCACGTCCGTCAGAAAAAAATTCAGATTAAAGAAAAAATGCGAAAACTTTATTGGTTAGTAAGACCTCACTCCGAGTTAACCATCGAAAATAAACGTCTACTATATGTTGCAATTATAAAACCGATCTGGATATATGGCATTCAACTGTGGGGTTGTGCCAGTAAGTCTAGCATCGATGTAATACAACGCTGTCAAAACATTGCCCTACGGACCATCACTGCAGCCTATCGGTTCGAAAGAAACAACGCAATTCACCGTGATATGATGCTGCCTACAATAGCAGACGAAATCCAAAGGTTTGCTCGCAAACACGAGACGAGGCTAGATCACCATGTCAATCCATTGGCTATCCAACTATTAGATAACTCCAAGGATATCAGACGTCTTAAGCGTCTGAAACCATACGACTTAGTTTAAGATTTTAGATTAAGGCAGGAGGCACTTCACTGGAAGTGACTCCATCAACGTGTAATATATAGGTATATAATTTATATCTAGTATGTAAGATATGTATAATTGTCAAAAATATTTATAAAGACCTTCGGGTCGTTTAAATAATATAAAGCCCCAGGGAATTTAAAAAAAAAAAAAAATATACCTTATAACAGGGGTCGGCAACCCGCGGCCCGCAAAGCAATTGTAGATGGCCCGCACAAAGGTGGTTAATTTTGGTTTTTTATTTTTGTTCAATAACATTTTTCATATCATTTTCAATATTATAAAATTTATTTTTCCTTTATAAATAAAAATTAAATTATTCCAGAATCCTTTTCAAGTGGACATAAATAATGTCAAGAATAATTTACAAATGGAAGTCATTGAACTTCAAAATGACGAGGTTCTAAAAAATTCTTTTCGAGAAGCAACTATAGTTTGCCTCAATTTTATAGTTGTCTTCCAATATCTACCTTCCCTGAAATCAGACAATTCGCACGAAAACTTATAGCGGCGTTTGCAAGTACATAATATATATATATATATGTGAGCAGACATTTTCCATTGTGAAGTACAGAAAAAGTAAGCACTCTTCGCGCCGTAGTGATGAACATTTACGAGCTGTATTACGAGTCTCAACAACAAGTCTGCAAGCTGATATCGAAAATTTAACTAATAAACTGCAGGCACAGAAATCGCATTAATTTACAATTTTACAATTTTTTATTCAATTAAATTTTTTCCTAAATGCAATTTTTTCCAGTAACATTTGTATTTTTTTACTATTACTTCTATGTAAAATAATAAAATATAATAGCAATACAATTATAAGTATTATATCATATAATATGTAATTTTTTTTTAATGTGCCCCTTGATGAACAATTGAAAAAATTATGGCCCGCATGGTTAAAAAGGTTGCCGACCCCTGCCTTATAAGGTATATACCACTATACCAGCTACCATATTATGTTAATTTCACTTGTCTTACATGCTTATAGTGACTTATATATACTATTATAGTATTATACTAGGTAACAGTTAGTAACTATATTTAAATACAATTTAATGAATACAGAATAACAATAAATTCTTATAACAAGATATAATTTTTACAATATCGATAAAACGAACCCATTACAGTGGTGTACCTAAATTGCCTATCCAGAATGCCGTAAGATCATAATGTTTTACATTAATTTTATTTATCAACATAAGTATAAAATATGTATAATTACTTATAATCCCAGAGGTAAACTAACCACATGACAACTAAAGTGAACCTATAGAGTACTTATTTTAACTACTGTATAATAATATTTGTAATTTGTAACAACTGTAGGTATAAATCATAATATTAGCTTATTATTACTTGAAATATATTTGTATACTATACATAAATATACTACATGAAATATTAAATTAGATAAATGTATGTTATTTTTTAAATAATAAAATAAATGACTCAGCACAGATGTTCATCCAGTGAATTAAATTTATTGTTTATTATAATAAAGCAACATCAAATATTATAACTAGAACAATTTTATTTGCAATCTATAAAATTGATTGAGAAATAAATAATAATACTCATACACTATATTGAAAAATGTATTTGGAAAAACATTAGTATCCTATATTTTAATGTTGATTTCAGAATGCATACTTAATTAAATTTTAAAATAATATCCAGTCAAAATACTGAAAATATGAAACAATTTATTTAAACAATTTTATTTATTCAAATCTAAGATTTTAAAATTCAATACAAGATTCTCCATAAGTTTTTCTATCTTTCTAAGAAAAAAAAAGTTTATCGGAAAGTTAAACTAATTTTTTATGAGCGTTTGAAATTAGACATTGGATATATATTATATTATATTATATATTATTCATTACCCGTTTTCTCCGGGAACGATTTTCTTATTTAGATATAATTCAAAAAGAAAAAACCGTAGACATTTAAAAATTTCACCAAATGTTAAGATTATCATTTTATAGGTACAATGTTTTCTGCAAAATTTAATTCAATCTACTGTATTTTTAATAGTAACAAAATAATTATTTTAATAGCAATAATATCTTAAAATAGATATACACTTATATAGTTATGTAGGCTGACAGATCGTCTTCGCTCAGAATCGTTTTTCGAATACAATGGTGTAAATGTTTTATATCATTATGAATACAAATTTAACGCATCCATGATAGTGACCCACTCAAAATCTACTGTACAGTAGAGCGGTACGCACTTGCCGACCTTTTTCTATAATTGACAATATATTATATTGTCCTATATTTAAAAATTGTTGCTCTGCAATATGCAATAAATTTAAAATTTTGTAAAAACATGCAAAAATATGCAATAACTATTAAATATGCAGAATTATGCAAAAAAAATTCACTATTATGATTCGTAAAGATTATTAACAAATTACAACAAACCAAAAATGTGAAAAGAAAAAAGATTTACAATTGCATAGAAATTCGCACAATAATCATGACTTATCTTATAAATAAACCTGCATTTTGACTATTTTTATTATAATTTCATTATTTAATAAATATTAATTCTAATCAAGTTGTATTAACTTATATTATTATTTATTACCTATGCAGTATGTACTAGGTATACCTATGAATTAAATAAAATACACCTACTTCGAAGCCGCAACTACAATATACTGATATATTCATTATATATTTATATTTATCATACATTTTAAACACATGAGTAGACGTTATGACATAGGTACAGGTTTTTTTACTTTCATTACTCTCATATCTAAATGTGTATACATTATTAATTTATGGTTCACATAACAGGATTTGTGAATTTGTGGTTAAAAATACACAAGTTAGTATTCGTCTAATCGTATGTGTGGGTGTAAATAATAATTGTACTCATTCCAATTGCATCATTATTACTACTTATCATTTATTTTTCACACAATAGTAGAAAATAGGCAAGTACTGTATACCTACCTAAATGTTTAATATATCCACAACGTATAATACTATAATATTCAATAATTCTTTACTAAATAACGGCTGCATCCGAGTTGAGTCCCGAAATTAAAACTCCTACTATACTAGTTGGGTCCCAAATTATTTTAGATACATTGATACAACACTAGTTGGGTTCGGATTATTTGAGATACCTACCAACTCGCATTTACATTTGTTGGGTCCCAGATTCTTTGCGGTCAAGTTCTATACACTAAACTAATGTTTCCCTCTATATTTTAACAGACTGAGACACTTCAGAGCTAGGGCTATTATTTTATGAACAATTTTTGGTTACGGACATGGTTAAAAATGTTTTTTTGTCAATAATTATATAAATTAGGTATTAGAATTTTACAAAATATGATATAATAGTATAGGGTGGTAAACAAATATACAATAAAAACAATTAAAAATCAAATATTAAAAACATACATTATATTATAATACATAAAATACGATAAAAAATCATTGTATACGCAAAACGATTCTGAATGAAGGGGCTTGGTCGAATTGCACTTATTTTAGTCGAACTGCAATTGGGTTTAAAAAAGGTAATGGTCGAATTGCACTTGGGCACAAAAAAGGTATTCCAACAAAAATATCAGCATTATACAGCATTTGAAGGGATTAAGACGTTAAGTGTTTAAAAAACACTAATTTCCGTTTCCACTTACAGGCTTATAGGACTGACAATGATTTTAATCATTAGCGTGGTTAAAAATGATTGTTTTATACATCCTACCATTGTCGATTATGTTAATCAAATATTATATACATAATATATTAAATCATCAAATATTATTATTGTCATTATTATAACTTATTAAAACTTATTACAACTATTAAAATAGTAGGTGTCTATTTTATTATGTTTCTTAATAACCTAATTAATTTGTTAACGAGTAACAACTACCGACATGGATATTAAATAGAAAAAAAATTAATTTAATATTGATGCGGTTTACGATCTATTGATAATTATGTGACAAGTTACATCACATGCACATATTACTATCTAACACCTAAATATAGAGACTCGTTGCTAATATCGGCAACAAAATAATACCCAGTAGCTCCATCCATGATCCATTATATGTGAGTAATGAAGATAAATGTGTTTTAACTTTTTACGGTGTAGGATATTCCATTCCTATTTTTAAAAAAGAAAATTGGTAAGTGATGTCGTACGCGATCTACCCAACTAGGCGATCTACCGGTTATTCCCAAGCGGTACCAAGATAATTTACGACTGTATATTACTGTACGTTTATATGACTTCCCTTTTATGTTCTAATTAATACAATAAGATAAAATAAACAAATAATTATAAAAAATTAACGGAACATTGGTGTGGTATTGGGTCCAGTGGCGTCATTTCAATTTTTAATAGAAGGGTGCAAAAGCTTTGACTCATATAACTGAGTGTCTGAGTCAATTACAACATGAAACATGACTGATAAACCTTATTTAAAATTTTTAAATAGGTAACTTCTATTATAGAAGTTTTTTCAAAACTATGGATAAATTTAAGTGATAATTTTGTTTTTAGAATTTTTAGTTTATATTGTGTCCACGTATATATATTTGAGATAAAAAATTATAAAAATTAAAATCATGTTATTTCACCAACAATTGAACTGATTTTTTACAATCAGACAGGGGCAAATACCCACCTTGTTAAACTTGTGAATCTTGCCCAGTTGCCCCCATCAAATGACGCAGTATCCATACTGTTGTTAATTGGTACAACTTGTGCAGAGATGTCACAGTCAATTGTTTTTCGAAATGTCAGAAAATGGGTGGACTTAGATTTGGGTAGATCGCGCACTACTTGAAAACAAGTTTTAGCGTACAACATGAGTACCAGAAAATTAAAACATAAGATACAAAAACTTAACTAGTTAAAATGTTAACGTTTATTAATAAACTTAATTAATACAAAAATGAATACATCAAAATTAGGTGGACCTTTCATTACTTTTCACTTAAAAATTAATTTGAGTATTTTGAGTGTTATACAAGGCAATATAATAATTTACAATACACTACCCGAATGTATAGTTATATGTAAAATAAGAAGCGCAATTAGAACATTATAGTAAAATCAAACATTATTAACAATTACTGAACCACCATGGTCAGCTTTTTTTTCGGCGCTTTGACTTTCAACCTCTTCTGACATTGGGGTAACTCCACCTCTAACTTGTATGTTATGCTTATTCTTGAAATCATTGATTTCAATTCCTTTTTTAGTTAATTGTTCATTCAATGTTTTCACAATTTTACCCATCTAAAACAAATAGTTCAATGAATAAGTATCTCAAATATTATTTGATTATTAGGCCAATAAGGTAAAAATTATTGGCCATTTTTATTTAACTACCTATTATTTAAATTTAACTTAAAGTCACTGATAATTAATAAAGATTTAACATACACTTAATCAAAAATATAAACGATCATTTTTGTAATATGTAATAAATTAAGTTAAAAAAAATAACTATTAGGTATATTGTATTAAATTTTTTAATACAAAAACTAGTTTTAATTCAAATCAATGTGTAAAATAAGGTAAAAATTCAAAATGTATTAAATGCATCAAAAGATTTAGTGTTTACAACAAGAAGTATTGTCAAAAGTTTTTTATATTTATATTCATCAAGCAAACTTATAATCAATGATAAAAATTAATTTTCATTGAATTAAAAAATTGTTTTTTAAGATATTTGATAATTATAATATAATACTTGAGTGCTGAGGGTCCTCTTAAAATGGTTTTTTGTAAGCTATTGCAGGACCCAGTCCATACAGATTATTTTTATAAAATTTATAATAAAAAATATTGATGACAATTGAAAAAGCAAAGCTAGAACTTTACACAAATTTATAAAACTAACTTCTCCTCTATTTTTTATTAGTGTAGGTAGTACATCACAAATCTTCCTTTCAACTAACACTCCTCCTATTAGTCTGAAACATTTTCTTTCGTCGTCCAACTTGTTTAGAGTGTCAATAACAATGCTGAAACAAAATTAGGAAATATTAACATTTATAAGTTTATAACCAATGCATATTAAAAAAGTATAAAATGTATTCATACTATAATAAATAGACAAACCTATGTTCATTGAGATCGAGCTCGATTTCTGATAATTTTGTAGCAAGTTGTCTTTGTTCGGTTCGTAAGGCATTAAAAGTGTTGTGAATCAATTCCTCTTCTGTAGGTTTTTTAACTTTGACTAGTTTTTCCATTTTAAAAGGTTAGTGTATAAGACTATTAATTTTTTTAATATAATATAAACATATAAAATAAATATTAAATCCAGTTCTCAGTTTTTTCAACTAGTCTAAACTCAATGGACTATCAATTATTTGTAGGTTATGCAGTAACCAGACTGCTACCGCATAAGACCACTCGAAATCTTATCACTGCCGGATTATCAACACTTGATTCGTGGTTTTGAGTGTTTACTGTTTTGAGTTTTTGACTGTTGAACTGTTCACTTTTCAGTCTTGAGTCTTCACTCTTCTGTGTTCATTGTTCAATTGCTGAACTAATCTTCAAATCTTGAATTCTTGAATCTTGATTCATTCTTAAAATTAATTTAAAATTTAAAGATATCTAGAAACAAGTTGTTGAGTGTTGACGCCTGTACACTAGGTGTCCAAATTTTAAAGATATTTTCACGCATGTGTTAAATTATGGCAGATAGCCAATATACACAAATCTTTAACAGAAATGCTGTGAGTATCTTGAATTCTCATGCTTAAATACTATGTAGTGATTGTTATTTATATTTCTGTGATTTTTTTAGGTCGTCGATGTTGATGATTCAGATCTCATCAATAGTTATGACAAACAATATGAAAAAGTGAAAAAGAAAGCCAAAGCAAAACTACCCCCTATTGATTCAATGTCTGAACTGAGTTTAATTGACAAAGTAATTATTCTTATTTGAATATATTATTTTCAATGTATGCCTAGGATATATATCATACCGTTAATTGTTTAAATATATATATCTTTCAACTATTAGCTAATTTCTAAAATAGGTAAGTATACTCTGTCCACCTGAGAACTCTGAGAAAACCGTAGGTGCAACTAGAGGGTGCTTGGAATGCTTCAACAACTCCAAGCTGTATTTTAGTATCCCCTGGACCCTGTTATAAAACACCAAAAATAATGTATAAAAACAGCGGTTTCATTATTTTAAATAGGATTTTTTTTTATTTGACGTTTTTATTAAAAAAAGTTATTCTAAAAGAGGACTTTCCTAACTTTAACAAGTTATTTCAAATTGCAGTTACAATTCCAATAAATTCTGCAACATGTGCACACCGTTTTCCAACCATGCACCAAATTAAACATTGGCTAAGGTGTTAATTTTAAATATTTAAAGGGATGTTGCAAATAACATAAAAACAGAATCAGTGTTAGGTACCTAAGTACAGCATAGAAACAAGGAAAATAGTTTTAAAATTAGTTTAAATTATACATTTATACGATTATATTTGTTATAACTTGTAAAATATTAGGTATATAAATATATTGTGTCATAATGAGACAATTATTTAGGTACTTTGTAAACCCACAGGTTAGTGAGATAAGTAAACATAATTTTAGCACCTCCTAAAATGTTGATCTAGTTCCACCCATGGAGAAAACGCAACTGGGCAGCAACTTAAACTTGTCTGTTTCATTCCCTCAAGAATAGTCGTCACATAGTAGGAGCATTTTACCACAAGGAGGTGCTGATTCATTTATGTGCACGAACGAGTTGTGTTCTCTCATTGGACAGAGTATAGTTACTCAATATTTTATTAATTAACATATAATGTACGTGATGTATTGTTTCCTTCTTACTACAAGATTAAAATTTTATTTTCTGTATTAGGTACTCATTTAATTTTGTTATTTTTAATATTTGAATGAATTATAATAAATAAAATAAATAAATTTTGAACATTAAAATAAAAAAAATTATGAATAAATAATTTAAAAAAGTCTATAACCTGATATAAAATTAAAATATCAAAATAATAGAGGGGGGCCCTTGGATAATATTCTTACCTTAATATTTGATAATAGATCATTCACTCAAGTATTAAAAATAACAGAGATATAGTCCATATGGATTATTCTGAACATAACATTTGCTATGATACGCGTTTCTAAGACAGACAACACATACAGGAGTAATATTTTTTTAATTCCATTATAAATACTTACAATTTCCCTACTTTAAAATCAAAATGTGTATGTTTGATTTACAGTTATAGTCGTTTTGACTCATTTGTTTTCTTGTGTTATACATGAAAAATATAAATTAAACTTAATATATGTCAAAATTCACTAAAGAACAAATTTAAATCACTTATATTCTAATGATTAAATTTGTAGTTTTATTTTGAATTAAGTTAATTTAAAACTGTAATTTTAATATTTTGTATTTTTATGATGATATAATTTATATTACAATTCTTGAAAAAAATGATTAAGATTAGGTATTTAACTTGATTATCTTAATAAATATTAAATACAATGTTAAACTATCAAACTTATGTGAATAATGGTTTATATTATATCATATAATTACTTAATATGTTGATGTTTATTTTAGGAAAGCAATGAATCTATTGTGAAAGACAAACCAAAGAAAAAAGTAAGTTCAGAAAAATTATAAAACAAATTGTTTTACATGTTTATAATATATTCAAATGTCTAATAAATATGATATAGCAAAATCAAACAATCATAAATACAAAAATATTCATAAATGGTAAAAATAAATAAAAATGTATTGATAACCGTTTGTTATAAATAATAATAACCAGTTATATTGGGAACTATTGTCATCATAATTTTATTAGGAGTTCTTTGAGTTATGTGACTGCTTGTGCGTTCAAGTTATGAAGGCTCTCTTGGAATGAGTGTAAGCTATACTCCACAATGATGTTGGAGATTGTTTGCCTGTTAGCTCCAGTCCTATTTTTCCAATTCTTTGAATTTCCGTCTTCTAAGGGATTTGGAATATTTACCTTGATTTGTACAAAATCTATTTAGAGTAACCCATTCTCTTCTTGGTAATTGTGCAAGCCAGAGTGTTCCTGGTAATTTTACAAGATTTGTATTTATTATGTTTTGGTTATTTAAAATTCTAAATTGATTTCTACTTTTCATACCCAAACTTTTGCCTCTTTCAGTAAGTCATCAGCTGCCATCCAAATAGTAGTTTGCGATTTTAAACTGGTTTTAGATAATGAAGAATTATTTTCTTTATTGGATATTTATTTTTATTCTTTAAAGATAAGTTGGTTTTATACTTGACTCATTTTGTTTTCAAGACTTTCTATTTTCTTAAAAACAATGGATGGGATATTGACTAGAATGAACAGCCAAGGTAAGGATGCAAATTTAGTATACTAGATATTATACTCATTGAAGTATTAAGTTATATGTCCACTTTCTTTGTGTGTGTATCCATACTGGAGCACAATATTCTGATCCTGTCGTAGCTAGATAAGGTTTGAGTTTCCATTTTCTAAAGTATTCCTGGGGAGTATAAATCTCGTTTTAAACACCTGTTCACATATAGAGATATCTTTATGCTGGTAAGGGTTGTTAATTTTTACATTATTCAGTTCATATATTTTTTTATTTTGGTGTTATATATTTGTTTCATACAGAATGTGGTGTTTTATTGTTTATACATTTGAAAGAAAAAATATCAATATTCAGTGTTCACTATTAGCCAAATTAATTTGTATTTTCCTCAATTATAATAACTTTATTATGATGCAGCGCACGGTTAATTGGTTTAATATTGATTGAGCTTAATGTAATTTTAAATCACTTAATAATAAATGTTTAAAACTTTTCCAGGTTAATACTAACAAGAATACTCAAACCAAATCATCAAATATATATGAGGTGTGATGTATTAAATTTGAAAGTCCTTTTTAAAATTCACATTAAAAATTATTCTCACTTATTTTAATTAAGCTTGAAAAAAATAATTAATTAATTTTAATTATTCAAAACCATAAATAATAATAATGTGTAATAATTAATAAGAAACTTATTTTTATTTGTTTTAAGGGTACAGAAGTCCTTTTTCCACCACCCCCGCCACCACCAGACAGTATAAAAAATTTACCTAAGACTGAAAGGGAAGCTCTTACATCAATGCTTATGTCATATTATATGAGTGGATTTCATACTGGTTAGTTTAACATATTATCAATTATTTGTTTTAAATAGTGTTACTTTTAGATTCTGAGTGGAGTGATTTATGTATTGATTTTACCATTATGTATGTCTTTTTTTTCGTTGGAATAACCAAAAAGTTTAATGGTCTTGAAAAAATGTTGATGTAGAAAATTAATGTATTTTTACACTCCAAAAGATAATGACAGACATAAAAAAAAACATCATTGTATTACATACACATTTTCAAATACAATGTTTTCAACAAAAGTTAATTCAACCTTATCTGTTACTAATCATAAAATAAATTACTTAAATAACAATAATTATGTCATCAAATATACTTAGTAATATAGGCTGACAGACCGTCTTCGCTCAGAATTGGTTTTTCCTATGCAATGATTTATCATTGGATTCAAATTTAATACATTCATACATCATTTTATGCTTTTGACACCTACTGTACAGCAGAACGGTACCCACTTGCTCACCTTATATTTCATTTCAATATAATCAATAATTTATATGGATAAAATAAAATAATCAATAAATATTTGTATCCATAAAAAAAAAGCTTCTTGTATGGAGGTTTTCTAATTGTTCTCAACTTTGCTCTATATTAATTTAGTTATTGATAGAAATAGCTAAGTATTATTTATACTATCAATACTTTTTAGTATACAAAGTGATCCATTTAAGTGTACTGTGTACACTTGATATTTCAAAATAATTTTTTTTTTGCTTACATAATTTGATGTCATTGCAAAACTACATTTAAAAATATTTTATTAAGAATTTCATTATCTTTTTTTTTAGTTTTTATTTTCATTTTCGAAAACAGAACAGTTTTTCAAATAAATTTCATAAAAATTGAATTTTAAACGAATAATTAATTATACTAGGGTCTCCGAGAGAGTACTTCTCATTCGCGCATTCGAATGATCAAGCCCCGCAGTTTCGTACCCACATTTCTCTCATTCTACCACCTAGTCGCCACCAGACACCACAGCGATGGTGGCGGCGGCTAGCGTTCGGGCATATTTAGTGGTAAGAATGCGCAAGATCAGACAAATTTTGGTCACCGCCCAGAAGTGCTCTCTCGTTGGCACTAGTATAGTAATAATTTTATAAGTATTAAATGTTTTGTTGTGTACTTCACAAAATGTTGGTCCATTATCCCGTTCATATTAACTTTAAATACCTCCTTTAGGCTTATAACTAATTAACTACTCTTTCAAAATGCAATGTTTCAAAGCATTCCAAAAAATATTCTGCTTTGTTATAAAAAAATTAATAAGTAGTCAAGTAGATACTGCTCTGCTGTACAGCAGGTGTTATGTATATCTTGTCATTGTATGGATGTGTTAAATTTGAATTTAATGATAAGTCATTGTATAAAAAAAATGATTCAGAACGGAGATGGTCTGACAGCCTACATTACTAAGTATATTTAATGATGTAATTATTTTTATATTGTAGTAGTCTATTTTACTATTAGTATTACGATATATTAAATTATTTTTTGCTGTTAACTTCAAATGTATTATATTAGTATATTTTTAAATCATATAATATCATCATTATAAACTTTTGTGTCAAAACAAAGTTACAATAGAACAATATAAATTTGTTCATGGTAAAAATAGGCAATAGATTAAAATTAACCTAAATATTTTTAAAATGTCATTGTAGTGATGAAATATAATAATATACCTAAAAGTATTAAGTCCCCCAACAAAAATATTTTTGAATTACAACAAAATAACTACAAATTGAGCTTTTATATTTTTACATATCCATAAGAACAACTTAATGAGATCTTGCATTCAAATTTTAAACTTTTTGACCAAATCTAAACAGAATTTTTTGCTTTCAATCTCTTAAAATGTAAATCATAAAAACATTTTTCTGGTTTTTTTACATAATATTAAATTAAAAAAAAAACACATTTTAAAATCAATACATCCATTGCTTTGCTCAAAATCAAAAATGTATGTTTTCATTTTAAAAATTAAAACACATAAAGATAAAAATGATAAAAAATTATGTTTTTATCAAAAAAGTCAAAATGTCTTTAAATAATTAGTGTAGATCACGGTTTAAATTGAAATATCGATAATATCTATGTTTCTATCTTAAATTGTGGTGTAGATATTAAAAAGGATTTAATTTTATTCATCAATAATTATTTCATTTTTTATAAAAGACTTTTCCAATAGCCAACACTGCTAAATAGTATTAAAAATACCTATAATCTATATAATAAAAATCTAATGCTGTTTGTAAGTCTCGCTAAAACTCGAGAACGGCTGGACCGATTTAGCTCATTTTGATCTTAAATTTTTTGTGGAAGTCCAGAGAAGGTGTTTGAACGTGAGTGAGTATGAAAATGTTCAAAATTAATTTTTTAATATTAAATTTAAATTTACATGCTTTTTTGTATGGTGTATTTCGGATATTTCCGTGACCGACCGCGATAGTAGGTTTCCAGCTACCTGTAACCTGACCTTTTTTCTTTTGTGTGTGTCTTATCGTCGGCAGCGTATAGGTATGAATTGTTCCGAGAAGTAAAACCCGACAATTATTTATCTATATTACAATATATATATATATATTCCGAAACTACTCAACACACTGGGATGTGCGAGTTACGTGTGCCAAGTCGATTTATATATATAGATTTAAAATGGAATATCAATGAACTCCCTTTATAGCTGAAGATTTTCGCCAAACACTGCCAGTAATTCCTAGATTAACAGCTAAAAATGAAATAAAAAGTGTACGGGATCGGATAGAAAAATTTAATATGCATGTTACAAAATGACAACTCTGTACTGTTTTTCACCTACCTAATTCTGTTTCCATTCAATCACGCACCTCATGGGGTCCGCAATCCACCGCAGATGGATTGCCTACCTGATAATATACTGCTCGCATATTTCCGTGATATAATGCAGTGGATTGCCCACCTAGGTGATTTAGATGTATGTAAATCACTTGAAATTAATCTTAACTTAATATTTGGCTTAGGCAACGCCGGGTGGGACTAAATTGAATATTGTTGTAACGATATTACTTAGTATATTTTAACCGTTATTTATAAAATAAAACCTATTATTCATATAGAGTTGGCATTATTATTTTTTTAAACGGGCAACGAAGTGCACGAGATCAGCTAGTATAATATAATATTTATATTGTACTAACATTTTTTACTATTATTTAAAATAATAAAATACATTTTTAAATGCTGTCTATTATTGAAATTTATTTCAGGATATTATCTTGGAATGAAACAAAATAATTCTGAAAACTGATGTTACATGGATTAATCATTCCTAATGGGTTATGGATAACCTATGTGAATATGTAAAATGTTTTTTTTCATCAACTAAAATATTAAATATTATTTTGTATTAGTTAGGTATATCCTTTATAGTATTGTAAAATGTAAGACTATATAAGTAAATAATTTTGTCTTATTTTATTAAATCTATTGGATTTGTATTGCCTAAACCATATTTATTAACAAAACTTTTATGATTTTGATACTTCAATGTCTTATAGTTAAATCTCCAGCATCCTATATTATTGTTCGGCTGTTTTATTGAACCTGAACCAACTTTTACATTATGTGCTACTTGCCTGCATCTATCTATAAACTAGAGTAAATCAACATACTGAATAAGCTTAGTATAGAAGGATAAATAGAGTTTATTAGAATAAAGGACATAGAAGGAACGAACAAAAAGGATGGATTGAGTGTTTTTGGCCCAAAATGCAAAATTAATTAGGGGATGTTTTTTTTTTTAAAACGACTAAAATTAAGAAAGAGTTCAGTTAAGTAAATACAAAAATTCAATTAATAATAACTTGTTTTTTTTGTGGGGGGGGGGGGATTATGATGCAAACATGGTTATAATATAGATAATTATAGTGGTCAGGCAGTGGTAATCAGGGGCCGGATTATAAATACAATTTTGGGCAGGGGGTCTCTACTTGGTTTATAGCACCCTAGTACAGTTCTGGCCTCCACAAAGATTGCGACTATGGAAGTAACAAACGGGTAACCCCTGGAACAGCGATGTTAACTACCATTTAACTCTGTTAACCGATCCTTCCAACACCGGTGCCAGAAAAACAAGAAGAAAAAACATAGTTTGAAACCATTATTAAAAATCCTTTTTATTGTTCTTCTAAAAATAGTAATAGCGAATATTATTTTATAATAATTTATAAAAAAAATATCTTTCTATTAGTTGAAGTTTAATTTAAACTATGATTTTCAATTAAGGTACATCTACCCAATTAATATATTGGTTTGTAATGGTTGCTCAAATAGTCTTTTAGCCTGGGCGTATACATACATAAAAATGAATTAAGTTATAATTAGTAAAGGTATTTTAAAAATAAATTTAGAGCTTATAAAATGTATAATATTACCTCAAGACAGTCTTGGTTCAATTTACCAGTTAGAACAAATTACATTGATTTCACAAATAGTTTGATAAATCAATAGTTGATTCTAAACTTATTCGCAAACCTTTCGAAGTTGCCTTCGTTGAAAACTCATTTTTGTTTATAAATCCATTAAACTTTTTTTTTTTATGAAAGGTAGAAATACTTATGGAGAGTCTTGTATTAAATTTTCAAATCTTAGATTTAAACAAAATAATTTTTATGAATTTCTAAATACAAAAAAATTACAAATATTTATGATTTTTTTGAAATTTTAACTTAAGACACTTATAATAAACCACGCATATGGAAATAGAAAAGTTGTTTTAACTCATTACTAAGTTCTTAACTATTAAAATTGAAGTTAACTGTGTTTGTCAGTTAAATTTAATGAAATGGAACAGTTATCTAAATATAGAATCTTAATTATTTGCAGGTATGGAAATAACTCATTAGGATTGTAAATTTGAGAATGAATGTTAGTTAGTTTAATATTTTTTTTTTAAGTTTTAACTAATTTCAAGTTAAGGTTAATTTCTGAATTTTTTTAATATTTAAAATAAATGTTAATGAACATTGAAATAACTAGTTATGTAGTTGAATTGACTGCTATAATTTGAAGTTATAATAAGGTTACAATGTAAACAAGGTTATAATTAAATTACCTAATTATAAACTTTTGAATAGAATATAATTTATAAATGGTATGAATATTTTATATTATACACGATTATTATAAAAATAAATAAAAGTTTTTGACCTAGGAATAATCTTAAAACCGAGATTTGACTTTTTTAAAAGTCTTTAATATTGGTCCTATCTTTATGAAACCTTCCAGGAGGGAATGAAACGCATCTCTACTCTCTAGATTATTTTCCAGCTCGTAAAAGTATTTTTACGGAATTAGTTAGGTCGTAAATTGAGTGTTATAATCTATAATATTTAAAATAAAAAAATTGGCGGGAAATTTAGTTTTGTCAATAAATTGATCTTAATATCGAGATTTCACTTTTTTAAAAGTCAAAAATTTGATCTTTGAACGGGACTACGTCGAATAAAAATTTTTATTTTAAGCGGAAAAACAGAAGGAGTAGCCCTGGAAAACAGCCGTTTGACGCGCGACGATCGCGGCTCACTTTTCGCCTCGCGTTCTATAGTTATGATCAGGCCCTGATTTAATAAAATTAGGGCCAAGTGCACAATTTTTTTGGGGGCCTCCTACCCCCACCACCACAAGTCAAAAAAATGTTCCAGAAAAAATCTATATAGAGAGGAGGGGGAAATATTGATAATAAAAACAAAATATTTATATGTTAAGTATTAAATAAATATCCCAAAACTCATAAAATATTTTTTGTTCTTCTTTTCTTAATTTAAGTTTTCGTTTAGCCGCCCCGCTTAAGAGGACGCCACACCCGCATGTGTTGTCTCCGTCTTACAAACATGTAACATACAAAATTTACGCTCAGTAGTTCACGTTTTATGCCGTTAGCTTAAAAATTAGAATGAATCGACCTATTATAAAAGTTGATGGTAAGAACTTTATCTGTGTTTTGTTGGAAATCTTTTTACTATAATTCAGTTTTTAAGTGAGTTATGAGCATTTTTAATTTTCATTTATTATACACACATAACTCACTGTTGTATAAACAGTTCTGCCCAGAATAGGTATATAGTTTTAAGCGGTTTAAAGTTTAAAGTAGTCTGCATAGTCTTTATTTTATCCGCTAAAAGCGCTACAGTCTTAAAAACAGCTGTTTGCCAGTTTTATATTTACGGTCTTTGGATAAACCATTTTACTAAATTTTACCGCAGTCGATGGGCAATCATACTATCTTAAATCTTGATGGGAAGATAAAGATTTATGATAAAAAAACAATTTTGGATATGATTATTCCATTGAGTAAATAATATAATATTATGATTATTCATATTATCATAATATCATTATTCATTATCTTAATTCTTAAATCGTGAATAAAACTTAGGAACTTCAAAAACTTCAAGTATAAAGTATTAAATATTAATATCTAATAAACAAAATCATCTACTGTTCTTTCCTTAAAAACGTCATTACGGCATACTGTCATAGTTAATTAAGGTTTACTATATACATCCCTTCGAAAAACCAGACAATATTCGACAGTGTACTTGCTTTTTGTGAGGTTTAAAATCCTACACATAAAATAAAGATAACATTTTATCAAAGTATTTAAAAAAGTGTTCACAATATTAATCTTCGTGATTTTTAAAATTACTTTCAATTATGTCATTTTGTTCCAGAAGAATTTTCCAACGAGTAAAATACCTACATTACATTATTTACTTGTTCTTGTCTTATCATGTTATTTTTTTTAATTATATTAATTTGAACAAAATCTGATTGTCCATTAATTAATTTTGTCTTTAACTTTATCTAAATGTGACTATTTTATTTATAGTTCCATATCAATCAAATTTCAAAATTCAACTTTGGTAATGTATCAGGAGGTCCAGGTAAACATGTTGAATTTCCAAAACGTAATAAAACAATATTTGGAAAAGATGGTCCAATTACATGGAAAACTGTAGGAATTACTGGTGTTTTGGGAGCGGGTATGGTTGCATACTTGTTATATCTTAAAGAAGAACAAGAAGAAAGTAAGTGTTCATAATTATTAACTGACATTATCTAATTCAGTTATTTCTGTTTTGTTAAGTATTATTATGTATTATTTTATCATTATTCAAATTCAAAAAGTTTCTCAACATTTACATATTTCTAAAATGTTTTAAATACCTTGTTTAACCATAAATATATAGAAAACAAAAAAAGTAATATTCTAAATATTATTCCTATTGGCTATTTAGTTACATTGTAATTTTTGTTTGTGTTTCTCATATTATTTGCTTATGTAATATAATGTAGTTACATAAATTGATTATATTATTTTTGTAATTGTTTACCAATGTACTAATGATAAAGTTAATTTTATCATTATTTCATATTATACTGGCAATGTATAAATTAAACAAAAGCTTAATAAAATATAAAAATTTTCAGAACAAAGGCGAGAGAGAAAGCGTCAGTTAGGAAAAGCACAAATTGGAGGTCCATTTGAGTTACTTGATGGATCCAACAATATTGTAAAAAGTGAACAATTTTTGGGAAAGTGGATGCTCATCTATTTTGGTTTTAGTCATTGCCCAGATATATGTCCTGATGAATTAGAAAAAATGGCATTAGTTGTAGACAATCTTGGTACTTAGTTACATAATAAAATACAACATTATTTTAATGATAATATTATATCAGCTTTTTGCAAATTGTAGAAAAAGAAGACATGAATACAGGCATTCAAGGTATTTTCATCACTGTAGATCCAGACAGAGATACTCCTAAAATAGTAGATAAATATATAAAAGAATTTTCTTCAAAATTCATTGGTTTAAGTGGCACTTCAGATCAAATTCAGCAAGTGTGCAAAAGATATAGAGTTTATTATAGTCCTGGAAAGAAAGACGTCGATAATGATTATATTGTAAGTTTATGGCCACACAGTCCAAATATTTTATTATTATACTTTCAGAATTAATTAAACATTTTTATTGTCATTCGTCATTTCAGGTAGATCATACGATCATTATGTACTTGGTTAATCCAGATGGTGAATTCATAGATTATTTTGGACAAAACAAAACTGCCGATGAAATAGTAGAACACATTTTATTACACATGTTTAAATTCAAACAAGAAAAAGGTTCATTGTTAAGTAACACGTTAGAAAAGATAAGCTCGTTAAGTGGGAATAAAATGACTACATCTTAAACTTGTATTTAAATGTAATCAAACTTCTTTATGTTTAGACTAACTTCAGTTGCTGTTAATTGTTAAAATAATTTAAAACTAATACATCAATTTTATAAAAGCTTAATATGCTTTTGTGTTTTGTTTTTTAAATAATAAATACTGCAACTTACATGGATCTGTTACGACTTTACCCATAGAGTCATAGAGAGTCTACAATGTCGAATCCTTGATCTATACTCCTATTTACTATTTAGTAATTAATATTACTATTAATATTATTATTTATTTAGTATTTAATATTTACTTTTATAATAGTCCTGTAGCCTAATATTAAAAATTTGAATGTATTAAGGAAAATCATCGTTTTTCCTCCAGGACCATCTGGAATAAAAAACTAAATGTTTACATCTCACTAAGCCACGCCCCAAAGGTCATTGATTATTTTTCCATTTTGATTTTAATATTTTATTACGAAAAGTGGTACATATACTCAATATATACTACATAATCTATGCCTATACTTAGTACTTATACTCTTGTGACTTGTATAGCTGTATTGTAAAAACACTGAGCAATTAAATACATACATTTTGATATTCGAGTTAACCATAATAACTATAACCTATGTATTCATTTCACTGTTGTAAATATAGTTTTTCATAGTATAAAACAAAAAATACAGTTATCGTAGTGTTCGTACATCCCATTATCCCCTTTAACTAATTGGAGTTTTGGTTAAATTTTTGTAAGAATAATCTAAAGGTAAAGTATTGATTAACTATTATTATAACATGCCATTATTATTATTATTATTATTATTATGTACAACAACGTGCCCTAATAGTCTTTAACGACAATTCGCGTTAAGCCGCAAGAATTGCCAGCGATCTCGTCTTTAGTTATAGTGGACATTTCAGCGCTACCTGCAACAGCCCAACGCCGGTCGTTCAGATATTTTAGATTATATGAACTGCCAACGTCGCATGCGCATTACCCGGCCATCGAATTGTACACTGGAATCGCGCGTAATTTGCGCCGATAAATTGAGTATTTACGCAGCGAGTATAATCATTTTGAATGTGTTGATAATTATTATTTGGCAATGATTTACTGAAGTTGGGTAGGTAATTGGTATTAATGGTGCTTGCAGGAGTGTGTGAGATTTAAACATATATTATTATGAGTTGTGTTTTGTACTTTCTATTGTTGACAAAATTACAAAAATAATTTAATATATTTGATTATTTATTTAAAAAAATACTTCAAACTAGCAACTTGCTAGTGGTGTAAATTATATTATTTTTGTTTCCATAATTGTCTAGTGCCATTAATTGATTGTATGATTGTTATTATTTAAATAATATAATTCAATAAATTAGGTATATTATTATATGCTGTATTAAACCCAATTTTAGATTTTGAAATGCTTAATGCATGCAAAATTATATAATAGTCTGAAATCGCAGGGATGAAGGGGAAAAAGGAACAGGAATCAGAAACAACTGACAATGTATGTCGCGATTTCATGCGCAATGTGTGCAATAGAGGCAAATCTTGCAAATTTTTTCATCCTCCTGTCGAAGAGGATAAGCGCAAATATGTATTTTGCCATGACTTTCAAAATGGCAAGTGTAGTCGACACGACTGCCGGTTCATTCATTGTTCTCGTGAGGATGAGGAGTATTATAATCGGACCGGACGCATGGCACCAGAAGTGTTGAGGACGATTGAAATAACTGGTGCGCCTCCTTCTGATGATATACCTATTTGTAAAGATTATTTAAAAGGCAATTGCCATCGTAGCAAAGCTCATTGTAAATTTCGTCATGTAGATCAACCGCTTGATGTACCTGTTAGAGGTCCTAATGGTCCTTTCAATTCACCCCAGCCAGCGATGCCACCTAACTTCGGTAATGAGTTGTTCCGCAGACGCTTTGATTTTGATGAAGAGCCCGATCCCAAGCGTAGGCGCTACGAATTTGACAACAGAATGCCGCTAGGGCGCCCATTCCCCAATCGCGACATGGACTTTTCCGCGCCACCTGGGCCTGTGCATCAACAGCCTTATTGGTTGTTGCAAGATGAGGTGGAAATGTTGCGCAAGCGTGTGGCTGAGTTGAAAAAGCGCAATGAGGAATTGCAAGCGACTAATGAATTCTTGTTGGAGCAAAACGCACAGCTGCGCATAAATGAACAAGCGCCCCTGCGCAGCACCCAGCAAATGGTGAGCGCTATACGCACCGTGACCACAGTCCCAGTCAGCTTGGCGGCGGTGGCTGCGGCCGGCACACCCGTGTCCATAGCTACCGTCTCCATGGCTCCAATTCAGATACCACCTGTTGTATCTGGGTCTGGCCCGCCGCCCCTGCCGCAGCCAACTAACTCGCAGCCTTTGGTATCTTATCCTATTGGCAGATCGACATCGGCCCAACACTATATCCAACCGTAGGTATGTTCCTACCATTAATTTTTGATTTTTAATTCTCACAAATCTCGAGTTGCTTATTTTATGTGTACATGACAGTATTAGCATGTTAAAACTTCCCTTATTATTTTTATGTTTAATATTAGTTTGTATTATGTCTTCTAGTCTGAACAATTGAATAATTCACCCTTTTGGTGCAAAATTCGAGGGATTTTATGTGCGCCATTTATTTAGGACATCTGTTTCATCTTGGCAGGGGCGTGGGCACGGCAGTCAATAACTGCCTAGATGAAATGGACTGACTTGTGTTAACATTATTTTTACCATTTCAACTAACATTTTTGTGTTTGGATTGTTTCAGTTTATGAACAGTGGAAATGGAAATGTTGCTTATAAGAATTTGACATTAACAAAACAAAGAATGTACAATCTATGTTTCAATAATAGAATGTAAGAAACCATTTTTTTACAATTTGAGTCCCACAATATTTTTTATGATGGAAAGTAAAATCTCATTTAATTGTGAAATGGTTAAGTTTAATAAAAAAATTAGTTACTTCATACTAATTTAATGTTTCATATTCCAAAGCTATTTGAAATTTTATTATAAACGTCAATATTTGTTTTCTGATTAATAACACTATTTTAATTGCTATTAAACTGTACAAATTAGACGTTTATAACATTTTATCAAAGTAACACCATTCATTTTTTATCATAATACTTTGTTTATATTACGGTGAAGGTTCATGAAAATCAATCATTGAATTACAGTACATTGATATAATGTAAATAAAATATTTAGTAGAAAACATAAATTATCATACTGACTTTTGTATATTTTATTTTTCACCTTCATTGCCTCTTAATTTATATTTATTTTATTGAATGAAGTTTACTTATCATGTAAGTAATTAAATATTTGATTACTATACTAAAAGGTGATGTGTTGTATTATAATTATTCCATGTTTGAGTAATACAATTTTGAACAGATGTATTTAAAAATTATCCCTTTCCATTGATAATTAATTATTTAACTATATGTGTCAGTGTTTTTAATATGAAGAATAAATATTATAATGGGTATGGACAATTTTGTGAGTTGTGCAAAAATTGAATAGCCAATGTGTTCTTTTACCTCTTTTCTACTTCTACATAACATTTTAATTTTTAACTTTTTTTTTGTCACGTGCTATTTTTATATGTAAATCAACAAATTTGTTGTTAAATCATCATGTTCATATTTTAAATTTAATAAATTTGTATTTCTTGCAATTAATATTTAAATCCATTAAGTAGATTATAAATGTAACTAGTCTTTTAATTTATGTTATAGTCAAGTTTTATATATAATATATCATTAGAATGTTTTTAGTAAATTAAAAAATAAAAATATATAGGTATTTTGAAATTGAAATAAACATGAATGTAATTTATTATTTGTTTATAATATACTATACACACTATTTATCAATTTATTTAGTACAATTTTTTTTTTTATAAGCTTTAGAGTTATTTGAAAAGCACTCTACGTTTTATGTATTTTACAAAAATAATTGTAGAGTTTTCATATGTGCCACATGTTACAAGTGACAGTTTAAATGTTTAAGAAAAGTTTGAAATATATGTGTGTCACTCACTAGTGTTCGAAATTGACTGGAACAACGGAACACTGTTTGCAATATTAGCTTTTGTGTCAGTTTCAGTTAGTTAATATTAGAATCTAAAAGTTCTGAATTGTAGAAATACTAAGTATATAAATGTTTTGATCGAAAAGCTACTTAGAACCCGGTCTCAAATCCAAAACAAAAAGTGACAACATCTATGATGCATTATGGTAGTTATTAACAACTCCTAATTCCATTTTTATTTAAAATTAATATTATTATAGGCATATATGCATAAGGCTTATTAATTGTATAAGCGTTTTGGTTTGTAAAATTTTCCATTTCGAGTACTCTATGACGTCTTTATCCATTAAATTATTTAATTTTTCTACAAATCTAAATTATATATTATCAAGGGAGAATCCCAGTGGCCTAGTCTATTGGCATTACTAACAAATTAAGATAGTACTTCTATTACCTGGACTGTCAACTATAAGTTTAAATATTATTTATAAGTAAATAAGTCACATTAATATTTTAATATGATTAACAAGTATCAAATATTGAGTTTTATAGCTTTCATAGCAAGTAATTGTTATCTATTAAAAAATAATTGATAGGTAATGTTATAAAACATTTGAAAAGCTTAATTTCTTAACCCTTCTGAATAGTGTTAACTTTGCAAGCAATGTAGTCTTTACTCTATGAATAAAATGTTTGGCTTATGATGGAAAATGTGCTATATCAGGGTTTTTTTGTTTCTTAAGATTTTGTTTGCAAAACTAAACATATCTTAAGACATGAAATAAATTTAAAGATAACCATACGTCATTGTTTAAGTTAACCAAAGGTCAACAGACACCAGCACAATATTAGTGTATTGGTACGAAAATATTCCATAATAATATGCTGGTATAAAGACATTTTGGCCATGTTTTATTGGTAGTATTTTTAATCTGTCAACACAAAGACATTATAGGAAAAACACTAAAGGTCTGATGTGTTAACGCAAATAACAATATAATATTCTATTTGATATTAATCATACGTTAATATAATACATTAATCATATTAGAATACATAAAAAAGAAAATTGGAATTGAATAATTATTAATCTACTTCCTAATATCAACTATAGCCTTAAATGTATTCTTGTTCATACTAACATATTTTTAAATGAGATTTTTGTTTGCATTACAAACTTATAAACATGTACAAGAATAGTGCACAGTCATTGATAAAATATACAAATACGCAATGAATGTTTTTTAGTATTATCATTGATTTTAGAATATACTAATATATAATATTTTAGTATATTCTAAAATCAATGGTATTATCTAATATATCAGTCATCTATTAAATAAACATAAGCATATTATATATCTATGCAAAAATAAAAGGAAAAAAATTACCAGTTTTATACAAATTATCATAATATAATAACATCATAATTTATACGCATATTAAATGCAACTACTTAGGAAGTAAACAATTTACAACAGAAATTGAAAACTGAATTATTTTAAGTCAACAGTAAATAGTTAAAAACCATCAAAAGAAGCCTAAGTTTAATTTAATGATCAAATTGAATCATTATTTTTCTTTATTCAATGCCTGAATGAAATCTTCTAGTTTCTCTTGAATTTGTTTAACTTTATCTAAAGTAAATAAAGCTCATAAAAATACATATTCCAGACTTTAAAAAAGCTTACAACACTCACTGAGTTCTTCGACTAGAGTTACACGGCGGCCGGTCAACAGTTTGCATTTCATCTCATTATTTTGGCTGTACTCATCCAAAACTTCTTTTAATTCTTTATGTAAACGTCTCACTAGTGTAAAAAAAATAATATTAATATGAATAGTTTTAATTTTATATTATGTTAAGAGGACGCTACACCCGCATGTGTTGTCTCCGTCTTACAAGTGCGTAACATAGCAAATTGTACGCTCAGCAGATCACGCGAAGCTCCGTGAATTAAAAATTTAGAGTGAATTGACCTCTTATAAAAATTAAAGGTAACATTATTATCGATGGCTTCTCATTGGCTTTTTATTATATTTTAATTTTAAAGCGAGTTATGAGTATTTTAAGATATCCAAACAATTTACAATTTTAAAATACTCATAACTCTCTTTTAAATTAAAATATAATAAAAAGCCAATGAGAAGCTCTCGATAATAATATTACCTTTAATTTTTATAAGAGGTCAATTCACTCTAAATTTTGAATTCACAGAGCTTCGCGTGATCTGCTGAGCATAAAATTTGCTATGTTACGCACTTGTAAGACGGAGACAACAAATGTGGGTATAGCGTCCTCTTAAGTAAATTAAAACTTAAAATATACATTCTCTATTGGTAATTTGTTGTCTTAAGACGTTGGCTGTTACTTTGATCATACGTGTTATTCTCCAAAACATTTCAATATCATAATATTCATTCTAAACATATAATAAACATACAATTATTAGTATTAAAACATTACTTATTAGTTATTATATTCATGTCACATATATTTAAACTTAATAAAATCAATCTTTTCATAATTTTTGATATATCCACATGGTGAATAAGACATATTTATATGCAATGTGGTCACATTGTGTAAATCTATATTTTTCATATTTTAGAATTGTTGAGTATTAGAGCTGTTTATTAATGAATATCTTATATATAAAATTCTCGTGTCACAATGTTAGTTAATATACTCCTCTGAAACGGTTTGACCAATTTTTATGAAATTTTATATGCATATTCAGTGGGTCTGAGAATTGGCTACTATCTAAGTTTGTATGCGGTGCAATAAGTAGTTCAGGAGTTATGGCGAGTTTAAGTTATTTTGAGATTTACTATGGAAATATTTGTTTATATATGGTTGCCATTGGTTACAACCTACTAACTTGGTTGTTGTTTTTTTTTTTTAATGTGCCTAATTCTGATTTCAGTTACTTACGAATCGCATGGGGATGGGGTCCGCAATCCACCGCAGGTGGATTGCCTACCTGATAATGTACTACTGCTTGCATATATTATCCATGATCCGATGCAGTGGATTGCTTACCTAGGTGGCTTAGATGTATGTAAATCACTTGAGGTTAATCTTAACATAATATATGGGCATATAATTCAGGCAACGCTGGAAGGGACAGCTAGAATTGAACAGCTAATATAACTGACACTTCGTGTCACAAAGTGCACGGGATCAGCTAGTAATATATAAATATTCACTTTATTAAAATAATAGTTTTACTAAATGGATGCAACACATTAATTATACTTGTATTGTATTTAATGGTATTCATTATAATTATTTTTTTTTTTTTGAATTAATAATCTTTGCATTTACATAAATAATATTAAGTTTTTAAATGTATACCTGCAAGCCATTTGATTCTTGATAGTGGTAAAAATGTTTTTTAATATTTTGTGCATTTTCTAAAGCTATTTTGAAATAATGACGCCTGTACACTAAATACCATGTTTGCCATATATCATCAAGTTCATACGGTGTTCCATTTTTCTGTTTCAAATTGTTGCTTATGGTTATCTGTTCATCTTTACTTAACAAATTACTATGGTTCTAAACACAATAATTGAGCATAAATATGACAATTTAGTTACAAATACAGCATTAAAATAATTTAATTACAGGATTTGAATGCAATAAATTTTCCAGTTCGTATTTAATATTATTTCTTTTTGTTTGTTCAGCTGTAGAACTTTGCCAATAAAACCATTTCTCATAATTAGAAGGGCCAACCATTTCTTTTAGTAAGCCATCAGTTACCTATACCAAATTAATTAAATTACATTGCTATAAGCATATAAAAAACAATAAAAATTAATTGTTTACTTTTAAATTATTTTCCAAGGTACTAGTAAGAAATTGGGCTGCTTGATCCCAGTTATGTTTATCTTTTATACACCTGTCTTCTAGGGTATTCAACTGAATCACTCGCAGCATTTCTAATGCCTGTTAAAAATATTTAAATTTTCTCATAAATTCCTAATAGCAGTTACAAATTAACAATAATACCTTGTCTTCCCAAGAGTGCCTTGCTAATGCTTCATCAATAACAGCCGTTTTTAAAGTTTCTAAAATTTCATCAGAAGCTTGAAGTTTTTGGTTTTGGTTTTCTTCAAACATTGTTTTAAACATATCTTTTAAGACAACCCAACCTATATTAATTGATTTTCTAGGTAACTGCTCCTCAGCCCATTGCTTTAATTTGATATCAACCATTGTATTGAAGCTTGCTAACAGTAATATCAAAAATTAAGTTTAACATTTTTTAGTTTCATTATTATCATTACCAGTACTGTTGGTTTGATTCACTGAATAACCCGCAGGCAAGTAGACATTTTCAATTATATAGTGAGAAATGCTGTTCCAAAGTTCAGCACTAAGTTTCTCTTCCCAATCCTTGACAGACACAAGACTAAGATTAACCACTTCATTTAACACTTCACCACGAGCTTTTTCAAACAACTCGTCTCTGTCCAGTTCCAAAAACCTAGATATTTATGTCAAAAATGTTAAAATGTATTTCTAAAAAACTTTTTTAGTTACATGAAATTTATAATAGTTTGTCAAAAACCTTGGGAAATTATTTTTCCATTCAGTTTCCAAATTGTATCGAGTTGCTTTAAAAGAATCTGCTTGTTGTTCCACTGTTTCACGAACCATTTTCCAAAAGCAATCACAAACAGCCATGCTTAAGTTGCGTGTTGTCAATTGTGATGAAATACCAATGGACTGTCTATAAAACAACAACAAAAATAACTAACGATAATTTTTTCAAAACTATTGTTAAGTATTACCTAAATAATTTTGAATTCCTAAAAAAATTCTCTTCATATTCCTTTATACTATCAATACTATCATTTTGATTGCCTTTGCCAGTTATGACAGCAAAGTATCCTAATGCTTTCATAGGAAATAGACTACCACTAAGAATTTTATTAACCTAAAAATAAAAACCGTAAATTAAAATAAGAACACTGGGAATGAGTTTTAATTCAGATGACAAAATATTTTTTTCACATACACGCTCTGCATTAGCCATGTTTTTTTCAGCCAAATCAACTTTAGTTAATACTAATATAGTACGCCGACCGTGTGGATCAATTTGGGATACCAAATCTGTGACATTACTTCTCTCTGCATCTACAGATCCATCTTGAATACAGAGAATGATTGCATTTGGATTAGACATATACGCTGTAGACATCTGACGAATACATTCTCGTGTGTCAGGTGCCATGCCTTGGGTCACACTCTAATAAATAACATAGGTACAAAATTAATAGTTTAGAATTATATAAATGGAAAGTTATAATGGAAGTTAACTCACACTAATGATACCTGGTAGATCGACAAGTACCATTCGTTGAAGACCAGGACCACGAACCGTCATTGAAATAACTTCATTACTAACAGAATTTCCACGGCTCACAGTATTTTTCATTCTGGCCTCTACCTGTTTATAAAGTTTAGGATTTCATTGGACAAAAATTAATAATAGGCGTGATATAATAAATTATACAAGAATGAATCATACTTCTTTTCTGAGTTCAGCTAACTCAGATTCTTTGGTTAAATCAAATTCTCTAGCACTGTCTTTAAACTGTGCTACATGATATGGACCTTCACTTAGTGTGACTTTAACAGGTGCTCTGGTCATCATTTCTCCAGCACCTCTAAAAATATAATAAAATATTGACGTAAAATATTTTTATCAAACTAAAACTTTTATAGTATGTTATATATTACCTAGGAAAAATTCTTGCTTGTGCTATCATTTCTAATACAGATGTTTTTCCAGAACTTTGATCGCCGATCACAATAACTCTGGGCAAATGGTCTTGAGTTTGGTAGTTTGAATCGTAATCATTCAATTCATCAAGTAGTTCAGAATACATATCTATTAATGATTTCTAAACAAAAAAATATATTATTTATTAGATAAATAATTAAAATTCTAACTAATTAGAATTGTTTTTAATAATTACTTTAACTTTTCTCATATTCATTTTATGATTTTTTTCTAGTAAAAGTATCTTTCGCAATTCTTTATTTTCCTTTTCTAGTTTTTCTAATTCTTTTTGGTACCTTAACTGTATTTCTATAATTTCTTGTTGTGATATTTCTAATATTGCAAATTTAATAAATTAGAATAAACAATGTCAAGTGTAATTTGGACAATTCATAAGTATTCTTTATAGATAAACTAACCAAATTTCTGTTTGTAATCTTTAGAGTTTGGTGTTGCAGCTTTAATAACAATAGGAGATATATCTTCAACAATTTGAGCTATAAAAATAATACATAAACACATGGTATCTTTAAAAACGTTCACAGAGAAAAAAAATCATTACTTAATGTAACCTAACATTAATTGGAACTGTTATATATAATATATTCAAATTAATTATAATCCAATATTTTTATCAACATATATTTCATATGTCACACTATACTCTATTCCGTTTAAAATAACCAGCTTACGCACATACAGACTGATTGGTCATCATTGAGCAACCAATGTTCCTCCTCATTTTAGCCGCCCACCACTGTGCTTATGGGAGGGGTAATGCAGTAACGACCGGTTTTTGTCGGTTGAGTGGGTCAAACTTAATTAGGATAGAGCCGGGGTTGGTGAAAGGTGGCCCGCGGAAGGAAAATAACTGGACCACCAAATATAAACATAATAGATATTTCAGTCATTTTTCTTATTAAACTATGAAAGTAAAAAATTGTATTATTACTAGTATGAAACTTTATAATTTATATTATATTAAACAATTTGCCTTAAAAACATTAAACTGTGTTTTTAATACAAAATTGAATACATTTATCAACTACTTAAGTTCTTTCTGGCTCTCAACATTTTTTTTTAAATTATCAGATACTCCTATAAGAACTAATTGCTGTCTCCTGGAATAGAGTATAAGACATTATTACAGTATTAAAAAATTAAAACTTGTATATACTAGAAAATGAACAAATATAATATTAGATCTATTCAATTAAATATTAAAAAAAACTGTTAAGAAAATAAAAATAATTCTTAAAATAAGTTTCTAATTTTATTTAGGAAGCAAAAAGGAAAATTAACAACTGCAAATGGAAGAACTTAAATAAGTAACAACAATTAAATATATTATGAATTTATTCTAACTTGAACAAACATGCATATTTTCTCAAATTCAAATACAAGTAACTTAACTTCACACTGATAAACTTTTGAATTAATTAGAAGCAGTTACTTGCTTTTAAATTTTACCAAGTGCACATTTTTATATAGAAAATCATTACTAAAAAAATAAAGCAAGGGGAATAAAATTACAATTTTTTTTCAAACACTGACAAGTTAATAGACATAATATTTGAAAATTAAGATGGTAATTTAGTTTTCTCTCACAGATAAAAACTCACATTGGTCATCTGATTCAGTTATTTCTGCAGCCTTAAACGCTTGATCAATATGAGAATCAAGCCAGACCCTTAATTTTTCCAATTTTTCATTAGATTTTGAAGAGTCTATAACATACAATATGAACTGTTTGTACAGTCTAAACACTAGATTATCTCAGTCTTTAACAGATTTAAGTTCTTCCACTTAAAACATAATTAGTTTTTGGGTCTTACCGAAATCAATATCCTGTACAGTGTCCAAAATTGATTTCAATGATGTTTGAATAGTATTGGCTATGCCACTATTGGGAAAAATATCTTCCAGCCAACTTAAATCGGGCAATGAATCTTTCCATTCTTGATATTTCTATAACATGACATAAAATGTACAAATAATAGTAATTACTGATAAATGAACAATGATGGTTATTTTTAATTGTAAATTTAGTTATGTATTCAATACCTTTGAAACAGATACACCTCCACCAACAGCACTGCCTATCACTAAATATCGAAGTTTTAAAACTGAACTTAAAATTCGCATCATTGCAAAATGTCTTGACAATTGTGGATTGTTTATTTTAAATAATGGATTTCTGTCCATTCTACGTTGCATAATATTGCTCATACTTCTTTGTTGATTATGACTATAAGTATTATACCTTTTTATGATTTTTCGATTCTTCAAAATGCTCACTAGAACAGGTCGTCGACAAGCCAATATCTCCATTATTAAATTAATCTAAAAACATAATAAAAATTCCAAATTTTAGTTATTTAGTCCATTTTAGTTTATTCAATTGACAAATTTTCAACATTGGTTTTTTTGTATTATAGTTGAATTTATTTAAAAATGTTATTATTAAAAAATTTAAATCTTACGTGAATAATGAAACAAATGTATATTTATGTTTACTTGTTAGAGGTTCATATGTAATACTACCTATTTAATAAAAAAATAAAAATAGGTTCAAAAAGGTTTATCAGCTATTCATTTAAATAACATAAAGGACGACAAACAATATGAAATAAGATAATATTTAGTTACCTCCTAGGTGTTTATCTGTGGATAATATAATCAAAAGTGAATACAAAATTTTAATTCCAATTTATAAATGGCTAGAAATAACTAATTGTTATTACTATTTCAGTCTTTGATTAAAAAGTACAATGTACATAATAATATTTATGCATAAATAATAATAGGTATAATATGAATTATACTGAAGTCTGTGTTAACGATAAAATTACTGATGAATTTATCATCTGACATGCAGTCAAAATAATACATTTTTTATAGATTCATAAGGTTATGTATTTCAATTTATTTTAGCAAAAAATTAATTATTAAGAAAACATACCTGTTGGCTGTCTTTAAGTATAAAATAAAATATAAGATTGATGCCAAAGTTAAACTTGAGAAGTGACGTTAATCAAAATTCGACTATTTAATAGTATCTTAAAGAATATCAAATATTATTTAATTCTTTATTTTTTTATTATTTTTCACACGATTAAAATTATTTTTTTACATAGAATTACGATATTTAACTACGGCTACGTCGGTACGATATTTCACCAATATGAATAAAATCAAATAGAGATAAGTAATAAATATTAGCAAATATAAAACAAACTAATAAACCTATCACATATAGGTAGGAAGTAACAAATAACGGTGAAATAAGCTTATTCGGTAAAGTAAAGTTCTTCGATCTTCACGATCACAAGACTCAATTTACATTTCACAAGAATTATTTTAGTCAGTAACTAAAGTTGTCAGTGACTAGTGTTCCGACAACTGTTATCTAGTTATCTTTGCGATACTATTGATTGATTGATAATGGACCATGGTATAGAATGTCACATTGATACACCCTTGGTATTTTCCACAATTAAAGATAATATACCTTCAAAATTAAAAATTTAAAAATGTATAATATATTATATCGTTGTATTTTCTAAATTAATTTGAATAATATATTAATATATTCCCTAATTTATTTATTGTAAACTGAAAAGGCAACATTTTGAATATTATGTACTTTGTATGTGTTGTTAATAGTTTATTTGTATGCAGAAAAGTATAATATTTTAAACGATTAACGACCATATTATTGGTACTATTTGTCTATATACTGTTATGAATGTGTTAAAATTGAAATGATACACAGTATACCTATAGGCAGGCCCGTATTTACAAAAATTGCCGCCGGGGACAACATAAACTTTGCCGCCTCCTCCAACCAAAAAAATATTTTAAAAATATTTTACATTATTGATATTACACAATTTTAGTAGTAAATATCTACATCAATATAAAATAAAATTCAGTAATAACCAATATGTTATTACATTTTCGACCATTTCAATATTTTGCCGCCCCTAAACCTAATTTTAATATTGCCGCCAGGGGCAATTGCCCCTCCGAGCCCTCCCTTAAATACGGGCCTGCCTATAGCCTATAGGTATATAAGACAACAATTGTTGTCTAATATTCTGAGTCAGCCTATATTTTTAAAGATATAGCCATGCAGATATTTATTTTATATTTTTATATTTTAATTTATTGATACGGTAGGTGCACAGATTATATGAAAAATATAAAATAAATTATATTTTTATATAATCTGTGGTAGGTACTAGGCCACTACTAGCGGTGGTTAGTGGTTACATTAATATTTAGAAAATATCGTATATATATTATATACTCATTAGGTTAATATCAGTGATCAACGTTTCGTTTTTAACTAAACATTTCTATAATAAAAATATTACGCATAAAATATAACATAAAGGTACCTTCTTTTTAAGAGATTTTCAGATTGCTGTTAGAACTATATACTTCTATCCATAGCTATATAAATTTAAAATTCTCGTAATTTTTACGAAAATTATCAAAATTTCAATTTCAAACACTTATTATATTGTGTTTAATAGTCACAATATTGACACTGTCTATGTATTTTCCATATTTTAGATTCAAAGCAAAGTGATGGATGTATTGATTTTACAATGTTTTTTTTTTTAGTCTACACGATATTTAGTTGATATACTGCTTCAATTTTCAACTTTCATATCATTTCTAATAGAAAAGTGGATTTAGTTTTTGAAGAGTTCATTATTCCTAGTAGTTTTCAAAAGCGAGCGGAAAAAAAAAATTGAAGTTGTCTAGTGGGTACCACACTGCTGTACAGCGTGGGTGTCGAGGGACCACTCGAATGGATTTGTTAAATTTTAATTCAATAATATAATTATTATATCATTGTATACGAAAAAAAATTCTGAGCAAAGGTTAGGTAGGTTAGGTTAGGTTAACCGTACCTGTGGTCTGTCAGCCTACACGACTAAGTGTATTTTAAGATATTATTGCTATTAAAATAATTCATTATGCAGTAGGTTGAATTAATTTTTTCAGAAAATACTACAGGTTAGGTTAGGCTAACCTACTTTAAAAGTTACAAGGTATTCACAAAAAATATTTTTAAATTACAACGAAAAAACTAACATCGTTATTCTTCATTTAAATATCTAATTTCGCCCAAATTTTAACTTGAAGTGTGTATAAAAATCAACTATGTAAATATATTTTTTAGATTTATTGTTTACACTATTAACTACTTACGAGAAACCTTGTTATAAGTTTTCAATCCTTAGATATAAGAAATGAAGACCTTTATAAAGACCTTTGGGTCGTTTAAATAATATAAAGCGCCAGGGCATTTAAAAAAAAAAAATAAAAAATAACAGTACATAAAATTTTCACCGAATGTAAGGATTAACATTGTCCATACATCATACAAATTTTTCAAATTTCATATAAAGATTTCGACTCTTAATGAGCTTTTTATAATAATAAAATTGTTTTTTTTTTTTGAATTATTGTTGATAAAATGATAAATAATTTTTTGCTGAATCAAAAAAAACATCTTAAAAATTTTAAATGGGTTTCTCATACGTTGATAACAAGAACATGAGAATAATTTTAAGCATTCTAATTAAATACTATCCTCATAATTTAAATAACCATATCAATTTTTTCAGAAGCATTTAAACTTATTCATCATACTGCTCTTCACAACATTTTGTTTGCTTTTAAATTTAAAAATAATTTTTAGTATTTTATTATTCATAAATATAAACTTATATATATATATATATTAGAAATACATAATTTATATCAGACAACATATCTAATAATAAGTATGCATAGATAACAGAAATTAAAAGTTCTTAGATTTAGAACAAAATAATATATAAATTGCCAACATTTTTTTTTCTCTTCTATGTAATGGCTCTTCTGACAAATACTCAAGACAAACAGTTTTAATACCTCTTACTCCTCTTGGTTATATTATTATGTGATTAAGAAAATTAAATTAGGAGTAGATATTTAACAACAACTATACCGAATTTCTGATTAAAGTTTCATGTAATAAAGTTATTAAAAATGTCAATGAACTTATATTATTTAAACAAAAAATCTTTATTCAATTGTTAATTATTACAACACTTAATTACACATAGAAGAATATTTGGAAGACAAGCTAATTTATCTCAAAAATTGTATCACAATTTTGAACATAAACAATATTTAAATATGGATCAATGATATTAAAAATTTTGAAATGTATTTTCAGAATATAGGGTCAATATTTTTTATAAATTGAAAGAATATAAAAAAATACTCTGATATATAAACTAAAAAAAATATTTTTAACTAAAATAGAATGAGAATCATCATTATCTATACACTTGTGTATATACTTACAAATACAATAAACTAACAATACAAACTATGATTTAATTACAACTCAAGGTAGATAAACAACATTAGTAGATAGGTATTGCCAAACGATTTAAAAATCTGAATAAAAAATAAATCATTATTACCATATGGCATATACTATATTTTATATATTATATAATTAATGAAAAAAAAAAATGATAAAATTAGCATAATTTAAATTAAATACATAAAGCATAATAATAGGTTTATGTACTTATAATCTGAATAAATAACATTAAATTAAAAATTAGAATTTTATCAGTTTAATACAATAATTTACAATTAACACAAAAATATTTGTAATTGTTTTTCAGAGTAAAAATTAAAAATTATTTTTATCCTTTAGAAAAAGTTACAAATTTGAAATTTGAGGTTCTTTCAACCGGAAAACATTATTAAAATGCATCATAAAAAATATAATTCTAATTTTAGTTGATAAGTTATTTTCTGTACTCATGAATAAATAACTTATAATTTATAATACATAATATTATGCAAATCTACAATGACATTTAATACATTGGAAGCAGATAGGAAATAGTGATAAAAAAAATGTTTGTATGTAAAATAATGTGAGCTTTCAATTAAAAAAAAATCAAGTAATATTTAATTTTACAAAATAATCTTTTTTTGCTGTAAATGTTAATATTATACTATAATATATGTTACTAAAAAAACACTTCAAATTAAATTTCAATTTTGAACTACTGTTAAGTTAAGAAAATGTCACTTGGTGTCTTTTAATAGAATACCCACTATATTCTAATACTAACTATACCTTGTACAACATTAAATTCCGTTATTAATTGTGTAAACAAAAAGAAAATGTACAGCCCAAGCTATCACAAAATAACACAAAATAAAACAATTTTTTTTTATTTTTGATTTAAATTAACACAAAAAAAATCAAAATACCAACAAGATTTAAAGAATACTGATAAAAGTACACTTCTTTCCAATTCAATCTTTATTATCACAGTAGTGAGTACCCTGAAAATATACTTTAATGTTTAATTTAACTGTTTCGAGAAAAATGTATTTTATTGGACAACACGAGTAATATGTTTTTTGGTACACAAATATTTTACTTGAAACTAGACATTAATCATTTTAGTAGGTATATAATATTTATATAGAATAATGAGCAATTTTTGAAGATGTAAATTATTCTATCAAAGAAAAAACTTATGATAATAAATGATTACGTCATACAAATGATTTTTTTCTCGTCAACAATATTGAAATAATGGAAATAAGGCCAAAAAAACCTTAAATAATTATAGTTATAATAATAATTAAAAAATAAAATTAATAATAATGTTCATAATATAAGATATACAGCGAGGACATTGCTACTTATAAATTACAAATGTATTAATTACTAAAAAATATATAGTAAATAAAGCTACACTTGTTCATTATTTTTAAATTTCTGACTTATAATTATTAGTATATAAACATATATATAAATATATAAATATATTTATATATACATATTTACATATAATATACGGTTTACGGTAGTTAAAATTTTTTTAAGCATGTTTGTGTAAATGTGTTGTATTTTGTATGTATACTTAATTTTATATCACAGATATATGTGACTAGTTCACAACTTTTCTGTGTAATCCCACCAGTCTTTCTCATAACCTTCATGCACATGCTCTAGCAACACTTTTCGTCGACTTTCGCAGTAACTGAAAATAATAAAATTAGCAATTATATCATCAGTTAGTGACATTAGTAAATAAATTGGTCAAATCAGTGATGGGTAAAAAACTATGATTATGGTTTATAAGAATTTTATACATTTATTTAAAAATCCATGAATATTGTTAAATATATATTCATTTGATTTGCCATTACATACACATTAAGATTATAATGTAATATTTATGTTAAAATAAATAATATTTGACTATAAAAAACCGGCTACTGAAATTAATCATACGACATGGTTAATTTTGTTTTGTTTGATTTGTATAAGTAATAAAATGTATTTCTAATTATAGATAAAACCCTTATAAACTTTAATTATTGGTTAATCATAGATTTTTTTTGCCCAAAACTGAGTAAACTTATGTATTATGAATTACTTTTGAATAAAATAAAATAAAATATGAATTTTATACTTTTAGAATCATTTTGGGTAATCTTAGGGCATACAAAATATTAAAATCAATCCAGGATTCTTTTTTTTGTGTATTTAGTTGTCAGATCGATTTGCATATTACCAAGAAAAAGGATGTACAGTTTTTTGTTGTTTGATAACACTGACGCTTTATCTCAGTCATACCGTTTCTTAATATACCAGGTAACAGAGATTCAGTAACAAAACTTAAAATTCAAAATTTTTATAAAATAATTTACTTTATTTATTATTTGATAGTTAGATTGATTAATTTAATATAAGTATAATACAATTATAAAATGTATATAATGATTTACTAACATCTAGATAATAAGTTTTTTATTTCTTTATAATAAACTTAATATTCAGATTTTAACTATCATGGTTTGTGATTTCTATGATTCTCTCAATTATAAAAACCTGCACTACAATAATCATACATAAAAAGATCTCATACATTGTCCTAGAATTTACTTATAATATGCAGTCAAAGAAAAAGTTTGAAACCATCTAAATTTGAAAAAGTCATATTTAAATTAACTACAAATGTTTATTACCGATATTTATCTTGAACTTTTTGCTTGATGTCAGCTAAATTTTCTGAAGTGATATCTCTTTCTAAATATTCTGACAAAGTTTCTGTAGCACTTTCCAAGTCTCGTTGGTTATCCTAATGAAATACTAAAATTTAGTGACAATAATAAAATTGATAAATCTATATAATTGAAATTGATTAGATTCACCTCAAAAAGAACGGATTGATTATTCTTCTTCAAATAGTAAGCAAACACATAAGTGTACATAAGTGTTTGTCTACATTGACATAATATATCAACCGCTTTTTTTAAAAATTGTACCTAAAATATAATTTATAATTATTATTTTTATTTATATAATTTAATAGGTAATTACCAGTGTTTGGATTGTATGGCATTTGCTAATTAATAATTATTATAGGATACGGATAAAAATAGCAGAGTGAGCTATAAGTTAGTTTTATGCACCAGGGGTTCCAAATTGAAATTTTATTTTACATATTTGAAGTATTTTAGATTTATAGTGCTCTTTTTTTGCTAATACGCATAATATAATGCTGTATTTTGTATTTTTCATAAATCTCGTTTAAATTGAATGAAAAATTGTATTAATAATACAATATAATATATTATATAATATAAAAATAGTATTCATTTATGTGAATCCATAAGAAAATTCCCACATTACAAATAATGTCTTCATTCAAGGTATAATATATTATATAAGATTAATTCATAAGATTATATTATAGATAGTAATTGAAAAAACAAAATTAACTATCAGTAAAATATAATACATTAAATAAAATTTTGATTTGCGTTTTTTTTTTTTTTTTTGCTATTTTTGATGTTTTAGGGCATATTATAAAGTAATTTTAAAATCCGAACCCTGGTAATTACAATACTTAAAATAAAAAACAATTGTATATATTTGAAATAAAATAACACCTCAATCCATGACATATTATGTTGTTGCATTTCTTCCATTTTTTCTTTAACGCTAGCATAAAGTTTGTGTTCAAACTTAAGCGATTGCATATGATTCATGTAACGGTTACAGTAGAAAAGATACCTCTGTAATGCGGCTCTGGATCTTTCTTGAGCATCTCTAGCAGCTTTAGCTTCTTCTTCATCATACCGATTACAGTTATACCTACATAATATTAAAATTACTGAAATAGTACTAATAGACAAGTTTTAAAAAATTATTATTCTTATATTTTACCATGAAGATCCATGTGGTTCCCATGGGCCGAGGCATACCCAACAAAAGTCAGTTTTGCAATTTTGATTTTTACAAACCATATGGTTGCAACCACCATCTTTTTCTATAGTTACATTACATTTAGGACATTCCTGAAAGTATGGAAAAAATAATAATAAATAATAATACTTAAATAGTTACTTAGTTCTCTAATTTGAATGTATAAAACTGAAGTTTAAAATAGCATATTGAATATATTAATATATTATATTTTATTAATTTTTAAATATATTGACATTGTGGCATTTTAATGTTTTAACTGTATACAAACATTAGTAATAAGAATATTACTACTTAGTTGATGTAGGGATGAATGAACTCTCTATGGTAGGGGGAGTGGGTGAAAGTAAACACCAGTATGCAACAGGATAATGTACTGCTTTACTCAATTATATTTAATCTCTTATTGGTAAAAGTAATCACAATAATGGATATATGAACAAACACAGTAAAAAATGTGAGCAATAAGACCAATGGGAAGGCTAATATAAAATTAGCCACAACCCACCTAAAAACAAAAACTATCTACTATAAATACAGGCACTTATAATAAACTTATATTTTTTCATAGAATGTATTATCTAATAATAAACATAACTAAACATATTAAGTGATTTAGCGAGCATGCTCATTCCCCCCCCCCCCTTCTAAATGTATTTATTCCAATTCTTATTCTTGAAATTTTGAGGTATACCTTTAAACACTATACTATCAAATACATATTTAGATTTATGTATCATTTACGGGCGATACAAACTTCTATTTTTCTAAGAAAACCATCTTTTATTAGAGAAAATGGTTAATCAGATAATACAAATTTTCTAACCCTATTAACTGATTATTATCCTTACTCCTTAGTTCTGAATGTTTAATAACTCAGAAACTACTAGATTACATTTAGATTTTTATACATAATTTTTCATTTTTTCATCTTTTACAATTTACAAAAACTTGGTAGTTTAGTTGAAAAAAAAGCTGTTTGTATTGCTATACAAAATCTAACTATTCAGAAATATGGTACTTATTCCTTCAAAATACCTGAAAATTCCAATAATCACAATTTTAATAAATTCATTTATTAAAGGCAAAAAAGTGGTGGCGAACAAGGACCATATTTGGTGAATCACCCTGTATACAGTATGTCCTAGAAGTCCCGTATCACCCACAGTATCTACATGGAAAATTAATATATTTAAATGCGGTTTTTTTTACAGTAATAAGTATAGAAATTAGAAATTCCAATTGAATGGCATAAATTAAAATTTTTTTTTTCAAACATTTAAAAATTTTTTTTATACAGTTAAGTTTTTTAAATTTTTGAAATTGCCATTTTTTTAATCATATTTTTTAAAATTGTTGGAATTTTTATACTTATTACTGTAAAAAACCCGCATTTAAATATATTGATTTTCCACGGAGATATGGGACTTCTGGGACATGCTGTATGCATGGAAATAATTTACTTTATTCGATACAAGTTTATCAAGCTCCGCTTATGCACAAGACTTACAAAAGTAGCAATAAAAGTAGGTCTTTATATTATTATTTATATTAATGCAGAACAAATGTAATATGTGGTAGTCAGTAGACAAAGAAGGTAGGTAGCTGAAAAGACTTTAAAGGTAGAATCCTATTAATTCAAAAAATATACATAATTCAAGTATGGTATCTGGGTAAAATGATAACACTTGGTCAGAGTTTCATTTTCTTTAAGCTAATACATTTCCCTTCAAAGAATTCCAGTGATCAGTCTTTGGGGGCAGGATGAACTGTATTCAAATTTCTCTGTTATAGCTTTGCTAGTTTCAAGGCATCATTACTGAGTACAACTGTACATATCACATACCGAGGCCTTATTACTTGATTAACTTCAATTTCAGTGACTCCGTATTTAATGTAACTACTATTATATTTCCTCTTTGATGTCATTTCCTAACCACTGTATTCTGACAAAAAAAAAATATCACTTAACAAGACTGAACTATAAACTTTTATATTGTAATTCCTTTGAAAACGTACTGTGTGGTATTTAAACGAAAAGCAGGCGCATACTGAATCAATGCCCATTTTTAATCGGTAAAAATAAATATACAAGAAACGACAATTACAATTGATCCTATGAAAGATACTAATCTAATCAGTAGGAGGCAGTAACAATGATAAACAAGATATGATTAATATCGGTCATAATAATGATAATTATTATTATTACTTGCCGACACAATAGGATATTCAACTATTTGACTATGAAAGTGACCTTGTCATGGAAAACAATTGTTTACATGAAAAGTGACAATACTATTATATCATTTGCTTCGTGGATCACCTATGACAGGCCCACGGACCCGGGACTACAGAATGGGTCTGATGTAAATGTTTGTATTTTTTTGTGGTCATGATCAGTTTTTTAATTGTTAGATATTGAATAGATTTTAACTTTTTTTTTTTTTTCTTCGTGGTATTGAGAACCAGAGCGGGGACTGTTGTTAGAATTACTTCCACTAAATAGGTTTTAACTCAAATGAAATAAATTAACAATACACTTAATACCCAAAATTTGATTCTGGTGGAAAGCACTATATTAATACAATGACTATGATACCATAGTCATATAGTCGGAAAACCATTTAAATTACGGGGGACTAACCAGTAACCAGTGGCATATATAGAGAAGGTAAGTAATTAGAGGTTTATGAGTTTAAGATATGAGTGACTTGAAAAAGAAGCTGTCTACTGACAACATTCCAATCAAATATATCACAAGGAAGTTTTCAATGGTATTGTTACAATTTATAGGTATGTGATAGCCTAATTAGTAATCTAAGGAGAAATAATACATTCATATTCAACTAAAAATATTTTAGTTTATATAAAAAGTATTATAAGATAAAATCTAATCTTACCATAGACCAGTGGTTCCCAACCTTTAATATCCACATACCACTTATATATTTTGAAATTTTTCAAGTATCACTTAATATCCTTTTTTTTTACACTTATCAACAAATATAATGAATCTTTTTTTTTTTTATAGTCAAAAAATGTCTGCATATTATAGGTTGGGAATCCTCATGGACCTTAAACTTAGTATGAAATCTATACTAAATTACTATTACTATACTCTGTCCAACTTAAAAACACGCTGCTGTTCTTCTACAAGCCTACAACAACACCCTGCCATAGTGGAACTGGTCTCGATGGCAAAGTATCAAGTGAGAATACATAGAATCAGTATGTTCTCTTGTTGGTCAAAACATATAGATATTATCAAAATAAATAAAAAGCAAGCTGATTCAAAGACCTTATAACAACAAAGTGATGAATAAAGTTATTAAATTTGAAAGCATTTTAAAAACAAAGAAAAATTTGTTCAAGTTTTCATACGGCCATCTTTTAAGGGTTCTCAACAATACATGGTAGTTATTTTAAACAAACTCAAAAACTAAAATATTATGATCGGTAATATTCCAATAACAATTTGTCTTAATTTAGATAAATAGGGTCATATAAGTTCAATCGAAATCTTAAATTAGCAAAATAAATAGTTGTTTTTACTTTAGTATTAGCTGCAATCCAATTTGAAGTTTCTGAATCATCATCACACTTTTTGATCCACTTCCTTAATAAATTACATTTAACAGGATCATGCCAATTTTCTCCACATACAAAACAAAATACATGCAAACATCGACAGATCACTGGTTTTGAATCAATATACTGGGCTTTAATAACATTATTGCAGTCAGGTGATGGACACCAACGCAATAGTCTGTTACACTATTTTAAAACAACAAAATAAAAATGTATAGAGGTAAAGATTAGATGTATAAAGAGATAATACAACTTACTTCAACAAAACTATTAGTAATCAGATGTTGATATTTCATTCGAACTTTTGGATCTCTGACTAATCGCATAACAGTGGCATCATCTACTAATATATCACAACCACTAGCTGCACATGCAATTGTTTGACCAACACCTTCTTCAATAATTTTTGTTGTTAAATATTCAGTCCAACACTGTGTACAAAATCGATGATTGCATTCTAATCCAGTCATCATCTATAAGTACAAAAAAAAAGATTTTATTATATCAGTAGACATTGACAGTTACAAATAACTTTCGTATTTTTATAAATAACAGGACATTTTTAATCATTAATTTATAAATTAATAGTATTTAACAATATTTAGTAAATTTATTAGTTAATAGTGTATTTACTAAGTTAAGGAATAATTTAAACTATGATTATTATCAACCCTGATAACAGATTGAATGTAATAAGTAATAGGTAATAACTAATAGCTACAAGTCCAAAATATAATATAGTATTATGATATAATGTTAATCAATCATTTTTAGATCCTGAGTAAAGCGGTGAATATAATGTATTTTTATAACAATGTTTTTTTTTCATAACTAACATTAAAAATTTAATTAAAATTTCCTATACATTTTTCTACATTATTAATTTGATCAACATATTATGTTTTGTTAAAATCTCATTATTAAAAAAAAAAAAAATTTGATCAACTATATAACATTTTCTTGTATTTTAACACGTTGCCTGCGTATTGACGCTAATTGGCGTCATGAGGATCGTTCAACAACGCGTTTGACGCCATTTAGCGTCCAATGTATATTTAAAGTAAATGGTATATTATTCAATACGCGTAGCTGAATGTTACTTTATTATTATTATTTAGCATGGCTAAATGCATGTTTTAAAATATGTATTCATAAGCCGTTTGGACGTATGACCAAATAAGAGCAGTTTCTTAATATAGTTTTTATATTTTTACATAAGCACTGGGCAAGAACTGCAAGAAGACATACACAGTCAACATGTTAATTACATTTTTTATTTAATCAATTATATAAAATGTTTAATATTTAAATCAATATTATATTAATATTACTTGTTTGACTAAAAGAAATATCCACAGATACTTGAAATTTCACTAAATGTTTATTTTATAATTTTTTATACAATGATGACATTTTCAAAATATTTTGACTTTATTAAAAGTTATTTATAAGCATTTGAAATTTTCAACTAGCCCACCTTTTTTAAATTTTTAATATTATACATCAAAATAGAAAATTAGAAAATTCCAAGTAAGTTAATTCAAATAGATAAAATGAACCATTATTGGCATGATTGTAATTATGATTTAGTCTCACTATACCAAAATTATTGTTAATATTTACAGCGTTTACACAGTGCAATTCAATAAAAACAGTACATTTTTAAGAATCAAATAAAAAATCTACTTAAAACATATTTTTTTCCTAGTTATTTTATGAGGATTTAGAAAGCCTGATCAAATACTTAAATAAGATATGGCACACATTTTAAAATAGAAGTATCACTTATTTCACTGCTTCTTATATTATAAAACATTTTAAACTATTATAAACTTCAATATTTTACGGATTCACATTGTTATGCTCAAATTTGAATAAAATAATAGCTTATACAGGTATGTAGTTGAAATATAGACGTAAATAACAAATTTATATAGAATGCTTAGGTACCTGCAAAAATATATTTACAGTCACATGCTGCCCGACCCATACCTTAAAATCATAATTATTTTAATGACATTTAATTACAAGCATTATATTCTTTCTTTTGCAATCATAGTGTATATAGATCTTAATATGCCACATACATTTTCTCTTATTGCTATTATACTGTTTAGGCTATATAAAGTTTACTTTGATAATAGGCAGTGTATAGGTAAAATAAATACAATAAAGAGCAACTGTATCGAGTGTTTATTGAATACCAATGAAACCTATTCAAAATCAATTACTATTTATTGACTATATTTTTTGAAATGTTTGAAACGAAAAAGGTAGAACAACATTTCAATACTTTGAGTGAGGACAAAGATTTTCATACTATCACAGAACTAAAACTATATCATAAGAAAAACAACACCTCAGTACCCTGGAAATATGCGTTTACATTTAAATACTATATCTTAATATTTACAGGGGGAAACAGTTTAATCAGCTATAAATATTATGTCATGATCTATATTGATAATTGTAAGATTTGACACATATTCTGATTTTAATTTATAATTAAATAATTATGTTACATAATGCTATAAATAACATCTTAATATTTAACTTACATTGTTTGGAAGCCTTACAAAGCAAATAGCACAATCTTCCATTCCAGGAGTTCCTCTACTACGTGTAGATGTTGGCTATAAGAAAAAAAATTAATAATTATTAGAAAAATTAATATAATTTACTAAATTTAATTAAATTTTTAATACAATGCAATATTGAAAAATAAATTATAATAATTTAGAAAAAATTAATTTTTAATGAGTCGTTTATAATATTATAATATTTAATACTAGCATGTTATATTTACAATAAAAACATATCACTTGAAATATTAAATGTCTGACAATAGTCAAAAAATGACAAGTGAATAATCTTTAGGAAATTGTTGTTATTATTTTAAGTTTATTAATATTAAGTTATACACTATTCATTCTTATTTAAAAATGTTGTTACAACATATAAAATAGAATGGTCAATTATGGTCATTATACATCATGCAGTGGAAATAATAATTAAATAAAAATAGAAGCTATTAATTCTAAAAAATCACATGTGTTAACAATAAAATAGATACTTTTCGGTTATCCTATTCCAGCTATTTGGAAATCTCAAATCAGTATTCATACTCCTATTTTGTTAAGTATTTATTTAAAAATATGCAGGTCAACCACAATTATAATTTGATAGATCCGATTAGTGGGACACACACTCAAAATATTCAATGTTTATGGCAATCGGCTAAAGAACACTCAGGAACTCATTGATCTATGTTAAATTCCTACATAAGTGAATTTCTGTATCGTCAAAAAAAAAAAAAACAAAAGAATTTACTCAAAAAAATAATAAATAGATGTTTAGTTTATAAATAAATTTATACCTACCTATAATTGTTTAATTTTACATTAATTCATAGTTTTTTTTTAAAAATAGTGGTTTATTTAATATAAATTATAATTAACTAAAAACTACCTACATCCCCTGACATGTAAGAAGTAATAACAAAATTTGTTTTATAATTTAATAATATAAACCTTAAAAAATATTAAATAGTTCATAGTACAAAAACAGAATCACAATGTGCAGACAGAGTATAACAACAGAAAATTACCAAATAATACTATTAATACAGAATAGTCAATAATACAGAATATGACTGAAAAATGCAATACCAATAACGTTAAGTAATCTAAAATGCATTGTTAAACAATTATTCAAAAAAATTATTCATTACCCTCTGTATAATTGGTTGAGTCCTTTTAAATGGATTTATTACTCTAGCTTCAGAGAATAATTTATCCTGGTCCCCATCATAAAACCGTTCCATTAACTTTTCTTTGTCCCATTTAAAATGGTTCAACAAAATGCGTGTCGTTGTAGCAGGCATCTGAAATAACCAAAAGATATATCATATAAAAATGTTATCTTCAAAACTTGTTTAATTTAAACTAAATAACGGATAACTCTAAAGGTTATCTAATACATATCTTATAAACAAGGTGATTTGTTAAGCATGCTCACCCCCCCATTTTCCCCTTTAATAATATATTTATTCAAATTCTGATTTTTGGAATTTTTAAATAAACCTAAAAACCATATTTTCAAATTCCTGTTATTTTTGTGACACTTAAGAAGTGTTTTGTAGCGATACAAATTTCTATTTTTCAAATGAGAACCCCATTTTTACCGCAAAATCTTTAGCGGATGGTTTTCTTACAAAGGTTGATATAACTAAATCAAAATTCTAATGAGTAGATTATAAGTTATTAAAATGTTTATACTAAGGATAAAAATCCTTAACAATGGTTTTACAAAAATATGAACTATAAATAATATTAGATGAAGTATGTATTATACTTGAACCATTTTTACAAGTTATTCGTATTGATAGATCAATTGTCATTACTCATTAATAACATTCATTTCAAATCATCTAAGCCCCCATATTTACTTAACCCGTTACCATAGACATACTTTGTACACAAAGTTATATAACTCATAAACTACTTGTTTAAATTTTGATTTAGATGAATCCAAATTCTAAACAAAATATCAGCTGAATATTTAAAGTGAAAAAGTAGGATTCCTATTTGAAAAACAGAAGTTTGTATTGTCACAGGATCATCCCTAAGTGGTACAAAGGAATCTCAAGGATTCAAAAATATGGTCTTTGAATATAGCCATGTAGGAGTTAAAAAATTCTAAGAATCAGAATTTGAACATATGCTTTATTTAAGAATAAAAATAAGGTGAGCATGCTTAAAAAATCACCTTGTATAATAATAAGTGCACACTATAACAAAGTTCTCTAAAACAAGGTCATGTATTTCATTTCTGACATTAAAATAAGCTGTCATTATGCTTACTTGAAGCACAGTATTCACGTCTTTGATGCAATCAATCATGTGTTGAACAATATTGTCTGTCGATAAAACTTCAAAGGGAAAATCATCAACATCTTGGTTTTTTTCACGTTCGTGCCGCACATCAACCTCCATTGCAAAATCCACATCATCTCCGCTAGATTCATTTCCAGAGTCTATATCGTTCAATGCATCCTCGTCAGAGTCCATCGCAACGGATAATTCCAATACAATTCAACAGCAAGACAATTTTGATAAAAATGTAGGTATTTATTGTACTTGTGAAATTTTAATTTTTTCTCAATATCGCACACGCCAGGCGACGTATGATCTCGTCGATTGTTATTGTTATTCGTTTGTTGTTTTCTAGGTGTGATGATGGCTGGTGGTGGACGGTGGTGGCCCAGTGAGCGTATTTTGAAAAAATAATAGTAATTATTTATCTATCAGAAATATATTTCTGTTTTAAACACAAATTTTTATTTTATTTTGCCTAGCAAGTAGCAATCAGTTGTTTTCTGACCCCGGTGACGTCACCCACTTTGTGATCTTATTTCCTCTACAACCTCTTTGGCTTTTATTAGTATTCAAAATGGTAAACACTGACTGTTGCGTAGCAATTCTGTCGTCCTACCATTACCATTTCGATCCCCGCAGTCAACTGTAATACAAAAAACTAGAACCCTTTAGACCTCTTGTCAACTACGTCCCCGGTTATATTTACCCGCGAAAAATTACCCATATATGGAAGAAAATATAAAAGTATTATTATAATATATAGTAGTTGAGCATTTAACATTTTTAAACGTGATCGGGAATGTACCTATTATGTACTGACTGTGGGAAATGAAAATGAAATGAAATTTAAAAAAAAGATTATTAGGTTTATTTTAATGAATTTACTGAAATCATGTAAAATGAATAGGTATGAATATCGCAATACCTGTCCACAGGCTTATATATACAAGGGGGTTTTAGGGATTCACCTCCCCCTCCCTAGACATTAAAACTATAAATAAAGTTTAAGTAAAAACTAAAAATAACCCTTACAAGTTTTTTTTTTTATTAGTTTTTTATTAGCTATTGCCTATTAGTATATACTATGATAGCTCAACATTTACAATTATATCAAATACAACATAATACATTACATTACAATACAATACATTACATTATAATATCATATAACAAAGCCAGCATCCAATATAAAAGAAATTACTGATTTAATGGTGGTAGAGGATTTTGTATTAAGTATGGAGTAGATATTAAGGGGGATATTGTCATATTGAGAGATTTAAGTAAGTTAACTAAAATGATGCATTTGGCTTGAAGGGCAGGGCAGTCAAATAGAATATGTGATAAATCACAAATACATTCATTTAAATGAAGTGTGCAGAATGGTGAATCGACAAGTTTGAAGGAGTGGCTGGGTAGAAGGTGATGCCCTATACGTAGCCTATTAAATTGTACAATATGTTGTCTGTGTAAGTGTAAGTTATTAAACCAGGTTTTTTTTGGGATATTAGGTGTAATATTTCTGTATCTTGAGGCGAATTCTGCAGGGAGGTCGTTTTCAAAGAGAAAGCCAAGTGTTGGTGGAGTGTAGTTTTAATAGAGGTGTGATGTCCAAATGTGTTAGTTGAGAAAAAGAAGGAAACATGAAATTGGATGAAGAGTTAGCGAGTTGATCTGCAACTTCATTGCCATGTATACCTGTGTGACTATAAGGAACCCAAAGAATGCTGATGTTATAGTTTTTTTGGCTTAAGGAAGAAATAAGGGACTTGATACGAAGGATAATTGGAGATATTTTAAAAGGTGCATCTTTCTATGAATCAGATTTACCAGGAACACTTAACGAATTAAAAGGTAAAATAATAAATATATCTACCTATTATGTTAACGGAATAATTTATCTTTTGCATGTTTATAGCTGAAATCATGATATGGCAGTTACATTGGGCTAAACCAAGAAAAAACAGAAAAAAAATCAAAAATCAGCGACTATGGAAGCATTTAAAGAAACTGAAGGTGAATATTTCCCAAACATACGACAACTATTACTTATTCTTGGTGTATTACCTGTAACGACATCAACAAGTGAGAGATCTTTTTCTAGCTTATAAAGAATCAAATCGTATTTGAGAACGACAATGGGAAAAAATCGTTTGAATGGTTTATCGTTATTAAATATTCATCATCAAATCGATATTACACCAGAAGAAGTAATAGATTTGTTTGCGAAACAACATTCGAGACATTTACAATTTCATTTATAAAACACTACTTTTAATCATATTTTTTTTATATACAAATATTTTTAATTTTAATACTTTTTTTATGTGCGTACACTTATATAATACATTATAATTAATAATATATTTTAAAATACCATTATACTAATATACAGTATGTCCCAGAAGTCCCGTATCACCCATAGTATCTCCGTATAAAATCAATATATTTAAACGTGGTTTTTTTTCAGTAATAAATATAGGAATTCCAATTGAATGGCATAAATTTCAATTTTTTTTTTCAAAAATTCATAAATTTTCAAAAAATATTTTTTATACAGTTAAGTTTTTTAAATTTTTGGGATAGCCATTTTCTTGACCATATTGTTTAAAACCGTTCATAAAAAAAAAATTATTAAAATTGAGAGAAAATCGACCAAGTTAAAGCAGATTAAGTTTTTGGTTTTCTAAGAATAATAGTTATGTTAGCACAATACAAATTGTATGCTCTAATCAATATCGATTAGAACAATTATGTTTTTTTATGATGATCTGTAAAAATCTAATTATTATTGGAGCTTTCAGTTAAGTTTAAAATATTTCAATTTTTGATAATCTTTATTTTGTTTGTAAAAATGCATAATAATTCAAAAATGGTATTACATTTCAGTTACCTATAAAATATTTACTTCAGTCTAAGAAAACTTAAACATACATAATCTAAGTTTTGATTTAAATAGAAATAACAATAGCTGTGTCTTATCGTTTATTGAACAACGAAACTGGATACCTATTTTTAAGTATTTTAACTATCGTAAATTGAACCCAAGATTACGAAATAGGACAATAACTGTGGTTTAAAATTATCTTAAAGTTATTATTCATGTGATTTAAAATAATAATATCCACATCGCAATTTTGATAATTATAATTAAAATTATTCACTTGTGTTCTGCCTTTATAGCTATTAGTGTCGTATTGTCGTCTTTAAGACTTTAACTATAACTTTTTTGTTTTTTGGAATTGTTGTTACTCAAATATACAACCTAGGTATGTTAATTTTATTATAAAATAAACAAAGTTACGACATATTATTATCATTGATGATTGATTCTAAATACTAGGTATTTGTATATTTATAATTAATAACATTATACTTATACTTAGAGAGTTCGTGCCTTATAATTTTTGAAACAATAACCAAACATACACACAAGTTATATGATAAACATAAACATAATATTTAGACTTGTAGTTATAGTAGCATTAATTATAAATAATATTTTTATAAATTAATAATAAATTATTTAAGTTGTAAATTCAAGGCCAAATTCAAGTAAAATGTCTTCAAATTCTTCAAAATCAAGTAACCTATAATATTAAGTTATTACTTATTAGTTATTATTATCACTAGAACATGCATTTTTATCTAAGTACGTAATTTTATTGAATGCAGATTCCTTAATTCTGATTAAGAATAAGCACGTTTCATAACATCCTCAATAAAATAAAACGTATGCAAAGTTTTCATATTTTGATGTAAATGTATTTTTGTATATATTTATTATATATTTACATATTTTATCATTAAGTACCTACATATTTAGTATTTTTATGTTTAGCTATTTACAGACATATTGACAATAATTGTGATGCTGAAACATTTCTAACAACAATTTATTTAAAAATGTTACATTAATTTTCATGTCTAGCACACGGATTTAATCGTACAGTCGAAATAATTACAGTAGGTTCTATTTCCCCCAGTTGATTCATTAATCGCAACTGTAAAAAAAGTTTCTCTTAGAGCTCCCAAGCAGAGTACTAAAATTTAGGGAGTTATATCCAAAGGCGTGCCTTTCACCTGAGCCATCACTCAGAAAAATACTACTATCAAATAATAAAAGTATATACAATTATTGAAAAATGGGTATGATTTGGAGCTTATTAAACTGAGTAATTGAAATAAAGCAATGGCATTATGGATCATTATATTAAAGCTAATGAATTATCTTTAATTTCATGATATTATTACTTATTCTTAAGTATTATGGGTTTTAAATGAATACACTTTGGTACATAAAAATAATGGCATTTAAACATAGATTTCATATTATTATTACTAGGGTTAGGATGTTTATGACTTTTGCATATTTTTTCTTTTAGTCGTGCAAATTGCAGACCAAGTTATAAATTCGTTTTGTGCGACATAAAATCAGATACATTCAATTTTATTTTGCATATTTTTGCATATTTAAGGATTTTTATGAATAAATGCATATTTTGAAAAAAATTGTAAATAAATGCATATTTGGCCAAAAAAATAGTAAATAAATGCATATTTCGCCAAAAAATAACTTAAATACAATATAAACCTCGATAAAAACATTAAAAACCCATAGGTAGGTATAGTCGGTTTCACATTTAACGAAAATGAGAAAATATGAAACTCGAACACAAAACCTATTTGTGTCTTTTGAGTAAAAACAAAATTAAATATTAATTTACTGTAAGTACCTATGTTTTTAATTTCAAAATATCATATTTTTATATATTAGTATTTAAGTTTAAAGTTATAAAAAAAGTTGTAAATTAATTTAAAATACATTTTGGATTAAAAATAAAATTTTAAAATAACATGTTTAATTTTTTTTAAGGGCATATGATATTTATTGTGCATTTTTGCATGCATTTTTTAGTGTTTTTAAGGTCATAAACATCCTAACCCTAATTATTACTTATTTTTAGAGTTTTCTGGGTATTAAAACAAATCAATTACTTCATAAAAATTATGATTTTTTTGCATGTTCGAAATAAAAAAAATGCAAAACCGTAGGGCGGCGATATATTCTGCGTCATTCTGCCTGGGAGGGATTCGATCTCGTTAAATCCTAAATGTAAGTATTTTAAAAACCTACTTCTAACCTACTGCAGACGTATCATTAAATTTGATATACCAACTGGTGCCAAAATAATACAAAAAATAAAAAATAATAAAAAATATATCTAGATTTTTTTCTAGGTTGGGTCCTAGTGCGGAGTCTAGGTTGTAGAATATCCTGTGCTCAGCCCGTTCTTGGTTGTACATTAAACAGTCGGGCCGACCGAGTCGGCTATTAGGTGCTTGACGGTTAACAAGGTTCCACAGGTTTGACAAATGGAGGCTCCTCTCTGGCCATCAGGAAGCCGTGGGTGATTCTGGTATGACCAATGCGGAGTCGGTTAAGGACAGTGTCTTCTTTACAGTTGAGCTTTGTATTTATCCAATAATGAATGTTTATATATTTATTTAAATTGTTTCGGCTATGGTTATTGTAATCCACAATTAATTAATCATACCGGTTCAAAAGGTGTAGATAATATAGACCCGACACAATAATTAATTATCAGAATATATTATACATGATACCTACTATAGGTACCTACCATTCGTAATAAATATTTCAATACGCTTATAGCTATACATAATTTTATGTATATTATAGGCTTATGCTGTGGGGATTTACACTTCCTAAATTCGTTCATTGTATTCAAATGATTTTATGTTAACGTGCAATACTTGTTAGTAGGTAGCTAAAGTGCCACAAAGAAAATTCGGTTTTGCTATATGTTTAATATGCGTTACTTAAATACATATTTAGTTTTTATTAATTTGTCAGCGCTATATAATATATAGGTACGTTTAATAATACTAATTTTTGAATATGTCTATACATTGTTATACTCCTACCACAGTATCCAATCATAAAAGAACTTGCGATGCTTGGATCAGTATTCATGGAAATGTATATGATATTACCAATTTCATTACAGCGGTGAGTACCTACTGTGTACCTATCATATATTAATCATTAATACTCATTACCCGCATATTATATTAATTAAATGTACTAAGAAAAATAAGATTATACATTTTAAGGTACAAAGGAGGTGCTCTTTTTGTTGAAAGGTGAAGAGTAAAAATCCCAGTAGGGGGGGGGGCTCTGTGGGCGGTTGGTGAGCGAAGCGAGCAGAGGGCAGAGCCCTCAAATTCCTAATAGTAATATAATTAAATAATAAAATATTCATTAAATTAAGGCTGACATAACGTGTCCACTGTCCACTCAAAATAGTTTTCATTTGCAATGATTTATTATAGAATTCAAATTTAACATAGTACCCATGACAGTAACCTACTCTTTTATATTGTAATCTAATTTTGATTTTGAATATCCTCCGCTCTCATATTATGATCTCATCGACTGTACAGTCAAAAATATGTTTTATATGTCTGTAATATGTATCACTAAAAAGCTAAACACGTATTGGTGATGCTTATGAAAAATTGAACTTATAGGTTAAAAATATTGCTGTAATATTTTGTAGTATACTAGTATCTAATGGTAAGTGCAAAGTGCTAACATTAAACTAATAATTTATAACTGAACAAAAATTGATAAATAAATTATTTATTAAAGATATAGTTTAAGTGCTAAGCTAATTAAAAAAACATAATATTATTAAAACAAGCATGACAATTGAAATTTGAATATTATGATAAATTTATACCATATATTATTATAATTAATGTTAAAATTTAACACAATAAATATAAATTATAAGTTATAAGTAGGTATAAGTACTTAATAACTAAGTAATACTTAATAACTACTAATATTATCAATGGGTAATGGCTATCAGGCTATACATACTTATACCTTAAATATCTTGAAAATTATGACTAACATTTATTTACGAATTAATTTGAATTATAGTGAATATAACAAATTTTTTATATTAAATATTGTACAACATTAATATTTTAGATTCTCAGCAGAGCGATGTATATGTATTGATTTTACAATGATGGGTGTTGATTTTTTTGTTTTGTGCCTGCCTCCACCAATTGGAGTAGAAAAAATCATTCAACTTTAACTTCAATATCTCTTCTGGTAGCAAAGTGGGTCTGGTTGGTACCTTGTGTAGGGAGGGAGAGGCCCCCAATGACTCATTTGAATTAATGTTGTTATAATTATCACTAATATAAATTTAAAATTTAAATAATTAAACATTAAGAAAAAATGAAACAAAACAATTGATGCGATTATTTATTGATATAGCAGGTGTCGATAACATATTATAGTAGTGCAGTTATACAGTACCCAGTTCTACAGTATCTACTTAGTATTTATTAGGTAATGCCTTAAACTTAAAAATATTAGATTCGTGTAATCGTGTAAATGTTATTATTTCGATTTCACAAAAAGTTACCTATTGATGTAATTAATTTAAAATATTACTCAAAGTGTAAAATAAGAGTTGCCATTTCATGAAATGGATAAAATATATGTCTATTTTATGAACTTAAATTTGACTTACACGATATGATCGTAGTTCATAAAATGGATATTCATTTTATGAAAAATACGATTACACTAAGTGCATGCGACATATATAAATGAATTATGCATACTAGTCGCTTCCTAAAATATACGAATCGCCTCCCATCCTAATCGTAAATAAAACGATATATCTACATCGGCTCCCGTTTGTCCACTTCGGCTCCCACCTTTCACTTGCAGAAGGTGGCAGTATCGCCTCCAACACAATGCCAGTGGCATGGATGTGCCGGCTCTCAATCAACAACATTTTCCTTTCCATTTACAGGCTGAGGACTGTCTGTCTGTCTATAGTATGAAAGGAAATCCTCTGTAGGTATACTTAAAAATGTTTTTGACGTTTAAAATAAATAAATCTAAAAACACTGTGTTGACTTTTAAAAATATAAACAAAATAAATCTAAATAAATTGAACTGAATGAGTACTAAAAAACTTGTGGTTTGAACTTGAAGAAAACTTTTTTTACATACTCCGCTCTGGTAATTTGTCCTTGTTTAAATTGATCGATAAACTTCTGACTATTACACATTTTTTACTGGTGTTTAGTTGTTTTCTAATATTCTTACTGTATATACGTGCCAGATTGTATTTGCTTCAAAATGTCCATGAAATTGAAAAAGTTAGGATGAGCAGCCGTGAAGTCAGCATTAAATTTTGAGTGGACTCAATACGGCAGAAAGGTCATACACCCGGAGTCGATACGGACTCATTACCGTATAGCGCAGGGGTCGCCAACCTTTTCAAACAAGTGAGCTACATCTGAAATTTTTAATCCCAGGTGATCGACATCCAGGAGAATTTAGGTAAAAATTTGTTTTATGAGCAAAAAAAAAAAGGTCTAAGCTCTAAAGAATAAAAGACTATTACGATTGACCGACAATGGTAAATTCATAGAATACAATATAGCAATCCACATTATCCGATTATTTATTACGCGATCGACCGATAATGGTAAAATTAATTTTTATAACGATCGACCTATATTCCTAAAAAGATCGACCAGTCGATCGTGATCGACTGGTTGGCGACCCCTGGTATAGCGGGAGCCGATACGGTATCATCCAAATAAAAAGGTTAATATACATTAGTTACCTCCAATGATCAGGTAGTTCATAATTATATACGAGTTGTTTCCTAAAAATGTTTACACTATAGTTGCCTCCCAATTGTGTCATGGACCAAAATTGTTTCTTAAGGTCTTCCTTTCGTATATTAGGTATACGTTTTATTACTGCAAAGTGGTTTTTTGGTGATTTAGGTACCTTATAGTTGTTAGCTGTTCTGGAACTTACTTTTGGTTGGCCCCAATGCAAAACAAAATACAAAACCAATGTTTAACATTTTTTCAAAGCATTTTATAGTATTTAATAAATGTTGACTGTTGATAATGTTAATTTCATCATATTTTTAACTTCCTTCTCCAGCCTCAGTAGACAAGATATTATAAAGAAAATAATAAATGTATACGACAATATGTTAATTGTTTCCACTTTTGACACAATATAAATAACAAAATATAAATTATTATTTAATAACATACATTTATAAAATATTTTAATTAACCGTTTTTTTTTTAAAAAAAGTTCTTCTTTCTATATTTTGTACTTGCAAAGAAATTTATTAATTTGTCCTTGATTTTTTAATATTAGGTACCTAATAATAATAATACAATATACTTATACAGTTATACAGCTAAACTTTCTTGAGAAATTAAATTACGATTTACGATGATAGTTTTTATTAATTTTAATTTAGAATATTCTCAGCTATTTAATTATTTATAAATTTATATTATTTGCATCAATCCATAATAGACAACAAATATATAAATGTGATATAAATGTGATTTGTGGATAACAACAATTTCAAGGTTTATTTTTTTACTTTTGATGTTTGGCCCCTATTTAAAATTAAAACGCTGAACAGGGAATGCAATACATATTTTGAGTCACCTATTGTTGTGGAGCTGGTTGATAGCGAGAAAAGCGCTCGAGACCCCAGTTAATCTACATACTATACCTACATCAACATTTTTAAAAAGTTATCCACTAAATAGTTTACAGTAGAAAATGGAATTATTATTTGAAGAACTGAAGTTTGGATCTCTACAGGACACTCCTTAAGTAGCATAAAAAAATCTCAAGAATTTGAAAATATATTTAAGTATATTTAAAAACCAGAATTTGAATAAATTCGTTTACAAATTAAAAATGATGATGAGCATAGTTGGTAAATCATCTCGTATATTAAAATATTTATAATTTTTTTTCTTTTGAATAAACTTTTTTTTTAAGAAATACGAATTTATTAAACTTGTCTTAAAGTACTTATAAAATATAATTTAATAGCAGTATAATAAAAAAATATATAAACATTGTTGAATAAATTATGATTTTAGCACCCGGGAGGTGAAGAAGTTCTTATTGAATCAGCAGGAACAGATGCAACAGTGTGTTTCGATAGTATAGGACACTCAGATGAAGCTTACAAGTTAATGAACGATTTAAAAATAGGAAAGTTATCATCAAAAGATGAGGTGAGTTTTTGTATTAGATTAATGTAAACGTGTGTTACAAATATTAGATTGTTATAGTAATATTGATTATAGGTTTTATATTCCATATTATGGAATGGTGATTATTTATCATTTAAAAGATTATAGTTATTCTAAAAAAAAACCAAATTGAATGTTAGATTTTTTAGTTAAGATCAGTGTCGGCCTGGCCATGGCCGCTGGGCCGCGAATGCCGCCGGGGCCCCTTCGTTTTTTTTTTTTTTTAGAGTCGTCAATTTTGTTCTTATTGGGTTTATAGGGAATAGGGACTCCCCCCCCCCCCCGTAAAGTATTTATCGAAATATTCAGCTGTTATAGGAGCAATTTTTCTTTAGGGGCCCAGGAAATTGAAAATGTATTCAATAATTATTTGCTTTCCCGTAGGTTAGGTTATAGGCTTTGTACAAGTTAGAGGAGGTTTTTTTGGATTAATTGCGCTACTGCAAGTTAAGTTAGGTTTTATCTTTATTTTGGACGAGACCACGAGGACCCCGCTTGCTCGACCCTGCAGCCTGCGGGGGCCCCGGTGCCCCACTGTTGGATTCAACAATCATACAAATATTGCATAGAAAAAATGTATTATGTATTAATTTACAAAACCTACTATACGTCTATAATATCTGTATAATATATGAATATATAAATATATAATAATGATGAAGGTATGACATTTACTTATGAAAGTAACTTAAACAATATTATTCTTATATAGCTTATGGATATGTCTCCTAAGTTTAAATATTTTATAATAGAAATATAATTTTAGTTTTCGTAATATACCACAAATACCTAAATATACTACCGATTGTGATTCAGAAAATAAGTTACTTTTAAGAAATGAAGATGCGAGTGATGAAGATAATGATGAAATATCAAAATCAAACAAATGTATTCACTGCGCATTTTTAATTTTACGAGAATTATCATGCCAGTCAAATTTATTTTCAAATTTATTTGTCATATATAAGTTTGCTTTGTTGTTGCCATCAACACAAATAACTTGTGAAAGGGTAGTTTCAAAGCTTAAATGCATAAAAACAAAACTTCGCTCAACGTTACACCAAAATCACCTTACTCCATTAATGTTGATGGCTATAGAAAAAAATATAGCCATTGATACTCAACAATTGATAGAAACAATAATAGCTTATTCTTCTCATGAATTAAAAAAATTACTTATTTAAAAATTGTGTTTTATTATTTAAAATATTCTTACTAGGTAGGTATTTCAAAAATAAATGGTTGTAAACTTGCTTTTATATTTAAGTTAACTCATGAATCATGATCATGATATATAGGTATTATATATTATGATCCATATTGGTGAAAATGTAAAGTACCTATATTTAAAGAAATATCTTAAAATAATGTTTCAACAAAATACAGTGTACATTGTTTGGGGGCCCCTTAAAAAACTGATCCATGGGCCTTTGGTATGCCAGGCCGACACTGGTTAAGATGCACGTGCACTGATAACATTACTATTATTGTTATTACTTTGTTTTATTACATATTATATTACAGTCTGTAAATGATTATTTTACAATGAGCTCAAGTGATGTATGTACCTATTAAGTACCTATAGTCGAGGAAAATGTTTCTATTTATTAAATTTTTTTTTGCTTAAAAAAAACTGCAATCTGTTCTATAAAGAACAGCAATTTCACCATTAGCACTGCTAACGCTCAAAATACCTATCTAAAATATCTTTAAATTATTTAATTTCTTCTTGTTCTTTAAAATATCCGTACCAAATTAAAATTTTGCTGGAAAATTATTTAAAAAACAACCTTATTTTGCTAAAACATTTTTAGTGTATTGCGGTTAACACAAAGCTAATATTAAAACCGACACTGGACTTCTGAACAATCGTTCAACTTTATAACACTAGGTACATATTATGACATTTTATTCATTTTATATAAAATACCAGCAATCTTGTAAAGTATTCGAATAAATGTATTCAAATAAAACTATTTGAATACTATTTTTGTATTCGAATACTATTTTAAATACTTTTTTAAAAAAGTATTCAAATACGTATTCTGAATACTTTTATTTGTATTTTTTAATGCATTAAAAAATACTTTATTTCGAACCAGAAAAATAGTTTTAAATTTGTAACAGGACATTTTTCTATTATTAATAGGGCAAATTGTAAATCATGAATATTAGTTTTATTCATTAAACGAAGTATAATTATTGGCCCATGATATGATTATATTTCTTAACAATATTAAAAAGGTATTATTTTATAAAATATAACACTCCCCTTCCAAGTAATGCATGTGTTAAAACTGTTGAAAGGGTTTTTAGTGTCGGAAGCGCAATATTCACAAAGAAACGTGGTCGTATGTGTAATGACAATTTATTTTGAAAAAGTTATGTTATTAAAATGAAATAAAAATATATTTGATCATTAAATAGTTACTATAAATGCAATAACCATTTGTAAATACATTAGGTATATTGAAAAATTATAAATTATTATGTCAGTATTAATCATTAACCATATACTATACTATCGTTAATTCCAACCATTCCAAAACTGATAAAAACAAGTAGAAAAAAAAGTATTCCAATAGTATTCTGAAGATATATTTTTTTTAATTATTCGAATATGTATTCTGAATACTTTAATTCTCAATTATTCGAATACAAAATAAAAGTATTCTTTACAAGACTGTATACCAGATACCTATACAATAATTCTTTAAAATAAGTTCCTTATTTTTCTTGTTTTTGTTACCTACTTAATATTTTATGAAAATACCAGCTGTCCTGCCCGGCGTTATTCGTTGAAAATGTTTGTTTATTTTATAAATATATTTTTGAAAATATCTACTTATCGTAATAGTAATATAATAATAATATGTAACCAATGGCGATCCATTGGAAATCCTGAATTACCCGTTGTTAAGTATAAAAATGTATGTATTCTTGTTATCTGTCAAGATTATATAAAAATTATTAGAAAATGTGTGTACCTTATTATAAGTTGTCGATTACATATTATTTTATTACACAGCACACACAATACAATTTATTATAGCTAAGATGTCTTAGAACCTGCAAATAAAATGTGATACACGTATAATGTACAGTTAGAGCTTCACGGATTATAAGCGCTTACTAGTCGATGTATTAGGTATACAATTTATACGTAAAATGTTGTTTTTTGCCGAATTCACACCATTAAAATCAAAATTTTGAAAAATCCATTCTTGATGCACGGCGAAATAATAATATTAATCTACCATAAAAATGTCAAATAGATAGCTCAAATAGGTTTGGCTCTTCGTTGATTATGAATCAGTCACTCAGGACACTCTTGTTTATATATAAATATACATAGATTTTTCATTACTAAAATAAAATACTTCAACAATTTTTTCTTCTACATGGAATAAATTCTTTAATAATAATTTTCTATACATATGCGATATGCGTTGATAATTTATTATTGGCCAAAATATAATTGTCATTGTTTAAATTATACTTTTATGAAAGTACCTAGTTAAGTTCTGAATATACCAATGTCATTGAGCTGAAATATTCAATTATTACTATTTAGTATTTACTATTTAATACACAATTAATTTTAATTAAATAATAAATTAATATACCTATTATGCCGTATGGTTTTATGTAATACAACTGTCAAGCGTCAAGAAATTATTTTACCAATATCGAACAAATTCAACAAGTTGGTACATCTGTTACAGATGATCTTTACATTGTTTTACAAATTAAAGTTTGAAGGATGATTGATTTTTGGTTAATATACATTATGAAAATCAAAACCTTTATATTCAATTTAAAATTATTATTAAAAGTTTATTTATAATTATTAAGAAGTTAAAATGATGTTTTTAAAAAATGTAAGTATTTAAGTTTTTCTCAAACTGTATAGTATAAATAGGTAACTTATATAAAGAATTAAATTATTGTCTATCAAGTGTTTAAATAATTATCCATAGTCAATTAGCCTATAAACTTAAAATATAATACAATATATTGAAATGTATAACATACTAAAATATTTTCAATTTTATCACTTTATTTTTGTTTTAATCACTCATAACTAATTAATCCACGTTTGTAATCTATAAAAAACAAAGTTTTCCAAATGATTTATCCTATATTGCTGCGGTGTAACATCAATCGATCAGCCATATGGTGTTATATAGCTTATCTTTATAGGTAAACGATATACTACCTATTTAGTATAATGTACAGCAAAACCTCGATTATCCGCCACTCTCTCGTCCGTCAACTTCTGTTATACATCACCTACCGAATACCGTCATGATTTATAAATAGAATATCACATGAAAAATAAAAAACTTATATGAAAAAAACCGGGATTCATATAAACAAACTAAAATAACTCATTATTTCAAAAATGTTGTTTGATCATCAAATACACCAATAGGAGGTATGTTTAGTAATAAAATTAATATATAATAATTATAAATTATACTACAGAAAATATACTGGTAGAAATCAAAGCATTTTTACTGTCTCAACCGATGATGACAGACACAAAAAAAACACTCATCATATTGTAAAATTAATATCTATACATTGCTTCACTCAGAATCTATAACTTACAAACTATGGTTTGAATAGAAAATATTTTAATTCACGATACAATAACATAACTAGACCTCAGGGATGTTACAAGGGGTGATGTGGGGGTCAGCCCCCCCCTTCTATAGTCCTTTTTATAATTTTAATGTGCAGGTACCATCATCGTTTGGGACAGTAAAAATTCTTTGATTTCTACCAGTATATTTTCTGTAGTATAATTTATAATTATTATATATTAATTTTATTATTAAACATACCTTCTATTGGTGTATTTGATGATCAAACAAAACCAACCCTATAGCCACTTAGGTTTAAACATTTTCTTTTTGCGGGATCATTTGTTTGCAACTGATCCCCCCCCCCCCATACAAAAGTTATGTATACGCCACTGCTCAGAGTTCATGAGTATGAGTATAACACTATGTCATAACTCATAATTTAAATATATAAAAACCGTGTTTAGGAAATTATATAAGCAGTAGCCTTGTTATTTGACCTTCGTGATGCGAACTATTGGTCACTTAAAACTTAAAAGTAGATACGTAATGACTTATGGTTAATACCTATATAAAAATACATTGATGAATTAAGCCAGTTAATTTGAAATAACACGTGGTATATATAATATATAGGTACCTATTTTAAAATCTTAGTAGTTACTATATGAATATGATATATTACTTAAAAGTTATAACTATTTAATTGTTCGAGGTTTTGGTCGAAACATAATATAATTCACACAAGTAATATTATGCCATACAAACTTCGGTAAATATTATTTTTGTATCTTCTAACTTCTTACTATGTTTGACAATGACAACAGTTTTTTACACTAATAAAATCACAAAATTATAGTTTTTTATATCATATACATATTTACTACATTCATAAGACTATATGAGAACCGAGAACGTATTATTGTGTTAAAATATAAGATTTTATATATAATAATTATAGGAACTAATATTTATTTTTTAATAGTCTCAAACTATTATTCTCCGATATTAGGTTGAACTCGTGTACACATATGGCATATTCACATGTACTGCTAAACCACTTCCAAAATTGTGCCTATCGCCCAGTCTTCAAAAGTTTAAAACATATACTGTCCGAGCTATATTTGTCCTACCACTATCCATCTAATCGCTTACAACAAAGCTATAATTAATAATATATAAGCTCCTATAGTATATTAACCCGTTATGACTTATGGCAGGTGTCAATTCTATGCAAACTCATTACATTCTAAGTCGGAACCTTTAACTCTGCCGACCGATTTCCATATCCAATATTAAATTCATTAATCCGTGTCTGATGCTTAGTTTGCGATGGTAACATAGTAAATAGTTTTTTTCCAAGGCCTCAGGGTTGTTATAAACTTATAACCCTGCGTTTAACCTCCAACCTGGAGTACCAGCCCACGCACCAACCAATTAAGGTAAGCATGGAGGATATTTAAATGTAAATATTATGTACTGTATTTATTTCTGTATATAAAATTAAATATGAAATCTTTCAAAAAGTATTTAAATTCTAAAAACACTGAAAATGTGTTATTTTATTATTAAGATAAATTGGAAAAAATTTAATTTTTTTTGAATTATGTTAATTTTTAACTTAACGACAGGAAATAACCTAGCCTAAATGTTTAATTATTTATATATTTATTATTATTATTCATTGACGGCTCATTAATACGTCACATACTCGCATATGACCATGCAATCGTTTTTTAATTCATACAATCATACCATATTATTGTAACTATATTTAAACTAATAAATGTTGTATAATATAGTCCCAGAAGTGTTTTACATAATATCAAATATTCAAGTTCATATCAATAATAAACGCATTAATTATTATGGCAAATGGCAACATCGCAGAATTGTTTAAGCTCAATAATAGTATAAATTTTCTTAAGTATTTATAAATAGATAAATCGACAAATTTGTTCAATCATATTACAAAATAGGTTAGGAATCATAATCAATCAGGTGATCAGCAGTGGACCAATATTATTGCAGTACTATACTACATGCATTTGTTCGTTTCCATTTGGAACATGGTGTAGTGATCTGGATTCTGGGATGCACGTACTTTAAGTGATTCCTACCAGCTTGAACGTGTTCGGAGTATATTTTTGAAATATGCGTCTTTTGCTCTGAATATTGATTGCTTGTCGCACAATTACTCAATTACATTGAATAACAGATGAATCCATGCAAACTTAGTTTTCCTAACCAAAGTCATAAGGGGGGATGTAGATGCTCCTGATCTATTAGCTAATGCAAATTTTGAGGGTCTTAGTGATAACTTAGCCCGTAGCCCCAAAAAGTGTTGTCATACACAAAAAAAAAACATCATTGTAAAATCAATACATTTATGGCTCCGCACAAAATCTAGAACATTAAAAATTTAAACTAAGTTTTTTTTCCTAGCTAATGCAGCAATAATTTTACCAGTCTCAAAAGTGAACTCTCGATGAATTTGGTAATAATAGACCAAATTTAATATTTTTTTTTTGTTAAAGATAGTAACACAGGTTGCATTAAACTCTGTTTCTAAATTCTACAAGGCCTGAGTGTTTTTCTTTTGAAGTCATTTTTGATAATATAATACACCGTATTCCCCCTAATTCCACCCTCCCCTAAATAGGTACCTATCGAGTAGTAGATAAGTGGAAAAGTATTATACAATTATGAATTAAAGTAGCTGCTAAAATATTAGTAATTTTTGATTTGTATTAGTTATTTTTTTTAAATACTTGTAGACAAATAATTTTTCACTCAGTCAAAAAACTTTCAAATTGAATTCAAGGTTTCTCAGAAGCTGTATTAAGTGTAGGTAAGTAAAAAGTTGAGCTTAAATTTACAATAAATTTTTTATGATCGTCTAAAGTTAAAATTTTAACAAAACTCGTCAAAATCAAGAAAAAAAGCAAATTATTTTGAAATTTATAAAAAATTGTCTATCCCGAATTCCCCCATGACTCATGACCATTTTTTTTGTAACGTATGTTTTTGTAACACGATTGCACCCGCTTAACCTTTTTACATAAAAAAATGTGGTAAACGGAAAATTAGTACGGTTATTGTGTTTTGAACAAAGGTAATAGGCAATAGGCGGAATATATTGGTAGGTACTATAAAATATATTATTTTCGGTGGTTCAAAAATTAAATTAAAATAAATATATGTGTGAAAAATTAATATGTAGAATTAAATATGTATTTTAACAACGCGTAATTAATTATGTACAATAAAATAGTTTACAATAATTCATAATAGTTCAAATTAAAATATAAACTGACAATATTTCACAATTAAATATAAATTCACAATAGTTTCGCTATCGTATTTAAAAAAATGTCCATTGTAATTTCTCTATTTACGTAACTGGTAATTATTTCATGAAGTTTGTATTAAAGTGAAGCATATTTTTTTTTTTTTCGGAATGTTAAATTATTAAGTTGTTCATGCCGTATACTTTCAATTCGTATCGTAGATTCATCTTGTTGAATACATTGAAGAACTAACCAAAAAGATGGATTGCTTCTTCCTACTTATCTAATGTGTAGATGCTTTATGATTGTTTTTTTTTATAGCTTAAGAAACCCTGGTTTTTAACGACTATACCAATATTCCGCGTTTACAACGACCATACCAATTTTCCGACAGTAAAAAAATGTACCTAATACGATTGAGCTCCATTAAATATAGCTCGGTGTTGTCCTTTTAATAATTTTCCAATACATTATTTTATAAATATTAAAACATATATATATTTAGGTACAATATTTTTTTTATTTAAAGTATTTTCCAATTTGTATGTTATATGTATATTTTTAAATAGTGAATGTATTGTGTGTATTTAATGTCTTAATATTAAACAATTTTTAACGAAGCCAACAATTTATTTTGTTGCTAGTCCTAGTCCTATAAAATTGAGAACATTTTTAAAAAGACAACACTTATATTTTGTGAAGCGCATTTTGTGTTGCATTTTTTGGAGGTAGATAAAAAGTTATGACGGGCGCAATGGTGTTGCAGAAATGTTTTTGTTCGTTAGAATTACTTAAAATAACTTATCATAGGCACATAGGTACCTAATATAATACTTTATAGCATTAATTAATACTAAATGGGTTGGCCTTGTTATCATGCTTGCTGCTACTAAAATGAGAAATAATAGTATAAAAATAAATAAAATTATTGCAAAACTCTGTTTAAAAAAAAACAATTTCTTAATTTTAAGAAAAAATTTTAATTTAAATTTAAGACTGAAGCAATGAAGTGCTTTATACAGTATTAAATGACTCATTTAATGTCATTAAATGGGTAATTTGATAATTTGTTCCTTTTTGGGACTTTTTGTTCTTCTATGGAGATATTTTGATTCTTTTTAATATTTTATTAAAAATCAAGTAGGATATTTTGTTTTTTTAATTAAAAATCAAAAGTGAAACAAAAAATCCTAAATCCGCGGGGATATTTTGTTCCACTCGGTGGACTTTTTGTTCCGTTTTATGAATAATTTGATACTTCCAAAAAAATGAATATCGGAACAAAAAATTCTTAAACGGAACAAAATGTCCTAGTGCGACATTTTGTTCCGTGGGGATATTTTGTTCTTAAAATGGAACAAAAAGTCCACCGAGGGGAGCAAAATATCCTACTTGATTTTTAATAAAATATCAAAAAAGATTAAAATGTTCCAAAAAATGAACAAATTATGAACAAAATGGTCACATTTAGACATTTTGTTCCATTTTAGGATTTTTTGTTTCGTTATTAATGTTTTTGGAAGTATAAAATTATTCACAAAACGGAACAAAAATTCCACATAGTAGAACAAAATATCCCCGCGGAACAAAATGTTGCACTAAGACATATTGAAATTTCCTTTAAGGATTTGTAGTTCCACTATTGATTATTTTGAAAAAGGAACAAAATGTCCGCGAAACAAAATATCTAAACACCCATTAAATGACTAATTTCTGGTATACCAGATATATATCCGGTTTTTTTTTTACCATACCATAGATTCATTTCGTTTAATCGGGAATATCTGGTATTTTTTTTTTTTTTTGCTTAAATCTATGAATATACTATACTATGACTTAAGCTAGATCTAAGATGAAAACAAAAAATATTTTTAAAAATGTTGGTTAATCTGAAAATTGTTTTTGTGTCGACATTTCCGAATAACGACCACGCAAAATAATACACAATTGAAAATTCAACATCATTATTCATCGCTAATTCATTAGTAGGTGTTGCTACTAGTATTGCATTAGTAGGTAATATACAATATTATACATGTTTATGATCTATAATATGAAGTATTTAAGTATAATACCAACTACAATAATTATAATGTAGCCTGTAGTTACCTACTGGCTACTTCAGTATAATTTATAGTAGGTACTACCTAATACCTATATGGCTATATTATTGTAGCAATTAATAAAGTTTCCTTCGCAATCATGATGCATGAAAATGATGATGCGTTTATCACTCCTAGGAAGGGAAGTCAAGGGCAACCCCACGATCGGCGGTCGGTTGGAGGGGATCGAAACGACTAACAAAACGAGTGTGCCGTATGCGCTGTCGTCCCGCGTTGTCGACGCGCAATAGCGTTGTATATTTGTATACAAATAATATTATTACCACCTATATAGTATGTCCCAAAAGTCCCGTATCAGTGTATCATCGGGTATTCGGGTTGCATAAAAAACTGATTAATTTTTAAGGTTCAATACAATTTAATGGACCAATCATGGGCCACTAAATCATATTGTGTAACTGTAAGTGTTATAGAAATAAAGGGACCATTAAGCATTAGCACACTATTGACTCGTTAAATGTTTAGTGATTGTTCATGCAACCCGCCACTCGGCATAAGTATAATAGTATCTCCCTTGTAAATCGGTGTAAGTATTTAAATTGGGATTTTAACAGTAATAAGAATGAAAATTCTGATTAAATGGAAAGAGATTCAATTTTTTTTCAAACATTTTAAATTTGTTATCCAATTAAATTTTAAATTTCCAAGATAGCCATTTTATGACAATTTACTTCGTACCTATTTTGTTTAACATTAAAAAAATGATATACATAGTATATACATCATTCACACTTCTCAGTTCATGATTACATCCACGTTGTAAAATGTTACTCGCGAAATAATGAAAATTGCAGACAAGCTGCAAAGCTATGGAATTGTGTATACCTATCTGGCTATCCAGATCGTCAAAAACCGTAGTACTTTTGTACAATGTTATATATTAGTGTTTCCCACCATAGGGTTGGAGGGGGGTGTACACATTGCTGAGGAGGCGCAAGCAGTCATCACAATGTAAAATTTGTATTTATTAAATTATTTTTATTTTACAATAGTTTTTATGTTTTACAAAATATTGTATAGTAATTTTTGAAGTATCTATATAAAAAATTTGATCAATTTTTTTCAATTTATAGGAGGGAGCGCGAGATTTTACACAAGGGGAGTAGATTAGAAGAGGTTGGGAACCACTGTAATATTTCAACAGATTAATGTCTCATTTTTTGGAACAGGTATAAAATTGAGTTATCATCAAGTTGTAGTGTTGAAAACTTGCAAATACATTTTTGCAAAGCTCCACAAATAATTAGATATCAGATTCTCATAAAAAATTAGTTTTCCAACCGAGGTTGATTAAATTATATGCTATACCTACGTGTTTTGTTACACTAACCATATTATTATTATTACAAGGTCAACCACTTAAATTGCTACAATTTGGTCAATTTTCAGTCAATATTTTTAAATTTTTTTTTAAAAACTTTCAACAAATTTGATAGACAAAATAATTGCTTAGTTGAAAATTTAAAAACTTATAAGTACAAGAACATTTTTTGAAAACAAAAATTTGAATTTCATTAAATTATACCTACCTAATTTCCATACGTATTAAGTAGGTACAGTAAAAAAACGGAATTTAAATATATCAATTTACCACGGAGATACTAAGGGTAATACGGGACTTTTAGGACACGCTATACCTGTTTTAATAATAATGTATTAATATGTAATACATAGTAATATATAATAAACAATCTAGGTACCTACGCATCAAATAATTAATAGGTATACGGTAATTTTTGTGGTGCGCAATAGAACCGCGTCTTTCACTCATTCATGGTGAACCAGAATGATAAATATTCATTATGAAATATTAGAAATGTTGATAATGCAACGGAAAATTAGAAAAAAGTATAAACACAACAATTCCGACAGTTGAAACGACGCGATTTATCTGAACAGGTTACAACTAACATGTAACGTGTCAAAAAATATTTAATACCTCCGATTTTCAGTCGTGTAAGTAGTAACTAGTAGGGAACTAGGGACCTAACAAAAAAAAATCCTTGTTTTCTTATAGGCTATAGATATGGACGTATGGTATAATTCAGAACCAAGTAGGTACCTATAATAATATAGGTAGTTAATGGTGAATAATGTATAGTCAGTAGTCAGTACTATGATTCTACCAATTTATAAAGTACCATGATACTCGACTGTCTTCAGAGCTTATAATGATGTAATATTAATTATTATATAGGTTAAAATACAAGAATAAAATAGTTATTGTGTTGAGTGAGTATCTCGGTTTAGGAATAATATGATGTAGGTACATCTAAAATAGTGGTGACTGGTGAGTAATGACTAATGAGTTGTATTACTGTGTATATTATAATATAGTGTATTGTATTTACTATTAGTTATTACTATTGATTATGTAAATACTATTGTTTATAATCAACGGTATTACCAATCTTTTTATTTTTATCAATTTCGATGATAAAGTCGCAAATTGTAATCGCCCGCCGATTCGGCATGCGCATACATAAAGCATAACCGTGAACACTGAACACACACCAACGGCCAACTAACCAAGAACCAATCAACTTACCAACCGCAGTGACGTCGATTCGCGGCAATCACCTCGCCTCGTAGTTTTCTTCATCTCTCCCACCTTTTCGCAATACCGTGCACCGAATACGAATACCGGTCCGGTATACGGTCGTCGACTCGTCGTGTACTTACTACTTGTGTCTATTTAGTATTTAACTATATTTAAGTACGACACAGTCCCAGTCTGCATTTCTATAATTCCGTTGTTTGCTGTTCACTTGTCCGCTGTTGATATTCAATAAAAATAATTTAAAATATTATTTTATAGTTTTATACGGTCTTGTTGTAGGCGCTTGACGGAATTGGTGTTTTTTTTTTGTCGTTTTTTCACTGTTGTGTTTTTTGATCGTACACTTGACCGTAGTGTAATAGTTACCCGTAAGTCACGATGAGCGAAAAAGAAGTAAAAAAATACTCTATGGCCGAGGTCAGCGAAAATGCAAACGCTACAAACCCGTGGATAGTGATCAACGACTGCATATACGACGTCACAGAATTTCTAAACGACGTACGTCCGCCGCCGTTATTTTAGTCACGGCCATCCCGGTTGTGTTCGACCGGGTACACGTCATCTAGCCATCGGTTTTTATCTGTTGTCTGAGTTTTTGTTTTTTATTACAGCATCCCGGTGGCGAAGAGGTCCTTTTGGAACAAGCCGGCAAGGATGCAACCGAGGAGTTTGAAGACGTCGGACACTCGAGCGACGCACGCGAAGTCATGCAAAAATACAAGATTGGAGAACTTATAGAAGTGAGTGTCCGTCATAGATAAAATATTGTGCTGATTGTGGCAATGTTGTCTTGTCCAGCATTAGTATACACTCAGTATCTAAATTGTATTTTTTTGCTTTCAAAAACAAATATTGTTTTTTTTTTGTCATTTGACGTCTATTGGCATACGCATAATAAATATTGTTAAGCGGTATTATACACATCTATAATGGGTACTTATCTTGAATTTAAGCGCGGTGTTTGATTTACTGGCTAATAATTTTAATGGTCAATGATTGTTGATGATGTTGGTATACTTATAGTTATGTGATATGTTATACCTATTCTGTATGTGATGTAAACCAGAGGTGACGCAACGATTCAATATCATATTGCTAATTTCATTAGTGTGGTCGTCTTATTGTAATTTGGGTGGGCGACGGGTGACATATTATAAATTGCTGCACTTCTTAGTTCTAATAATAAGTCTGTTTGAGGTAAACTAATAGGTGGGTCAATCAAATTGTGGTGTATCACAAATAAAGGAAGTTTGTACCACTAGTGGTACAAACAATGATAGGTTATATAGTTGTGTATCCGGTATCCGTATCCCTAAACGTTATATTACATTTTTCAATGATACCTATATTATATAAATAATTAAACAGTCATAACCTACTGTTATTTAAAAATAATTTTTACATACATATAGGTAGTCGTAGGCTGTAGCGATGACATGGAAAGAAATAATTCTGATATTAAATCTATTAATTATTATTTAGAATATAATACACTTAAAAATATGAAAACCTAACTAGATCTTTTTTTATGTTTTAAATATTTTATCTAGTTTGTAACATCTAAAAACAACTAGGTAACCTAACTAACCTAACCTACATATTATCTACTTATTAATAAACGACTTAATTTACTATCTAACACCTATGGGCTGATAAAATATTAGACTCCGTAGTCCATTGGTCCATAACTAGAGGGTTATTCCTTATTTTGATATGTTTATTTTTTCAATATACCTAATAATTTTCCTGGCATAATCTTATTTTGAAAAATTGATTCATATAAAATATTAAGTATATATAACAAAACACCTCTGTTGTTAAACAAACAATGATACCATTTTTTTATTACTATTTATTCATTTAAATAAGCTACACAAATGTATTGTAAATTATATTGTCCAATAATTATTTTTTTAATTATAGGAGGATAAAAGACAAAATAAGAAACCTGCAAACAAACCAACACCTGCATCGTCAAGTGCATCTGGAGATGATTTTAGGTTAGTAAGATGTGTTAAAAAAATTAATTTACGTATGGGTATTATATTATTTATTTTTATTAGTTTATTAAGTTATTTTTTGATGAAATATATATGAAAAAGAAATGTATGTATAGTCTATTCAGAATAAGAAACACAGTCGGCGGCGTCCAGTTTTCGTCGGCGGCAGTCAGGCACCACCCATTGTAACCCCCACTGAATCAACTATTTGTTCGTCTGCTAAGCCGATGACGACCGACGCAACGTGGCGACGTACAACCACCGGTTGACTCAATAGTGTACGACAGTATATTTTAAGTTATTTGTTCACAATGCTGGTCAACAATAGACTAAGACGACGCTCCAGCCGGCGGCGTTGGTCTAATATCCTATTTTCAATGAAACCACGCCCATGCGCGGAAGTCAGCCGTTGACTGAGTTTCTTATTCTGAATAGACTATAGGTATTTCAATTATTTCTATAAACTCATTTGGAAATAATATTAAATAGGTGTATACATATATTTGTTTACTAAACAAAGTTGACATTTATTTATAACAAACCACCTAATTTGTGGCTTTACTTGTATAAAACTGAAGTTTGACTTGTTACTTATTTTTTTCTCATAAAATAATAAATAAATATTTGTACCTACATCTCAAATTAAACTCATAATACTTAGTGCTACTGCCTTGAGTGATAACTGATAAGTGCTAAATTGAAGTAATAGTTCAGCTTCTGCACAAAAGTATTGTACATTTTTTTATGGAATAATATTATATATATTAAAATTAAGAATATTATAAATAAAATAAATGTATTATACTCTCAAGGAAAACCAGGGCTATATTGCCCTTACCAGGTCATAAAATTATGTTTTGGTCAAACATCGTTTTATTTTTACTCCAACATGGTTATAACAGAACTTACCACTAACTAACATTTTAAATAAATAAAAGTTTTACTTATAAACATTTTTTTTTAATGCTAGCCAAATATATTTTACTACTTCACTGAAAGTTAACTAGCCAGTTTTATATAGTATTCGAGTAGATAATTATTTATTATATTAACCAGTATATGGTATTATAATACTCACTGAACTATTTTTTTATTGTATTACTTAAGTATAAATTTAATTTAAAAATGGTGTCAGCCTTGTTCATTTACCATAAGTTAGTAATTACTTATGGTGATTAGTTACTTATTACATTACACTTCATAATTCTAATAAAATTGTTAACAATAACATTTCCTGTGGGCTGTGATATAGTTGTAACTGCAATATTACCAACCTCTTAATTATTCTAATTATTTACTCTTGATTCATTATAATCTATATTTCTTAGCACATTACATGTTCAATAATATTTTGAAAGAATTAAAAATGTATGATTGCTTAAAATTACCATGTTATTTAATAATTGAGTTTGATGATATTTTTTTATGTCTAATATATAATTCTATGGTATTAATGATAATGATTATATAAAAAAAAAATTATTTTTATTTATTGAAAAAAGAATGATAAAAGATAACAAAATATATTCGATGTACATTGTACATATACATACAAATATAATTTTTTTACTGCAAGTGTACAGAGTTCATTTTTTTAAGTACATGCCGGTTTTTTTCGGTTATTGACATATTAAAATTTAGTACGTCATTGTAATAATTTGTTTCATTATACTATATGTTTTATTTGAAATAGTTATGTAATAAAAATATTTAATAGAAAAAAATGTTCATTTTATTGAAATAAAAATATATTTATACATATCTTGTAGATTTACAATATTCATTATAAAAAATGATGAATAATAAATGTCTTTTTTTATTTTTTAGTCTTTGGAAATCGTGGTTGCTGCCTTTGACAATTGGAGTGCTTGCTATATTCGTTTACCGATACTTTATTGCTTCTTAAAAGATCAAAGTCATTTTATTTTATTATAAAGTAATTATTGTAAACCAAAGTTCTGGGTTAACTCATAAATATTGTCTTTAAATCCTTTTTGTGTATTTTGTCAGTGGTCAATCATTAAACTACATTCCATTCTGTGTTTACTGTTTCAGTAATGTTTTCATTAATACAATCACAAAACAAGAAAGATTTGTATAGTTTAAAACTATTAAGCCTAAATATTACAATTAATATGACCGAATAAACATAAATATAGTGGTTAGACATGGTAGAAATTTAGTATTATTAATGTTTGAATTTTCAAAAAATATATATACATATATACAGAAAATACATATTGTTTTTAAATATCTACAATAATAATAATAAAAAAAAAATACATTACCTCAAATCCATTGACTCCAATGATAAATACTTAAGACAATAAGATCTTAATACTTAGATAATATTATTATAGTTGATTTAACCTTAGAGCACACGCTTCACAGTCTAAAAGACTGGGCTTTTAGAATTTTATTCATTGTTTTAAAAATTCAAAATATTAACCAAGGTACTTTTTAATAAGGTGATAAACTAAAATAATATACTACTCCCAACTGTATAGGATCAGATATTAGTAATATAAAAGTGTTTAGTCTTACTATATATATTCAAAGTAATTTAATACAAAAAAATATTTAAATACATGGTCAAAACACCGTGAGCGTGGATTCTTGTGAATATTTTTAGTGTGTGTAATCTAGGGTTTGGAGCAGTTAAAAGTTATAAGCTTGCGAGATCTATGGTTGATGGTTAACAAAGATTGGTGGATTAAGAAGAAGACCAGACATTTATGCAAGTCATTATTAAACCAAGCCAACCCTTAAAGATTTTGGGTTGAATATAAATAAACTGTTTATATTTTATGGTTAATAACTTATAAATAGATTGAATTTATTATGATCTAAAGGTCTGAGATTTATACCAATAAGGGGTGTTAACGATGTACTTAAAACTATTTTGTATATATTTTTTTTCTGGTAAAATTTTAATAATTGGTGCATTTTAGTCTCACGTTAATATTATAATCAAAATTTACACTAATTTATCTTAGTTTATTATATCAAGCTTGTCAAAAAATAAACTAATTTAATTATTAAACTAGATTTAAATTGTACGAAGAGATTCATAAGATCATTTTTATTTGAATCTTGGATTTCATTTTTTAATATAGAAAGGATGAATGAAAAAGAAAGTTCTGATTTCCAAAAAGTTTTGACTAAAAGTCCAGCAAGTAAGTAGATTCATAGTCCTGGCTTAAAACTTTCCAGCATTTTATGTAAAATTTAATTATTAAATATTATTATTATTATTATTTAATTTATTTAATTTGTATTAATTCAAATTTTATTATAGTATTCATTACTCTAAAATTACTTTAAAATATACTATAAATATAATAATATAATATACTATATACTATTACTTTAACTATCTTCATTGCTTTAAAATGTAACTGTATATTATACTATATAGTATTAGCATTATTTAAAATGTAAAGACTTAAATACTGGATTATTATTTTAAAGACAAATGATAAAATATATTAGTAAAATTATGCTTATCTTACAAATGTTAACTATTTAAAATGTATTATAATGTACATGATTTGTATATTAGGAGTTAATTAGAATTTAAGTAGGGTTGCAGTTGTAGTTAATCAAATTTATTTATGTTAAGTATTAACAAAATTTTTCTAATTTAATGTTGACTCACAAACTACATTTAAAGACCCTATAAATTATAATGTAATTATTACAGCAGTAAATCATTAACCTTATTTGTATTTATGTATTAGTTGTGAAGTGAAGAAAAACTAATGTAGGTCGTCATATGTCGTACAATGAAGAATTAAAACGAGTTTCTTATATACTAACATATATTAGGTATAATGTATATGATATATAGGTACTATGTATATTTATACTCTTTATTGATGCAACTACAGATGCCATCACCATGTAGGGCAGTGGTCTTCAACCGGTGGGTCGTGATAAGTATTCTTTTTAAAATAAAAAAAGCAATTTTAGCTTTTTTAGTTTTTTTACAAAGCTTACTTGGATCGCGAAAAATTTTGACAAAATTGACTGTTTTTTATCGTAACACTAAAAATATTAACAGTAGACATAGGTATGCAATTTTCACCAAATGATAATATAAGCATTTTCTAAACACAATAAAATTTTCAAAATATTTTGACTTTCTTTGTGCTATTTATAACAAATTTTCAGTTTTGTAAAAAAAATGTTCATTATTGTCAATAACATTTTTTTTATTCCATCAAAAAACTTGAAAATTTAATACAAGATTCATCATAACTTGTTATAAGTGAAAATTTAAAAAAAGTTGAGCTTAAGGCTATAATAGTTTTTTTAAAAGAGTCTAAACTCTAAAGTAAAAAATGTAGACAAAATATATATACGTACAAATCACGAAAATATGCAGTTTTTTTGAACAGGATATTTATAAAAAAAATTTTATTTAAATCTAAGAATTGAAAATTCAACACAAGATTCTCTATAAGTAAAAGGTATAAAGCTAGAAACCTTTCTAAAAAAAATAAATTTACCGGAAAGTCAAACTAATTTTTTATGATTGTTGGAAGTTAGACATTGCTGCAGGATATTCCCCAGTAAACTATCGATTTCTCAGTGAACGATTACTTATTTTGTAATAATTCGTTCGGTCAAAATTCTTAAAAATTAAATACAATTTTCCTCGTAAGAACTTATATATTAGCAGTTTACAAATAATTAAAATGCAAAGACACAATTTTTTTTATAAGCATTTAAGCTTCAAATTTTGACCCAAATTCATCAAAATATTGAACATTTGCATATTGTTTTGTGGTTAAAAATTGTATAAAATATTCAATTTTTATATCTGTGGATTGAAAATGTCAAACAAGACTTCTCGTACCTAAGTAGTTAATGTTGTAACCAATAAATCTAAAAAATATATTTAGATACATGGTTGATTTTTATAGGTAACCTATTTTATGTTCAAATTTGTACGAAATTAGATATTAAAATGAAGAATAACGATGTTTGTTATTTCGGTTTAATTTAAAAATATTTTTGTGGGTGCTTGAAACTTTTAAAGTTAATTGATAAAATGTATTCACTCAATAGCATTTCTAAATGTTTTCGGCAAAAATTAATAGCTCAAAAAAAATTAAAATATTTTTACGATTTTATAGACTATAGAGTATAGAAAATGATAATCTCAACATTCGGTGAAAAATTCAAGTGTACTAAATTCGAGTCTAGTAAATTCGTTTTTGAATTAAATAAGAAATTATTCCCTGAGAAATCTATAGTTTACGGGTGAATATTCAATGTCTAATTTCAAAAATTAGTTCGACTTTCCGGTAAACTTTTTTTTTGTGAAAAGTAGATAATCTTATGTAGAATTTTGTGTTGATTTTAAAATCGTAGATTTAAATTAAAAGTTTTTTATGAATTACTAAGTAAAAAAAACTGCAAACTTTCGTGATTTTTACGAAATTTTAACTCTAGACGCTTATAAAAAATTATAGACTATATCATAGACTGCTTACTTAAATTTTGGACTGATTAAAAATTGTTTTATCGATGATAATAATAAAAAACCGATAATTTATTATGTCTATAAATAGCTTAAAAAAGTCGAAATAAATTGAACATTTTATTGTGTATAGAAAATATAATTAATTGTAAAAGAAAATGTTATACAAACATTTGGTGAAAATTGTATTGCTATCAATCATTTACAAATTTTTAACATTTTTATTCCTAAATAAATTTAAAATAAAAAAATGTTTGTTTTATTACATATTATTTATTATTAGTATTAATCAGAGTTCAATATTTTAGATTCTGAGCAGAACAACGAATGTATCTATTGATATTAAAATGATGAGTTGTGTTTTTTTGTGTCTGTTATCACGTTTTGGGGCTGTAAAAGTGCTCAGACTTTCTTCATCAGCATCTGATAGAAAAGTAAATCTAATTGGTACTTTGGCCTTGGGGCATCAAAAGTAAAATATTCCTGAACGTTTTCAAAAGCGTCGGAAAATACAACAAAAAAATTAAGGAAAATTTTTTTTTATCAGTCAAAAAACTTGAAAGTTTTATATAAGGGACTTCAAAACCTGTAAGTGAGAATTAAAAAATAAATGAACCTAAGTTTATAATAGTTTTTTATAAGAGTCTGAAGTTAAAATTTCGACCGAAATTCATCAAAATATCTAACATTTGCAAATTGTTCTGTAGGTTTCTTGGAAGTAATATTGTAACCAAATATCAAAAAAAGATATTTACATGGTTAATTTTTATACACATTTGAAGTTCAAATTTGGACGAAATTAGATATTTTTATGAAGAAAAATATATAAATAAAATATAATTACTATACATTATACTCACAATGAAATTTTCAAATGTATGTTTTTGGAAAAAAATAAATTTAATACCTATACCGATAATCTCATAAAATACACTAATTATCACACTACATTAATTACCTATATGTAAAAGTCAAAATCTATTGAAGATTTTATTGTGTATAGAAAATGCGTAGGTATACCTATAAACATTTAGTGAAAATTGCACATATCTAGACATTTTTTTTATTTACTCCAAAAAAAACAAAATTGATGTTGCCAAGAACCTGCGGGTTTACAAAAAATTCACTTTTTTCCTTAATTTTTTTTTTTGTTTTTCCCGACGATCTTAAAAACTATTGGGAATTTTTAAATTTACCAACCAGATTCACTTTCCCGCCAGAAAAGTTACAGATGAAGATAATCAAATCATTATTTCAACCACTTAATAGGTAGGTATAGTTAAATAGAAAAAACACTGTGATTGGAAAATCATTACCTCTTCGCTCCTCCCAGAATCTACAAAAAACTGTAGATACATACATTGTGTACTGAATGTTTATATATAGACAGTTTCTACGCGGCTAAAATATTCAAGATATAGGAAAATTTTGATTTTTTTTAGTTGTCGATAAAAAAAAAAATTTCTTGATTAAAAAATTTGAAAATGTAATAAAACGTTTCTCATAAGGGTTTTTTATAGCAGTTTAAAAATATTAAAGATACATAAAATCTCGATTTTTTTTTTCAAGCATAATTTAAATTTCAAATTTAATCAAAATATTGGAAATTTGAAAATTTGAAAATTATCATATTCATATAGGTATAGTTAAAAATGTATTAAAATGTAATACATTTTCAACTATACCTATAGTATTTGATGCGTAATTTGTATGACTAAGAATTAAAAATTTAAAACAAGGTTTTTCATTATCGTATAGTTTATACTGTAACCAAAAAAATTAACTTTAAAAAATAAACTAAAGAAACTTTTTTTTAAACATTTTAAGTTCTCAATCTTGATGTTTAAACGACGAATAACAATGTATGTTATAGTTATTTGTCCTTGAAATTTAAAAATATTTTTTGTTAGTACTTGCAATTTTTAAAGTATGCCATTAAAAATTATATGCACTGCTCAATGGCATTTTTAAATGCAATGTTTTTGGAATAATAGCTATAATTATATATTTATATCATAAAATATAATTATAGCAATCGGGCTGTCTGCAGACTGTCTTCGCTCAAAATCGTTTTTCGTATACACTGATTTTATATCATTGAATTAAAATTCTACACATCCATAACAGTGATCCACTCCTCGCCTAATGTACATATTGCGTACAGCCATAGGAGTGCGCCAGAGTTCAGGTCAGGTGCAGCAAACATTGATTCCAGCCCATTCTTTTTTTTTAATGGGCAGCACATTTTTTTTTATCTTCCATATTATTATAAATATATACAATACAACCCCTCAAATTATTACTTTTTGATTAGGCGGTTTAGAGATAAATTTAATTAGAAATACATAATATTATAATCTTTATAATATGAAATTATTTTATAAATCTTTAATGAATGTTAATAAAATACTGTGATAAATAGAAAGACGCCTTTAAACACAGAATAGATGAACTTGATTATTTAATACACTTTTTGTATACCTGTCTAAATAATTTTATATTGAGCATTATAAGACTTAGACCCGTTCGGCCCATTAAAAATCTATCTGAGCCGTTCAATGACTGTAAGAGCACACCCTGCTGCCCCCCCCCCCCCGTGGCTACGCCTATGTATACATCAGAGCCGTATATCCACTTGCCCACCATTTTTATACATTGAATAGTGTTCCGGGTATAATACGTACCTACTTATATTTGATATTGATAATGTTATATTTTAATTTTTAATACATAATAACTATTAGGTTATGGATAACATTATGAATTAGATTTGATAACGGCAATATTAACAATTTTATTTATTTTTGAAAGTTAGGGATTCAAGACATAATATGAACTATTTATTGTAGATACACCATTGTGGATTATTTCGTATATTTACTGCCTACATTACTGCCATTTGGTAGGTCAATTTTTTGTTTTACATCCATATATTTTATTTATCTTTTTTTTTTTTTTTTTATTTTTTTATTAGCCATTAGCACAAAACTATTACGGCTCGACAATTAATATACATAATATACAAGATAATTGATATATATATATATAAGTATTAAGTGTGTAGCATGCATTAGAATGTATACATAAAGTTATATAATATATAATTATGTGGATAAGATGTTAAATGATAGATAAGAATATAAAATAATAAAATGGATAATAATAATTAATTAATGTATTAACGGAATGAAAAACGAAAAGATATAAGAGTATGACATGACGTTGGTGTGACTAAGGTAATTTAATTTTGTTTAGGACAGTGGAAAGGAGGGATATAAGTGGATTAATGATTGCAGTGAAATTTAGAAAAAATTTTGATAACAACGTTTCGATAACGGAAATATTGTTATTGTTGTTTTCGGAACCAGATAAGGCATGAGTGTAAGATTTGGGCATAGATTTAGGATCAGGGTATGAATTTGTATTGGAGGGATGTGAGGTTTTAGATTTTTGTGGCATACGATGAATACTGGATTGATATTTGCGGAGAGTTTTAAATGACGGACATCCTTTGAAATTCGCCGTATGATCGCCTCCACACAGGGCACATTTAGCTGGGCAGGAACTGTCTTTGCTGCACTCGGAGGTGAGGTGATCACCACCACACTTGACGCAGCGAGGTCGATGACCGCAAAACCGTCGAGTATGGCCGTATTCTTGGCATTTGTAGCATTGAGGTGGAACCCGATTGACCTTGTACGGTTTTTCGATTTTTACCAGAGTATGAAAAAGAGATGATACCTTAAAGATGTCGTTGTTGTTTTCAGCGGGTTTTAAGTCGACGTAAAATAGTGGTAAAGCAACGCCGTGCTTTAAAATGTTTGAGATTCTCGTGACAGTATGTCCGAGGGTGTCCAGAGCTTCAGAAATATCAGAAGTGGGCGTCGTATAATGTAAGTTCTTGATTACAACCCGAAAAAGGCGTAGATGTGAGGGAAGAAAAGAGTGGTAGCCAAAACTGGTTTCCCTCAAAAAGTTAATGACTGCATCGAAACTATCTGGGTCTTTTGGCCTAACGCTTAGGTATGATTGAGTGGCTTTAAATGATAGCCGATTAATATCAATCCTGCTCGATAACGAGTTTTTAAATAAGGTAATATCGCTTACATTTTTCACATAGATTGGAGGGGGGGAGAGTAGTGGCAGGCTTTGCATGTTGTTGGTTTGAAGTAAGATTACGATCCGCATTTGCTATGGGGCTGTTATCGCATGACACGGGAAATACCGCATCATTAGATTCGTCGTCAATAGGTAGGCATGAAAACCGGTTTGGTGGCACGAAGAACTTAGATTTTTTTTCATTATGTGATGGGGAACCAGTCGAGGATGATGAGAGATTTCGTTTGGATTTCGGAGCCAAAGTAGTTACTCCGTCCTCATTTTGAAAGAGAATAACATTACCCTTAGAATCGTAGACAGTTGGAGTATTTTGGCAATATGAAGTGGAATTTGAGTACCGGAACTGTTGTAATATCTAGGTTCGCCGTCCATGGTGCAGCATGAGCGTAATGACGCTGACCTTGTCACAGAACACTGATAACGGAGCGAAACATCGACACACGGGCGCACTTTACGATCGACTAATCGCAACTGTTTATTTATCTTACAAACTTAGATAATTAATTGTAATTACATGTTTGTGTGACTATAGTTGGTTAGTTTCCATAGTAATAAAAACAATGTTTTAAAAATCATGTAAACCTATACATAAAAATATATATATATTGTAATACATTTACGTACCATTTATGTATCGCTTATAATTTAGTTTAAGGGTGGAATGTCAGAACTTGTAAAAGTTATGATTGAATTGGATAATGATATGCGAACAGACGAAGAAGAAACATTAGAGATGCTCAATGAAATTAAAAATGATAACACAAATGTTATGTCTGCTGATGGGTATCCCAATAAATCTGCATCTCATGAATTTAAGACAGAAAGTAATAGCAGTCTTAATTTTATTGGTGACTAATAAAAATTATCATATATATATAAACTGTGGCATTATGAGGTATATTATTTTATGATACTTAAATAATTATTACTGAAAATAAGAAATGCAATTAACAATATTTTAAAACAGTAGAAATTCACTATCTTCCATAGTTAAAATTTCTAACGAGATTTAAATACTTAATAATAATAATAATGATTAAAGAATTAAAATAGTTTTTAGTCTACATATGAACTTATACTATATGCCTAAAATATTATTATATAACCATTATAGGTTTTTTATTATAGCATACAACCGTTTGAATAGAAAAAAAATTTAGAAATTATTCTTCACATGTTTTAGGAACCGTAACAGAAACATACATACATAGCTCTGCAAGTAATATTAATCTTAAGCAGCTTGAAAGTGTAAATAGTGAAACGACTTCTGAGTCCATGAATAATGAATTAGATTTTTTTAGTAAATAACTGTTTAAATAAAGAAAAAATGGAAATAATTACTTATCAATTATCATAATATGTTTTAGGGACAGAAACATATAAAAATAGCTCTGAAAGTATTATTACCCTTAATAAGTTTGAGAGTATAAATAGTGGAACCCCGACCTCTCAATCGATGGATAATATATTAAAAAACCAACAAATCGTACTTGCGCCGGACAACCCACTCATGTCGAAAATTCAAAATATATTGAAATTACAATTGTTGAAACAAAAGGAAAACATTGAAAAAGAAATACTAACTCTTGTAAGAATAATTTAAATGTCCTACTTATGAGTCATGAAAAGAACTCTGTACATTTTTATAAAAATAGATAAGCATAACCAATTTAAAGGACAACATTTTTAAATTATTTTTTTAACAAATAAATTTTAATAAAACATATATGTTATCAGTATCCCATATCATAGTGCTATCTTTAACATACCTAAACACGAAAAAAATAATTTCACATTTTAATTTTTTATGCTATTGATTGTATTTTTAAATACTAAATCCTGATGATAGTAAATGAAAAATTCCACTTTAAAGGTTTGGGATTAATTTAAACAAATGTTTTAGAGTATGGTAGTTAAAACCAAAGAGAGAGAAAAGTCTTCGGCTATTAGTAGGATAAATAGTGCAAAATGTCGAGTTGCAGCACAGCAAAATCTATTGAACGACTTCCACCAAATGAAAGAGGAATTGGAAACAGCAAACGAAAAGTTGAAAAAAAGTATTGAACAACAAATACAACGTTACAAAGACATTTTCGCAAAATCAGCAGACAAAGAAAAAGAATGTACGCTTTTAAAAAAATCTCTTAATTTGTATTTACAATTTATTTATTTCTGTTTAGTTTCGGTTTTAAAAAGACAGATAGAATGCAGTCGTGGATTTTTAAGCGAACTTACCAAGTATGAAAAAGAACAGGAAATTACATTTAATAGGTGTAATCAAACAAAATCTCAAGCAAAACAGTATAAGAAAAAATTACTAAATAACCAACAAAAGCAGGTGATGTTTACTTAATCTTTAAAAAAAAAATGTATTCACTATGTTATAGATAAACTTTACACGCTAGATAAGAAATTCACGAACTTATTAAATGGGCAATTTTTAGTTGCCTAATATTATTTACTATTTAGTTATATTACGTATTGACGTATTGTACATTTGTGCTACAACTACAATATTGTAATTTTTACTTTTTTTGTATGACTGATGTTATATAGAATAATATATTAATATAGGCTACGGCACAAATGTATCCAACGACCCGGCAGGGTCGCGCTAAGTATAAAAAAAAAAAACGCCTTAAAATGAACGCATCGGCAATCACAACCCGCGACAACTGCCGGGTATAATTACACGAAGCATCTGAAATCACGAAAAAAAATAGTTGTCCATGCATACCTAATTTATTGTACAATAATTTAGTTTGACAATGCACCAATCTTATTGGAAATGTTCCGTAGAAGTGCATGCTGCACTTTTTAATCCGATCTGAACATTATAAATGGAGTTATAGCCAAATATATTATGAATTTTTATGGTAAAAAAAGAAGATGTTATTCTATAATATTCCCTGCGGCCCGCATGAAGTTCCCCGCCCACTGAGGAGATACACACACGCACTGACCGTACGCGCGTGCTTTGTCACAGCTCTTGCGGCGGCGGTGTTTTCAGTTAATACGTAACGGCTCGCGTATATATTCACTATTGTTCTTTCTTGCGTCGACCGCCGTCCGTCTTGAACGTCTAGCGTTTTATGTTCTATTGACTGCCGTATTATAACCTCAAATACGCGCACGTTATTTTGACTGTGTATTATTTTATGTATTTTATACATAAAATTTTGTATTATTATTTTAACTGTGTGTTATTAACTGAGTAGGTACCTACTGACTGCAGTATCAAAATACGTACACATTAAATTTTGAGAATGACTCGTATATAATAATTATAATAATAATAATAATAACATAAAAAAAATTAGTGATATCTAAACAAAAACACTACGCCAAACTCCGTGTAAGAAAACGCTCAGTATAAAAAAAAACCAACTCAAAAAGTTGTGATATCATTTTATAGCTATGTATTTAAACTATATAGGAATAGATATATTATTATAATTTATGTTAAAATTCATTGCTTATAAATTGAACTTAGCTGGTGACATTATTTAAAACTCATGAGAATTCATTTCGTATTGAGTATACATGTTATCTTTGAAAATGAGTGATACTAATTAAGTGTTATGTAAATTAATTGTTATAAATTACTAATTAAGTGTTATAATTTTAAAGTCACCAGCTAAGTTCAATTTATAAGCAATGAATTTTAACATAAATTATAATAATATATCTATTCCTATATAGTTTAAATACATAGCTATAAAATGATATCACAACTTTTTGAGTTGGTTTTTTTTTTATACTGAGCGATTTTTTACACGGAGTTTGGCGTAGTGTTTTTGTTTAGATAATGATTTACATTGAAGGCTACAAAAATACCTACATACCATTTTTATTATTAGAGGAATAGCAGTTGTAGCACTTAAGTATTATAACAACCCAGGATAACATATCAATGACCAAATTTATTTTTTACAGAATTTCTAAAACAATTTAACCTAACCAAGTTTAATCTAACTCAAAATATTGTTTTAACATTCATAAGTATCGTAAATAGATTTATGTAGGCCATTTCATAAATTGAGAAATTTTTAGTCTGGGGTTATTAATAGTGTACAGTGTACACACATATAAACACAGACATACATATATTTTATGTTTTATAATTTTTAAACTTATAATTTATAGTTTAAATTGTCTTATAATGATTAGGATCTGTTATTATTGTCTTTAAATCAAGAAAATCTTCGATTGGAAGATCGTATTAAACAATTGGGTGAACAAGCAGAGGCTAAGTATAATGAAAGCGAACTACTGAGACAAAAAATTACGGACAATTCAATAGGTCTTGATGCTATTAATAAAGATAATGCCAAATACACGTTGTTGTGGAATGAAGTTATAATATGTATTGAACAATGTGAAAAATCTTCTCAGAAAAAAATAAAAGAATTACAGTAATTACTACTATATATACCTAATAAATAATGATATATAAATTAAATAAGTACATAATACTATATGTGCCTTGTTTCCATTTTGTATAGAGAAGAGAAAAATAAATATCATATATTATTAACAGAATACTACAGTTACAAACGCAGTTCACAAGTCGAATGTAACAAAAACGATGAACTACTTCACTTTTTTAATAAATTTACACAAAATCAAACAAATTTACAAAATGGGCTTAAGACATGTTTAGACAACTTTAATTATTTGAGGGATAAGTATTGTAATATATTAAAAATGACAGAAATACAAAATCAAAACTTAGATGAAGTGATATTTGTATGTTTTCATAAATCATTCAACATGTTGAACACAAATAAAAATATGCCTTATTACAGGAACAAAAATCTGTTCAAAATGAATTAAATAAATTATTACGTTTACAAAACTCCATATCAAATCAAAATTTAAAATACGAAGATAAAATTTTAGAGGGATTTAATAATGAATCAATTACCGATAGTTATTGTCAAAAAATGAATAACAATATTTTAGAAATTAAAAAAAAAAATAATGAGAATGTAATATTATGTTAAACGTAATATGTTTCTTCTTGAAAATATATTTAATATTATTAATTTAGGAATCAATGTTGGTTAAGATTGAGAACGATGTATGTCTAGAACAAATAAAACTAAAACAATATCGAACTACATCTTATAATTTAGAAAAACAAATCAAAGAACTCACCATAGATCTTAACAACCGAGATTTGCATCTTTCTACATTGGACTCTGAACTGAAGAAACTATACACAGACATTAAAATAAAATCAAACATGATTGAATCGGAATTTAAAGAATTGGAATCTTTGAAAAAAAAACTCGGGGCAAGTTAACAATATTTAATTATTATTATTTTATTGTTAAAATTTTATTTTTTACATAATCGACATCCGAGTTGACATTGATTTCATTTCAGGTTGGTGATGTACCACATAAGACTCCACAAATGCAAATTGATCATGTCAGAAGTAAAATTAATGATGTAAAAAATGAAACCAATGTCATAAAACAATATTGTATTCAAAACCAAAATAAAAATGTACAATTATTGGATGAAAAAAATAAACAAATTGTTGAACTTAATATATTGCGTGAATGTAAGTATTTAATTATTATATAAATAAGTATATGTTATATTGTAATACGATAACAATTTTGATAAAATAAAATACTAAAAATGTGGGAAAGTGGAATTATACTGACAAAATATCGCATGGAAATATATCGTCAGTATAAAATATAGCAGCAATTTAATATAATATAATATATTTAATATAATATAACTTGAATACATAATATATAATAAATATTTAATTGTTAGTATAAAAAGTGTAAAGTAATATATTATGTAGTAGGTACCTAATATATGGGTAAAATAAAGATATCAAAGCATGATATCGTTATATTAATATTTAGTTTTAGTAGTATTGTTATTTACAGTAATAACATTTATATGTAGACAAAAATAATAAATCGTTTTCTTTTACAGTTATTGTAATATTCAATGTCATTTAAAATAAAAAAATTATATCTTACAAGTTTCAAATAAAAATTCAGAGCAAAAATGTTAAAGAGTACAAATTATTACAATTTATCAAAAGCACCGACGAGTTAAAAAGTTAAAGTTGATTTTATTTGAACTTTAAACGTAATACTATTTATTTTGGGTTACCGTTAATTTAACTACTAATTTAACAGTTTTCTTGTCACTTGATTAATTTTTAGTTGAAATTAACGAATTAAATTTTAATTTTAAGAAGTTACGTTGCATTGTTTTAAATTTAAATTTATTTTACTACCTACAATTTCGTTTTTATGTCAAAAAATATTTCGGTTTTTTTTTAGTGACAAACAACTTAATGTTGTACTTTAAGTTGAGCGTAAATTTACAATAATTTTTATGAGCGTCTTAAGTTAGAATTTTGATAAAACACTGTGAATTATTATGAGTTAGAAATTCATAAAAAAAATTTTTATACCTAAGATTTTAAAATTAAATACAAATTTTTCCATAAGTTTGTCTACCTTTTACAAAAAAACATATTACGGGTAACTCAAATTAATTTTGTATGAGCTTTTTAAGTTCAAATGTATCCGACATAGAATATTATCAGAATTTTTGTAAACCACTCAAAAAAAATGTGTACTTAAACTGTTTTTTTTTGTACTTAAAATCATGCTGTTCCTACTCCAACTGATTTTCTTTTTATTCGTAGTTCACATCTTAGTTTCCAAATATTTGAAAAAAAAAAACACAAAATTATAATAACCCCATGTAACTTATACCAAAATGTTGTACTTTTAATGTACCTTTTTGTATCACTCAAAAATAAATGATTTTTATGTATCCGTTTTTAAATCCTGTTTTCCAAGTTAATAAATAAAAAAATAAACATAAAATAACCTAATGCAACTTGTACCAACATTTTGTGATATTTTTTGTACCCTTTTGCAAGACTGGACGTTAAAAAGTTAAAAAGTAAAGATACTTACCAGTTACCAGGTTACTTTTTACTTAGATGTGACTTCTAACTTAGAAGTTAAATTACAAGTTAAATTTGTATTATATTATCAACTTATAAGTTAGTTCATTTTTTGTTCATTTTTTCTTAAACCACAGATTTAAAATATTTTATTATGTTTTGTAAAAATTAATTTTATATATAAAAAAATAACAATAGTCGGAAATATCTAAAATTATTAAAAAATATGATAAGTTATAACTTATAAATAATAATTTTTAATGATGGTTATACTATTGTATATTCACAGAATATATTATAAATATTTTATTTGTACACAGAAAATTTAAAAGGGTAACCGTGTCATTAAAAAAAATAAAAATAAAGCAATTTACTCAGTATCTCATACACGTTTGTGTACATTTTATTCATTATTAATTACCCAATTGTTATAAACTATTAAAATATTTTTTATTCATTCATTGAATTACAGCTGTATTAAAAAATAATTGTTATTAAATGTGTAGGTAACTGATTCGGTATATTTTAATACTGAATTTGATTATTATAATTTAGTATGGTTGTAGATTTGTAGATCATTAATTATGCAAACGTATACAAATTATTTAATTATTTAATAGGATCTTATTATTCATTAAATTATTAAAGTAGGTATATAAGATATAACTATTAAACTATATATTAAGTAGGTACTTTCAACAATTTATTTTAACTTTAACTTTAAGCCTTACTAGCGGATAATTTTGGATTCGTTGTTCAAATTTCGGATTCCAAATTAATAAAAATAAAAATAAAAATAAAAATAACCTCATGTAACTTATACCAACACTGTGTACTAATTTTGTACCTTTTTGTACCACCCAAAAAAAATTTGTATCCAACTTATTTTTATGTATTTGTTTTTAAAATCTTGGTTTCCAAGTTAATAAAAAAAAAAAAACACATTCATAATAACCCCATGTAAGTTACCAACATTTTGTACTTTTTTTGTACCTTTTCGTACCATCCAAATGGTACGAAAATGGGGCATCATATATTAATCGAAATTGTTTAACTTAATGACAAAAAGCAATGCTAGACAGAGTTTCAATATTTGCCAAAAAATATTAAAGTACAATACGAGTGGGCCAGACCGACCCTGATTTGAGTTATACTTGAATTTCTGAATACCTATTATTTGAGGCAAATAATAACTTATTTCAATAAAAATAAGTATGTAATAATGGTCTCAGTACAATATACATTATGACATTATGTAGGTAATAATGTCACACAATTAGGTTCACAATTAAATCATTGTATGGGTAATTTAAAAAAAAAAATCATGATATGTTTTAGATGATACACAAAATGTTAGAAAAAGTAGAAAACTTGATCACGAAATTGTTTCTTTATCCAAAGAAGTCGATCAATATAAACGAACACTTACGTACATGAGAAATAAAGTTGCGATGTATAATGACGTTTTTGGCAAAAATAAAAGGAAAAGTAGTAAGCTTTTGAATGAAAATGAATGGATAGAAAGTACTGCTTTGGTTGAATTAAAGGTAGGTACTAATGTAATTTATGTAAAAACTTGATTAAGCATTACATTATTATTTATGATACGTATTTAGTACTTATTATGAATTATAATAAATATCATTGTATATATTTATCCTTCATAAAATATAATTTTAGTTATAAGTTATTATTATTAAGTTAGTTATTATTTGAAATAATATATGAAATGTCGTATACAATATACTGTAGGTATATACAAAGTACCGTGTATACCCACATATTATTTCATATGTCATTTGCTTAATACGTTTCATTTTACGTACGCATATATCTTGTTACAATAATTAAGTATAAAACAACCAAAAATATTCTATAGGAAAATGAAATACAGTGTTTGGAATACATGGACCATTTGAAATTGTTGAAAAATGAATTGAACGAAATGAAAAAAACACACATTGAGAAACAACGCGAAAGTAAATCGTGGGACGCTAAAGTCCAGTCGCTTGTCGAAATGAAAACAGAACTCAAGAATAAACTAGGTATTTTTGGCGACATTGATGCTACGAAAAAGGAAATACATAAAATGCAGGTATGTAATCGACAGTTCAGTTATATTAAAATAACAATAATTTCACATAAGTGATATATTAGTAACTTTTTGTTTAAATTAAGATATTAATTAAGTTTGTTATTTAGTTTTTATTCTTTTCACTTGTGTACTATACTACTATAACATTATAGTGATCATTAATTCGTACTATTCTTTTTGTAGCTAACGGAAGGTAGATTGAAAAAAATATTGGACAAAATAATGTCAGATTTGGAAAAATGCATATCGAAACGGGAAACGATTTACAATACATTCGCCGCTAAAAATATTCGTTCAAGCGTTAAAAATGATACTAAACAAAAATTGTTGAAGATCCTCGATGACATGCGAATAATGATAAGAAAAATTAAAACTGTAACTCTACTTATTATTGATTTATCTATGATAATCATTTAATTTAAATATCTATATGACTATATGGCATGTATCGTAGTCTGTTGTCCTCAAATTGAACAGTAGGACATAGGAATTTAATAAACATAAATGTATTTAATGGCAGTTCGATATCAAACAAAATTGTTAATAGAAAAAAGTAGGTATCTAACTGCTCTTCTGTACAGTAGAAGTCGGGTGTACTTATTGTCGCAGTGTAATGGATGTGTTAAATTTGAATTCAATTATAAATCATAAATCGTTGTATACTTATCTATAAAATAATTTAAATTGCTATTATAGTAATTTATTTTACAATTAGTAGTATGGTATAAACTATAAATAGGGAATAGTTTAACAAAAAATGAATCCTTAATATTTTTAATATGTCATTTCGTATACTGTATAGTAAAATATAATATAAATGTATAAAATGTACCAATAAATAATAAAATTATAACATATTTTTAAAATTAACGTTACAGAAATGTAAAAAAATAGACAAAGACATAAGTGATGCACAAAATTATAAAATGGAATTGGAGTGTAAACTTACAAATTTAAGGGATAAATTGATCGACGTTGAACAAAATACGAATGATTTAACAAAAAGTATTGAAGAGATAAATGCTTTAAAACTTAAAGTTTGTATATTACTACTTACTAGCAAAACCACCATTTCTATTAATTCTAAGATTACCTAGTCATTGAGTTGCTATGATACATAATAAGAATCAAATGCCCAAATACCTCCCTAATATTTTCTAAAAATTAATTATTCTTAGTACTATAAGAACTAACATTTTGTAATAGGGTTACTTAATAATTCCCCTCTCCCCTATGGCCTATTTGCGCCAATGATTATCCATAGTCATTTTATTGTTTCGCGTTTTAAATAAGAACTACTTTAAATATAGGTATATTCTATATAGGTACCATAATATAATATACAAGCTGAACCCGTGCATTTTGTTGCCCGTAAAAAATCCAACTCTTAAATGATCAAACTTTATTCAATTCGTTATTTAATACTCGGTGTAATAATATTCAAAAATAAAAAAATGTAAATGTACATTAAAATAAAAATAGAATAAAAGAAAAAATTTAATTTTAAATTAGCCGATATAGTAATAAGTCGGCGAAGTACGATTGCGCGCGTTTTATCATTTTGGGTATACGATTGCGCGCAGTGCCATTCTTTGTTAAGAACATGATTTTGACTATTCAAAAGCGTACAATAGGTACACATGAAATTGGATGCGATGTTGCCAAATTTGTTTATATCAAATTCTAGTTATTTTGTAATTGTTTTATATATTTAAATACAGATACAAATACATCCATTCAGAAAGTTTTAAAATACATTTACTCAAATAGGAACTTTACATTTATACTCGGTCTGAATCATAAAAGAAAATATTAAAATTATTGCAAAAAAAATATTCGTACATGTGAGGGTATGTATATTATATAACCTTGTAAAAGTACATCTTTAGAATGAGAATTGGGCAAAATCCTTTATGTGAGCACTAGTGAGCACTTACATTGTGCAACAAAGGTAATTTCAAGTCTCTACCCTCTATTACAGTTTAGGCTGATTCTCTGTCAGTCAGTCGGTCGGTCAAGACAACGCTCTATATCAGGGATGGCCAACCCACGGCCCGTGACATTTATCAAATATTTACAAAAAAAAAATTATTACTATATTATTATAAATAAAACGTAAAAATATGTGATTATATTAATATTTTGGCTGATGACCTTTTTTTTTTTTTTGGCAACCCTATATGTGGCTTGCAGGATTGTAATGTATTTACAAAGTGGCCCGCAAGATCATTTGGGTTGGCCCCCCTGCTCTATATAGTAGATACCTATAATATATTTACAGCTATACAACCCAAAACTGTCCCAGTGCCACTCTCCTTAATCATTAAACCATCCAACATCAGCCGACATAGACATTTAGTGAAGGAAAATATTGTTATTGTAATTTATTGTGTACCTATATATAAAAAAAAAATCATTTTTTTTTTGTTTTTACCTAATTGATGATTTGGGTTAAAAAATATTTTTGTTCATTGAATAATGGTCATTAGCTTATGTACTTACTTTTTTTCTAGAACTTTTATAAATTAAACTACAAGCAAAATTATATTAAATTTTTGGAAGATGTAAAGAAAAAAAAATACCATTTGTCGATAAAAAGCGAACCAAAGATGAACGAAGCAATTACTGTCCAGGAGTCGAAGAATTCTGATTTAATAAGTGTCACGATAGATTTAAAAAACGATTTTCCCCACTTGGATGTTGAGTTAACACGATTGTTATTAACTCTTGGGTCTAATGATTGTTAAAAAGCAATACAAATTAATATATTTATCTATCATTCTGCAAAAACGAAATCTTTTTTGTGTAAAAATAATTTTAATAGTTAATTTAAATTTAATTGTTTTAATACACTAATAATAGCATAATCGTCTATCTCCGTCGGTGGTAACATTGTCAAGTTGCTGTATCTGCAGCAGACATCAAAACATCTAAAGTTGATAATACCTCATTACCTCCATTCTTATACCTAAAATAGGCGTGAAAAATAAAAAAAAGATACCGGTCTAAACACAATTATAATATAGGTATAATATTTACCTGATGGCTGCTATTATTAAGCCGGGTACACACTTGCAACATTCGAGCGTAACACAACGCCGTAACATCTTTTGATGCGATCGACATTTACCGACAACTCATGGAACGCGAGAATGTTACGCGCGTATGTTGCAAGTGTGTACCCGGCTTTAGGAATTGTTTTAATGTCAGATGATAATATGTATTGTAACTCTTCTATAGTTCTATATACCTAATATATAAAAATTAATGTTTCTTTGGTTATCCTCTAGAGTCTAGGACCTAGGTATAGACTCAAAAAACTACTAGACCATTTTCAATAAAAGTTATATCAAAAGATTCCTTGAGCCTCTGAGTTTTATTTGTTCAACTCGTATAACCGTATAGGTTTATATAGGGTGGGGCTTACAGTCACACCTTACATATAAATTTGGTTTTGGTATATGAAAATCGAGTATTTTTTTGTTTGTTTAAATGATTGCCATTGGTTATAGACTATATTACAATTTATTATTATAATTAGTAGAAACATGTCAATTAAAATTTTGTATTTACAATTAATATATTTGAAAAATGTAATAAATCTTAAAATCAAATACTTAGGTATATGAATACAATGATTACTTTTATGATTTGCTTTCTTAATTCTGGAAATATTTTTGATGTAACACGAATGCCGGAATACCTACCAATCTTAACCATATTGGATTTACATGGGGTTTTAAGCATTAGTTAAATCTGTATCCAGTTTTTTGAGTTTACATCAACATTTTTGAAAAATTTTAAAGTGGAAAATCATAAAATTAATCATTGTAATTTATTATTGTGTTCGTATTTACCTATATTTCAACTGAAGAAAAACGGAAACGATGGAAAGGTAGATTAGTTTTAACACGGATGAAGTCAGGTCATACAGCTATAGAAATGTTTATAAATACCTAAGTAAATAAAATTAATTCAATGTTTAAACATTGTAATTATTGTGAATTATTGGGTGCCTGTGTTCCATCTCAATTTTTTTTTTCATTCTTTAAACTTCAATGAAATGTATATACTTTTTAATTCTTTAGCCAGTTATGCCGACTATAATCTATATAATTAATCATTGCCTAGTTATTAACTAACATTTTGATTAATTTTTTGGGTTAAAGAATCTGGAGATTAGAATTCACCCTCTGACTTATACTACAAACAATAAACATTTTTAAATTCTCAAAATGCATTTGCTTGCAGTAATCGCTCATATTCCCCTCCCAACTTTTTTTTTCATTTATTTAAGCTTAGTTCATACTTTTTTTTAAACTCTTACCGGTTATTATAGGATTAAGTCCAGGAGACCTCGTGAATAAACTAATTATTCTGAAAAAATTGTCGGGTATAAGAAACAAATTAGACTGCAGTAGTCCCTAACTTTAACTTATACCTCAATAATTTCATTTGAATTTTTTTCACTTTTTTAAAACACACTTGTCTGCGTGTTCCCCTCTCAATTTTTTTTTCATCTTTTAAATCTAAGGTAAGTTAAATTTTTTAAATTATAATTAAATATTCTACAGTTTAAGTAATTGTACTACGCCTATATACCTAGTACACTATCACCTAAGTAACGCTGTTCTTACGTACGTGTCCCCAGCCCCCCCCCACATTGGAATTTTCAAATTTTTTTTCGGCAAATATTTAGCATGTAATTAGCATGTATTTGCATGCTAACTTTTGGAATTTGCATGCGTTTTATTTTGACGTGAAATCAAAAAATAGGTGGGGGGCTGGAGACACGTATCTCCAGCCCCCCACACACGAAAACCACATATTTTCAAATTTTTTCCCGGTCAATATTTAGCATGTAATTAGTATGTATTTGCACGATTGGTCCCACAACCCTATCTTCATCCGTTGGTTCGCAAAATCCGTTTTCCTAATTTGCACGTGTCCCCAGCCCCCCACCGAGTGAAATACTTGGAATTTCATATTTTTTTCTTGGCCAATATTTAGCATGTATTTGCATGCCTAATTTGGGAATTCGCACGACCTTCCTTCCTCTCCAAAAAAAAAAAAAACACATTTTTAGCAAAAATCATAATAAAAAATAAATTTTATAAAAAACTATATTCAATAAAACCTTAATTGGATAAAACAAATCTAAATCTAAATAAAACATCATAATATATATTTTTTTATCAAATAGATTTTTTATTGCACTTCCGCGCAAGCAGTCCGACAGTGCGTACGCGTTTCGATGCTTCTCTCGGATTATGCTCCATTGTACCTCTGTTTCGCGCCAGAAAAATCGCATTTTTGCTCCGTACGACTCTTTTCCTTCAACGTCTTGCCGTGGGTCAATTTACACGTCCCGGGAAGAGGGAAGAGCTACCTCTTCAAACACAGTAATATAATATTTATATACTAGTTCTACTTATTGTTAAGTATCGCAACACACTTTCGTTACATAACCACCATACGATTATATAACTACGCAAGGCCACGGTCACTGTCTCGCGCGGCGACCTTTGGACCCTAGATAACAACAAGCCTGCGATATCTAAATGCCAAATTCAATCACAACTGTATCCCCAATTAAAATTGTGAAAAATAAAATTGTTCCTGGTAAAAATAAAACTGGTAACAATGTAAATAAACGTACCCTATCTTCCATCTTCCACCTCACCATCGCAATCACCACCTATCGTAATGTCTAACAAAACTCTTCTTCACGCCAAACCGGTTCGCGCCACTCTCCGCGGACGACAACGATACCACTGCCGATAATAATATAGAGATTGATGCTCAATCAGTCTTCAAACCAGGGGCAACATAATACCACCAATGTCGCACCGAAAATCATTTTGCCTCCACCTATATTTATTAAAGGCGTCCATGACTTCATTGGGCTACGTAACCACCTGAAAGAGGTCACTGCCCCTGACAGTTCTTCGTGCAAATCTACAACCACTCACCTCAAAATCCAAGTAGATACTTCTAACAGCTACAGAAACATAATACATTACTTAAAGGAAACTAATGCACAATACCACACCTATCAGCCACAATCTGATAAACCATTAAGAGTAATTATCAGAAACCTTCACCCCGCCACACCTGAGGCCGACATTGCATCAGCAATAGAAGAAATTGGCCACACTGTAAGAAATGTCACCAATGTTAGACATCAACAAACTAAAACCCCACTACCCCTATTCTTTGTTGACTTAGATCCAAACGATAGCGATAGCGATATATTCTCTATAACCTCTCTTCTGCATACGAAAATCAAAGTAGAAGAACCCTACAAAAAGCGACAAATTCCGCAGTGCCAAAACTGCCAATCTTACGGCCACACTCGTACTTACTGCGCGCATAACCCCATGTGTGTCAAGTGTGGTGGTAAACACCTCTCTACCACCTGTACAAAATCACCAGACCTCCCAGCTAAATGCGCCCTCTGCGAAGGTGCGCACCCAGCCAGCTATAAAGGTTGTACAGTATACAAACAGCTGTCTCGCAAGCAAAACAACTTCTCAAGTAAGAAACCACAACAACCACCGCCATTCAACCCCACCGTCAACGTCGAACAATCTCACCAGCCACCAGTTATTGAATTATCCTCCAAACAACAACCACGTTCGTATGCCAATGTAACTGAGGGTCACCAACCTCCCAAACCTAATACCACATCTTCCAATAACAATGAAAGCGAGCTTCTTAAATTCCTGAATGAGTTCAAAGCCATCCTAAACCCTCTCATAGCACTCCTCACCACTGTCCTCTCAAGTCTCGCAAATATCAATAATGCCAAATAATCCTACATCCAAGTCTCTCCTCATCCTAACTTGGAACTCAAACGGACTCGCAAACCACAAAAATGAAATATTAGCCACACTCCAAACTAATAGTATTGATATTGCACTCATTTCTGAAACCCATTTTACTAACTCTTCAAACTTTAATCTACCTGGATTTCAAACTTTCAAAACTAACCACCCAGATGGCACAGCTCACGCTGGAGCTGCTATTATAGTGAGATCATCACTGCTTTTCTACCCTCTTCCCAATATCCAATCACCTCACATTCAAGCCTGTGGCATTTCTTTAGCACTAAATGGTGTCCCTATTAATATCTATGCAGTTTACAGCCCTCCTCGCCATACCATAACTCATAACCAACTTAATGACTTCTTCACCACCCTTGGCCACAAATTTATAATAGTGGGTGATATGAACGCAAAACACATCCAATGGGGCTACCGTACAAATAATCCTCGTGGTAATACTCTCAAAACTTTAGCCTACATCAAAAACTATAAAATACATGCCCCTCCCTTCCGACCTACTGGCCCACCTCACCCAGAAAAAGCCCAGACATCCTAGACGTTTTCATAACAAAAATACCAAACGGTCTATATACCACGGTAACCAACTTAGATGTCCTCTGTTCTGACCACTCCTCTGTCCTCTTCACAATCGGTACAGCTCCTCTTTACAAACCCGAAAGACCTAGTCTTATCCAAGGCCAAATGGATTGGGATAAATTTAAATCAGCCCTTGACAGCCAAATCAACCTCAAAGTTAGTTTGAAATCTACTGATGACATTGACGACGCTGTTAACCTTCTAACTAAATCAATACAAGACTCAGCCTGGTGTTCCTCCTCTCCACTTCCTCCTAAAGACCACAGTAGGAATATGCCCTTGCATATTAGGGCCCTAATTTCAGAAAAACGAAAAGCCCGTTCAACTTGGCAAAGAACAAAATACCCCTCGGATAAACGTAAACTCAACAACCTAACAAATAAACTAAAAAGAACATTGGCCTCAATTAGATCAGAAAACTTTACGAGCATCTTGCCTCTCTATCTACTACTGACAACTCACTGTGGCAAACCACAAGAAAAATACTTCGATCCCAACCTCATGTACCTCCTCTAAAAAAAGCTGATGGTTCATGGGCCATCACTGACTTGGAAAAAGCAAATATTTTCTCCCAATACCTCGCCTCTACCTTTCAACCACACAGCAATATACCCCCAACCCAAATTGAAGCAGCAAACCACTCCCTATCCTGCCCACTTCCTATGACTCTTCCACCCAAACATATTCGCCCGAGCGAAGTCGAACATGCAATTCAGCACTCTCCTCGTCGCAAAACCCCAGGTTATGACCTTATCACATCTGAAGTAGCAGTAAAATTGCCCAAAAAAGCCTTACTGTTACTAACGCACATATATAATTCTATGTTGAGGCTCTCGTACTTTCCAGTCCTATGGAAGTTTTCTGTGATCATCATGATTCTCAAGCCAAAGAAACCACCCGACTCTCCAAAATCATATAGACCAATTAGCCTACTCCCGTTATTCTCAAAAATCTTTGAAAAAATTATACTAAAGCGTATCCTACCAGTTATTGAATCTAACCTACCCAACTATCAATTTGGATTTCGACATAACCACTCAACCATTCACCAGATCCATCGCCTAGTTGATAATATCTCTTACGCGTTGGAAAAAAAGCTTATATGCACAGGTGTATTCCTTGACGTGGCGCAAGCCTTTGACACAGTCTGGCATAAAGGTCTCCTTAAGCTTAAAACTATTTTCCCCACTTACTACTATCTAATATTTAAATCATACCTCCAAGACAGACACTTCTCTGTCCGTACAGGATCTGCCATTTCCAAAATATATCCGATAGGTGCCGGTGTTCCCCAAGGAACGGTTGCTGCTCCACTACTATTTAATCTATTCACCTCTGACCAACCTACTACTGCCAACACAATTACCGGGGACTTTGCTGACGACAAGGCTCTTCTGGCTCTTCACTCAAACCCTGAAACGGCCTCAAACCTCATCCAAAACCACTTAAATCTTTTATCAATGTGGTATAAAGATTGGTGGATAAAAGTTAATGAAACCAAATCCGTTCACTGCACGTTCACGCTCCGGCAACCCGTCTGTCCTCCCGTGTACCTTAATCACCTTCCACTCCCATCTAATCAAACCGTTCGCTACTTAGGTCTTCATCTAGACCGCCGGCTAACCTGGGCTACACATATCCACACCAAACGGCTTGCCCTAAATAATCGGTCCCGACAATTGCGTTTCCTTTTGACTTCTAAGCATGTAAGCATGTAAACCTTAAAAATAAACTCCTACAATATGGACTTATGGCATTCAATTATGGGGTGCCGCCAAACCCTCCAATATTACCAAAATACAAACATTCCAGTCTAAATGTCTACGTCAAATCACTAAAGCCCCATTCTATGTCTCTAATGATACTCTCCACAAAGATCTATCCATCCAAACTGTAAAAAGCGTTGCCAAGACCTTCTACAAACGCATGCACTTAAATCTCCGCAATCATCGCAACCCCCTGATTTCGGATCTATCTGTTCCCACCATTCCTGGTGACCCCAGAAGGCGCCTAAAAAGAACATGGTGTCGTGATCTACATTTAGACTAACCCCCCCCCCACATGTCAAGAAGTTCCATCAATGGATGGCCTCTTCGCTCAAGCCCCCTGTCCGAATTGATGTGAATAATCGCGATTTAATTAACTTATGTTTGTTACATTGTCTGTTATTTTGTCTTTTCATTTAATTCGTTTTTTTCACTTGTGCTTATTGTAAACAATAATTTACAGATTGTACAATTATCTAGATAAAAAAAAAAAAAAAGATTTTTTATTATGATTTTTTATTTAGATTTAGATTAGTATTATTCAATCAAGATTTTTTTCATTGAATATAGATTTTTTTATTCTATTTAGATTTTATTTTAAATACAGATTTTTTTATAAATCAAATTAAATTTTAAAAAAAGCAAAGTTGAATAAAAAAAACTAATTCTAATAAAAAAATACTGGTCCCCCAAACTATAAAGTTATTATAAAAAAAGTCAGTTATCTAAATCATTTTTATGAGACAATTTTGTTAATTATTCGAATTAGTTTTATTTATTCAACTTTACTTTTTTTTTAAATTTAATTTGATTTAGAAAAAAATCTGTATTTAAAATAAAATCTAAATAGAATAAAAAATATCTATATTCAATGAAAAAAATCTTGATTGAATAATACTAATCTAAATTTAAATAAAATATCATAATAAAAATCTATTTCATAAAAAATTCTTTATTCAATAAACAAAATCTATAATTGATAAAAATCTATATTCAATAAAAAAAATAATCTAAATAAAAAATCATAATAAAAATCTATATTATGATGTTTTATTTAGATTTAGATTTGTTTTATCCAATCAAGGTTTTATTGAATATAGTTTTTGATAAAATTTATTTTTTATTATGATTTTTGCTAAAAATGTGTTTGTTTTTTTTTTGGAGTGGAAGGAAGGTCGTGCAAATTCCCAAACTAGGCATGCAAATACATGCTAATTACATGCTAAATATTGGCAAAGAAAAAAATTTGAAATTCCAAGTATTTCACTTGGTGGGGGGGGGGAGGCTGGGGACACGTGCAAATTAGGAAAACGAATTTTGCGAACCAACGGATGAAGATAGGGTTGTGGGACCAATCGTGCAAATACATGCTAATTACATGCTAAATATTTGCTGAAAAAAAAGAGTACGAGTTGAGATGATGAATGTATATTATGATTTCACTATAAGGTAGGTATTATTATATCTATATAGTAAATCGAATTATAATGTACCTATTTAAGTATTTTTAAAGAATATATAAAAGAACGATTGTCTTTACTTCGCTATTCAAACTCGGCTACTAGCAATGTCAATAATATATACGCTCGTATACTCAACGATCCTGTGTTCTGTTAACCTAAGCCTGGTAACACACGAGCGTTATTTTACTGCACCATATTTCTCAACTTGGCGATTTGAACAAAAATCCTTCAGTGTGTGATGATATGTCAACAATGGGCTATGCGGGCAGATGAAAACATTATTTCGTTTTTAAGTTACTGTTTACTAATAAAAAATAAAAAATATGTCCATAGGAAAATGTGGATTCATTCTTTAGTTAGTTCTCTTCAATTTGAAGGTGAGTTTACAATAATTTTTGAAGGACTCAGAAGCGATCCTGATAAGTTTTTTATTTTTTTTCGTACGAGCGTTTCTACATTTGATGTGTTGCTAACCACATAATTGGGAGCAAAACTTTTAAAAATGGATACAAATATACGGAAGGCTTATTTCTTCAGTTAAAAAATTGGCTGAGAGCGTATAATTATTTATTAAATAATTGTTTTACAATTTTATAATAAGAATGTACAGAAAATGTTTAACAAATGCATAGGCAACATAACATTTATACTGTATGTACCAATTATACCTAATATATATGTACGAAATATATTATAAATATTCAAAATAAAAAGGTTGAGTACCAGTGGCGTACCACTCTGCTGTACAGTGGGTGTCGAGTGAGGTTACTATACTGTTATGGGTGTGTTTAAATTTGAATTCAATGATATAAAATTATTGTATACGAAAAACGATTCTGAGCGAAGACAGTTAGTGAGCTAAATTGCTATAATTATATCTTATGATATTATGTCATATTATGTCTATTATTCCGAAAGGCTAAATGCTAAAACATTGCATTTAAAAATTCCATTGAGCGGTGTATATAATTTATAATGTACTTCAAAAGTTGCAAGTACCAACGAAAAATATTTTTAAATTGCAAGGAAAAATAACTATAAGTCTGTAACATACATCATTATTCGTCGTTTAAACATAAAATTTGAAATTAAAATGTTTAAAAAAAAGTTTATTTTGTTTATTTTTTAAAGTTTATTATTTATTCAATTCTGTAGATACATGCAATTTTCACCAAAATGATTATATAAGCATTTTCTATACACAATAAAATGTTCAATAGATTTTGACTTTTACATAATGAATGTAGGCTGACATAATAAGTGTATTTTATGATATATTAGATATTACTATTAAATTTATTTATTTCCAAAAACATACATTTGATAATTTCATTGTGAGTATAATGTATTTATGTATAGTAATTAGAATTATTTCTTCATAAAAATATCTAATTTCGTCCAAATTTGAACTTAAAATGTGTATAAAAATTAACCATGTAATAATCATTTTTGATTTATTTGTTACAACATTACCTAACTACTTACAAGAAATCTACAGAACAATTTGCAAATGTTAGATATTTTGATGAATTTCGGTAGAAATGTTGTCTTCAGACTCTTATAAAAAACTATTATAAACCTAGGTTCATTTTTTTTAAATTCTAACTCACATGTTTTGAAGTTCCTTATATAAAACTTTCAAGTTTTTTGACCGATTAAAATTTTTTTGTTGTATTTTCCGACGTGTTTGAAAACTTTTGGGAGTTTTCTACTTTTGATCCCCCAAGGCCCAAAGTACCAACTAGATTTACTTTTCTACCAGATGCTGATGAAGAAAATCATAGCACTTTTAATGCCCCAAAACGTGATGACAGACACACTACAAAAAAAAAACAACACATCATTATAAAATCAATAGGTACATTCATCGCTCCGCTCAGAATCTAAAATATTGAACTCTGATTAATACTAATAATAAATAATAATAAAACAAACATTTTTTTGTATTAAATTTATTTAGGAATAAAAAAGTTGTTAAAAATTTGAAATATTTAATCGTCTGGGTTGGTAAAAACTTGAGGCGGTGGAGAAGATGAAGTAGAAGAAGATGGTATGTTTTGGATGGGCTGGTAGCAACGAGGTGATTCAAAGACTTAATCAAAGTGATATTGAACCGAAGAATAGGTTGGACTATTTTTTATTCTTTGAACTACTTTGATAACTTCTGCTCTAAACATCAAACTTTGACCGTTGTCAAACTTTCTTACAATTGAAAGTAACGAATCAAAAAAATTTTCATGTTTTTCTTTTTCTTGAATGTTATTTTGACTCTTTTGTTTCGTTGTTTCTTAAAAGTACTCCATACATTTCTCCTAACATTTTTAAATTTGTCTTTTGTTTCTTTTCTATTATACATTTTTCACTACAAATTAGTTTGTATATTTTCTTGATTTTGTAAGAATTTTAACTTTAAAAGCTTATAATTTTTTTCACCTGTTTTCCTATCGAATTTTTTTATGGTTGTTGTAAGAAAAACGTTGTTAGTAATAACATTGTTAAAACGTCTGCTATATAGATATAAAATATATGCGCGATAAAATAACACTCGTATGTTGCCAGCCTAAGAAAATTTGCTGAACTCTGAGTGCGACATAAATGACGAGTCAGTTATCTGTAAATCGTTACAGTAATAAATTAAATGTGCGGGTTTTCATAAATGTTAACAATTACTTTACTTTAGGAAGCTAAGTTTATTAAAACGGAGAGCAAAACCCATAATTATTTTAACAAAAATAATATAATATAATTTTTTATATTATAAAATATTTTGATATTCTTATAACATTTTCTACTGCAAAAGAACCAAATTAAAAAACTAAATAAATTCTAAATTGCATTATAGGAAATTCAATATCCTCTAAATGAATAGATGAATACTATTAATAAAATTAATTATAAAATCATAACAACAATAGGTTACTAAAAACATTAACTAATAAAATTATTTTACATTTTTTCCGAAAATTTAACTAAAATATATTTTTTTATCATAAAATTTAAATGTTTTTACTATATTTACTTAAATACATCATTATAGTAAACATATATTTTTAAAACTATGACTACAAAAATAATATTTTTATTTTGTAAATTCTGGTTTTATATAGGTTAGAAAACATGCTTCGTATTTCAATATAATAATATAAATTAAATACAGTAAACATTTTAGTTTTATATTTCAGTATTTTTAAGGAAAATATGAAAAATTAGAATTATTTACATTATTTGTACGTATATCTATTTGCAAGAAATTGAAAGTTACAATAAAATATTATTTCTGAGTTTGATGCATTAAATATATTATATTATTTTTAATTTAAAAAATGATAACCACAATTTATAAAAACAAAGTTGTAAAATAACATCAATATTATCATGAATAAAAAATAATATATTTACCATGCTAAACTTAATAAATATTATATTGCATAGGTACTTAAAATAAAACTAAAAATACTTAAGGTAAATAACTTAACACAAGTGCTTTGATTAATAGTACACAATCGAAGGACATACACATACATAAATATTATATACACACACACATTTGTTCACAAAAATTGCTAGAACCCAGTCAAGAACAATTTAAATCACTATTAAAGTCAAGTTGGTATTAACATTTTAAATAATTAAAATAATGGATTAATTAAAGAGATGGTAAATACTTAAACTGATGGTTAAAATTATTTATATTTTTAATTTCAGAAGTTATAATAATATATACTATGTCTACAGTATTGGTAATAAACAAATAAATAAAAATACAAAAATTCAGACATATTGTTAAAATATATTGAAATCACTATTATATTGGACCAGCCAATTTAATAAAAAGTAAGAATCTATAAATACAAATTTAGTTTATAAAAAGTATTCCTTATATCTAAATCTTAAAACTATTTTTTTTTTAATTATTAATAAAGCTTGAACCTGCTAGTTATCAACCTTCAGTATTTATTGATTCTCTCGCATGGTGTGTTCGGACATGTTTGTTGTGATTTGACTTAGAACTAGTTTGTTTGCCGCATATATGACATGTATGAGGCTTTTGCCCTGTGTGTGTCTTTATGTGATCTGTCAGATAATAACTACGATGAAACCTAAGCAACAAAATTAAAAACAATTAGTATAGAAAAATGATAATTTAACATTTAAAAATAAATGTATATGTATTTTAAGAAAATATTAGAAAAAATTAAACATTTTTTACAAGTAATACAATATGCTTGTTCATTAGTTCATTACACAGTTAGAATAAAATGAGACTATTAATTGTGTATTATAGCATTGTTAATTTTGTACATCCAGTTTAAATACTTAAATAAGTGAAAACATTTAACAGTTTAATTTCATTAAATTTATGTTATGTATTATTAAAATTAAAATTTTTCTCACTTTTTGCCACATTCCTTGCATTCATATGAACGATTGCCTTCCTCGTGTTCTGCCATATGTCTCATACAATGTTTTTTTCTGATAAATTGTTTTCCACATTCATTGCATGTAAATGGACGAACGCCATTGTGTGCACGTACATGAGCTTCCCATTCATGTTTGAGATAAAATGCACTTTTGCACTGGGTACATTTGTAAGGTTTATGCGTACGTGACATATGAGTCCACTGATGCATTCTTAAATTCCATTTAGTTCGAAATGATCGATTGCATATATTACAAGAATAAGGTCTTAGATCTTTGTGAATAAGCATATGAGTAGCAAAAGATTTTCGCAAAAATGTATTATTACATATATGACAGCTCATGTTTTCAATATCACGATCTTTTGTAGGTAAATAAGAAGAATCATGTGAACGCCGTATATGCCTAGTCAATGATGTTAAGTGTACAAAACGTTCTGAACACCATGGGCATTGTTTTGGTTTATCTTCATGAGTTTCCTTGTGCCATGCAAGCTTTTTTAAAGAGTGAAATACCTATAAAAAATTATAAACAATAAAATAACAGTGGAATAAAAATGATTTAATTTTTTTTTACTCACCTCTCCACAATGGCAATAAAAATCTTTTGGAGTTCCATTACCCTGATGTTGTTTACGAATATGACTATTTAAATTTGATTTGCAACTAAAAGCTTGATCACACATAGAACAAATGTATGGTTTTATATTGAGATGACCATTCATGTGATCTTGAAGTTTAACACGACTGACAAAACATTTATGACATTGTTCACAAACGTATGGCTTAATTTGAAGGTGACGTTTCAAATGTGTGGTTAAATTAAATTGGGAATGGAATTTCCTTGAACAGAAACTACATGTCAATGGATGAACATTTAGTATATGTTCCCGAAATTCTGTTATCATAGGAAATACTATGTTACATGTTGGACATAAATTATTCTTATCTGGAAAAATAATTACAAAATAGAATTAATAACATAGTTTATTAGAATGTTATTGTTTGTTTTAATCAAAATAATTATGATTAAGTATCAAATATATTTATTGTGTAATAAAAAAATAATCAACATTTTTATAATGTAATATTGGTTATGAATTATGACAATGATGTTTAAATAAGTGTAAATATACGAATATAACAGAATTGGCCAAACTTTTTGGATAGTATACTTTTCTTTTGAGGAGCCATAAACATACTTACAACTATTGTTGACAGCAGTCACTGGGATTTATTAAGGGGGGGGGGGATACTAAATGTCAATGATAAATTCTGACAAAAGATGATCGACTTTGAAATCGACTGTGATAGACTATTAGGTTGCTGTATAGTACATAAAAAAGTACTGTATTTCAGTTTTTAAAATATTATTTTAGAGAGAAGTTCAATTTTTGATTTTTATTAGGTAGGTATTTTAAAATCAATACAATAAAATATTAAAATATAATAAAAGTATTTGTTGTACATTGTATTTTATATTATTTTTAAAGATTAATTTTTGTCTTGTGGAACTTAGTGTAAGTAATATATTAAAATATATTTTGTACCTTTATGAGTATCAATAAAATGCAATGTCATTTGTGTATAGTTTTCAAAAGGTTGATCACAAATCCCACATTCCACTTTCAAAGTAGTTGGTTGAGTTGATTCTTCCAAATCAGTCTCTATTTTGGTTGAAAATGGTTTTATGTACATCAAACCTTTCTTCACACCTTCTTCATTTCTATGTTCTACATTGATATGTGCTTTACGTGACTTAACATCATTGAACTTTAATTTGCAATATGGACAAATTAATTTTCCTAAAAGTGGTTTCACTTCTTTTTTTTCTATTATTTCTTTAATATCTTCTTTAGGGATTTCTTCTCTGTTTTTTAAACACATTAAATTCCTAGCGGCAGTACTAACTTCGTGTACAGTATCATCCCATGCAGTACTAGTATGAGGCAGAATATCATCACTACTTTTCATTGTCCATATGGATGCAAGTATTGGTTCTGGGGGTTCTAAACTCTCTTGGCCTGATAATTCTCCATGAGCTGGCATAAGTTCATCTGTTTGAACATCTAGAGTTAAATTATGTTCTGGATGGTTTGATGATAAATATTCTGGGTGTAGTTCCATTGTAGTAAGAGTACTATACTGAGGAGGGTTAAGTTGAGGGTCTGGATCAGTGTGCGATATACGAGCATTTTCACTTGGGTAAAAATAGTGTGACATAAATTCTTCATTTCCAGGTAGATTACCGTTTGATTGAAATGGATCATTAAAGTGACCTGCCACAGATGAGCCTGTTTCTTCCGACACTTCATGATGTTGAGTTGATCCATTTGATTCTCCTTGAAAACCAATACTGCAATCTTGTTGTTCTTCAAATTCTGGTGGATAGTCATCCTCAAAAGTGATATTGTTATCTTCAATATCAATGTCATCTTCAGGATTATCTTCGAGAGCATCGCGTAGTTCTGAAAGTGCTTGACTGTTTTGACTTTTGGGTGATGAACAGACATTAGGACTATTTCTGTCCAAGTTATTAAGCCCAGAATTAATGGCATCAGATATATTGAAATTAGTTCTACCAGCTTCGTTAACTGCCTCTGATATATTTAAGGTATTTTTGACTGTATTATTAACTCTATTTGGTATAATAAAGGAGTATCCACCTGCGTCTGATGAATCTGAAGACGAGCTGCTGTCTTCTGAAAGGGTTTCTTGGTCTGATTTTGAAGGAGGTGCTTGATTGGTTAGTGTCAATAGAGCTTTTATGACTTGTTTTTTGGGATGCGTATGTAAATGAACCGTTAGAGATATTCCGGGGCGTAAGTACAATGTGCAAACTGGACAACATGATTGTTTATTCATATTTTTTCAACAATAATTTTCAGTCTAAAAAAAATAAAAAAAGATAAATCAATATAATAATTAGTCTTAAAAATATAATAGCTATCTAAAAAATAATATCCATAATCAAATTGCTCATTAATTATTATGAACAAAAAGTGTTGTATACAATTTAACAAGACTAACTGAAACTAATTTTCTCAGATATTCTATTGTATTATTCACCTTACTGTGTATTGCACTTTCATATAATATAATCAAAATATCAAAAATATATAGTTCAGATAAGTATAATATAGTACTAGATTGAAAAATTACATAAATTTAGTGGAATATTACTATTACTCAATCACCCAAACCAATTCCACTGTAAGTAGGTAACTACTAAACCACCAATTATTTCTAAAACAACTTGTATAAGTTGGGAAACATTATAGACAAAATCTAGGTACATCTAATGCTCATAATTCAGTACCCACACAGTGCAGCACATAATTGAGGTTTGTAACGATAGGGTAAAGAATAAAGTTAGTTTGAAATCAATAACATAACATCAAGGATCAACCCAGTAGACGGAAAACGGAACAAATTTGTAATTTACATATTTTCCTACACAAAAAAAATTATTCACTTTACCTTTATAGAGATGAGGAAGAATAATGGAGCGATTATGGCCGTAACGGCCACAGAATAGACCTGTCAGGCGACGATGGAACGGTGTCGTCAAATTAAGAAAACGTTAAAGCCGTTTACGAATAATTATACATAATACAAATTACAATTTATTGCTTAAGACCTACACACTAAAACTAATATTTATTAAATAATATACATATAACATATACATGATAATATATATGTATATCAATTAAAAAATATAATTTTTTTTTTACAAATTTACATGATGGAGAAAGAAAATATCAATAGCGAGCAGTGTTGCCACATTTCCAAGGCCGACGTGTCCAAACAAAATGCAGAATTGCCAAGCTGTTAGGCAATTTTTTTTCGTTGAAACACCGATTTCTCGACGCCAACGAACTACGAAGCGCTCTCTCGTCTGCCCGGTGAACTGGCCAATGGGTAATGGGTATTGAACAGAAATACAGAATCATTAGTTTAAGTAATAAGAAGTATGCTCAACACGATCTGTGTTTTCGCCCTAGTTCGCGGAATGTGCATTGCCTTGTGTTTTTGTGTATATTGTTCAATTGTTGTGTTGAATAAGATTAAAATATATATACATGTGACGTCAGCTTGAGTTTATTTTTGGTTACATAATAATTGTACCTAGCCCCTAAAAAAGTATGCGCAGAATGATGATAATCATTGAGAATTGGAGCATCCTTCTTATTCCTTATACAGTTATACAATAAAACAGAATATGATAGAAAGCCAAAAAGGTTGATAGCCGATAGGCAGTACGCCAGTACAATTTAATTTTAAAAAGTGAAACTTCCTTCTGTTATGTTACGACTTACGAATTTCACCACAGTTGCGACATGCGAAGCGTCATAGGACAATATAGGAGACAAAGAGCCAACGTCTACTAACTTAGAAAATACGAACAAATAATTTTAAATTTAATAAAATATTTATTTTACAAATTAGAATGTCATACACTCATATATAATATAATATTATTATTATACTTCAATTTTTGTCAAAAATCTTTTTTTGTTTTTTAAACCATTATTGTATTCTTATAATAGACTCGCTGACGATGACGGTGCCGACCGTGCTGGCCATTCCAGTAAACTTCCAAAGTTTCAAATGCAGTACCTACCTATACAATTTAATATGAGACGACGCAGTGGTCTATAATTCAATTTTAATATTTTCCAAATCATATAATACTTGTTTATATAATATTTGTAATGGTAGTGAATTTAACTAATATTTAATACATCATTTTTGAAGTTTGAGTATTTTTAAATGCAATATTATAATTGAATATGAATTAAAATGTTCGAGAGGTAGTACATTTTCGATTTGATATATTCGGGCACATGTGTAGTCAAGTAGATTCTGAATTTGAATTATCCAAGACAATATAAAAATCAAAACCCTAATGGGCCTAATGATTATTGATGAACGTATAACTATAAAGTATAAACACCACACAAATTAAAAAAATTCTTAAGAATTTCTTTGGCGATTAAGTAGCAGATATTGAAATCGAATAAATAAATTCAGAAATAATTTTGGTTTCTGCTTTTCGTTTAGTTATTTTTTTGTAGTTTATAACATTAGTCATTATATATCTTCTATATAGAAATATATTTTTTACTTAATTTTTAAAAAAACTTTATCTCTAACGTTTAAATTTGTTACCTTTTTTAATTTCATACCACAAATCAAAAATCAAAATTGAATCTCGAATAAGTAAATGCACATAATATTAGTTAAAATTATATAACTTAAGCAAATTACAATACTTATAAATAGTTAACTACACTACTACAGTACGTCTACACGGGGAATTCTAAACAAAATATATAAATCTCAAGATGTAGGTATAATTCAATTCAAAAAACTAAAAATTAATTTTTTTCAAAGATTTGTTATGATTTTAATTTATTCATGCAAAATATTTCCAAAAACGTTAATACTTTTCGATATGTAATGAGTGGACGAGTGGTTACTATAATAATTAGCCAGCTTGCGCTGCATCAAAATATCAAATTAATAATATATTTTACTGGACTAACGTAAATTGTGCCCAACAAAGATATTATAAATTATTATTTCATATTTGTGTGATAGAATATAGATCATAGATTGATAGCTGTTTCGCATTACCCAGACAACACCACGAAAAGGTGAGTATCCTGAATACTCCAAGAATAAATTAGTAAAAAAATAAAATATGTAATTTTAATTTTAAATTAAATAATATGAATGAGTACATTAAGCATTGTTTGTTAGGTTAATTTTAAATTAAGTAAATAATTGTCTAAGTTACTTTCATATATTATCAGCATAGTAATGCCAGTAATGCGTTATGCGACATTATTTTCAGCACTTAATAATATCATAACGATAAACGTTTGGCTTTTACACCAATAAATATACAAGTGTATAAAATAGATATCGATGAATTCTTGGTCGCTTGGATACAATTTATTAAACCCATTTTAGGAATCAAAAAATGCCGGGTCCATTTTACCATACCATAAACGCAACAGGGCTGTACTATGCGGTGTATATTTGTGTATCGTTTATTAAGATTTAGGTCGTAAAACATAATTATATAAATTGATAAATAAGCTACTTGTATAGGTACCTACTACAATACAAACATTGACTTAATCGCTTAATTCTGTAGGTAGGAACCACGAACATTAAAATCCTTAATGTTCATGGTAGGAACATAAATACATTTATCGTTATTCATAACTTATTAAAATGATGCTCGATAAGGTTATGTTATTTTATACATTCAATTATGAATAATAATGTATTTCACTTAAATAAAAAATATATACCTACATCTTGTTTGCACATAGGTACATCCAAAAATATTTTTCACACCAGAAACATCATAATTATTCATAAATATTCAAAACAATAAGAAATTAAGAAAACACCTTTTTTTTATCTTACAGAGTTCATTCGATAATACAGCCATACAGCCAAGCAGCCATTTTTTTCTTTTTGGTGTTGGCTAGTGATGAGAGTATGGGACATGTAGTTCACTTTGGTTCAATTAAATGAACTAATTCAAGGAATCATTAGACTAAAATAAAGAATCATAACTCTTAAGTCTCAAAACAACAAATCTCTAGTATGGGCCAATGGATGCTTTTGTTTTTAAATTTCACAAAATGGTTTAATAGACATACACAGTTCTTAAAGATACAAACTTTAAATCTATGATAAAAATAAATATATAATATTAGTGTGATGAATTAATGTAATTCATTGGTACAATATAAGGTCATGACAATGTCAAAGTTAATAGAGAAGCCCTGCAATACATAATCATAATTCATGGATACTTAACATTTGCACTAGCTTACTAAGCTCAAATCAATAAAATATTGTACATAGTTACAAAATAAACATATTTTCCACATTTTTTGGGCAAAGGGTTTTTCTAACGAGAAAAACCTTGTTGTTTTTTTCACCAACTTGACTTAATTTGACTATGTAAAAAAATAAATCACATAAAAGTAACAACTGTAATAGAGAATGTTATTATCATTGTTTCCACATAAAAACATTTCTGACTTCCTTTTTAGATGCAAGCATTTCAAAGTTCTGTAACAAACCATGCCACCGACCACCATGCGTCTTCCTTATAAATTCTACATCAAATGACTGAATATCAAACGAGTATTTACTGTTTCGTGTCACATATAATAATTTTAATCAAATATGTATTGAATATAATGTCGAAAAGTGTCTTTCAAAAAACCTACATATTTTCTTTAAATTTGGTCTAGCATAAAATAAATAAATTAGACATTTCATAACCAAGGGTTTATTGTTTATTAAATAATATATAATGTTAAAATTACTACAATATAAATATATATATATTTATAATATATATATATATATATATTATAAATATGTGTTTTTTTAATATTGTAGTAGTACACAAAATGTTTATCTACCAAGTTCGGAGAGCTTTAACTCATAATTTAAAAGGTTACCATTAGGATATTAATTATCAATCCATCATTTGAGTTTTGTTAGATAATAATTGTAAAAAAAACAAAAAATGTATAGTTAAAGAATTTGTATTAAAAAAAATACATATATATATATGTATATATATATGATATATTTGCTTGAAAAACATAAAATATAGTGTGAAATGGAGCCAAGTTAGTTTTACTTGTTAAAGATTTTTAATTCATATTTTATTAAAATTTTCTTATGTTCTTGCTATGTAAAATAATTCATAAAAAAAAAACACAAGATAATATAAAATAAAATATAATATTTCTACTGTTTCAGAAAGCGGGGTAACCAACCTTGTGGTGATTTAACTGAATAATTAATACAGCATGTACACATTTCAAAGTTGTAGAATATTACATTGATTTTTTAAACAATATTGTTGATGATTAGGAACTAAAAAGAAAAGAAAAGTGGACTTTATCATAAATATATTTTTTTGAAAATTATGGCTCCAAAAATGTATATAAAAAAAATTAATAAATTAATTAAAATTATAAAATACTATACATATTTATATTTTATTACATAAAATATAATAACTAAGGAAAACGGTTTTAACTTTTTGTTTAAACTTTTTTTTAAAATATATCTTTATTTACATTGTTAAAAGTTTATGTGTATGGATCTGTCAATTATGTTCCCCCCCCCTTCATTAACACTTCAGCATTCTATTAATTTCTTTCTTTTTTTATTAAGAAAAACAAACTGTAATTGGTTTTTTTTCTTCGTATAAACATTTTCTAAAAACTATTTTTTAACCTACATGGGATCTGTTGATGATAACGGCTTCTTCGCGGTCTTCTGGTGACAATTCCTTGTCTTCCCATCCCCAAATACTACTATGAGTTCCATCACCAGTTCGATCAACACGTTTGCGTATCATGTCCATAGACACTGTTTTCAAATCATAAGCCCAGCCTACTTTAGAAAAGAAATCTATAAACCCAGTAGTTAAATTAGCACGATAATTTCCCAATTCTGCTGCTTTGTAGTCCCATGGAAATACATGATGGTAGTTGTGCCACCCTTCACCAAGAGCACCCAATGCTACACCAATATTTTCAGAAGGATTGATAAATCTGCAAATAAAAATAAAATGTAGGTTACATCAAAATGTATTTTTTAATAATAAATTACTATCTATTTTTTATATTGTATTCAGCAGTGGTATTCAATATTTTTAATAGCAGTTAAAATCCAAAATTCATTTTGACATTGTCTTAAAAAAAAATTTTGGGAAGTGGTAAAAATGTAGTAAGATTGAAAAGAAAAACATTTTATTAATTTATGAAGGCAAAAAAGTAATTTTTTATTTTATTTTAATTAAATTTGAGTAATTATCTCATATTAAATACTCGGATAAAAACCAGGTGATCACTTAATTAAAGAATATAATATTATATTTCAAAAACTTTTAAAGTTTCTGGAAATATTTTTATTCTACATAAATTGTATTCTACATAAAGTCATAACAAAACAAAATGTTTACAATGTTATTATTATGACTATATATATTTGTAATATTTTATTCCAAAGGAAAATATTTTCAGAGCGGTTTGTGAAAATCTTATTTTGGACAAATAGTTTATGATTTATAAGTCTTTAACGTTTGATGAGCAGTGGCACCAGGTGCAAAATGTTAGTCCACAACTCTGCTTATCTAAACTTGAAATAACTTATGCTAAAACTTATTTACCAATCATTTGAAATTTTATTTTAAATATTAAATAATTGGCTTTGGAATATGAAATTAAAAATATATGTAAACTTTAAAAAAACAATAAAAAATGTAATTTTTTTTCAAAAATGTTGTTTTGTAATCGTAAAATTATTTTCAAAAACATTAACATTTTTTGAAATAATGGGTGTTTTTTGATAAAATAGTCACCAAGTAAGGCTATGTACAATCTTGAAAATCAGCTGGTTCAAAAAGGTTGGCTGTGGGTTAAAAAACCCTAAATATAGGGATAGATCTATGGAAGCATAGCAAAAGCAATGAAATACCTAAATAATAAAAAGTTAAAATTATATACCCCAACATAATTTATGTGTAACATCATAATATTCGAAAGAATTTGAATAAATAATTACTTGATTCACAATGGTAAATATTATACAAAACTTAATGATGGGAAATTATTAATACGAGACTTTGCTATGCTGTTATTATGATATGAAATCTCAATTAATTTAATAAAAATACATAAAAACATATTCATAAGCTATTAGCCTTTAATATATTTCTGTGATGATATTTAAATAGGTGTTAACAAATAATAAATAATAAAAAGAATACTGAATAGTGTACAGTACATACAGTAATATAATTCAATATGTTATAATTTTATCACATAACTACCAATTCAGTCATAAACTAACTTTACAGAATTATAATTACATTAAGGGCCCTGCTCATGTCTTTATAAAAGGGCAATAATTAGACAATATGCAATTTCGTAGCCGCAGATCATGACATTTGTGTTAGTTATCAATTATGATTAGTGTGGAAAATGATTTGGTGTAAACGCCACTGCCGGCCAAAATTAAAACAAATGGCTCAAAACTCCCATTCCTTGCAATTTAATTCATTTTTTTTTTTTTTGTTAGATAGAAGATTTTTAACAGGGCACATTGGAGTTTGATTTTGTAATTTAAAACAAAAATACTTAAAAAAACAAATGCTTGTGAAAAATGGTCATATTTAAAATTGTATTATGTTGTTTTGAAATAGAATTTTAGGAATCCAAGTCTAATCTCCACCCTGTAAGAAGTGCTTCTGTTTCAGACAAAAGTAGTACATTAGTCAAACAACAAAAAAAATGTTTGAAATCAGATTGAGGCGTGAGAGTTTTTTTGTAAGGAATGTTTTTCAACAACAAAACAGGTCATGTGCAGGCTTCCTAAGATAAATTAATATTATATTTTATAGTTACTTGTCATAAGGTCTATCACCCCACATATGAGCAGCACTATTTACAAGCCAAGTCATATTTAAAGTGAATGTATATCGGAACATGGTAGCCACAAACCACGAATTGGACCATGTTTCACCCCACATAAATACAGGCACACAGGTAGGAACCAAGAAACATAAGACCGGCATCAACAACAAATAATACCTAAACAATTTTTTTTAAATTAATATTTCTGAATATTTTAAAATGGGTTTATATTTACGTCATCTGGAATGCTACAACTGGATCCCGATCTAAATCACTCATATCAATACCACGTCCTTTTTCTTTTATTTCCGGGTGTTTACGACATAACAACCATCCAACATGTGAAAAGAAAAATCCACGTTTGGCATTATGAGGATCAGCATTTGTTTCACTGTACTTATGGTGCATACGATGATCTCGGGCCCATTCATAAATATGGTTCTATAATCAAAATATGTGTATTCAAATTAAATTGCTTACAATTATGATACATAAATAATAAATTATAATTATAGGTAATGTAAATTAACCTAACATCCAAACATTGTATCACTCTGCTCTACCAAACTATAAGTTTGGTCTAACAAACTAATTGATAAATCTAGAACTCAAATACAATAACATATTCTAAAATATTATTATATAAAAATAATGATTAGGGTTACTGTTAGAAAATCTTAAATCAGGTTTTCAACCTTTTGATTAGAATTTTAAGTATCTAAAAACCAAAAATAGATTATGTTACAAAATCAATAAATATTATCAAATGAACGTGTTTTATAAAATAAAATTCCATTGGGTCTACAACATGTACCAATAATTTTACAACTTGATAATTAATAAAACATAAGTATATCTAGTTTTAAAATAATGGTAATTGGATTGTTTGTATAGGTTATAATATGAAGGTTTAAGTACCTATACTGATAATTATGATTAATTATTATCAATATTAAATAATAATAGAGGAGATAATTAATATAAAGTTACATTAGTAACTATATACTTGTGCGATAATGATTTGATATAATCCAAGTTTGAAATAAATAGATAAGTGGTAATTCCTTTTTATACATAAATAATTATCTTCCGGTATAATTTTACAACATACCTTTGTAATTTGTTAAAATGTATTAAATCAATACAATTGTTGAATATTAACAAACAATATTTTGTATCTACTTTCATGATTAGGTTTTTTTTTACTTCATAAGTCATGACTGATATAATAAATTTAAGCAATTTTTAACTTACCTCAAAGGCAATTGTATTGAAGATCATTAAAATAATACGTAATGGAAGTTTTCCTTTGTATGATCGATGTGCCCATAACCTATGGGCTCCGGCAGTAATTCCCAATCCAGACATTTGATATAATAAAATTGCTAAAATATGAAAATTAAATTAAAAACAATGCACATGATTAATTAATATAAAAGTTTAGAGTTACCCCAAATTGATGTTGCTATTTTTGCAGAAGCAAACATTAGGTATGCACCATATAGTGCAGCTATATGTAGGTAAACAAATAAAGCAACATTTCGCCAGACAATTTGTCTTTGATATCTATATGGTCTGTATTTGTTATTCTCAACAGTTTCACCTTCAGCTATCTGATTTCCTTCATCAACAACAGATGGTTCTGAATCATCTTCATTGAATAAAACACTAGGAGCGCCAACTGGACGCTTGGTCATATTTGGGGCCATTTTTAGAAGTTATTCCTATTTTAACACAAAAAAATATAATTTAAATTAAAACATTATTCAGTCAACATATTTTTCTTTTTCATAATTATTAAAAACTTTGTATTCTCAACTAAAGTATTAAATATTACAGTTCAAAGAATTTTATTTTTTATAATTTGAAATGTGTTTTGAATAATTTTTAAGTTATACACAATATTACATTATGACATAGAATTTTAAAATCAATGTATACGCTGCTTTCGATCTATTTTTCTTAGTTAATATCATTATTTCTTACTGACAATAATATGTACAATATACACTTATGTAAATGTAAATCAATACATACAGAAATGAATAATAAAAAGTAAAAATTAATTTTAAATGCCTAATTATTATATATTAAAATTAATTCAAAACAAATCCATCATTAACTGAATCAGTTAACACACGACAATTGTAATTTTTATTTTTTAATTAAGTGTTTCATTTAGGTGGATAAATTTATTATACAGAAAATATGTGTAGAACGTTTAAAATAATACAATTAAAAAAAAAGCTAAACAAGTCTCTTGCTAAAAACTTTAAGTTTAATTTAAATTTAATGATTTCTCATCAAATGTTTGTTCAGCAGAACAAATGTTGTATTATTAGCTTTAAAGTACAATAAATTAACCTAATATCAAATTTGAAGGTAAAATATCATCTGTATTTGTAAGTTGGTTTTTACGAATAATTTTGTTTTATTTAAGTCAACTATTGGAAAAAATAAATGCATGCAACAATTTAAATTTAATCAAGTATCTCACAAGTGCGAACAAAATATGTAAATAGTTTTTAATATTCATACGCAGAATATACTTCAAACACCACTCTATAATAACACCTATTAAAATTTTAGTAAAATGGTACAGAAAAAAAACAATATTTTTTAACAAAATACTGACGTCATCATTGTTCACATAAATTTCAGTTGCACAATAATAATGCATTAATACTCACATCGTATGTAAAATATAATATAATATATCAAGAGCAAAAAAAAAACAATGCTAAACGACAAAATAAATACGGCCTTATTAAGTTTTTATGGTATTATGAACCATTGTACCTATCGAACATTGAGTCAAGGTTATTTATAAGGGATTTTCGCAATATAAAAACTGCACATTTCTCACAGGTCTCTATGCGGAATGTGTCGTTTATATTATATTATACATCATTATTCATTATTGCGGGTATCATAAACTGATATTAATCGGTGTCAATACGTAACAAATTAAAATTTAGGATTGTAGATTATTTATATCGGGTAGTATTTTTATACTCGGATACGTTGTGTACAGGTGCTTACGTAAATTCTAAACATTGTTAGTTGTTACGATAAGTTGGTGAACTAAGACGCCAAGAGGAAATAAATATAATATAAATATAATACGTCCTACTGTGTGGATAACTTATAACTAATAAGTAATAAGTAACAATGTTCAGCGAGAGAAGTTATTTATTTGAAATATGTTGTTTTATAAACATGAAAACCATATTATTTTGCGTCGATAATAATATATACTGCATATATAATTTTTTTTAATTTATACAATTATTAATTCCATAAATATTTCAATAATAGAAAAATAGCAACTACACGCAATACCCCGTAAATGCTGAATATTACTTGTTAATTACCTATCTAAATATATATAAACATCATTGTAAACTATTCAAACCTCATTCGGAACGATAGTATTTATATGTATTTATTATTATACCCGCTGCGAATCATATTGTTTTAATAGGTAACTGCAGTTAATTAAGAAATAGAAACTGTTTGATTTTCTTAGTATGGACTATAGTTAATTATTTCAACTTTCCCTCGAAATACTTAGGTACAAATAAATAAGAATACAAACATATTTATATTTAAACACAAGGTTATAATAATAATTTATTGATTTTTATAATATACAAGCATAATTAAATTCAACTATATCGCGAATGGCGTTGATTACTTATTATTAGTTAGAAGAATTGTATAAAAATTTTTTTACGTCGTACACGATTAAATCACGTGAATTTTTTTTTCATAATTCTTATATAATGTTCAACAGATATTAAGTTAAGGCCTATTTCATATTTTAATAGAACAAAAACAATGTAGATAATAATTAACATAAATGATTAGAACGTACATTGATATGTTGTTAGTATTATTTATAAAAACCATTATATTATATTATACTGATATCAAAGTTTAATTATTACTATAAGTATTATAACAATGTTAGTAATAGTTTTTAAACATATTTTATAAAAACATAACTCGCAACAAAATTACATAAAAAGTTACGGAAATTCTTTATCGGTAACCGCTTATCAGAAAATAAACAAGTAAATACCTAACTATACAGTTTTTGTAATAACAACTTCTGTAGGTTAGATTGAAAAAAAATAGGCAACAAATAGCAATTAGTATAAGTGAATGATGTGTACTTGTGCAATATAGACTAAACTTGCATTTTTTCTCATTGTTAGTAATTCTCAACAATCCGTTAGCTTTAACCCTCTAAAAATGCATTTCTAATCATCCGAATTTAATGTCTTTACGACCTTATTCTTTATAAAACTTACTACGAACGTAATATTTTTATTCAATCGCTCTGTATATGTCATTATCAAAAGTATATATATATATATTATCAATTTAATGATATAATAGGGCTGGATTAGGATCTAGGGCCACTTTAAGGTTACTCTATTCTAGAAGTAGGGTTACACCTATAGTAATTTTTATGTCTTATTCTTTAAACTAGAATACAAGTTATTATGTTAGTAAAGAAAAATGTATTACTGCAAAACAAGTTTTACCCAGAAGCAATTCATTGAAAAATTTCTCTTTCTTACGCTCAAAAAAAAAAGATTGAATTGATAATGAAAAATAAATATTATGATAAATCAATGAAAGAAATGTTTGTATAAAAATACCTTCACATATATATATTGTATACTTTCATTGTGTTCTATATGATCTCTTTTTTCATTAAAAATGAACATTTACTTTTTGAGTAATATATCCAACTGTACGATAATCAGAATTGTTATTTTAACAAGGTCGTAGAGGTCATATACATCAGAAATATATATACATAAGTCATATACATCCTGCGCCAATCCGAATGATATGACTAATTGTCAATTAGGTAATAGTCGCATTAAAGTGTCTACATTTCAAAATAATGCTTCCCCAGTACGTATTTGACCTTATGTTATTGTAAAACTCTAAAAATAAGAATAAAATTGACCTCAAGACTACGTGAAAATTTCAATGTGTAATTAAATGTTAACTTCAGGTCTATCAATAGGTGAAAGCTCTGAAAAAATGGACAATTCAAAATAAATTGTATAACATTTTCAACTCGTCGTAGAATCACGTTATATAATTAGAATATCTAGGATTACAAGGTGCAAGTAAAGGAGGTAGTCGAGTGTCCGATTTCAAGGTACGGCTAAAACTATCTGATTTCACCTTTCGTTTAATAAATAATTATGAATTAACAAAAGCTTATCAATATTTGATTTATACGATAACACTCAGGAGTCTGGATTGTAAAGGTTGCTAAATATAAATACTAAGAACGCAAGACTGCAAAAGTAAAAGAGTAATGCAAAACGGAAGAATCAAAATAACGATACAAAATAAAAATCAACAATAAATATAGACTACAAATTACGTAATTTTTTTTTTTTAATTATTGATTGATTAGAGTATGCAATAATAAAATACGTACGGAAACAACTGAAAATATTTTACAGAAGTAAAATAGTTAATATTTACATAGTTAACTACAACTATTGTACTACAATTTATATCAGCAACAACCTTAGATAAATAACATTGATAATTACATAGATAATACTATTTAGTAAAACATTTAAGACGCCACACCCGGTTGTGTTGTCTCCGTCTTCCAAAAGTACATCGCAAAATGTTGTTCAACACTCAGCAGTACCATGGATGTAACTTTATAGTACCATTAAATTGAGTGGGCTAAAGCCCATAGTTAGAATGTTTAACAGAGAGAATGGGTTGTGGGACTACACCCTCACCCTTAATAAACAAGAAAATATATTAAAATTATGAATTTTCAATAAGGAAATGCAATTGAAAATATCCACCAGCAAAGAACATTTATTATAAAATATAACTATTTTATTAGAATTGCATTTTATTATCTTTTTCTGCAAATTGGTTAAGAATATCATCATTTTTGTTTGATAATTCTTGCTCAATGTTAAGAATACTTAAATTTGTAAGCCTGTTTTGTGCCATATTTGAACTTAAATAAGTATTGATTCTTCTCATTGAGGAGAATGATCGTTCACACAAAGCAGAACTAATAGGAATAGACAATGCAACATGCATTAATTTATAGACATTTGGATATTTTAGATCACTTTTTAGTCGTGTCACACATGATTGTGTTCTATTGCGATATAAGTAAACAAAAATGTATAATTTCAATAACTTACTTGTTTTTAAATTTTCAATTCATATTTCATTTTAGGTGAGTTAAGCCTCCCCTATGTACCCTATGTACATCTACGATCAGTACTAGTTTTGTGTCGTTGTGCTTTAATATTAGAGTGAATAAACTTATAATACAATTTTAGAATAAAAATATTATTTGGGGCATTTCTAAGCTTTTATTGAAATATTAATTTTCAAGAAGTTATAACTGTGTAAAATATTATAATTCTGAAATACTTATAACTTGTTTCAAAATTAAAATATCAATAAAAACTGGAGATGATCTAGAAAAAATGTCTCATCATAAAATTTGATTATAATTAATTCACTCTAATATTAAAACCAACATCACAAAATTAGTTCTACTGAATGCAAATTTGTGATGTTAAGGCACATCTGGTGCTATCTTAAGCATACAATTAGTTTCTATAAAGTTAAGAAATATTATACTTATTGGTCTAGACTAGTAGACAAAAAAGTTTTAAGTTTCTTAATAGTTAATTTGGTAGGAACATTAGTAAATATAACCATGTATTTTATTTTACTACTTCAAAACTACAATCCTTATTTACTGTGTTTGTAATTTGTATGGTATAGGTATGACAGGTCTAAGAAAAAATAAATTTAAAAAAATAAAATTTTATATAAAAATATTTTATACATTATATACTAAGGATTTAATAACAATTTAAATACCTATACAAACTAGACATAAATTTAGTTAAATGTAGTTTTTTTTTTCAATATTAATTATTAACTATGAACGTGTGTAGGATTTCAGGTATAATAAAAAATCATTTTAAAATTGGTTATTTGAAAAAAAATATGTATCAACTATAATTTACTATACTTAACATGACAATAGGTTTTATCGTTTTATCTAAGGTCATATGTCTATTAAGTATTATGCATTCACCAGCATATTTTTATAAAAATAATATCTCATTAATTATAAAGCACATTAATACCTACTCCATATTTTGGTCATATAACATAAAAAAGGGTAATTTTTTTTTTTACCTTGATATTGTCAACAGTTTTTAATTCAACACATGATACGAGTAAAATTGATCGAATTATTTTGATACAAAATGTATGTAAAATATTAATAATAAAAATAAGTTTATATATTAGACAATGGCGGCGCAAACTTTTTCGACAGTGAGACAAGAAAATGTTAGTTGCAGTTCACACGACCCACCTATGTAATTTGCATATCATTTTGTGTCACTGACTACTGTACAATACACTTTTGTGTACTGACTAGCCGTTATAGGTACTTACAGACCCACCACCCCTTTTAGCTGTGAGACAATTGTCTCACAAAAACCCTCTCGCGTCGCCACTGATATTAGATACAACTAAACGTTTAAATATAAAGGTATGAATGACACTGTTTTAAATAAGTAGTTAAAAATATTTGACCTATTAATGAGTTTACAAAAATGAACATGTAATAGATAACAACTACCATATAGGAGTATAGAACAACATAAAATACCTTGAACTTCTATTTGATCACTACTTTACCTGAATAATATACTTTTATAATTCACATATTTTAATATTTATTGTGTCATACACATTTAACGTATCAAAAGATGAATAGTTGAAATGTATTATTATTATTAAGTCCTATAGGTATAGAGAATTTCTATCGCTATGTAAGTACAGATTACATTAGACAGATACGGACAAGTGATGGTTGATTAAAATTTCCAATGATGTACAATTACTTATAGATTATATTATATTACTCATAAGGTATAAGGCTTAAGGCAGTACACTGATACAATAGACAATAGTAACCAAAACAATATCAAAGTGAGAAAAATGTCACCATGCAACCAACGACAAGTTAATAATATTAAAATCAATTTTGTGTTTTTTATTTTTCACTATTATTTTTGAAATTGTAGAAAATACACCTTTCTGAAATTTTACTGGCATAATCAAAAATTGATTTAAACTGAACTTCATTTTACAACATTTTTAAGACAGTAGATGGGATTAAAATCTTATCTATAATCATAGCTAAGACAAAAATGTATCATAGTTGTACCTTGTTATTATAATCAAAATAATCAAAATCTGGTCAACAACTGAAAAAATAAATTTTTAAATGGGGTATGCACCTATGGCTTTGGATGTAGTTTTTAAAAACTATTTGATTCTTTTTGTTTTGTAAACAATGTGATTAGTAGGTATAATAGGTAAAATCAAAATTAATAATTGAAAAAACTAATTAATTTTATTGTACTTACCTAAAATAAAAAAAATATTATCAATTTTTATGTTAAAAAATCTAAGTACAATTTTTTTTATAATTAGTATCATACAAAATTGATGTATAATAGGTATAGTATTATTAATGATAAAAATCTAATCAATCTTATAATAATTTACATATTTTAACAAAATAAACTAACCTAGCACTTTCAAACAAGTAATTATTTAGTTATAACTATTTTAAATTTAAATGAGCATTGTAATGTGACATTTTGTAAATCTCAATATTATTATAGCTAGGTAATTAACTACTATTTAAAAATTTTATTTTTATACATCAGTTCTATAATTTTTTTAAGTAAAACAATTTTCAAATAAGTACTTTTTGAGAAAATGAGTTTTGAATCAAAACACTGATTTAATATAAATTACTTAATGTTGGAAAGAAATGTATAGCTTACAAGCTAACCTTGATTTTCATAAGTTTTTCAAATTTTCCAAAATTATTTTTCTCATGTCAAGTAGTATCTCAAAAGCTGAACAGGCATGTTTTGCTTAAATCATTTATATTCCATAGTATTAGTTGAACTACTTGAATATTTTTAATTTCTTTAAACTTAATAACTGTATTAATTAAATCTTAATGGAAACAAATGTTTGATAAAATTTAAGGAATTTTACATGAGTAGACAATTATAATTTAACAAACACAATTTGTTGGCTTAATTAAATGTAGTAAATGTATTATTTAACTAATACAAATTCATAACTAAAATGATATTTCTGAAATTTGATATGGGTAGTTTAAATAGTTAAATACCTACATACAAATAAGGTCAACCACTATAAGTGTTTATTTAACTAATTGACTTGCTAATGTTAGTTAATATCATAGATAGTGATTATCAGTACAAACAATTACTGCAATAATTAGAATTTATAATATTAATAAATAATTAACACATTAGAACAAATTATTTACAATTTTAAAAATTGAATACACCATAGAAATCAAACATGAATAGAACCAACAAAATCAATATAAGATTCAAATTTTATTTGGCAGAAGGAACAAAAAAATTGAAAACACTCCAAGTTTAATTGATTAAATAAGACATCCAATACAGTGGTTAGAAATAATAATATTATGAAAAAATAAATGTAAAAACAAATAAAATAATATCACATAAAGAATTTAGTTGTATCATTTACCTGATATTCCAATCCAATTTATTGCAAGTATTTGAACGCGTATGAATACACGTATTACAGGAAATGTTAACACACAAATTTTTCTATTTTTAAGACAGACCGCAATCGGAACGACAAAGGTCGTGAGACCAAAAACAGTACATATTTATTCCCGAAGTCAAAAAAATAACGCCTCCAAGTGCGTCGTACAAAATTACAGACCGCGTAAAAATGGAAACAAACCGAACTTCGTGAGGTATTATTTTGATTAAAATTGTAATTTAATACGAATGCCCGAAGACACCGCCAAGATTTTGTCGTATACGATATCGATATGTTTATTATAATATTATAAGACGAAATAGTGTTTGAGCGCGGATGACGGAATAGCAAATGACACCATTGCGGGACACGACGTCCCAGTAGACGGCAAGAACTGAAAAGAACCAAGTGTTATTCAATTACTTATTAGTTAATAAGCTAATATACCTATGGACATTGGACACGACTGGGAAACGAAAAATTAACGGACGACCCCTTTCTGATAAAAACGTGATAAAAAACGTGACGTAATCGCGGCCGTACCCCCCCCCCCCAGTACCACCCAATAAACCAGAACGTAGTGCGTACCCATAGATAATATAATACAATATATTCCGTGCGTACCGGAGCAGCTGCTGCCAAGCCACACGGCGCCAGGTCAACAGTGTTGACGTGTTGTACGGTAATATTCAACGGTGAAAAAAAGCGCGTAAAAGTGCAACGTATTCTCGACCCAGAGGACGGTTACGACGAAATACGAATGACAATTATCTGGGTAAATGCATACGTGGTGTTTTTCGTAGGCGTTTCGACCGCCCCTAATGGCTTATGCTTGAATGCTTCATACTTATTTATATTAATACTTATTCGTCGGACCGCCCGATTTTCCAAATGATCAGATAGAATATTTAAATTTCATATGTATTTATGACCTTATATAATACGTATATTGTTATTATTATTTATTATATTGTTACCGATAAAAATTGAGAACCATGAGTCATATGACTCATATCATTATATGTTAATAATTAATTCATGAACGCTTTACGGTAATACGTCATATTTTAGTACATAACATAATATTTTATACATAAAAATATAAAATAGTCAAATAGTCGTACACCACGTCCAAAGTAATTGTTATACACAAATTATATATTAATATTATTTATAATTTCTCCTCTATAAGTCCAAAAGAAGTAATAACTTCATAATTCATATTGCATCCAATGTATGCTAATGAGGTGTTAAGACAATGACACTTTATTTAAATTAAACTACATAATCTCAACCAAGGTCCTAACATTTCTTTTGAATAAAAATTCAAGATCAAGCTTAAAAATCAATTAGTTCTGTACATGACATTGCCATGCCTATATAGTATATTATCTATCTGTATCCAAGTATGGAGAGAGCTGCTAAACCTTAAAATACACCTTAGACCATTCCATTTAATAACACTGCTTAATAACAGGTGAATTTATCTATGTTTCCAGTCACACCTGCAAATAAACAGCATCTACCCTCTACAAATGTTTTTAATTAAGAGTAAACCCTTAAAGTAAAAAAAATTAAAAATAAAGGCTAACTGAGTATCTGATGATGTAGTTTTACAAAATATGTAATAATTAATTGTAAAAAATGTTGATAACCTTTTGTCGGAAACATTAGTAATAAGCCAATAATAACATTTAGGTACATGGTTTAATATGATTAGTGTTAAATCAGATGCATATTTTTGATAATAATCAAGAACATAAATACTCGAAATAAAAAAAAAAAAATTATGAAAGTAAAAAGTAGAAATATACCAATACTCGATAAAAAATGCAAATTTACCAGCATAATATTATATTAGTATCACAAACAAATTTACACATGCATAGGCGTATAGAAATTTTTATTGATGAGCTGATCGCTGATATTTCGCACATTTCAACTGCAATATTATCATTTGTCATACAGGATTGATTGATAATATCCTGATATGACCGCTGATAAATAATTATTTCGAAAGTATACCTAAACTTAAATATATATTTTTATCTATAATTTGATTACTTCCAAAATATATTGTACTATCTGTTGTATAAAAAAACAGTATGGTGTTATTGTTAATATATAAATAATAATATATATTTTAACATTTCACTTGTTTTTACTGAACATATTAATATAGACTGTAATATTAATTATCAGCAACAGCAAATATATTGTTGAATTAAATATATTATTTTTACAATAAGTTCAACCAACACAGAAGACCACTTTATTTAATATTATTGATTCATTGAAATGTCAGTTTGTTAATACATTTTTGTACATAAAAAAATGTATTTTACTAAATATAAATTTTAATGGAGCACCCCAAATTATAAGCCAAGTTATGATTACCTTACAAATAAGATAAGGCATAACAATTAAAAAACAGTTAAATTTCTTATAATACGGGTGAAGGATAACCAGTTACAAATTGCAATTTTTCCTTTTTTTTATAGTTTTTGTATATGTTATTACTGAAGCATTGTTGAAGTAGAAGCACTCAAATCAAAATACAAGTTTGTTGATTATTAAACAATATTACAAAAATTATACCAGTTAAATATTAGTACATAATGGTATGAATGTGTTTTTACAATGTGTAGCTCATATAAATTCTAAATCCTACATGAATGTTTTAAATTTTTCATAGACACGATTAGCCCTATTTGTATTATAAAAGCCTAGGTACCATATAATTCTGATAATCATCATGAAATATAATTAGGACCAATATAACATTTAATTTCAAAATAATTTTTATAAGATAATGTTAAAAAAGTATTAGTTTATATCATAAATAAATTATTACAATTATTACAAAATGATAATTTATATTAGACATTTTAACGCTATATTGTATCTGATACACATAATGAAACTATGAAAGTCAATACTTAATAGTTTATACTCTATTAACATAGACACCAAACCAGAAGATAATAATGTTAAGATAACGTGTTGGATAAATCATGAGACTATTGAAAATACTATAATTACTGTAGGTGACTAACAGCATTTAGACATGAGACAACTTAATAGGTATTCGTAAATTAGATAAAAATCAATTAATTTAAATTAAATGCAATCAAATGAATAAATCTAACAACTCGCATTGTCGGCAAACATAATTAAATTTATCACGTAAGAGTGTACAAAACTTACCTTTCAAACAATGTATCTATGACTCAAATTCCTCTGAAACCAAACTAAAAACCACTAATAATTCTATATAAATTTAAATTATAACACTTTTGGACTGGTTAAATCCGCGATTAATCATTTTTTTTAAAATAATTTGACCATAACTTGTTAGAAAAATTCGGCACATCAAAAGAAAGTTTCTAGAAATTGAGGTTACGTGTGTTCATCGATTCCTCTTTAAATCTCCCTGGAATTTTTCTGTGATAACATAAAATAATAGTATCACAAATAATATTACGAGATACCACGATTTACGATTAAAACCATAGACCTTATACCACAGTATAAGATAGTACTATCTTAGTCCGTGCCTTATACATGATTGTATCTACCCATAGAGTAATATGAAGAGTTCTATGTATCTACCACAGATATAGATAATAAACTAGATCGCTAGGTTCCTTATACTGACCGTATAAACGTTTGAAGCCACGCATCCGCCATTAGTAGTAGGTCATTCGTATCTTATCATGTTATAATTTTGATAACACAATTTCTCGGTTCTCACTGATTTCTGATTTAGACAATAATAATTTATAAATAAATGTTTTTAAATTTTAAATTTTAAAATGTGCGAAGGTAACAAGTTTCTTTTATTATTTGACGTTTGTTAAATAATTTAAAAATGTTGATCTATTGAATAATTTCATGTTATGTTTATTATTTATATATAAACATATAAATTAGGTAAGTGTATTATAATACTATTCTGTAGATACTATTTTATTACCAATTATATCATTATATTATTATTAGTTAATAATACTTAGGAAGAGCATTTTTCGACACAACACGTCATATAGGCATTTTTAACAAAATGTAATATTTTATACTTTATACAGGTATAATATAATATTAAATATTATTAAAAATACATATAAATTACACTTAAAACTTTCATGTGTATAAAGTAAATATTTTGTTCGCCTAGTATAACATTTACAACAAGTATAAACAGGTCTGTACAGGAGTTAACATATTATGTACAGCTCTATACTGTACACTCCACAACTATTTTCTATGAAAAAGTGTAAACGAATAACGAGTAATAATATATATTATACATAGGTAATAGTATATATTATATATATAGGTAATAACTAATAATATATAATATAATATATTAATATGTTAAAGAACACACTGGTTTTAACGAATAATTCATTTATTGTTTACAATTTTAAATCATACATTTAAATAATTATATACTACATAAATATTTTATTCAAAAATGTACTTTTGAAAATATACAATCATAATTTATTGTGACAAAAATGAATATAAATGACGAAAAAAATTACATTTCAAATATTTTAAACAAAAATTTAAATTTTGGCGGGATTTCGGCAAGGTCGGGACTCTTTGCTTATTATTGTGCCCGCTTACAGAGGACATTTTAGTACTGATTTAATCCGCTATTTTAATAGCGCTTCTGTTCCAACTTTCTGCATTTTCCTATTTACCAACTTACCACCGGTCATCGACTGCAGAGTGGCAACATTAAACATTGTTACAAATTTAAAAAAAACATCGCTCCGCTCGGCACTCAGATCTCAGAATCTAAAACCGGTCACCAATTAATAATTAAGTATTTAGTATTAACTAAATAAAATAAATAAATAAATTGATGATAATGAATAATGATTTACTTTAATAATTAACCATTTTATATTTTATTGTTTTAATATTTACAAATATGTACAGTACAATTTCAACGTTTGGTGTAGTAGGTACTTTCATGTATTATGTCGAATATAACTTAGCAATTTTTTTTTTATTACGATTCAATTTTTTATTTTTATGATTTACTTGTTGGGAAGACTGCCTCATTCTCATACGTATGTAATATATAACTACGAAAGAAATTATATCAGTGGCATGTGTAGAACATGGGAAACTTAATTTGTGTTCACTCAATATTTCTTCTAAAATCAAATCAAAAACATAAGGTGAATTCAATATTTTTCAAATTTTTGTTCAATATTTTTAATAAAATAGAAGAAAGTTATATTTGGATGTATTAATCGTCAATGTATTAAATGTATTAATTTTCAGTTTTAATCAATAGTTTAAGTTAAATAACTTATTATTTACATTTCAACCAAAAGGTTTTTTTAATCTATAAAAAAAAACTAACTTCTAACTTAAGTTACCTAATATTTTCACCAAACTAACTTCTAACTAGAATTTAAGTTAGTTTCTGGAATTGTCCAAATTTCTAACTTAGTTACTAAGTAACTTAACTTCAACTAGTTAAAAAAAATTGACTAACTTGCCCAGCTTTGTAAATATCCTTAATACAATATGTGCAATAATCAATCAATCAATGCTAATTTTTTTTAAATATTTACTATTTATATGTAGGTCGGACAATATAAAAACGAGAAAGACATTTTGTAATTTGATACTCACAGAAAATATAATGTTTCCATTGTGATCTTTTTTAATTACTTGTCGTTCTATATCATCAGAATCAAAATGATTTTCACAAATAACAAAATTATTTTTAAGTTTGATCCCAAGATTACTTTCCCATTGTGCTTTAAGTACATCATTTTTGGGACAACTAAACACAGATAATTTTGAATATTTATTGCAACTAAAAAAACAAATTAAATTGGGCATATTTAAGTTGAAAGAAACAATTCTTAAAACAACTACAATTACAGCAGTATGATATTATATTAACAACTAACAAATATGTTTGTGAAAACAAAATTCTAAATTTACTATTCAGGAAGTATCAACATAATATTTCTATTTCTATAATTCCATGTCCGTACAAACTACAAATTAATATCTATTTATGGCTCTATATTATTAAATATACAGGATGATACAGGAGCAAGCATGCTCACACCTATTTTTCCTAAATAATACAGTTATTCAAAATCTGATTTTTGGAATTTTTGACTATACTTTAAAATCATATTTTTAAATTCTTGAGATATTTTTTTACTATATACAGTGGATAATTTTTCTGAAATTTTTGACGTATCAAAATCAAAATTCATACTGGTAGTTTTTGAGTTAATTATTAGAGGGAAAAATAGGGGTGAGCATGCTTGGTGAATCACTCTGTATAATACAATATTTCTGTTTTCTAATTTCAATTACGATAATAATAATTTATTGTGATGTTTAATTTTCGTTTGCCGCTAAAATATTTTTAATTTTATTCATAACCTCAATAAAGTTCAGACCGAGGCGCCTAATTTATTAGCGGCGAAAAATGCAACTAAAATGTCCTCTCTAAGCGACCGAATTGATTAACGTTGTTAAATAGGGAAGTGTCCCGACCTTATCTTCTAAGACCGTGATCTACGCTATGCCTTATACTCATAGACCTTATACAAGTAGTATAAGGTCTATGATTAAAACAGTTTTATATAATCTGTGATAGTACTATCTTAAGGCCCAGTTTTTCAATTATCCATTTATTCGTCAGATAAACGAAGTATTCGTCGAATAAACTTATTCAGCAAATAAACTTTGAATAAACTAGTTGCTAAATCGTGAATACTACTAATACTATATAGGACTAATGTGGATTGATAATTGATAAATCAATTTATAAAATAATTTATCAATCCACCTTGACTAGCACAGAACATTCAGAACAATACTATATTCTAGTGTAATACAAGTATTTACGATAGCGTAATATATAGGTACTACTCTATTTATGTATTACTCTGTGAGTAATATCCACAGGTCTGATATGTACAATATCTGTGACTACCCCAGATATGTACAATTAACTAGATAGTCAACTTTACTGCTATATCCTAGTATCCTACTGATGTGTTTAGCTGAAATAGACAGCAGCCATTCAATTCAGATTCACAGTTATATACAGTACTATATCATGATGTTATACCTATCTAGAGAATGAGATGAAAATACATTTCCAATAACTATGTGCTTATTTAATGTGTATTATACATCTCAATTTTCAATTTCTAAGAGTTTTTTTCCTCTAAAATATTTTCCTAAAGGCTAAAATATACTTTCATGAATTAAATGTTTATTAAATAATATATACCTGTAAAAAAGTAGTAATTATAAACGCTTTTTTTATAATATATTATATATTATGTATAATGAACATAGCATAATCCTTATATATGCAAGCTTTTTTTCCAGAAAAATATAGGTAGCACACTGCAGCAGTGGCCATAATTGTTATATGAATAATGAATACCTATAATATATTTTGCTGTATTGGTTTTTAATTTTTATGCATGTATAATTTAAATTGTTTAATCTAATATTGATACATAATACATTAGGTATATAAATATATTAGAGTAGGTAAGTAATATTAAAAAATTATTAAACGTAAGATAGGTAAATCATAATATAAACTGCAGATGGGTACAGTTGTTTAATTAGAAAACAACTCCCGTACTATGTAGTGATAAAAGTTATTATTAATAATAAAGCGAAATATGTACCTATTGAATACAATATTTAACAAGTAGGTATATATATTTATAATATTTAACGATGAGTCCAGAGTCCTGCAGCGTCCACAAAAAGTATTTAAGAGTACAAAGTTTAAAAATATACTGAACTAATCGTAGGTATATATTATTTTTTGAATACTGTTACGTAATATTCAATTAGACACTTATTTTCCATAATTGGTATAGGTGTACTATGTAGGTGGATATTATATGCATGTCGCATATATTACAAATAAAAAGGGTTGATAATGAAGTAATATTATACACAACATTGATTAAAATTTGAATATTTATAGTTTATATCATGTAGCTCGTTTCTATTGGAATTTCTCTACGTTATATTCATTGTTTTTATGATAATTAATTTAACATTATAACTAGGTTCTATTTTAACTGCAGTTCACAATATTTCTTTTGTGACTGATTTTTTTAAACTATTCTCTTGTAACTAGCTTAGCAACCAAAAAAATATTTAGAATTTTGTCCTCTCTATAATATGCATTAGTAAGGAATAGGGACATGCTCAGCATTTTTGAAAGGGGGGAGATATGCATTTTTGACTATTCTTAGACCATGGTTAATATACTTTCGTTGCTTTATCATGTACCTATTTTATATCACAAAAATAAGACAAAGCAAGAGGTATGAACCCCCACACGTCATACAAGCGTAATGCGTTTGTAATTCTCCCACATTGACTATTGAGGAGTGCAGGATAACTGGACAACGGTCAACGATTCACAATTAATCGCAAGGCAGACTTTAAAAATTAAGATACTATATATCTTGCATTGTTCATACAGATCCTCCTCGGCTCCTCTGCTGTCGGTTCAAATGAGAAAAAAAAAAGATACTATATAATATCTAGAATCTAGATATATGTATTACACAGTCGTGATTACGATTACAGTGATGGATGGGTTAGTCCGTTTACGTACAAGGAATATTGTTAGTGTTGTCAATGATTCAATGATAATATGAAAACAAATAATCATAATAAATAACTGAATTATTGAAAAAACAATAAATTTAATTCAAAATTGCATTGACGTAGGTACCTACTAACATTAAAGAGATAAAATAATAACAATAATAATGTAAATGTTTTAATACCCATATTAATATATTATGTAATTTACTATTGTATAATAATGGTAAAATTGCTGTTATAAACATGTACTTTTTTTAATTTGACTACCCAATGAATGTATCTTAATATCTTATACTCAATATTAAGTAGATATGTATTATTTTGGTATATGGAATAAAAATGTATAAGTTTAATAATTCAGTTATTTATTATAATAGTATAGGTAGGTACTTATTTGTTTTCATAGTATTATCATTAAACTATTGAAGTCTAAAAATACTAAGTTACCAAAAAATAATACTAACAATATAGCTTGTATCAGTTCCAACTTACGACGTTATAATATTATGTTTATATATTTTATGTATACTACCGCAATGTATGTAGGTACCAGGTACTTGGTATACCTACATAAATACATAATATTTAAAAAAATAGAATACATAACAACAAATTATTGTATACCTACTTCACAATTTAAAAAATCATATATAATAATATAATTAATACAGGTATAGCCAGGTAGGTACATAAAATCATAGATTAAATATACTAGTATATTTAATCTATGATAAAATGTGCTTGCTACACGAATATTCAATAGTTTGCCTGAATCGGGTTGGACTCCATTGTGTGCCTAAGGATTTGGCTACTATGGTCTATAACATATAACTTATAAGTATTGCCCCACATCAGTTAGTGTCCGTAAATACGCGGCCTGAATTGGGCCGGTGAACTACCGAGAAAATCACGTTGGGCCCCTTAAAATATGGGCCGGTTTTGAGTGTTTTGTCGTAATTTTATTTTCAAATAATAATTTATTTATAATATATAAATGCCAAACGGAAATTTTAAATTAACAGATTAAGTTTAAAATTAATAGATATAATAATACAAATACACACAAAGTAAGAACATATGGAAAAACACAACATAATATAAACTAAATGGTAATACCTTAATTTGGTAACATAAAACTATGATACAACATATTATTTATAGCAATGATATTATTTAATTACATATTAAAATCAAAATTAAGATTGTTCAGATTACGAAGCATTCTGTGCAAGGGGTGATTATGTCCGTATAATGTATTGTGAGTTGGAACTTGGAAGAGTGCGTGATTTCTGGAGAAGAAGGAAGGGATACGAAAACATATTTTAGAGAGAATAATGAGAATCAAACCCTACAGTAGCTCATTCAACGAAAAAAAATCTTCATTACAAAAACTATTGCTAACCTTTTAAATAAATATTGGACATCTGAATTCATAGCTAATACTTAAAGTAGAAGTATCTATATATGTTTTTTTTTTAACTCTAAAATGAGAAGTGGTTAGTATTATGGTTACATTTTCTGCATAATTAAATTGAAATAAAAAATAATTCTTAGAATCATAATCGACACTTACTACTTACAACTTGTAAGTTACAAGTATTATGATATACCTATTGGTAGCCGGTAGATACTACTAATAATTATTACTCATTTAAACTAAAAACCATTACCAAAGTACTGATAACTAGCCAGTTTGTAGGTAACTGCTCTGTTGTACAAGTATTGTTTATTTCTTTTGTGACTGATTTTTTTAAACTATTCTCTTGTAACTAGCTTAGCAACCAAAAAAATATTTAGAATTTTGTCCTCTCTATAATATGCATTAGTAAGGAATAGGGACATGCTCAGCATTTTTGAAAGGAGGGAGATATGCATTTTTGACTATTCTTAGACCATGGTTAATATACTTTCGTTGCTTTATCATGTACCTATTTTATATCACAAAAATAAGACAAAGCAAGAGGTATGAACCCCCACACGTCATACAAGCGTAATGCGTTTGTAATTCTCCCACATTGACTATTGAGGAGTGCAGGATAACTGGACAACGGTCAACGATTCACAATTAATCGCAAGGCAGACTTTAAAAATTAAGATACTATATATCTTGCATTGTTCATACAGATCCTCCTCGGCTCCTCTGCTGTCTGTTCAAATGAGAAAAAAAAAAGATACTATATAATATCTAGAATCTAGATATATGTATTACACAGTCGTGATTACGATTACAGTGATGGATGGGTTAGTCCGTTTACGTACAAGGAATATTGTTAGTGTTGTCAATGATTCAATGATAATATGAAAACAAATAATCATAATAAATAACTGAATTATTGAAAAAACAATAAATTTAATTCAAAATTGCATTGACGTAGGTACCTACTAACATTAAAGAGATAAAATAATAACAATAATAATGTAAATGTTTTAATACCCATATTAATATATTATGTAATTTACTATTGTATAATAATGGTAAAATTGCTGTTATAAACATGTACTTTTTTTAATTTGACTACCCAATGAATGTATCTTAATATCTTATACTCAATATTAAGTAGATATGTATTATTTTGGTATATGGAATAAAAATGTATAAGTTTAATAATTCAGTTATTTATTATAATAGTATAGGTAGGTACTTATTTGTTTTCATAGTATTATCATTAAACTATTGAAGTCTAAAAATACTAAGTTACCAAAAAATAATACTAACAATATAGCTTGTATCAGTTCCAACTTACGACGTTATAATATTATGTTTATATATTTTATGTATACTACCGCAATGTATGTAGGTACCAGGTACTTGGTATACCTACATAAATACATAATATTTAAAAAAATAGAATACATAACAACAAATTATTGTATACCTACTTCACAATTTAAAAAATCATATATAATAATATAATTAATACAGGTATAGCCAGGTAGGTACATAAAATCATAGATTAAATATACTAGTATATTTAATCTATGATAAAATGTGCTTGCTACACGAATATTCAATAGTTTGCCTGAATCGGGTTGGACTCCATTGTGTGCCTAAGGATTTGGCTACTATGGTCTATAACATATAACTTATAAGTATTGCCCCACATCAGTTAGTGTCCGTAAATACGCGGCCTGAATTGGGCCGGTGAACTACCGAGAAAATCACGTTGGGCCCCTTAAAATATGGGCCGGTTTTGAGTGTTTTGTCGTAATTTTATTTTCAAATAATAATTTATTTATAATATATAAATGCCAAACGGAAATTTTAAATTAACAGATTAAGTTTAAAATTAATAGATATAATAATACAAATACACACAAAGTAAGAACATATGGAAAAACACAACATAATATAAACTAAATGGTAATACCTTAATTTGGTAACATAAAACTATGATACAACATATTATTTATAGCAATGATATTATTTAATTACATATTAAAATCAAAATTAAGATTGTTCAGATTACGAAGCATTCTGTGCAAGGGGTGATTATGTCCGTATAATGTATTGTGAGTTGGAACTTGGAAGAGTGCGTGATTTCTGGAGAAGAAGGAAGGGATACGAAAACATATTTTAGAGAGAATAATGAGAATCAAACCCTACAGTAGCTGTAGCTGTAATCAAACGTTAGAAATCCTAAGACTATAGGTAGGCCGTAACCGTAGCAGTATTATAGACGTATAGGCTCGAAGCTTATATTATAGCGTGACCGGTAGGTAAATCTACCTAGTTTTAATATATTGTATCAAATAAAATATTATATTATTATACCAGATAATTCATTCAACGAAAAAAAATCTTCATTACAAAAACTATTGCTAACCTTTTAAATAAATATTGGACATCTGAATTCATAGCTAATACTTAAAGTAGAAGTATCTATATATGGCTATATATAATAATATGATACTTGAATTGATAACTATTATTACAATGTTTTTTTTTTCACTCTAAAATGAGAAGTGGTTAGTATTATGGTTACATTTTCTGCATAATTAAATTGAAATAAAAAATAATTCTTAGAATCATAATCGACACTTACTACTTACAACTTGTAAGTTACAAGTATTATGATATACCTATTGGTAGCCGGTAGATACTACTAATAATTATTACTCATTTAAACTAAAAACCATTACCAAAGTACTGATAACTAGCCAGTTTGTAGGTAACTGCTCTGTTGTACAAGTATTGTTTATTCGAGTGTACTTCGTCATTTAGCTGGTAGTTAGTTACTCTAATTGTCTAATTTACTGTAGCACTGCCCAGGGGTAATCGGAAAAAAATCACTGGAAATAAATCTAAAGGTATATCTACATGTTGGATATAGGCACCTACTATAGATGTCAAAAATAATAAAAGATAATAGGTAATAAAATATAATAAAAAATAACTTATAATTTAAAATAATATAAAAATAAAATAAAATAAAATAAATAATATCAAATTGGAATGATAATTATTAGACATTAGAACATTTACAAGTTGATCAGTTCACTTGCGTATGTAGTATGTTATTACTCACAGCTGTTAAAAAATCTCCAATGGTTATAAAAATAAGTTAAATAGGTTATTTTCAATTTGTCTTTTAACTAACTCTTTTAGTCAGATGTTGACAGTTTTATTGTACTACCTACTCTCTTCTTCGGGTTCACCTAGACTCTAGAGCATCCAATGCTAACTTGGCTCGATCGGCGTTAATTTAGTTTTTAATTTTTGTGTCGGTATTACATCGTATTCGCGTTTATTAAGAGGACGTTACACCGATATCTGATGTACAACTATACATATATGAATAAACTTTGCAAACTCAACAAAGCAAATTTTGGAGATTTTTTCTAGATTTCTCCCAGGAATTAAACAGGATTTTTTGAGGGGTAAAGTCCGTAAATATATATTTTCATATAGTCTGTGCTATAGGCTTAATAGGTAGGTACCATGCAGCGCCGGGCGTTAGGATTTGCGAAGCTTCTGTCAAAATATGCTGTAAATTATGTGGTTGTACTTCAGTACTTTCTTATAATATTAAACATAAAACATATACCTATAACATATTTTCACGCTTATAACATAAAAATATATGTGTCCCCATTATACTATGCTGATTTTCATATTGCGTCTATGTTTACGCAGAATTTCATTATTTACATCATACAATTTTCAATGTATTTTAACTTTTTTTGAGCTATTAATAAGCATAATATATTTCCGAGTTTTTAAAGTTTTTCAGTTTTTCTACCTTCCAAAAAAAAAAAAAAATTACCGGAAAGTCCGGAGATTATCATTTTCTATACACCAACATTTAAAAATATTTTGACAATTTTTGAGGTAAATGTAACCTAAGAAATTTTTGGTTTTTTAGTAAGTTGTTCTAAATGCAGTTTTAAAATTATTTAAGATACAAATGCACACTTTTTTTATAAGCATTTAAAGTTCAAATTTTGACCAAATTCATCAAAATCTCGAATGTTTGCAAATTATTTTGTAGTTAAAAATGATAAGTTTTATAGCTAAGAATTAAAAATTTAAAACATAGTTTTTAAAAAATATTTAATATAGTGTGACCAAAAAATCAAAAAAAAAAAATCAAAAAATTATTATAGACATTTTAAGTTTAAATTTGGATAAAATTATTTATTTAAATGAAGAATAACAATGTTATTTATTTCGATGTAATTAAAAAATACTTTTTGAGGGTTCTTGAAACTTTAAAGTATAATATTATATTTAATACCTACCTACACTTAATTAATTTTTCAAATACAATGTTTTCTGCAAAAATGAATTCAATTTACTGTATTATTAATAGTACCTAATGAAATGAATTATTTTAATAGTAATAATATCTTAAGAAAGGTACATTTATAATTATGTGGGCTGACAGATCGTCTTCGCTCAGAATCGTTTTTCGTATACAATGATATATGTATATTATTGAATAGAAATTTAACACATCCATGAAAGTGACCCATTCGATATCTACTGTACAGCAGAGTGGTACCCACTTGCAGACCTTTTTTTATTATTGTAGATAAAAAATTTTCAATTGGTCAAAAGTTTAAAGTTAAAATAACGTCAAAATAGGTAATCACAAAAATGTGCAGGTTTTTTTTGATTAGGAAATTCATAAAAATGTTTCTCTTTAAAACTTAGATTTTAAAATTTAACACAAGATTGTACGTAAGATTTTCTACCTTGCAAAAAAATAAAAGTTTACCGGAAAGTCAAACTAATTTTTTATGAGCGTTTGAAATTATATACATTGGATACTTACCCATAAACTACTGATTTCTCAGGGACGATTTTCTTATTTTGTTGTTATTCAAAAAGAAATAACTGTAGCTATTTGAAAATCTCACCAAATGTTGAGATTATCATTTTCTATACACCAAAATTTTTTTTAATATATTTCGACACTTTTTGAGCTAATTGTAATTTGTTAGGCCTATGAAATTTTTAGTTTTTAACATTTTTTTTCTATAAATATTGATTAAAAAAATGTTCATCGGGTCAAAACGCTTGAAAATGTAATACAAAGTTCCTCATAATAATTTGTTATAAAAGCTGTTCAAAAATATTAAAAGTTCAAATTTTGACCTCAAGTCATTTTACGCGTAATAACGTTGATATTGCTGTCTGTGGCTCTATCTATAGTATATAATCTTAGGGAAAAACATTCCTATATAGTAACGTATTTATTTATCTACGACGATTATAGAATGTGGTATCTACTGAGTACTGACTACTATAGTACTATCTTACATTCTTACATCAGAACTTAAGCAAATAACAACTAATTGGTCAGTTGGAATTACATCTTGATCGTGTATTCGCGTTTATTTTGAGTAATAGGTAGATACCTACTGTTAAAAATGCCGAAAGTGTAACCATCATGGCATACATTAATTTTATAAATAGGTATAGTAATATTAATAATATTGTATTTTTAAGGTATAAGACAATTTTTTATAAAATGACAATTTTTAACATAGTATACCTACCCTACAATATTTATTTTATTTCTCATATATAAATTATTTATATTTAGTCAATCCCCATTCCCCAGTATAATGCTACTGGGATTTTTTTTCCAACTACCACAGCAGAGTGGTACCCACTTGCCGAACTTTTCTTCTTTTTCTAATTATTTTGAAAAGTACCTACAATTTTTAATTTTGACCTTCTAAAAAGAAGTGAATTAGATTAAATTTTATACAAGAAAAAATATTGAAGTTGAAAATCAAAGCATATTTTCTTCTATAAATTGTTTGTATACACAGAAACGTAAAAAAAAAACATTTTAAAATCAATATAATTATCACTCTGCTTAGAATCTAAAACATGATGGATGATGATTCAACTTGTTAGTAGGTAAATTATAATTTATATTAAATATTAACATGTGTATGGTTGAGGGGAATATATAAATAAATGTTACATTTAAATAATATATTTAGAACAATTGTCACTTGTCATTTATTTATTCAAATAAAATTAATACACAATTATTATTTTATGGTTTTCATTCTTTGTTTTCATCTTCATCAATTTGTATATCGGCAACACCTTTACAGTGTTTTTTTGTTTCTAAAAAAAAAAAAATCAATTTTAGTTCTAATGATTAATATTTTTTAGTAAATGAACATCAGTGTCATAACTCATAATTATAGAATGGTTTCTAATGCTTTCTACTTAAACCTTTTTTTACCATATTTTTATTTACTAACATAATACTAATCCAGTAGCCCTTGCCATCCCAAGTTACTAATAACAGTGATAACTGATAACTATAAAAGGACATCTATTAATTTTGAAAATGTTTTGTACTATTTGCACATGATATGCAGAAATTTGGTTAAAATTATTCGAAGTAAAGTGGCGGTTACTACTCAAAGTTACTGTTTACATGTTCCGCATAGGCATAATGTAAGCTAGACTCCCAACTATGATATTATAAGATATTTTGAAAATTTCTTAACACTCTAAATCATTGCTTTTCAACCTTTTTTTTACAATGATGCCCTAATTAGGATACATACAAATGGCAACACACTTAAAACAATTAATGGATTTTTAAAAAAGTAACAATCATCCACATATTGTAGCAATAAGCGACATACTGATTGAGTACCACTGTTCTAAACATTAAATACTAACCACCGGGGAACTGATATTGGTCAGCAGTTCTTTTACGCATTTCATCAAGATTTTCACCAGCTTGTGCCCATTCAAGCACCAATCGCCTACCATACAAATGAGTGCTTTGACACATGGACTCCATAGCTGCTCTTGCTTCAGTCTTAGAATTATATTCAACAAATGCAAATCCTCTATGAGTGCCAGTTCCCACCATTTTCTTAGGCATTCTCAAACCTTTTAATTCTCCAAAAGTTCTAAAATATTAACAATGATAAAATTTCTATCCTAAAAATTATGTTACAAGAAACATACTTAAACAATTCAATAACTTCTTGAATACTTGCTTGAAATGGTATATTTCGTACAAGTATTTTGGTGCTTTCTTCATACGATTTACCTTGTTTTCGTTCTGAAACTGTTGCACTTCTACAAAAAAAATCAATTTATTGTTTCAAATGCTCCAAGTATAAATATATATAATTATATTACTAACTGTAATGTTCTATTTGAACGTTTAAGTTCAATGGAATGATCATCCAACATTGATAGCTGTTTGGTTTTCAGTGCTTCATTAACTGATTTTTGTCTGTAAAATTGAATAAAACCATAGCCCATGGAGAGTAATTGTCCAGGATGATTAGGATCTTTTTTTCGAGCTACAGTAACATTTGCAATTTTTCCACAAAATTCAAAGTGCTAAAAATAAATTTAATGATCATGATGTGTTTTAAATTTTTAAAAACTCATAAATTAATTTTCTTATACTTTTGTGATATGTTCTTCTGTAGTATTGAAATTTATGTTTTTAATAAACAATGTGGTATCAGATTCAGGCTCATCAATATCATCTTCAGTTTCTTTATTGGTAGAATTTGAATAGGTTTCTTCTAAAGTTCAAAATTAAAGTAATCAAACATTATACAGTTAAAAGCAATTTTTAAATTATTGTTCACCATTAATGTTCTGAGGGACATCAGTGAAAACTTTATCTGGTGCCCACTCTAAATAAAGTGGTAGATGTTTAAATTTAGAATAAGCAAGTTGACGAAATGCTGTTTTTGCTTCTGAGTTTTGTACAAATTCTATTAATCCTATAACAAAATAATATTATTATTGTTAAAAGTTAGATCAAACAATAAATATCAAAACTTAAATTACCAGTGACACCACTTGGTGGTAATACTACTCTGTTTACTAAGCCATACTTAGAGAAAATGTCTTTCACCTCAAGTTCAGTTGTGTCAGCAGGTAAATTTTTAACCAAAATAACATTTTTGCTTCGATTTATTACAGTCTAAAAAAAAAAATCAATTACAAATTGCTACAACTACATAATTTGTTATATGATAAAAAAATCATAAATTAGTAAATAATAAAGTATTTATTTGGTTACTTGAGTATACTTTTAATTTGCAAAATGTATCAACACAATGAATAGGAACTATAATTTATTTTTTTCCAAACAAAGAAAAAAAAAGATTAAACAGATAATCTATTAAACTTGAGGCACTTCAATAATTAATAAAATTATTAAAGATTTTGAAAATGTTTTTTTAAACAATTTAATTTTATTACAAAAAAACATTTTTAATAGATTTTAGTTTTAATTTTTTGACATTTTTGAATTTCAACATAAATTTTTTATTTAATTTTCTTTAGTAGAATATTTTTATGAGTATAGTCATATTGATATATATATAAATTGATTTTAAAACAGTATATAGCTATAGTTAACTAGTCATAAGTGTATATTATTTAAAATTTAGACAAGCCAAGTAAAGTTGCAGAAGGATACCCCCAAAAATATAGGTCACAAATTAAAAATGTGTCACCAAAAAATTGAAAAATGTAAACGATAAAAAATTATTTTTTAATTGTATTGAAAAAAAAATTTCTATAATAATCATTAATTAGCCTATACTATTGCGACCGAGAGGGCGCTCCTCCTTCCCACATCCAAATGATTGAGCTCAGAGGTTTTGTACCCAAATTTCTCCCACTCTATTACCTAGTTGCCGGCGGCGGCTACGGTGACTGCGGCCAGATTTAGTGGAGAGAATAAGCTAGAACGAACAAGTTTTAGTTGCTGCCCAGAAGCGCAGTAGCACGTAACAAATTGGTAGGTCTAAGAAACAAAATTCTCCAAAGTGCTAGTATGTATGTCTATAGCTCAACTTGACATAAAGATTTGTACATATCAATACAGGTATATTATTTATAAATAAATAAACTTAATGAATTTCAAAATGTATCAATTTAAGTAAAACTTACTTGATTGAATATATCTAGTTTAACACCATGATTTTCTAGGTAAATTTTTGTATCTGAAACAATTTGTGATTCACCAAGAGCTAATCTGACAGCAGCATTATCACCAGTAAGCACCTGATGACATAGGATCAGATTAGTTACTTGTAAATATAAATAATAGTTACTTATTTAGTATTTTACATTTTGTTTAGTTGTATTATAAGTTTTAGCAATAATGTCAGCAACTGCGTTTTGGCCTAAAAATAAACTGTTCCAGTTGTGAGATAATCCTGCTTCAGATTTTAATTTTGCCATTTTTTTCTTTTTGAATGAACTACTTTCGTCATTTGTTTCTAAATGTAAAGTTGAACAAATAATTTAAATATTTAAAAAATTAATTAATATTTTTCATGAGTCATCACTCATTACAAACAAACAATTTTTTATACAAAATTAAAATAATTACCATCTTCTAAATTAATTTTGGCCTTTCCAGGTAATAAATGCATCATTCGCCCATGGAATATTGTACCATCCAACTCTGTATATGCTTTCACTGCATGTTCGGGCATAAGATATGTAATTAAGCCATAACCTTTGACTTGACGAGATATTTTATCAATGGGAATTATTACTTCAGTTACAGGTCCTATACAGAATAACAGTATATCAGTTAAAACATGTAAATAAATTAATAAAATAATAACTACATATTTAAAAAACATACCATATTTTTCAAACACTGTTTGTAATTCTTCCTCTGTAGTAATGAATGGTAAATTTCGAATAAATATGCGACCAGATTCTGCAATGCTTTCTTCATGTATCAAACTATCAGTTTGTTTCTGCCAATCGGGATTTCTTTTATTAAGGTTATTGTTTTCTTCTAGATCATCAGCTTCATTTTTCATTGGGTATAATAGTATACGTTTTCCATCTAAAATTTACAAATTATATAAATATAAAATTAACCAGTCATTTAACATCTGAACATACTTAAGAAACTCTTATTTTTAATAAGACATTGTTCAGCATCACATTTATTTTTGAAACCAATATAAGCCACACCTTTGATTTTAGGTGGTAAGCGTATAGAGTCTAGTTTTAGTGGTTTGAAAAATTCTTTTAACATGGCCTTTTTTACTTTATAAGGTAATCCACGAATTACAATTGTATGATATTCTGTTTTAGTTCCTGGATTTTTCAGAACATCTGCCTCAGATTTCTTCCCGCTTTTTATTTTCAAATACTAAAAAATATTATTTCATATTCAATTATATTATGTATGCATATTTATAATTATTTAACACACTTCAAAGTCAGATATATTGGCATTTGCAATTTTGTTTGTAGTTTCTTCATCTATTTCTTTTTGAGTGGTTGACTCTTCAATTTTATCTTCATTGTTTAAATTTTTAAGAATATTTTCTTGTCCGTGAGCTTCCAAGAATTCGGTAAACATAGGATCATTCAAGTGCTAAAAATATATTGGTTCATTTAATATTTTAACAAACTGAAGATAACATTTATTTTAACATTATTGTAGAAATAGGTTTTATAGCATATGTGTATCATATTTATGTACAGTACAAATTGTGTATAATGACTGTAATGAGTAATGACTAATGACATACTAAATTTAATGATTTAAAATGTAAACTTTCATTATTTAATTTAATGTAACTTAAATAAATATTTACTCAGATAAGCAAAAAAAAAAAATTAGTATATATTCAAATGTATAAGATATAATATTTATATTTCATTATGAAATGTTAAAATATTCAAACACAAGAAACAAAAGTTAAAATTAATTTAAATTTTATTTGTTTTTGATATTAAGTTTCATTTTGGATTAAATAAGAAAATAAAAATAATTTAAATCTTTTTTTATGATTTTTTTACTGTATACCAATGTCAATTACTATATGTATTCTTCAGGGATTTTACACACAAAAAAATGATTTTTTGGATATTGGTATCATATTTTTAAAATATATATATATTGAACATTTTTTTCTTTACTATTTCTTTTTAACATTTTGATAATAACAATATATATGAACAATAATTAATGTATTTATTCAAGGTTATTAGAAATTTTAATAAATCGTTCAGTTGTATTGAAATCAAAACTAATAATGCAAATTTAAAGTGTTAGGTATTAATATTTTAGATATTGGCTATTTTTATTTCCAGTTTTATTGAGTATTATTATAATTTTAGGTAATTCAGGTGCTAAGCCCTGGTATTTTTTTAACCAAAAACTACTGAGTACTGACAATACATCTATGATGGTCAGGTATGTACAGGTAGTATCATATTATGTAGACGAACAAATACAGTTCACAGGTCACTTGTGAATTATTTTTGTTTTTGTGACTGACTTAAGTTTGGTTTAGTTTAAGAATTATAGTTTGCTGATTCATAAATCGTTATCATATATTTTATATGTTAACCTAAGTGCTGTGCAGTGTCCAAATATACTATTGCAGTATGCTATTGTAGTATGCTATTGTACTTAATATATCTTACCTACTAAAGTTACAAAACTCATATACTGACTGTCTAATCAGCTTTTAAGTGTAAATAACCAAATTAGAGGTTGTGACTGGAGAGAACCATTTTATTAAACATTTGATGTATACATAACAACATCTTTCTATGGTAAATTACAACTGCAACACTATAAATACCTGTTTTAATTTTTCTTCTACTTCAGATTTGAGTTTACTTTTTTTTTTTGTCTTAGGTTCTGGCAGGATTATAACTTCTTCTGATTTAGGAGTACCGTGTTCTTTTTTATAAGCTGTACTATCAGGCGCATATTTACTCCATGATCTGGGCTTATTATCATCTCCTAGTGTGATCAATTAAAAAACATGTAGGTATAATAAAACAACAGCAAAGTTATCATAATTAATACTTGTTTGAAATATTTACCTAATTCAGTACATTTCTCTACTTTTATACGTAAAGAATGGAGAAAGGTATTATCAAAATAATCTAAAGCTGCTTTAGCTTCTTTTTCATTTTGAAAACCAACAAAGGCAAAATGTCGAAATTTTCCAGTTTTGGTATATTTAAGTTGGACATCAGTAATAACTCCTTTTTCACTGAAAATGTCTCTTAATTTGTCATCGGTTATCTAGGAACATAAAGAAATAATTATATGTATACTTACTATTTACTATTTAAATTTGATTATCTAAATCTCTGCTCAACTTACGGATTTTGGTAAATTTTTTACGATTAAACGAGACATTTTTTGAACAAAACTTTTACATTAGACACTTGAGGAAATAATACTCAATGCTTACTGGCTTACGAAATATTTGTAGATTTTGCTTAATTGTTAATACAAATACTATAAGCTTTAAAGTTTATTTCATACTTGTAAATTGTTATATTGGTTATCAATTATCACAATATCAGTATATCACGTGTGTTTTAAAGTTTGAACATGATAAAAAACATTCGGCCTTGTATCACTGTGGTATTTAATCTATTCTGTGGTATAACCATTGTTCTGTGGTATAGGTCTATGCAGCCTGCCCGGTGGTGACTGGTGACCGGCAGAAAATTGATAACATAACAATTATTTTTTTATTATAACTGTGACAATATAAAATTAGTTTAAAATCTAAAATTACTAAAATTAATTACTTTATTATTGGTATAAGTCAAAACGTTGTAAATTAATTATCGATTTAAACTTAACCGCTATTCTGATAAAAAAAATTCAATTAACCTTAACGGTAAGATTATTGCTATAAATTATTATTATGTTGGTTAAGATGTACAATAAATATTATAAAAATGTTATATAATATGTGTAATCAATTACTGTATTGAAAAATAATTTATATCCGATCAAAAATTTAAAATTTGATTTCTTTACATGCTTAGAGAATATGGCTGATCCATCAATTCAAACATTTTGTTGCCGGAAAGCTCTTGATTATCATCCATCTTACAAACTCATGAACGAATTCAATACAGACCGTTTTAATATGGTGTGTTTACTGTCTTCAATAATAGGAATAACTGGTGCAGCATATCAGGTAATGATGTTGTAAATTTTTTTTGAATGGAGAGTTTAATTTGTTTTGAATTGATTGTATTTCAAATAAAAATAAATCTATTCAAATAGGTACCTAGATCCATAATATAATAATGATTGTTCTTTTTTTTTTTTAGATATTACCAAAAGTTGAGCCAAAAGTTCCAAATAGATTTTATTCCAATATCATGCGTCGAGGAAAGTATATTATAATGTGGCTTGCAATAGCAGATGTCTGTGCATCATTGGGTATATTAATTGTTTCATTTTATTTTGGTTAAATTAATTTTATTAAAATATTCAATATTCACATTTTTGCTTTTATTAGAATATTTTATATATTTATATATATCATCCAAAAAATAAATGTTATGACATACATAATATTATATTTATCTACCTCAGTGCTTGAAATGGAGTATTTTTCAAACTGGAATGTTATGACCACATTTTAGGATGCTGGGGTGCATTTCCTCATAAGAAAATTTTTGATACAACACTATTTTACCAATCAGTGAATTTAATCATTTTTTATAGTTACTTTATTGTGAAAATATAGAATATGGGTTTTTTTATAATATATTTTAATCTTTATTTGTTCAATATTGACAAAATTGATTATCTACATAACAATTACAGCCTATACATTGTCAATAAAATATACAACTTGGTCATAGGCTTGAGCTTTCAAGTTCTTAGAATATGAAATCTGTATATTCTTAAATTTTAATCACAATTCTATTATTAAAAGCTTATGTGCACAGTATTCAATTACTATTAATTACCTACAAAAATTGATAAAAATCAAATTGCCTAAAATTGTTTTTATTAGATTACAAAATGTTTTCACAAATTGAAACACTTTAATTTGTATTTTTTACAAATCTGGATGGAAGTAGAGGCCAAAATTCCAACATCATTCTGTTCCATTTTGAATACTGATTTACCTGTCCCAAAACTGTAATTCGAGACTATCCAGTTAAAGTGTCCTTGAAGAATTAAAATATTGTACACATTTATTATTTATAAAAAAAATTAAACTAACTTATTATATTAAGACTCTATTTTAAAGTATAAAAAACAATTATATATTAGAAAAAATACCTCTATCTGGTTTTTGTTTTGATTTTAGGCATACTTTTAAGGTCTTGCCTTAAACTAATGCATCATTTTCAATGGTACGATGGACAACCATATACAGTATCTTGTATATTTTTAGCAGTAAGTTTTTATTTTTATACTTTTAAATGATAAAGTCTCTATATTAGTGAAAATTGTAATATTATTATCTTATTTATGAAAAGGTTTGGATTCAGTACTTTTACATTGTAACTTGGTTTTGGACTTTGTCATACGCTGTAGACATGTGGAGAGCATATCAAGATAAATATTCATGTAGAAAATTATATCATTTTGTTGCTTGGTCAACTCCTGCCATATTTACATTTATTGGACTTTCTACTCTTTATAGACCAAATGCAAAGTATAAACTGTTTAGAGGATGTCTGCATACTATTTAGTTTCTGTCTCCAACCCATAAGCAATGTAGTAAATTTGCATTCAGCATATCAAATGTTGTGTTGTCAAATTTAATATTAGAGTAAATTGATCTATTACTAAACTTATAGGTAAGAATATTCTAGGGCACCTCATAGGCTTTCATCAATATTTTAATTTAAAAGTGAGTTATAGCTTTGTAAATATTTATATTTTAAAATTTATATGACTTGCTTTAAAACTAAAATATCAAAAAAAAACCTATAAAGTAATATAGATGATACTATTACCTTTAAATTTGATAATAGATCTATTACTTTACTAACAACATACAATTTAATTTTCTGAAGACAAATTGTTGTCAGTTAGACAAATACAAATAGTGTGTTGTCATTCTCTTAAAAATGTTTTATGTTGTAGTGACTTGACATAATTCTAAATGTCATCTAATTTTTTTAAATTTTTTTAGCTGTCACAATTTGAGCCTCAAAGAAAATATTGTTATGAAGTTCCTTCCAAATTATTTTTTTACGTTTTTACCAGTCATTGTTGTTATGGTAGTCAATCCAGTGCTCTATTCTTTATCCACTGGATACATATACCACATAATAACTTCATACATGGCACAATATTCAACAAATGAACGAAAAATGTTGGACTTATTTAAACAGAGATTTGCATTAATTAACCTAGGATTTTACTTATGTTGGGCACCGAATTTAATCAATGCAGTAATAGTTTGGACATCTTGGGATAATCTACCAAATGGAGTGATGCTTACACTTTGGTATCTAATGGTAACTACATAAATTTTATTATAAAAAAAAATACGAAAAATTATAGTTTTAAAACTCATAATATGTGAATATCTATTGAAACATTATGGATCATAATCTATACTTCATGCAAATTTATTTTCAGGCTATTTTGAATCCTATGCAAGCGTTTTTCAACAGTTTCCTCTATAACTTACTTGAACATACAGAACAAATCTGTTGTAAATGTTTTGGTGCCCAAAGCCGAGTTCAAGAAATGGTAGAATGTAGACCTTTATTAATAGCTAATGTAAAAGGTTCGGCAAATTCAAATGGTTATGAAATAATTGAATGATTTAAAATAACAACTAATAACTTAACAAAACAAATATTTGTTAAAAAAAATGTTCAAGATATATTTTGTATTTATAAATAATTGAATAAATTGTTTATTCTAGATTTTATTTCTATGAATTTATAATTTCAGTATGTAGGTATTATGTTTTTTATTTTACCATAAAGGTATATTAATAATCTATACCTCTGAACAAAATACTTTATTGTTTGGTATTTTAAATGTATTAAATCTTTAGTACGTATGTAATTAATATATTTTTTAAGCAATGCATTTACTATTGTATAAGTTTAGTACACCTCAGACTGAGAATAAAATATAGAAGAGTGTTATTTTTTTAAAATGTTTATAGTTAAAAATGTTTATTATATTTTATATATTAGAAAATAATAGTCAATTCAAAATATGTATGTGTTGTATTCATATTTAATTGTATTTCTTGTTTGTATGAACTATTTGAATATGTATATTTTTTTTATATTTCAATTGAAAATACGTACTGGTTTGTTATATTCTTGCCTAAGCTTGTGAAAACTTTATAGCCCTGCCCATCAGGTTTGTTATCTTGCCGCCATCCATAATAATAATTGTATTTGTTTTATGTTAATACAGTAAATATATCGGAAAAAATGTTCAAAAAAATAATAATTAGTGTTAATTATATATATAGCAACCAAAAGATAGCAGACCTAAGTGCCATGGCTTTAAAGTTTTTCGTGCGACCGGGAGGGGATATAACAAACCAGTACTCAATAATATTATAGCCTCAAATATTCAACTAAATCAAACTAATATTTGTTCATGTAACATTTGTTTTTACAAAATCAATTTTTATTTTATATAACTAATTATTTATATTTATTTTATATTATAATATAATTTATTAATAAATTACACGTTAAATAAAATACAATTTGTTTTAAACTATATTGAGTTATACCAATTTATTAATATTCTTAATTTGTTTTTCTCTATCAAACCCAGCGGCCAGCATACATAATTATTTTAAATTTGAACACTTACTCAAATGCTGACTTTATTGAAGAGTAAGTTCCTAGGTTTTTTTTCAACGTTAATGTATATTTAACTAGGGATTTTAATCTCGTATTAGAATTAATTTTAAAAAACTTTTTTTACAGTACATTTTCTTAAGTTTAATTGAAAAAAACTGAAATACATACAATTAAAATATAGTTAAGAAGATTTTAACCAAAAGCAGTTGAAAAACAGATAAACATTTAAAACATTTGCCTTACAAGCCTATTAACATTATAAACACACTATTTAAAGATTTAATCTATATATTATATATTCAGAAGGATCCATTTAGTGTCTACACTCATTATACCAAAAGGTATTAAATTCTTTGATAATATTTTTTTTATATAATTTAAAAAAAAAATTATAATTAATAATCATTCAAATTTAAAGTTTTTTACTTTTTTGAAAGGCACAGTACATTTTTAATTTCATATTCCTTAGCAGAATATTATTCAGATCATATCAATCTATAAACATAACATTTTCGGAAGTAGTTCATTACCAGTTACTAACTTATAACTTATAAGCTTACAAACTTGATTAGATAAAATTTAAAAAAATTGTTGTGTTATTCAAAAATTTAAAAACTATAACAAAAATAGTAAAAAATAGTTATTTTTCAGAAATGTTTCAAAATGACATCAAATTATACAAGAAGAATATTTTTTAAAAAAGTTACTACTCTTCAAAATAATGAGTGAAGACATTTAAATGGATCACCTGGTATAAGTATACTCTAATGACTAATAGTATACTAGGTAGTTCTTTATAGTTCTTAGAAATCACGCTATTATAAGAACATTTTATTCATTGAATAATATATGTGCAGTTTAACAACAGAAACTAACAATATCGTGAAGTGAAAAAAATGGCCTGAAACAATTTTTGAACCATGAGGACTGAACATGTATAATATATTTTTTTTATATGATTACATAAAAATTATTTCAGAAATTTTAGTAGATATTGGATAACTGAAATAAATATTTTTAGTAATAGAAATAACATAAAAAAAAAGTATTTAATAAACCAAAGATAATAAGTTATTATTATTTATTAATAATTATTAATTCAAATATTTTAATTTTAATTGTACCAAACAGCAAACACACACTTTAAATATTTTGATTTACATATATTTAAAGCAGTAAATGAGTAATGAGTTACTAATGACTAATGAGCTATGAGCATACAATGTTATTAATACTTGTGCTATAAATGTATAGTGTATACCTAACCTAACTCAATATGCATTCTTCAATTCTTGCATTAAATTTCCAGAAGATTTATCAATATTTAAAATACTATTTTTAGTACGGAACACTTCACATCTTCACAACTTCACATAATGTGGACGAATAGTCATATCTCTAATTAAAAATGTCTTAGTTGTATTAAAGTGGATCTATATTTTTAAAGATCTTTTTTTTGTTTATAGTTAGGAGTGTTAGGTAATATTAGTAGGATAATTAATTAATTAATATTTATCCATGTAGTTTAATATAATATAATATATAATTAATTTTGTCATGTAAGCTCAATAACTCATAGATACCTATAGATATTAATATATTATATTATTTAAATATTGAATATACAGAAACAGAAGACAGTCAGAAGTACAAGGTCTATGTCAAATCCGAAATATTGCTGACATACGACATAGGTACCTTTTACCGTCTAGTCAGTACGACTGTAAGGCCTTTAATAAAGTAATAATATAATATTCTTATTTCTTACTTTCTTAGATCATATACTTCATAATACACACTATATTTTATAATGTAAGGTCGTATTATATCTATTAATAAACCTATAAAACCTTCATAAACCTATTTCTATATTATAGTCTGTAGATTGTAGAAGCGAACATAGAATCATATTGATAATATAAGATTTATATAGGTATTTTATATTATCAATGCCAAAAACCACAGCCAAGGTGTATCTATTTATCAAAATAAATAAATACACACTATATCGTGACCACTGACCAGTTGACCCTTGACTAGACACTAGACAGTGCCTAGAACCATAGAAATAGAACACTAGAACACTGGACCACAAAATAACCATTGAATAATCAATCAATACCTATAAAAAAAATATATTCATATATTGAATATAGTATCTACTATCTACTCATACTTCATAGATAAAAGATTATCAACTGCAGCAAATCTATTTAGTATTTAGTCATGTACTGCAAATTGCAATACGTTCAGTGTTTGTATTATATTTTAATCTATAACTACATTTACTAATACCACAAAACAATACATACTTCACAACTTCATACTAATAACAACTTAAATCATGTTAAAAATTTTAAGAAGTCAATTTTCTCCTTTCAGTGTACAAATGCACTATTTCTTATCTGGGATAGGAGTAAACGAACAGTTAATGAAAAAAACAAAACCTACGATACTTTGTAAGTTAGTGAATTAAGTTATTATGATTTTACAATTTATAAAAATTCATATTAAAAAAAATTGATTTGTATTATACTCAATATGAAATAATTTGTATTCAATCAATTTTATCAGAAATGAGAACATTATATTTTTTACCATATTAACTATTAAGGTTTTTACTAGACAAATTTTGAGCAAAAATGTACATTAAAATTGTTTTAGTAAATTCTCCTATTTAATTAAAAAAAAACTGAATATGTTATTATTTATTATTAGAATAAATTATAATACTTTTATCAGATTTCTGGCATGTTTTTCTAAAATACTCATCAAATTATTATGTTCTATTTTCTTCATCTTCTAACTTGTCTTTCTACAGGTTATTTAGGTCTGTTGCTACAATAACTAAATGCCTCTATCTCTAATCTCCATTTTCTACTTCTAATAGTTATTAATATATCATGCTCCTCTGTTGACTGGATCATGGTTGTTTTGTTTCCAGCTTCCATTTTGTAGTCTACCCAATCTGACCACCCTACTTGATTTCCAAACATGTTTAGCCCAGCTTACTCTACAATTACTATGACTAGTACTATGCTCTCGGTTTGTTCTAAAAATCTAAACTTGTGTTCACCTTAAATATAATATAATATACTACTACCATCGACTATCGAGTATAGTCTGTCTGTATAAATAGTACTATACTATCTATACTCAATGCTACTACCTAATCTATTTTTAAAATTAGATACTCTGTATCAAAAGAGTTGATTAAATATAATATTTATAATAACTATACGTCCATACTTAACTGAAAATATTTTAATGTTCAAGATAAAACCAAATCAAACACATGCTCACTTATTCAAAATCGCAGTTTTGCTGGTACATATTCACCATTAATAACAGATATTAACTATGAAAGATTGAAAGAATTTATCAATCAAAATGAAGTGTTAATTATTGATGTACGTACTAAAGAAGAACTAGCTGCTACAGGAGTTTTACCAAATAGCTATAATATTCCACGTGTGTTTTACACATTATTATTTTTGTAATTAATAGCATTGTGTATATCTATTATCTACCTTTATTTTTGTTTTTATATTAGTTGATGAGTTGAATGCTGCATTTGAATCAGCACCTGACAAATTCTTAGAAAAGTACAAAATTCCTAAGCCAGATAAAGATCAAATAATTGTTTTTTCTTGTGCCAAAGGAATAAGAAGCTTAAAAGCAAGCCGTTATGTAGCAGACTTGGGTTATAAAAAGTATATATTTTTGAATTACCTAAATTTGTAAAGAATCGATAATATAAAATTTATTTGGCTTATATTATTTTCAGTGTTTTCAATTACACCGAAGGATGGTTTGGATGGGAGTCACACAAATGAATAAAAATACGCCATTTATATGTGTATGGGTCAGTACTCGGTGTATGTCTTAATTGCTAAGGAACTGTTTTTGTTTTAAAATTGTATTTTTATTCTATTATTAAATAACAATATTCAGCATTATTGTAAACCTTATTTTTGTTTTTTAGCAATTTATCATTTAAATACCACTTACGGTTTAAACCATTACTGTTCACTTACCTTTTCACCAAAGAAATTGTGATGAAAGTTGTTTTAATGTATTTGAGATTAATATGGTCAAAATTAATTTGCTTGTTATGAACTCCACTGCTTATGGACTCAGACTGTGATGCTCTGTTATATTTTATATTGTGTCTTTGGTTGTATCCAAAAGACAACAATTTGTTGCACTGTTCTCTGCAGTCGATGATTGTTTAATATTGATTGATAGTTTTAATTAATTATTTAGAAAAGAATACAACTTTATAAATTAAATAAAGAGAATACATTATAAATACTTTAAATTATAATTTATATTGCACAAGCACACTATACAGGGTGATTCAAACTGATGTTACAGGCATTTTATCACATAAATATTCAAAATACAGAAAAATGTATGATATGAAAGTTTGTTGTTTAAAAGTTGTTCTCCGATTCTTAAACAAAAAAAAAGGTACAATTTTTAGTTTATTTTAAATTATTATTCTATATGATTTATAGTTTTCGTCTAAGTTTAAAAATATATATAAAAAAATTAATATTTTAATTAAATAAATAAAAAAAAAGCTAAGAGAGGAACATGGGCACCCGCAGGTATATTCAATTTAAGAAGAAAAATTATATAGGTAGATGAACAATTGAGACTGCAATCTAATCTTCATATTCTTAAAACAAAAAAATTACAAACCAATCAGGTAGGTATTTTTATTTTGTACATTAAACTTATTACTTCAAAGTATAAAAAAAAGGATTAAAATGAATGAAATTTTAATTATTTTTTTGTGGTAAAGAAATAGACTGTATTTTTTTTATTATTATTATACTGCAGGCTTTCCCTGCTTTAAACCCGCGTTTAAAAATGATGACAATATGTCAATATTAGTTACTTAGCAATATATATAAGCTATGTTCGGTGGCATGGCAAACTTGAAATTTATCAGATGTAAGTTTTATAATCCACTCACCAACCCAAACCTACAGATAATTACTAATTAATACCCACCCAGCATACCATAAATTATTCGGAGGCTATATAATTAATCCCTTTTGCCATGACTCTGACTGTTTGATATGACACTTCTAATATTTCGTTGGTAATATTTAAATGTTTTCTTTCATTGTTATGTTTACAATATTGAATATCTTGGTAAGAAAAGATCATTGTAATTTGTAAAGCCCATGACCAGTGATGATAGTCCATTATCATCACAATATAGCTTCTATAGGCTTGAGTGCTTGACCTTAGATCTATATACTAGTATCGTAGTATAATATTAACTAATGACTTACAATTAACATTTTTAGACTAAGACTTCTTCAACTAGGCTTTTTGAATAAAAAAGCGATTGGAGTTGATCTCTTGAATTTTAGTGTTTATTATCAAGTTGAACAGTAGATTGTTTTAAAATGTCTATAAATAACAACCATGTAAGTAAATATTTTTGATTTTTTGGTTACACTTTATACTATTTACCAAAAACCTAATTTTCAATCCTTAGCTATAATTGTAACTATGTATTTTTAATATTTTTGATCTGCTATTATAACAACTTATGAGGAACCTTACAATTATAATAAAATATATAATTACATTTTGTTAATTTTAAAATTAAAATTTGCCTTTCTGGTAAATTTTTATTGTTTTTTAAAGGTAGAATAACTTATAAAGAATCTTGTATTGAATTTTAAAATCTTAGATTTAAATAGAAAATTTTTTATGAATTTCCTAATAAAAAAAAAATTCAAATTTTTGTGATTTTTAAGTATTTAGTTGACATTTTAACTTTAGAAGCTTATAAAACGGTAACTATTATAGATTTACACTCAAGTTTTTTATATTTTTCACTTACAATAAGTAATGGTGAACCTTGTATTAAATTTTCAAGTTTTTTGACCAATTAAAAACAATTTTATTGATAAAAATTAAAAACTTTCTCTGTTCTAAATGCAGTTTAAAAATGTTAAAGATAAAAACGCACACTTTTTTTTATAAGCATTTAAAGTTAAAATGTTGATCAAAATTCATCAATATCTCGAATGTTTGCAAATTATTTTGTAGTTAAAAATGTATAAAAAGTTATAACTATAAAGGATTGAAAATTTAAAACAAGGCTTACGTAAGTAGTTACTAGTTAATACTTGAATAGTACCTAAGAAGTGTAACCAAAAATTCAAAATAATGTATTAACATGATTGTTTTATAAAGACATTTTAAATTCAAATTTGGACAAAATTATATATTTAAATTAAAAATTAAAAATGATTATGTTAGTTATTTTGTTGTAATTTAAAAATATTTTTAGTGGGTGCTTGAAACTTTAAACATACGTATATGGTATATATTATCATATTTTATACACTCAAATCCTCAATAACATTTTGAAATGCAATGTTTCCTCCAAAAATTAATTCGACCTTCTGGCTACTGACTACAGTGTTATAATAGTAAAATTAATTATTTTAATAGCAATTATATCATAAAATACACTAAGTTATGGAAGCTGACCGTCTACGCTCAAAATCGTTTTTCGTATGCAAATATATTCAATCATTGAATTCAAATTTAATATTTAACACATCCATAATAGTGAGCCACTTGAAGTCTCGACCCTCGACATCTATTCTATAATACAGTAAGTAAGTACCAGTACCCACTTGCCGAAATTTTTTTTTTTAAATGTTTGTTTTTACATGCTTATCGATTTAATGGTGTTTTTAAAAATATTCACTCGAACTTTGTATGGAAGTTATATGGTCAAAAAACACACTAATAAAATACCGTAGAAGGCATGTGGAGATATTCAGACATTCAAAAGCTTCACTGTTGCAATATTATTGAAAGAAAATTTCTATAGCACACGCGGATACATGGCCACATTTATGTTTTTAAAAAAATGCTGTTTATTAAATTTAGACCCTGTTGTGGAGGGTTTTTGTTTGGCCAGTAAATTATATATGAACCACATAAATACAACATTGATGGGCTCGACCCTCGACGTATCTGATAATAAGAATATTGATGTAATATAATATATCTACTATTTGTATATAGGCAAGGCCGTAGCTGGAACAAATTTTCGGGGGGGGTTTAAAACCAAATTACCATATGTATTTAAATATCTAGTTAAAAAAAAAAGATATTTTATGATATTATTTAATATTATTACATAGATACATTATAATAATGACCTGTCATAATTTTACAAAATTTTATTATTACAATATACTGAAGTTAAAATACTAAATTATGATATAATACAGAATAATAATATAATACAATACATAATACAAAATGTTTTCCGTTTCTTTTCAGCTTAAATTTTAAATACATTTTTATAGCACAAGGTCTGTTTGTCTTTTTTTTCTTTCGCAAAACGGTCAATCACTTCATCTATATTTATTTTAATATGTCTATGCACACTCAGAAGTGCTAGACCTGTAAGTCGTTCTTGACCTGAGGAATTTCTTAAAAAGTTTTTTTAACCTTTTTAAGGTAGAGAATGAGCGCTCTGGCGTAGCAGTCGATACTGGTAATGTTGCTAATATTTTTAATAGAAAAGATATATTTGGAAAATATTCATAGTTACATTTGACGTATGCTTCAATAGCCGAATTTGGAAGATCTTTATCTACTTTTTCAGTCCATTTTCTTTTCCACAGATTATTATTAATAGATTAATATTATTTTTTTATTAAAATAGTTTGTTAGACTATTAGAACAACTGGTTTTACGAGATGACATTTTATTAAAAAAATAAACAAATTATACACTTAATAATTAATATTATATTCAAGTTTAAGAGGTAATAGGTACTACTAATACGACGACGTCTCAACACAGACTACAAAGGAAGTTGTAGGTACCGATAATCGAAAAGCTTCGGGGAAAAAGGCAGTACGACGTTATCGTCGTCTGTCAATTAATCGTTTACATTCAATCGCTTGTGCGTATATATGTATATTGTATATAAATTCATATACGGTTCGTATTCGCACGATTACCGGATTATAAAATAATATAATATAATTTTCGAAACGATATAAATATATGGCTGCAATACGATTGCGCGCGGTCCTTATCAGCCGTCAAATATACAGATTATAAATGCACGGTAAATATCCGGTTAGGTTCCGATTGTGGTAATCCGTACGTTATTTATTACTTATTATTGCCGATTATTTCAAAGTTCAGTTTACTAACTATTTTAAAATTTCGGGGGGGGGGGGGTTTGAACCCTCGAAACCCCCCCCCTCCAGATACGGCCTTGTATATAGGTACTATTGTATTTTTAAATCATAAAATTGTCATTTTTTATTTACTATTAATGTTAAACTTTATTCTCATACAGTCATACTACTATTATTTTAGTAATACTTTTGCACAGCCTTTAGCTTAAAAGTGACCAACTTCTTTTATTTTAATTATATATTCTGTATGGTAAAAACTTAAAACTATTATAGCTGGAAAACAAATATATTATTATTATTATATACATACTATATTCATTATTCACATTTTGGTTTTTTATTCCTTGTTATTTTAACCTATTTCTTCCAAACCAAAAAATATTAGTTCTGATTTCACCAAAAACTTGTTTATGTTAATACACATAAAATGAAAAAAAGAGGAAAAAGTCAATTTTGAGTTACTTTAATAGGTATGCAAATGTTTGAAATAACTTTATAATGATGACGTTGTACGTAGTTTATTAACAATAATATAAAAAGTAAGTAAGAATGTCGATCATTTTTAAGTTTTTGACCATAATAAAGATTGAGGAGACTTTTTAAAAAATACCATAAGCATGACGTAGAAACTTAAAATACGTAGAAATACGTTTTGAAAAAAAAATTCCATGGGAGCTAAACTGTACTTATATTTGTTCTAAAAATTATACAAATTAAAATTGAAAAATTAAAAAACAAGGATATATGTAGTTTTATTGAGTTTGTAAAAATAATAAGTTATAAACACTACTTATAACACTGTTATACATTTTTTTAACTCGAACATTAAGTCATTTATATATATTATTAATTTGTTTCATAAAAAATGATCATCCTATATTATGAGTTAATCGTATTATAATATTATTGCTATGTTTATTTATAATTTTTAAGACTGGTTAACATTTAATATTAATGTTATATTTATTAGTAATTTTCGAAGATTAACTTATAAATTTTAAAATTACTTTTTATTACTTTTTTACTAAAATAATTTGTATTATTCCTACCTTAATTTTATTAACTATACGTTATTTTGTGAACCAAATACCAATGTGTGTTTGGACGTAATCGGGATACTTATAAAGTTATAACTTATAATTGGGACAAAATACGACTACCTAGCTGTATTTCGGTCGCAATCGGGCATCTCCTCCTCATACAGTTATTGAGTTAGGTATACCAAAGGTGAAAGGGCAAAGACTAATGAGTATCATGCCCTAATCTAAAACGAAGTAATATACAAATATTCATGTGCTTACTGTAATACTGTCAATAATTAATTTATGATATTATAATATTATACAAATACAAATGATAATATTATTGATATCAAAGATACAGTTTAGTGTTATATTTTTTTTGTAAATAATTTGTTGCATACCTAATCTATTACCTATCTATTAAAAATATGATTTTACAAGAAGTGTAAATAAAATAAATATTTAATAAGGAATTTTTTTTTTGTGGGTCATAGTCCCCTCTCTATAATATACAAAGTTCTTGGCTACACCACTGGTGACTGGTTTAAAATACTCTCTAAACTTTCCCAATATCTTTAAGGAAAATCTCTGAAATTTTCGCCACTCTAACATAACCTCTCATCACTTTCTCAAGTCCTAAATATTGGAAAGTCAGAACTTAAATAATCTCATAAGAGTTGAATAATTGATCGTGTAATTTGTCTATTGGCAACAAACATAAAATAATTTTTAAAAAAATCTCTCATATTTTTTTTTAAGATTAATTTGTTTATTTGATGCCATAAACATGACGATTTTATGCATGCCTTTACAGTTTTACCTCATCTGCCCAAGTAATCAATACCAATTACCAACCATTTATATAAACAAAAATAATTTTCAATTTCCATTGTGAATCTCAAAACCCTTGCACCTATTTAATATATGAATTTCAGAAAATTCTGCACCCCTACGTGGTGACTGGTGGTACGAAAGTACCATACATATAACAATAGTATCTAGCTGTCATAGTTTAGGCTCTATGTTGATATTTTTTGTGTCACTGATATTAATACAACGGTACTTATATTTATATATTTTGTGTCTATGATTACTTACTGCAATTCACTTTAATTACCTAATTAGTTGATATTATAATATTAAATATAGGTATCCGTCCTCCGGTCTCCTTTTTCAAGAGTCGTCACGACACTCACACCAAGTATATTGTAGGTATAATGTATATACTAGTCCAGTGGCGGCGCGAGTAGGTTTTTGTGAGACAATTGTCTCACAGCTAAAAGGGGTCTTGGGTCTGTAAGTACCTATAGACCAGTGTTCTCAAACTCAAATTATCTAAGGGCCATATATTTTTTCAAAAAAAGTTCGTGGGCCAAATTTTAAGTGTCCTCTTTTCCGCTATTACTGCACTTACGCCGAAATACAAATTATATTTATCTTTGTAGATTAGATTTACCGCATTTCAAATACTTTTTCGAGTATAATGAATTTCTGAACGATTTATATAAAATAAAACATTATGGACGTCAGCAGATACTACTATGGTCACATTCAAATATTATTGTTGTTTAGGTAGGTCGTAAGTATTCCGCGATCGTCAGTCGTACGAAGTCACTATAATATCGTTGTCGTTAGACGGCTGCAGTGTATGCGCTCGTATAAATATTTAGTCAGGCGAGTGTACATATTTCATAATAGTCGTGTATTCGTGTTGAACTGTTATAAGAGCTGATGTGACACCGTAATAATTGCATACCTATAATACTTAAACATACGTCACCATTATTTTTTTTTTATAATAGTTAAACAATTAAGTGTAGGTACAATTTAATTATAACGACCGTAATGTCGGTTTATGAAAACGTAGACTACGATGGCTTGCTGGAGAAAATGGACCGAAAATCGTTGGTAATCGATGTCCGTGAATGTCATGAGCTTGCTGCGACTGGATCATTACCAAACAGTATAAACGTTCCACGTAATATCTCACATAAATCATAATAAAATGATATATTATACATCGTATTACGCCTAAGTAACTAATACATTTTTAGCGATTAACTTAACGTCTTAACGTCAGGATATTATAATTTAGGAGTGTCATATAAAATATTGTAGAAATGGTTGTTCATACCATTTTTTGTAAAATTATTTTCTTTAAATTATTCGCATTTGGGGCGTTGACGCGTTGTAACCTATATAGTAGGTAATCAAAAATAACAATTCATATTATTATACTTCAATAGTCAATACGCTCACAGTAAAAAAATGTATTAACATTACATTAATATTTTACTATCATTGTAATTTATAGTAGGTTATGATTGATATGATCTTTTATGTGGAACTAAAGTGAGTCTTTACTAGTTACTATATATAGTAACTAGTGATCTATATTCTATTCTGTCTTTTTTTAAATTAGTGACATTACCTATACTTACTAAAATATTAACATAACGTTTTCATCAGCGGGACGGGGGTTGGAACAACAATCTAAATTGATTATTATTTCAGTTGGCGAGTTGGAAAATGATTTAAATCTGCCAGTTGACGTATTCGAGAAAAAATACAAAGTGCTAAAACCAGACAAGGACAACGACGAAATCGTATTCTCCTGTGCCCGGGGAAATAGAAGTCGTCGTGCAGCTGAAATCGCTTTCAAACTAGATTATAAAAAGTAAATAGGTACCTCTATTAACCATAGACATAAGACATATAGAACAATATTAGTAAAACAGTCGTAGCCAGCACGAACTAAGATATACTGATATACGATATACCATTATACATTTATACGTATGTGGTTGTGGTATGTCTTAGATAGTGATTGTCAATTATAGTCGGGCTCACGAAAAGTGAACGCTGACTACAGCGAACCCAACGGCCGTTTTACATTAGTGATAACCAAAACATTTGAAGTATGTCATAAGACGCACTGCATGCCGTCGCGTCACCTACCGGGGGTGCCCGGGGAAATAGAAGTCGTCGTGCAGCTGAAATCGCTTTCAAACTAGATTATAAAAAGTAAATAGGTACCTCTTGTTTACAGTTAACCATAGACATAAGACATACAGAACAATACTAGAAAATCAGAGAACCCCTGGCCCCGACAATATTTGAGCTCCACGCCTCCACCCATCGGCCGACAGCTCTCACTTTTCGTGACCCCGACTATAGATTGACATTTGACACCGTGGCGGCTCGATAACGGAAAACCAGGGGTTCTCATAAAATACCATTGACTCATAAACTGCATCAAGTGGGTTTAACCACAGAACAATGTGTAACTGTGTAAAGTTTTCTGAAGTTAAAAGTGCAATATTGTTTTTATTGTTTTACTTTTTATGGATCAAATCTCGTTTATGCTAAGACAACAAAAGTATGTTAATGTATTGATTTTACTATGTTCTGTGTTTTTTTTTATGTCTGTTATTTCGTTTTAGTGCAGTAAAATTGCTCAGACTTAAAAATTGTATACAAGGTTCTTCATAATTTGTTGTAAGTGAAAATTTCGTAAAAATCACGAACATTTGCAGTTGGGTATCCAGTGTGTTCATGCTAAGAGGTACCACCATTGATTATAAATACTATATTATACTATACTAGTATTTATAATCAATGGTACCACTAAATATTTCAGTTCGATAAACTTGTATTGAAATGGGGTTTTCATTGAATGACAGATAGTACTTAAATACTCATTTTTAGATAAATTTCAAATTTTTAACACTATTCCAATACTCGCATGCGCAATACAACTTACTTTTTTTAAAATGGTAACACCAATTTTTCTTTAAATATTCGGATAGAGTACTTTTTTTTATACAATTTTTTTTCTTATTACAAAATTGGCTTATGAAATTCAGCGTTAAAATTTAAAATTTACAAGTAATTTGTTTTTGACAAAATTTAAAATAAATTCAACTTTTAGAAAATTATAGTAAATTACTATGAAAAAGTGTTTATTTATATCTTATCTGTGTGCAAACAGGTATTTAACAATATTGGATACTAATAAGCAAGGCTGTGTCTGGGGGGGGGGTCAACCCCCCCTCCGAAATTTTTTCGTGTTATATTATGTTGTAGGTAAAATAACTATTTCAATCTCTGTTTTAATCAAAACACAATTTTTTTAGCTTAACCCCCCCCCCCCACCCCCGAAAATTTGTTCCAGCTACGGTCCTGCTAATAAGTAACTTTAGAATTTATTTTAAATTTTGTCTAAAACAAATATTACTCGTAAATATTAAATTTCAACGTTGAATTTCATATGCCAATTTTGTAATTAGAAAAAAAATTTTTTTACAAAAATTGTATAGAAAAAAATACTCTATATCCGAATATGGAATATGTAAAGAAAAATTGGTGTTAACATTTAAAAGAAAAGTAAGTTACATCGCGCATGTGCGTATCAGAAGTATTAAAAATTTGAAATTTATCTAAAAATGTGTATTTAAGTACTATCCGTCATTCAGTGAAAACCCTATTTCAATACAAGGTCATCGAACTGAAATATTTAGTGGTATCTCTTAGCGTGAACACACTGTATATAATTAGACAATTCATACAATTTTTTCTATTTAAATCTAAAATTTGAAAATTCAACACAATTTTCTCTATACATTTTTCTACTTTGAAAAAAAAATATCTACTGGAAAGTCAAACTAATTTTTTATGAGCGTTTGAAATTTGACAATTAAATATTCAACAATTTTCTTCGGGAATTTCTTCAATTTTCTTATTTTGATGTAATTAAAAAAGGAATAACCGTAGACACTTGAAATTTTCACCGAATATTAAGATTATTATTTTCTATCCACCAAAACATATTAAAAATATTTTAACAAAATTTAAGCTAATTGTAGGCGTCAGAAATTATTGGTTTTTTAAAAAATGTTTCTATAAATATCGATTAAAAATGTTCTTTGGTTCATAATTCTTGTAAATTTAATACAAGGTTCCTCATAAGTTGTTATAATAGCATATTAAAAATACATGTACGCAATTGTTTTATAAGCATTTAAATTTAAAATGTTGACCAAAATTCATTACTGAACATTTGCAAATTCTTTTGTGGGTAGAAATTTATAAAATGTTCAATGATTATAGGCTATAGCTAAGGATTGAAAATTAAAAACAAGGTTGCTCGTAAGTTGTTCTACATGAAGTTTCAAAAATATTTAAGATACAAATTTACACCTTTATTTCAAGTTCAAATATAGACCAAATTCATCAAAAACTCGAATTTTTGCAAATTATTTAGTTAAAGAATTATTTTCATAGCAATAATATCTTAAGATAGGTAATAGGTGATAGGTCCACTTAGTGATGTAGGCTGACAGACCGTCTTTGCTCAGAATCGTTTTTCGTATGCAATGATTTATATCACTGAATACAAGTTTAACATATCCACGAAAGTGACCCACTCGATACCTCCTGTACAATATTAGGAAAAAAAGTCCGGGAAAAAAAAGTCCGAGGAAAAAAAGTCTGGATTAAAAAGTCCGGGGAAAAAAAGTCCGAATAAACGGAAAAAAAGTCCGAGAAAAAATTATTTAAATATTTTTAAAATAATATGTTTTAATCGCTCTGTATACTCAAATGTACTTACTCTAGATATAGAGACTTGTTATTATATACAAATATACAATGATATCTCAATTAGGGGTATTTCCATATAAAACTAACAAGTAACATTAGAGATAGAACTGATATTGGGCTATCATCTAAAAGAAAACAAAGAACTTTAGAAGACTGTCTTCGAACATTATGCCAAAGATCTGCAGATAACGAACCAGTTGAATCGACATTATAAAATGTATCACATTGTTTGCGGAAAAGGAGTAGGGAGTAATAACAATAATAACTTAATAACTTATATAGGTATCTACTTAGTTTTAATAATAATAAATAATAAAATATTTTTAATTGTAATTATGTGTATACCTAATAAATAATACATTTTTTTTAAATAATTTTTTTCTCGGACTTTTTTTCCCCGGACTTTTTTACCGTTTACCCTCCTGTACAGCAGAGCAGTACCCACTTGCCGACTTTTTATTTTTTTAATGATTTATTTTGTCTTTTGTGTATTAAATAAAACAGAATAAATTTCCAAATATACTCGTAAATGTATATTTTAATAATTCTAATTGGAATCTGCAATTGATCAGTGTTGATTTAAAATGTAGAAACTATAAAAAGTACTATTAAAACAAATAAATAAATCACATGTTTGAACAATTATTTTAATTTTTAATAATTAATAATCACAATACCTACTTTATAAAAACCCACTGCAATTTATTATAGTACCTACTGTATTAGTTAAATACCATTGAACCTAAAATGGCGCCCAAAACTCCCAAAATTGCTTAGATTATTAAAATATACCTACATCTATTATTATATTTATGAAAATATTTGAAAGATTAGTCTCTTTTAAAATCTTTTTTCACAGAGTACATAATATTTTGTCAAAATATTAAAATACATTTCATACTCAACTAAATTTTAAACAAATGTGGAGGGGGGCCGGGGGGGAATATCCGGCTACACAGTAAATAGCTGTGGGTGATGGGGAATTGTCCATTTACCCACGGGCCACGGGCCGTAACAACGATATATTCTATTCTAATAACTAAGTAACACTTATTTAGTAATGCATACAGTCTGTAATACTCTGTATACCACTATACCTACATCTAATACCGTGTACGCCTAATCCAGCTTTACATTACACTATTACAGGTTATCTAATTACACAGGCGGTTGGGCCGAATGGTCAGTGAAATATCCAAGTACATAATACTATTATTATTTGATATTTGGAAAATTGGAAACAACAAATTTAATTAATGAAATACTAAGTAGTATATTAGAATGTACACTCTAAGTAGGTACATTAGTGCTTACACCAGTAGGCTACATCACCACATGTGACAAGTGACAATACATAATATTTACATTATAAAAAGTTTGCAGTTACTGTAGAATATAATAGCAACTTTTAATTATTATTTATTATCAATAATTCATAAATAATAATTACAAATGTACGGGAATCTATCTAATAGTTACCATAGTCCATAGTTACTAGTTAGTAGTTCACTACTTTAATTGTTATATCCTGTCTGTATGACTGTATGTCCCCAATGAAATACTTATTTAATTTATCAATATTATTATTTATTAGGTACTAGGTACACAATGTACACTACTACCTAAACATGATTAATCTTTTTATATAATTATTTTAAATTTTAGTACCTACTACCTACACATATTATGATTAAAGTTTAGATTTTGTTATTATCTATACATTAAAGAAGGAATTATACAATAAATAATATATAAGTTTGAATGACTCTTGTAATAATGAAGTGTTTTTTTTATATCTTTTTACTAATATTGATGGTTAAAAGACCAATTGTCGTAATCCTCAGTTTGGTAGAAAATGATGTTTGATCAGTATGCGGTTTCAACAAAGTACTAGGTAGTTAACCTAACCAAAAGTACCGGTAAACCTAAGTACAGGGCTGAACTTCAGGCCTAGGCAGACTAGGCAGTTGCCTAGGGACCCGCACATTTCCAAGGCCCTTGGCCAAGCACCAAAAAAAAAAAGTTTTGTACATTGTGTCAGAAATAATGCAATTTCGTTGTTTTAAAACAATTTAAAAGTTATGTTAATTGTTAAGTAAACAGTATCGTTAAAATTTATCATTTTTTTTCATAAATATGTTCTTTTATATTTAATTCATATATTTTATAACTATGATATAATTTCTTATTAAATTTGAATAATAATGAATTGAAAATAATAAAATTATTGAAAATATAAAAATTAAAAGCAGTTTTTTTAAATATATATTTAAAGGGGCCCTTCTTTAGTAGTTACCTTGGGGCCCTGAGACCCATAAGTTCGACCCTGCCTAAGTATAGGACATTGTACCAACATGTGTTGTCTCCATCTTACTTAAGCATAACATACATTTTACGTTCAGATGAATCCATTTTACTCTGTTATTTTAAATATTATAGTGACCTATTATCAAATTTGAAGGAAAGAATATTAATATTCAAGGCTTTTTTGATATTATAATTTAGAAGCAAGTAATATAATATATAGGTACTATAAAATATTAAATGTTTTAAGTACACAACAGTATAAAATGAATTATCCTGAGGTTAGGTAGGTACTTCAGTAGTGCTCTGCATTGTATGATCTATATCAGTCCGGTCCTAACATATAAAAATTGTCGACTCAATGTAGTTCGGTTCAATAATATTTGAGAGTAATTTGGTCTAGTCCTGGTTCAAATGTATTACTTTTGGTTCAGTTTGTTCCAGTTTCAGCAAAAAAATATTATTAGTTCAGCTCAGTCTGGGCCAATCCGGTCTAGGTCTCATGATCTATTAAAATTATTGTTTTGCAATATGTGTAAAATTAAACAAAAAATACCAACTACAGGCAATTGTGTAATAGATTGTATAAATATATTTATTTAATTGTACTATACCATAATAATGGTCTGACACTGCTCCGATCCAAACTACCACAAATGGAGCCATACAGTCTGTTCCAAATTTTTTTCAGATCGGACCAGCAGTCCAGTAGTGGTCTACTTTATTAAATTTAATATAATTACCAGTCTAGTCCAAAAAAAAAAAATGGCAGTTTGGTCCTTAGTTAAAATTTTAAATCTGGTTCGATCCCTAAAATAACGGACCATGCAGAGCACTAGGTAGGTATGCTATGCGTCAATTAGATCTAGACAACATATGTTGGTACAACATGAATACAGACAATTTTTAACTAGAAGACAACAAAATATAATATAATATTGAATTAATATACATTAAATGTAGCTGATGTCTTATTCTTTTTTTTATTATATATATATATATATATATATAATAGTATATAGTATATAAAATAATACAATGTACACTGTACAGCCGTATATGTGCCAGAGCATACTGTCTTTAGTCAGGAATAATATAATCTAAACATAATATTTAATATAAAAACTGGACTTCCATATAAAAAAAAAACAATATTTGAAATACCAATATTAATTATATTACTTATTACATACTTATTGTTATATAAGTCTTAATTAATTAGAAAAAAAAAATTTTCATATTTAATAAATCATAATGTACAGAATGATGAGATTTTACACATTTTCAGAATACGCAACAACTGAAACGAATAAGTCATTAGAAATGATTAATGATTAATAATTAATTTTAAATTTATTTGTTTTTATCATTTTTAATAGTACAGTAATTATTACAAACATATAAATAATTATTTTGTAATTTGTAATTTATCTGGTTGATATTGATCTGACATCTCACATCTAGTGTCATTATAATTTCCTGAAATATATTAAGTATACAGATAAATAAAGATATATTTTTTTTTTGCAGTTTAGAGTTTTAATATAAATTATCTACTTACAGCGTTTAGCTTTAGCTTCAGCAGCATCTGAGGCTGCAACAAAAGTTCTTTGTAATTTTCCTTTACGCTTTTCTCTTAAGTCATCTGCTAAACCTTCAGATAGTGTTTCAATTAGGTCCATGACTTTTTTAGGGTACCTTGAAAAATTAAAATTATTAAAAAACATTACTAACAGATTAATATTTATAGTTTTATTCAAAAATATCAGTATTAAAAATTATGAACATCGGTCAAAATTTAAACTCACTGGCATCCTAAAAACTCAATATTAAAAAATACTTGGGCTAAACACACTAATCGATCTTCAGGGAATTTGTCTTGGTGAGCAACTAAAAACTGACGCCTAAACTGCCAATGATCTTCATATTCATGTTCAGATCTGTATTTATCAACATCCCAAGATGAGTCAAAAGTCATAATTTTACCTTAAAGTATCAAAATAAAAAAATTAAAGTTTAGACAATAGCATAAATCCCTATAGTTTTTTAATGTTTTGAATTAAATTTATCAATATGTTCGTGTTTAGATTTTTATATAATGCATTCAAATGTAACTTTTAAAATTACATAAGCCGTATGTAATATTTATTAGCCAAGAGAAATAAATAAAGCATAAATAATAATAATGAAAAATTTAATAATTAATAACAATAAAATCAACTCAGGACAATTGATTTAGCAAACCTACTATTAAAGAAATCGTTGGTTTTCACTTAATCTTCGACCTTTGATGAAAATAGACTTGAACTAAGTCTTAAAATCAATAAAAGTAGCTCTCGTTAAGAAGAATGCTGAAGTAACGAAGAACTGAAGTAGTGAAGTGTAAAAATTAAATAGTAAATAGTAAGCAATAAGCATGACAAAATAAACTTATTTACTTGTTTATTTTGTCGTGATAGTAAGCAAATAATTGTCGGTAATCGGTGATTTGATGATATATGGATAGGCACGATGTGATAACACGTAGTGATAAGGGTGATAAAATACAATTATCTCGATGTGTAGCTGCTGTGTAAGCACAGAATAGATTAAATTTAATCCAGGGCCTTTTAAAAGAGAATCTATTATTCTATTCTGTGTTTGGACTCAGAGGTCAGGATGAATTTCAAATCGTACTCGTCAGTCGTCACTCGTCAGTAAGTTGTAGTCCGTGACGGAACGTCTGTTGTTCAAATTTCGCGGTAATGTTCATCGTGCCACATAGTTTCCTCCATGGTTCGTATGTTTTTTGGTCATTTTATCTCTGGTAAATTTTTATCAAGGTTACAGACAGAGTTTCAATTTTTTTTACCTCGTCCAGTTCGGCAGATCCGCAGATCTATAACATTAAGTCATAAAGTAAAAAAGACGAATTCGAGGTAGTAAGTCACCCATTAAAAGTAAGTACCGTTGTTTTAACTACAATCTATATATTTAAAAATGTATTACTTTAATAGTATTAATACTATAATACTGTTTAACCATACATTTTATTGACAATTTGATATGCGATCATATTAAATTGAGTTATTTAAGTTTACAGTTTAACCTACTCCAGTACTGCCCATCTAATGTCATGCGAAAAATGTATCATAATTTTTACATAATTTTGTTATTATAATTACAGTTATAATTTCAGTTTTTTTGTACTTTAAAATAATTGGTTAACTACCTATTTGACCCATTCAAAACTGTCTTAATATCTAAAAAAAATCTACAATTAATTGTTTGAATTGGTATATTTGCATTTAACAGTTTATACTTAATTCTTAGAACTTGAACAACATAAGCGAGTAGGTACCTACATTGAGTTTCATAAACTATACAACATACTTAAAATATTTAAAAGAACTGTTTACAACTGTTAGAACAAACGGATATGATTAGATTCTTGTCAACGTAAAGCCAAATTACACATAAATAAGTATCCACAATCAGTGGCATACTGGCATCTATTCTTCCTGGCTCTTCCATGCCTGTTACATAGAACTGGTATGGTGAAACTAGCTATTTAAGATTCCTGAATAATTATTAAACATTTTTCAGTTTGTGTACTAACAACAATGTAAAAGTTAAATACTTACTACAACAGAACTTAAATATCAAAAGATATATATTTCAATTCAGGTAAAAAAAAATATTAAATGTTATTTTTTTGAATTGTTGGTACTTGTTAAGTATGCTACCTAAGTGACATTTTTCGGTTATCTATGTTACCTATACCCTACAAGCATATTTAACATCAAAAAAATGTATAAATAAGTATGACTATTAAATATAATATAATATATAGTTATTGTATTTTGATAGTTTAGTATCTACTATCTATATGTTACAAAGTTAAGAGAACGATACTCATTTTTTACTCACTAGTTTTAATAGTAGAGTGAATTGGTCTATTATCAAATTTTTAGGTAAGAACATTATCTGTGCTTTTTAACAGTATCCGATTTTTTTTCAATATTTTAATTTTTAAGTGAGATATGAGTATTTTTATTTTGTTATATTTCACATACCTATATATTTTGATAAAAAACTAAAATATCGAAAAAACATGTTAACTCTTAAACACAGATAATGTTCTTTAAGTTTGATAATAAATCAATTCACTTTAATTTAAAAACTAACAGCACACAATTGAAACTAGAGAACAATAATTTGCTATGTCGTACATTTGTAAGACGTAACCAACAAACACTAACACAATTTAAATAAATAAATAATTCTAGTTAACTTTTGATTATTGTTATTGGTTGTCAGATATTTACTGTTAAATTAAAGTAGATGATGTTTCTATAGTATAAAAAGGTTTTTATCATGATATAATTCTTAGGAACCACCTATTCAAAGTTTTTACATTTGTGCATTATAATTAATGTTGAATTATATTTAATTATCTCATATGTATATAATTATTGTTTTAGACAAGCATTATGTCGATCCGCAAAATATTGGTAGCAACTAAACCGTTTTCCAGAAGTATCCATGGAAGCAAACCTCTGTGTGAAGATGCTCGTTTGAAAAATTTAAAGGAATGGCAAACATTATTCCAAAAACCTGATGGTGTACCTGTTTACCTGAAACGTGGAATGACCGATCGGCTTTTGGTTGGTTTCATAGTCATTGGTACTTTTGCCGGACTTGCAAACTCCTTCAAGTACTTGTATGAAGAAGTAATTAAACCATGAATAATGTACTCTTGTAGATATCAGTTAGTTTTGTAATTATAATAATAATACAGTGAGCAAATGTCATAATAAATTATGTATTATTATTCAAAATATATCATGAGTTTTGTATTTACATCAGGTTAACAAAAAAAAAAAACATTTTTCATTTTATCTTGAATTATATTTTTAAATAAAAAGAAGTTTTATCATATAAATAATAATAATTTCCAGATTTAAATTTCTAATTGTAATGTGGTTACAATACAATTATTATAAAATAAGTTTAATTTTATCTTTTAGTAAAACTATTAATAAAAGATTTTGTCTTACTTTAAGTTGTTAAAATTATAAAAATTGTTCGACCATTAGTAGATTAAGAGTTCTAAGATGTGGTGAGTGGTACCGAGGAAGGCGTTTGTTGTGGAGGTTGATTGTTAACTATAATAAATTTTTGCAATACAGCAAAAATTATTCCTGAAATCCCTAATATGATAAGTCCAGTGAATGTGATTGACAACCAAGCAGGTATTCCTAATGATTCTAAAATAAAATACATAAATGCATACATATATTAATTTTAAGTTATAATTATTGATTTGTTGAAATGTAAAATATTTAAGAGGACGTTATACCCGCATGTGTTGTCTCCGTCTTACGAGTGTGTAACATGGCATATTTTACGCTCCGCAGAACACGTTTATCTACGTTAATTTAAAAAATAGAGTAAATTGACCTCTTATAAAATCTAAAGGTAAGATTATTATCTAGTCAACCTCATGGGTTTTTTATTATATTTTAATTTCAAAGCGAGTTATGAGTATTTTAAAATCTACAAACAATTTACAATTTTAAAATACTCATAACTTGCTTTAAAATTAAAATATAATTAAAAAACCCACGAGTTTGACTAAATAATAATCTTACCTTTAGATTTTATAAGAGGTCAATTTACTCTATTTTTTAAATGAACAGAGATAAACTTGTTCTGCGGAGCATACAATTTGCCATGTTACGCACTTGTAAGACAGAGACAACACATGCGGGTATAACGTCCTCTTAATGTACGGATTCGCTTCTTGAATTATTAAAATGTTATTAGTCGTACACTATTACTTTGCCATTTATATTTTTAAGTGTGACATCTACTGAATGTACACTCACATAATTAACTATATTCTGCTGGAAAGTTATTTCACTAAAAATATGTTTGATTACCTAACAGTTTTGCAGTTTTGCATTATTTCATTAAATAGAAATTTGATTAGAAAAACAAATTTATATTTTATTAAGTTTGATAAAAGTCAGTTGAACCTAATGAGTAATTGATAATGAAATATATTTAGAAATATTAAATATAAAACCAACGCTACTAGATAATAAAACTAAGATCTTTATGAAACTTCAATATCCTAACAAGTAATAATGTATCATAAATTATAATATAATATTATAATTAGTTTACTACTTTTAAATTTTAGTAATAATATTAAATTTAATTATTAGTAATGGGAAAAAGATATATGAATTAATAATCACAACATTTTAAATTATACAGCCATAGCTGCACGTAGATTCATTAAACAATGTTAATATCTAATTAGTACTTACTATAATATGTCCTAGTAATAGTTTTTCTTCCCCTAAGAATCTTTCGTCTCGCTTCTGTTTCATTAAGAAATGAAATTATAACTTGAAAATATAACATTAAAATGTGGTTGTTACAGTTATTTGACCATTTACACATATACAGATAAATGTATACATTGTGTTTATTTGAATTATGCCAAATATTACTTACCGATCACCAAAAACAAAAAAACTGTAGAAAAACGCATTTTGAACATTTTGAATTAGTTCCTTTGAAACAATATTTTTAACACCAATAAATAATAATACAGTACTAATAAGGTTAAATTATATTTTTTATCCATTGGGCGGAAAGATATTTGTATAGTATCTTATCTGTAATGTTTCACCGTGATGTAATAAATAAGGTTGGGCAGATAACTAATGTAAATAATTACTCATGCATATATATTCATATAAAGATCCATATTACAATACCATTTCAACAGTTACAAATATTTTATATTTTTATGTAAGATAATTTACTATGATCAATATTATTCTCGTCTTCAACAGCAATCATCTCCACATCATTTTCTTGCTCTTCTTCAAGTAATTTTTCTTCAGTTGCTAAACGCTGTTTAAGTCCTGAAACAAACAATTCATTTTTACTTCAATTATTATTTTTTAACCAGACATTAACATTAGAAAAATTAATATGGTTCTTCTAACACATGAACTAGTTGTATAATAAATACAATATAAGATAATTTGTTATCTATAATATTTTTTAAATATGATGAACTTCAAGTAACAAATTAATTGTTTTTAAACGCTGTGGCTAGAAACCTGGACACCGGTATCTAATACGTACTAGGACATAAAACTCACATGCGCGGAGATTTCATTGTTTCAACGCAATGCAATGTGATCTCTGTTACCAAAAATACAGATCTCAGTAAATATTTTTTATTATGTACACCTTATTCTTTTATGCTTGTCAAACAACACTTTAAAGCCTACTGCCTAGTCAAAAATTCCCAACAGGATGTTTGTTAGATGACACGTCTACCAACTGCAAACGACTTGATATGATGTCCAACCTGACCAAATTAACATGTCAACCCAACCAGATCATATTGTGTATAGGGGCCTTAAATTGTATTTAGCTCTGACCTTTGCATCATATTTTTATGGCTAGACAAAAACCAAATATAACATTATATGATGAAAAATTAGCTTTTGTAATGACAAATAATTTAAATAATTAATATACTATAGACCAGTGTCTATAATATATCCAGCTTGTAACTTCCATTTCCCCCCTGAATAGCTCTAGCCCCTTTTGGGGCGATATAGCCCACTTTGAAAAATGCTGTATTATTCTATAAATACGTGTAACGCAGTCTTGTTTTTTGTTCCTATTATTTCCATTAAGTGTTGAACTTCAATAAAATATTGAATATCTATGATTTCTGCATGTATTTTTATGTATTTTTTATTTTAGTCTGTGAATACAATTAAAAGTTAAAACTGATGACAGTGATAACATTGTGCAAACCTCTGAAATGGTAAATCTATGAGCATGCACATATTCTGTGTAACATGTTGTAACTACTTTTTTCCGACTTACTAACTGTTTTCCAGTATTTATACACTTTTAAACATATAATACATAGATTTAGTAACAAATGTTAGAGCATTTCTTCCATAGGTTGATAGGTAGGCTTAGCCAACCCCCCCCCCCCCTCCCACCTCAAATATTAGCTTATTTTACCCCTCAAGTATAATAAATTAAGTTAATAAACGTAAATTGATATTTCTAGCCCCTTCCCCAGATTTTTAACCATATTGAGTATTAACGCCTATGACTTCTGCTCTTCATGTAAGAACAATCCATGTTTTACTTTCACCATAATTTTTAAACGGCCATGCATTGACGAATGCATTAATTATTGGTATCAGCACTAATACAGTTTGATATTTAATCCCATTAGTAACTATCTATCGTTTTTGAATGACAGTAATACTAAACAATTATTGTTTATTATTATTTATTATAGTTAACTCCCCAGAATAAAGACACACTATGCATATTAATTAATATAAAATCCAAGATTGAAACTGATTATAAAATATGATAGTTCCTAAATTATTACCTGCAGCAGGTGATCTAATCAGTGACATATCTCTTTGAACTTCTCTGATATCTCGGTGCTGTTCAACTTCACGTCCTTTACGTAATCGCTGCATTACATAGGTAGATTGGCGCTTCTTTTGAATTTCAGTGACTTTCTTAATTGCTTCCACTATTCAAAAACAAATATTATAAAATTATACTATTCACAAAATAAATTTAATCACACTCCAAACACAATTTAATAAATGTATCTATATAAACTAGTAATTTCATACTGTAGTTTTTTGGTTTACTTACTAGACATTTGCCAAAATTCTCTGTCATATTTCATGGGTATATTACGTCTTTTTTCTATCTCAAATGATGGATCGACAGCCAGTTCTTTACCAACAGCCTTGCGGTATGCTTTGGTCCATCGTACACGTCTCGGGTTCTTCTTCTTTTGGAATGCTCTGTGACATTTTGAGCGACAAAATTTAAATACCTATAACATAATAGAGTTATGAATATATGTTTTCTAAGAGAGTACGAAATGGAGATTAAATGTTTTATGTATTAGACATACCTTACAATCATTTCTTACGAAATGCATTCCGTGTCCTGGGTATATTTTGGATGAACAAAAATAACAAGTGTCAATTCGCATTTTATCGTTTAATGCAATAGGTTAGTAAACAAAAAAAAAACACTCCAGAAGAGTGGTGAATGTTTGGTTGAAATTGTAAATTTGTAACTAAAAAGAATATTTTGAATTCGTATAATCATATAAGATTAATTGTATTATCATTATAAAATTTAAAATTTAAAAGCACATGTGCTTGATAATCTTTGATTAGGGTAAGACCACGGTATAAAAGATAACATCTTCTATACTATACCGTGGTAGGACCATAGAAAAATATAGAAGCGAAACTCGATCAGCGTCCTTTTGTTCCACATAATATTTGCGGTACCCATTAACCCATTTGCCCGTTGCTGACCTTTTATGAACTTTTTTTGTAGAGAAACAAACCTCTACAATCCTCATCCTACCTATGAAAAATGTATTTTGTACCCAATTTGTATCTCTCATAATATTTATGCCATTTATGGTACCTACTTGTTTCGAGCGAAGCGATCGATTTTTGTGTAAATATTGTTATGAGTGAGTTGGTGGGTATGAACTATGGATGCCGGATGGATAAAATCGGTGGAAGACATAAGCGCCAAAATGAAATAATAAAAAAGAAGTTGTATCGTACGAAAGAGCCAAAATCCTAGGTAGGTTAGGTAGGCCCAACATATATTAAAAATTGTTTGTAAAATCGAAAAAATCAACCAATAATTTATTAAAATCATATTTATTTGTATGTATATTAATGACAGTTTTTTATAAACTCGAAAAAATCAAACGATGTATATAATATGTGTCTTTGGCGTTTATGTTGGGTATAATAGGTATATAATTCCTCGACACTCCTTGTAATAGATTAATGCAAACCGTAAATGAATTAAAAATTGATATGTTCAGCTCACCAAATTTATATTCCTTCAAATTTTATTGTAATTCTTTAATAATTAATTCATAATGTACTATGTTATTATATTTTACTATAATAATTTTCATTGTTCACATTTACTATAAATAATATTTGTATTGTATTATTAATGATTTCAATATTGTTGTTAATTGTAATTGGGCCTTGCCCGTTTAATATTAAATAAATAAATAAATAAATAATATTATATTGGCGCTTATGTCCTACAAATTTTAGCGCAAATGATATGTAATTTTTGTACCTTTGGCTCTTATGTCATACAGCCGATAAAATATATTTTGCTCCTTTTTTAAAATTGTTCACCATGCCAGTACGCGACTGATTGGAAATATACGCTATTGGGAGAATATGGTTGTAATAATAATCATTTTTAATTTATTGTTCAAATATTTTGGTTTCTAAATGACGATTATCCCAATTATATTTGTAAAAAATTATTATTATCCCAAAATTGGGAGAAATGTACATTGGTACAATAATATTTTGTGAGAACTTGGCAATTTCCTAAGTTTAGAGGTCTATGACACGAATTAAAATATACTATATAGTATATTTTAATTTGTGGTCTGTGAAGGTGTGAGCTAAGATATGTACAATAAACAGACTATATTATTATAGATAGCTGAATAGCTGACTGATGAAGTTATTATCCGCCATTTTAATCGAGGTCATATATATGATTATCATATATTATTATTATAAAATTATGTATTATATTTATGTACTGAACATATCTGTGATCTCGAATTAAATGGCTGCCGTTTGCTTCAACCACGAATTAAGATTATAATGTAAAATGTAAATATTATGTACACATTGTAAATATCTGTGTCTATGAGTGAACTACATCAGCAGTGTGACCGCTATGAGGGAATAATCATGGATGAAAACCATACTGTGAATCAGCTGTTTGCTTTCTCTTTAGTTTTTTTACTTGATGCTGATCGTGACGTCAGGAAATTGCGTCGCAACACTACAAACTAGCAAGCTGGAGCAGGCCGTCTAAAACAAGAGTACAGCACAACAGAAACAAGCGACCGAGTGACTGACTCTGTCTTCTTCCTGTTGGGAAAATTTTCGATCTTAAATGGCCGTGTCGACCGACCTGTGTTTAATACGTTCCGATACCAATGAACATAACGTACACGCGGGGACTTAGTGATTGGAGAGACAGTATTAGCTGAAGCATTTAGTCATGTAATTATTAATTATAATTTTAAATTATATTATAATATTAAACCAGTGTGATATTAATGTTACGACACATTTTGTTAATTTTTTAAAAAGACAAGTGCGTATTTTTCTTTTTTTTTTTAAATATTTAAACCGTTTTGCATTGTGTTTACAAATAAACGTGTTTGTTATTTGATAAATGCTCGCTTAGTTGCCTATATAATTATACTCTTATATATATAAATATATTTGTATATATTCGTTGAACCTATATATATACCTGATATACTACAATAGTGGTCTATATATATGTTGACAAATATGATCATCGAAATGAAGCCAGTGACTGTGAAAAAAGGAGACCAAATGAAACAGAATAAGTTAACTAAGGAAATTCTTGATGATCTTAGCTGGTTTGTATTAATAACATTTTAACTATATTGCTGTTAACATCACGTTTATTTATTTCGTTGTTTTTGTTGTTTTTTCAGTCGGTTTATAATCAACGTTCCTGAGGTAGAACGACAAAATTTGATACGGATTTGTTTCCAAATCGAACTGGCCCATTGGTTTTACATCGATTTTTATTGTGATGAACATAATTTAAAACCATATGGTATCAACCAATTTGCATTACATATGTTCCGGGTAAACATTTACATAATTTTGATTCAAAACTTTAGTCTTAATAATAATATTCTATTTTAACATAATATAAGTACGTATCTATTAATTTAGTGTCAGTATACATTTTTAAATAATAATTTTAGGTGATGAAAATAGTTTGATATTTTTATAATATTGTTAATTATGTAAATATTATTGTAGTTCTATTGATTAAGTTCACAAAATCAAACTATTTGTTTACAAATGAAAAAATTAATTGTGAATACAGATACATGTAGGTACTATTTGCAGTTATCTATGATTTCAAAAAAATTAGATAATGATATATCATGCACTTATACTTAAACTATAGGTTATTTTGATGATTTTAATTTTGAAAACAAAGATAATTTAGCTTTTAGCTATTAAAGAGTTGATAATAAATGTTTATAGTTTTTACAAAAATAGTAAAGATATCATTATATTCTTACGAAATTCCCACTATTTTTGTAACTTAATTCTAATCAATCCATGGCCTATGTATATAATATTAGGAATAAATATCTTTAATATTTTCACATTAGTAAGATTAATATCATAAATTAATGATTATGGTCTGACATTTTTAAATGTACCTATTGCATTTATCTAACTAACAGTTTGATACTTTTTTCTCAGCTATCCTGATAAATGGTATGGTAACAAAGCGTTACATTTTATATTTTGCGATGAATGGTCTAAAGGTTTATTACTTATTACAAACAAGTATCTTACACCTGAATGCAATTGAATTTGAAAATAAATTTGCTTTGCCTAGATTAAATCATTACATTAAGATTTTTTTTTTAATTTTAACTTTGTAATGTACAATTAGTTTCAACAATTAGGTAAGCAAGAAACATGAGTAGAACAATTTTACATTAGGTTAACATTTGATTTTTTATGCTGGTTTTTAAAATTTAAATGTTACTATGTTGTTGTTTTTAAGTTTTATTTGTTATATTTTTATGATTTTACATATTATGGTATCTTTTAGTGGTATATATTTTTTTAAATGAATAACATAATAAAAACACTAAATAGTGAATAGTTTAAGTAGCAAAAATACAATAATAAGTTTTTATTTTGAAGAAAGTTAATTTGAGTTAATTTAATTTTCAACTGATAAATTTAATTTTGATTGTAGCACATACCATTTTTAAGAAGTCGCGAATCCCAGGTTTTGGATGTGCTAAAAGAATGGCGTGAATATAAAAGATCAGTACCAACATATGGTGCTATTCTACTAAATGAAGATATGACTCAAGTATTGTTGGTCCAAAGTTATTGGACCAAAACATCGTGGGGATTCCCAAAAGGCAAAGTGAACCAAGACGAGGATCCATTAAACTGTGCAGTTAGAGAAGTAAAAATAACAATTTACAAAAAAAAGTTAAGTTGTTTCTTTAATTATATGAACATAACATTTAAAGGTTTATGAAGAAATTGGTTATGACATTGGCAGTGTGATTAACAAGGATGATTACATTGAAACTGTGTTGAATGATCAGATCAATAGATTATACATAGTGCCTGGAGTAAGCATGAAAACAAAATTTTCTCCTCAAACTCGGAATGAAATTGGATCAATTGAGTGGTTTGCGTTAGATAAATTGCCATCTAACCGTAGAGATCATATAGCTGCCAAGAGTTTAAACAAACATTCCTTTTACATGGTATTACCATTCATCAGGTAATAATTCAATTTAAATTCATCACACTTATTTTTTTTTAGTTATGTCATTTTAACTAAAACTTAATCTTCATTTCTCATTAAATAGACAATTGAAGACTTGGGTGGTCAAAAAAAGAATAAAAGGAAAGCAAAATGCTAAGCCACCCAAAAGTTCTAAACAGCTTTCCAAGAATTCTAAATTGCCTCCAAAGAGTTCTAAATCATTGGCTGAAAATCCTAAAACGGTGACACAAAAGAATTCTAAATCAATGCCTGAGATTCCTAAATCGGTGCCTGTGAATCCTAAATTGCCGCCGAATACTTTAGAGTTAATTGATCCCGCCATCATTTTTACTCCGGATAGAAAAAAAGAAAACACAAGTTTCCTTGTAAGTATATTCTTATCTAACTAAAAAAAACAACATTTTTTAAGTAAAAAAAATATTTTAGACTTCTCAGGCGCAAGAATTTTTTGCTTTGTTCCCGGAACGATACAGTTCACCAAAAACTCAAATTATAGGGCCTCAGCCAAGTACACCTACACAGCTACCTCCTTCTCCTTCAACTACATTAGCTGAGCCCAATGCGATTTCGGTTAGTGAATATTATGATTATACTTGTACAATAAATAATAAATATATTAAATGAAATTAATTTATTTTAGGAAGCCAAACTTAAAGAGTTCTTTGCCATGTTCCCTCAATGTTTAGACGTCTCCAAATCCCCAGTTGTACAAAAGGATACTGTTGCCACTGTTCAAGTGACAGAAAATAAAAACAAAATCAAGAAAACAAGTCCCTGGCCAGAGTTTAAATTTAACACAGCTGAAATAATGAAATATTTTTAAATACCTCTGACTTTAACTCCTCATCCCACCTATCATCCACTGAAACGTTATTGCTATTGGCAAGCTTTTTACAAAACAACATTTTTATTTTAAAATTCATTATTTTTTTTTCTCCTTATCATTTCATTCAATAGTTTTCCTTGGTAAAACTAATAACATTATTCTTTTTTCTTTTCTATTTCTCAAAGTAAATATTATAAAATGATATTTATTTATACAATAATATATAATAGCAGGTATAACTCATACAATTGTATGGTTGTATAAAATATATTTTTTGTTTATTTAAGTATTATTTGAAATCCTTTCATATTATTGACCAACTATTTTGTTTTGTACTCTCTTTCTGTAAACGTTAATTTCAAACAATTTTTAAATGTACTTCTTGATTTATTGTCACTACATAATTATTATTTTTTGATAAATCTGTTGTGAATCCAATAAACCAAATCACTTCTGCTCGTACTATGTTTAACTTATTGAGTAATAAATTATGTATTGAATAGCTCATCGCTATTATTTGGCTATATATCTATAAATCAGCCATATAATTGATTTAATTTGCTATCATATTGATAAGTTAACTTTGATCTCAATATTGCAAGTTTCATCTGTCGATAACACTTAGCTAAGACCTATGTCCTATATTTCATACCAACTACTATATAAGTAAATAAAAGTTGTAATTTTGCAACATCAGGGTAAAATGTTGATTATATTTTACATTTAAACTAAGCAGATAACAACTAAAATCTCATTTTAGTAGTATACTATAAAGGAGTGATGTGCATCCTTTTTTGTTGATTCATGACCACCAAATTAATTTATTTTGATGAGTCATAAATAGTGTAGAGGACAGTTGACTATTTATGTATACTATTACTGGTTGTAGTCGGGTAATAGTATTGGTACATAATATAATATTATATACTACAGTTATCTATTGTAGCCTATAAATACAACCTACCTGCAACAATTTGTTGCAAATTAACTTTTAATATTTTATCTATGCCACTTAATCTCAAATTATGTGTCAGCATATGGTATCTTCCAATTATTTTAATTTTGAAATAACTGAATAAAATAAAATAAAATAGGAAATATTTTTATTTCTCTTTTAATCAACTTTTGTTTCTCATCCATGCTGGTGTAAAAGATAAGTTCTTCCTGAAACTACATGCAGTAAAACCTACCAGCTAGTTAAATGTGATTAACTTCCAGCTAATGGTTTAATAGTAGCTATTAGTTAAATAATTATTTTAAATATATAGTACCATATATTACTTACCTTTATTGGTAGGAATACAGTATAATCAGTTGCAGTATTTAGGGCGGGGGGGGGGGGTTTGGCAAAAGTATCTTTTTGCACACACAGACAACAGTCAAAAATATTATATTATATTTTAATTATTTTATTGCTAACAATAGTGATATAATGCAATTTTGATAATAATCATGTATCACTTTACTATTTTATATCTGAATTGATTATTCAATTAATTGTCATATTACTCATACAATACTTAAAAAAAATTAAATTATGGAAATTATTTATTTCAAAATAATGAAATAATGCAGTGCTACTTCATCATTAGATACCGATATGGTTCAGAGGAGTAATATAACCATGAACATAAGAGACTTAGTCATATTCATATTTTCTCTAATTTTATTAGAAGATGTATTAAAGACAAAATGTCCTATTCAAATATTTGCAATCATCAACTTTAAGCTGCTATTGTTTCAGAAAATAATGATTTTAGTGAGCTCAAACTATCACAAATAAAATCAGTTCCATTCAAATTACGTGGTGGAAAAAAAACCAACACAGACTAGCATAGGCGTGCGCAGGAATTTTTCACAGGGTGTGCAGAATTATTTTAGTAGGGGTTACTTGACCTACTACAATTCAGTTAGATAAATACTGTCTCAATATTATAATAATTAGTTTATAATAAATTTTAATTTTAAAATAAAATAATTATTAGTTTACATATTAGTCATATTACATATTAAACAACTAAATTTACTTAATATACAATAGTCAATAGCATTTACATTTATATTTTATAGTGGTAATCTTCTTTGTATTGGTGTTAGTGTTTTAAACTCATCAATAATTTCCTCCATATCTAAAGATTTTGCAATTTCCTGTTCAATAAAAATTGTAAGTAAGGCATCTAACCTTTCTTGAGCCATTATACTTCTTAATTTATTTTTAACTATTGCCATTTTTGAAAAAGCTCTTTCACAAGAGCAACTAGTGACTGGTATGGTAGTAAATTCTTTTAAAACTTTAAATATATTTTCAAAAGTTCTCATCCGGTGTGTTCCATCTTTAGTAATCAACTCAACCACTGAGTTATTGTACTATTATTACTTCCTCTTGGTATGTCATCTATTTGTGTAAACAGTCTGACTTCAGTGTTGAGTTGATCAAAAGATAAACCAAATGTATCAGAAATAGCTTGTAGATGTTTTTTTTCTATTTCTAGTTTCAATAAGTTACCAACACTATCAATTAAATTTAATGTATCTTGACTGAAAAGAACTTTTATGCCATTTAACATTTTATCAATAACACTGTTACACACAGTTATCTTCATTTCTTCTTTTGTATTTTCAAAGAAATGTTGCGAATGATGCTCATAATCTACTTTAGTTGATACTTTACGCCTTTTTACTTCGGGTATGGAGTAGATTGAGAGATTGGAGAGATTTTTTGCTCGGATGAATAATATCGGATATTAAAAGACATTTGCTCATTGTGACCTACATCACTAGTTTTGTCCGCGATAATTGAAACTTTTTTTCCACAAAGTTCAGTAGAAATTTTTCTTCGAATGATATTACAAATTGAAAATATTAGGTCATTTTGGATATGGTTACTCGTATATAACGCATTCCGAGGTCCATTGATACAGAATAAATTATACCAACTCTCAATAACCAGTTTTAAATAATTAAACAATGTTTCATCAACAATTTAAAGTAGGCACACATTTTTGCAGGGTGTGCAGCTGCATACCCTGCACACGCATATGCAGACTAGAGTTTAAGACCATTTTTGCATAAATGTATTTTTTTGGAATTATAGACAGTAAAAATGAGTATGAACCGATTATTCAACGAATCTGATTTAACATTTAAGTTTGTTGAATTCTGTGAATAATGTCTTATTTAATGAAAGTCCTAGTAATCAGTAAATAGAGAAAGTTTGTAATACATTCAAATTAAAAGTATGTAATACGAGTAATTTATCAAGTGAGATCAAAATACTAAATAGATAATTTATAAATCATGAATGCGATTCAATTATAAAAAAGATAGACTTTATTAAATCTAAAGATATACAGATAGGATTCCCTACTTATAAAATGTACTAAAGATTTGTTTAACCGTTCCTACAAATACTGCATCTAATAAACGCACTTTCTCAGCTGTACGGCGATTAAAAACATATTTAAAGAGTCACAATGAGTAGTTTAGCAGTAAAAAAAGTAAAAAGAATACCCTATAGATTTTAAAAATATAATTGACATATTTGATGCCAAGACTTCAATAAGAGGTCGCCCGTTTGCACTGATGCAGTGTTTAAATGTTATAGTCAATTGTTTTTCATAATTATTAATGTTAAAAAAAAAAAATAGGTAACTAGTAAACTAATAACTAATATATACAGTAACATATTATGTAATTGAAATCATAAGACAATTATAAATTAAGATTTTTATTTTTACTATTTCTGTTGTAGCAGTTATTAAATATTAGGGGGTGTGGGGAGTAACAAGTTATTACGTACAGTTCATTTTTTAAAATTATTTCAGGATGTATTTTTATTAAAATTCAATGTTACACATTACACTGTTATAACATGTAATACCAACCCAAATTCTGATTTTTAACTAAAATTGTATATGACTAAAATATCTAAAGTTACACAACTTTTCTTAGGTCCCTTATCTATGAAAAATAACTTCTAAGGCTCAAATTAATGACAATAAGTAACCATAGATGTAACTGATAGAATTGTAGATCATAAGTTGTATCTAATCTGGTACACATCAAACATAATATTAGAAATATACAATTTAAAATTTGTCACATTGTAACTTTTGATGACACTTACTTCTTAAATGTAAAATATAAAAATATATAAATGTTATTTAAAGTTAATAGTAGAAATATATTTATTAAACCACTTATGTTGTTTTATTGAAAACCGAAAGGTTTGGTTCCTTTGGTTATTTTTTTATAACTATAATAAAAATTAATGTTGAATTATTGGTTTATCATGTCTTATTCATAAACTTAACCAGTATTTTATTTTGTGTAATAACTTCATTTTTTTGAAAGACAAATTTCAAATTACTCAATAAATCAAAAATTTCAATAAATTATTGACACTTGGTATATAATTAATTACATAAACAACCGTTTTATGAATCAAAGGAATAATACAAAACTTATAGAAATACAATAAACCAAATCAATGATTGACACAATTATAATAATCGCTTAAACAGTTTAGAACTTAAATTATATTAATAGTAATAATTAAAAAAAAAATATTCATAGATATTTCCATTTTTAGTATCTTTTACAGTGAATATATTAAAAAAAAAAAAACTATACTTAAGAAAAACGTCAGTTAATAACACATAATTAAAATTAACATAAACAAAATATATATACAAATATTCACGGAACTTTTTTTTACTTTTTCTTGTCCCTGACTCTAAGTACTCGAGGAGAAATAAATGTCTCTTTATCATTTGGAGCGGCATGTTTTGCTTTTCTAAAATGAAAATAGTTTATATTAGAAATTACATCATACTAAACACAAACATAGATCACAAAGTCTTAAGCTCTACTTAATAAATATTTTTAATTTTATTAGTTCTAGATAGTTAACATTTAGTCTGACAGAAGTAGTTGAATAGTAGCTTTAATTTTATGAGGCTTGTAAAAATGAATACAATTATTTTCAATACATCTTCATTTTCATTTACGCTGTTTGGTATTTTGGTTTGCCTATGAAATGATGATGAAAGGCAGGGATACCCACATATTATTTTTATACGGCCCATGCTTCTGTTGTACCATCAAAAAAATTAACATAACTGTTTTAAAATGTTAGCTATTAGTTTTTTGGAATAAACTATAATTCTTTTTTATTGAAATTGTATGAGTATAAGATCAATATCAATTTATATTAGCTATTTTAGTAATTACTTACTAGATTAATAATTTGTCAATAATAATTTTAATTAAAAAAAATATAAGAATATACTTATTTGAGTAGATATCCATATAAAAAGAAAAATAAATTGTATTGCTTCATTAGATTTCTGTTGTAGTATAAACTATATATATTTTATTATTTTTAAAAGATATAATATACAATAGGTGCCCTAGGGCTCAATAAAAATATTATAAATTGAATAATACAGAGAATGACATAATAGAAGAAGACACCCAGTGGTGACAATTCCTATTTATTTTGTTTTAAATTATTAGTTTAAGAGGTTTTTACATCACTTTCAATTTTATTCAGGGGTCTAGGAGGATTAAAAGGAATTACATTAGCCGATAAGTTATGAATCTAGGGATTAGTATGAATGTCAAGACGAGTGTGGAATCTGTTATAGAAATTGTTAGCTTTTTCCTGAACAGTTTTTAGATGCAAATTAGTATGAAGGGTATAATTGGATATTTATGGAGGGGATTTTGCTATTTATCCCAAGATAATTTTTTTAAATGACTGTTTTTTTTTCAGATTGAAGATAATGTCATTACCCTATAATTGGAGGCTGTAGGGACCTATAGGTTTTAGAAGGGATTAGTCCATGAGTAGTTTAATGTTTAAATTAATGTGATAATCATTAATGAATAGTGTGTTTTAGGCATACATAGCCAAGGAGGGAGGGTTAGTTGCAGTTTTTTGATTTTAATATGGTGTGCTGAGACAAGTGAGGAAAATATACCCGGCACATGAAGAGTATGACCAGTTGCACAAGTAAAACAATTTCCTCCAACATACTACTCGCCATAGAAGGGGGCAGTGCGGCGGTGACCAGATGTTTGAAGAACCAATCAGTAGCCAAATGCGCTTAATGGACACAAAACCATCTACCACCCGGTCATACTCTTAACGTGTGCCGAGTATAGTATCAACCAGATATTTTTTAGTCAGGGATGGTGAGTTTTGGGTATCATAGAGTTAGCAAAACATTGTGTTTGAGTAGTGTGAATTGGTTGTCTTCATTAAAAAAAATATGAAATTATTTTAAAAGAGGACAAAAGTATAAATATTTAGCTTTAGTACCTTATAAATGCCAATTATTTTAATTAGAGCTATTAATGAATTTAATTAAATGTATATATCTTTAGTTCATACTTACCATAAAACTATAATACATTTAATAAAGTAATAAACCAAAATCAATAATTTTAACACCAAAAACAAGAATCCATCAAAAAAATGATTTTAAAATTTTAAAATTTGTGAACAAAAGAAATTTGTGACAAAAATAAAGAAACTAGTATTAAAACACTACTTAAAATTATACACCATACAACATTTTATTTTTTTACCTTGTTTTTCTTTGAATAGGTGAAATTGACTTTTCAGCATTTCTAAAACAACAAAAACAAATAAATAAAAGTACTGTTTAAACTTATATTTTAGATTCTTTAACTAGGTTCACACTACGGCATGTTATGTAGTGTTTTGTATATTATTCAATATGCAGTGCTGTAATTGATCTAGGTACAAGTATCTAAGAAACAGTATCTAGATACTTTGTTAGGATCTATATCTTACAAAATATAGAGTATATTAATAGAAGTATCTAAGAGTTAAGATAGAATTATAACTACATTAGTTTCAAAATTAAAATGTATAGTTAATAAATACACATTTTTTTAGATTCTGAGCGTTGAAAAAATTGATTTTACAGTTTTTTGTCTCTTTTTTTGTGACTATGTACATGATAGTAGTCAATAGAATTTACGGCTAACGCTGTAGTATGTGACTATTTTAGTACGGCATCCTCTTAAATTTTCTGATTCATAAGTGAATCTAGTTGGTAGATTCGAGAGGTTATTTTAGAAAAACCACAATACAATTAAAAAGCGTTTGAAATAAAAAAAAAAAATTAAGGAAAAACTGAAGTACGTAGAACCAATTTAGGACAAAATCGATTTTGTTTTAAGTTGTAACAAAAAATAATATATATATATAAAAATAATAATATATTTATAGACATTTTAAGTTCAAATTTGGACAAAATTAGATATACAAACAAAAAATAACCATTCGGCGATTTCTCTCGCTGAACAGAGTATAATGTACAGTAAAAAACAGTACCTACTTGCCCACCTATTTTTATTTTACAACTATCAGACATCAATACTTATAGCCTATAGGCCAGAGGTATTCAAACTTTTTCATCCCACAACTTCTTTGAGTCTTCACAAAATTTCGACGGCTCCCAAATATTATAAATGACAAAAAATCAATGTTTATATGAATGTAATTTATACTAATTCATTATTTACCATATTACATATATATTGTAAAAAAAAATTATAAATAATAGTAGTTATTGTAGAACAAATTGTAATTGAATATTTTATGTTTAGTCTTAGTAATTAATACAAATCAATAAAATAATAAATCAATATTACTTAATACTACATTTTTAGTGAGACGGATGAGCTTGTTTATGCTTCATAATATATATGTTCAAATCGTTGCTCAAGTTCGGAAATAGCTATTCTCATCTCCTTCTCAACGTTCACTTTTGACAGATATTTTATTTTAATTACAGCTAACTCAGAAAACCTGGTCTCACAGAGGTACAAAGTTGCAAAATAGTGTTAAATTGATGACACTCGCATGACAAATTAAAGCTATATTTAGCAAACGATCATTGTAGACAATTCAACGTTTACCAACCGGTGTGCCTCAACAATGATAATAATAATAAAAGTTTTTCGAAAAAATATTTATTGGTTTTCAATTATTATAGGACGCGGCTCCCTTCGACAACTCCCGCGACTCACAGTTTGAATACCTCTGCTATAGACTTTTGCTTTATGGCAATCCAGTTTCATTTAAACAAGTCTAAGTCACTTGTTTCTGTTGTTAATGTATTAGTATGCAAGTACAAAGAATAAGATTTGACAATTTTATATACTGAGAGTTTGAATTTCCTAGGTACAAGCTATATATCAAAAGGCCTTAGCTATATGCCTATATATTGACAATTGATGGCCATTACATTATATTGGCATATATTATTTCCTTGGAAATTTAGTATAGAAAAAAAAAATAATATAATAAAAGCCTCATATTATGAACTATTACACTCGTGCTCCAATCACGAACACATACACGTTAAAAATTGAGCCAAATACAGGATTAGCTGTGATATCTATTTAAAGAAAAGAATATCAAATTAAAAACCAAATATATATGCAGTATTTATACCGCAGAAGCCTTTGTGATATTTATAGCCATCCAAAGAATTCATTATATTAACAATACCTAATCATGTCAGATTTTTTAAGCACTCTAATCATTATTATCTATAATGTAAACACATGTTAACCAGTACATGATTATTATCAGCCAAATAATCAACAAACTTAATGACTTAAAAATTCAAATTCAATAATTCAATTATATGAACAAATGGCAAAACCTCTGGATAATTAATATCAATAATAAACTAGCTCAAACAAATCGAACAAATAATATTACCAACAATAATTGGCCAAACCATACAAGATGACCAGAAGGGATGAGGCTATATTTGGTCGCCACTGAATAGGCATCAACTGCATGGTACATGACCATCTCGTGGCCAATGAAGACCCCCCCTCATGCCCTACATGCGGATCACTCATAACGATCAAGCTCATACACGATATACCTCAAATGCAGGCAGTACAATGAAATATGCATCAAACAGAATACCTACAAGATACTTGCATCTACTTACATCCAAACATACAAAAAACTGAAAATGAATTTTATCAACAAAGTTGAACTAGGCCATCTTATTTATTCTAAATTAAATTATAATTATTAATTTATTCTTAATTCTTATATTTTTCTTTTCTTCTGAGAAAACAATGTACAAATATAAATATATAAAAGTAATTGAATGTTATGTAAATTTAATATAGTATCTTGATATTAAACTAAAGTTTCTTATTACAACACTTTAATACCTAGGTAACAAAATATTAGCAAATAGTTGAATATATTCAATGTCTTATACCAAGTACTATCTTTTTTCAATTTATATTAATACAATTTTAAGTTTTTATTTTTCAGGCAAAGTACTTGAAAATGTAGTACAAGAGTCTTCAAAAGTTCTTAATTTAATTAAAAAGATATCAAAAAAATAATAATACATATGTGCAATTTTATTACCTTGTTTTTCTTTGTATGGGTAAAATTGACTTTTCAGTGTTTCTGAAAAAACGAAAACAAATTTATAAAAGTCCTATTTTGTCTATAATTTTAGATTATTGATCACTTACTTGTTGTATTTAACTTTAAGAGAAGAAGTAGGCTCAGTAGAAGTATCTGCATTTTGAATTTTAATTTTGGATGTAGTGCAGGTAGATGAATCTGACTTTTTGTTAACACTTTCTGCTCCTCTGAAAGTTACTTGTCTAATTTTTTTACTGGTAGATGGAGCAGAGTCAGAAGAACAATCATCAGAATTCAGTTGACGTTTTTTAGCTCTAGTATTTTCATTTGATTTTGGTTTTACTTTTTCAGTTGATTTTTTCTTTTCTTTTTTACCGACTATTGTAGTTTCAGAAACAGAATTATCAGAAACTTGTTTAACAGATAATTTGGACATGTTTCGGGTACGTATTTTAGGAGAATATGATGCTCGAGAAACTGTGTTAGCGACTTTGGATGAAATATCACATTTTTTGCCTTTAGTGTTGGGCTGAGATAAAGGTGATGTATCAGCTGCACGTTTGCGACTTTGTGTTTTTGGCGGCTGTAACGTAACATCTGAAGTTTTACTTTTTTCTCTTAGATTACGTTTAGTTGATAATGAGGATAAATTACTATCAACATTAACATCTTTCTTCTTAATTTTTTCTTTGGTAGATATAGGTAGACAATGTTGAGTACCTTCTTCAGTTTCAGTTGAAAGTTCATACCCTAAAGAATCTTTTGTACTTGTTTTAATAGGTTTAGAATGTTGATGGTTAAGCTGAGAATTCTTTTTTGATCTTAAACTCACTGATTTTTTTGTAGTTTCGGGTAAAGAATTATCAGGAACTAGATTCACCGCTGAATTTAGTCTAGGTAGAATATAACTTGGCTTCTTTAGAGAGTTTGAAGCCCCAGAAACTGGGCTCACTACTACTTTGGATAAAATGTCCTTTTTTTTGTCTTTACTGTTTTGAATTAAAGGTGACGTATTTGCTGCACGTTTGCGACCTTGTGTTCTTAAATGCATTGAAACATCGGACATTTTTAATTTTTCTCTTTGACTACGTCTAGTTGGTAATGAGAATAAATTATTATCAATATGAACATCTTTCTTCTGAGTTTTTTCTTTGATTGATTTTGGTGGATGATCAACTGGTTCTAGTTTTTGAGTACTTTCTTCGATTTCACTTGATGATTCATACTCTGAAGAATCTTTTGTACTTGTTTTTAACGGTTTAGAAGGTAAGAGACGTTTTGATCGAGAATTCTTGTTAGTTCTTATATTTGTGGATTTCTTTGTTTTAACAGTTTTTGAGATTTTGGTAGATTTTGGTTTGATTACACGTGAAGTTTTATTTTTTTTATCCAACTTCAATATACTTGATTCAGATAATGCAATTTTGGCGTCAGCACTATATCTCTTAATAGATGAGGTATTTTTTTTTGATTTTTCTGTTGTTTTTGCATTATTAGTATTTAATGTATTTTTCTTGGTTTTAATAGAGGAAGTATAGTTATTTTGTTTTCTCATACGCAATTCCCTTTCAAATGTTGGTATTTCATTTGGAGAACTTGAAGAACAAGACATTTCATTATCAATACTTGATAGTGAATCTTTGGTAACTATTATTTGTACTTTATCATGTTCTTTTATATTGTCTGATTTATTTTTATTTTTACTTGTTGATGGTGATGATGACTTAAGACTATTTTTTTTATTCTTTGCTAGTTTTTTAGTTTGGCTATTAGGATCTGGATCTTCCTTTGATGAGCTTGAAGTAGACGAGTTATTCTCACTTTCAGAAATTGGAACAGTTTTTATTTCTGGATCAGTTTTTGAGACGGTAATTATTGTTTTACTTTTTCTTGGACGGTTAGTGTTTGCTTTAACAGTTTTATTGTTTGTTTTTTTATCAACGGATTTATTATTTCCAGGCAATAATTCATCATTATTGCTGGTTTCAGCTGAATCATAATTGTCAATGTAACTGGTCTGCAATTTATTAGGTCTCGTAGATTTTCTAACATTTCTAACCTGAACAGATTTATTTCTCATAGATCTTTTAACTTCAGCAGATTTATTTGAAGTATTATTAGATATGCTTGATGACATCATTGAACGCCTTGTAGAATAATTTTTTTTAATTTCTGATGTATTGCTCTTAATTTTTGAGCCTTTTGAAAATGAATTTTTTTTTGTTGGAGTTTGCGTAGATACCTGAGATATTTTTTTTTTGTGGATACTTGTGTTGTCAATATTTATATCAATATTAACAGAAGCAATTCTAACAGAGTCATTAAATTCATTCAACATTAGAGACCATTCTTTTTGTCTAGATATTGGTGTATCTGAAGGAGAACGACTCTTATCTCTTGGTCTATCACTGTTTTTAACAGAATTATTTCTTGTGGTTTCATTTGGCTGTATACTTACAGTAGAATTAAAAGGTGTTTTTGAACTTTTAGAACAATTCCAAGGGGTTGATTCATACCGAGGTTTACCGATAGATGTATCCAATGAACGATTTAAATTATTGATAGTTTTATTGTTTTCATCATCACTAGATAAACATAGCTCAGCAATCCTTTTAGTGGAATCAATTTTACTTTGTTCGTGTTCAACAGATGCATTTAACACTGATCGTACAGATTTTCTTAATTCTTTAGAATTATTTGCGCCAAGAGCAGTTCTTAATTGATCCAAACTTATTTTATGTTTTTTAATTGGTTTTGGAGAAATATCCTTTACAGAAAGATCGTCTGATGGTATAGTTTTGGATAAGCTATTTGAGTCTTTGTCATTTGCATTTATACTCTGCATAGCATTCATTTCATCAACCATTGTCCTAGTGGGCAATTTAGAAACATTAGAACTGTCAACATCTGCTAAACAATTGTTACTATCATTATCTTTCGCCAGGGGTTTTGTTTTAGAAAGTGAATTAGATATAATTTCTGTGGATTCAGAAACTGTTAATGTATTTAATGAATTGTTTGATAGATTAACATTTATTTTTAAAGTAACATTTTCAGTATTTGTTTCTTCAAGAACCAAATTTGATGTTATTGTTTTCTGCTTATTTAAATCCAAAGTTGAATCTACAAGAACAATATTATTTTCATTACAATTAGATGACTCATTACATTCGTTGTGCAATTTGTCAAGCTGCACCTCAATAGCGTCCATAAGGCTTTTGTTTACAGGTTCACTGTTTTCACTCAATGTTTTAGTACATATGTCCCGATTAACTTTTTTAGATTCATTTATTTCCAACGAATCTTGTAGATCATCTTTTCCCATTAATATATAAGTTTCAACCAGACTTTCTTTAAGTTGTGAATTTGTGGTTTCGTGTTCATCAATACTCACATTGAACATTTCAGATATACTTTGAACAACTATTGATGGAGTTTCACCATTGAGGGATTGTTCAACAACTCTTGAAACATTATTTTGTTTGTCTATTCGATCACAGTTTAGATCTGTAGATTTATTGACAAGTTGTACAACTTCATTTTGTTTTGGATTAAGTTCTTCCTCTATTGGTTTAATTTTGTTAGCAAATTCAGCATCATTTTTCAATGTTTTTAATGAATTAGTATTATCATGGACAAATTCAGAATCTTCTTTCTGTTTTTGATTATATTCTTTTCCTATTGGTTTTTCAGACAATTTAGAAATATTATTTGATGTTTCAACGTTATCAGTACACATTTCTTCATCATCAGTTCTTTCAAAATGATTAGAGTTACCTTTTTGAGTTTTATCAATACTACTATCACGAATTGATGTACTTAATTCATGATCTAATGCAAGTCTTTCAACATTATCAGACTTTGTTGATGTTGTAGTCATGTCGAGTTTTGAATTTGTATCAAACAGATTATCAATTATTTCAGTAGAATTAAAATCCTTTTCTGTATCCGCAACGGTTGAGTCACTATCAATTATTTTAATAGAACTTGAGTACATTGTAGGAAGCTTTAATGGTGAAGCAAAAGTGTACTCGCATTCAAGATTATTTGTATTATTTTCTGATACATTTTTAGTTAAAACTTTATCTGGTATTTTTTCTAAGTCTTTAATATTAATCAAATTTGTTTTAGGACTTGACACTGTTTCAACACATTTTACTGAGCTTTCGTTAATTTCTTTAACTAAAGATTCATTTTCAACATGACAAGTAGTTTTAAGAGAATCTTCTGCTTCAAAAATATCTTCCAAATTAATTCGCCTTGTCGAAGAAACTGATTCTTGTAGTATATTTGCATTATTTTGAGAATCATCAGTAGGTGATGTCTCTATGTGGTTGGAACCATTCATACTTAGAAGATCAGATGCTCGAATACTATGCTTAGATGATTCATTAGTACGCTTTTCAATAGAATTTACAAGACTCATTACTTTGTTACCTCTTGACCCTCGTTTTGACGATTTATTTATACTATTGTCCAAAATTGGTGAATTAATTAGAGATGAAACACTATTATCTAACGGCTGTACACCATCTAAATCATCATCATATTCTTCAACATCAAAATTCATAGAATTGTTAGTACTTTGATTAAAATCAATCGCATCATTTTCATCATCAGTAACAATAAAATTAAAACCAGGATTAATACGAGTCTTTATATTTTTAATCTTACTATCTGTTTTTGGTAAACGCGCAAACTGAACCATTCGACAGCTAGATCTTGATCGATTAGGTTTAGTGGTTTTTGAACACTTCAAAATAGAACGTCTTGGAGCAGGCGTAGTGTTTTCTTCGAAAACAATAGGTCTATTATCAACTGAGTATGTATCTCTTCTAGATGTGCCTTGTCCAGGTTCAAAAACTGATAATTTATTTAATTCATCTTTAGAAGATTGCAAAATATCATTATCTTTATCATGTAATTCTGATTGGTTATCCAATGGAAAACTGTTATCAGTAAATTCATTAGTATTTATATCAACAGAATGTTTACTGTTCAATACAAGTTCAGGTGGATCTGGGGAATCAAATTCTACGTCTTCATCTTCATAATGATAACTAGAATTTAACTCAGGAGTAGAATCTCTCTTTAACCTTTCAGTAGATAATCTATTATGAGCTCCAATCGAAGATGAATTGGCTGATGTATTAGTAACAATCCATGATTTCCTTTGAGTAGTTTTAGAATCGCTAAGAAGCTAAAACAAAATTATACAATACGTAATTAGAATGTTACTCAATACAGTAATAAATGCCATTATTTTTATTTAATATTAATTGAAAAGTAAATAAAACATATTTTTGAAAATATCGACAAATTTAATTTAATTTTAATTAAAAAGTTACATCTAAATCAAAAGAAATCAAGACATCAATAAGATTTGGTTAAAAGCTTCCATTATGCAATATTTATGACTTAGAAAAACAATTAAAGACAATATGATGGCTAAATGAAAAATTGTGATAAGATGTCTAAAACTGTTTCTACAATGACACAATTCAATGTTATTTTAAACAATTATTTACTTATTTGCACATTCAGCACAATCTTAGGTCATATTTGTAATGGTCAAAATATATTTTAATGTTAAAAAATAAAATTAGGACTTATTGGTTTAATCAATTGGTAACATTGTTATAGAAAATCTCAATGAATAACATCAAGGTACCTATATCTTATAAATCAAAATGCATATAGAATCCTAAACATTATTGTTGTTTACAGTTCACAAATTAAAATAGTTCTTTAAGAGGACGTAATACCCGCATGCGTTGTCTCCGTCTTACAAGTGCGTAACATAGCAAATTTTACGCTCAGAAGATCACTCGAAGCTCCGTGAATTTGAAATTTAGAGTGAATTGACCTCTTATAAAAATTAAAGGTAACATTATTATCGAGGGCTTCTCATTGGCTTTTTATTATATTTTAATTTCAAAGCGAGTTATGAGTATTTAAAAATTGTCAATTGTTTGTATATCTTAAAATACTCATAACTCGCTTTAAAACTAAAATATAATAAAAAGCCAATGAGAAGCCCTCGATAATGTTATCTATTTTTATAAGAGCTCAATTCAGGGAGCTTCGCGTGATCTGCTGAGCGTAAAATTTGCAATGTTACATACTTGTAAGACGGAGACAACACATGCGGGTATAACGTCCTCTTAATTCGTACAACTGAATTAGATAAAACTAATTGATATACATTATTATATTCTATTATAATAGTATACTTGCTTTATTTTCATTTATCATAATATTCAGATATTTAAATAAAAGAGTGTAGAAAAAGCATAATAGCATAACAATTATGAATTATATAATCAACATTAAAATTTGTTTTATGTTGAGTTAACTATTATGAATATTTTTTTATCAATTAAGTATTACTTACACCAAAAAAAAAAACCCCGGGATGAATTAAAAAAGTAGAAATAATTTATCATGTATTATTTTTTGTCTATTATTACCGGTATATTTCGAGTAGGAGTCATTGAATAGGATTTCATAAGTTTAGATCCTGATTGAGCAGTTGTAACTGAAAAACATTAAACAAAACTTTTTATATCCATAATATTAATGATAATACTATCTAGATAAATATATAAAAATACAGCTGTAAAATGTTATTGCTTAACGTAAAGCAACCAGCCAAATCAACTTTTAGTCAATTTTCAGGGTTATTTTTATTCTTTAAATAAACTCTAAATATCAAAGTTAATCTTTTGAATTACCTAACACAAGCTACAAGCTTACTATCCTATAAGTAAAAATAAAAAACCTGTTTAATTTGAACAATCATACATTTACAGATTACATTGATCATGGACACACTATTAAAGAAATTGTATGTACAACTTCTATAAAAGAAAAAGATTTAATTCAATTCTACGAATCTGAGTGTTTAAATGTGATTCAAATCCCAAAGAGTTAAGAGCTCAACAATTTATCATTTATTAAGAATACAATTGTAATTAGATTATTTATTTAAATACAAATTATTGGTAAAATGAATAAAACCGTATCAAAATTATAAATTAAAGAATACCACTAACATATACAAAACCTATTATTAAGCTTAAAACGTTAGATTCCCATATTAGATGTTCCATCTTACATAACATTGTCATCTTATATACAGCATAATAGTTACAGATTTCTCATTTTAAATATGAGTATAATCAGTTTAATCTTGTTGGTAGTCAAATATTGATTCTATTGTCCAATTTTCTGGTATATACCCAAAAGTTCCCAGAAATTGTAGTCTCACTCCTCATTCTTTTTCTACACAATGCATTGGAAATATAAAAAATATATAATTTATTTTTTATAGATTATTTATAAAAATATAAAATAATAAAACTGTAATAATTATGCAGAACAAAAATATACAATATTATGGCGAACACAACCATATAATGCATGTAAGATGTATATGATCTTAACGTTAATTATGAGCTATAATTATAAAATATAAAATGTACTTACTTGAATTTGGATTCTGAAAACTATTCTGAACTTCATCAAATGAAGATTTAGACATATTTTCTGTGGTTATAACACTAAAGAATATAATTAAGTAAATTTTATTAAAGTTTTAGTAGCTTATACATTAATTGAAATACTTACATTGGTGTTTTATTTAAACTTATTATTGTTTTTGAGGGAGTTTTAATGCTGCTCTTAGACGGAGTTGAAAATATTTTGTTACTGTCCTAAATATGTAATTTAATTTAAATTAATAATTAATATAAATGAAATCTGTTTTTTTTTAAATACACATTTTATATATTTTTTACAGTTAGACACCACACTATTAAAAACAAAAATAATTAAGTAAAATGTTATAAAAATAAACTATTTAATAAATCAGGTAGATTAATTCCGGTTTCTAAATAATCACTAAATAATTAATAGTGAGTTAAAAGTTCCTTAAATTTAATTAGTAGCCCATGATTGGTTCATTCAATTTTAGTGAAACATTAAATTAATCATTTTTTTATGCAACTTGGCATGAGTCTTATTTAATACTTAGGTACCAGTGGGGTGATGGCTTGGATTGAAAAGCGTTCAGTTGCTCTTGGTGATAAATGATCAGTTCTTGTCCCTGACTTTCTGCAGGATAAATTATTTAATTCTCTAATGTAAAAGAATGTAATAACAACATTAATTTTTTTAAATTAGATCATATAAAACATATTTAATGAAAACTTACCCGTGAGGCTTTTTAGGATATTCCCAAACAAACTTTCTGCCACAAATTTCAATTTCATCTGAATCATGCAATAAAAAATTACTTCTACCGACCTTCTTCCCATTTACTTTGGTTGAACCAGCAACACTTTTATCACGAACATATGCCTAGAAAGTTTGAAACTAAAACTAATAATTGCTCATAAAATCATAAACAGTAGTCAATTTTTACTTTATCATCAACACATAGTATAATACATTGTTGAGCTGATACTTTTTCTAAAAGAATCCTTATATCACAATTATTATCACGACCTAATGTGCACTCCTTTTTAGTTACTGGAAAACGTCCACAAATTGTTCCACCAACTTTTTTGACCAATAAAAACCCATAATAGGTTTTTATTGATTTTTGGCTGTCCATAGCTAAAAAAATAAATATCAAGTTAAAAACAAATAGGTACATTTTTGGTCAAAAAAAAGAATTCATTTAACCAAAAAAGTTAAGTCAATATAATCTAATATATCTATACAATTAATATCATGGATGTAGATATTTGCATTTAATATATTGTTTGTAATACATTAAAAGTTAGCAAAATAAGCTATAAATATATATAATACTAAAAAGAACTCAATTTTAAAGGCTATTAGATCATAATATAAACATTAGGGTTTTTACATTTTGAATACTATTTTTATAACTATTATGCTTTTTATTGCTGATTATTAATTAATGTGAAATAAAATGATGAAATAAAGGAATGCCAAATTTCTTGACTCTTGAGTTCTTTGGGAAGTCGCAAACAACAATCAAATCCTATTTACATAAAGTAAAAAGTAAAAATAAGAAGGGATGCCAGCATAAAAGTGGTGTACATCTAAGCAATCACCACTACTCAACGATGCGCTGTGTGCCATTTGTCGCTCGTCAAGTGATAAATTGTCCTAAGATAAAAACATTCCAGTAATATTTTCTAATGCAAGTGAATATTGTGTTTTAATTTTATGTTACTCAAAGGTACTTTTAATTCATAATTTTATAGTGAGTATACATACTTAACATTTTTTCAAGGCATATAAAGAGCATATTGGATAATTTTTTACTACTTTAAATCTCGAGTCCAGAATAAAACTATCCTGGCTAACTGCTGATGAGACAAGATCAAATTTATTATAGTTTATTAGTATTCGTTATTAAAAAAATATGTTCCTACTCAAATTATATATTAATCATTATACATGCCAAACAAATAAATAAAATTAATAAATAGGTTATTTTGTTCATTTCCAATTTCCATATAAATCCTGGACCACGGTCCACAATCTGGAAGTCTTATCGTGCAATGCGAATTGTAACTATCAATGTCTATAGGTACACATAATAATAAATAATGAACAGTTAACATCTCTCCATCGATTATAAACAGGTTCTACTACCATGTACCATAATAATATAGTACAGGGGTAAACACAGGGGGGTTTGTGACCCCCCCCCCCGAAATATCAGGAACAAAGTATAAATTATCTGACATGACTGATCTACAAATGTATTACTAATAATTAATATTTCAACCCTCCCCCCCCCCCGAAATTTTTTCCTGCGTTCGCCACTGATATAGTGTATAGTATACTTGTATTTAAACTTGATAGTTTTGAATAAAATGTATTGTTCACATACATACATATATATTTTTAGTAATTATATTCATGTGTAAAAATATTGAAAATTTGATTATTCTTACTAGTTGCTATATGTAATTAAATAAAATGTACGTTTAACTTATATCGAAGTAACTCTTTGTACACCATCACCCTCGGAAGTCAATAATAAATAAATAAATACCATAGTATAAAGAAGTAATTAAAATCAAATATAATTGTGCACGACGATGGATGTCAATTCAATCTCAACGAACAAAAATGGTTTATTTTATTGGAACAGACACACTTACTATTATTCTACGCAACTGGAGCGATGGGCCAACGGTCACGCGGTGTAAATGGGCGAGAGGATCAGGGAAGACTTAAGGAAAACGAGGAACTCGAGACGAAAACGCACACGCATAACAATGGAGAACGCGACGGTTTGGGCGCCAACGTACGACGATAGCGCGGGTACCTATTGCAGTATTGCGTATGGCCACTGGCCAGGCCGACAATATTGGCTGTGTGAGCGTGTGAGCCTCTCAGCGTTCGCGGTTTGTACTTGGTGTAACTTCAACGATAAGGAATAACCGTTATGGTACCAGAGTTCCTTCGTCCGCAACGAATCAGCAGCTGTGCGCTTATGCCGGCAGGCTGGCAGCTGCTGGCGTCCAGGCAGGGTTGGACGCGAATAACGGTCGATACATTGGTTATGGTCACACTGGGTATAACCACAGAACAATGGTATAAAAGTCGACAGTTTAAATAACACAAACCGCGGTTATTCAAATTGTCAGTTGCGATAAAGCCCGCGATTTTTATCATTTTTAAAATCACGTTGTTTTACAGTCTGACACGGCGATAATGTACTATAGGTACAAGCGTTTATTACGAGTGCGTTTCTTATTTCTAGGGTACTGGCCACATAGGCGCAAATTGACTAATTTTTTTTTTTTTGGGGGGGGGGGGCTCAAGCCCCCTCCCCATATGCCATAATATAAGTAATACAAATTTTGGAGGGAAACGCTCTCCGTAAAATCCAGGTTCATTATCTTCGATAATGCAGTAAGTGTTAGGCTAACACTAACATCAGTAAGCAATGAGTGAGATTAATTTTCTTCTTCAACTGGTATATTATTGTCACCAGTTTTTGCAATTTTTTTTTTCTTGAAAATGTCAAAAAACTTATTCATGGTAATTTAATTAAAAAAAAAAATACACAGAACATTGACTTAAAAAAAATCACGTGGGTTAAATACAGAAATAAGAGAAAATAGGCCTATGGATAAAATAGACTTAGTCATAGACAATATTATACTAGATTAGATTAAATACTAGATACTAGATAGAGATACTAGATTCCAGTAAATAATAAAATATAACTTAACAAGTATAAGTAACAAATAACAATTATCAATGATAACAACGTGATCCGTTCGAAAATTGGCCCGTAAATCCAGTGGCGCCGAACTCTATATTGAGGTCGCATTGGGACCGCATCATATAGGGCCGAAGTTTGCCAAACCGTGTGAAAGCTTCATTACAAATTTAAAGCCTACCTACTCTCTAAGGCCCGTTTCACATGGACGCGTATCGTACGCGGCGCGTTTCGTACGCCGAGTTTCAGTTTACATTGGTTAAGCCCATACGCGCCATCTTACTAAAATTTTGTTTATCTATTGTGTGCACTGTGCACTAAAATGATTAATATAGACATTTAACCAGCTATGTTTACTTATATGGTTATTGGTTAGTGCGTAGAAATAATGATTTATATTAATTAATACGTATAAATGTATAGTAAATAAATATTAATTCGTTTTTACACAGAAATCAGTTTTCATTATTTGAAACCATAAAAAATATTATATATTAACTATATTAGGATTTAGTGATTTACTATTTATTAATATACTTTTTGTACCTACTAGATATTATAAGTCATTAAGAATATTAAGATAATAGTAATTTACATTTTCTTTTAAAATTGAACATCAATATTTTTTGGTTAAAAACCACTTATTCCCCCCTCTCCTGTATGCTATTGGGATTTAGATATTGTGGCCTTTTAAAATATTTTTCGCCCTAAAAAATTAAATTTTTAGGACTTCGGCGCCACTACGTAAATCGATCACGGCAACCAAACCATAATTGAAATATACAGTGACTCGGATTGTTATCATCAGAAACAAAATTGCTATTTAAAGGGATATCCATAGATTTTAAACATCTATGGGGATATCACAATCAATATTAATTTTTCTTATCATCAAAAATACGCTGACAAAAGTTAACAAATTCAAAATATTTTTTTAAAAAATATACATGCTTAGTATCACAGGAAATAAAAATTAGTACTAATTACTAGATTTTGAACTGGGGGGACTTGACCAAAATTTGGGGGGGACTAATCCCCCCCCCAAGCCCCCCCCTATTTGCGCCTATGGTACTGGGTAATGTATGTAGTATCAAGTGTGTATGAATTCCAAATTTCTAAGTTTCCAACGCATAATATTGTATTAAATAGCAATAATAAATTTAATTTTATAATACAAAAAAACGTTTATAAATAAAAAAAAAAAATGGGAAAGTGGGTACTATTCTGCTGTACATTAAGTGTCGCGTAGGTCAGTGCTTCTCAACCTGGGGGCCGCGGCCCCCTAGGGGGCCGTGGATATATAACTGGGGGGCCTTGAAATATGTATTTAATTTAAAATATTTCCGATTATTTAGTTATTATATAAATATAACATTATAACTTATCCATATAACATTATTATTATTATTATTATAAGCCTAGCCTGTGTTTGAAACCAAATCAATATTACTGAATATTTTTGTATTGCTTTATAGTTATTACCAATTATTTTAAACACATATAGGTATTCGTAAAATATACAAATATGTAGTACACATCAATAAATGACAAAATATGAAAAAATATGCAAAATAATACTATTTGTATTCCGGACCTATTGACTATAATTCAAACGTATAGCTTATCTAGCTAATTTTTGGACTGTTCAGAAAAAACATGCAAATGCATATAAATCCGGGCCCTACTTATTATATAAGATTTATACCATAACACGGTCAATGGGGGGGAGGGGGCTGAAGCTGGACCCTCCTGGATACGCCACTAAATTTACGGAAAACGAGGAACTCACGACAAAGACAATTGGTTTGGGGCTTGGGGTTTTTATTTCCAACAAGTCAACAAAACTTCTATATATTGTCTGCATACACACACATTTTATTAAAAATTAAATCGATATTATAATTAATAGTATTGTAACAATATAATAAATAACGGAAATCCGTTATTCGTATTTCAATATTGTCTCTATTACGTGATCACATATACTTTGGTCGTTTATATATACCTATGTCTATTAAATAAAATTGATTAAATATTTTATAATTATTGACGCTTTTGAACCAACATCTAAAATTTAAATATAATAATTCATTATATAACCGTAATTTTATCTATTGGGTTTTAATCGTTTATTTATAATATCTTATATAATAATCATAATTATTTAAATTGCATATCGCTTGGCCCCGCACGATCTTATCTCGAGTACAAAATAATATTATAAGAGGTATACCTCTTACTACCACCAGTTAATCTTACTAGCACACGGGAGTATCTAATATTAATATCTTCCGATAATTATTATTTTTTGACGTTCGTCGTTCGCAGATATACAGATCTTTCGCCCGCGCCAACTTGCTTGCCTCAAGTGAGTCTAGACCAAACTACATAGGCGTAACATCATCGTATCGTCTACAACAAATAATATTTAATAAATCTATATTAATTATTTAATCGATTTTATAAGTACAAAAACAATATTAATAATTTAATATGTCGGACATTCCAACAATAAAAGGCAGCGACTCGCGGTTAGACTTACCGGTGTTCGATTTGATGTGTCTGGACCGCGTTAAAAACGAAATACCAGTCATCGGTTTGGGTTGTGAATACTTTACGAGGCTCATCACCGGTCTCAAGGTGAGCTTATCACGATATTATAATATTATATTGGTCATATACTCATATTATGTACTTTCGTCTTTCAGCCATGTACATTTTCAAGGGTAGTCGTGGGGAGCTCCGGTCTGAGTTGGTGAGACTCGCGGAGATCTTTTTAAAACACACATTTTGGTTACAAAAATATAATGTAGACCATATATTCTCTTTAATATAATATTATCATTATATTGATATTTTTATTAATTTTTATTGTTCTTCTGTGTTTTTATTTCGTGGCTGAGTGCCTGAGTATGGAGGAATGATTTTTTTTTAAATTGTTGTACCTATACAATATACACTAATTTTTTGTACAAAATTACAACAAGCATAGTTTTTGTTAGTTATTACATTTTCGTATGTAGACTTGAGAAAAGGAATCACTCGTTATTAATGACACTTCTATACAATTTGAAATGAGAAATCACGGCACCATTTTTTTTTTTGAGACGGAGAGAATTTTTAGGTATAGTTATTGTAGCCAACATACAAGGAATTTTGGCGATTCAGGAGTAAAGAGTGGTTGCGGCGATATATACGGTCACGGATGACAGGAGTATGCCTGTGTCAAGGAGATTAGAATGGATAGTATGGCGTATGACATTAGTTGAATTTTTTGGCTGAATTGTATATTTAAATGCTATGCATCCGCATGGGCTTGAGAAATGTGAAATAAAAATACTTTTGACACTTGCTTGTCTATGAAACGCAGGCGAATGATGGTATTCGTTATTAGAAGGGAAGCCGGGGAGGTATTGAAAAATCAAATGATTTTGCACCCCACGCATTTCCGTGAAAAAGTTTTTATGTGTAGCACTGTAGCTATTATAATAAACTGATACTAAGTAACGGTTGTCTTATTCAACTTTATATTTTAATTAAGTATACAATCGTCAAGGTTTTATTTTATGTTTTTTTTTCGACTATCGCATCGTAGGAGTCCTCCGCCGTCTTCGAATGGAGTCTGAACAAAGCCACCATCGGCGTGGATCACGTGGTCAGATATCCGTACGTGAAAGAACAACTGTTGGCCATCGATCGGTTGCTGTGCTCTTCGTTGGACCTGACTGAAATCTCATTACCCGTATTGACTAGAACGCCACAAGAAGTAATATACCTACCTATTTCGATTAAACATATTATTCTAATCACCAATAGCCTAAGCGTTTGGTGCTTACATTTTCAGATAAACTCGATCACGAATCTCGAATTTTTAACTATATTTGTTTTAACGCGCGTTCGCGTTGTTCACATGTTACATTTACACCAGTTTTGTATTACTTACATTAATTATCGAAATAAATCAATAAAAATAAATGTTTTTTAAAGCATATTGAAAGGTATGATATGATCATAGTCACGTGTGTTTTACGGAAGTATAAAATAATATTATAGAGAGGGCTTACTGATATAGCTATATGAATGGCTCAACTGATATTCGTTAAACTTATAAAATGTATAGTATTTAGCGTATTAGTTTAACGTGGTAAAAAAATAACAAAGAGTGATTTTAAGTAATTAATAAAAATAAAATTGTTTGAATTTATTTGTAAAATGCATGTCTAATAAGTAAATTTAAACAGGTATACTTAATTGTTAAAAATAATAATTAAATAGTAACTGTTTTAAGCACCTATTTACTAGTTATATAGATACCTACTTTAGTTAATTTAAGTTGTATTAAAAATAAAACAGAACCACTTATCCGTAATTAAAAATCATTGTAATTATCAGATTATAAAAACAATTAAAAATAACGTGTAACAATCCATTAAAGTTTTAAAGAACCATACCATTTAAAAGTTTACATAGATTATAGATAATTATGTTTATGAAACATAGATCGTATACTTATGGGGTACTCAAATATCTGATTTAATATAAAATGTAATCTTTAAGTTAAACTGCACCTAAATACGACTTTTGATACCTATCAATATTGTATAAAAGTGAAAAGTATTCTTTACACTTGACATATTATAAATTATACATACTATTTATACTTTACATATTTATGTATTTGTAATAAAATATGATTTTTATTTTTATTTCATTTTCAAAAAAAAAAAGAATGTGTGGGATGGTTATATTATTTATAAAATACAAATTTCAGATGTACGACGGAGGTGTAGAATACGTGATTGGAATAGTAACACCGATTACCAACTGGGTTGACTTGGAGCTTTTGCCTCCAGCAGAATATTATGTCGACCATTATTTGCCGGAATTGGATCCTGATCAAAAAATAAGTAAATGTTTGATACAGTACTTAAACTTAAATATGTTAAGAATCATCTTAATTTAAATACATAGATACTTTACATACTAAACATTTTAAAATTAAACTATACTTATATGTTTAAAAATTATAGTTCTTTAAAATGTCTCTATAATAACATTTTGAGGTGTTTATTATTAGGAAATGTAACTACATAATATGTAACTACATTTCTTTAGACACTTATACATTTAGTCAAAAATATTAATAATAATTTACGTTTAGGAATCTTTATAATATTGTTTATATACCATGTAAATCGATTGCTGGGCACATGTTGTGGTGTGTAAAATCGGTAATGATTGATGTAATGTAATTTACTTTTCATGCTTACATGTTTAGTGCTTACATCTATGAAACAAGGAGGTAAATTGATTTTATGTGTCCTCGGACACAATATAATATATGATTAATATTTAATCGATATTGTATATAAATACATTGTCTGCTGCAGTATAAAATTGTTCACCAATGATTCATACCTAAGTACCTAACCTAAAGATAATAAGATATACAAATAATATATATATATATTATATTAGAACGTACCCACTACCCAGTCATCTAAAGCAGGATTAAGGCTCTAAAATATTGAGTGCTGGGTGTTTGGCGAGTATAATTATTTTAACCAAAAAATGAATAGTCTGTTTGGGCGACTATCATATTTCATAGTTAAATTTTTATATATTTTTTATTGGGCGAGTGCAATTATTATTTTTACCTGCATGAGCGATATCAACTTATATATTGCAGTGTAGTAATTTTATTTATTAATTTTTAACTGTACATTACTTTATTACTAAATTACAATATTAGGTAGGTACTATACCAATATCTTCTTAAAGTCAAATGTCATTATTAATTATTAATTATGTAAATGTAGGTTTTGTATGTGATTTTATTTTAATCTTTTAATTATTTAAATCGACTATGTACATTACTATACAATGTATAAATTAATTTATCTACGTAGGTATAACTAAGCCTACTCCTTGTTATTTGCCCTAACTGTATTTTTGGAAACATTCGCTCAAGTGGTAATAACTATTCGCCCAAACAGACCACATTTTGAGTCGATTCGTCCAAACAGTATATGCCCAAAATATTATAGGATCATAAGAGTCATAAGATCATTTATAATTCACACTTATGTCCTAGATGGCCTTTTTTAAAAATAAGATTACCTAGGTACATATTAATTTAAGCGTTAGTAAATAGGTATGCCCTATGAAACAGTCATATTTTACACAAACAATTTTCACGATAAAATGTTAACTTGTAGATAAGGACATTTTTTAATAACATTTGAATATTTGTAAGATTTTTAAATTATTGTAATTACCAACATTATTTGTCTTCGTTGATGTCTTAGGTTTTTTTTTATAATAAAGGTATTGCAATCTTTATTAATTTTTTGGTTTTGGAACGAAACAGTCAAAATATAACGTGTAAAATAGTGTAAAATAATAAAATAATTGTTGCAATGATATTATTTTTTTGATTTTTAAAACTTTCGTTGTATAAAATTATTTTAATTTAAGTATAATATTCTTGATTTAAATTTTCTGGGACCATATATTATATTTAAATTGCAATATTATAAATTTTGTTTATTTTGCCTCCTCTTTAATTCGGCCTTGTAGCAGGTACTTATTCAATGAATGGTCACCTTAAACAAGCTAAATTACATAGCTCTCACAAATTAATTTGTATTTGTATCAGATATTAATTGAAGTGTATAAATAATCCTATAGAGCCTGCAAATAATGAAAAGGGTCCAAGAGCATGTCAATTATCCGCGAAGCTTGCTCGTCGCATTAAACAACATGCTTACGCCGAACCAAAATATTTGGGGAGCCTGATGTACAGTTTATATGGAGAATCAATCTTGCTGACAAAAATAGTAAGCTGACACATGACAATGTCTAACCATTTGTCCATAAACAACATTGAAAAATGTTGCATTGGTTTTTATTATAAAATGTTAAATAACAATATTAAATATTAATTATTAAGTTTCAAACTCAATATCTTATTTGTATATTTGTTTATTAATTAACGGAATAAAAATTCCTTATTAGTACAGTATATAACAGTAATACAATAATTTAACATAATTAACATATATAAGGGGCGATAACCCAAAATTACAGTAAATTTACAGGTACAATAAATATAAATTATAATAATTAGGACATAAATAAAACTACATATACGAAATAACAAAATAGTAAATAGATATTAAAAGATCAATAACACAATATTATGATGAACTAAGAAAGGCGGGGTCCTCGTTACCCAACCGCATCATGTGGTCAATTGGTTGGTTTCTACCGTAATTGGTGTAATGGAAAGGTACGGAAAAAGGAACTCGGGACCTTGTGGTAGGATGAGGAACTTTAAAGTGTACTTGCGCGAGCAGTGAAGGGGCATTTATAGAACCATCAATTAACTTTCCCAAAAAGTCTAGGTTAGCTTTAACGCGCCTATCAGCTAAGGATGTAAGTTTAAGTGCGTGCAATACTGGAGTGTAGTCATGACTCATGAGGAGGATGGACAATGTTGAGCATGTAAGCTGCTGATGACAAAAAGCGCCTTTGAACTCGCTCTAAGTGGCAAGAATCAACTACCACAAAAGGGTCCCAGAGCACCGACGCATACTCTAGTAAGCTCCGGACTAAAGAGCAATAGATAGTCTTATGAAATATATGTAAAAATGTATTATGAAATTAACTCATTATTATAGTGAATAATTGATTAAACAAAAATTTTTATTGATAAACAAAGAATAACTATCGCATACAAGATCTTATTGTATTCTTAAGTTAAAGTTTATAGGTGAACCATTTCAAGTACTAGAACAAACAAATATTTTCTTAGTCTTGCCTAATTGTGTATGACTTGTTATTATATACTAGCATCATGTTTTCATTTTTATATTATACAACTACTCTAAAGAAACCAACTTTCAAACTAACTTATATAAGTAAAGCCGTATATAGGTTATGTATAATTATAATTTGTTATGTATTATATGTTAATTAGTTGTTTTCCTTTTCTACAATACACACAGTACTCGTAATAAGAAACACTACAATATTTAAAATAAAATAAAAATCTAATTTATGGCGTAAATAAGGTGCATATGAAAAACTTTTTAATTAGTATTTGAAAATGTTTTCTTTTTAATTGAATGTACCTACGTACATGATATACTTACTCAACCCAAATTTCATAGTTTGTTTTTGAACCAAAGTTGTTGCCAAAGACGTTTCGTCAGATCTGGAAGAAACTTGGCGATGGCGTGACACCGGTTGAGGTAGCTAATAGCTTGTTGTTGGTGGAAATGGGCTGTCTAAGACTTAGAGAAGGTGCATCTTTACTTGTAAAAATGATGGAAATCAGCGAACAAATGACCAAGTGTTACATTGAAATGATTATACGATATGTGAACGAAAAAAAAATTGTAAGTATGAATAATAAAACAATAATATGTTATTTAGTTATATACTGATATCTATGTAGAAAATAATGGATGTTGAATTATCCAAAATTAATTGACTCAAAAACTACCTGACCATTTTAAATAAAAGTTATAAATGTATAATATATCAATTATCAATAGATTCTTTGAGACTGGAAGGTTCTTATATCTTATACCTAACCTCTATAAGTAGCTAAAAAGTAGCTTACACAGGAATAATTGTTTTGATTATTTATGCCATTGGTACCATATTATAATATTAATATAATAAGTTGAAATATTTAAATATGTCATTTACATTTTTTTACAAATATATTTATACGAAAAAACAAATCTTTGCACGGTTGGACAGCTTGTATATTATTGTATATTATAATTTTACGTATTTATTTTAAGCTGATAAATAATAAAATGAAATAACAGGGATTATGTAATATATAGGTATTAATGGGGAATTGTGAAATATGGGTCGTTATTCATTATAGACTTACTCGGACTAAAAATAAATTAGATTTTGAAGTATCTTACCATAATTTTATTAATTAAAATAAAGACCATAGTTGAATTATTGAATTAAAGAAATTAAAATAATAGTTAGGTACCTAAACATGTAAAAACTTCATTCGTTTTTAAATCGTTTAGATTTTGATTAAAGTAATTAAGGTAAAAAATAGTAATTAAAGTAAAGTTCCATTCATAAAATAAATATAAAACATATTTTCAAGTTAATTATTGATTTTTTTCATTGGCTTCTAAATTATAACTGCAATTAATCTAATCTAACCTAACCTGATGTATTTACATTATACGGTCAACCCGTGTTTAATAATATATTAGATTTGTAAATTCTAAGTTCGTCGATTTCGATTCAGTTATACAATTTATTTAGAACATCAAGCTTATGATATACTGTCACTTACTCGATAGGTAGGAATATATTTTAAAGTTTTCACCGACACCTATATAATTATGTAATTATAATTACTGTATGAGTCATACAGTGTGGCCGTCACTATATACCTATACTGCCGTATTAATATGGGTGTAGAATGTATAAGTAAATAAACAATATTATGTTTATATTATAACGTCGATAGTGCGTATTACAATTTGTATGGAACACTTATATCTATGAATAAAATATAGAAACAAAATAAAATATTAAAAACATTTATTATTAAATACCTACATTTTAGAAATTATTTTAATATTAACTTAATTTCCACAGTTACATCATAATAGTTACTAATAGTATTTATAATCAATGGTAATACTTTTGTTTGATTAAGTTTTAAAATGTATTTTAATGCAAATTATCCAATACAACAATAATATTTGGTACTTACCTACATGTTTTGATTTGTAAACTATAATATAAATTATTATACATAAAATAGGTTCGATACAATTTGAGAATGTTATAATCAACATAATATTATATTGGTGTTAGTTTTAAATTATGAACTATCTAAAATGTATCTTTGTTTATAATTATAGTATGTGGTCGAAAACCTCTCTAGAGTAGTCAATCCTGTGACAAAACAACAGAAAAAAAACACGGAAACTATATCTCAGCCTGAAAAAGTGGAAACTGAAACAATAAACGAGAATACAAACGCCGGAGAACATTCAACATCTTAAAACTTAATAGACTAGAATAGTTCAAATTATACGTACACGCGCTATTTTAGCGGTTTCTGTTTTAATATTAAATATTAATCATTTTTATAGTTAGAATTTATATTGTATTTTACTAATTTTTTTTACATTTTGTTCCTATATTTATATTTTTGAATTTTAAGTTTTACCTAAACAAAAAAAAATACAGCAATTATTATACAAACTTCAGGTTTTTTTTTGTTGGTTTTAATTAACAAGGAATTAAAAAAAAAAAAATGAATTATATTGTATTTAATTGATGGTGTATGTATATTGTATAGGCGTGTGAATTTATACTTTTTCTCATAATCATTCAATTCGTTTTTGAAATGTTTTTTCAATTGTTCTTTGAGCTTTAGCAACTATGATTATTAGTTTTTTGTGAGTTGTTACGGTTGGTTGAGAAACATATGTTTGTGTTGGGCAAGGATTCATCTCCAAGAACCCGTGTGGTCACCCATCCGGGAGCTATCGACGGCGGACGGTGCTTGACCGTAGCACACCTCAGCGACTGCGGCTAACCACAGCTCCTTACCAGGCCCCTTACTTAGAATAATTATTATTTCGTTGTTAATTTGTTATTACCTGTTGTAACCTAAATTAATTTTACGTCTTCATTCTCATATTATTGCATTGTATTTAGGTAACTACTGGCTACTACAGTCTACAATTAAATTCATTAAAAATTTAAATAATTTCCTACTTAGTTATACACAAAATGAAATTCATGATGTCTACATTTTGTTATAGGTCAATAGATACTTATGATTGATAATAATATAACATATACAAATAAATAACGATGATGATAAATAATCATAATGTACATACGATAAATATACTGGCATACTGTATTAGTCTTTGATGTAACTCAAACACAGTTGTATTGGTTGTAACATACATCAATAATATATTAAAACAAGTATATAATTTAGGTATGTAATCTACATTGTAGTTAAGTACTGTTGGTTATTTAATGTGAATATTTTTAAAACATACACATGAAGTCGATATAATTATTTGTTGTATCTACTCTTATTTATAATAATATATATATTAATACTATAGATATTCAAAAGTCAACATGTGTGGCTTCACATCGATACTAATTATAATAAATGACTTGTTTAAAAGAAAACAATAAATATAGTCCAAATAAATATGTCGATATTTTTTATATTAGTTTATTTATCATTCATTATAAGCATATTCTGTGCTAAAATGTACGTGTACAAACTGACAAAATAGTATACATAGGTACATTAACCTCATAATATATTATAATTAAATAACAATGACCATATTATATATTTTAATAACATCGAGGATAGATTGCACGAAACGGGTATACAAATAAATAATAATGCTCTCGGACAACACAGGCGCATAATATTGAACACTTGTATCCTATTTTTGAAAAAAATATGTTCATATAAATTATAAATTTAGCCACTTGGACAAAAAGAAAATGACACATTCGACAAAATTTTCTTAAACATATTTAAACTGGGCTTTAAAATACATTATAATATAAATATATAATATATTAATATGTGCTATGTGCTTGTGGTTTATCGACATAACATTGGATGGTTAGATGTTTCGCCAATCTATCCGTTTAATATTACACCTATTAAATAAGGAACACTTCGTCTTACGAAAATACAAATAATGAAAAATATGATCATATTATATTATGACAATTAGTATTTATTTATACAAATTGGTATGTTGTATGTGAGTGTGTGTGTTGCATGACCTGGAAAGTCCTTGTGGAGGGCGGGGGGGCCTTCCGAAAACTTGGCTTCTCAAATGGAATTGTATAGTGTGTACATCAGTGGACCATGTAAATAGTAATCGGTGAGTGGGCCACTTTACTTTGGACCCCTTCCCAGAAAAAAAAACTCTGAGTACATGTGTGTGTGTGAGTGTGTGTGTGTGTGTACCTACGTGTGTTTGTAGCAAAGAGAATAAATTATAAAATATATAATAATGGATATTACACCGTGTATGCATAATATTGTTTAAACGGTATTAATTTTTATCGGCAATAAAGACAACGATAAATCATTATAGCTGAGGGAAATCTTACAGTTCAGTAGTTTAGAATTAAAGCTTGTTTCCAGTTTCCCGTAGGCAAATTAAAAAAAAAAAAATCAAGGCATGTCAATAAAATATCATAATAATAATATATTCTGGTTTCGTTCAGAGGGGCTAGGATTCTTAGAAAAACAAAATAGCTTAAGTTTACACACGTGTAAAGCTGATCGGTCAAAAATGACGTACGTTCAATATGCATAAAAGTATAATAATAGGTAGTATATATATTATATAATATTATTGTACAAATATTAACAACTCCATTGGAGTATAATATATTATATAGTGTTCTACTATACTATAAGAATATTGAATAGAGTATATTATATTAAATTGTATCTCTAATAGTGATATTGATTGACTAGTGTTTTTTAATTTACAATAATTATAATCGTAATAATAATAATAATAATAATAATAATAGTAATAATATAATGTTATTCGATTATAACAACACAATATCTAATTACAGACGAAATGTACATTACACATAATACGTATTACATGTTAACAGTGAACGTTTTAAACTATAACCAAAAAAAAAAAACAACTTAAAGTTAATGCAAAATCCTTTGGTATATAAAATAATGTTTACTTAGAGAGACGAGTGAGAATCCGGAGACACGGAGATGGGTGTGAGGAGGACGAGGAGGAAGAGGAGACGCAAGGATGAATTTTTAGAAAAATTGTTTTGTTTTTCCTTGAACAGATCAGATACTGCGTTGGACATAGTTGCCGGGAAAAGTGCCGAAGCATCCTGTCCGCTTACTCGATCCCACGTACCATCCGTCGTCGCATTTTTCCATCACGAACACTACGTCGCCTTCTCTAAGTTCCAATTCGTCACTGTTCTGTGGCTTATAATTGTATAACGCCCTATAACTATTAACAATTTGAGTGATAAATCGCTCATTTTGTAATAATATATTGTATCATATCAATTAAAAATCAAATATTATGAAGGATATTGTTCTAGGGGATGCACGTACGTCAAATGGTTGCAAACATTTGGTTACATAAATTTGTTCGCTTGTCAAATTGTTCACAAATGCACATTGATCGTAATATTTATATTATATTTGTCTTAGGTTTAATTCGTTGTTAGTTTATTATGTAATATAATAGTTTTTATTTTTGATTTAATCTCATTTGAATGTGATTTTATAATTATATATACGTTGCTGTATTACTATACTGCTAGTATATTCTTTATATAAACCTACTTTCGAATTGTTTAATTTAATTTTTAATTTTTTTTTCCAAAACGGTAGGTATAACCTTCATACATAATTTTTTTCCTTTTTTGCCTTTCACATAATTTAAAACACTATAGGTTATAGGTACCAGACACTATACTATGACATAAGTTATAAGAGAGATTTGATTGTTAAAGACACTAAGATAACTATTTATCTTATTTGTGATATACTATGTAATGTAACGTCATACCGTATAAAATCAAATACAATAAAAAGGCAGGGTATTAAAAAAAAATGTGACATTTTTTGTTAGTGTTTTTGACCGTAGTTAGATATTTCATAATTATTTTAACTATAAATTACTTAGTAGATATTCTCAAATAAGACAAATCGCCTATCGTTGTTTTACCCTGTACCATTTTGAATTTTGTTTCGTGTATCTATAAAAATGTTTAAAATTTACAGCGACCACACTGGTACCCCACTGTGAATGCAACGCATTTGATACGCGACCAAATTTCAGCAACCAATGCGATGAATATTGACTTACAACCCAAGCACAAGTACATAACAATTCTATAGATTGTACTGATTATCTCTGTCAGCTCACGCGCGTGTGTGTATTTTTATTGATAACAATATGATCGTGTTTTTTTTACAATTAGGATAAAAACAATTTTTATCAATTTTGTAATAAAATATTTTCTTCTACACAATTATAGATAACATTGAAGTTTTTTAGACTGGAGTATACGATTGGATGCAATGTAAATGTAAAATATAAAATACAAAACAAAATACTGTTTCTGGCTAGTTTCAGTAGGTATTTGATAATTGAGTACCTACCTACCTATTATTTAATCAAGTTATAATTATAACAATTATAAGAGGCAATCCCAATCAGCGTCTGCAGTATTGCTCAACAATCAACTCTACAATTGGTTATTACATATTTTATATAGATACATATTATTTGTTATTTTATAACTGTTAAACGATTATTTATAAAAATAAAAAATAAATGTACCTTATAAGTAATAAATACAAATTAATTAACTATTAAACTGTGCAACTTGTATAGCATGGAAAATGTATTCATTTACTTACGGCATGGGTTCTGAATGCACGTCAACGTGTAGTGTTTCGTCCATGTTATTTGTTTGTTTCTTCGTTTGGGTTCCGGAACTTCTTGTCGGCTACAATCAATATCATCGACAATAAGTTTCCCTAACTTCATAAAGTTTAACAAGTTTTTTTTTGTTTAGATGATTTGATACCATAGAAGAATAGCTATCCGGCTGGTACATGTGCTGCGTCTTCGGCGGATTACTGGTAATGAGAGAATGCGATGCCGGGGACGCCACGGGCTTGAACGACTCGCTCGTCGACAAGTCTGGAAACAAAACGAACCGATTCGTTTAAGATCGAAACAGTAATATGACGCACATTCGACGTACTACGATAGCTGTTGGAATACAATTATCGGACGGGAAAACGCATAAATTATGTGCAAATAATAATTATAAAAATTTTAATTACTCGGATGATCGCCTGGTTCCACTAAGACTGTGACGTAAGATATAGGGAATATTCCCTTTTTGCTTCCGATTCTGCCTTCGTACCAATTGTTGTCAACACGCCTAGTCAGAACAACCAGTTCTCCTGAAGACAAAAATAATACATAGGTACATATAGATCAATTATAATATACTATTTAAATAACGCTTATGTCTGTCTATCTTGACGAATTAATTCCAAACCGAGTAAGGAGTGGTTCATATAACGAACGCGACTTGCAGTGCTTAGCATTCATTGAACGTTAAACGTCATCGCGGTAATCACCCGTCACAGTCTAATGTTATTTGCTCGTGATTCATTATTTTATAATATTATTACTATTTATTACCATCGAGACATCGAGTACAAATGTTTTAATCGCGTTTTTTATTTTTACCTTTGACTAACGACAATTCCATATTGGTCTGTGCCACAAAATTGAATTTTGCCCTTGCCTGGCCTTCGTAAGGTCTATGCGGCGTTGTCCTGATGCCATCGTACGGAATTACCTGCCAACAAAATAAAATTATATATTCTTGTACGTTTTGGTTGCTGCGTGAGCTCTGTGGACCGGAAAATGAAATTTTTGAACGACATAATGCGTACTTCGACATAGTTGAAAGGGAACAATCCGACCATGGCGTTGTGCTCCCCCTCGTACCAATTCTTGTCGATCTGCTTCCGGACGAATATGATGTCACCTTTCCGGAACGACAGTTCTCTATATACACAATCGCACAGAAATTAAAATATAAATAACATACATACTACCAATATATATATTATACATTATAAATTATAATATATCTATGTCCGGTTATACGCATCATGGCTAGGATCAATGCGATTGAATATAAACTATTATTAACGTTTCATTACCTGGACGTTTGGCCAACAAAATTGTATAAAGCTCTTGCTACGAGCTTTGGTTCTGGAGTACGACTTCTTGGCGGCTGTGGACTCTCGTCAACGAAATCGTCGTAGCGGTTTAAAGGGATAGGAGATTTTTGAGAAGGCCTAGAAAAATGTCATTTTTTTTTAAATTTTACTTTTATAATATAGTCGTGTTTTGGGAACTAACAATAAGTTATCTGCGTGTCTCCTGTTCGACATGTCTTGAAGTTCTTGAAGGTACTTTCTCCGTCTTTCCTCTTGGTAAATCCTTCTCATAGCTTCTGCCTGCTTGTTAGCTAACTCTTCTTCTGACCACTCTTCTTTAATTTCATTCCGAACCGGACGTCGATACTGTAGTGTCACCTCCGACTCTGCATATTTGTGCGGTGAATCTAAAATTTGAAATTAAAAAATTGGATTTACAGTAATCTTTAAATATCTAGTATTTAAATGTTTTTTAAATGTATATTTTACCAGTTATAAATTTCTAATTATATTCAATTACCTATTTTAAACTAAACACTGTTTGGTTTTTTCTTATTATTATAATTTAATTTTTTTTTATTCCTCTACTTTATTGTTACCAACTAATAAGTACTCTTACACTACGATACGAGGTTAAAACCTCTACCTTCCTCAGTGTAGAGAGGGACTTTTAGAAATATTTCTCATGTTTTGTTATACCATATATTGTTATTTCTTGTTACAAGAATAAAATAAATAAATAAGTAAAATGTTGTTGGCTTTATTTGAAATGACAGCGTTAGCGTTGAACTAAAATTGTATGCTAAAATGTACTTCTTTAAATATCATAGTATTGCATTTTCAGTGAAGCCCGATAATGCAAGAATATTTTGTTGCAACTAAAAGTCGGTTATTGCATACACGGTCCCCTCTGTATATGTCAGTTAAAATTAGGAATCGAATACCATAGGGAATGAACGAATAGCTACACTGAACAATGAAAATAACGATGACAAAATCAACAATGAACACAATGAGCTGCGTGCGGTAATTTTCATTCTTTGCCCCCCTTCATTCGCCAACCCTAACATTTATAGTTGCCAGTTCGTACTATCAAAAATATGCCAATGTTTCGATAAAACCATAATGTGACAAAAAATAAATAAATACATCTTTTCATAGTCCTACATTGGTTTTGTTGTATTTTTTCCAGCAGCATCAAATATATAGCATTAAAAGACCTTCAGTCTAGAAAATATTCGAACACGTGCTACCAGTGAATGGAAGATCAATGTAACACGGATCGTTAAACACGTCCAAACTCCAAACGGCAATATAATTATCGGTTTCTCTTCTTTTGACAATAGGCTCTAGCAAAACATGTTTCGTTTTTTCCATTTACGTGAAAGCTACGCAACTAGAAAAAAACGATTTGTTTGACTTATATTTTTTGCAATGCTTCTAGGAAGATTTCCGAGTAAAATTAAAAATAGACACGAATGCTGGTCAAAATAGCCAGATGCCAGTAAACGCGTCGGACCGAGGGCAGCATGTAAGATATTGGGCAATCAGATATAAAAATTATTGTAATCGTGATTGACGCGGTATTACGTCACTAGATTTATTATAAAATATATTATTTTCTAAGGTATAAGGTTTATTGATTTTTTTACGGTAAATAATTTGTGATTAGAGGGAAAAATGGCTGTATTGAATAATTGGATAATTAATATTATGCAAGTTCGCGATTGCTTATCGCAATACTTTCTCCATTGTCGAATTAATAATTTACATAGAACAAATTGAAAGTGATACATTCGATTGGAAATCCATAAAATTAGCTGTCATCAGAAAGATTTCTTTTATCACAAATATTATAGTAAATACCTCCTGTATGTAAAGATTAAACTAAAACGGAGAAAATTCCCTAAAGAAAAAAAAAGTAAATGTAGTTAAGAAAGTTGCATATACTTCACGAAGACATAAGTGAAATATTTCACAGTCTTGTGTTTGTACAATGAAAACCCGAGAACAAATTTAGAAGCCGTTCTAAAAATATTGGTATGTCAAAACGAAATTGATTTTATGTTGTTTTTTTTGAGCCCCGCGTGTATATTATACGTTTGAGAGCTGCAGTCGGTCGTTTCCTTTGATCAACCAGCTGCTACTGATTAAACAAGACCACACTTTTTCCATTATTCACACGGACATTGACAATTTACTACGTACATGCACACTTAAACATGTTGCTTGTAATTTATAATATAACGCGTTTGTGAGCGCGAGGCTCGTAAAAGTAGACCTACAGGTTTTTTTTATTTTACGAGGCAATTCTTTATTTCCCGGGGACCTTATTCGGAAACCTAATTTTATTATCGAAAGGGTTGAGTTAAAGACACAAACAAAGCGGAGATAGGGTTGAATGTGAGCTATAATCTAATTTAATATCGGCGCCTGGACGCGTGACCTTAAGACGGGAAAAGGGTTGGTGTGGTGATAGTGAATAGCGCGAGGGGGGGAGGTATTATGTGATGGTATATATAGTATATATACGGCTGAAGTTTTTTTTCCCGTGGGCGGAACAAAACTGTTTGACCTATAATGTCCTCGAGCTTGTATTTCTATCTGGAAACAATATTAAATATGTATTTACCAGGCGCGTTAAAATATACCTGCGGTTAAACTATTCACGATTGTATTTCATAATATGAAAAGCGGGCAGATGTATAACTCGGATAGTTATTATTCCGAATATTCTATACAGCCAAACATATTAAGCTGACAAGCGCCCGAACGTTAGCGGTTCGGTTACTTTATAGATTATATCTAATTTTTTAATGAAACGGAAAATTATTGTAGATGAAATCAACCGTGGAAAAAATTATGTTCAAGGTAAATGGTTTGTGACTCGACAAATACATTTTTTTTTCAAATACATTTGCACACGGAAAAAAGTACTCCTATCTACATGGCTACATAGTATTTTTATCATAATATTTTATAATATTATATGATTATAATTTATAACATGAAAATACATAAAAAATACTATTATTATTTTAGCTCATGTACAATCATTACACCGACAGTAGTAATAGCCAATAGGTGATAGGTACTGCTATTAAAAGTTTATTCTATTGATATTCCAAAAGTATGTCTATAATTCAAGTGGGCGAGGGTCTTAAATTTTTATTTTTTTTATACACTACGCCAGATGAAGTGCTTTTTTATCTCAGCAAATCGTTTTTGCTCTGCGAATAGAAAAACATTGTGAGTTATAATGTACATTGGTATAATATTATTATGATTTGTGATCTTTGTTTTGAACATGATACAATACAAATTACGTTTAAATAGATACATCATAAATAGCTATAGCAATGAATTTTGTTACTGGCAACTATTAGTGTGCAATCCATCGACTACTATCGGTTTTTGATCTATATTCCATACAATTTTATTAAACTTGGTATATTATACTATGGTGTTTATAATTTAATGTAAAGTTAATATTACCTTCCCATTGAGGATCATTATATTAGAAATACGAATATGATGATCGATATCTAATGGTCATCGATATAATATAGATAAAAACTCACAGTAAATTAATTATCTATATTGTATACTTAAGTCATAATTTAGTATTTAGTGGTGCTGCAGTATTAAGGGAGTTTTAAATTCACTGGGTAATAATTTATTATATATAAGTAGTTTAGTAACTATAATTTATTATATATAGGTACATGTTTTTTATGAGTTTATATGAATAAAAATAAAAATAATCTTTAGGACATCTTAAGATCAAATTTGACGTTCTAAAAGGCATGAACTATACTTCTTGTTTCATAAATATAAAGTAAGAACTTTATACAATTTAAAAAACTTAAGACAGGTATTTTAACAGAAAACATATGGTAGATCACACACTTTACGAAAAAGCTGAATGTAAAAGGCCCACTTCACCACAACTCACAAGTCACAACCAATTTGAATTGGATCAATTAAGTATAAAATATAACAAATCATAGATGGATTAATATATATTTATATTGTACACATATCTAACTAATTAGATATTTTTTGAAAAATTTAATTTATAAAAAACCACGGTGACACGGTTGTAAGATTTTTTTTAAAATTAGGTAAATAAAAATAGTGAATGTTTTAGCTACTATTTTGTGAAAGTATTTTATACATTTTTAATTTTTAATAAAAGTGTGTATAAATATTTTATTTGTTTGTGTAAGTAATAGTAATATAAGCATAAGTACACGATATCGCTGTATTTTCAACTATTTCCAACTTTGGTTACGAATAATTGTCAGTCATGTCGTTATTCGTAGTAAAAATGGGTATTTAAAATAATATATGATTAATTAGTCTTTAAAATCTGCATGATAATATGGACTATGAAGAAATTATTTCAATGAAAGAACATCCATTATTATAACCGATATAGTATATACCACAAATATAATATCAGTAATTGTACTGTCTTCGTCATTAAGTCAGTCTATACATTACTTATTGACCTTTAAAACCATTTAAGCTCTGTCCTTGAGTTCGTGTAATAACTTTTTGCTCATTTACATTTTTATTCATCTGTAAATTAGCTTTATTGCTAAATAGTAGGTAGGTACTAAATTAGTACTTACAGTCACCGTTGACGACGATCCTCCTTAAACTGACTGTTCTAGCTGGCAACAAGAGCGGTTTTTTCATGTCATCGCCAGCCATAACACTCAAAACTCGAATTTATTACAACGGGATTATCGTATGGAGGATGGCGGCGATAAGTATAAACACGCATTGACCCAACTCAACCCATGACCGAACGAACAACACCATCCGAAGCCGAATATGCACTACCACATGTTCGGCGGCAAAACAATCGGAATGGGACAGACCGAGCCACAGGCGATCACAGCGCTCTCGTCTGGTGGTTGCCGTTTGTAGTTTGTGTATTATGATCGGGGTCAATAACGTGGAAGAATGTCACAATAATTTATTCACTCAGTCGTGGTATATAATAATATATGAGTACAGGAATTTGGGTGTTTTGAATCCTATCTGGATTTTATTATAGTAGCCTTGAACCTCACCAAGGTTAATTCATGTTCGTTAATGGTTTGTTTTTTATGAAGGTGCCGCGAAATGGAGTGTACCTACTTTTCAATACTACTTTCGATTTCTTCAAGAGTTTGTTTAATTAATTTGGTAGCATGTAAAATGAAATTGTCGGTAAAATTCAACACGAATGGTCAATGGTCATTACAATATTATATAAATATAATTTAAGTGTATGGTAATAAATAATAATATAATATTATTTAATACATACAGTCGACTTTCTGAGTTGAATTTACGGGGAGCGGTTATTGAGAGTAGGTTACACATAGTATATCTTCCTATTATTGTATAAGCGTTGGGTGGTCTTTGTATTTTATAAAATAATCAGCATCTATTCTGTTATTTTACTATATGTACATTATTTCACGTCAGACAATTTTAACCAACTATAAGTTTACAACACATAATTATAATCAACATATTAAAGATGAAATAGTAAAACAGGGAAGTACTTTTAGAATCGTGTAAAAGAAAGTTAATAAATAAACTATACCCATATTCTACATTTTAAATACTTATAGTCAACTAGTTAGACTTATTTTTGTTTTTAATTAAAATGGTCAAATTGTAAACTTACGTTTTTATTATGAAATGTATGTGCATTTTGAAGGTTATTGTGGATAGTTTTATAAAAAATTGCACCTTTAAATTTCACGATTGATGGTTTCGGTGGTAATGTTGGCTGTTGGGTCCACACACCATTCCAAGATGGTGTCCACCTATACTTGGGCTTATGAGCTTCCGGATTGTATGGTTGACTTAAAAACCCATCATGTTTTGAATGTTTCAGAATAGAAGGATGATGATGTTTTCTGTATCTGACTGGTGATGCAGATTTAGGTCTTGTTTTAGGTTTGGTAAAAGGTTCTGGTTCAGGATATCTGTGTGCCATCCAATTACAGTCTAAAAATGGTATCATCTTCCTTGCTTCTCTCAAGTCAGGAGTAGAAGTATAAAATTGGCCCAACATAAATGCTCTATTTCTATTTTCAAACATGATCCTTATTCTTTCTACTTCACCTTTAGTTAACTTGTCTTGAAGACTGGCCAGCTTACTTATTACATTTATACGGGGCATAAGTCTATTGTCTGGTCTCAATGGACATTTAGGCACTGGACTTTTGCATCGTTCGTATTTTGTTTTCAGATTTTGAACATCACCATATTCATGATACCTAATAATATTCCTATTAAGTTCGGGGTCACTCTTATACCTTTTTAAAGAATTTGATTCAATTGGAGTATGCAAAAATCGAATATCATCGAAACTTTCAAATTTCCTGCAGAGCTTTTTTACAACTCCATTTTTAATTAATTTTGAATACTCGTAACAGCGATCTGGTGATGGAGATAATACTCTTCGCATACTTTCTCTTTCTCCAAAAATACATTTCATAGATGAAAAACTTTGAGATGAATGTAAATTTGTTTTCTTTGTTCCAAGGTGTATAACTGTAGATGCAGATGAGCTAGATTCACTAACATTTGTGCCATTAGCCCAATCAGAAATCATTTTTTTCTTGTCTTCGTTATCAGCCAAAACCAATAAATAATTTTTTTCGTAATTCTTTGCAATAGATTCTTCTTCGGATACGTCTATGGAGTAACAAGTTCTCGGTGAAACACTCTCAGAAATATTACTTTTACATTTTACAGCTGCGACAGCTCCTAAAGTTTCTTTAGGTATTACTATATTACCTGAATATTTTTTTTGTTTTTTTTCTAACACTTCATTACTAATATTTTTTGAAATTTTTTTTTTTTCATTTTCACTTAAACATACTGATCCAATTGAATCAGCTTTTCTGAGGCCTTCTTCTCTGTCTTTTTTTCTTGCTGGTCCCATTGAACTTGATCTTATATACAACGATGAACTGATTTCAGATCTCTTTACTCTGCCATTTACTTCAATTTCATAATCGTTTTTTAATTTATTTGACTGTATAGCTCGTGGTATCCTTTCTCCTTTCAGGTCAGATATTGTACTGTAGACTTCATTTAGTTGAGTCTTGAGTCGATTCAATTGTTCCATAGAAAGACTGCTCCATATTCGGCAACCAATATTAGAAGGACTTCTAGAACTCGATCTTCTAGGTATGGAGGTGTAATTTTTTTCCCTCTCTTCTGATACAGGACGACCCCTTTTTGATGACGTAATATGTTTTAATGATGCAGCTACATCTTGAACTGAAGTTCCTCTCCAAAGTGGTCTATAAACGTTCACTTCTGGTTTACGATAAGTATCATTCCCTATAGCATGAAATTTTCGTTTCAAATCAATCACTGAAGTTTCTTTATTTCTTAATCCACGATCTAAATTCCCTTTCCAACGTATTTCTTCAGGGTCTTTTGTCTTGTATAGAACATCTTTAGACTTCTGAACATCTTCAAGTTTTGCATGTAATGATTTTATTTCCGTTTCAGCTCTTTCCTTGACTCGAATGGTCTTCCATTTATCATAATCTACCAAATCTCCACGTGTTCTAACTTTATTACTCGCCTTTTCTGCAGTTTTTTCTAACTCTCCCAATCTTTCCAAACTACAATAAAAATTATGCAACTCTTTGAAGCGTTCAGATTTCTTACTAGAGTGTCTTAACTCTCTCACATATGTTTGATATTCATAATCAACTGCAGCATTTTTCACTCTCTCCATAGGTTCTTCAGCACTTTTAGACCGTTGACATCGGCGAATACCAGTTACACTTTCAATTAATTTTACTGGTGCTTGGAAACTTTTAATACGACGCGAAGATGGAGATCGTGACGGTGGTTCACTGGCACTTCTGCCTTTTAAAAAATCCACACTTTCATCTCCAAACTGATCACATTCTGTTACACCGGAAGACTGATATTTATCAAAAGATTTAAATTTAGATTCAGACACTGGCTTTTTATTTGATAAATATATGTCTATTTTGCTTCCTTTACGACTTACATTAGATTTTTCTTTATTCTTGATTGGACTTATTTTAGGAATTTGTTTCTTCTTTTCATCAGTTAAAAGCAATTGTTGAAAAAATTCTTCTCCAAACTGATTTTGTTTTTCATTATTTTTAATAACTTTTTCACTTTTCAAACTCGATTTCACTGATGTTTTGACAATTTCAATTTTTTTACTTGGTCGTTTTCCGCTATTAGTTTTTACTAAATTACTTTTTAGAGCCTTTTCTTTCGAAATTGTTTTTTGAGTGGTTTTAGAAACGGGGATGGTTTTAGCTGGAGTTGATAATGATTTTGTTTTTTTATGTAACGATGATTCTGAAGAATTTGTTGATGAAGTACTGGACCTTGGTAGCACTTTTCCTTTTGTTGATACTGCAACTGTAACTTTGGGGGACTTATCTTTTTCCTTCTTAAGGTCATTAGTGTACATTTTTGTAGAACTTTTTAAACTTGAGCTTTTTGATCTTTTCTCTGGTTCTTGTTTTGATTTACGAATTTTTAGTTCAACACTAGATTCTATGTCAACGCCTTTCGCCCATCGCTCAAGTCTAGAATTTTTACGAGATGATTCTCGTCGAGGAGGAGTAGGAGGTGATCCAGTAGAACTAGCCGTTGATTTGGCAGTTCTTTTAAAGTGTGAAAAGACTGGGTAACAAGTGACTTCCTTCCAAGGGTGATGAATTACTTCATTATCGAATTTCATAATTTGGATTTTAGTTAAATGAGACGTGATTGGCAAATACTCCAACTCCAAATCTACACATCAAATTTGATTATTTAATACTATTATCCATATGCTTCATGTTTGTGCAGTATAAGCCAGCCAGGTAGATAATAATTATTTGTAAACCCGTTATTAAATATTGCATTGCACTTATCATAATATTTCAGTGCTTCCATTAATTTTCACAGCATTTCCCAAAACAGTAGACCGTGCAGCATCATTATTCAGTGCACCCAAAATGTTGTTATGATCATTACATATATATATATATATAAATGGTAGGTGAATTTTTTATTTTCATTGAAGAAGTTATTTAAATATTTAATACCGAAAGTGTAAATTTAGTTAATATGTTATTTTTAAAAGTGCACATAACATTTCCACTATTGTTGTATAATTTTAAGATTTATGTTTTTAACTTGGAGTTTAGGTACCTATTTTTTTTTTGGATATTTATTTCTTGTTAACATTAATGTACTATTAATTAATTTACTATTGTGTAATATTTAATATTAATTTTCTAAGGCTATTAGTTCTTAAATAAATAAATAAGTAAGTAAGTAGTATTAACCTAGTACCAATGCCTTATTATGTATTATACAGTACTACCTATTGTAATCAACATGTTTATAGTTCGAAAATAATAATAATAAAGATGGTAACTTTTATAATACTTTTAGCTTGTTTTTGAAATTCTATTACGAAAAGGCCAGATTTGGGAATACATAAAGTTGTTATTTTTCATTTACACATAATATGTCAAAATATAAAAACAAAACTTTATATATAACACGAATACAAGAAATACATAACTTCCAATAAAAATAATACACAAAATCAATAATTTTAGAATTTGAATACAAATTTTAACTATTGATCGACTGACTCGACTGCACTTAAATTTGTATTTATATTAATTATTTTTGAATCTTTGCATGCTTTTTTTTCTTAACGATATGTTACCATGTTCATAAATATTTGCGTAATTAGTTAATATTTAATTAATGTGCGTATTGGTGTCCATAGAATAACTTAAACTATTTTATTATTTTAAAACAACATAATAATCCAACCTTTTGGTCGTTCAGGAAAATTTTTTCGTAAGCCCTGGAATGGTATTTCTCCTCCGTTTTGAATTACTTTGTATGCAGTTTTTTGTTCAGTTGGTGAAAGACATTGGGATTGATTTTCTTGCCTTTTAAATATTAATGTAGAATCGCTTTCATATCCAGATTCTTTTAAAGCTCTAAAAATATAACCGATAATTGAAATGTATAATAAACATTTTTATAATTAACCATATTTATTTGACTGTATGTATTTACTCACTGAGCTAAATTTGATTTTTTTGACGACGACCGATTTTGAGGAGGCGGAATTTTAAGCTCTGAATTCTGGTAATAAAGAAGAAATATTTACACACGCACATTAATGCCAAACGAATCAGTGTTTGACTCACCCCATCAAAAGTATTCATAACCTCGTCCCACCACTGTTTCGTTTCCTTCTCGGCTATCGAAGAATGACCAGGTTCATAGTTTTCAATTGGTCTTGGCTGGTTCTTGTATCTGTCTTGTCCACATTTTACAGGGGATACTCTATGAACATATTTAAATAAAAAATGTATAGTCGTAATCATAACAGACTAATGTTTATGCTTACGATCTTCTCATGGAAACATTTCTCGTGTATTCGCCGTCTAAATTTTGGAACAGTCTGTTTTCACCGAAATCAGATTCATACCCTTTTTCCGGTTCTGATGAATACCCGTCACCTTTTCTGGTTTTAGGTCCTAGGAAATAAAATTTACATTGTTAATAACAAAATCACACGTACGCATATTATAATACCTAAAGTAACCATAGGCACAATTTGTGTTAAACTTTTGGGGATGCTAGATTTATATCGATCAAAGTGACTAGTGAGAGGCTTCTCCCCTAATTCATACCTCTTAATTACACTACCTAACTTACTAGTTACTATCCTATAATATTCATTAAATATTAATTTACTATTTCACTTTATACATAGATTGTATAGTTAACAAAATATTATTATAATCATTTGTAATAAAATCCAAATTTACAATGTAATGAATTTAGGATGGTTACTTCGGATTGACACTTGACTCAGTACGTTCTTTTCTTAGAGGGTTTTTTCTATTTACTAGACAATTGATAAACGTTTCGAAGTAATTGTTACCAAACTATCGTTCTATAAAGTCGTAATAATACACACGTCACACACAATTTCTTAATATAACCAATTATCGATAGGTATATATTGTTATCTATATTATTTTGGTAATATTGTAATTTTATTACGAAAACGAACCAAATTTTAGAAATAAAAGTATCCAATTGCATGTTACGTAATATGAACAATAAAAACTTGATGGTGCTATTAAAAATTTGTGAGTGCTAAGCACAACCCCCTCCCCCCTTTCAAATTGTGCCTATGAAAATGACTATTTAATAAGCATACGTAGAAGGTTATAAAAAATTGTTTAAATATACCTATATATATTTTTAAATAATGAATACTAAACAACATGGTTAATATAATGCACGAACTACTACAATAAAATGCAACAACCATGATAGTTTGTTAATATGTCGTGTTAGTATTTGTACACCTGCACTAAATATTTAACTAAAATTAGTTTAAGTATCTATTTTAAACCTAAGTAAGTAAGTAAGTAATCTATTAAACACAGTAGTGTTTAAACATTTCTTTAAAATATTTTAATAGTTGTTTAAGAAAACCGTATATAATATACAAATTATAATTCTGATGCAAATATAATTGATTTTAAAAACTGATATTCTTGTTAATCATAAGTCAAGCGAAGCATTTTTAAATATCGTCTTCTACTGAATATAAAACTGTAAATGTATAGATTTATCACCTCGCGATAATGTTTTGTATCGTACTGTTACCCCTTCATCTGTAATATTGTCAACTTACAGTTATAATAATATTCAACAATTAAATTAAATGTTTATTTTTGTTTTAAATAAAATTATAAAAAACAATTTAATCAACTTTAAAAATTTAATTTAAATTAATTTTTATAATATGTATTATATAAATTAAAAAACTAAATTTATAGCTTCAATATTAAATACTTGCCATCGGATTGAAACTTATGTAAAGACTCATACATTTGTTTGTACCATTTTGGTTGATTTGGTTCTTTGATTTCCTAAGAAAATGTAACAAATTAATTATTAATTATTAAAAATATTATTAAATTATAATAATTAAAGGCTTCAGGATATTAGGATAATATAAATATAAAATTTTTAAAAATGTAGTTAAATACATGATCTTAATTGTTTCCCTTCTCAAACAATAAAATATAAAATAACATTTATTTTTTATCGACATTTAAAAAATGCTCTTCTCAGTTTATCATTCTACATAAATGATAATCTATAGTATAATATAATATGGGGGAGTGGATGTTTATGAATATTTTTATTTATTAATTTTTAATCTAAATTAATGCAAAGTAAGAGAAATTTGTTTCATCACTTGAAGAATTAAAATTGACAATTTAATATTGCATGTTTTTGCGTATGTTTTCGATTTTTACTTGCTTGATCATATTTTTATATTCATCACGCTATTAGAGCATATGTATGGTTTTAAGTTACATTTGACGTCAAATATTCCGTATAATTAGCGTCTAATATAAATGCATATTTTCTTCAGATTAACCAACAGTTCACAACGTTTTATTTTAAAAATTATTTACTGTTTTAAATTTTTAACAAATAAAATAAAACCTCAACGAATAATGATGCATGATTAATTACTTTTTATTGATGCATATTTTTCAAGTTTTTAGAGCATAGACAATATTAGACACTCACTAGTTTTCCTAATCAGTTACATTTTAAATTTCAAATTATACATCACGAAATAATAGCTTATATGGAACCAGATTTACTTTCCGGAGTCCGGAGAAATGGCCAATAGACATGAGCATAATGCCCCGATCGACCAGCACTTTTATTATGTTAGAAACTATACAAAGTAATAAACAATAATTCATATTTAACACACCGATCTTAATACAATTGGAACTCCTTCTTTGGTTGTTGGACCGATGCCTTCATACTTTTTTTGACTGATTTCGACCATTTTTTTTTGCTTTTTCTCATCCGATTGCAGACTGTCATATTCGCGCCTTGAAGCATATTCTAAACATATATCAAAAAAATCAACTATAAAATCGAATAACAATATAGAATTTGTATTTTTACGAATCAAGCTAAAGAACATTTATGCAATGTTTAGAATAAAAAAAAACATACATGCTGCGTTTATTTAAGTAGGCGGCATAATGCACTTGTCGAAGCACGATAAACGTCGATAAATGGGTCTTATCTTATTAACTTATCACGTGTTCGTACGTCTGATAAATGTTTTGAATTATCCAGAGTTACAATGTTATTCGAATCACGAACACGTGCATGTTAAACATTAGCGTATACTTTGTGAGTGTTAAAAAGTCGAACTTTTAAGTTTCAGAAATCTTTATAATAATATACCCATAAATTCATTTCACCCCTTGCATGTATATTAATTAATATATTAAACTATAAATAAAAAGTATAAAAAGATACTATGATAATTAATGTGATGTTTATTTTTTATAATTTTAATTACTTATTTCTTGAGTTTCAACATTACGTTTGACAGTTGAACCCCTTGTTTTATTTTCTTTGTCCATACTATATTCTTCTGAGTTGAGGTATGCAGAGCCTTTAGGTAAATGTCCTTCTGTAAATAAAAATATCAATAATTATCATCGTACATTTATTGGTCATTTAATAGTTAAAATAAATATATTGTTCCTCGATAATCACGGCTATAATGAGGGGGAAAAAGTAGACTAATATTATATGCATTTGTTCGTTACATCATCAAAATGATTTATAAATACTTCTGTGTTATTATATTATAATCAAATACAAAATTGTTTCAATGACATGCAATTAATGATCACAAATTATTTATTAAAATTGATGTTTGCATAAGTGTGGTGAAATACAAAATGATAAATTATGTATAGTTAAACAGGTACTCAGGAGTATCTAAGTTTAAATTGATAAATAAAAATATCTTTAAATATTGATAAGTATTCGTAATATGATCTACTGTGAAAACATAAAATATCTTAAATTATAATTAATATTTTTATAATGATGTATATATTATAATTAAGTCTAGAATTAAGTACGCAGTAAGCTATTTAAATGCCATTGAAATGATGAAATAATAAAATGTATTATGTTTAATCGACAAATCAAAATAATATTTTAACATGTTTTTAATCCATTACTGTATCGTTGATGGTTTTAATAAGTTAAACCCGAAATATGAACCTTTGAATTTTAATAAAACATTTTTAGAACAGTTTTCAATCCATTTTCCTCTTGGCAAAATTATTTTCATGTATCGAATTCAATTTCACGAATAATAACTGCAGAAGTTTAATTTTACTCGTAACCTATTCACTGATATAATTTTCTAAGTCAGCCTTAGATTGTATTGTATTATATCGTAATTGTTGATTAAATTATAAAATTATAAGAAGTCAATAATAAAATTAAAATGTTGAGTAAAGGTAACCAATAAGAAATTACATTTATTAAATTGTTTAAAAAAAATGTGCATCTTAGGCGAGATTTGGTGACTATTGCTATTTCAAAAATGCAATTGAAGTTTATAATGAAAGTGTTCATTTTTATTTCATAAAAGTAACTAACGATAGGTACTAAATAATCACACGCTGCAGTATACACGCAGCGTATATATGAAATGCAGCGTAGGGTACCTCACTACCTATCTAATATCTATACTCTATACAGTTACATTATAACATAGTAACATACAATTAAGTATTAAATCAAATAATATAATATGCATGCATGATGTATATATTGTATAGAACATAGAAGAACAGCTGACAGGTATTGTATGTATATACTACCATTGTACATCGATGATCAAAATGATAATTTAATATGATTAATTACCTAATTTTAGCTTAAACAATACCGACAAGTAGAAAACAATTACGTCGCTGAAATATGCTATAGAAAGCAAAGGCCCAGTGGCGCCAAACTTTGAATATAGTGGTCAGGTGAATAAAAATTCAACGGCCACAATTAATATGTTCGGCCTTTAGTGATTAGTAAATCAATGAAATACGAGTAAATAATAAATCGAATACACTGCATTGCACGGTATTGATGTGTGGCGTGACACAACGGTCACATAATCATGGCGGGCCCATTAACTCGATAGCCAACACACAATAAAAAGTATTCAGGCCATGGCCTGTGCCGATCATAGGAGCCGGAGTACCTGGTAAGGCAGCAAAGCCTACCCATTAGAGGAGCTAGGCGGGACTTGGGGGCTAAGCTCTCTCAACTCACAAGTATAAAATCCCCCCGGCTCTATCCAAAAATTCAATTTTTTTTAATACAAGGTATATATTTTCATATTTTCATGTATGTAACAAATCTTATAGAAAATAGAGTCGGGGTTCAGCTCCTTCAAGCTCCGCTTTTAGACCTACTTGACACTTCTATATATGTAGTAGTTTTGTACTATGTAAAAATACAAAATTGTAAGATATTTAAAAAATAACACAAACAGTGTTAATAACTCATAAAGTTTTAAGTCAATACGCTAATACTTATAACAATTTATTAAAACATTGATTTAATATAGGTTTTATACCTCTTGCTTTCTGAAGGAGCGTAACAGTAGGGCTTTGAACTCTCGGAAGTCTCCTGTCCGTGCTATGAACATTTTCATCGCCTTCCACCAAAATTGTGATAAAGTTAAGTGCCGAGTGCAAGACAATAATGTTTAAAAGAGATAGTTAAAATATTTTGTACTTCTTACCTTGTGTTTTCAATGGTAATGATGGAGGGGGAGGAGGAGGTGGTAGCGGAGAGCTCAATACAGGTAAGTCAACTGGTAGTTTTGAAGGGGCCTGTAAAATGTTGATGTTTTTAAATTCTTATCTTAATTGCTTAATTAATCAAATATTAAAAATAATACCTTTTTAGTATCCACATTGATTATCTTTCGTGATAACGTCGGTGATTCGAATCTGACTGGCTTGTAAGACTTCCTCTCAGGCGTTGGACTGGAGGTGGGTGTCCATACTGGAGGTAGTTCTGTCCGTGGTTGTTTTTTTTCCACTTTTCTTGAGATATTCTCTAAGTCCAATGATTTATGTTTTAGCTCAGGTGACCAGACACCTGAACAAATACAATCATTGTTATTATCGATGCGATGAGGTCTTAGGGCCAACACCAACAATGAAATTAATTCTAACAAGTCACACACAATACACATGCTTTAGTTTTATAATGAAACTATAATCAACTATATAGACTGATTTCTTGTTCAATAACATTATTGATCCGAGTACGCACATTTACCATTTAAGGCATTATACATAACACTAAATTGTTTGACTAAAGTTGCACTCAATAGGTACTAACATTGAAACATATGTTTTTTCGTACACACCGAACTTGAATGATTGGGTCACAGACGGCAGGTGTGTTTTAATTTTTATTTGTATTCTAAAATAATGTTGTTTTTTTAAATATTTGTACATTTTTTTAAAGCTGGTACATTATGAATAGTCAGACATTTAAATTATTTAAATTATAATTAATTATTAGTTGTACAATATTATATTAAACACAGGTAAGTATATGATTAAGTATAAATTGCAGGACAAAAAATAGTTATTAAATAATTATTAAGTTATTTATTAATTACAATAAATAAGGTTAATATACCTATGTATAACTTAACTAGTTAAAATAAACGGAATAATATCTAATGTATTCAATTTCAATTTTTTTAATTTAAATAGAATATACTCAACAGCTATGTAACTATGTAAGTATATTTTACTTTTAGACTTTAGTTGTACGTAGGTATTAGTTATACTATTGGAATATTATCAGCTAATATACATAAAATGCATACTGCATATACACTTTTAATTTTCTTAAATATAAATACATCATAAACCTTGAGCAAAAATCATAATAATACTTGTATTAGTTATATTATGTTAAACGCGATATTTATAACGGTATATTTACAAAAATGTATTCGAAAAAAGAAGCCATTGATTTATGACACTTTCAGTATAATATTTATAGTTAAAATTAAAATAATTTTCATAACTTCATCAATACATCAACAATTATAATATTTAATTACAAATTAGTGATACTCAACAATGTGAATAATTATACAATTTTCATTTTTCGTTTATAAAATCTTAAATAGTATAGCGTAACAATTTATGGTATAGCATACAATATTAAAGTATGTATTGGTAGCCTGATAACATATTTCTTTTTCTTTTTTTTATAAAAACACCCACGCTACACATAGGTGCACGTTGTACATAATACTGTAATCTGGGGCCAAAAAGCACACGAGGCGAAAAAAATGATTCACTCTCAGACGAATGGACAGATTAAAGACTGAAAAAAGAAACACATATTGGCAAATGGTCAAACTCGTCAGTGCCAGATGGTGAAGTATATTGTATTTAAAACAAATATATCTACTTATAAGACGAGCCTATGAAATAATGAAATAATATTAATTATTATCATATGAGATATATTTTATGTGTTTACTTTGTAATGGGGTCATAAGGGATTTGGTAATGTCGTTTGGCCATCGAAAAAAAATCAATTTATAAATATATATATAAATGGAAACTTGAAGTAACGAAATTTATTATTGATAGTTTGATTTCCTGGCACTACTTTTGAATTTTGGCAATCATACATGAATATATTTTATAGTTAAGTACATATTTTATGTAATTTATTCTTGCAAAATTTGTCTTAAGTAAACTGAGGTAATAACTATTACGACTGATATCTAAAATATTGCAATTTTATACAACAGATTGAATCGTAAAAATTTTAATTCTTAACTGCGTATAAAAATAGCTACTACAGAAATATAATATGTTTACATGAATATTTTAATTAACAAAATACAATTATGTTTGAATTATATTAGTAGAAAGTAGAAATCATATTGAATGATTTTGTAACGTATAACCAACTATAATAAAATTACCAATAGGTATAATAACTTTTACAAAAAATATTTAAATGCTAATATTATACAATCGAAAATTCCATGGTAAAATATCAACAAATGTTGAAATTAGATTATGGTTATAAATAAAAATGTTATTGAAAATGCAATTCGTTACATATAATAATGATTTTTTTTTCTAAATTCCATTAAAGTTGGGTTCTATCCCGTTAAAAATGAGCATAACTCAACATAATGTTTTTTTTTCTTAAATAGAATAGGTACTTTAATAAAAATTCTTGTTGAAAATAAATATAGAAGAGAATTTTAATGCAATTTGGACATAAAAATAAAATATGTTGTTTGTTTTATTTTAGGTGTATTTAAAATGTATTAATACTAATACTCATATTATATAATATGATATTAATTACAAATGCATCTATTTTTATAAAGAACTAAACAGTATAAGGTCTAGACGAATTGAAATGGGCTATAATATTATTATAAACATTTTGATATTTTACTGTACCTATTTTATAGTTTATGATAATGTTATACTTAATTGAAATATTAAAATATATATAGGATGAATAGATAATTTATGTACCAAAATAATACTACCCAACTTAGACAAGCCTTAATAATTTGAAACTCTATGAAAGGTCGACTTTATAATAGGTATAATTATTTTGAATTTTGACGGAAAAATTACACAATTAAAAGTTTAGGACATAAGTATAATATCTTTTTACTGTGTATTAGTTGCGTGTATATTAGTTGATTAAATTCAAAAATCCAATTTAATAACTAAATCAGTGTTGATTAGATTATAATATTTAAAATCAGTACCTATTATATTATTTGTCTGTATCAAAAAAATAGTCAACAATAAAATATTAAAACAATTATTTAACAATACCCATATTTATAAAAATTAAACAATTTAGAAACAATAATTATTATTCACAACGATTTTTAAGAACAGTTACTAAACATACCTGTTTTTAATTAAATACATTTTGTAATATCAGTTGTTTTTATGAATTTGCGTTATAAATTTTAATTTGTTATAACACATAGCAGTACGCCTATTTTAAAGTATAATATACAATCAAAGTATTAATGGGACAGATTGGACCTATAATAAGCCTATTCCTATATTGGGCATTAGCTGCTATAATTATAATATTATAGGTTAGCATTTTAAACTCTAATTAAAATTAGATTTGTGAGATTAATTGATAAATATTTTTATTTTTTCAATAATACATTGAATCAGTTGAATAGCGTACCTGCTTTTTTAGCGTCAGCTCTGAACTGTGGACTAATTTTGCTTTTATCTCGCATCATATAATCATTAATTCATATAAATTAACAACAAATAATTTTTAAACACTTGATATTAGAGTGCAAAAAAACACCGGAAACGAAACTTAACGGTATGCGACGAACGTTTTTGCCACGCGCTCGATTCGGCGTCGGTTTGAATAGTGTGAGCGTTACTGTTTTTTTTCAATACCGCGGGAAATCTCCTGTTAGAGTATTGTTGGGTGGGAGTAAAAATGAACATAAAAATATACTGTATAAATAAAAATAATGAAAAAAAAAATATTGGCTAATGATCTTTGAAACTCAACGGTGGCCGACTTTTAGGCGGCACCTGTTTTATTATTAGATTTACCGGAGGCTTAATGTAAAATTTTGTTTTTCGCTTATTTACATAATAATTATACAACGTAAAAAATATTCAATATTATTTTTGGACAAAATACTACAGTTAAATACTGTTAAAAATAATTTTTTTTTTTTTAAATTTACGTTTTATAGGTAATATATAATATAGTCTATATTATACAACTCAAACAACCAAAATATAACATTATTCATCATATTGACCTACCTATATTTAATATTTTTAGTATTTATACTCAAATATTTGCACTATAATATTGGTAGGTATATTATAATTAATTATTATTTAGTTAGTTACCAAATACTTATTTGAAATCAAATATATATTAATAAAAATTAAGGCAAAATCAATATATTTTACCAATGTTTTTTTAAACCTTATAGGAGCTTTTATTATTTTCCAGACTGAATTTATGAATAAGCGTTTAATATGTTAAACATATTCTTATTAAATACTTTATTCAAAAGTAATATAAATTAAAAAGTAATTTACAAATCCAAAATAATATTTAATGAAAATGTTTAGTAACATAGTAGTAATAAGATAAATAAGTACCTATTTACGTATTATTTCAGTATTAGTATTGCATATTTGTTATTTTACATATTTTATACTTATATTATAGTTAGCTATTATAATTGCATATAACTATTTAATAAGTAAGTTTTACCAATAACATTTTAGTATAAGTGTGTACAACTGTATAAGTCATGCATTAATTACTACTGTTATGATATTGTTCAATTTTATTTTAATAATTTTTAGTTAATGAGTTGTAAATAATAATTTAAATTTTATTATCTATATTTTATTTACAACATGTACTAATCAGTTTATTTTGTTTACTGGATGATTTTGCAACTGTATTGTATTATATAAATAGTATAGGTACCCATAATAATTTTTATAAAATATTTAAAATATTTATTTGTGATATTATTATTATTATATTTCAATTTCTTGGCATAATTGTTAATACTATATTATGTGTTATAAGAACCTGCTGGCTGCTACAAAATGTATTTATCATTTATTATTTAGACAATAGTCTACAAAATATAATCTATTAAGTCATACATTATATAAATTGGTTTCTTTTTATAGATTATTAATAGTTTTTCAAAATTAAATTTATAAACATTGATATATTTTATAAAAATAAATAAATATATATATTATTCACTACGAATAGTTAATTAATCAATTTGTCATTATTGTGAATTAATAATACCTAACGTTTATTTGGACCAATCACAAAACGATACGAACACATGCGCACAGTCGTAATGCAAAACATTGTGCATGCATGTAAGCATATACGTAGGTAAACCAACCAACCTATATTTTTTCTAGTCAAAAATCCGCCAAAAACTTGATCAATTTCGTCAAGAAGTGAGCAATTAGATATCCTTCGTTTAGAAATTTTGTTATTTGTTCTGACTAAATTTTAAAAAATTAAGTTTAAAACAAAATAATATATATTGTTATTTGATGCAATATAATTACTTATAATATTTATATTTTTAATGTTTAAACTGACTGTATCGATTAACCTATTATCTTATTTAGTCATCTTTATTATAATTTAAAGCTTAAAACTATATTGCCCATGTATAAAAGTTTATTTTGCTATTCCGCCGTATGCAGAAAAATCGTGTAAGGTTTCGTCTCACCTCTCTCTACTGTGTTTTAATTATAGAATCAGAATTTGGTCTGTCCAGTCGTCCGACGTGTCGTATACCATTTATAAAAATAGTGCCACAAAGTTTGTGTGAGTATGTGTGTATGTGTGTGTGTTTGTGTGTGTGTGTGTGTGTGTGTGAGAGAGAGAGTCGTGAGAGGTGTTTGTACGCATGTATATATATACACGTCTTGAACAAATTGTATCGGCATCAACTGTTCACACAAATGACAACTATATGTCTATGGAAACAAAAATCACTGTAAGATGTTCAGAACGATGGATATTTGCAGCTTATTTTAGAAATTTCTTCTGCTGATTCGTATCGAAGCAACGTAATTAGACTTGGCCACACTGCAAAAACCGTGTTAGTAAAACAAAATAAAACAAAAACGTACACACACTCTCAATCCACTTGACTCACCATTCATGTGCACTTCTTCGATGCAAACTTCATCTTCCGGCACAATGTCCACCAAGTGTTTGGGATAATATTCATCCTTCACTTCTATCTGTACATCCGCCTCGACGCCCAACTTATCCAACCTCTCTCGGGCTTTGGTTACAAACTCTGCATCGATATCGTTTAATGATTGCAAAGTACCTGACGACAACGGTCTACTGGCCTTTGTTATTCTAATAACTTTATTTTGAAGTCTATTTTCTCTTTCTTTCACTTTTTCCATGTACTCCGCGTACATGAGTTCCCTCGTGTGGTTGTCGGGAAACGACAGCGTGTCCATAAATGTAGGCATTGATGACGGTCGATCGATGACTGATCGATTAAGTTGTTGCTCTTTTTGGATTACATCCAATAATCTAGATCGTGTTTCTCGATACTTGCGCAAAGACACTAGACATTCAGCATCAGATAATGGTTCGTCACTAGTACCGCACATTCGACACGCTTCGTCAAAAACTTCGGAACTATATGACTTTGAAGGGGACTGTGATTGAGATTTGTTATAGCTTAAAATATCTACAGCGGGCGTTATATCTTGACGTGGAGATAAATTTGGACTTCTTGTTCTGTTTAAAAATTTTTTGTGCAGGTCAATAATTTCAGACGTTTTAGAAATAGTGGACGGAGCGTGACACGATCTTGACTGACTAGGTGATAGGCATAAAGATCTTGATGACTCTCCGTCAGAGAGAGTGAAACTTACCCAATCGGTGTCCACGTCGGCGTCAGAAGCTATTGAAACACATCTAGAAGTTGTTTGAGATGATTGTATTTCCTCATAATCATCGGTATCATCCTGAAGTAATCTAGCTATTTGTTTTAATTTATCGTGAATAGAAACTTTGTTTTGTCTACGTGAATTGTGTTTATAGTCGTATGCCTTACATTGTTTTATAGTACTATCGTCCGAAGACTCTCCGTCGTGTTCCATGTTCTCTTGGTGGTTATTACAAATATTCTTTGGAAATTCATTATTTTTTTTCATGATCGATTTACATGAAAGTTCGGCTGAAGCAGAGCAATTAACGAGTTGAGTTTTTGTATTTAAAATATCCAAGTTGTTCACTTTTTTATTTTTACAATGAACTTCAGTAGGGCTTTTTTGAAAGTATACATCTTCACATGATTCTATATCGAGTAAAGTATTTGTTATGAATTGATTTTTTCTACGATTATCGTTTATAATTATACTATTTTTTACTTTTTGTTCGTGTTGTATTGGAATTTTGTTAACTTTTTCATATTCCATAGCGTAATGGTCCTTATATTTTTCACTAATTAAATTATTTTTGTTTGAAATACTTCGTGCTTCTCGGTCAATACATTCATTATTTTCTATACTATGTACATCTAATGACACGTTTTTTAACGGTTCAAGTGTTTCTAAATCAACGACACATTCGTTTTCAGTAGTAACGATATCTGCAAATCTGAGAATCTCCGACTCTCTGACTAAAGACGGAGATTCTAGTCTTTCGAGCTGATATTCTGAAGCAATAGTTTCACTAGCGTTAACTTCTGAAATATTTTCTAATTCATGATTTTGTTCTTCGTCATCATCTGAACCCCAATCTTTAGGTAACTTTTTGAAATTATTCGCGTTTCTAATTTTTTTGGAACATTCCCAAGTTTCTTTTTTTGGATCTTCATCGCTTGCACTTGTTTCTTCTTTAATAACATCCAAGTGGCAAAAGTCTGGAATAATTTGACAATATTCTGGTGCCAAAGGTGTAATTTTTTCAACCCTGACTATTACTTGAATTGGTAAACCAGCTTGTTGGCGTGTCTTTAAGTCCTTTATTAAGAGCGCTTCATTCTGTTTGATCCATTCTAATTCATCAACTCGTGAATCTGCATTTGCTGGTATTATTTGTATTTTCGGACATTCTGTTACTTGTGTTAGCTCTTGAGTCTGTTCAATTATTTTATCTGGTTCAGTTTTTGGATGTAGAGCGTTTAATTTTTCGGTCGAGTCTGAGCGTTTCTTTTTCCTCCTACGCTTTCGTACTCTTTTACCTATAGGCAATATTATATACTTTGGGCTATCTTTTTTTATACTTTTATGTTTAGCTACGAGATTAATTTTATATTTAGTACTTACAAGCTATTTAATAATTTACTATATAACTATGTTTAAAATAAAATCGAAATAAAATTATGTTAATCGTGTCGTTTTAAAAATATTTAACTAAGTATATTTGAATAAAATAAAAAGTTGAAATTACTCGCATTCAATTCTTATAGGTATAGTGTTAGTACGTAATTATAATATTATATAAATATATTAAATAACATATTTAAAAATTTGTTTTTACTCACTTTTTTTATTTGGTGTTTCTGCTTCGGTCGGTTTGGGTCTTACACTTATATCCACGCCTGCTTTAGCTTCTGCAACAATAATAGTTCGGGATTTATTTTACAAAAATATTAGTATAGATCAACAAAACAAAATTGAAAAAATTATTGTCATATATCCAACATACAATAATATAGGACTGTCTTTATTAAGCGGTTAGTGAGCTATGTTTGTTCAATGGTGTTCAGCATCATCGACTGACTGTGGTAGATCCGCTGCGTGAGCACAGATTGGATAGGGCACACCCGCCGAATAGAGGAAGTAACATACTAACATATAGCATCAAAAACCGGAGATGGGTTAACACACACGAACTCATTATTTACAAACTCACACACGTACAATAGTCATTAATTTATGTACGCGTGTTTTTGTTCGTAACACATGCGCACAATGAAAAGGATGACAGACGAATAGACACAGGTCAACGGAACTGTGCATATGGGGTGGTTAATATATGTATACTTAATGTATATGTAGTATATAGGATCAAATATCCTATTATTACAGCTGTATATTATTAATACAAAGTAGTGTTTGAGAGTTAAAACAGTTAAAACTGTAACATATTCTAAAAAATTGTTTTATAAGCAAGAGAAATAATTATTACATTCGTGTAGGTACAAAATCTAAAATATGATCATTGATCACAGATTCTTATTTTAATTGTGTAAAAACCGAATATTCAAAAGATTTGGGTATACTAGTTAAGTATAAGATAATTTAAATTCTATTATATCATTACCACTTTAAATCATTCAATCATTAAGTGACACCTTGTACCGTTTTATGATTAAATTACAAATTATTATAGAACCATATATATTTCTATTGATTCATATTATGTTATTGTTTATTTTATAAAGATCATTATTATATTAAATTACATTTCTGAAAAAAAATGTTTTAACAAAAAAAAAAGGAAAAATAAAATAAAAAATAAATAACTTGGTTATGTTAAGTTCAATAATGCAAATTATAGTTAGATTTTAAATAATAAAAACGAATTATACACTTGCTTACCTGTTTTATATTTAGAACTTATATATTATTTACCATAGAGACTAATCGTCCAATTATGGACAGGATGGGTGTAGTTCCTGTGGGTGGAGTGACGTGCAAGGCCTATTTTTGTACAGTCAAGCTCACTAATAAACAATATTATGAATTCTTTAATTAGAAAAGGAAAAATTAAATTTGAAATGGATTTGATGTAGGTTTTGTAGTAATCTAATCACTAGTAATTAATGAAATTTTTATAATTTACGAGAAATAAACTTTTGAATTAAAAGAGCCTATGCCCCATGTATATTCTACTAATAAAAATTACTATCTATTATATTATAGGTTATCCTGCTACAAAAACATAAATGTAATTTTTTTAACAAAATTACCATATACATCGTCAGGTAAAGCAAATATTATCAAAAAGAGATTTTTCATTTTTTCAAACACCTTAAACTGTATATATTATTGACATTTATTTTTAAATTAAATTGTACATCGTAATTTTTAAATTTAACATAATTGACATCAATGAAATGTATTTTATTTAAAACCCAATATGATATTTTGTATAAATTATTGTAATTTACTTTTCCTGAATTGTACAATAGTTATTTAAATACGTATATTAAAATTATAAAACCTATAGCTAGGTTATACCTATATTTTGTATTTTTACTCAATATTTTACGTTATTAAAATAATAAACATTATTATATTGATTGTTATTTATTGTTATTTATTACAAATTTTATTTTTAATAACATTTTAAAACATTTATTTTTTCAAATTTACAATTTTTATATAAATCTTAATATACAGGTTTACAAGACTTTTGTTTCAATTATTATAATAAATAATATTTTTTTAAATTAAAAGTTTTATGTGAAGAGTGAACGATGCATTAATTATTGCATGTTTTATTTAAACATCATAAATAATATTTCTAATTAGAAAATAATAAAAATGTAAGCAGCTATATGTATAGATACGGCTGTAAATATTTATTTTGACTACTAAATGAAGTTCTAGTACATACTAAATTAAAAACAAACTTGAACTGATTTTGAGGTTCACTGTAAACGTATTAAGTAATTTTTTTTTTATTTGGTTACATTTAAAATATGTTTCTCACCTATTTTTGTTCTTAGCTTATTAGGCCTATGGTATTTGTCTTTTAACCTCGACTTTGTACTTTCATACTCCGGCATTGTAGTGTTATTTATATTTACAGGGCACAGAAAATAAAACTGATCAACACACCAATATCTAAATGCGAATCGCATGTTCGCGTATATTATCAAAGAATACAAAACACTAAAGTAAACTGTTCACTTTCATCGGTAAAGATTATCTGAAGGCGCATGCTGGTGCTTGAGAAACAGTACTCCGGTGGGGTGTTACGGTCGACTGGACCGCCGATAACACACTAAAAGACTTGTCGAAAAATCGGCCACACTGATATTAGACAAGGCTGATTTTTTTCTCAAGTACCGAATACTTTGAAGACACGTTTATGGCCTACATTTGTATATGTAATATGGGGCAGTTAACAAAATAAACATAAATATTATATAATTTATTCTATATTATGACACATTGCTATTAATTGAAAAACTATTCAGAAGTATAAAATATAATATGTGTGATTGAAAAATGTATAATTTAATATAGGTACATTAAATTGAACTATACAATTTTTTTAATAATTACAGTGGATCACTTATTGGATCGTATGATTTGCTGAAGTTTTTCAAATCAAAAAAGATATGAATATTATAGCTTTAAAATAAATATAACTATTGTCTGAAAGTTTTCATTTTCACAATTTTAAATCTCATTCTTTATTTTAGTACTTAACTTCTTTTGTACATTAAAGTAACTTCAATACATCAAATATTATAATTGTGATGTATATAAGAACTTATATATTTTTCATTCAATTAAATATTATAAATTGCATAAATTAATGGTTAATTCAAATGTATAAATTATGCTAAATTAAAATTGAAATAAATATTTTTTTTCTTAAAGGCAAGATACGTCATCATTTCCAGTTATTTATTTTTAATTTTAATTTATTAATAGTATAAAAAAATGTGATGAAGTAGGTAAAGTATTCTATTTTTAAAAGTTTGTTAAAAAAATATGTGATCTAGATAGAATGAGACCACGTATAATTAAGTGAAAGGGTTACTTTTTTTTAGTTTTGGAGAAAAATCAATTAGTAAGGTATTAGTTTGGCGTGTTAAATTGCAAATGATTATAACATATAAGTAATATAAGTAATAACACGGGGAAAAAAATCTTACCAGTTTCTTGTTTTTGGTCGTTCTTTTCGACATTGGACTTCGATTGCCTAAAAATAATATAAATTATCACATTCAATTTTTGTCATTAAATTAAACATTTAAACTCAGCTAACTAAAAAAATATAAAATTAATTTTCAACAATAATTAATACATTATTTCTAGTAGGGTAAGCCAACACTGCTATTTTCTGTATTTTAAAATATAGACTCTTATTTATAATATATATTTTATTTCACTAAAATATCATTTGTGCAATATTTAATTCAATGTCGAATACATTTGTTAGTTTTTAAAATATGTCATGGGCTTTTTTAAATTTTGACACGCATATGTATATTATTTGAGTACGATAAAGAATGATGATATTTTGTATATGAAAAAAGCCTATAGCGGTGTGTACAAAAAAGTAATCACTGCACCGTATATCCTCGTTTCCAATCGGATTTTAACAAGGTGCATGCTTTATTGCCGTGTGTATGTATTTATATATTATGAATTATAATACAAAACGACCAATTGATTGAAATATTTTTCATATAAAAATCGTATTTTTAATAGAAAAAAATATTCGTCACTTAAATAAAATATAATTAGCAGCAGACCTCATTTCATGTTTAATTGATAAATAATAATAATTTACAATAAGAGTGCAAAACCTAATGTAATAGTTTAAGTAACTGAAAACTTAACAAGATGTAAAAATAGAAAACGTTTCTAAATGTTCAATTTTTTGGTCATTTACATTTCGATTTAGTTTTCCGTTTATTTACTGTGTGTTCACAAATTTCAGTTATTTGTCATTTATATAAAGTCAATTATATTTCTTAATAAAATATTTTTATGATAATAATACACATTAACATCTATAATCATTAGAACAAATATGGGAGTGGGTTGACTTTTAGAAACTTATTTTCCCTATTCAAATATTTGTCGAAGTCCCCACAAATCAAGTATTTTATAGTTTATTATTTATCATATTTGTCTGCAGTTTAAAAATTAAAGCGAATAATAATTTTTAAATATTAAAATGTTTGTGTGTTATACTTTATATAAGTGGTATAAGTGTATAGGTATATGCGAGTTGTGAACTATGATAAATGATAATTATTGAGATTTGTTGTCTTCGAAACCAAATTTGTTATTATTTTCAAACAAATACCTCTGTATATAGGTATATATGAATTAATGTATAACAATTTTTGTTTATATTTTATGATTGTGGGATGATTCCTCGGCATAGCTTTCACGTCTTTTTTCAACATTATAGGTATTTCAGTTCTCTAAACAATTAGAAATTTGTGCCTTTGTCTAAAATAGTATAATTACTATTTATTATACATTCTTTCTCGTATACAAACTACTTCTAGTTGTTTGATTGTTTTACAAATTTTTCAACTTAAGATAAACATCTAAACTAAGAAAATAACTTATAATATAACTTGTTTGGTAAATTATGATTTTATTTCGATTTATATATATATATATATATATATGATATAATGACGTGTCTATAATAGTAAGTAAACATGGAGCACACCCTACAAATCATCGGCATGTCTAATCAATAATGTTCACTACCGGGGTGACCGATCCGACAAACATTAAGTATTAAAAAAAAAAATAGGCTTCTGCCGTATCATATGTACACAGACATACCAGTATAACAACGAAAACAAAAAGAAGAACCTTTAGGTATAAATATATTTATTTTTAATGTGCTTATATAATATAGGTACCACTTTTTATATCATTACATAATGTATGTTTATTAGTATTTTATTATATATTTATATTGTTTTTACTTTATTTTTTAGTTATTCAACAAGCATACTCACCCTTTTTTCTTTACTATGCAGTTATTCGAAATCTGATTTTCGGAGTTCTTAAAATATATACAATATACATAAATACAATATTTTTGAACTCTTGAGATTTTTTGTACTACTTACGGAGTGTTTAGTGGAGATACAAACATCTGTTTTTTAACTGAGAATCCTCATTTTCTACAGTAAAATTCAGTAATTCAGCCGATAATTTTTTTGAACATTTTGACGTACAAAATCAAAATTCGAAACAATAGTTTATGAATTATTCAACTTTGTGTACCAAGAGCAATAGGTTTAAGGGTTTGAAGATAATATGGGGGCTATGAAAAATGTAGTAATTAATATTAATCCGTCAACATTTAAATTTGTAAAAATGGTCTAAATATAAAATAAATACTATGGGTTCAATATTACATATATTTTATATATTTGTAAAACCAATTTTCAATATTTAAATCTAAGGATTTATAATATACTAAGGTATAAACATTTTAATAATTGAAAAACTACTCGTTCGATTTTTTAATTAGGTACTTAAAAATTTCAAAAAAATTATCAACTAAATAAATTACAGTAAAAAATAAGGGTTCTCATTTGAAAATCAGAAGTTTATATCTCCACAAGATACTCCAATTATAAGTAGTACAAATAAATTCAAAAATTTAAAAAATGATCTTTGAGTATGTTTGAAAATTAAAAAAAACATAATTTGAATACATTTATTATTAAAGTAAAAAAGGTCGGCAAGTGGGTACCGCTCTGTTGTACAGTATAGATATCCAGTGAGTCACTTTCATGGATGTGTTAAATTTGTATTCAATGATATATGTATATCATTGTATACGAAAAACGATTCTGAGCGAAGACGATCTGTCAGCCTATATAACTAAGTGTACCTATTTTGCTATTAAAATAATTAATTTCATTACTATAATAATACAGTAGGTTGAATTCATTTTTGCAGGAAAACATTGCATTTGAAAAATTTATTAAGTGTATAAAATATAATAATATACTTTAAAAGTTTCAAGAACCCTAAAAAAATATTTTTAAATTACAACGAAATAAATAATATCTTTATTCTTAATTTGGATAATTAATTTTGTCCAAATTTGAACTTAAAATGTCTATAAACAATTATTTTTATATTATTATTTTATTATTATTATTATATTTTTTTTGTTTTTTTTTTGGTTACACTATTAAATATTTTCAAAAAACCTTGTTTTTAATTTTCAATCCTTAGCTTTAAAAACTGATCATTTTATACATTTTTAATTACAAAATAATTTATAAACATTCAAAATGTTGATGGATTTGGTTAAAATTTGAACTTTAAATGCTTATAAAATAAGTATACTTATGTATGTTAAATATTTTTAAAACTTCATTTGAACAACTTTCGAAAAACTTTTTTTGAATTTTCAATCCTTAGTTATATAAACTACATATTTTATAAATTGTTAACTACAAAACAATTTGCAAATGTTCAATGATGAATTTCGGTCAAAATTTGAAGTTTCAATGCTTATAAAAAAAAATTGTGCTATGTATTTTTATTATTTTTGATCTACTATTTTAACAACTTATGAAGAATCTTAAATTACATTTTCAAAAAATTTGACCCAACAAAATTTTTTTTACCTATTGATATTGAAAGAAAAAAATTTTAAAAAACCAAACATTTTGCTATTCCCCTTAATTGTTTTTCCCTACGCGTTTGAAAACTATGGAGAATTTTTTAATTTTGATCCCTTAAAGTACCAACTAGATTCACTTTCCTACAGGAAAAGATGCTGATGAAGAAAATCGGAGCACTTTTACTGCCCTTAAACGTGGTGACATACACAAAAAAATAAAAATAAAACACTTTTTATTTTAAATTCAATATATTCATCGCTCCGCTCAGAATCTAAAATGGAGGCGAGCATGCTTGAAGAATCACCTTATATAACATGTATATCACATAAATTAAGATTTTTATTTATTTTTTCACCTTCATTCACTCATCAATTTTAAATAAATAAATTTTAAAACCACCCTTGGAAGGAGATTTGTAGATATCCTCAAATAATATCCTTAAAAAATATACATAATATAGTATAAAGAAAACATACTAAGTATATACCTATGAATTATATACGAGTAGATAAATATTGCTCACGGATTATTCATAAAATATCCACTTTAAACAATCAAATATTATATTGATGTTATTATAAACAAATATACAATTGGTAGGTATATCGTATATATAAATCTAAAATGCATACATATGTATCTAAAAAATACAATGAATACAATACCTGTATTAAAACGTATTAAACCTAATAATAATTTGAAATAATTATTAATAGATCGTTGAAAAATTGGAAAATTATTTATAAACAAGTTTTAAATGTTTCGATATAATATGTTTAGTTGTAATTCACCGTATTATAGTCGCGAAAGCCTAAAATGATTATTTCATTAATTATGTTGTACATACCATTTGATAAGTAACCGATAAAAAACTAATTCTGGAATATATATCATTACTCAATAAAGAGTAGTGAATGCTATATTATAATATTGTACACTGTAGTGAAATTATATATAATTATATAATCGAAGTAAAATTTAATTATTTTTTTCTATGTATTATGTAAATTTCAGTGGATTAGAAAATTGAGTGTCGTGTGTAGGGTCAAAAAGGCGTGTCTTACTGAAGCATTGAGATTTATCACGATTATAGTGATTTTATTGTAATGCACAGGATGGGCGTGGGGTTAACCGTCCAGAACATGTATACTTGGTCGACACCCAAAATAATTTTTTTTATTTTAAATTTTAACCTGTTGAAAGTTTTACGGTTGCAAAATAATTCAACTACTGACATAACAAACAATTATAGATTAAAATAAACGTCATGTGTGATGTTTACTTTAAATTCTAAATAATGATTATATATTTCCATACATTTTTCTAATATTGGACATTCACACTCCTGGGAATGTTAATATAACCTTTTTAAATATAGTTCTTTAAAACAAAAATGTTTAAGAAGAATTTCAAAACATATTTATTGATATGTAAATTGATAGTTTATAATTTGTAATTTAAATCGATATTTTTGTTTCAAACAAATGTACTTAAATGTATAAAATTAATGTTATTTAGCTATATTATGATCGAGGTGTATTATATTATTAAATAAAATTATTATTACATAATAAACCAAGTTTTAAAAAAAAAAGGCTGTACTGTATTTTTAAATTGTGTAAAATGATAAATAAATAATTTATTATTTTGGAAATAAAAACATTTAATAGTAGGTTTTATTAAATAGCTTAAACGTGGTTACATGTATGTTATTACGATAACTATGTTCAAAAGTAAAATGTATTGTATTAATGTATTTTTCAGGCGCAAAATGTTTTGTTCAGGTATGTCAACAATTCTAAAGACAGACCATTTCAGATATAAAATAGTAAAACAATTAAAATTAAAATGTTTCAAGCAATTTTGAATATATTTATTAAATAATAATAATGTTATATTGAAATATAATTTGTATTTAATTTATTTTAATTTTATATTTAATTTAATTATTTTTATGCTAAAATGTTATTATTTTTTTTTTTGGTCTGATATAGTTTATTATACTTGTATACGCTTATAATTATACAAGCAATGTCATTTAAACTTTTAATTTTATAACAACATTTATTTTAGGTAGTTTAATGGAAGGAGTTAAGAGAAATATTATCAACTAGCAAGAAATAATAGAGTAAGAAAAAAACAAAAGGTCCTTGGATTTTTTGACAACGTTGGGAGGACGGTGCATCTTATACCAAGGTATGTTGGAAGATAATATTGTATAGAAAACCAACGTGAAAGATCAGCTTTGCTACCGCCTAAAAATATACGACCAAGAGTAGAAACTAGTCCAACTATCCACAGTAATGAATGGAGACTTGTATTATACATTAAATGGCCACTGATACATACACCAGACAATGAATTATCAACATCATTTTGTCGAACCAAACTTGTGCAGACATAAAAAAAATCAAAGTTTTAGTTGCCACCTACTTTGCACTAGTCGGCTTCAGAAAGAATGGTGGAGATCTTTACATCCGAATAAAGATAGAAACCATCATTAAATAATATCTTCAAGACCTTAATTTTACATTTATATAACAAGGTAAGTCACATTTTGACTTTAAATTTCGACGGTAAGTCACATGTTGGATTACAAACCAAAAGTATCAAAATTATAAAATTATATTATTTACTAACCGATAAACGCCAATGGTTAACGTATCTCCGGAATTTCTAATCAATGCTTGGGCTTCATTGGATGTAAGATGATCAACAGACGCAGAGTTTATTGATTCAATTAAAAATCCTTCTCGTACACCAGATTTTGCCGCTTTTCCGGCATTGTTAACCTGCAAAATAACAATTAAAACTATTTAACTATTGCTTTTTTGTGGATAAAATTAAATCATTATAAATAAATAATTACAGTATATTATCTTTGAATACATATAATTTACATAATCTATTATTAAAATAATATTCTTTGTTGCATACTGAACATTATATTAACATTTTAAATTAAATTACCTATACTTAAAGTTGATCTTACAGATTATGTTTAAAATAATATTAAATAAACCGTAACCAATAAATAATCAAAATCTAATATAAATAATTAAAATATTTTAATATCGATACAATTTCAATATTAAGATTGCTGTATATTATTGTAAATGATTATATATGATTATTGATTATGTACCGTTTGAGTTATTCTGACACGGGGTAAAATAAATTATTAAGTATAATGCTTGTTATGGAATTTATAATTTGGAAATAAATAACTAAAATTCAAGTTACGAAATGGTTATTTAACTTGTTCCTTTTTGTTTCGAAATTTGAGCATCATATGTGTATTTTCTGCTTTCGACAAACACACAATAGTACGCCGTTATTCAATTTAAAAATGTTATTCAATCAAACAATCATGAAAAAAAAATACAGTTAATTCAAAATACGTATAATATGATCAATTTTTTATAACTGTAATGTCGTGGAAGACGAAACGGAACTGAAAGTATGTACTATTATACAGCACTATGGTATAAGCTGTCATAATAATCAGATATCATAATCAATGTTGTGACATTTGTCAGATTCGGGGGAACGCCCTCATTCCTAAAATCTTAAAAAAATAATTGAATCTACTCATTTTTAAATTTATAAAATCTATGTATGAAATTAATTTTTTCAGGGATATAAAATGAATGTTGAAATTTGAGTGTTGGTTATATGTCGGTAATACCTCGGGAATGAATGTTTTAATTTTAATAACTATGTGTAACGGTTTAAAGAGCTATAATGTGCATTGTGAAATCTTAATTAATTTAAACACAGTGTAACTACAGTCTACAATTACTCGTTTAAACAATTTATTATTGCTTAACAATTTTTTTTGTCATACATTAAAACATAACAAAAACCGTAGTGTAGGTATCTTAAATATTTAAATGACAGTTCTTATAGAATACATATTACATATACAGCAAGAGTGTCAACTGTCAACGTACCTACGAACTCTCTTAATTCGAGTTACAAATTTATAATAAATAAAAATAATATAATATGCCTGTATGCAATTTTACAAAAAAAAATCATTCTGCAACAATTCTGACATCAAAACCCATACTAAAAACTCAATCCATAAATAAAATGGCAAACCTACTGGTTGAAATAACGGACTAAACTCCTTGAAATCAAAAACTCAATTCACAATTGGCAAAATCCAAATCTTAGGAGAAGAGAACAATTTTTAATTAACTGTCTCCGGGTAGGCCATACAAGGTTAACTTACAAGTTCCTTATGGCCATAGAGGAACCTTCTCAGTGCACAATCCGTGGGGTATATTAGCAGTCAAACATATACTAACAGAGTGCTATCAATACATCAACGACCTCAACAAATACAACATTCGAGCCAACATGGACGAAACATTAGGTCCAGTCGTCCAGATACCGAAAACATCACAAATATGATTCCTTCTTAAGAAAAAACAACTTATATAATACAATTTAGCAGACATAGTTGTATGATAATATATTACAGTATGTATATAATTGTATATATTTCATTAACTTTACTATTAATTCACGTTTAGAATATATAACGATTGTTAACTTAATATATATAGCCAAGCACATGTTAAGCACTATGCTTTACAACCAAAAACAAATAACCTTTGTTGTTGATGTTTTTTTTCAGTTCAATAAAAAAAGAAACTTTTTTAAACCACTATTAAATACACGTTAAAAAGTCATACGTATCTAGTGCAACAATTTTTTATAAATAATATGTTTTAATAATAAGTTATTTATAATAACATTGTAATTTGACACAAATTTATCGTTTATGCAGTAATGTCGAAACTAGAAGAATCTTTAAATTGTTAAGTATATAATTTTCCTATTCATGACTTTAATGTTTATAGTTAAATTTATTGTGTCAATATATTAATATATATAAATATATTATTACTATTTAAGATACATCATATTACTGTAAGATCTTTTTACATTTTTTTCACCTTGAAGACAATCTATAAAAAGGATGGAATTTATATTATTAGAATGATAATTAAACAATAATACATTTCCATAAAATTTCAGTTTTCTTGCTCTGCAAATGTTGCACAGTTGAACAACAAACAACTAAAACTTGTATTTATCCACAACGAGTTTAAAATATCCAATAGGTCCCTAAATCATATTGGAATAGAAACTTTGTCATTATTTAAGCGGAAATTCATAATTAAAACTGAAGTATAACTAATACTTTAAACCTACAAGCATTTGTGGACAAGAAATTATAACCGTTTTGAGAAGACAAATAAGTCATAAATACCGATCAGTGGTGCCATTTGAAGGAAGAAAAAGTTGATTCCGATGAATTTAACTAAGTATAGGTACCTACGATTTGTTTCTAAGCCACAAAATAATTAAGAAGACTATTGTAAAAACCAACAAACCTATTTTTATGATTTTGATTTTAATGAATAAATTATTTTGCCCACTTTCCAGTTTTTGACCTAGTCAAGCCACGGTGTAAAACTGTGTTTAAATGACGACACCTACCTTATTTTTATTTTGAGTCGCTAAAATGTTAGCCAACAACACGTCTCTGAACCTTCTTGCCGAATAATGGAAATGCACGTGTGCATCGGATACCGTTTCGACAAGCATGTTAGATACGACTAAAAGAGCTGGTTGAAAAATATAATAGTTATCAAAAATATTTAAATTTCATGTATACACAATCACGTCACTGTATAAAAATGTACTGAAAATATATTAAATTATATAGAAACGCAATACAATGATAATAATAAAACTTTTTATCGAACTGGACGAAGAAAAATAAGATGTAGAGAGTAGGCCTCGAACTTGATAATAAGTACTATGACGACGATGTTATATTATTATGATGATCGGGTAAAATCGAAAAAGTCAAAAAACATCGTAGCAGCGTCGTAGGTAACATACGGCGGTAATCGTGAAGAAGTACTGATGACGTATAGGTAATAAATACTTTGCGTCGGACACAATATTATCATCTACGGTGGATCGAGCGTAAGACGGCAGAAGGAATAGGAAGGAAGGAAGAATGAAAAATAAAACGATGGCAGTGGTCGCAGCATCTTAGCCGCGGCGTGTAATAATGACGGCGGCGGTAGTATAAGAATGGATTATTTGGGCAAATGAACCGTAGTGGAATGCGACCGGCAGGCCTTGAACACCATATGATAATAATAATATAATATAATCATATACTAAATGTAGAGGGACTCGGCCGCGGCCAGTATTATACTATATCCGCGGAGGCATAGACGAAGACATTACTGGGAATTGTTTTTTGGTTTTCGATTTTTTTCAATGCAAATATGCGTCATGAGGTACGATTGGAATGCGTTTAATATGTGGGACGTTGTATAAGACACATACCAATAATATCTAATATATAATTATTATTTGCATAATATACAATAAGTATCATTTTAATTTACCGTATTGCACACGTGCAGTACCTTAAGCCCTGCACTCGATTAGTATGTAATAGACGATAATATTATATACCTACGTGTGTGCGTGTACAATTCTTTTTCGACCGATATCTCAGTGAAAGCAATAAGTACATATTAAAATATATATAATATTATGTATACACAGTCAATGCTGCAGGATATTCAGCAATATTATAATATTAAGCCATTTAAGCCTATGGTATATATTACAATAAGAATTGAAATTAAATTAAACTGTTTTATTTTCACATAAACACATTTTACTTTATAGTTATTTTGAACTTCATAGTTAATATTTATGGTTAAATGGAAGGTTTTATGATTGTACATAAAACGTACGTTTTTTAAATCTATGAAAATAGTAAATCTTTAGACGAGTTTAATTAAGTATCATCGATTATCACCGTTCATCAGTATTATTTTTTATCGTTTAATGAAATAAGAACGTAAACTATTTTTTTTAAAATAAATCTAAACCTATTTAAAAATCTTGATCAAGTTCTTTAAAAGCTGTAACTTATAATGATTAATGAATGATTAGTAAACAAAATAATATAAATACATATAAATCTGTGGCAGAATTAACAAATATAACTTAGTGAAAATACAAACTCGTAAATTATAAAATATATGTTTGTAACAATAATATTAACAATCACAATACGCAACAAACAAAATAATCATCGAAATATTTTATGATATAACTTACGTTTTTGAAGTTTATAAGTTCATCGATATGCATAGTGTAAGTCATTTTTCTGCCTTTTGTATTTTTAAATTTGAGTATTGAGGACTAACATTTTTATACATAAAATAAAAAAAAGTGATCATCAATATTTTTATATTTATGCCTCAATTTTCGGTAACTTGATAACTCATAAGATCGTCATATAAATTTTAAATTAAGCTCACGCAAAACATATTTTTTTTTTTATACGAAATTCTCTAACTAGTAACTAATATCTATTATTATTTTATAGAAAATTTAGCAAAAAAAATAGAAAACAAAGTAATTATTATAGTAGAGTAAAAACACTTATTAGTTTAGTTTTTACTCGATGATTTTTATATACTTTTAAATGTCAGTTGTACCTATAAGTATTTCTTCTTAGAAGTTAAAGTGTCTTTAATTATAACAATACTATAAGATTTAAAAGCGTTAAATATCACATACATAATACAATTTATAAGAAAATAAATTGAGTTCGTAATTTTTATATTAGTGCACACACTAGTACACTACAGAACTGTATGAACTAACTATATTATTCTGCAATTTTACGTGACATACATAATTTTTGCTCTCAATTCTATTTTTAGCGTGTTAAAATACGAAGACCTTCTCCTTAAACGCAGTTAGAACAATATATTTTCAATACATGCGTAAAATGTAAACATACTATTGTATTTATTGTTTTATTAAAAGAAATAAATTGTCATAATGTACGATGGATATTATATAATTGTATATCAAAATGATAAAATGGAAATACTGTAAACAATCAACATAAGATATTTTCTGAAACACATATAATTTTTTTTTGTGAATTAATTTAACCAACAATTGTAAACACAAATATATCTATTATATATAAGTAGTATGTATTAGGTAGAATTCGCACAAAAAGTGTATTTACATTTTTCATAGTTAAATTACTTACACGAATATCTGTACATTTTCATATAGGTATACAACAGAAATAACAGTATATTATACGCTATTATGTTTAAGACTTTTATATGTACAATCGTAACATAGTTCATCGTAGCTGTTATGGTTAAAAAAAAAATAATCGTATTATACATTTATACGGTTGATTATAATAATGCTAGGATGTAACTGAGTGGTTCCGAAAATTGTACCACGGTTCTGAATACGCACATCACTTTTTTTTATCAATTTCTATACCAAATTAAGGTCCATTGATCTTTAACAATTATTAAACTAATTCTTATAATAAGAATCAAACAAAATACTTGATAACTTTAAACTTGGAACTGACAATTTCTGGGTACAACTGATACCAATAATGACATAAAAAAATATAAATATATACACAAAGATAATTATTATATGAAACATAGTCATATGTCCTTGATATATGATATAATATTCTGATTTTTATCATTTATATAATTTAACCTAATATACCAACTACACTAATGTGTCTGTGAAACACAATAAATAAACGAGTGCTACATTATTATATAGCTACCTAAGTTGTACGTTGTAATTCAGATGACAATTATGGTATTGGTTAAAATTTTACTTATAATGAATATAGTGTATAACAATGCTAGAGCTCGGAAGTTGGTGACCTAAAAAACATCAATTAAAGACTAAAAAAAATATGAAATTACCTTCTAGATATTTTAAAAATAACCTCGTAAAAATGTAAAAGTCATACAAATTTAAAAATTATAAATATTTTTTCTAATTAATTTTAATACATATAATTTAAATTTTAAAGTGTTAATAATAAAATACTAGTATAGTTCTATTTTTATGAAAAGTTTATAAATATTTATTTACTATGTTTAAAAAATTCAAATGTTTTATCAAATTAATACTTTTAAGATTTAATTATATTTAACTTATTTATTTTAATTGTAAAATTTGAAAAGAATCATAATCGAAAAAATATAGTCATGATTTTTCTTTTAATTTGTAGAAATTGATTAAAATTGAATTAAAATAATGCGATCTTAAGGTCGGAAAATGAAAAATAAAAATTAGTTCTTAAACACATTTTTTAGCTAAGAATTCTAAAAAAAATGTTAACTAAACAATTTCCTAATTTAATAATAATATAGATCATTGACAATCGGTATTTAATAAATGCAATAAAATAAATGTTGAAGCAATTAATCTTTTTACTTAACGATGTAATATGCAACCCCTGTATTTAAAATGGGTATTAAGGGTAATAATCTTAACAGTAGAAATACTATAAATACCTCTAAAAGTACTAATGTTTTTGAAAATATTGTTTTTATTTTATTTTAAGTGAAATCATTTTTTTATTTTTTACAAATGATAGTACTAATGTCTAGTTTAGATTAATGGAGTGAAGTGGTACCCCCCTTATAAACTGCTTCGGAGTATGAAATTAAAAATACATCTAAAATGTTATTAAAAATGGTAAGAAATTATAACGATAGGTACCTACTTAGCAATAGCAAAAAATATTTTTTTTGTTTCAAAAATGTTATTACTATCTGAATTATTCAGCCGTTTTGCGTTTAAAAAATCACGCTCTATACATATAATTATAATATACGTGCCTACATATTAATATATTATCATTGAGTTTAAGTATAATATTCTATAATATTATGTTGTATATTATTTTGTATAAAGAAATCAAGTTCACAATATTCCAATATTATATTTTTGCTTGCTCTAAAAACGCAAGCATAAACGAGAGTTATAAGATATTATGTTTAAGGTACCTACATACTAAAATCTGTTAAATTTTGTTCACATATTATTTTAAAATCGTATTTGTTATCAACTATAGTTGATAACTATAGCTAATCAACTATCTGTTATCAACTATCTAAAATAATAAAACTTTCGATTTATTTATTGGCTATTTTGTTGTGCTTTTCGTTAAAAACAGACACGGTATTAGAATTAATATTACATTATGCTTATTTACAAATACAGACAGTTCTATATATATTTTCGTAGAAAGACGAGAGGAATTCGGAACTGGATTATAAACTTTTTTTAAATACTTCTATATTACAAGCTATTAATGCTTATACAATTTTGTCAACAGTAAGAGACGAACAATGGTTTATCAGGATTCAGAGTGAATGGTAATGATGATAATGGTGATAGAAAAAAGGCGGAAAAATATAACCGAAAATCTCAAGTGGCCGCGGGCCACGTGTTTATCATCAAAAATCCATGACGTCGCGCGGTGTCTTATAATACAAAATATATATTACATGCATGACCAATATACGCACGATGGTTTTCTGCGACAATATCTTTCGTTTTGTCAGTACTCCAATGTCGATTACGGCGGCAGCGCATCGCACAAGTGAAATATTTTTCTCCGTGTGCTATTTATACTGGGCACAACGAGCTCTTTCTATATAATAATATATACGATCTTAACCTATCCTCGACAGCGCGCGGGCGGTCGTAGTTTTACCGCACTCGATACACTATAAGAAAACTTGGCCTGAAGCCAATGTATATATTATCGTGGGGTCTTCGAGGCAGTGTTGTGGCGATGGCAGTCACTATATACGAGCATAGGTGAAAATAGACAAGGGATTTGGAGACTTGATCCCCCCAATATATTCAAAAGCTCCCTTGATAATGTATAAGTATAATAGAGAAGTACCTACCAAAAAAAATTGAATATAATAAATAAATATTTAATATCAGACGGTTATTGTCTTCCGGTGAAATTACTTTAGCGTATATAGAGCAATATTATCACATTTTCAGAAACTGAAAGAATAGTAAAATGATTATAATTGTAATCTAAGTTTATAATGGTACCTATTAGATACCAATTGAGCTTATGTACGATGTACTATACCTTTACGACTATACATAACATGTTATTTTGATTTATATGGTATGGTACAGTGTACAGTTATAATTTTATACTATTGTATTTTAAGTATTATTTATGATATAAAATATGGAGTTTTTTGGCGTTATATGAATATCATTACAATACAGATTACTGCAAATTCGAGGTAAAGAACTATATCGTGGTAATGTGATTCTACGTTATATATATAAACAGCAGTTAAACCTATACAATAACCGAGAAAAAAACTCAATACCAAATCGTCGAACCAGAAAATTGGAATACCAAATTATGTGTGCTACTTGCTAGATATGACAACTTCACATCTGCTAAAATTTGGAGACGATTACTTACAAAATACATGAAGTCGAAGTTACGATTTCGTGGTCGCATATGGACAACTTAATTCGTTTATCAACCGTTGTCTGAAAATTTTTTTTTAATTCACACCGTCGTGGATCTTTTTATTATCTTATTCAACTGGTTTGTTTACAATAGGTCATAATAATAATATACATATTGGCTTTTATCCGACAACAATTAATGATTTCAGATTTGTTTTGACGGATTATATAAAGTGTTTGATTAATTACATAAAACATTATTATATAATAATATACTATTGTTGAAATTAATCTCAAATCTGTAAACAAACAATTTTTTCATCGGACTTGATTGTAGTTTAACAACAATAATATTATTATAAGTATTCCAACATCCATAGGTACAAAGGTGTTTTTGCAAATGCATATAGCACCCAGGAAATAAACTTAAATGAAAAAGTAAATGTATTTTTAAGGTATAAACTTATTAAAAAAAAGGAATAGAAAACCACGGGCAAATATTCAAACGTTAACTTATATATTTCAACAATTAATTATTCATAATATTTTTAGCTCTGTTTTATTTTTAGTTTGCTATATATTTTTTTTAATTGGCCATACCGTTACGGTACCACAAATAAAATGCCAAACAAATTAAGTATAGTATTCAATAATAATTTTAAGTAGGTCCATACTTTTAAAATCTAAAGATAATTCAAAACACTTATTTTTTAACCACAATACATTTTTTTTTTTTTTTAAGACAATCAAGTGATAGTTAAGACGTTTTATTTAACATTGTGTTTACTCTTTTACCAAATAATTGTATATTATATTATACAGATGATATTTTAATAAATATCTAATTATTCAAAAGAGCAATTATTATTAAAATACTCATATATCAAAACATAATTTGTAGCACGTCACACATACAATTGCGCATGTTATAACCGATATAACTAATTAAAAATTATTTAAACACTTTCACCATTATTGTTAACTCAAATAACCAATATAGGGAGACTGGAGTTAATCGACAGAGCTTTAGTTCGATATAAAATGATAGGTTTGGTGTTAATAGATTATAGATTAGTAAAAATCACTTTATTACCCTTGATATTTTCAATGGTGATCCTGTGTTTTTTCCACCTGTCATTCGGAATCCCCACGGTGGTCCTTCGTTCAAAACTATTACTTTATCTGGCATCCTGTAATAATACGTTTTCATATTAAAATTAATGAATTTAACATTGTTTTATTTAATGCATGCAATAAAACTTATAATATAAACAAACGTACAGTGAAAAAAATGCAGTTGATTAAATGCCGGTGTACATTCATAATTAACACAAAGCTTTAAAAATAATTGATAATAACATAATTTTATGTTACGTTTAAGTATACAACTGTGTTTAATATAATATATATTATAATATTTATTGTATATTTAAATGTTCACCTATTACTTATATCATTCAATTAAAAATGTGTAATTAGATAATTATTAAGGTTAAAAGTTATAGGTAGGAACATTATTTAAATAAATCATGTTAAAGTGGACAGAAAAAAAATCCCGTTTTATATGGTAGTTAATCCTGTAGTAGTATAGTTACTACAATGAGTAAATGCATATAGAGCATAAATAGAATACAGTCATACAAATAAGTAATAACTCTAGACTTAAAAAAAAATAATAATTATGATTTTAGTTTATCTTTCTAACAATTGTGAAAGACCATATTATAATAATCAAACTTTTTTTTTTCACCTATTTAAATTAAACCTATAATTTACCGATAGTTTTGTTCTTTCCAAAACGTTACGAGATTCTAAGACAACCATTCAACCATTCAACTAAACAACAGATGCCACACTGACAGTTGTCACACCTAGTAGTTGCCTTCAAAGGTCGATCATTTTTATACAAATTACCTTCAGTAATACCCCAAATTGTATCGTACTTACACGAAAATGGTCTATAATGGGTGTTTTTTGTACTATAGTTTCCTCCAATGGGCAGGCAATAAATGTATAAATGGCTCCTGATTCTAAAATTGTATAAATGTATATTGTATATAATATTTATCATTTTAATTTTATTACCAAATGTTTTTTTATTGACTAATCATATTTTTTTTTAATAGTTTTGTATTATTTGTATAATTATATATAATATATAACTCAGATTGATATTTTTTAATTGTACATATAATTCTATATATCTAAAAAAATGTATTGAACAATTTAACTTTAGTGTGAAGTTCTTCCTATACCTACTTAAAACAGCGATGTTTAATAAAACAAAAAGAATAAACCTACCTATAGGACTAATGTTAATCATTATTATGTAATATTATATTCGATATATCAATATATGTAAATGTAAACTTATTTTTTCTAGATTATAACTTACTTATATTTTACGATATTAACATTTTTATTTTTGATATGGGTGGGAGGAAAGTCGACAAGTCGTATACCTTGGGAGGCAACTAGTATGCACCGGCATAGTTTTATAGACCAAACTCCTGCCCACAGTAAATTGAGTGAAATAATTGGAATACCCCCCCCCCCCCTAACGCCATCTGTCCGGTTTTTACAGCGACTTTTTCAAAAAAAACGTCTACTGGACCACTCATTTGACTAGGTAGGTATGTTAAAATCTGTGTAGTTTAAATTTGTTGTTCATTTTCGTGGGTGGAGGTACATTTCACCTGACCAAACTGGTTTAATTATGAAGATATTATACTTAAACCGAAATACACCGAGCTGTGGCCGGTGAGCACCGTATTTTATAATTTATCATTTTTTTTGAACTAATATAGGCATTTAACAATAAAATATTAAATACCTAATAATCAAAATCAAAAATCGTTTTTTTTGTGTGAAGGGTTTGTGGCTGTACTTTATATTTTAAAGGTATACATATCCCAAAAATAACCCTGGGTATGGGTGGTATCGAAATATGTACCTTTCTAGTTCCTATACGGCTATACGCATTGAAATTTGACATGTCTGTTAATAATAATAGAAAATCTGTAAACGGTAACTATTTCATTTGATAACGTAAAAACAATTGTACATTTTTTATATTTTAAAGTTTAACTAGTTAGTCATCTAAGTAAAAAATATTGATCATTAATTAGGTATATTACATTCAACATTTTATCAAATGAAATAAGCTCCAAAATATAACTGGAAGAATTTAAGTAAGAGTAGAAATTTTTTTATATAGAGCATTAACGTAGTATATAAATGATTGATATCAATTTAAAGCGAAAAAGAAATTATAATTTTTATTTTTATTTTTATTTTCTAGTTTTCCGTGTATATTTGTCATATTTTACAAGTGTACTAATTTGGCAAGTCCGTAAGTAGATATTAATATATTTTTGTAGTATTATTATTCTAGTTTTTAAGTTCTAAAGGCATTTGAATTTGATGTAAGTATAGTCGTATAGAACTAAAATAATTAATTTTGTATAAGAGTTTAGTATTCAAAACAATGTGACCTTTGAAAAGAGTATCGCTGACCTTTACCACTAGAGTCCCCTGATACGAGACATTATGGTTCCGTGAAACTAATCAAGTAGACTTACTACTTATAAACTATTAACAGTAAAAAGTAAGACACATTTAAAACGATCTAAACGATCCTTTTATCCATTATAAATCAGAAATGATTAGGTAGGTAATTCAAATTGCATTTCCAAAAAGGAATTTCCGAATAGATGTTTCATAACAGCTAAATCTTAGTTAATGTTAATATATTTATAATAAAACAAAAAAACATAAAATTAACATACTGCTTTTAATCTAATTTTTAAAATGTACTTTTATTATAAATTAATAGGAATACTATTGCCATTTTAATATTATTTAAAATGGCTAAATATTTCGTGCGATTAAATGTTTGATATAAATATACATTGAACAGTTACGACTTAAAAAAATGTATGAATTAACTTAAAAGGTATTTTATTGTTTTGAATTATATTTAATGTTCCTGAAAAATGTATTTTATTTTATTTTTAAATTTTAGTTTTTTACTACAATATATTGTACTAAAATACAAGAACATCAATATGTATTTACAATGTATAGAAGTTCATTAAAGATTCAATCGATATTTATGAGTAATAATAATTATTAACTTCTATAATTTGGATTTTAATATTACTTTTATTCTCCTAAATAATATACGATATGTTTTTTGAAAAATGTATAGACATAATAGAAAATAGTTAATTTGTATCAATCATATTGAATGTATTATACTCACTACATTTTAAATTAGATCTATTATTAGCTAATATTTGGGATTAATTAAAATTTAAAAAATATTTAATTGAACAGCATAATATAATCAAAATAATATGATACCTTGTAACCTATGCCGTTTAGTGTTAGAAGTAAAACTTTTAGTGTTATACGTGGGTATTATTTAATTTCAAGCTTTACTAATTAGGTACCTAATAAAAACGTAACCCTCTAAAATTGTACTATTTTTTTTTTTTCATAAAGACCTAAACATTTATTTGGGTGGATTTTGAATTTCTTACTTACATATTGAAGTACATATAAACAATAATAATCATCAACATATTTTGAATTTTAATTGTATGATAAAACAGGTTAGAATATTTCAATATAGTTTTGTATAATTATTAATTATCTACCATGAATAATCAAATAAAAAGTAAGTACGAAAGTATACATTTGTATATGAGTTGAAGGTACATATTATATATAATACTTGTTTACTATATGTTATATAAAACTAGCGGGTGGTGACCTATACGATAACAGATCTATCCGAACGCAGACTTTCTTCGAAATATTATCATTTATATGTACAATGTACATTGTATAAGCATCCTGTTTTAATTTTAGCTGATTGAGGAATAAAGATTGTAAAATTGTATGGTTCTCTGTAACGAATTCGAACGTTATATTATAATATATAAAAATATGCGTACGTTTATTGATTATTGAATGCAGGATAACTAATCTGATATTATGTATGCTTTTAATAAGTCATTTTTTACTGAAAACATGCAGTGTATATTATATTTATTTTTATTTCCAAAAAAAGTGAAAATTGTTCTACACTAACTTATAATACATGTAAACAACTGACCATTTAAATAAAACATTTCATATAAATCATATAATAATATGTATACGGTATGCCTTTATTAAATCATAATTCAATAAACAAATATATTATAATGCATTCGTATATATAAGTTATACGATATACGACGAGTAACAAGTCGACAGCAATTCTAATCGGATGTTCACCTTGAATTAAGACGAAATTGTATCTTTAGGTTTTGGTAAATCATATTTACCTACAATACATTTGGTATACATATGTCATATTATAATCTATAATAATCTAGTTCTAACCAACCGCCCCCCCCCCTACAATAATAAAAACCTACCAAAAACACTTACAAACAGCTAATGGCCATTGTTGCCGGACTTAGAAGTTAAAAAAAAAATCTTTTTTGTAACGCATGGTTCAGGGGTATCATACAGAAATCTAGGCCCAAAGGTATCTACTGTTTCCAAAGACTGCCAAGAATACAGACTGGTTGGGTACTGCTGATTAGGTTAGTAGGTGTAGGGCGTATTCTGAATTTACGCGGCCCCGTTATTAATTTGTTTTGCCCCCCATATAGTGGAGTCCAACCCTATGACTAGGTGTAGTCGCTAAACATTGAAAATAAAGGGAGAAAAATATTTAATAATAATTAGTTATTAGGAGACATACTTAAATATAGGCCACTTTTAAGATTAAATTCAGTCACTTTCTTTTTTAAGTAGCTTTAACCACTCCCAGCCCAGATAATACCTATACCTTGGTACATTAATATTTTGGAGGGGGGGAGGGTAAAATTATGTCTTGCTACACCTAAAGAATATGTTTTGGGCGCCACTGCCCCCACCCACTAATGGCCAGGCTAAAAAATGTATTTAATAGATTGTAGAATTAAATAACAATAACTAATTCAACAAATAAAAAAACTTGATTATTATTAACTAAATGTCAATAAGCAATTATTATTGCAATTCATATGCAATAGTATTAACTATAAAATATTAATACGACAATAAATGCAATGCAGTGAAAACTAATTTCTAACGATTAAATTGAAATAAATTGAATAATAACTAATGTTATTAAATTATATTCGATAGGTATTAATATTTATAATAATAATAATATTGTAAACGCATATATATATACCCCGACAAAAATTCCACCTGGGGCAACCATCGGGCAGCCGGTTCCTCCACCACTAATAATATATGTTAGTGTTGGCGTGGTTTAAAATAGTTATATAGGTACTCATTATTATATCATATCTGATAATACATTATATAATATTTAATATGTATATTGTGTAAAACATAATAATATATTGTAGCTGCAGTCAACTCATCCCTGTCGTGGGGACGTAAGGTACAATCTTCGTCTTGGTAGCTCGACCCGACCATGACATGACTGTTGGGGGGCTGAGTAGGGGAAATAAGTACCTTAACTACATTTTCTGATCTTTTAGCGTACCCTTACTTTTTTGTGAATATAGGACAATACTTTATTTAAGATTTCTTACAAAATTACAAAGTTAATAATTTTTTTTATAAAAAAAAACCGATTATGTTATAATTATGTTTAATATTTGGGTATAAGATGATAACTGATAAGTGATAAGTAACCTCAAACGATAAAAGACAAAAAGACATTTATTATCAATAAAAAATATTCTCATTTATAGAGGATTGGTCAAATTAAAATGAATGAAAAATGTTTGTTTACATTGTTATGTATTTTGTTGATAACGTTGAAAGGTTAGTTTAAGAAAGGCATCTCCTGTGGTGTCAGACTTGTTCTTACACATATCTTGTTATAATAACATAATTGTAATTCGGAACTGATTTTAGACATTTCAGACAAAAAAAATAAACACATTATTTGCATATATATATATATGCATATAGGTTACCTATAATGCGTACAGAATATATTATTATTAATAACTAACTTGATAAAAATATTTAAAACTATAGGTACCTACGTTATTAATGGTTTATTATTTAAAAAAAAATCCAGTATTACCTCAATTGCATGCAAAAGTCAACCACCTACGCATGCTTATATGCTATATGGTGGAAACTCTTCAAGTATGACGTATTATTATAACAAGTTATGAAATGTTTGTTTGTAAATATGTATGTTTGAAAGTGTAATAAGGGGGGGGGGGTCGTATGGGGAGGGCTGTAGCCTTTCGTGGCTATTTCACGTATATTAGTTAGGTTGAGACGAAAAATGTTTTTTGTGTCATCTGCAGCGAGTATCTCTATTATTCCTTTTCCAAATCGAGCACTGTCGACTTGCCAATCACACTTATCATTCATTAAACTATATATGTATTATATAATATTTATTATACGTACACTTGTGGTGAACTGATTGCGCGATTGCCGCCGTCTTAGTCGTCGTCGTCGTCCCAGTGGCACACGCGGTACTCTTATGCTGCTGCCGTAATATTAAAATATACCTACACGTTTATATATTTCGAAAATAGAGTTGCGCTCTCATCGTATGTGACTGCGGCCTAACGTACGTAGGTACGGCGAGGCGCAGAGCTCCGTTTGGCGCACAAAAGTCACGCGCGCGTACACGGCAGTGAGGCCGGCGGACCGCGTTTCTTCGGACTCGGTGCCAGAAAGCTGCGACGGCGGTCTGCCGATCGTTGGCGGGGCGGGCGGGCGGTTGACGCGCGCCGCACAGCTGCTGACTCGGCGGCGCCTCCGCGCGGTCGCGGGCCGGTCGGTCGCCCCCTCCGAGACCGTGTGCTAGTCGCCGTCGTCGACTGCTGCACGACCCGTCGCGCCGAAATTTAAAGGGTTGACCGGCAATTTTGTGCTTAGCGGACGACACCCCGCCGCGAGTCCGGGGTCGCGTTCGACACGCCACGCGACAGGTTTGGAGCGTGTTTTGCGTACAATCCCAAATGATAGATAGTATTTCTTATATGTGATAGCTAAAAAAACTACTTCAATATTAAAGAGTATATTATTATGTTGTACAGAACACGTTTCAAAAAAGTTCATTGGACCCATAGTCGGTTTAATTAATTTTCTCTAAACATAGGACTTGATTCGTCCAAGTTTATTAGTATAAATCAACTTCTAAGTTCATTTTTTTTTTATAAAACCACACCACAATTTTATTTTATTAAATATCATATTATGTTAGTACTTGGACAATTGACTACTTTATTAAAGTTCAAGTGTCCACAAACAATGAACCAAGTTCGAAATAATTTGATTTAAACTAAAAAGCTGGTTTTACGTTTTCATACAAGTTGAATGAGTGAACTAGTTTATCATAATTATTATAACTCATTCATAAAGAGGACTGTATTTTATTATAATGTATACTATAAGTATATACCAGCATAGTCCATATAATAGATTAATTTACTCATTTAGAGCGCACCTCAATAACGTAGTAATAATATGCAGTGGTGCATTGAGAGTATACCCTGAACTCTGCATATCTATATTTTAGATTTGCTCGTTATTTAATATTTTACTAGTGAAAATTTAACGTGATCACTATATATGATCTATATGATAATAATTAATAACTATTAATTAATTATTGGTTTGAGTATTTATTTTTATTTTTTAATATAGTATTCAGTAGGTCATTGTATGATCATATAGTAGAGACTGTATATTATTTATAAATTCCAACTGATATCTTTTTTCAATTATATTTTTTACTGAATTTTTAAGGGCCTTTATAAACATTTATGGTTAAGCTATATGAAGCGTATATTATATGAACTAAATTTTGTATACCTTTTAAGGAGGTAAACAGGTCTGTGGCAATACAAATTTTGTTTCCAAATGAAAATCAACCTTTTTCACTATACATTGTTAAGCAGTTGATTTTTTTGAAAATATTAATACTATTATCATGTAGGTACAATATACATACGTATTTGTATCTGTTTTTTTTCTTTTGTTTACGAACAAATAATTACGTCACATTGACACTTTATTTCGATGGACATTTTTTCAAGTGTCCTATACGTTATCGTTTTTTTTTAGTATCTTTGTATATAGACTCTGAGCGTCGCACAATCGAATCGATTATAATAATGGCCTATCAGTTTTACATCCGATAAATATGTGTAACAGTGAATCGGATATCGAAAAAAAAGTGGTACGGCCCAGCTCTATAAATTAAAAATACGCCCATTATAACTATGTATTTATATTATCACAAATATACGTAATTATACATACAGCGTAATATAGAGACGCCTGCGGGAGACGAGAAAAAAACCGTGTTTAACGGTAGGTATTTGTTTTATACCATTCGTATATACATAACATAACCAGCAGTATTGAGATGTAGTTGTGTTGTATATCGCGTTTCGCTTACCTTTCAAAAATTTTTACCGTTTTTGTTTTTTTTTTTACATTATAACGTTACTTATTATCTAGTTAGCTACACGGTATTTGTGGAAAAATTTATGTACATAAACTCAGAAAAATTTCGCCCTTCACCTATCGTACCCAAATTACATAACTTGTAATTACGTCGTATTACATATTCCTGGTCATAATATACTCTTAATCTTTAGTATAATCTTATAAACATAGCACAATTTATTATTATATGGTATGAGTTAATAATATAGGTATATACTTTTAACTATAACCTAAGTATAACTAGTTTTGTTCACGAAATGATCAATATTACGACAATATTATTATTCAGTGTTTTATGAACTGCAAAGAAGTGCGTTATTGACGTATAATAACTAAACAATTCGTATTGACAACTCGTTGTCGTCTCAAAAATGCGTTTTAGAAAAAAAAATCGAAAGTAGATGCCTATTTACTTAAAAAATATACAAAGTTATTAATTATTTTGTGTCTTAAATAGGTAGGGTACTATATATTATTTTCTAAAAGATTTATAAGCTGTCAATTACAGTTATACAGTTGTTATAGAAATTAGTAACAAAATTATAAAATTATATACCAATTATATACTTATATTACTTGTGTTGTAGTGTATTATGAAACCACAAAAATACAAAATATATAATGAACGTTCGTGTATAACTGCAGTATAATATCTTCAACGCATTCGATCGATACCAATAATAAGTAAACCAACCACTCTCCCTTCGGTTCAAATGCCCTTGACCATCGTGATTCCTTAATCGTTTGTTTACACACTAAACCATTACACGTTCCTGATTCCTTGTTATTATGTGGAACTTTAGACAGTACTGAAACGTTTTAACACGTGTTTATTTGTTTATATTATTTCACAAAATATTGAGAACAAATTAATCACACTTTTCATTTTATTAACAAACATCAAAATGCGTGCGTGTGTAGGAACCTACATGAACATAATATAAACCCGAGTTATTGTTTGGTGTTGATTATTATTTGTATTTATTTCAGAGACGTATAATGTAATTTTTTTTAATTGTTTATAATTATACTTTATATGATATTATGTAGGTACTATGTAAGCATTAGGTAATTAATTATTATTATTATACAATAGGTACCTGTGTAAATAAATGATAATATGTAATATGTGATAAAAGTTTAAATTTTAACGATATCAAGAATACTCCTATAGTCCTATCAAGAATTCACAAACCACAAACGGCAACATTCCAATATTTTTCTTCCGTTGTTTTGATAAAATTCAAAATATAGCCAATAAATATTATATTTGTTTTTCTCTGAATGTTATGATAACACATAAATAAACGAAGGGCTATAAAAGATAGATAATCATTACTCGTACAGTCGTAGACAAATCTAAGTGTCGAATCGTAAAAAGAAAATACTTATATTTTTAATTTACAACTGTTCGACACCATTTTAGTTTCAGAATACTTTTTTCATCTTATAAGTATTATAAATTATAATAAATCGCATAATATTATTTACTTAAAAATGTAAATGGAACCAAATGTCTATAAAAACTTAGTCTTAGTTAACAATATATTTTATTTCGAGAAATCTTGACCGTTTATAATATGGCCCATCGATATATACGACTATAATTAAACAGGTATATACCTTCACCTTAACAGTTAACGTAAGCTGGTAGTTCGTCAATCGTCTTCGTCACACGAGATAGTTTCTGATTTTTATATGATTATGATTTATGAGTGAACTGAGTGATGTATTGGCGGTTGTATCGTATTACATTATTTACAATGATCGTCAGAACGATTTATCATTGTTTTCAAACACCGGTAAAAATATACATCCAACAAAACTAACCGAATTTTGTCAGTTAATATATTGATAAATAATCAGATTTAGAGTGAATACATTTTTTGAGGAACTTGATTTGTTCTCGTTGTACAAACTTTCGATATAACACGAAAATATTTTTAAAAAAATACATTTAATATATATGATTAATATAGATGCATACAATTATTAAATCATATTCGATTACCTTTTACGTTGAACGTTATGTTGTTAACAAAAAATATATAATTTATGGATACTGCAGCAGCTACACGAGCGAGATTGAATACGGATAAATAGTAAAATGATTAAAATATATATAACCTACATTATGAATTATGATAGACGGTGGTATCTGGTATATACAAAATAGTACCTAATTACAATTATCAAAAGACTGACTAAACCTAACCAAAGCGCGAAAAAGTATTGTAGTTTGTTTTATTCGCGATAACTGGTTGTATATTAGTCGTACCTATATAATATTATAATATTATTAAGATAAGAATGAAAATTATTATTAAATACTAGGATACTAGGTATTATTTATTTTAATCACCAATAATTAGACACGTTGCCGAGAACCTAATCTCCTTATATCCAGTGGCGCCGAACCCTATGTTGAAATTTGGCATGGCCCGACATCTTTTAAAAATGTAAGATTGGGCCTCTTCATACTTTTAATTTTTAAATAATATTTTTTTTTCCTGCATTTTACACTAAACAGAGTACTTACACCGGGCTACACATAGATCAAAGTATTTGAAAAGATGATAGGCCTACAACATATTGACAGAAATCGGCGGAGTCCTCGATTGTAAGTTATCATGATTTTTGGGAAAATCAAACGAATTTTAAATTATTTATTTGCCATTCTATGTTTCAGTGACATTTTACAATATAAAAATACAGCAAATTGATTATTTTATAAACAATTAAGTTTTTTGATATAATATACATTTTTTCATAATCAAACATCAATTGAATATAAATATATAATACATATTTAGTGTATTTTACTGTAATAGTGTAATTTAAACTTGAAAGAAAAATTCATATGCACATTTTATATATGTAATACAAATTGACAGATTAAATAATTATGTTTATATGTACAGTCGACTCTCGATAATTCAAACCTTCGGTAATTCGAAGTAAATACTCGGTCCCTTGAAAATCAAGCGGTAATTCGAACAAAAACAATGCATTTAAGTACACTCGGTAATTCGAAATTAAATTTTGGGATAACTGGCCACTAACACGTAACAATATTCGAAGTATCATTCGTTCAACGCTTGCGGGCAATTCGAAGTATATTCACCAAATGTATTTTGTCTGTATTCTTATAATTTTTTTGTTACCTAATAATTTACTATACAATCGTGTAGAAATTTACTATTTAGCCTATTATTTTTGATAACTATAGTATTACAACATTTTGTTCTTAACTATCTGTAATTCGAATTTTTTTTCCCCCTATCGTTATTTCGAACTCCTCAACAATTCGAACTCTCGATAATTCGAAGTTTTTCAACAGTCCCGTCAACTTCGAATTATCGAGAGTCGACTGTATTTGTATTTTGTATACACTACTTATTGATCATTTAAAACATTATGAACAACAATACTTATAATAAAACAGTTTTATCATTAAATAAATTGTATTAATTATAAAGATTTATGTGAAAATATTATTTTTAAATGCAATGCGGATACAAAAACTTCTTATGTTTAGTTTTTTGGTTACCTATTTATTTATTATTTAAAAATCAATATTTATATTATTAATTCAGTTAAAATATTTTAAAATGCATTAAATAGTTTTCATACACATGTTTACATCTCCATCTTGTCTTCAAATATATGACTAACGACGACTACGACGTGATACAGAACGTTGGCTAAAATATATATTGTACTTAGATAAAATTAATGTTTAACCTAACTTTTTTTGATGAAAACATTAATGTAAATCTTGTTTTGATAAACACTTAATTTAAGTTAATGTTATTATTTGCGCATACAAAACGAACAATCTTACCACTTTCGCATTTGAATCTTGACATAACATAAAGAAATAAATGTAGATTTACCCAGTGGCGTGGCAAACTTGACATTTTCCATAGGTTAGTTTAATATTTCACCCACCCTGTAACACCAATAATTTGGATAAAGGCATTCACTGTAATATTTGTAACTACATTTCGTAGTTATTACTAAAATAGATACTTTAGTTAGTGCTAAAATCACCATTACTCACCCATCACCCACCACCCCTTAAAAAAACTCACAGGTGGCCGCCTTTGCCATGCCACTGTGGTAAATCGTTTATCTTTATACATTTGCATTTGCAACATTTTCAGCGTAATATTGGTGTTCTATTTCTTAGAGCTCATATTATATAAAGTCACTAGCTTATCCCGTCGACTTCGTTGCTCATTAAAAAAAATGAATAATGTCAAATCTATAGGAATAATATATTTTATTTTATAATATAACGGTTAAAATATGCTAAGTAATATCGTTACAACAATATTCAATTTATTTTGGGTCATTATGTATTTTTATTAGTTTTATCGAGAAAAGCGTCTGATCCGTCTCATTCTGTCCCACCCAGCGTTGCTTGAGCCAAATATTAAGTTAAGATAATATTACATAAATGTTATTTGTATTTCAAAGTTATTTTGCTTTATTATAATGTGTTTCTATTATACAAGTTCAGTTTTCGGTTTTTTCAAATCGGTTTCAAATGTAATCTGAATTGGTTTCGGGATAGAATAATTATTATTTCAATATTTTGTCTTAAAAACAAAAATGTAATTTAATTCAAATAAATGTAGTTCTGTAACCTACCAGAAATAAATATAATTTTGTATTACTATTGTCTATTATAGCTTACTATTAAAGCTGAATTATGTCAACATTTTTATATTCATCATATACTTGAAATTAGTATACATCAAGATCAGGGGCGTGCCGAGGAGGTGGTTTTGGGGGTTCAAACCACCCCCAAATTGACTGGCTTATTTTTTTCAACTTCATGATATTTACAAAATAAAAAATAACATTAACATAATATTATGGGGAAATCCGATAATATAATAATTAATATAAAAATAATACAATATTTGACGATCTTTGGTTTTTATTCCCTTTAGTACATTTCTGCGTATTTTATATTCGTGTTACAACGGCAGGTTCTTATCGCTGTTTTTGGGGTTTTACGTTAAGCCGGGTACACACTTGCAACATTCGCGCGTTCCAAGAGTTGTCGGTAAATGTCGTTAGCATCAAAAAATGTTACGTTACGGCGTTGTGTTACGCACCAATGTTGCAAGAGTGTACCCGGCTTTAAATTGAATAAAATCAGTTTTCACGTTGCCGTATGGGTCTTATCGATGACATATTAATAATTTTATTACAACGAAAGCAAATCATAAATATTTGTAATCTTTCACATCATTTCTGTAACTGACAGTACCGAGTGGCGAGTACCGACACAGTATTTTCAATTTAATTTTGTCGTTATCAACGGTAAAATAAACCTACTCTTACTTTGTGTACAAATGTACAATCTTTCATTTAGTTAGTGTTTACCACGATTGGTGATCTGTTGTACTCTTACGTTTTATTATTTTGAAATTTATTTTTTTTATTAATACAGTATATACTTAAATTTATTTGAATTATATTGTTCTAAGTATTGAAGTTTAACTTTAAAACTTTAAGGTTAAACTAAACCATCCCCAAAAAGAAATCCTGGGCACGCCCCTGATCAAGATCCATTTTTTAGATTACTATAAATCATATTATGTATTTTTGACTTGGGGTGTTCGTTAAAATGTTTTAAATTATATTTATGGTACATTTCAGTATTTCACACAATAATAGAGCAGAAGTGAATGTAATAAAAATCGAATGAGAGATACCAATTGTATATAATATATCGTAGTATTATTGTATATATGTCACATAAAATATCAGGAAACAATAAACCTATTTATTTGAATTACAATTTTTAGGAAGACCGATCCAATGATGACAATTTTTTAAGGTACCTACCTTTTTTATTTAAGTACCAATACTTACGCAATTAGCACATACATCAAGATGTATCCATCTTAATAGTTGGTAATATTGAGATTTCAGATCTCAAAAGTATCCCGCTAAGAACCTCCTATGATAATATGATATGCATAGGCGCAAATAGAGGGGGGGGGCTTGGGGGGACTTAGTCCCCCCAAATTTCGGTCAAGTCTCCTCAGTTCAAAATCTAGTAATTAGTACTAATTTTTATATTCTGTGGTACTAAGGTTATATTTTATACATAATTTTCAAGAAAAAAAAAATAGCTAAAACTGGTGACAATAATATACCAGTTGGAGAAGAAAATGAATCCCACTCATTGCTTACTGATGTTAGCGTTAGCCCAACACTCGCGGCTACGATACTTATCAGCTCAGCTACATGCGAACGATCCTTTAGTGCCATAGTTCTCATGAGAAGGGTGACAACTTGGTGAGGTCAACTATGAATCAGACTAGGTTCTCAACTCTATCTATACTACATATTGAGAGGGATTTATCCAATAATATAAATACAGAAGATGTTTTACATGTATTTGCCGAAAAAAACGGAGAATTTTGTTAAAATAAATATATCCTAAAAATGTAATACTTTGTATTTTTATATCGATAACGATAATTGCTGAGTGGGTTAGGGATTTTATAGAGACCGTTTCCCTCCAACATTTGTATTACCTTTATTATGGCATATGGATATGGGGAGGGGGGCTTGAGTCCCCCCAAAAAATTTAGTCAATTTGCGCCTATATTGATATGTAACGTATAAGTGGCAATAGATGCTTTTACGAAAAAAAAAACGTTTTTAAAGATAGTTATTCATTCTTATTTTGTTTTTACACTTTCGGTAATCCGCCAGTTATACGGCTTTCAATTCCGCATTCATTTGTACCTCTTCGAATTTTAAACATTCCACCCATTCCCCAAGAATAACCCCATGTATTAGCACATAACCAATAATCTATTCCGTCGTCTTGACCCCATCCCATTATTTTGACAGCATGGTCGCCATTTAATTTACCGGTTGTATACTGATATATTCCTAAAAATAACAATATAAAATAAATATTATGTTTATAAGTGATAATGGATGTGTGCAATGGACAGTGATACTAGACACTGGTGACAGTGGTAACTGTTAGTCATAAGTACGATTATAGTAGCTACCTAAGTAATTTTTTAAGTAGGTACTTACCTCTTTTATAGTATATAAAATCATCGTAGACTTTCATTGCTGCAACAACAGGTCCATTTGTATATATATCGCTCATAATTATTACCGGTTTTGGTTTAACAGAATACACTTTAGTAGCTACAAAAAAAAACAACAACAACAAAAATACATTAACAACATAACTTAAATTATTGTATTTAATATTTACCATAGTACAGATCCGAAGGTAGTGAAATCTCATAATTAGAATTGGTACACTGATCTTTGTAACACGGGGGAGTATCTTCGTTTTCCTTCGAGCAGGAGTTTGAATTTCTTGGACAAGGACATATACTATATGGTTGACATCCCTAAATTAAATTATTTTTAAAGCAAAAGTATAGGTACTTTATGTAGGTAAGAAGAGCTAAAAGTGCATAATTTGTATTTATTACAATAATTATACATATTTTATATTAGGTATGTCGACAAAATGTCATTTCATGGTTAAAGGATTCGCTAAATGTATTAAATCAATACATGATCAAACAGCTAATATTAATTTTAATTTTTTATCTATAATTTACAGGATATTATTATCTACTTTTAGATTCTGAAAGGAGGGATGAAAGTATGGGTTCTAGTGTTCTACAATGATGTGTGTGTTTATTTGTGTCTGTTATAAATAACGTTTTACAGTAGTAAAACTGCTTTAAACATAAACATTTGAGGTAGATCCAATTCGCTACCAGAAATTGGATCTTGTTGGTACTTTGGTGGTATCTTTAGTATTTTTGAACTACAGTTAAAAAAATTTACAAAGAACCTTTTTAAAAAAAACGATATTGACATTTATAGAAAAAAGCCTAAAAAAGATTTAAATTTTTAAATGTCTATAAATAGTTCAAAACAAGTCAAAAATATTTTGAAAATGTTATCATGCAAAAAGCTAATACTAATATTTAGTAAAAATGTCAAGTATCTACAGTTATTCGTTTTTGAATGACAACAAAATAAGAAAATCATTCCCTAAGAAATCGGTAGTTTACGGGGATCCAATGTCTGATTTCAAACGGTCATAAAAGTTTAGTTTATCTTTTTGTTTATATCATCGAGCTAGATTCACTTTCGCACCAAAAAAATTACTGAAGTTGATAATTGAAGAATTTTTTCGAAAACTGATCGTATACAGACACAAGAAAAAAATATACCTATCATTGTAAAATCAATACATCTAAAATGATATTGAAAATACTGAATATATAATCAATTTATTAGCTATATAAATGTAAGCTATGTTTAAAAGATAAAAATAGATACTATTATGTATTGCTGCTAGCATACAATGTTTACTTTCAAGTTTTATTATTTAAATATTATTAGACGAACAATAAAAGATATCGCAATATTGCATATCATCTATTGACTATTATGATCTGGTTATTAAAAAAAAAGATCAACTTCTATTTTATTTTATTTTATTTCAATTTTCAACAATTAAAAATGTTGATACATTTGACACTAACCTCGTTAGAATTGTAATCACCTCCCGTACATACTCCTTTTTTTTTTATGCACCTCCATGCATCTTCTGGATGACCACCATTACATCCATCACTACGTTTACCATTGCAACACGAATTTATGTACTCACCAGATAAGACTTTATTGACACTCGTGTTTGAGGTGATACATAGACGGTCACTAAATGCAGAAGCAGTTGATAGGGCCTATGCATATTTATGTTATATACTTACATAAATATATATTGCCATGGCTGATTGAACTTGTATAGTCGTTAGAAAGCGAATGATAAAAAGTAATGAAACCCCTCACCCAACAAGATCCGCAATTTGATTGATCTTTGATTGAAACAACTGATTTACATTCAGACCATGTTTCTGTAACATCGTAACTCTCCGGCAGTTCAGAATTAATGGATAAATCGTATGTAAGAAGAGTGTGCTTTTCACTTAGTCTATTCCTTGGTAGAACTCCCATAAGATGTGAAACGTTCGTCAATAAACTAGGATAGAAATTTATTCCAGCCTTAAATAATAATGTATAAATTAATTAATATGTAAATGTAATATCACTAATAATACACATATTATATAATTATATTTATCAGCGTGTCCGGTTCTTTCGTCGGATTTTTCGGTGAACAAATCGTAACAGCGAAGGTGGACGTAATAAGTGTGTGCATATATCATCATCAGACATCATGTTTCATGTAGGTACTTACATAAACGTGTATTAACCTTAAATTTCGTAATACAAGCTAATTTTTAAATACATATACCTTGGAAGTTTCGGAAAACCCAATATACTGAAAGGAGCAAGTTACTCGATTAGTAGTTTTAACTGGTTATAAGTGAGGTACACTAAAATGGTTTAACTACCTTCTGCAGAGTTGCAAGATACAAGATCTTCAGAATTTTGTAACTACTACTTACTAGTATTTTGTTTACAGTTACATCATTGGGGGAAATTTGGAGAAATTACTGGGGGGGCTGAGCATTATATTTCTCATTGCACCCAGTGCCGGATTTAGAACAGGTGCCACCCTAGGCCCTTTTAAATATGCTGCCCCTACCCCACTAAACCCACCCAAAATGTAGTATTTATTACTAATAAATTTTATATTTTATATAATATATATACAAATATATATATTAAATATTACAGTAATATTTGCAGTTACATAACTGCATAAAATATTTATATGATTTTTTTTTCATTTCTTACAAAATTTGCCGCCCTAGGCTCGGGCCTCATGGGTCTATACGTAAATCCGGCCCTGATTGCACCTATATAGGCACAAGGCACTAATTTACTAGTGTCACTCACAATTATTTATTTCAACAAAACAATTTACAAAGTTTGACATACTAAACAATTTAATCATAATACAGTACAAAAACAATAATGTGCCTCACTTTGAACATTTATTTCTAAACAGAAACAACCAATGCGGGTGTTATTACTTGTTATTTATTATTAATGTTACATTAATTACGATCTTTCCAAGTTATGATAATTGACAATAAGTTTGGAAAATCATACGAATTTAATTTAATTTTTATCATAGAATATTTTTTAATCCAGATTTTAAAAATGCATTTTTCAATTATACTAATTATTGTATACTTAGTCACATTAAAATTGTGATGTCCAAGGGAGCTAAGACCTGTACTTTAAACTTCTGGGGGGACTTAGTCCCCTCTAGCCCCCCCCCCCCTCCCCGATTTCCGCCTATGAGTTACATTTACTTAAAGTTACAAGTTACTTAAATATTTATGGTAATTTTTCAAGAAAATAATGACACTATACTACTTATAGGTAGGCATCTATTAGTTTGTATGAGTTCATGAGAAATATGTCTTTATGTTTAAGTAAGTTATGACTATAATTTACAAGTATTAACATTATTTATTTGATTAACAAGTACAATAAATACAGTACAATAAATCACATAATAGTATAATACATATTATTATTACATGACATTGAAAAAACTTAATTAGCTAGACCATCAACTTTTAACCTGTGGTCTGCGGCCGCCGGAGGTCCGTGACGCTATTGAATTTTTGGACAATAAATTAACTTTTGTGTAAAAAATCATTGAAATTTAATTATATGAAAAAAATTAATTTGGTTATTAAAATAATATTTGTAGCAGAAATGTGTGCAAAATATGCCTTCTCATTAATTTTTTATCATATTAATAAAGATATTTTTGTACATAGTTTGTAATAAAAAAATACATTTTTGTGTAAAAATGTGCAAATTTAATTATAATGTGTGAAAAAAAATGGTTATTAAAATAATATTGTTTTGATCATAAACTCGGGGGTCCGTGACTTCAAAGATTATTTTTGCAGGGGGGCTCGTGTAACAAAATGTTAAGAACTGCTGAGCTAGACTATACAATTCTAAGAACTATAAATAATTAATAAAACATTAAAATGTACGTAGGTAACTGAATATTATAATTTACAAATGTAACTCAGTTGTATAATTTTTATACGTGCAACTGATTAGATAGGTACTACTGTCTACTACTCAATCCTGCAACTTAAACAGATTATTAAATTATCTTCAAAAGTCCAAACTTGGGTAATTTTAAGGGAAATATATTATAAAAACAAGTAGTTTGCAGTAGGTGTTCAGACTGTTATGAATTGTAATGGTTCTCTTGTGGTAGTCCTAACCCTATTGTCCTAACCCGTATATTGTTTAATAATGTCGTTGTATTTCAATTTGTTCAAGAACCATTTTTCGGATTAAATGGAATAGGAACCGAATATTTCAGTTGAAAATGAAAGTTACATAATTTTTTTTTAAAGACATTGTGACACCTTATCTGAAAACTGTTCTTACTAGTTAATTCAAATATATCTTACCTTCCATGAGTGTTTTGGATTGTTATTCACTAGTTGTATGATTTGATTTACTTCAAACAAAGATGTACAATTAATAACATTAAAATATAAAATAAAACCTACAATGACCCGCTTGAAACCAATAAACATTTTTGTCAAGAACTGACTATTTCAATTTGTATTGTACAGTTCAATTGCCAAGTATAAAGTGACCGAATTTTATTGCGTAAGATATATATGTATATATATATATTTAGAAGATACCTATATCGGCATTGAGTAGTATTGCACTCAATGATGTTATGATATTTTCACTGTGATAATAATATAATATTATACACTTGGTCGTTGGATAAAAAAACCACCATTTTAAAACCAATTTAGAGATTACTAAGTTATTGAAATAAGTACTTTAATATTTGTTTATGTAATTCACAACAGTTGAAAGATATAATACAAAATGAGTAATTAATTACCTAGATAAAAAAATATTAATACTATGACTAAAGAATAATAACTTTTCTCAGTTATTGATATTAGTTAGTATCTCTTCTGCATTTCATGCTGAATTCATTGACAATGAGTCATTTATGTAACTAGGTAGATTTATAAGAATACGAATTCTTCAACATAAGTAGAAGGTACCCATCTAAGTACTTGGACACTTGGTGATATTTTGGAAGACTGTCTTCATAATATTATAAATTATAATCGTTTATCTATACACTGCAAATATATGTTGAACTTAAACATTGTAATATTGAATATAATATCAAAAAACAGAGAATACAACAATTTGAATGGAATTTTCTAGTCAATCATCGTCAAAAAGATCTATAGGACTTTTTCGGAATTCATACGCAATTAATAATAATAGATTTTTAGAATTTATTTAATCGAGAAAAATACATCTTATTTATTACATTAAAAAAATAAAAGGCCGGTATGTGGGTACCACTCTGCTGTTCAGTACCTAGGTGATGAGTGGGTCACTTTCATAGATGTGTTAAATTTGTATTCAATGATATAAATCATTGTATACGAAAAACGATTCTGAGCGAGGATGGTCTGTCAGCCTACCTACCTACATATAACTAAGGGTATTTTAAGATATTATTTTACTATTAATAATACAGTAGGTTAAATTAATTTTTGCAGAAAACATTTCATTTGAGAATTTAATTGAGTTTATAAAATATAATGTTATACTTTAAAACTTTAAAAGTTTCATGCACCCACGAAAAATATTTTTAAATTAAAACGAAATAAATAACATTGTTATTCTTTATTTAAATATATATATATAATATATTTTTTTTTTTTTTTTATTTCATGGTACAGCTTCAACTGCTAAGGTTGTTAGCTTACAAAAAATATTAGTTATAGGTACAAAATTTAGTGTTATTAGACATATAATATATTATATTCTAATTTCGTCCAAATTTGAACTTAGAATGTCTATAAAAACCAACCATGTAAATATATTTTTATGATTTTTTGATTACACAGTTAAATACACACGAAAAACCTTGTTTAAAATTTTCAATCCTTATATAGTTATAACAACTAATCATTTCATACATTTTTAACTACTAAATAATTTGCAAAGATTCGAGATTCTGATGAATTTGGTCAATATTTGAATTTTAAATGCTTATAAAAAAAAGTTTGCATTTGTATCTTAAATATTTTTGATCTGCTAATATAACAACTTATGAAGAACCATGTAATAATTTTTTTAAGGAATTTTACCCAACAAAAATTTTTAATCTATATATTTATAGAAAAAAATTTAAAAAACAAAAATTTCTTAAACCTAAAATTAGCTTAAACATTGTCAAAATATTTTTTAATTTACACTATTAAATACTTACGAAAAACCTTGTTTTAAATGTTCAATCCTTAGCTATAAAAACTGAACATTTTATACATATTTAACTACAAAACCATTTGTAAATGTTAGATGATGAACTTCGGTCAAAATTTGAAGTTTAAATGTTTATAAAAAAAAAATTGAGCCTATTTATTTTTATTATTTTTTATCTGTTATTTTAACACCTTATGAGGAATTTTGTATTACATTTTCAAGAAATGTGACCCAACAAAATTTTTTTTATCGATATTAAAAGAAAAAAAAATTTGAAAAAACCAAACATTTCTTAGGTCAATTAACTCAAAAATTGTTAAAATATTTTAAAAACTTTTTGGTGTATAGAAAATGATAATCTAAACATTTTGTGAAAATTTCGGACGTTTTTAATTATTTATTTTTGAATTAGGTACATCAAAATAAGAAAATCGTTCCTGGAGAAAACTGGTGAATATCCAATGTCTAATTTCAAACGCTCATAAGTCATAACAAATTAGTTATTACAAATTAAACTTTCCGGTAAATAATATTTTTTTTTTAGAAAGGTAGAAATACTTTCCATTTTTAATGTAGTAAATAGATTTATGTGTTTAATTTGTAATATTTGTTTTGTTACAATAAAAATAAAAATAAATTTTGTCAACAATTTTTTTTGACTCCCCAAAGTACCAACTAGATTCTTATCAGAAAAGATGCTGATGAAGTAAATCGGAGAACTTTTACTGCATTAAAACGTGATGACAGACACAAAAAAAAACACAAAACATTGTAAAATCAATACATTCATCGCTCCGCTCAGAATCTAAAACAGTACTAACGACATATTATACTATGTCTTACTTTTTAACACCATCTGTGTAGGTAACTCAATTGTTCAACGTCAAAACATTAGTCAAAAATTGACAATATTTTATGTCTTTTAAATAGAAGCATCTCAAATTTCATTTTTTAAGTTCAACTATTAGTTTTGCTTAAAATTGGCATATTTTTAAAAGAATTTAAAATAAACTTAACTTTTAACAACTATTTTGGAACTAAATTTTTCTATTTCTAAGAATTGTAAATAAAAATGGTCCCATTTATAAAATTCGAAAATCCATACCTTCACTTGTTGAATATGAACACCTTGAACAATACTCTCAAGTACGTATTGTATATTGTAACTCAAAGTAATGTGTAAAAGAAGTAAAGTCACTTAGTCACGTTAAATATCCCATATAAATGCCTTTCGGTTGGTTCTAAAGTCGGCAAATTGGATAAAAATAAAACAAAAATTGTATATTAAAGCACACTCTAACGACGATATACAGTAACTACAATAGTATTTATAATTTTAAATTTAAATTATAATAAAATTAAATATTAATTTTTTATTTAGATTGTGTAAAATATATATTAGATGCACAAGCATATTTTTATACAAACTTTTTACATTTATTGAAATTGTCAGAATCGTTTAATCGTCTCCGACGAATTCGGCGATTGGTGAATGCCATGGATAATACGTATTTATAATATACTTAATGTCTCAGTATCGCGACTTGTTCCTTTATAGAACTCTTTGTGATCTTATTTTATAGAAACATTAAAATCTAAAATATTTCATCCAAATGTAGATGAGTAAAGGTCACGAATTCGTGGTACAGGTAGAGAAATAAAAATTATTTAATCAAATAATTATAATATAAAAAAATAATATGATATGTACCCTAATAGCTTAATTAATAAGCCTGGGTGGTATATTTTCATTTCAGTATGCTACCCTATTTATTTTTAAGTGTGCGCCACTGCTAAGTATACTTAAAACAATTTAAAAAAAAGGAAAATTAAATATTTTAATATTTTAAAAATCTTAGATGATGTACAACTATAGTTCAAGATCTAAGATAAAAATTAAAAATTAATATTATTTTTAGTGATAAAAATTGTACGATGATAAGGAAACTGTATCAATCATCACAGATATATAAAACAACATGTTGTATTGTATAACTGTGATAAGAAATGTACTTTTTTAATTTTTTCAATGTATATTGATAAGCCTTATCACTCAATCAATAACTAATTATTTTGTATTTTTGTCCATAATCTGAACAGTTATAATTTATAATATCGTCAAGACATCGACCTTGTTCCCTATTCCGAGGGCACTTCAAGTTCATATTATATATAACTTGTAAATATTAATATTGACCAGTGACAGTTTTTACTCTATTACGAATAATATCTGTAGGCTGTGAGTTGTGACACAGTAAATAGTAATTAATATTACATCCTGTTACTTAGGGTTGAGTGTCCTTATTACCTAAATCATGTCGGTCGTCTACAAAGCCGTAATTTCAGCAGCCGACAAAGTTGTACCACGGGGCTTGAGGCCACTTTGGGAACATCCCGCAGGTAATTTAATAAATTTATTTATGACTACAACCGACATTTTCGGTCCGAATTTATGAGAACATTATGACATAAACACTTATTTTATTTTCACAGGTCCAAAGACTATTTTCTTCTGGGCACCCGCATTTAAATGGGTAATAATAATGATAATCGTTTCTATTTAAACAATATTTTTGATTGTAATAATATTCCTTTCTAGGGCTTAGTTATTGCTGGAATTGGAGATATTACTCGTCCAGCAGAAAAAATTAGTATATCTCAATGCTCAGCATTAGCTGCTACCGGTATCGTGTGGTCTCGATATTCGCTCGTCATCATACCAAAAAACTGGAGCTTATTTAGCGTTAATGTTTTTGTGGGTGCTACAAATTTATATCACTTGGTCAGAGCTTTTATGTAAGTTCTAAATACACCTTAGTAATGTAAACATTCTTACAATTAAGTTTAAAAATCTATAGAGCATTAAAAACATGTTAAAAAAAAAAAAAAAAAAAACTTATAAAATAATAATGTCAATAACAATTGTTATTCTGTTATTCTTAATGGATTATTAAATATATTTATATGTTCTTATTTGTAGCTTGTAGATTGTAAACAAGATTATCAGTTCAAGTTTTCACTTATTACTATAATATTATTATTATTTGAAACCAATGAAAAAATGTGAATAGTTGCATTGATGTATAACTATTTATTATTTTTTCTAAAATAAATTACAATAATTCTAATTACTCTTTAGTGCATTAAACAATCTACTTCAATGGTTATAGAAATTAATAACAAACTAATATTTTAATTAATGTTTCAGGTACCAGCAAGAACAAAAAAAAGCATTGGAAAATGGCAATAAAAGTGATAATTAGATTTAATGTGCATAAAAAATGTAAAATTCAATGATAAAATAATTGAAATATGTTTTTTTTATATAAGACGATTTAAAAATGATTCAATTTCAATAAGGATGAATAATTTATTTGTCCAGTTGAAAAAATAATATACCCATTATCATAATAAAAGAATAAAAATATGGTAATAATGACTTAGATAAATAAACAACTTATTGTACAATCATCTGGTTCAGTAACCTCTTTTAAAACCTGTGCCACCGTTGTAACCTCTGAAACCTCGCCCTAAAAACAAATAAAAAGTATTCTTAGAATAACATTTGATACTAGCACAATTTTATAATAAGTGTAATATATAATGTATATGTTATATAATATACTAAATCATGGGCGTTCACACGGAGGGGATATGGGGGATGGATCCCCCACGACCTTGTTTTACATTTATAGAAATATGATTATCACCACCTTGCAACTTATCTTAGAAATAATGAATATATATCCCTCCCCCAATGAAAATTCCTGTCTACTCCTCTGTATTAAATTAATCATAAATGCTCGTTTAAGAAAAAATATACCAGACATAAATATTTATTATATTATATATTATGAATATGGCAATATGAGTAGTGTGACTAGACAACTAGTGAGTACAAATTACTTGAAGTATGACAATATTTTAAAATTGAAAATTTAAAATAACATTAAAGAGTATTTTATTTTTGTGATTAATAATATGTGCATTTAATGGTAAAGAGTGATTAGTGGTTAAGCTTAAGATAAACGTCAAACTTCCCAAATAGGTATTGAAGCAGAACTTAAGAAAACATTTGATTACTTAATATTATTTGCGACTACCCTGTTGATAATGTCTGTATGCACATTGTACACACTAATGGTGTGATACTCATATATATACGATGATGATGGTAGTAACTTAGGTGTAAAGGTTAACACATTTTTTAAAAATTGTATTAAATTAATTTTTATTATTGTTGATAATATTGATCTTGGAAACTTGGAATATATTTGAAATTCAAACATGCATCACAAGAAACACCTGACCATGAGATAGCCGACACTCCCTTGGCCTATATAGTATAATAGTACATACAAAACTTGTCAAAGGTATATACTACACATTCAATTCCAGAAATTCAAAATAAATGTAATTATTTATGCTTAAAACGTTTCATATAACTTCACTAAAATCATAAAAAGTTGCATACCTCTTACAGAGCGACCACCACCATGATAACCTCTTTGATTATATCCACCACTAAATGACGAAGAATTTCCACTGTAACCTCTTCCTTGGTTATAACCTCCTCTACCACCTCTTTGAAAAGCATTATAACTTTGGTATGAATGATTAATATTTTTAACTTTAGCATTTGTGGCACCATCACTCTCATTAAATGTTTGGTCAAACTTTCTTATTAAATTTGGTCTATAACTGAACATTTAAAAAAATTGTACATATTTTATTTGATTAATTATTAGTGATAAATAGTAATAATTAATTTAATAAATATCAATAAATTATATTTACCCTTGACAAAACGATATTGGAGAAAGATTGTATCTACCACAATTAAAATTACATAGTTCTTTAAGAACATTTATAAGTTTAATATCTGTTTCATTTAACATTGCAATTGATTCTGGTTCTTCGGACGCATGTACTATTAAACTTTCAATAGCTGGTCTTAAAGCTACAATTGCAGAAGCAGCTGTTGCATCCATTTTTAAAGTTATCCTATAAAATGCAAAATGATTCATAGTTTTGTTAAATAATATTATATTTTAAATTAATAATACTGAACATAATATTTTCTCAAAAAAATTGAAAACATTATTTTTTTAAGACTTTTTTATATATTTGATTTCTTTGTTAAGTTAACCACCATGACATACCAATTATCTAATTGGACAGATTCTTTGGTATATTCAATTTTGCGAGCACCAAACAATAGAAGATGAATAGGAGTTACCATGGTCATTTGCTTGCAAGATACAGCTCTTGTGCGTACCTAAAGGAAAAAATGATATTCAAAACTATATTATTTTATTCATATCCTACACTTCTAATTGTCCTACATAAATTATTAACATTTAGAATTGTAGACACTTGTTAAGAGTTAACCATACCATAATTTCACAAACTGAGGCTCCTACTATCTATTCCCATTATTTTGGAGATTAACAATTTATTAGGTCCTTAAATTTTAAAAAGAAAAAGATTGATTATGCTATAATATGCCATATCTTACCTTCTCCGCAAATACAAAGAATGGCGATTGAAAAGAACCTGCCATGACATTATTACAATTAACAGATGTCTTATGAATAAGTGCAGCCTTTCCTTCTGTTGTGTATACCTAAATATAAACACAGAATACATAAAAATATATTTATTAGATGTTTTATCTGTATTATCAAATAATTCTCATTCAGACTGAAACAGTTAATTCATTGGAATAAAATTACTATTTAGTGTTTACCATGTATAGTGATATATTATTTACAATGTAAATACAATTAAAACATAACAATATATTACAGTTTTTGTTTATTACATTGGAATAAAAATGTCACTAATGAATAGGCTCGAAATATCTTGTTCATAATTTGAATTCCTACAAAATTTACAATTGTAAACTCAATTTGAAATAAGAGGACATCAGTTATGTTCAGTATTGAAAAAGCAATCATTAAATTTAAAAGCTATTGGAAGGACACATGTGCAAAAATGAAAAAAGTCACTGTCTTATGTCTTCCAATATTAAATTAACTAATCCAACAAACTCCCAAAAAAATGTAACAAAAGTATTTTTTTTAAATTTTCAGTTCCAAAACTTAAACAATTTTTGAATGATTTATTTTATTATTTTAATGATTAATGTTTGTTTATCAATATATAAAACTAAATAGTTACCTTTCGTTTTTCCTTATGATAACACACATTTGGATAAAATCCCATTGTTAAAATGGCAGATACTACATCTAATATTGGCTCGTCGTGCATTTCAGTTTTTCCAAAATCAAATCTCTGTCTTTCAAAACATATTTCAGGAAATCCAATTTTGATAAATAGATCTTTTAGTTGTTCCTGATGGAACAATGGCATTTGAGTATTATAAATGTTCAATTATTGTTTTAAATATTATAAATAACTTTAAATAATACAAGTAGGTACCATAACATCTGCTGTCGTGGTCAATGATGGTTGCGACAACATTTTACGTTCACAATATTCTGTTGTATCAATATTACGATAGATCAAAGATTGCCATTGATGGAAAGCATTTAATACAGTCAAATGATCAGAACAACGGTTTCCAGAGAAAGCTCGCTGTGCTGGTGTCATTCTATGATCTAAAAACATACATCGATATGAAAAAATATTGATATGAAACAAATTACTTTACAAATATAAAAGTAATTACCAAATAAAAATATATCTGTCATGTTTGAACAGATAGCAGCTATAATAGCTAGAGCATCACCTAGCATTAAGATATTTCCCAATACCATCATGCGACCAATCTGTGGTTCAATTGGTAATTTTGCTAAAATACGACCGAGTGGAGTCAACTCTTCATTTATTCCAAGACATTTCATCTCTAAACATAAATAAATAGTATATAAATAGAACTATAATAGAATACTTAGAAATATTTAAGCAGTTTAACATTTTTTGCATAAGCTTTTGCAATTACAATTTTAAATTAAAACACAAAAATTTTTTTTTTTTTTATTAAGAAAGACAATTTACAATCTGTACACAATAATTACAATAAGCAAATAAGATAAAAAAAAACAGAATTAAGTAACATGAATATCGTGTTGAGGAAGAAACCCAATGGTAACACCTCCTTTACTAATTTAACAAGTCTCTACACCATTTACGCTTAAGTCTGCGTGGTGGGTTTTTTGGGAGGGTTAGGGTGGACATTTGTGATATTAAAGTATTGCTATGCGTGCTTAAATTTTGGTGGAAACGTTTGTACATCGTTTTGGCAAGTTCAGTGGTAGTTGTTATTTTTAGGTCATTGTGTAAGGCAGAGTTTGAAACGTACCAGGGTGCTTTGGTTACTAACCTTAGTACAATTGACTGAAAGGCCTGAATTGGCCTGATATTCGAGGGCTTGGCCGGACCCCAAATTGCTATTCCATAAGACCAGACTGGTCTTATGATTGACTTATATATAATAAGTTTGTTTTGTAGTGGTATTTTGGAGTTGAGGAGAGGTCGGAGGAGATGAAGTCTAGTGTTAGCCGATTTTCTTTTTTCTTTTAAGTGGGGGCCCCAGGTTAGTCTTTTATCAAGTGTTATGCCTAAGTACTTTATTTCGGTTTGGACAGGGATGGGGGCGTTGTTCATAATTAATTGAGGGCACTCACGGGGAGATTTTTTTAACGTGAAGGTAACTTGCACAGATTTATCTGTATTTATTTTAATTTTCCATTTTTTGGCCCATTCGTCGATTTTATTAGCATGATCCTGAAGTGCATCTGAAGCTAGGATAGGATTTGAACTGGAGGAGAAAATAGCTGTGTCATCAGCGTATGTTGCAAGGAGGGTGTTACTAGATTGAGGGATGTCTGCTGTGAATATATTATATAGATCAGGGGATAAATCACTACCTTGGGGGACTCCAGCATATATTGAGTGAGTAGATGAGATATCGGTACCCTGTTGTACGACAAACGAACGATTTTGTAGATAGGATTTGATAATGAGATAGTAGGGAGCTGGCATAAAGAGTTTTAATTTGTATAGTAAGCCCTCGTGCCAGACTTTATCGAATGCTTGGGCAATATCTAAAAAATGTCCGGAACAGTATTCTTTGTTTTCGAGAGTAGTTGAGATTTCGTCAGTAAGACGATGAACTTGATGAATTGTTGAGTGCCTGTTTCGAAATCCAAACTGATTATTTGGTATGATTTGGTTGTTTTGAAGGATGGGACGTAATCTTTTCAGAAGGGCCTTTTCGAAAAGTTTACCAAGAACTGGAAGTAAACTTATGGGACAGTAAGATGAAGATAAGTGTTTAGGTTTATTTGGTTTGGATACTAGTATAACTAGTATAACTAGACTGCAAATTTCCAGATTTTTGGGAAGTGAGACAATCTTAGCATAGAATTATATATGTGGGTGAGCAATGTTAAAGTTTTGAGGGATAGATTATTCAGAATTTTGTTTGTAATGAGGTCATTACCAGGTGCCTTGCCGGGAGGTAATTTTTTAATTATGTGCTGAATTTCACCAGGAGAGATGGGTTTTGCAGGTAGTGACATAGGTAGCGGGGCTGATAGAAATTGTTGAATTTCGATAATTGAATCGTTTTCGGGATCGGTGCAAGAATGAGGCTGAAATGTTTCGGCTAATTGAGAAGCAAAAATATTTGCTTTGTCTTTATCGGTAATAGCTAGTTGACCGTTTTCGAGTCGGAGAGGCGGGATTTTTTCTCTGTGCCTGGTGAGCCTTTTGGTTGCTTTCCAAAGTGAGCCATTATTTGGTTGCAAAGATTTCATGTATAATTGAAACTGTTCAGATTTGTGGATATGTAGTTTATATTTCAAAAGATTTGTTAAAAAGTTTAAATTTTTTTTATGACTAGGCAACCTTGTACTTTGCCATTTGGCTCGAGCATGACGTTTGTTAATTATTAGCTGTTTTATGTCGGTAGGTAGGCTTTTGGTGGAATTTAAGATGTGTGGGTTAATAGGTGATGCAGCTTTAATAGCTGCTTGTTGGATTGTTCGAACGATACCTTCGGCAGCATTGTCTATGTCAGAATGATTCTTAAGTGCTACTTTTAAATTAATATTTTGGTCCAGATTAAATTTGAATTTGTCCCAGTCAATTGGTCCATTAGTTAAGGAAGGTCTGGAATTGAGTAGTACGTCACCAGTTATTAATAAAAGTATAGGAGAATGGTCGCTTGATAGATCACAGATATTTTCGATGAAGGTATTTATGTGATTAGGGATTTTGGTAATAAAGAAATCAAGTGTTTCAGGCAACCTATTCACATGAGTTGGCCAGTATGTAGGGTTTGGTGGGGAAATAAATGATAGTTGATTTTTGATTAAGGATCTATGGAGAGCAGAACCCCTTTGGTTAGAAGCTCTGCTTCCCCAAAGAGAGTGTTTAGAGTTGAAGTCACCACCGGCTATGAATGAATGACCTAACAGTTGGAAAAACAAAAACACAAAAATTTAAAAAAAAAAAAAATTTAGTTGAGCTTAAAGATAAGGTTTACAACTGTACAAGTATTTATAGAATTATCCTTGATAAAATAAGATTTTTACTAAAGAATAAAGAAGAGAAAACATTTAATTATTAATTAGGGTTTTAAATTATAATGTTGATCTAATGTCAAATCTAATACTAGTTAATAACCATGTAGGTTAATCATGCTTAAACAATACAAAAAAAAAAGTGATGATTTTTTAAGTAATTCAAATTGCTGCTTAGTATGGTATTCAAATAAAATACAGTTCTCTGATACAATTTGATATGTTTGCAAACCAAATTGAAGAAATACATTATTCAACTCAATGTAGATCTTCATAGTTTATTAGTTAATAGCATATTTTAGAAACATAACTAACCAGTAAAACAACATTATTTATTTCATTGATTAATTTAGTTTGCATTTAAGAACCAATAATTGTCTTTTTATTTATTTGAATATCACACTAGCAGCATTTTACCTTTGAGCATCACTTGGGCTTCAATTACAGCGTCAATAGGAGGAGGTTCAATAGCCTTGCTAAGAAATTGTCCAATATCTCCAAGTCGTAACAATTTAATAGATAAAGCTATTTCATGTAAAGGCGTACGGAAAATTTCTGGTGTTATATGATCATCCATTTTATCATAACGTGCCTTTAAATTGTAGTATTTAAAATAAAAAATAAAAAACCATGAAAAGTACCAGAATTACGTATGCTATTAAAATAATCAAATTAAATAATATGTAATTAAAATTCATTTAAATCTTCCTATAGCAAAAATGATTAATAGTTATAATTTTTTTTAACTTGCTAAATATGTCAAAATATAATTTTGTTCAATTAGTATAATTTATGTTTTGGTTATATTGAATTAATCTATTTGAAATTAATTATTTTCCTTTTTTTTTATTTTAACCTTTGATTACCTTTGAGCATAAATGAAAACAGAAACCGTCTTGAACACGGCCTGCTCGACCTTTTCTTTGCTGCATGTTTGTCTTAGACGCCCAAACCGTTGCATAATGAGTCATATTATTATGTGTAGTAAATAATTTTATCTTTGCTTTGCCATAATTAATTACAAATACTACGTCATTAATAGTTATTGATGTTTCGGCTATATTTGTAGACAGAATCACCTGAAAAATATTTGTTTTTTTTAAAAAGAATCAGGTTATTTATAACTAGAGTTAAGATGTTATTGACTTTTGAAATACAGTGAGTTCCGCTTAATGTGATCACTATTTTATAGAATCAATTGTTAATTAGAATCAAAAAAGAAAATCTCTAACCAAATCTTATATTACTAATGTTAAGTTGACCTTTTATTAGAATCACTATGTATCAGATAATTGTACCACTTTAATGGTATGTATTTCAAACTGATTAATTTATAAGACCAATTTTATTTACCATTTTTATTCAAATGCTTGGATAACTATATAATCTAACTTTAGAGAAAAAATAAAACCTAAATGTATTTTACTACTTTTTGATAACTGTACGTCACATCTAAAACTAAATTTACAAACTATTGATTTGAATTTTTTACTGCCAAACACTACATTACTCATACAGCTTCTTGAACAGAGAATAACAAAAACAATGACAACTTACTATCGAAAACCAATGCAAAATTTTACTGTTGAAGCTGTGGATGTATGAAAGATTCCTACATCACATATAGCTCATAAAATAACTGTGCTAGAAGTGCTACATGATGGTTAATTCTTGAGATACTGAAGTGACTTCTAAATGCATAAATTGTTTTTGAAAAACTGGGTTTTCACAAATAAAACCTGACAAAAAAGAATTGCAGGAGCTAGAATTTAGACACAAACTTTGAAAATTTTAATTGATAAAGATTTACCTACTTTTGGAGCATTGTCTGATAAAGAAATAACTGATTTTCAAACAAAAAATCAAAAAGAAAACATTGGTGATAATGTTGACAATGAGGAGACCAATGTGGAAATCACTCAAAAAAAACAACAAGAATTGTCTTGGGAAAGTTATAAGGAGCCTGTCCAAGATATTTTTCAGTTGCTTCAAAAATTACAGGTATTATTAATTGAATACATAATAATTTATTATGTATTCAATTTTACCATAAAATAATATTTTATTAAAAAATTATATACCATGCATTTGGATTTTAATTTCAGACTAATATGAAAATGAATTTAGAAGAATCTCAAGTTCAATCAAAAATAGATAGTTTCTTTATTTTATATGTATTATTTTAATTTTATTTTAAGTATACGTATGAATATAAATATAGAATATAGAATCATAAAAAAAAAAAAAATGTTTTTTGGAATCAACGGGTTAATAGAATCAAAATAGCCTGAACCAATGTGATTACATTAAACGGAACTCACTGTATTTCAATATTTTATTGGTCATTGGTCTAATATAAAACTATATCAGCTCTAAATTTGATTTATACTAAGTAGCTTAAAGCTTTCCTTAGAGTTGCAATATGTCCTGGTTTTTAATACAGCTATCCAGTGTCCCGGTAATGTGTTTTGGAATTAAACTTCTATAATATATGTTAACATTTTATCTTTTACTAAAATTTCTAGTAAAGAAATAATATTTTTTAATAAAAGATAAAATAATCAAGTTGATAACTTGATTAACTGACAAAATCTTTTTTTTAATTATTTCAGTCTTTTTGGACAACAAATATTATAATTTTGAATGTTTAACTTACTAATAGTTGTAAGAATAGCATCTAATATTTATAAAAGTAAATCAAATAATGGATTTTATTAAGATTTTTAGTAGTTTTTTGCTTTATTTTAACTTTAAGTGCTTTTATTAATTTAATAGAGGTATAACATCTAAACGACAAATTTTAGATATAGATTTTAGATCGAGAACTAATTTAATTTAATTCTTAAATTTACTGTCAGACATTTTAGAAACTTTAATTAAGAATTAACTTAATAATTTTGACTACGACAGTAAACTTGTTATAAAACTATAGTCATAATACGGTTAAAATAAACAATTTTTAAACATCCAACATAAATAATGTTTTTTTTACCTTTCGTACTCCAGATGGTACAGGTTCAAAAACTCTACGCTGATCTGAGCAAGGAAGTTGTGAATGGAGTGGCAGTATACAAAATTTTGAAGATTCTAAAAAATAAAAATATAATTAATTCTATATTGAATGTAAATATAATTTTACAAACCAAAAAATTTTTGCTGAGTTAAATATTTTTGCAGCGCAAAAATTAAATTCCAACCGGGTAAAAATATTAGAACTGCTCCAGGTGTATTCATCTCTATTTCAATGTGTGTTAATAATGCCTAAAATATGAATTATATTAAACTATTATGATAAATGTTATTGATAGCTCATATTTGAAAAATACTCGCTTCAATAATTTCAAAATCAACATCTTTTTCACTAATCAAGGCCACTTTAGATTTAATATCAGGAGGATAGTCATCAGATACAAGTAAATTACAATTTTCCTCATGATCTTGTGCAGCAATGACAGATTCTTCATCTTTATCTTTATTCTTACGTTTTCTGTTGTCTGGAGTTGGCTGATAGTTTAACATTTGAACAATATCTTCGAGAAAATATTCTGAAAATAAAATAAATATAAATATAATGTTCAATTAAAATCATAAATGATAAATTTACCATTAACAGGAAAGCATCTTCCTTCTACGTCAATGACTGGACAACAATTAAAGTATTTAGAAAACATATCAGTATTTATGGTAGCTGACATGAAAATAACTCTTAGGTCAGGATAGTTATATATCATATCTTTGAGTACAACCATGAGGAAGTCACTATTTACATCACGCTCGTGTATTTCATCAACAATTATATGTGATATGCCACGCATACCATTTTCCAATTTACGCAATAATACACCTAAGTAGTTATTTTTGTTTAAATTGTAGTTAAATTTAAAAATGTTTAGAATAAAAAGTATTTACCAACTGTACAGAACAAAATTGCTCCATAAGGTCTAGGAAATATGCTATCAAATCTAACACTATAACCAACACTTAAACCTATATCTTCTTTTCTTTCAAAAGCCACTCTATCAGCAACAGAGATGGCTGATATTTTTCTTGGTTGCGTACAAATTATATTACAGTGTGCCCCTTCATCATTTTTCAAATACTCATCAAGTATAAATTGACAAACCTAAAATATCAAATTATGTATACTGTAGCCAACATATAACATAATGTAACATATCATGTAAAATACATTAAAACAAAATATTTCAATATAAATCATATCTAACCTGAGTAGTTTTACCACAACCAGTACTCCCTTGAATAATAACAATTGAGTTTTTTTTTATTATATCTAATATATCATTTTTTTTAGCAAATACTGGAAGTTGGCTGCGCGTTTCAAGACTTTCTCTAAAACCTTCTGAGGAATTTAATTTTATACTATAATCTTTAGTTAGTTCTTCACTTAATTGATCTAAAGTAGCCTGTAAATATAACATTACAATTAACAAAGTTTAACATATTTTCTAATTAAATACTTGTTTTACAATATTTCATTATTAATAACTATTATCATTACTCTTTGCTTATTACGTCATCAACATTATTCAATTAAATTTATACAAAGTATATATATACAAGATGTATAATACATTTATTCAAAATCTGATCTTTAGAATTTTTTGTAGGTATTACTTAAGAAGTGTCCTGTTGCAGTATAAATTTCTGTTTTTCAAAAAATTATATTTTTATAGTTTCGATTAATATTAAAATAAATTAATAGGTATACTTGTAGGTAACGGTTTTCCCAAATATGACCTTAGATCAACAATCGGTGAAATATAATACATTTACCGAGATAAGAAAATATTGATTACGACCTCTGTTCATTAATTTAAATATATTGTTTTAATTAAACGTTCAAAAAATAAATTTTTTTTGATAATTTTTTTATGTAAATTTTTATTTTTCACGCATATTTTAACATTTTAGTGCATATATTTATGCATATTTGGTTGGTTTTTATAGCATATAAATCAGCGCTCTACATATTACTAATTTATTTAATGAATGATTTTTTGATAAACCTAATTCAAAAATCAAAGTAAAAAGTAATTTTTCAGTTATTAAAATGTTTATACTAAGTATTAAAGTCCTTAAAAATGGTAAAAATATATTTAATATTGGATATAGTGTTTATTATATAGGTACTTGACCATTTTTACAAATGTTGATAGATTTATATTATTAACTATAATTTACAAATCACCATAGACCCCAACCCCATATTATCTTCCAAACCCATTATCATGGACCTATTAAGTAACTTATACTGACTCAAAAACTACTCATTTAAATTTTGATTTTATCAACATTTTCAAAAAAAATTATCAGCTAAATAATTTACAGTGAAAAAAGAGAATTTTTATTTGAAAAACAGAAGTTTGTATTTTCTTAGGACACTCTATGAGTAGTACAAAAAATCTCGAGAATTTGAAAATATGGTCTTTAAGTAAGTATACTTACAAACTCCAAAAATCATATTTTGAATAACTGCATTATTGAATAAAAAAAGATGGTGAGAATGCTTGGTGAATCACCAATAATAATTTTTTATATAACTATATGTAATTCTTGAAAATGTTTAAAACTAAATGTTTGAGAAATACCAAACATTTTTAATTTTTACTTTAAACTTACAGTAGCTAAAGGGCCTTCATCAATATTTATGGCCAACCAAGGATTCCAATTTGGTTGAGGTGGTGACCATGGAATAACTCCTGTTAATCTAGTTGTTTTTGACTCATTAAATTCTGCGACTACTTGATTAGAAATTAATGAAATTGTGGTTTCAGGTTCAATAATAGTACTATTCTTCAAACAATAAATATACACATTTAATAAATATTTATTGTCTTAAACTATGCAATTTACCTTAATCACGGGTTCAATATTAAACTCTTGGAGTATATCATATACTTTGTTTAATATTAAAGGATCGACATTAACTTCATATGGTTCTACTATGTTTAAAACTGTTTTTTTCAAAGATCCTGAGAAAGGTTCAATAACACCTAAATGGTATAGTTGGCGAATTAAAGAAAGTGCACAACTTTTAGATGCTGATTGTTTGTTTGAACCACTTTCATGAGCAGTTACACCTAAATCAAATAATTACAATTGTTTAATGAGCTGTAGGAAAAAAGCTTATCATATTTTTAAGCAATAATTTACGTCTTCCAAGTTTGGCAACATATATTGTCATTTCAGCAACAAAACTCCTAAAAAATAGATATACAATATTAGTTTGTTTACTTGGATCTTAATTATTTAAAATAATAAAAGAGCTGTCAAGTAGGCAACTGCTCTGCTGTACAATAGATAAGCTGTATAATATATTATATACTAGCCAAAATCCTTTAACTAGATTAAAGAGTATACATTTTTAATTTGTATAAACAATATTAGTATGAATTATAGGGAAAACATAATAATAGTATTTTACTTACTTTCCCATGAAACTATATTTATAATCAATGTTTTTTAACTTATTAGATTGAATAAATTGATTTAAACGTGATTTGGCATTATCAATTGTCCAATTACCATGTACAGCAGCATTCACATCTAAATTTTCTGCCTATTAATATAATTAAAAAATTGTAAATATCAACAAATAGCTATAATTGAAAGTAAAAAGGATTTTACCTCTTCGACTTTACTTTCGTCGTTCAAAAAATCTTTAAACTGAAAATCTGTCTTCCCAATTGGTCGATAAGCTTCACCAAGCATATTAGGAGTTTGGCCTTGTTGATACACAGATTTTGGTGGCACATTATTCATTAATCTTTGGGATCCTTTAACCATTGAATCATTTGAAGCAGGACCCGAAATAAAGTTCTAATAAAATCCATATTAAAGTATAATATCAACAAGTTAAACATATTAAATTAATGAACTTACAGATGGTAAAGAATCAGTAGATACCAATCCTTGCCTTGTCAAATATAAGAGATAGTCTTTTGATGCATTTCCTTGAGCATCTTTTTTATTAGTTGAATTTCCTACACCTACATAATTATGTCCACTAATGGTAACTTCACATATAAACCGTAGATTAAACTTAGTACCTAGAATAAAATATTCATCATTTCTTTAATTTGTTAAAAACATTATGTAATAATTGTTCATTTATTTTCTGGTTGCCACATGTCATACTTTTGTCAAATCACAAAAACAGATATTACAAAAATCATCTCACCTATCTACAAACAATGTTTGCAAGGTTTATTGTGATTACCAAGGCTCGGAACTTTAAGCACTGAAATACAATGAAATATGTGCATACGCATGCACTAAAAAAAGATCAAAAATTAAGTTTTTTTTTATAAAATATGTATTTAAATGAAAATTATCTTGGAAAAAGCAAAATTGTATTTTGTCTAATTTTATAAAACTAGCTACTTCATTTATAATATAAGGTAAAACCCGGCCGGTCATTAAGATTATAAATTACTTAAAAACTAACATTAAATAATATTATGGTACTAATATTACATATTTTTTAGTAAAAACAATTGCGTTTGTTGTTGATTAATGAACATAATATTATGCGTTTACATGCTTGAAATCTTTAAATATGCAAAATCAAATAAATTTAGTATAACATAAAAAATATGCAACATACATTTTTGTATTTCAATTGTTTGCAGGGCCGGTCCCAGTGATTTTTTATAAGTCGGCAAAACTTAATTTTGCCGCCCCTTTTACCATAATGATGTCAAAAAATGCCGCCATAGGCTCGTGCCTACATCGCCTACGCCTTAAGCCACCCCTGATTGTATGTATCATAAAACAAATTTGTATCAAATAAGATTTTTAATGTGAGAATCTTCCTAAGAAATATGCAAATGTATGAAGTTTCTAGCCTTGGTGATTACATTTTACACTCAATACTCAATAGTAAACAGAAAACAGAAAAATCATAAAATGAGATTAGACACTTTTTTACTAATAAAACCTTTACAATTTTAAATTGTTTATGCATGTTACATTCGAAATTTTAATAAGTTAACATTTTACCGGCTTGCTTGATTTCAAACTGTGGTTCCAAATTGTTTTTAGCACACCATTCATGAAGAAAAGCTTTTGGATTAGCCATTGTCAGTTACTTGCAGATGCCAGATATATTTTTTAGGCAATTGTGTTTTATAATACGGCAAAATGACTAATATTTTACAAATAATAAATTTACATTAATAATTATGCAGGATAATATGCATAATATTATTTATTTTATTTTAATTTGTGTTATTATTTTGTTGTTATAGTGGTAAAGTACGATGATAGTGAATAGTGATAACACATTATCTATAGTTATTACCAAGATCTCTTATAATCACGGTTAAAGATATACTTAAATACTGCGGTATATCTTTAACCGTGCTTATAATCTATATTGTTCAATAATAATCAATGCTAAAGCTAGATTCACACGTCCTCACCGTGTCGTGTCGTGTTCTGTATATTTAATACATAGGTAACAAAATGTTGGTCACACGGTACCTATAAATATATTTGAATATAATATTCAACCCTACACGACACGACGTGGTTTGAATCCTGCTTCAGCTTCAGCAGTTTCGTGATCACCACGGTTGTAGATAGAACCGTTTCTATCTACAACCGTGATGATCACAGATATAGATAAGAATATAGATCACAGATATAATATAATAGAACAACCATAGATAATATATACATAGTAATAACTAATAACTAATATTATATATTAGATAGTATATAATATATATTATTATCTATGAGAACAACAATAGTCAATACTCAATAATATACAATCCATGTCTAGATAAACTTTATTTAGTTAATCATGACTCATAGATTAATAGATCACGATTATAAAGAATTATAAAATTTCTTTATTATCGTGGTCATGATACAATCATGTTATTATTGTACACATCTGAGGAGATGTCCTTTGTAATCGTGCTGAGGAGTGAAGCTAGTAGCTACTAGCTACTAGCTACTAGCTACGGTCTGTAGACTGCAAGTCGCGAGTGTATACTGCATTACTGCTCTTAGAGCACTACTGCACTACTGTAGTTAGTCTGTGTCAGTAGCATAAGCGAATTGGTGGGTGGGCACCACCACCCCTACCCCGGGTCCCGGCAGACTGTGCCTACTGACTCAATACAATCTTGGACGATAACTACAGATTTTGATTATTTGTGATCAACAACCTAACCTATCAGAATACTTAAAACAAGGATTATTCTTATTAAAACTGTTGGTGTTAAAACGAAAAATTGAATTTTTGAAAAAAAAATGATAAATGCAAGGCCGTAGCCAGAAAAATATTTCGGGGGGGGGGGGGGTTAAAGTATAAATGTTTTATTATGTAATAAAATATGAAATTATAAAAAAAATATTATTTAAATTAAGAACATGGCATTTTTTTTTAAATTTCGGTAGGTAACTATGTACATTATCTTATATTTCAAAAGTTTCCAACTCATTTTTCCAGTTTGAAAAACTGTTTAATACCAGAGCCCCTAATTTATTTCCTTTTCCTGCACATTCTCTGGAAAAAACTACACAGTATTTGCACAAAACGCCATTTAACAGATCTGAGTAGGTTAACCACGAATACTGCTATGATCCATCCAATGACGTTGAAATCGCAAATTTCGTTTTCCCGCACTCACAGGAAACTTATAATCGTTTGGAGGACACCAAGGGTTGTTTAATAATTGTTCTTTGATACTCAACTCACTAATACTACCAATTACAAATTTTCCAATATCAAGCATACTAACAGATTTAACCGCTTCTAACTTATTGCACTGACCTTCAACTTCCTCGTGATTGTTAGAACTTATAATTTCTAAGCTGTCAATTTTACGTTTTTTTGATTTTGGCTTGGTAGAAATCTAAGATGATGAATTGGATTGTGAAGATTTATTCATTTTAAAAAAATAATTAATTTCCACGTGCGTAGATATTTAAATAAAAAATTCACGAACTTTTTATGCAACAAAACAGATGTATACCGAAAAAATAAACGTCGACACGTCGTTGTGTGCGCTCCGTGATTACTGACAATGGCATTAAAGCATTAAGCCCAGCGGCTGCATACAGTTCAATTGCTTTTCATATAAAAAAAATTCGTTGCAAGATAGACAGGATTTGTGGAGCCACGAAACAGCCTCACAATTTGCAAACAACTATCCACGGGGGCGGAACACGTGGGTGACAGCTAGTTTTATGTACATTTAAAGCTTGGCTTAGTAGTTTCGATTTTGTAAGTGGTCATTCTGGTGGTGGTTTTTCTAACTATGAATCAAGATCGCATGGATGGTTTATCAGTAGGGCCCGGAACTTGATGCATTTGCATCTTTTTATCTAATGCTTGTATTCGAGGCCCTTCTTTATAGAAATTTGACTTGTGCCATGCAAAATTCAATGGTACAAATTTTATTTTGCATTTTATGCATTTTTCTACTTTTGTAGGTACTTATATATACTTTTACCTTTTATGTAGGTATATACGTAGGTAACCTTTTATGTAGGTATATACTATAGCCTATAGGTATATACTTTTAAATATATATTTGCATTTTTCAATTACAATTATTAATAAAGTTTTAATATGCATAGTAATTAAAGTCTAAAAGGTAACTGTGCGCAAACCATGTGTATGGTTTAAGGCTTAACTGTTCCCAAACGAGTGGTAGTTTTGTGTTCAAACAAGTTGTATTTTTGGTATTTATGCTCAAACCAGTACAGCCCTAAAAATGCAGACCGTAGCTCGTGGACTAAGGACCATGATAACAATTGAAACCGCAAGTCCGCACTATCTAGAGCTCAGAATAAATTAAATGAAAATTTTTTTTTTACATATTTTGATGTAATTTTGAAACTATACATTTCTGAAAATAAATTATATTTTTAATCGATATAATTTCTTAAGTTTTTTACTTTTTTGAATGATACCATACATTATTATTTTCATACTCCGAAGCAAAATTTTATTTGGAGTATTTCAATCTATAAAGATCAAATTTCGGACAAGAAGTTATAACTTATAAGCATTTAAAGTTTTGATGAGCGGAGTAGAGAGGTAAAAGGGTACTCCGCTCACTACTCCAGTACTCCGCTAGTCTAAACTTTAAGACTTAAGTACTTATAAATAATGAACTACTAGTCCGAAATTTGATTTTTATGAATTGAAATACTCCAAATAATATTCTACTTCGGAATATGAAATAATGAATGTATGGTGTCATTCAAAAAAGTATAAAACTTAAAATGTATTACAATAAAAACAAATATTATAAAAAAAAAGTTATAGTATATTATACTTATAGTAAAATATGTATTATATTTCCAGAAAAGTTGTTTTAAAATTACATTAAACTAAACAAAAAGAATTATTTCAAAAAAGTTAAAAGTTTTTTGAAATAATGAGTGTAGACACTTAAATGGATCACCAGTGTCCAGTATACTAAATTATATATACCTACGTCCGTGCAGGGTTTGCTCACGTGTGGATCGAGCTGTGTGAGGGTGTCATTTCTCCCCTTTGGCTTATTTTATCATAGAAAATATATGATATAGTATAATATTTACCACTTACCAGGGTCTGAGAATAGTCAAAAATGCATATCAACACCTTTCAAAAAAGCTGAGAACGTCACTGATGCAGTGATGCGTCCGTGCTTGCAGCCAAAAAAGTCTCCCAGCAGTGTGGCCATTTTTGAAAAAAAATTATACTATATTCCTTTTAGTATAATATTATTAGCGCTGCGACGCTGTGATCTAGTGGTGCGTATTTCTGTAAGTTACTGCGCCTTAAGAAAAACGCCTGACTTCGATTGACAGCATAGCTGAGATCACTGACATTCCCGGTTGTATATAATCTAAAACCGTGGCTTATTCAGTCGCTGTGATAGAAAACGCTTTATATATCAGATATCTTACTCATAGATCTATCAAACCATAGTCTAGATAGCTAAAGATAAAAACCACTAGATAGCGCTTCAATTAAACTTTTTAAAATATTTTTATTAACTGCTGGATATTTATAAAAATTATAAATACTATTATACTAATATATGAATAGATTAATATTTAATATGCTATGGACTTAAAATGATGTAATGTTTTCGTAATAGTATACCTATTAATAAAAATATTGTTGTAATATTTACGTATATTATATAGTTTACAGTTTTACACAATACAGTATCTAAATATACAGTATAGTATATAGTATATTAGTATATATAAGTCACCTATAGTGTATATTTACATATATAAGTCTGTGGTAAAACGGAAAAAGATTCCATACATTATATTGTGTGATGATGTGGTCAATTAACAATGTAACACGCATTGTCGCATTCTATGAAATTGTATTATTTATAATTTGTATAGTTGTATTAAATCACTAATTAAACACTTTTAATTGTTAAACCTACCACTTTATAGGTACCTATATAAGTACCCATGAATCATGATCATACTAACATAATTTTAAAAAAAATGTAAGTAGGTAGGTATAGGTACTCAAATAATTTAGAAATGTACCTACTTGAAACCTGAAGGACTTTTTAAATAAGAAAAAAAATTGTTTTTATAGTTATATATCTACTTGTCGGCTTTAATTCCAAGTGTGTAATTTGATTTTAATATATTATTATTTATTATGTTAGCGGAAAATTAGTGGGTACGCTTTTGTCAGTTATTGAAGTACACAATATTATTATGCTTTACTTTTTCTTAGACATGTTATAATTAAGATATAAAAGTTTAAAGTAGACTACCTATGCTAGTATGCTACCAATTGGAAGTATGAAAATATGAAATTAATTTTGTAATAATAATAATAATAATACAATTTACCTAAATACCTATTTATATTGGCATACACAATAATATATATCCTAATAAATTAAGTTGGATTTTAAGAAAACTACTTTGAGTGATTTACATATCACTGCCATTGAAGATGTTTGATATCAATAATTAAAAATTATAATTAACTACAAATACCCTATTGTCAATAGGCTACATTAATCCATAAGACCATATTTTTATACATATTTTTCTGTTTTATAAAGTCAATCGCCAACCAACTACCAACATGTGTACATTGCCGTGAATCGGAATCAATTTATGTTTGTTATATAGGTAGCTATTATACGGATACAAACGAAGAAATGCGTTTATTTCATGTTATTACTTTGATCTGCGTATTAAAATGTTTATGTTTATAGTTTCACGAGGTCAACGGTAAATTTAAGTATTCATAATGTAAGATAACAATAATAATGATAAATTACTGTTATCGCCGATAAAAACTTTTAGACTTTATGTTATGAATCTATAAATCTATATGATATTGAGTAATGAGTATTGTAGTTTATTAGCTAAATATTATACTAATATTAATATAGAAGCTAGTAAGTACCTAGGTATATAGATATTGCCATATTGGTAGGTATTTAGGCAGGTCTTGCTTGCTGTATAGTTGTTGGCATGTACCTACAAAGATAACAATTTGAACTCTGTATGATAACATTTATTATGTATGCCTACATATATAGGTTTAGGTTAGGTATTATAATACCTACCCGCGTAACTAATACTTACTTCCAAGTTAGGTTAGGTTACTTCAAGTCTAGGCGTACAACGAAAATAATCATACATCGAATCTAATATTATTTAAAAATTAAAAGACTCCTAACTACCTAAGGTCTGAATGCAGAATAGACGATAGGTGCAGACGTGCAGTTATAATAGGTATAAAGTCTCTATATTTCACAGATTAAATAATATTCGTTCATTCCGTTTTTAAATGCTGGTAAGTGTCAAAAGTGTTTTTTGTCATTGCCGTCCCAAATTAACCAACCCCAGTGATAATAATTGTTTCACTACTAATAACAAGTTACCTATAAATTTATAATATACGCTCAATTTACATAAAACATAAAGACGTGAAACTTAATTCCATTTAATTTCGTAATAACTTAGGTACACCGTATGCAGTTCACTTGTCGATAATACACAGATTAACGCCGAATTAGACTATCAAAGTCATGCTAAGGAATATTCAATTGGGAGGGAGTTGATAAAATATTTTGTTGTATACTTTGGAGGTGGCACATGCAGTGGCGTTATTCCAGTTTATAAATGGGGAGGTAAAGTTTTGACCAGCTCATTTAACTAAAAAAAAAACTGACCGCTTCAAAAAATTCTTCCTACTTCCATTTAACTCTATATAATTTACATTTTAGATAATTTTATATGTATTATATATTATTAAATTTACAATTTACAATTATTTTTGGTAGAAATTTGAGTAAAAACGACGGGATATCTAAATACATACTTATTTGTTTTTTATACTTTCAATTATTAATTTAATTTATTAGGTAACTTATAGAATTCATATAATTATTTATTATTTTAATATATTTATTAGGTAGTACAAAATCAAATTTACGATGAACAGTGCATTAAGAACTTCCTCAAGCATTAGTGGCACACTGGCACCTCTGCGTGAACTGCTAACATATTCAATCCAATAAGAGCTAGGACGTTATACCCACATGTATTGTCTCCGTCTTATAAGTGCGTAACATAGCAAATTTTACTCTCAGCAGATCCCGCGAAGCTCCGTGAATTTAAAATTTAGAGTGAATTGACCTCTTATAAAAATTAAAGGTAACATTATTATCGAGGGCTTCTCATTGGTTTTTTATTATATTTTAATTTTAAAGCGAGTTATGAGTATTTTAAGATATACAAACAATTTACAATTTTAAAATACTCATAACTCGCTTTAAAATTAAAATATAATAAAAAGCCAATGAGAAGCCCTCGATAATAATGTTACCTTTAATTTTTAAAAGAGGCCAATTTACTCTAAATTTTAAATTCACGGAGCTTCGCGTCTTCGCGTGATCTGCTGAGCGTAAAATTTGCTATGTTACGCACTTGTAAGACGGAGACAACGCATGCGGGTATAACGTCCTCTTAAATCGAACCTAAAAAAGTTAGTTATTTCACTTTTAGATTTACGTATTAATTTCAATCAAAACCACAAAAATATAGACTAAAATAAATTTTAAAACATCACAAGAATATAAGACACATGCTCGATTTACCTATACTTGCAGTTCCTATATACACTTTATAGTGTACACGCACACGTCATACAAAAATGGACTTGAGCAAACAAATGAATAATCATATATTATAAAAAATATATAGAAACCTATACAATATTCATAGAAATGTGGAAGTCTAATGATAATAATAATATGAATAAATATGAAATCGTCGTCGAATTATGTATTCACCAAGCGTGCAGGTGGTCAAAATGACTGAATTTCGATTTTCGTTAATCATATCAGCTACCTACCATACATTTCGACAATAGGTACCTATTGTATGTATTTATATATTAATGAATCAGTTTTACTTCTCGTTTTCGCGCGCAATTGATATCGTCAAAATGCTCGATGCAATAATTATGATAAACGATAAACGTTGACAATACAAGTATATTATGATAAATATCAATAATAACAATTAGAGTTCCGAATTTTATGAGTTTACATTTTCGTTATGAATCTCACCAAATATAGGATTATATTATGCATATTGCATATAGTACCTACCTATACAAAAAAACGTATTAAAAATGTTCGTATTAATAAATATCGAGTAATAACTCGACACTTGATTCGTCAATTTCACGAAATATGCAAGTTTTAAGCCCTTTTATAAGTTTTATTATATAGATAATAGAATAGATATAATAATTTGTTTGTAAATATGTTAGTCAGTGTATTTTCAAATTTTCATAATCAAAAAAATACATTTTTGTATATATATTTTGTTGTTTTGCTTTACATAACTACAGTAGGTATACATGAGTAGTATACAGTATAGAGTTGCGTATTCTGCGTATTGGTGAATATCGCAAAAGCGTGTGTTATCATACACAATCAATAATATTGCGTTAACGGAAAAAAGCTCGTTTCAAAAGAACAAAAATTCCAAAAAAATATAATATTTGAAAAAAGTTTTGGTAATTTGCGTAAACGAATATGCGTCGTTAGGGTGTCTGCGAATGAGGTCATATTGGACATTTATATATGTATAGAGATGTGTTAAATTTATAAATTTATAAATCAGATTCGTATTATTTTAAGTTAAAACACATTTTCAGCTAGGAAGGCATTGTTTAAGACGTTTAAAAAGAAAAAATTATGAAGTCATCATCGCAACTTCACTACTTCAGAGTTCAGAGCCTTAACCATATCTGCAGTATCCGTATATTTAACATATCGTTATATACAGTCACGCGGACGACGGTCCGCGATTCAACGTGCGGTACATATTATACGCATTTTTACTTTTTACAACACGTCCGTAATAATAATAACGTACGACGCGGTAGTATAGTATATATAGTATATACCATATGCGTCGTACATATAACATTATTAAGCGCAGTGCAGTGTGATATATCTGCTGCAGGGGATGCTGTAGCAAAGATTCTCGGAACAGCCTGTCGTATACGCCACCCGAACGCCTCAATATAATAATAATATATAAATATATAATACATGTGTAATGTGTAATGTATTATATTATTTATATGTATATAACGTGTATGGTGTGTATACAATACGCATAAAATACTCATATATACATATGGTGATTGCTGATATATATATATATATATATTTATACGTATTCGCCACTCCCACCCTTACCCGTGAGACTTGTGTAGGCGGTTTTGGGGTCCGAGTTCTGCGAAGCGAAAATGTAGTGAGTCGGCGACGGCCTATATACAATGTACGGTGACGATTTATACCTATATATACCTAATACTATTATAGTATATAAGAGTTCGGAGCCGTATATTTGTTTTCCTTTTAAACCACGGCGATAAACTCGAGTCTTTTTAGAGACTTAGCCGTGGTTTAGCCCGCGCTTATTCCCCCCGTTATGTTGACATTATACGTACCATGTAAATCCTACGAGCCACCGTTTTCGCTTCACGCAAGACGAAAAGCTTGTCTTAAAAGAGGGCGCATGTGTTTTCTCCGTCTTACTAACCCCCAACATAGCAAATTGTACGTTGAGAAATATCCGTTTTATTCTCGTATGTTACTTTTAATATTTTTAATATTAAAATTAATTTTTATATAATTATCAAATCTAAAGGTAAACTTATTATCTTGGTCACTTTGAAAGGTTTTTTTGACATTTTAATTTTGAAACGTCTTATATTTTTAAGCATTTTAAAACTGTAATTTTTTTTGTACATTTTTAAAGCTCTTAAATTACTTTAAAATAACAATATCAAAAAAACCTTCATGGAGCCCTAAGTACTAAGTTCTCATCTTTATAAATTTAAAATTGGTGAATTCACTCTAATATTAAAAATAAGACAGTAAAACAGAAATGTTGCGCGTTAGTAAAACGGAGACAATACATAATGTGGTTATAACGTAGGTATAGTAGGTATACTCCATATGTATATCAGCGTGTTACATATTTACACAGTGTGTAATTTAAAAACATCTATATAGGTAATGATAGATTGGATTTCCTTATGATTTCAAGCGTGGACAAATACGTGGTTGATCATTTAGATATAAACAAAATAGCAACATTATGAGAAAATTTAAAAAAAACGTTGTAATAATATTATCTAATTGACTATACCAGTACCTATAGATGATCTTAAATTTTTTTTTATTAGTCGTAAGTCGTTTTATTTATATTTATGTTTTATGTACAAATAATTACTATCCATTGTATTAATAAAAATATTTAGTTTAATACTTATATATATTTATTACATTTTCTTGTTGGAGATTTTTGACTATATAATTTGTACAAAATATATGGGTACTGTAAAAGTATGATAAATTGTTAATATTTTTATCTATACACGAGCCGCAACTAAAAAATATAAACTATAGATAAATAAAGCTATTTATTTTGTATAAGATGTATGTATAAACTTATAAATACTAATATATTAGTAATAGTTTTGGAGCAAAAATATTTTTAAGACAGCAAATTGTTCGGGACGGCCCTTAATACACTGGTACGGCTATGATAATAATTATACAATTATGTTATGATACCTATTATATTGATACCCATGTCTTGCTCCTGCATGTAGTCAAGTAGACGCCGTGCATATATTTGATAGTATTATTATTGTAATAATTCGCGGGATATGATATCATCAATATAATATACACTGCAGTACTGCATTGCCGCGGCGCGCCGACCGCTGTGGTCCAACGTGGGCTGTTATCGCGATTTTTGTGTAGGAAAAAAAGTCGGTACCGCTCTTTGAACGAGATTAAGTAAATCCGGACATGATAATAATAAAAACAGTACGTACACATATCAGCGAGCGTACAACTGTTGTTAATGTAATATATGTAGAGCGGTGGAATCTCCTTTTTATAATAATATATAAAATATAATAGTAATATGTGCGCTGACGATGCGTCTCGGCCGCAGCGCATAATATATACCTGTATTATTATTATAATAATATTACCATGTCGTGCCGCACGTTAACAACCCGTGAAATGTTGTACGGAGCGTTCGGGCGCGCGCGAGTGTGTAATCGCACTACGTAGGTACATTAATGCGTTATTATACTCATTATATTATGTGCACGGTGCACTCGTCCGCAGCCTTTTTCGCAGCGAACCATAAGGAAATATCGACGATATATATATATATATATTTAATTTAATAAAATTATTAAATAGGTACACCGTATACCGCATGCGGTGCTACTATCGTAGTTTCATTATGATATATTTCATTATTATTATTATAATTATTATTATACACTGGACATTGTTGTTGTCGTATATAATATAACACCCTACTACACGTTTAACGCAGTGGCGCAACCGTTATTGTAGAGGGGGGTATGGATTACAACTGAACCTAAACAATTTTTTCTGTATACCTAACGTTATAGCTGAAAAATATAATATTGTGTAAAAAAAATTACTATACGTCTGTACGACTGTACCCAATAAATATGATCACGTATATACGAAGGTTATTGAATTTATTCAAATATAATTACAAGCCCCCTCACAAACCTGTGGTGATTTATATTATTGTTAGCCCCTCCCTTTCATCATATAATATACCGTTTTTATTATAGCTGTATATTATACAATATGTTCCCGCCAAAATTGGGCGTCCTCTTCGGTATAAAAACGCCAAGAGTGTAAATCAGTTAATTGCTGCGCGGTCATGTTATTGTTTTAAAAAAATAGGTAGGACATCAGCCAATAAATCGGAATTGTCGGATTAATACCTTCGTACCTATAAGTCAAGAAACGGCAGTGTCCGACTATTGTGTTTCATTCGTCGGAACTGTACCTATATTATATTTAATATTATATATTGATATGTTTAAAGAGGAAACGACTTTGAATCCTACATGCGGAGAGTATAGACGGAAGGATTTTTCTCCGTCCCCCTCAACAATACAATGATAGGGAAAAAAAACTATTTTTATATATAGGTACATCGTAACGTACACGGCACACGTACCTATACTGCTATTGCTATGCATACTGCACTTATATTATACTTCGACACTTCGTATACTTATAGGTACGCTCATAGTTATATCAACTTTATACTATATCATAGATCATTATATTATAGGTAAGCAAATACATTTTTTTCTTATATATATAGATTCGAGGTATAGGTTAGGTTAGGTATGCACATCGTGTATACTGTTTTTTTTAACCTCAACAATTATGTATACACTATAGATATATAGGCATGTATAGGTATTATATTTATGCGGTCGTCTCTAAGTGTCGGTCGTTTGACGGGACATGGAAAAAATACAATAACTATTATATATATGATATATATGATACCGACTACTGGGTCAAATAATTATCATTACCTACTGTAATAATGTACACCATTCCGTCGTCGTCGGCCAATTTTTTAATCCGTACATTATGTTAATATATACTGTAAATTTAACATAGTACGTTCTATTAAATATAATATATTATTCATTGATCATCATTATTATAATAATTAATTGCATTATTAGTTAAATAAATTGCTATCCATATGTATGTATTCGTTTTGTAAATGTTAATAACTAATATCTATATTTATAACGAAAGTTGAAAGCTATAAATATTATAAACTGATGTGTTAAAAATTTTTAATTATTTTCCATAGCCTATAAACCATAACTACTATAATGTTATATTAATTTACACAATTAAAATCTGATCACAACTACTAATACAAATGTTTGCCAAGTCTGGTCACCGCAAACGAAACGTGCTTTTCACTAAATAGGTTAGGTACCAAGTTTATACAAGATAATATATACTTTAATACTTATACTTATAGTTTGTGAATACGTAAAGAAGTTTGTGTTTTGACAGATAAATGAGAAAATGATACACGATGTTGAGTAATTATTTTATTATGATTTATGATAGTCAAACAAATCAGAGCAGTTAACAAAAAACAAATTAAGTTAATAATAGAATTCGATTTATGATATACATATACACTATACAGTATACACCTATATCTATTTCTCAGTTTTCTGGTAAAAAAGCACAAACGTTTGACAACAGACCATTCCACGCATGGATATTTAAATTATGTACATCACGCTTTAATAACTGAACCAGTACCTAAGTGTATATTGTATGTACCTAAGTCCTAAATCTTGATTATACTTTATTATACAAGGTGATTCACCGAGCATGCTAACTCACATTTGTTCATTTAATACCAAACTAATTTATTCAAAATCTGATTTTTGGAATTTTTAAATATAAGTACTAAGTAGGTACTTAAGAACCTTTTTCAAATTCTTGAGATTTTCTGTACTACTTAAAAGGAATGTCTGTGGTGATACAAACTTTTGATTTTCAAGTGAGAACCCCCATTTTTTACTGTAATTTATTTAGTGGATAATTTTTTTGAAAATTTTTATACACCTTATTCAAAACCTGAACGAATAGTTTTTCAGTTATTAAACCGTTTATACTAAGGATTAAAATATTGAAAAATGGTTTTATAAACATTCAAAGTAGATGTAATATTGGATATTTAGATCTAGTGTTTATTATTTATTTATAAACTTGGGTCATTTTTATAAATGATGATTAATTTTAATTTCTACATTTTTCATATCACCATGGCCCTTATATTATCTTCCGAACATTATGTAATATGCACTTATCCGATTAGTCAATTCGCGACTAATGCACTATAAATTCCAAAATATGTGAAATAAACTTTGTAAAATTAGTTCACAGTTATACCATGTAAAATGGTATATATTGCTTAAGCTTAACAGTGGCGTGCTCAGCTTTTTTGAAAGGGGGGATACATTTTTTACTATTATTAGACCAAGTTTTATAGCGGCAAATATAATTTCATTGCTTTATCATATATTTTAAATGATAAAAATAAGCTGAAGGGAGGATATGACACCATCACTCCTCCTCCCTTGATCACGCCCTATGTTGCTAAATGGTAATACAATATAAATAGTACCTACTAAAATAAAATATTAAAATTGAATACAAACAATTATATAGTATATGTATAATGTATATGATATACATCATAAAAAAAACAGTAAAGATTTATAAAAATTATTTTTATACAAAAAAAACATTATACCTTATATAATATACCTACATTAATATACGTACCTAATAAAATTAATTGATATAGGTATGCAAAATCAGTAAATTCAAGGTCCTGATCAATATAATATATAAAATGTATTTAAATAATTATAAATAAAGTGTATGCTTTTGATTTATAATGTACTTACAACTTACAAGTTAGATATTACGACGATGTTATTTATAAGTAAAAAGTAGTGTTAAAACTTTCTGCTATCGACAACCGACGTGTACGTATATATTTATATATTATTATATATTATATATATATTATTATTATTTATCTATATTTATTCATTTTGTATAAGTACACATTTTTATATCAGTTATACTCGTACACTGTCTTTATTTTACTTGGGATTTTTGAGAAGCGTGGCGTATACAACCGAAGCACGAACAATCCTACTTAAAATATTTTATGGCTATTTTCATAATATTGTAGTTCATTAATAAAATTTGAGGAGAAGTACTGGCACTATAGTTCCTCCTCCAGTCCTCGATACCACAATAAAAAAAAAAAAGTTCATTAATAAAATATGCATTCTACCGAGTACTGACTGCCAATATATATGAACTATGTTCTACCGCAATATTAATAATACTGCAATAGTTCCTAAATCATATAGCTTGAACATTACTTACAATTATTTATACCATCCAGGAATTTTAAATCTGCAAAAATGCAAAAGTGACTTTAAGTCTATATAGTATATACTAACGCTTGTCAACTGTCTTATGGTTACGTTTTTCATGCATTCTGCAGCTATATAAGGTACAGCATCTATTATAGTATAACCTAACCTAATCGCGGGTAAAGAAAATGGTCAACGTCTAAAATTGACAGAACTAATTTTGTGCTAGTTCAAATACAAAACTGAATTAAAAATTATTTATTATAAAATGTAAAGATAAGAATATTATCTATAGGTCATCTCATAGGCTTAATTGATATTTAAATTTTAAAGCAATAAAGGTATAAATATTTTATAATTGTAATATTTTACAAATAGTTATATCTTACGTACATATATCTAGTAAACTTTAAAATTAAAATCATATAATATTTTTGCCTTTAAGTTAGATTTTAGATATCTATATAATATAGGACTCTAATATAATAAAGCTATAATGACACAACATTTGGTTCGGCTGAACAGAATTTGCTATGTTGATATGTTGTATACGTATCTGCAGTATTAATACACATTTAAAAATGTGTTTGAAAATAAGTTGTTGAACTCTTAAAAAAAACCTATTCTTCTGTCCTATAACTTAGAGGTTTAGATATAATATGTATCTTACTTATATTTTATAGGTAATTACCTAAACTTAATTTTTATTTTGGAATTGTATTTAATTATTTATTATATATATGTAGGCATTAATACGTTTTAAAGTATATGCCATACATATAACATATAATTTACTTTAATGTTTATATTAATTATTATTATATAGTTCAAATGTATAGAACTATATTAAAATATGTAGGTAACTAATGTTTCAGAGTTTTCCATTTCACTGATTAATACTGGTGCGGTATAATGCTTATGGTTCGTATACCAGTATTGTTTGGAAATCTGTATACCTACATAGATAGTGTAATTATTATTAAAATAATCGTTTGGTCATATAGTACTCTGCAGCAGTTTCGATAGTTGTATCAATAACTGTTTTTACACTATATGCATTATTTAGTATTTTTGCCGAATTCACTCAAATCGTTGCTATAATATTATTAAAAATGTTTAATGGTATATTATATTTTATATCATGCTTATGCCGGGTTGCATGAACAATTTATTAATTTAATGGTTCAATAGAATTTATTGGACCAATCATGGCAACTATATCACGTTTAAGGGACTGTTAGCTCACTATTGATTTGTTAAAATGTTTAGTGATTGTTCATGCAACCCGCTATTAGACAATATAACAATAATTTATAAAATATTTTTTTTACTTATTTCAACTATATATTTAACAGTTTATAATTAATGCATTTATTTATTATAAGGTTATATTACAGTTTATTTTCGGTTGTTGAATAGGTGGTGCAGGGAGGGGTATTATTGCTAATATTATGTAATACAAAGCGTAAATCTTTAAATCGTAGCAACAAGCACCGGACGGTCGGTGGTATACTTTTTATTGTTGAGGCAGCAGGGGCGGAGGAGGACGTCGACGGGTCTCCCGTAGCGGCGGTCAACGCTCGAAACCACTGCGACCATAGGCGACTTTAGGCGGTAAAACTGACCACCGAAGACATTACGACCGTGACGGTTACGAACGTGTTTCGCGCCGAGACCGTACAATACAACGACAACGCAACACACAACAACAACAACAATATTATAACACTTAAATACATTATACATATATATATATATATATAATATATGGTAACTATAATAATATATTACATTGAGAATCCCTGCGCTATCGTTAACACGTTAGTAGCGTCCGTGTGTCGTTTGTGTGAGTGCTCGTGTGCTCGTGTGAGAGTGTGCGTGCGTGAGCTAGCAGCGCAGAGTTTAATATATTACGTGTGCGCTAGTGTGTACGAGACGTGTGCGTGTGCGTGTGTACAAACGTTGCAAGCGCTTGTGCGTGTGTGCGCGGAGTGGCACGGCGCATTGCGAGCCTAGTGGTAGCGCGGGGACTGCGGGCTGCGGGGGAGGTTATCCGCGTGTCGATTGGTCGGCTCCCTGCTCTGCCCCGTGTGGTATGCGGCCGACCGGACGACGAGTCGAGAAGTCCGCCGCGCGTGTTCGCATCGTCGACATTAGTGTACCGTCCGGTTCAAACACACGTCCGTCGTCGCCGGCGCACCGTACGCCAGTCCACGCACAACTCGCGCGTTTATGCGCCAGACAGTAATACACATACGTACACTCACACACGCGCGCGCGCGCGCACTCCCGCGTACTTATGCGTCTACGACTGCGACACGAGTGTAATAATATTTTAATACTACGCGACACGAGTGCGCGCCGTTAACAAGTGTCGAATGTAACGATAAACGAATATATAAAATAATAATCTCGATGGCAGTTAATAGGTAACGTTTTTAATTATTATCGCGGTAATCCGCGGCGGTCGAACGCCATTCTCGAGTAAAAGACGTCCAGCATCTTTTTAATACCTATAAATAATCATATTATAATCGTGTGAGTTTTTCGTCATTGTGTCGTTCGTTTGCTGTTTCCGTCCGGTTGTGTCGTCTCCGAATTTTAGGATATCGCTTCGCGTCGCTGCTGTGTCTTCTCGTGTGATGGTGCGTTATCGGCGCGCGGACAAAGGTAGTGTTCCGGCGGCGCCGGCCGCCGTACGCCGGCCGCCGCGATAGGTGCGCCAATCTCGCAGTGATGACGATGTGCCACCGGTAGGGTTGTCGCCAAGCACAATAATAATAATAATAATAATAATTCGACCGCCGATAACTGCGTGTGTACCGCTGTTACCCGAGTAGTCGGTGTTCGCTTCCTCTGCAAACCCCCTCCCCCACAACGAGCGTAGCGGTTACCACCGCTCGAGCCGCCGAGGTGATGCCCCATGCGAGCGAAGACGGAGGCGCGGCCGGCGAGGACGCGTGCAGCTCGGACGAGCTGATCGTGTTCAAGGACGAGGACGGTGGTGAAGACGTAGTCAAGCGGTCTTCCGATAAAGTCACCGAAGAGAAGTCCGACTTGATTGACTTGTCAGAATCTGAGGTAAACAAAGTCACCCTGTATGATATAATTGTAATAGTAGTTCGCTGCCCATTATTTTTTTACCTATACCAGGTTACCGACCGTTTGTTTGTGTTTGAACACGAGTAGCGGTAGCCCCCATACCTATTATTATACTTATATACATTATACAATATTATAATTATTATTTAATGGTTTTGTTTGTTTTAATACCAAACGATTCGAGAATAGAAACCATGCCCACAAAACTCAAACGCGAGCGTTCGAGTCTGACGATTGCCAAAATCCCAGATTATTGTTTATCTTATCCGTGGAAGTCCAATTACAATCCTGAGGGGTTGTTTCACGACGAACAGGTGAAAACAGGTGTAACACCATTGTTAAACCCCTCTCACCTCTGTCCTGAAACCCGTGATTATAATAATAGCCCTCCGTTGAGTATACATACACATACAAACACGTACGTTAACTAGGCGTAAAAAAATTCATATTCGATAATTTTATGTTTCCTTTGTATTCTTCACTCCGTCTCTCCCCCTCACTCTCTCACTCTCTCACTCTCTCTATATATATATCTCACTCTCTGATTCTTTCTTTCCTTCCTTCCTTCCTTTCTTTCTTTGGCGTGTTTCTTTCTCGTCGTTTGCGTGAGGATTTATTTGTTTCCGTAGACGTTTTGCGCACCAGACCGAGACGCTGTTAATTACGGGGCCTGCGGGTATCGCGTTACCCATCGGCGTCGTAATGAATTCAATTAACTGTACGGAATAATATAATATACGCCATATATAAGCGCTTAAAAACACAAACACAAACACGCTCACCAACACCTAGACGCCCCGTCAATCATAAACACTTAATCAGGCGACAACTACCGACAAGGTCGTTACTAAAAATTTATTTTTAATAACCGGGCTCTCCGCAAACAAGGAAGACACGTGCAACTGCACACGTAATTATGTTGTGTCCGTGTGCGTACAATGCACATTTAAATAATATCCTCATCGACATTTTTACCTGTATTATTAATACTTTTTTTCTTTCGATCAATTAAAAACACTGTATTTGTATACGTGTGATTTGAATAAATGTTCGTGTGCGTTAATAATAATAATACGCCGTGTGTAGTATACATTATGTACATACTGCAACTGCAGGCTGCTCTTTCTCGACATCCTGACATTCGGAGAAATATCAAATATCTGTAGTGTAATAATCTAAAGGATAATAAAGCGTGTAATAAGCGAATTTCCGTAGGATGGTGGTTATACTTTGCCGTGATTGTAACCCAACCACCCACGGCGGCACACGTAACTTGTAAAAAAAGAAATATGCACTAAACGCATCGTTGTACATAATGTTATATTATATTGCATACGTCTTATTATTAGGCCACCGCCGCCTAGCACTCCCCCCGCGGAGTGTGCAGTGTGTGTGTAAATGCCGAAAATGTATTTATTTATATTTTTTCTCTGAAATTTCGATTTACTTTTGTGTGTTGTCGTTTTGATCACCGGGGACCCTTTGACACAATAGTAAACACAATAAATGCGCACCTCCTGGGATTGAGAGATTCGTGGTGTGCCCTCTCGGTCCTTGTTTAATAATATTTTGTGCGGTCACAAAAAAAAAAGAAAAAAAGAAAGACGGGCGAAGAAGGTTTCAATACGTTTGTATTGAAAGAACACATAACATTATATTATAAAGAATGCCGGGGAAATATCAACCCTACAAGTGTTTGAAACCTGTTCCGTTTGTTGTGTGCACAGGGATTACGACGAGAAACGGACTCACGGCGTGTTTCGGTATTGTGTCCCGCTGTCAAGGAATTACTATAAATTATTATCGCAGGCGATCGTTTTCGGAATTGCACCACCCACACGAAAATTTGGAAGGGGCTCGTGTATATATATATATATATAAATAAATAGGAATTTAATGAAAGGTTATTTTCAAATGAAACAAAAAAAAAAACGAATAAAATAAATAATGATAAACCAACAATAGCTAAAATGGCGATATGTCGGGTGCGCGTTCTTGTGTATAGTCTTTTACATTATTATTATTATTATTATTGTTGATGCGCGCTCAGCAAAATATATTTACCCGTACCAGTGTACCACGTTATATACATAATATAATAATGTTAAGTATATGGTTATAATATTATGTACACGAGTAACAATAACCGGTACCATTAGAAGTATTTGATGATTGATAGTAATTACGAGCACTAGAGCACTTGTATAGATGATTGGCGCGAGCTACTTTAATTTACTCGGTGGTGGTAATGGCGTAATCTGGTTACGTTGCGTAATTCCAAGAATATGCCTATACATACTTTGTCCGCAAGATGATGGACCACTACAGCTTTATAATACCGTCGTCTCACCTCCTCCCCACGTACATAAAGAAGAAAAAAGTATTAAATTCCTTTTTCGGATATAAAAACTATACGGGATAATGACCCTATATATAATGCGAGACCTGCAATCGGGCACCTTTATACTATACTCCTGCTTATGAAAAACGTAATTTCACAAGCCCGATTATCTATAGTGTGTGTAAAATATTCATTATTTTATTAATTGAATGTATAATATATAGGTATTCGATAGAATTGTAGAAGCTCTCTTGTAATGGAATTACATATATATATATACTAAGTTACGATATTAAAATAATAATTAAATAATTTACCATTTTAGAATAATATGCACTTATTTCGATAAAGAGGGGGGGGGGTGTGGCCCGCGCATCATCATATTACATACCATACAATCGTTCAAAAAAAAAAAACTACGGACAACATGACTGGTTTAATTGGCGTCCAGGTATAAAATTGGATAACAATTGGCGCTGTGGCGCTCCGCGGGGGCGCCACGGCCCATTGCATTTTAGCGTTATTAGGCGCCATCCCAGCATGATGAGGTTAAGCGCTCGTCCGTCTCACATTTAAATACAATATATATGTATATACACCGTATTACATTACCGAACTTAAGCGTATCATCATCGGCCGTTACTCGTTTAAGTACCTATTATATACTATACTATACACAAGACGCGTGTACCTACTATATTTTATAAAATATAATATTGTCGTTAGAGGTACCTATAATATGTTATTATGTGTGACTTATACGCCGCCGGCTGACATTATAGTATAATGGCGATTATGAGTAATAATATTATATATACTATTCATAGTGATTTTTAATCCGAAGTGATTGAACTTTAAATTACCTAAGGCTGTAAAAATTGTTTTATATAAATCGACGTCCTACCAAAACCAATAATTGTTCATGTGTTTTTTTTTCATTTCAGAAAGTCAGTTCAAACCATCGATGTTCTCCTGTGAAAACCAGCAGTTCTACTCCTGATCTCAACCGAAGTAAGTTCCTGACAGTTTTTCTTTTTATTGAACATACGCGTGTTTTACAATAACTTGATTGTTTTTTGTGGGAGCGGGGGTAGGACCTGGATTGGGTCACTTATTTATTTACGATAAAAGTATAATAATTATTTTATTTTATGTCCTGGAGGCAAACAGTACACTACAAGGAATATTTTAATATTGCTAACACTACACTAACGAATAACGATTCATAATAATCATTTATATATGGTATATATTAAATAGCATAACAATATTATATTTATATAAGTAGGTATGTATAACAGTAAACCATATATACAATTTATTAATACTGAATTAATTTTAGTTTATGTGTATTATGATAATATGATAAAATATGTCGAAATGGTTTATTTTATTACAGTTCATAAACATTATGTTTAGAGGCCTAAAATGACGGTATGTAATAAGTAATAACTAATAAGGAAAGGCAATTTGTTTCTAGAGTTAAAATATAGCACAATAAAAGATATAAGTACATTATAATATGAGTTGTATATTTATCCCATCGATTTTCATTTGCTTTTGTCGAAAATCAAACTTTTCTTCCCGCGTATTTAATAATAATTAGTGATCCGCCGCCGCTGTAGTGCATATATAATAGTCACACCGGATCGGGACTGTAATTAGGAGGTACCTGAACAGCCGCGAGCGACAACTATACCAGCGCAATAGGTCTGGCACCTTATATATTTCTCTTCTCCGTCCCACACGTTTCGATCCGGCGAGCGCGCGCGCGCACAGTCTGACCGGATAACCGGTGTAAATTTACATTATTTTCCTATATTTATAAAGACCGTGCGTAATTTATCGCGGTACATTAACGAGTCCGGTGCGTGTATAACAAACAATAAATTTAATAAACAAAACGACGCGTCATTCATTCGCGGAGAGGAAAAAAAAACGTACACATATAATATTATATGGTATACAATACCCGCGCGCAGGGACCCGTCAGACAAAAACCAAACGGCCGCGGCGTATTGCGTGGTGGTGGATGGCGTGGGGATTGTATATAACAAAAAAATTACACCACGTGGCGTGGTCGTTGTTGTGTGTGTGTATGTATTTAATTTCGAGCGAGAAAAAATGTATACCCAAATCCTATTCTCGCTGCACAGGTAACGCGCACACCGAACATGTGTTGAACACACTCAACGGGTGGCGGTTCTCGGAATCTGACCGAAAGAATGTCATTCTGGGTGGTGACGATGGTGGTGGGGGCGGTGGTGGTGGTGGCGGTGGCGGCGGCCAACACTCGTGGTGGGGGTCGTTGACGCAAAAAAATAATATAATATAATATATAAATCTCAAAACCCTCGCACTCTTTCGTGTTTCCTCTATACTCTGTAGTCTGTACATTATATTATTATTATGCATGTATAGTCACAGCCTTACTTACGCCTTTCGTTTGTATACTCCACATTTACACAGCCGTATACGACCTTGAACGTTATATTGTCCACCGAGGAGAAGCGCGCATAATGACAGAATAGCTAATAACAATAATATAATAATAATAATAATAACAACAACAATAAAAGAATAAAAGAGGTGGTCGAACCGAGCGCATTATAATAACCCGAGAGCTGACGCCGTGGCCGTAATAATTCTCCAACGTGTGCATGTGTACTTACGTACGTGTACGTATGTATATACTATATATATTTCTATGTATGCGTAGGTATATAATATATACATACACACACGTACAAAATAATATATATACAAGTATATTAAGTATATAACGTATATAATATATTAATATATATATATATATGTGCAATGTGAGGCACAGCCATAGTAGTCTCTGGGCAGGGCTCCGCGCATGGTCTCGGGGCGGGGTCCCGCAAGGCTTCCTAAACGAGGCTCGTTTTGTTTTTTGACACCGGACTCTCTCCCCGCGTCGCGCGTCCTCCCCTGGTCACAGTAGGTTCTTACGCTTTCTTCGCACCCCCTCCCAGCCCGCTCGCCGCCCGCACACCACCATCGTAAACCTGGCGGCGACGGCGACGACGACGGATCTTTGTTAGCCGTGTGTGAGTGTGCTCTGTGTGCCAGTGCTATCTCTCAAGCGGTGCTCGTTAACCAAAACTGTACACGACTACTGCACGCGAGAGAGGAGAACCGTCACCGCCGCCGCCGCCGCCGTAGTTGCGACGTTGCCGATGTGTTCGTGTGTGTGAGAGAGATAGAGAGCGATCGAGAGAGGAGAATCTTCGGAGATTTATTATATTATGCCGCACGCACGGTGGGTGACGCGCCGTGTATATCACATGGTCTCTACCGACGACGACGACGACGTCACACTCCGCAGCAGCCGGCTTATTATTATGCATTTTATTATTATTATCATCATTATCATTATTACATGTGAGGCGATGGTTTGAGAAAATGTGTGCGCGAACCGGAGATGACGCACGGCTGTGCTGAGAAGTCGAGTTTGAGTAAAAACCGTAAACATATAATAGGTATAATATTTAGAAACTCGAGCGAGCGGCTATCATAAAAGGGTTTTTTCCTTGCGTGTCTAGTCGTGGTCGGTCGTAAAACATCAACATATTATAATAATATGCGTCGTCGTCGGGTCTTTGCCGATCGGTATCACCGCGCGAACATACGCAATAATATTATAAAAATGTAAACATTAAACGCTAATATTATGACGTATTATAATAATGCACACTGCACCGTGCACACATCAGCACGGTAAGCGGTTTTTCAAAAGAACTTCTTTGGTTCCAACACCATGCCTGTCATGGTGTTCACGACTAACTTTAAAAAATTAATATACACCCGAATTGAAATGTCAAAGTGGACAACAGTTTTTGTATTGTTAGAAACCCTACATATAAAATATTTTATAATATATTATAATCTATAGGATCTACAATGATACTCTTTGAACATAGTTTCAACTTGTAGCGAATACTAAAACCTTTTTGTTTTAAGTATTTTAAATAAAGATTAAAAGATATATAGATTTGGCGTGTTATGTAATCATCATATCAATTTACATTTGGTAGTTGATATTATATGCTATTTTAATTAACATCTTTTTTTTAACGGCTTAAATACTATATGTCTATATGTATATACCTACTTTATACTTAATAGAAATTACATTTATTTTCCAGTTGCAGCTTTACTGCTTTAGATAACATATTTTAACTACTGAACCGTGGTGTCGCTTCTGAACAAAATTATTTATTGTTTTAAATCACTAGGTAAATTGTGTTTCTTGTAAAAAGAGCATATACCAACCAGTCCGTGCTGTACACATTTTAGTATTTGTCAATTGTTAACAATTTGGCCTTAAAACCATTTAAAGTCTCCGGGTAACAAGTATGTAATCCACGAATGAAAGATTTTTATTTAAAAAAACCTTGGTTGTCTGTATTGCGTGTTTTACGATTTATACAAAGTCCTATAATTGTATTTTATCATTTAAACACAGCGGCAAAGGTGAACCTGTTGCCGTTATCAGTCAATTACACCAATTAAAAGTCCTAAACCATCCAATGACCATCTTATTATTTTCTGATTCAATCATAAAATTGTAATACTCCTTCTCGCCTTCTCATAATTACTATATTATATATTATGTTAAGTATTTTGCAATATCAAGCTAAATGCTCATATTCGTATTATACACGTCTTATATTATTATCATTAGTTTTAATATTTAATTATATTATTGTCATGAATTTAAGGTGTTATAAGGTGTATTAATTTAGAAACTAAAAAATGTTTCATTTATATTCTTATTTAATTTTTCTATAATAGAATAATTTTGTATTTAAATCATGTCGTAAAAATGACTACAACTAATATTTTGTGGACCCTTTCTGTATGGTCATATTTTTTCTAGTTACTCGATCCATACTAATTTGAATTTTGTGTTTTTAAATATTATTCGGTAGTCGTTATTTTTATAACCTTATAATCTTAAAATATTGTCGTCACGAATCACGAATAAATTAATATTAAGAAAAACATAAAATATTCCAAATACTACCTATTTCTTTTTGTACATTAATCAAAATAAATGTTGCCTGTTGGTTTAGTATTGCGTTTATATTTTAAGAACAGGAGTAGGTATAAATGTATAATGGTAGTTGTATACATGTATTATTTGGTTATACTTTAACTTTGCCAAGGATCACTTGATCCACGCAAACTGAAAGTCTTAAAAATTAAGTTTTTGCCTAATAATTATTTATAACATTACAATTAATACGCAACTCATTTAATGAGACGGTCACCTATTCAAATACAATATAGTTAACGGCAATTGTTAATATTTCTTGTTTTCGGTGTTGACAGCATCCGCCGACTGTTCTATATTTTCTGGTTTTTAGAAAAATTATTAACTCACTATGTTCGTGTTAAACGCATAATCAACGTGCTCTGTTCAAACAAAGTTAAGTGTGTACTCTCATTGTAGACTCTTAACGATAATTTGGTTCATAACTTCGCACGTATATTACTTATTTTGTATAATTTTTTCTTGTATTTATTACACATTTACACATTTTGCTAATATTTTTTTTTTACTTAGCTAACAATAATCTTTAATCATAACACATAGTTTACTTGTAAATATTGTTATTTGTTGGCAAATAGCTATTATGAAATACAAACTGAAATCAATTATATAAATAAAAACAAAAACTATATATTTAAACATACATTTTTTGTTTTGTTACAATTATTGTCTTCGTTTTTAAGTATGAAATAGGTTATGAAAATACAATCTGTAAACTGAAAAAAAAGTATTTGGGGTAGGCCTCTTTCAGATATATCTTATATAATAATACTTCTACAATACAATAAAATAAAGTAGTCTCTTGATTCCAAAAATATAATTGGCAGTGTATATTCCTTGAATCCTTCAATACATCAGTGTTTCATATCTACAGGGATGATCTTATTTTCAATTGATTAAAGATAATATTTGTCTGTTTCAGGTAAACCAGGCCCAACTCCCCACCCACCTGCTTTCAACATGGGCTATCTCGTTGCACCTTATCCATCGCCCTACACGAACGGCACTACGTCTGTGTCAATGGTAAGTCTTAAACTTTAATATTTCATTTTATTATAAGCGTACACATTTGTCTACAAATTGGTATACCTATGCCTATTGGAATTTTAAGAATCACGATAATACATTAAAACGATAGTACACACTTCACATGTTTTGAAATTATCGTATAATTTGTTGAAATAAACTGTCATATTGTTGATTGGTATACAATTATACATAGTAGGTAGGTAGAGAGGTACCTGCCAATATTCGTATGTTCTGTTTATTTTAAGGAAGGTTACGGACGTTTGATGCTTAGAGCGTAGTCTTTTATCAATAAATCTCTGCGCCTTATATTTCTTTTGTGGTTTGTACTTTGTTATGAATGTTATGGTGGGCAAACTGTCGAAGAGTTTTGATGAAATCGCTTACAAAGACAAGGTCTAAATAGATTGTAAAAATCCACTGAACTGTGTAAAATGTTATATAGGTATACCAATAACCAGACGTGTTGACTCAACAAGATGGCAACCAAATGTTTTGCTATACAGTGAAAGACATTTTATTGGCTTTGTGGGAAGGATCAAGGATGATACATTAAGTAAAATGCTGAGCTACTATTGCCTATGGGATTTTTAAATAAAAGATATTTCTAAATTAATTATGTTATAGAAGATACTAATAAAATATCCCGAATCCTCTATAAGATATCAGATTTGAGTTTATTAAATGGGTCTAGTGTCTATGGATCAAGTATCAACTAATTGCAATAATAATAGAGTTGATACCCATAAAAGTAACACATCATATAGTCTAATAGTAAAACTAAATTAAATAAGTACTCATATCAAAAGATACGAATTCAGTTAATATTTCCAAAAAAATATCTCAATTAAAATTGCACATTATATTCTTTTGGTATTGTAATTTTGGGTTCGTTCCATAAATGTTAGAAGGTAAATTACAATTGTATCGTTTTATATAATATATACATTATACCTATATATAATATCATATAGGATTATTATTTTACAAATTTTGAATAAATAACCAATATGTATTTTTTTATTTGGAAATACTAGTTGTTATGTATAATATTAAAGTTAATCTTAATATAATATAATATTTATACCTATTATAGTAACATAAACATTTTCAACTAGGGCGAATGATTAAAAACAACATGAAATTGTGAGACTAACAATAATCATATACAATTCTAAATAACAGGATAATATTGAGTTTCTTTGGCCAAAAAAATAATCAGTTTTAATATGACACTATATTACGACTTGTGATATACTGATATACATTGATTTATTTACATATATTATACATTTTTCCGTGTACGCGTTTAATAAATCGACATATGGTGTACGATTTAAACTTTAAACGTATAAATATTTATTCGAATTTCGAAACATCCGAAGACGCGTAACTATAATTGTTTACATCGCACCAGCGTTGGGAAGTTAACATTTCGTGTAAACCGAGCTTCGTGTTACGACGATGGTCGTTAGATAAAAAAATAAATCATATTAATTTATCGAGACATTTTGCTCTTTCGGCAAAGACAAACACTACATCGCGCTATTATGCCTAATGTCTCCTTACGTCGCGTCACGCGCTATCGGCGGAATTGTTCACACTTGTATCAACGACGTGTGCGTTGTTTGTAAAACACTACTAGTTACTACTACTACTACTACTACTACTACTACTACTACTACTACTTCCACTACTACTAATATAGTTATAGTAGTATTACAACCGCACTGCCACTATAAATAATAATAATATAGTGAGCGATAGGCGACGACGACGACAGTTAATTCGCATCAAACATAATAACACCGTCTCTGTTTGTGTGTTCTTCGGAATCATTAAAAATTACAATAATTATATTTAATGAGAACTGCGGTAATTTTATTTAAACCAGCGGCGGCAACAGCAGCACGGCGGCGGCGGCGGTTGAAACAACAACGGCGTCGTAGTCGTCGTCGTCGTCGGCTGCGGCTGCGGGTCAACGCGTGTAGGTGTGTGCGTATGTGATCGTGTGTGCGTGTGTGTGCCCAGCGCGCGCCCGAGTCTGGTTAATGCGGTTACGACGGACGCGTTCGGTATCGCGGGCTACAAACAAGGCGGGTAATTTGCCGATGACAAGGGGCCACCGGTGACGGGCGGGGCGGCGGCTTCGGCGGCGCTTGACACACACACGCGCGGGCGCGTTGCTGCCGCTGCCGCGAGCGCTCCCACCACGATAGCCGCCGCCGTCACTGCGCGTAGAGTCGTATAGGACGAAAACTGGTTTGCCTGCCGCCGTCTCATCGTCGTCCGTATCAATGCGAGTCGTGTGTGTGTGTTTTTTGTGTGTGGTAGTTGTGCGCCGGGGTGGACGACACTGGTTTTTCGGATCGGACCGACGGACTGGACGCGCGCGCGCGCGAGGTGTGGCATACCTGTTGAGAGAGAACGCGCGCGCCGTGTACGACGACGACGACGCGGCGGCATTAGGAGCTCTGGTGTATAGCCTTGAAGAAGAACAACCGCCGCGGCGCGCCGGCCACTTACTATACAGCCATTGTGTGTGCGTGTGCGTACGTGTGGACGGTGTTGCCGGACTTCCGACAACCGGAGGAGCCCCAGCTCTAACCATGTTACTTGCGAGAGCGCGCGCGCACACACATACACGACGCACACATTCGGTCTAGCGCGTACTCCGCACCTCGTTGCCTGTAATCGGACGTGATTGACCCGAACTCGGGCTCTCTTCTCTCGGTCCGTCCGTCTGTCGTCCGTACGCTATTATAATATTAACAACCGAGTAAATCGCCGCCGCCGCCGCCCGTCGCTCTATGCAGTGTCTAGTCGTTGTTACGAAACGCACGCGGCGTGAGAACGATTATATTATACACAATATATTATAATGTATACATATGTGTGTATGATATACGTACAATACGCGTACGTAGAGAGACGGTCGGCGGAATAATAATAATAATAATAATAATAATAATAATAATAAAAAATTACGGACGGATGATGTTTATTGTGTTTTTTTTTCTGCCCCCATCTACTACGCGAGCTGTTAATACGCGCGGCACGAGACCGGTCAGTCCGCGTGTGCCACAGCGCCAATTTTTCGTCCCGTTCCGATAGGAAAATACCGTGTTGCGACAACTGAACTACGGCCCACAGGCCACAACGCCACACGGTCAGGCCCAAAATTTCAGTTTTTCAATTGTTGGTGCCAAAATGTTTGCCGCTCATTTTAAAATCATTACCAGCCCATCAAAATATACTCGATACACTATACAGTTATAGACTAATGTAGTATAACAGTATATATATACCTGTAGTATATTATAAACGATGACATTTAAAATGTTAACTAGAATAATAGAATGCAATTTTCAGACTAAAGTTTTCTTTTTATATTTTGATAGACAATTTTTGTGACTTCTTATTATTACGGTTCAACAGATTTTAAATAATTTTCAGTAACATTGTGCAATGCATTATAATATTTGAATTATTATTTGATATTGGCTCTTTATTATATAGGTAATTAAATATAATTATATATTACAATTTACTACCTATCTACTGTTATAAAATGTCTCTTGGTAGTTAGATTAGACCACAGCATAAATGTATTTTAAATTTTGAAAAAAAAACTAGCTATATATACTAACCCAGGGGTTGGCAATTAATTTATATGGCGGTCCAGATATTTAAAATAAAAAAATTTCAAGGGCCAAAAAAATCTTAAACTTCATTTTATCATCAATGTATTAATTATTTTTTAAGCTGTGACTGCGGCACGTTCAACAACAACACAGATAATCATAAACAATTATTATTGTCTCAGCGCCTAATGAAATCGATTTCAATATTACTAAATTTTTGTTATGAAGGGAGGTTGATACATATAGAATACATAGGAAAATTAGGAAAATTTTTGGCGGTCCAGTTATTTCCCTTCCGCGGGACGGACATGGCCCGCGGGCCGCCTATTGCCGACCCCTGTACTAACCCAATGTTGTATTTCTTTAAAACGATGTTTTAAACGATTTTTTTTTAAATATTTTTTTTTATCGAGTTTTAAGCAATTTATAAAAAAACAGTAACACATTAAAAAGTATATGCAAAATCATCTTAGGGTGGGAAATGTATATTTCATGAAAAAAATAACGAAACAATTTTATGTTTTTTATTAAACGTTGATTAAAACGTTAACATTGTATGTAGATAATATTTTAAACAAAACCACTTGTTTAAAACCTATTTCAACCCTGATTATTCGCAGCAATTCACCCACAAAAATGACGTGGCTGCTCACGAGGCCTGAAGACGCAACGATTTTGACGGTTTTGAATATTTTGGTCACAAAATGTTAGTGTACCATGTAGTAGTGTATGATAATTGATAAACAGTATAATAACTATTTATTATTGTGTCGAGAAAAAAAATAACTCAGTCATTTTTCCCTTTTCTTTCGTTCAAATCATCTCAACGCGTGCACACGATGACTATTGGTTTTTGAAGTATAATATGTGCTTTGGAATTCGATACGTATTAACGTATAGATACCTATATAGAATGAAATAAAATTATATTAATGGTTTTTTTTTCTATAACGCACATAAAAACGGATTGTTGTTCGACCGTTATTATTCAAACAATCTGTTATTGAAAAACATTACTAATGCTTTAGTCATAATGTAATCGATCGTGTAACCAAAATGAAGGCGACAATATTTAGTACTTTAGGTAGGTACCTAATGTATATTATTTGCTGTGGTAGAAGTACTTATAGTATGATTTTTTTTTTAATAAAACGACAGAGTGAAATTTAGGTATTGAAATTATTCATCATTTTTCATTTTTTAAAAATAACTATTATTTTTATCCTAATTTCGAAGAATTATTTAACTCCAAACGATAATATAGACGATATAGAGTATTTAAAAATGTAATTATTTAATTATTTATAATAAATATAATATATTTTATTTAAGTTTGACTTAGTATACGATTTTTATTAAGAAGTTTATAGTAATTCGTCATAGGCGACTGTCCGTAATAAAATAACTTGAATAATAATAATTCACTTAGGTATAAATGTATAATAATACTTCCTGTCTGAGGAGACAATTCAATATCGGAGGTTGCCGTTAGTAAAAAAAATATTCTTTTTTTATGAAATTCAAACAATTTTGTCAATCTATTTACCTTGAAAAATACTTGTTATATTCGGGGTAATATTATATTTAAATATGGGCCTCATGTTAAGTAGTAGTCTGTGTAATAGTAAGAAGTATATACCCAATTATCCTTTAAATACATATTCCCACTAATAACTGATTAGTAATGAGTAACGAATCTTTTTTTATAATTTGGACTATGTTGTTTTTTAATTTACAATAATGTTTTTATGTTTACACAAAGGTTTTAATGTACGTTCAATATAAATAAAGTGGCTGTTTTCCGTTTATCTTAAGTTATAATCTAGGCGGCACCGAGTAGATCGGAATAAATATAAATTATGCTGAATACGAAAAAGTTTTAGTACTAGGTGATATATCTGTTACTATATTAGCCATAACATGTTTTTTTTTAATTTCATAACACAAAATATTTTAAACCTCAAAATCATATTCACTGTATATGTGTTACAATTTTAATCAGCTTACGTAGACCGTATAGTTACATATTAGTGATTTTTTTAAGAGTTAATGCTATCGTGTTTTTAGATGAAACTCAAATAATCCTAACATAATACCTTTGATTAATTATATACTACTGTAATATATATTTTTTTTTTATTAAAAATATTTTTTACAGATATCATCAATTACGTAGGTACGTTTAGTGTGGACATATTATACCAAATTCTTATATTTCTATGTATTCATTATACGAACTATGTTTAATACATCAAAATAACCCCTTTGTACTTATATGCAATAGTTGTTTTAGGACAACTAGTTTCACGAAGACTATTCTAAACCAATCTTTGTTTTAAAAAATATATACTTTGTTCAATGTTTCACAATACACTAGCTTGCGGTCGAGATGATCGTCCTACACCCAGGGTACTTATTTGTTATGAGTTATGCGTATAAAAACGGCAAAGAAAATATTAAGGAAATTTTTAAAAGTTATTTGACAGCTATAAAATTAAAAAAAATTCCCCAACAATAAATCGTAATCTTGATCATATATTGATACTACTCTGTAATTATTATAATATTATCCACACAATATTCGAGTAATGTGTTTGCTTTGAAACGCTTATTATATGGCGCTCGAAGCGAATAAAAAATGCATACACTTTTTCTTGTGCACACGATGAATGAGAGACCACTGATTTTTTAACTACAGTGCGAAAATAACACTGCTTCCCAAGTAGTTTTTCGACAGCAAGAAAAAAAAAATAAAACCAACCTATTGAATGGCCATCGACATCATGCGAAAACTACTACACGCCCGGCGGCCGTACATCGCCTATATATGCCTTTTTATAATTATTATTATACTTGTTGAAGATTGGACCTATAACCAGTTTCGTCACAGCTGTCAATGTTGTTCAAACACTATTATAAATATAAAATTCGCGGCGGCCGTTTAAAATGTTGTTTAGTCATTTTGGAGATGTTTATGACGTTGACCTTCACCATAGTGCTTTGCCCACCCCTTGATAGGATATCTTTTTTTTTCAAAATAAAACGTACAATTTTTCTATTCAGATGTCAACACGTTATACTAAATTATAACCTTTAAATTCCATGCTAAACAATTATTAAGACACTAAAATATTTAGTTCAGTTTGATATGCACATTACTTATTAACGTAGGTACTTACATTTACATAGGATAAACAAATAATACAAAAATAATAAAGTTTTTCAGGGTGCCCAAAATAATTTTAGCAGTGGTAGCTCTTAATCGACTTACTATTATACAGCAATGTAGGATAATTAATTATTAAAGTTGTTTGTATTTTAAAATTTATATTTTATATTTTACCCGCAATTAATGATTACAATAATAATTGTATAAATAAATAAAAACTCAAAGTATGAAGAAGTTTTTGCAGGGTGTGCAGCTGAACTTGCCTGTGCTATGTATGTTAACTATTGGCAATAAAAATATCCATTTTAAATGTATAAAATAGCGAATCATTGCGTTTTCGTTTTCAGTTATAACATACTGGTAGTAAACTGTTCACATTTAGAAGGCAAACAGAGACAGGTGTTCTAAGGGTCTAGATTGAATAAAAATATATTTCGTCGAATACGATCGGTAATTTGGTATTACAGTAGTTGTTGAGATGAGTCGTGGGTGATCCAATAAAACGATAAAAATAAAATAAAAACGACATTACAATTCAAACACGAAATATGGTATTGAAAAAAATTAATATATGTTTTATTAATTAAATATAATAAATTGTCTACATTTTATATTTTCATGAAGTTAATAACATTTTAAATTATTTAAATGTAAATCAAAATATACTATGACTATGGTTTTAACTTTTAGTTAGTGGATTTGTGAATCGTAATACTTAGTTTTTCTTAAATCTAAACTCTATGTAGTGAGATAATTTCCAACTAAAGACATTGTTTTTGAACTATATAAGTAGTATATAAACGATAAGCTAACGCACGCTGCTTCCTGTCGTTAGATGACGACAAAGAGCTTCGTTTATTGCGCGCAAAACGATAACACACTGATAAACGGGAACAAATACAATTTTTTTTTAAGTATATGGAGAACAATTCGAATATCGTTCTAAAAACAGCATGCACAAAAAGAGTGTAAAAAAATAAAAGTGTCTTATTACCAATTTTTCTAGAACCGTACTCGGGGATGCAGAACAAAAGCTGTAAGATTCGCTTTAGGCAGTTTTAATTATTATTCACAGAAAAATTGAATGGAAACTCTTCTTTGGCTCGAAGAATTCCACATAGTATTGTTGTTTTTCATTTCCCATCGTCCTCGCCCCCCGACCCTTTGGGTCTGTTCTTATAAACAGGATACTGCTTTCCTGTCGTCCATTGGCCGTCGGGGCTGTTTCTAGATTAAAGCATCCCCTTGTCCCGTCTAGCTATTATATTATACATCGCATATACATTTTATTATATGCACATAATACACCACGAATGGTATATAGTGCATTTTTAATGGTTCCCAAACTGCCATGTCAATGCTATTTTGCACATAATTTATAATTTGTATTCCCTTTAATCTTTTTTGTTCAATTCGTCAATCGACAATCGACATCGAATTTCCTCTCTAATTTTTGGTTTCTTACTTATCAGCTGTGTCATAATATTGATAGTTGATGCGCACCTGCAACGGTTTCGGATTACAAAGGGTGGGAATCCGGTTTTATATTTCAATATGTTATGCTTAAATATACATTATATTGTTATTACGGCGGAGACGAGGTACCTATGTTTACATATATACGGATTAATTCTGATTGTTTGTTATGAGGTATTTCTTATGATCATAACATAATATTATCTATGATTTGTAATGCACTCGTGACATACATTTAATGTTTACAAAATTTCACTATTTTACGACTATATCTTATCCTTTAAATCATGTCTACAATTTTTCTTACCTATAAGAGGGGCACGCAGTTAAAATGTATTTGATAAATAATCACGTATTGACGTCACCAATTAAAAATTGTACTCACGTATATTATCGCGTCGTTAGTTAGCCATTCATGTCCGTCATATATCGCAATCGACGCCACAGCAACAATTATTTCCGATAAAATTGCCTGACAATAATTTGAATGAAACATAAGGACTTTTTAGTTATTACCATGTCATATCTGTCTAAATTTTTTTTCGTTCCATTACTTTCCAATTGTCATTTTTATTTTCCCTCTTTTTATACCGTGTTGAAAATCTATTTTTACAGACATTATTTATAATTATTAAATGTATTCATAAAAAAATGAGCAATTCGATTTTTTTTAACAGTTTAAACAAATTGAATTAGTATAAATCATAATTATTTTCTTCTTAAATACTTGCGCTTAAAGATATGTATAATTTCAAGAGTTTTTTTTTATGATAGTGACAGGTGACAGTGTGTCCAGAGCGTCCGTGTCATGGTATTATTCTTTTCTCGAGTTATTGCGTGTAAATGTTGCAGTATTTTAAAACACAATTATTTAAAAAATATTACTTTAAACGTCATGCAACGGTTTATACATTTATTATGTACCTATTGTACCTACTATTAGCTAGGGTCCCATCGGCCTTACACTGTCCCCGTATATACTGTACTTATTAAGTATTCATATAAAAACAAGGAAAAAATGCACGTTGTCTATTATATAATAATTTATAACTAAAATAGTAGAGAAAAATACTTTAATGTTCGTACGATATGTATAGGTATTACGTTAATACATAATATACATGTATTTATATATAAGTGGATCGTATTAATTAATTATTTGAAGTATAATCAAAAATATTGAAGTTTAAACTTTTTGATTGGTTTGAGCCTATATTATACTATTATAACTTTCCCTATTTGTGCAGAAATAATGACCAAGTAAAATATGTAGTAAAAATGAGTATCACCAAATTTAATATTTAAAATTAAATTGTAGGTATTATGATATTTCATTCCTAAATAAACAAAACTATATTAAAATTATATTATATATAATAATGTTAGTTTATAAAATACTTTTCAAGTCCTTAAAAAAATAAATCCAATATTCCAATAATAAAAATAATCATGCTATAAAATATTACACCATATTTATAACATGATTGTTATTCTCTGATCATATGTGCGTAGTTTGTATTTCGGTTTACACTGTGTACGTTTATTGTGTGTTTTGGAGTGGTCGGTTCGGTCAATATATCTTCAGGGTTGTTTTCTATTTAAGGGTATGTTCGACCTCTTTCTGATGGGATTTTAGTATTTGCTCTTTGGTCCTTTAACATCCTTCAAGGCTGTTTTTATATTCTCTACATTCCCCGCAGTCACATGCACGTAACTTTTGTACATTTCTATTCAAACACGAAAAATATTTATAAATAGTGTATAATATTATGGACTATAGTGTTTTTAATTTTAATGTTGATTAAAATGGACAGTATGATAATAATTGATAATTTTATTTATAGGTACAACTTAAAGTTTGTATATGCATAAAGATGCCATAATTAATAATGTAATTTTTTTATTATCTTTGAAAATATTATAAAACATTTTTTATTTTAAACATAGATAATATTTAGTGTTGAACTATATACCATAGGTCCCTTGCAGTTTGTTTTCTTTTAAAATGTGTTTTCTTTTATTGCAGTACCTAAATATAAGTATAATATATTATAATAAGTTATATTAATGATGATATTATTATGCCTTAGGTATTTTAGTTAGTTACAAAAGATAAATAATAAATAAGTAATATTTTTTTTTCGCTGATCTTAGTACAAATTATTTTTTGATGGGTCATATCACTCACACTTGAATATTCATGTTCATATTTCGCTTATGCCAAACGATAAACACTTGCTGACGAGTGACGAGTATAGATGGAGGTATGGGATAATTAAATCGTTTATTTTTTTAAAACAGATAATATTTTATGTGTACGTTTTAGTTATTTTACAAATTATTCTCTCTCTTAAATTTGTGTGGTGGATAATAAATCGATAAAAATAATTCATCATAAAATAATATATTTGTCATGGTATTCTGCAGCTACACCGAAATGTTTTTATGAAAACGTAAAGGTACATTATGTGATGCTTTGGTCGTTAACTGTTTATCTTAATATCATAATAAATAGTTACGGATCTGATACACCTGAAATTTAATTTTAACATAGGTACCTAATATCAAGTTAATAATATTTTATCACCATTATTTCTATAATTAATTTTATATTCATTATTTTTAATTATTATTTACTCTAGCATACCATTTGATAATAGCCACAACTGTTAGAGTTCTGTACAAAATCCTCATAATATTGTGGAATCGTCTTAAAATGCGTGTGACTCACGACGCCCACCATCAGCGAGACATGTTTTTTCAAGCTCTGTTTAAGCTCCATTTAAATTCCGTCAGGTCCGCAGTCAAAATAAGCGAAGGAAAAAAGAAAGAAACCAGTATAAACACGACCATAAACAACCCGGCGTTTATAATGGTAAGCGGACCGGTCGTTAAAAATGTGAATAAAAAAAGTAAAATAAAATACTTAGAACGCACCCAGTAGCAGTTACACAAAAAAACTATAAAAAAAAAATATAGAGAAACCAGTTTGGAAGGAAATTATTAGGATTTTGTTTGTTTCTTTTTAGTCTCCTTCCCTTAAATTAAACTAAATTGAAAAATCTGAATTTCTGAATAACTATATAAGCATACAATTATTGACCACCATTCGTGTGTCACTTTAACTGAGGTATAATTGTCTTTAAAAATGTATGAAGATATTTTTTTAGTAGGTTAAGTGGTCGGTCACGCAAACCTTCATCGTCCTTTCAGCTTTTTTTTTTTATAAAAATTATGTACAATGAATGTATATTATTTTCTTACAGCATGCAATCGAGTTTAGCTTGTTTATTTTATTACGTATTTGTCCACATTATTAGGTATATGTATGAAATTGGTATCATTATTTTCAAGTTAAATCATAGGATTCTTTTCAGATATTTAACAACTCATAAACTATTGTTTAACTAATAATTTTAAAACGTATATATCAATGATCAATTTAAAGTGTTGGGCATTTTAAAGCTTAATTAGGGCCTTTGATGATTCAAATTCATTTTAATGTATCCGAAGCAAAATACGTTTATTATTAATTTAGGTATGGTTTTTATACAGGTGTGGGCCCAGAAATATTTTAAGGAGTTCGGAGGAGGGGGAATTTAATCATTTTTAATCGAGATATTTGTATTAATTACTTATTAGTGTTTCGTTTTTATGGTCGGAATAGGGCGAATAAATAGCTTTAAAAGAGATGGATAAATCTTCTCAACATATTTTTTCATAGTCGTATGGGTATAGCTTGTCTTGTATAACGTGAGGTATAGGTACCGAAGAATATTGATCGTCGTATATTTTCAGTAGTTTGGTATTATGTATGTTATTATCGGTCTCATTGCAGCGATGGATTGTTTTCTTAGTTAGGAGGCAGGGAAATAGCCAAATATAGTTGAAGTTTATTTATTACATGTATACGGGTAAAATACTCAAGGCGTGGCAGTAAGAATTTTTGTACTGTGTATTATGGTATGTATGTATAGATATCTTTATATAAGTCACGCAGTGTCGTCGAATTAAACAATTTAAACAAATATATTGTAAAACGCACAAAAAATACACCTATACAAATATACCTGTTGTGGTTTTGAATTTTTTTCGAGAACATTCCTGCAGATTTATTGTGTCATTAACAGCCACACTATACACAACACCGCAGTTGTAGTCGCACACATCGTGGTTTTTGATTGATATAAATATATATTATAATATGCATAGAAGTTCATGTTTCGAGCGTGTGCTCTATGTTTAGACGTTTAGCGAGGAAAAAAACATTCAGAGAGGGGGTTTGCATTATTTATTCGCTTCCCCGTCGGGCGTTTTCTCCACATCAAATATTCCGTTTGCACTGCAACCCGCGCGCGTACATAGCAGCTGCGGTGTAACCGCTGCCTCTATACGTCACACATGGTAAGTGGCATGCTAAACAGGGTACTTCACCACGAACGGTTCTGTACTACAGAAAACAGACCGTAGGCGTCGCTCACTCGAAATTGGATGCGATGCGTGTGTATATTTTTATGCACGAAAATATTATTATTATACTATTTTGATTTTTTTTTTACTTCGTCCTTTTTAAAACCGGTACCGTGTATACAATATTGGACGGTATTGTGTCCGTTTTTATTAACCGTGAAATATTCTCACGTCTTTAAAAAAGCGAAAAAAAATGATAAATAAAATAGCAGACAATATAATATAGGTAATATTCCGTACTTGTTTTTTTTTCGTGAGTCTCTTTGGTATATATAAACGTATACCTATATGTAAACGTGTGCGTTCACGTATAATATGTATAATATTGTATAATGTAGGTGGTATATATTATTGACATAACGATCTTTTTTGTAAATTTTTATTAGTTGATAAGTTAATTAATTCAAACGGTCATTTTACTTTCGTATTCACTTTGAGTTTACTTTTATATAATATTTCGTATTGCGCATCAGTTCAATGCCATTATGTGTGTAGCGAGGGTAGGATATGTTTCAATTTGTAACGTACAAAACGATATTCATATAATAGTATGTGCTATGTATAATAGGGGAATATACTGTATTAGAAAATATCATTGTGTTCACACTGTGTCAAGTGTCAAAACAATAAATAAGGGATTGGGGGGTTACAATATGATATTGATATATAATTTGTTGTCTTTGACGTATAAACACTTTTTAAACCAATCAAAACATACGGAAACAGATTAGTTTATAATACATGCGTATAATTATGATGAACTATAATTTTCTGATTGACACGATTCATTTTAACAATAAAAGTAGAATTAAATAATTATTATTAATATTAATATTAACGTATAGTTACAAAATACAAATTTAATTTAATTATAGGTTTTCGTTTAAGACACAAAACAAATTTAAAACTGTTTTTTCTTACGTAGGTATTTGTAGAAAACGAACAAATTAATTTTTAATTGATAAACAATTTATTTATGGCATTAGTTAAAAATATCTACTATTAATGTTTTGGAACCTAACAAAACGTTTTTTTTTTTATAAAATAGCTGCATCTTAATGAAAATGTTTATTAATATTAATTATTCAATACTATTTACTAGTGATAATATTTTAAAGAATTTTTATACAATGTTGTTATAAATTATTATCCTTATATACCTCAAATCTACACAAGGAGTCTTTATACTCTTGACTATAAAAAAACAGCATCCTTTTCCGTTGTATGAACATGTGGTCGTTGCACCAGGCTTTATAAAAGTATAAATTTAGATTTTGAAAACATTCCAAATCTACGAACTAGCCAGATATACAACTTTTGAAAATATTAATATTAAAAAACTTATAGTTATTTTCGCATCATCGTTTCCGTTGACCTATGTGAATAAACGCGTCCTCGTCGAACATACATACCTACATACAATAATTCGTTTATGATTCATTACAATAGACAAAAATGAATTGACTTAATTTAAATTGAATATCCTTTAATCCTTTAATTTAAATATTAATTAAATTGGATTGTTTTAAAATAGTTTTAATTTAATTTAAAGTTAATATTAATTTTATTGTAAAAATATTTTATCATACATAGTTTTCCAAGAATGTTTTAATTTCTTTAGTAGGTATTATTTTTTTAGAAACCATTAAGCTATACAAAAATATTTTTTCCACGATAATTTATTTTTATTCAAACATATAATTACAAATAATTATCAAATAATATTGCACAAAAATTGATATTAAAACAATTTAAAAAAACAAAAAAATTGTGCGTAAAGCAGGTCTATGAAATTAATTAAAGTTATTCATAAACATCTTAGTCTGTGTCAGAGTTGGTGTAGTCTGTTGATTCGCCATTTGTATCTTCAGCTAATGCAAATATATCACTAGGTTTTACCATACGAAAAACCATTTCAAAATCGTTTTTCTGCCAAGGTGTCATAGAATGAGCTAACGGATCCACGTACAACAGCATTTCGTAACGACTCAGATAATCTATTAGCGTAAATAAGACAAAATACAAATATAGGTATAATGTATAGATATTAACTGTTTTAAAGGTTATATAATAATTAAAAAAATTAAATTTAGGGTTTAAGGGTTTTGAAATTTATTATTTTATCTTTATTTTCACGTTATTGGGGCCTTACCCCATAAAATGGTTTATTTGAATTTAAAAAAATTGAGTTTTTTGTCTTTAAATTAACTGTAAAAAAAAAGTTATTAAATTTAAAACAACATAATGTGTAATGTCTACAGATTTATTTTTAGTTTCAAGTATTGGACTATTGGTTATATTTTTGTTCATATACAACTAACCATTACTCGTCACCCCAACACCTCTTGTATCAATACATGACAGTGGGAGATCAAGTTGTTTACGTTTTTTTGATGACGATTTCGGAGTTTTTACTTTTTTCCGATATTTACGTTTAGGTTTTTCCCCGGCTACACATCTTTTAGATTTGAAACATTGATAGAGACATTTGTCCCAAAACGATCTTAATGTTTCTCTTTCGCCTAAATATATGCATTTACTAGAGCCAGTGTCTTCCGATGCTTCTGATGACGTGTCATTATCCGTATAATTTGGATGAGGTTTATCGAATATTAATGGCAAAGGTTTCCTGTCCTTTCTAGAACTTCCTTTCTCTTCTGACGAATTGTCGCTGTCATCAGTATTTGTCGTTTGAGACTTTTGATCTTTGATAATGGAAATCGCTTTTGTTTCGTCTTTTACCTTCAACAAAATATTGATTCTAATTTTAAATCGATTATTTGGTGTAATAAATTGTTGATAGTATATACTGGAGTATGTACCTACATTGACTTTATTAAATATGAACTTATCCAGATGATGGCTGTCGTCCGTATTAGAAGCTGATGTACTTTGGTAATTCGACATTGGTAATTCAATATTTGATTTTTGATTTTTCGACATTATTGGTGGATCTTCTAAATATGTATAAAAAACTGTGTTATATTTGTTTTAAATTGTGACTATATACCTGCAATATATATTCGAGGAAACAATACAATATACTCGTACATAATGTGCATTTTCAGTATAAAAATATAGTTGATATTAATTTTTTTAAGTACTTATGTTATAACTTACAATTAAAGTAAGTATCGAAATATACATTTTTGTAATATAAAAAAAATATAGGTACAATGTACTTATACTACGGCTGTTACGTACATTACATCCACAAAAATATAATTTTATCAAATGTGTTCATGTACGGCATGAACACATGAATATTTACTAACACATATATATTTTATATTGTTATTATTATTTTATAAAGATATTGTTTTACCTTTGTTGATTATTTTTTTATTTTTTGCTTTTTTTCTGATTATTTTTTTTGTTGTGGAATGATAAGTTATGTCCATTTTTTTTAATTTAATAGTTTTGACCGTATAAGAAAAGCTTATTATTTAAAAATTAGTTAACTTAAACTTTTATGCAACGTTTCAATTGAATAAATATTTTTACTACCTAATAAATGTGTTGTTAAAAAAATGAATATTAATGAACATTATTATTTATCATATAATTATGAACTGATATTTAACCGATTTAATACTGATGAATAATTATTATCGTCTGTGTTCCTCTATGGATTCAAATGTTATACATTTTTATGATTTTATTCCAAAGAGAATATTGATGATGTTGAAGATGTATTTTTATGTTAAGATGCGCGCGTTAATTTAAATTGTTTATTCAGTTTATCATCCATGGAAATTGAAACTGTTTTCATCAAAAATGTTAACTCTTATACAATATTTTTCACATTGATTTAAACTGCGTAGTTCAACGTCTAAGCGAATAAACGTTGGTGAATTTAACTATAATATATGAATAATTTAAAATTGTTTAAATAATATTTGATTTATTACAAAATATAAGACATAGCGGTAGCGGTGATATAGACATTTTATAGGGAAATTGTTTTTCAAAGTCTGTGAAATATCCTCTTAACTTCCTCTATTCGTAGTTATTTAAGATGATAATAATAGTAATAATAATAACAATCATTTTTTTTTCAGATGAGTTCCTATCTCGAATCTCAAAGGGATCCTTTAACCGTAAGTCCACATTTTTTATATTGCTTATTTAAAAACAGATATTTTCTCGTGCAAACTATTTTAATCTCGGTGTTTATTTTCTCCTGTATCCCTTGTGCAATCAGAAGAGGACTTGGTTGGTGGGGTATAAGGGAGCGGCACGACGTCGCCCATCTTGAAATCGATGGTGTAAGCGCAACTGAGAGGAGGGCGAAAGGGGTTTTCCATTTTTGCGCACGCGCCCAACCCTTTGGAAATCCCAAAACCTAATCATCATACTGCCGTATCTTTTGCTGCGATGGTCGTAGTGACACTTTAAGATCAATAGGTACCTTAATAATTATTCACACGTAGGTATTTGTAATTTCAATGGGTTTATAAAATAAATTATATAAATGTTTGGAAAAAATATTTTAAATTATCTTATACAAATGGTAACCGTGTTAGAGCCAAGGGGCCTCGTTAAACTTTTTCTCGTTAAGGTTATTCTCATACGGTGTAGATTATACAGTATAGTTAAAAAAAAAATGATAGGTTATAGTGTGACGAAAGCAAACAAAAAGGGCGTTATTTTAAGGTAATTTCTGGGCATAAAACAAAGGAATGATGGAAGTTAAAGGCGGTGAATGAGGAAAAAGATACGTGGTGTGGTGTTGACGCAATTTCACCACGAGATCAAAGGCCCCCACGTACTTTTTGCAGAAAAGGTCCCGGTGTTTCCAAGGGTGCAAATCAAATTTTCGCTTCAATTCCCTTGCGACCAGCCTCTTGATAAAATTCCAATGCCATTCCTCGGTCTCTTTTTTTTATTAAAAATAAAAATAAATAGAAAAAGAGAATCAACAAAATGTGGCGGACTATTGAAGACTAGCTTCAAATATCGTTCGATTTATGTTAAACTTGAAAGTATGAAATGTATTTTATGAGTAATGCGATATCGTTGCTACGTCCATAATTGAAATTTGATATACATATATATTTTTTGTCGATCTAAACATTTTTTTAACAAGTTTACATAATCTAACACGTATAAATCTGGGTCTTTTAGAATCTGAGTAGAGCAATGAATGTATTGGTCTTACAACAATTTTTTTGTGTCTACCATCGCGTTTTGGAACAAAATATTTTCTTCAATATTAAGGGTGTGGAAAATGTTATCTTGTTGGTACTTATAATCGGGGTCAACAGTGGTCATTTCTAGTGCTTTTTTATTAATTCAGAAATACTAATAAAAAAACAGCAAGAACAATCTTTACGCAACGCCAGATTTCGACTAAATTAATATCATTTTTCGTTGTTGTTATTCATAAAGGAATAACTATACAAATACATGTTCATAAAATATTTATATTACTATTTTTTTGACATGATATATTTTTTAAAATATTTTCCACGCTTTTTATAAGAATTCATACAATTTTAAATTTTAATATCTAAGGATTGGCAGAGTTTAGTACAAGGTTCCTCGCAAGTTTTTTTTATATAGCAATTTAAAAATATCAAAAATACCTAGTCTATTATAAATAATTTGTTTTTTTCTAAATATTTATTAATTCAACGTCATACATAATTCAAACAATATACTTCATAAATCAAAAGTTTTTACTCAAAATTATACAAGATATATACGAGCTTGGGTATAGAATCCGCTTTGTTATTTTATACATTTTAAAATAATTAATATTATTCAATTTATATAGTAGTAATATAGCATTTTTTTCAATATTTAATAATTATTTCAAAATATTAACTTAAAGTTTTATAGCTAAAACTATTGGTATTATTCTATTAATTTACTGCAGATAAAATAAATTTTAAATAGCATAATTTACACTGTAACTGTACACATTCTGTACACTGTTGTTTTTAAATCAATTATATTTTTACGTTAAATGAAAACTATTTAGGTGTAGCTTTGTTTATTTGATATATTGTTTTACTTTTTTAATTAACTATAACTAACTATAACCTGCATATGAGAACATGATGAAGTCCAGTTGCAAATGTCACGTACCTTAAATTTCAAAGAGACCTTTGTTCAAAAGCCATGGGCAGAAAGGGGGTGGAATAAAGGACAAATTGCCGTTGTCAACCCTTTATGTTACAGTCCTCCCTACATACCTCCCTCGGACACCACGCGCTATTTAAACCAAACAATCGGTCCCCATCAGATTAAAATCTATTAATACTCAGAGAGAACATTCTAGTTTAATCTAATGATTTTTTTTTAACATGCATACGATGAAGTACCAATGACAATAAAGGGTAGCCGATGAGCAAATATTGGTACTAAATTCCATGTACACCGTATAGTTTCGATTACTACCACCGGTCCCGAATTAGTTACAGACGAGATAATAAGGTGAATGAGAACCGAGGGAAAAAATAAATATGAAAAGCAAATATGAATTTGCGATTAGGGTAGACACACGATGGATATATAAATGGAGCATCAGATTTATCTGTAACATTTTGTGTTCTATGTGAAAAGTAAACTGAACATCAGTTTTAACTGTCAACATTTAACATAGCCTATATACAGAGAGTGTCATAGACTGTATATAGTGTTGAACTCTAGTAGTAAATGTTCGCAGTTTAAAGCGAAAAAAAACTATTTTTCTATTTTATTGATATATGGTGGTTAAAAATAATTTAAAATATAAACTATATTATAATTAAGTAGGTAATTCAATTTTGTGTAAGATACATTTAGTTACATGAATAACGCGCATAGTGTAATGTTAATAGTATTGTGACTATTGCTTAGTAATATTATAAATAAATATAGGTACAATTCTATACTTCCGTATTTATTATCCTACATTTTATCATATTTACGTGATAATAAAATATATAATCAATATCTATTATTATAATTTTTCCAGGCATTTAAATGTATTTGGTCTTTATTTAGTCTGTAGAGTGTAGGTACTTTACATAATATGGATTTATTAATTTTACAAAATACCTTAATTTATAAATCTACCTACACAACTAGTTTAAAATACGAACTATAATATATAAACGTTTATATTAGTACCAAGCATAATCTAGGACTTCTCTTACTGTAAGTCAAACGATAATTTATACTTGCATGTTATTCGAATAGTACAAGTTAACCCACTACGGTCAAATTACAAACCAATTGGTGTAATCATAATAAATCTATTAACCAACCCTTTTTCAATACCCCCATGCGGCCGATCATAATCCATATTTCACGGCCTGCTGGGCTTGTAAACCACTTACAGTGGTCATTCCCTTTTATATGTTTGCACTACGATCATGTACAACCCGCACTTGACTTTTTTTTCGTAGCCCTTTCCGATAGATTTTCCCCTTTTTATATATACATGGTGTATATTTTTTTATTTCGATGTAGTCCGGAAACATTGGGAAATGCCTGAGACGAAGAAACTGGGCCGTAGAGGCGAGTAACAGGATTAAGGGAGACATCAAAGGGATGAAAATTGCACTCGTCAATCTCCCAGTCCTAACTATATGCACGTCATTAACATACAAATGCCCAGGGGAGGGATAGTCATCATATTCGGTCCACTTGTCTTGTAACCAATCAACCCTATCCCATTACATCCCCCTGATGACAGTCCCAGTGATCAAGAAGGATGAGCTCTTCTATGTCACTAATTTACTATCGAAAATATATGCACATGTAGTCTATATTATATTTGCAGAAGTTTAGTGTAGTTTGCAGGATAGAAAAGTAACTGTTTTATGTAAAAATTAATGTTGGAATACTGGATTAAAATTAACTTTAAACCGATGTCATAAAATATTAGTGTAAAAATTAATATTTTATGTAGCATTATGTTATTATTTATTTATTATAGGTATTATTAATTTCGGTCATAATGATGCAATAATATATTGGAATAGTAGGTAACGAGCCATCGTGTATATTTTACACAGCTAACATTTTTTCTATATTTTTTTATTTTCAGTTAGTATTATTACTATAAGTTTTCCTTTTGTGTTTGAAGATGAAAAGAAATCGTTGGGGATTTATACTTTATTATTATTCAGCCATTCACCCTCTGGTGCATTAGTAAAATGGGAAAACGATTGTAAAATAAACAAGGAAATTTACCCATAGAATCCTATTTTCTGTAAATTAACGATTTTAAAAAGCCGCTCAAACGATTATTTTATATTAATATTATTAATCTTAATTAAACTATAACTAAAATAATAAAATGTATAACCAAATAGAGTTGTATTTCAAAATTCAAAATTTAATGTACTCGTACTAATACTGTATTTTGTATGCATTAAAAAACATATATTTATAGTAGTATTTACAGTATTATATTATAGTGTATTATTTATATTGAAAAAAATTAATATTTTTCAACTGTATTAAATATAAAGAATTTCATTGTTAAATTTACTTTATTTTTTTATTTATTTATATTTAAAATAGTTTTTTTTATAACTTACAACATTTTTTTCATTAGTAAGCTTTTAAGTTATAAACATACCACACATATAAGTAAATAACAAAAAAAAAGTATGGATATTACATAAAGCGTATGTATTTGCATCGTTTAAAAATATCGGGGAATATAAGAGAAACTGATTATTGCATAAAAAGAGTAATAATAGAAAAAATGAAATGAATAAAGAGAAAATTTAAATTCCAGACATTTGGTGGCCCTTTGCTTTTCTGCTAAAAGGCTAAAATACCCGTTCGACAATTTTTTTACATACCTAAAAAAGTCGAAGTCTTTGAACCGTATACGACAGCGGGTTCTTATGAAAAAAAGTATCCCACGTTTTTTTCCAAAGGGTCTTTTTTCTTATGGATACCGGACACTTTAATTTCCGTCCCTATGGAAAAAAATCTGCTCATGCAAAAAATAAAGAGGCACACGGCTTTTCTTATATAATAACACAACCAATCATTCTTGTTGTTTGTTCATTATATGATTTGAAAAATTATATAATGATCCTGTGCATTTTCGTCCTCGTGAGTGTAGTTGAGTGACCCTGTGACGACGTCCAATTAAGTATTAAAAAATATGTTAGTGAATAAGTCAAGTACTATTGAAAGGTATGATAATTAAAATGTTATTCTACTAGATATTCAAGTACTGGAGGGACAAAACATACAATTTTATTTAATGACTTCAATAAATGTACATAATATTTTAAAACGATTTACAATTTTTTCTGGCATTGGTAATTGGAACGCCCATTTATAATTTTAGGAAACTTCAAATAGTAAATAGAAAATAAACCTTTAATAGGTATTACCAGATTACCTACCTATGGACCTATTTAATATTGCATATAATTAAATATTATATTTAAATATTGTCTACATTCCCAAGGAACTTAATTTATGTTTGAGTACCTATAGTTATTTCATCATTATTTTTATTATTTAGTATTAAGTAGGTAATAAATAATTTTAAAACTTTTAAATGTGGTTTAAAATATATTCAAGAAAAAATATTAATTTCATATTCGCTTAAAGATGTATGCTTTTTAATTAGTTAATAATTACAATATAATAATATTTCTAGATAAGTAATGATCATTTTTACCATCGTAAATAATTCTACCACTTGATGCAGCCATAGTGAAAAATATTATTGTTGGGAAATTAAATGTTACAATTTACCAAAATAATAATAAACCTACACCTTTGCAATACGACTATTGTACTGCTGTACCCAGTTTAAAATTGAAATGGCCTATTAATAAATTGTTATAAATGATATAAACCGTGAAAATATGCTACATTTTCGTAAAACTTATCACAAATTGTACTTAAATTACTTATATCAAATTGGCTTAATTGTGACAATTGACCTTCTTTCAACAAGCTATGAAATATTATATCATTTAATAGTCAAATTTGTATAATATGTATACTTATTACTTACATCAAAATGTATTTTTTATGTCGATGTTTTAATACAACATTTAAAATAGTGTTTACACTATATTTTATCATTAAAAACAATTTTAATATTGTTGCTATGAAATTAAAGAAAATGCAATACACAGTTAGTATGATTTGAATAATTAATATATTTGTTATTGACATAATATATTAAACAGGTACTACTGCTATTAATAATGTGTGATAGTTATTTACATGTCTAATAAGTTATTATCGTATATTATGGTATAGGCACCTATTTTTTTTTTGTATTATACTTTTATCTAGTTAAATACTTTTTAATTTTCTCGTAGAATACTTTGTATTATAGTTGATTGACAGCTTAATTTTTATCACAGAGTATGTCACAGCCCAGATTTATTCCTAGTTTTGACAATGCACTTAACCGTGGCATTACTTGCGCAAATGATAAGAATCATCGTGCATATGGGCTTTATATATTACAACTGCACCCTCATATTATCCAACCCTCTCTATTATGGAGCTTTCCGTTAAGATATTCATCGGTCCACATTGTTCCCGGAAACCTTTCACTGATCTGCAATCAGATCCTGATTGAAAAAGCGTGTGGGCGTGGTTCAACGGCTTTAAAAAATATGAATGTTATTGAGAAATTGTTTAGCATGGCTTGTTTTTGTACCCACGTATTATTTTTGGGGGGTTATTATTATTATTTTTTTTTTAATGCACAAAAGGACCATAAATACGTTGTCACAGGGATTTTGGCATGTCCCCATTTACGTGTCTATTATTTAAGGATTAGTTGGGTAGATAATGGTAATGTTATTCTATGCATGGCGAGGACTTTGGTGTAAATCCTCGCAGCAGGGCCACTTCGGCCGCAGGGAGTCCTAATGTTATTCTAATGAGACGTTATGTAAAATATACACAAATTGGTATTACAATTTATTATGAATATGTGGTTGAATAAAATATATTTAATTTATTATATAGTTATATTCACAACACCCACGCTGCATATTATTCACTAATAAAATAGCAATTAATTTATTTCCTAAAAATATATACATCATCATAAAAAGTAATAAAATATACACATGACCAAATACAAAAATATTACTGAAACTGACAGGAAGTATAAAAAAAAATTAATATTGATACAATATTTAATAAACTGGTGTAATAATCACAAACGGAAAATACCGTGCCCTTATTATGTCGTGTGCTCGTTCATATTGAGGTACGCGTGCCATCCAAGATTTAACAATTATAAAAAATTGATAGGGGACGATGACAAGATAAAAGGGACTTTACAATTGTATTTAAAAAGGCCCCTCTATATGTTTCACTAAATCCTCACTAGTGTGTGTATACAATGACAACATTTTTAAAATTAATACATAATGTAGTTCGGGCGAATGATTACTGAACAAAATTATAACGTTAATAATTAAAAATTAAAGTTTGAATACAATAAATCAAAATGAATGTTTAATTATTATTTGTTGTTTGTTAGATATCGTATTGAATTAAATGTAGAAAATAGTTAAAATCTATTCTAACATTTAATGAAACAAAATACACGTATAATGTAGGCACTTAAGATATATAATGCAACATTTTATAAAAAATATTATAGATTATAATTTTACGTTTACATATTTTTAACTACATAAATATTTATTCTGATCTATAATAAATAATAATAAATCACTTGAAGAAACTCATTAATAGTTATTATTTTAATTTTTACTAGTTCTTTGTTAATAGTCAAATATTGTATCAATAATAATAATTGTATGAAGTACACTGTACCAAACTCCGTTTTTTCAAACTTAACTAAAATTGTATTTCATTTATTTATTTAATAAGGAAATTGGCATTTATATGTGGTGTGAATTGCGAATTGGCCAACTCGGCGTGAGATTGAAGAACATATCCGGAAGCTATCGAGCTTATAGGGTCCTAAACTTGATTATATTTCGATTGACTTTATGAAACTTGTATTGATTAGATTACAGAATTACATACGTCATTAGATTATTTTAGTAAATGTTATTATATTTGAAACCCCCGCTTACAAAATATATAAAGGTTGCTGTATGTCTATATACGTCATATTTCATATAAATAAAATTATTTACCTATTTAGATTATTTATTTAGGAAAATGTAAACCAACCAAGTCTCCTTCTGATATATTATTTTATAAAACATAACGGAATATTTAAAAAAAATTGCTCTTTGAAGTTTAAAAAATAATCGTTATTAAAAGCGAATCAAATATGCCTTTGAGTCAAAGAGCTCTTTGTAACGGGGTAAAGTGCATTTATCTGTTGAGGCGGAGGCATTGCAACATCAAAGGGACATACATCAAAGGTCCTGCTCTCCTACCATAATATATATAATGCGGTGTCGACTGCGGAGTTCTCTGTCAAAGTTGCTTTGTTCTTTGGCCTTTCCAAAAGCTATCTCCGTTGTTGGTCTTTGATGTCCGTCCATCTCCTTTTACTTATATATTTGGAGTGAGCCAGCCCGCCAGTTTCAGTCGCGTCACAGTCGTCGTTCGTGCGATATGTCCGCCGCTAGAAAGTAACCGATGATGAAGATGAAAACTAGAAGGCAAGTCCTTACAAAAAAACCAACCAAAGTTCGAATCGCTAGCGAAGCTGATATTATTAAAAAGCTGGAATATTGGTACTCGCGATGGACGAAGAGTATTGGGCGACCTCTTACTCCATTAAACTTGAAGAAGAAAACCATAATGCTATTGAAAACGCTCAAAGTCACTACAGATGTCATATCTATAATCACTTTAGATTGGATTAAGAAGTTCATGAAGAATCGAGGTAACTTGGAAGGATACAACGATGACGAAACCTATGCTGGACTATTGATTCCTTTTGATATCAATGGTATTCCTGATGTTACATTGGACACCACCGTAAATCCAGACCGAAAGGTGTGGCTACTGATGGCCGGCAATAAAAGTGGAAGACACAGGACCAGAGTATTGGTTATAGGTAAGAGATGGAGACCACCTTGTATGGAAACTGTGAATATGTTGGGGCAGCCTGTGATATACGCAGGGGGAGGTGATGGTTTTCCTACACAAGATTTGTTCAAATGGTGGTTTGAGACAGAATTTTGTCCAGCTGCTTTGTCTATCAATTCAAAAGCTGTGTTGGTTATGGATAAAGCATCTTTTATTCCAGAAAAATGCGAATATAACGGAGTTTCTTTACAAAATCACGACGGAGATTCAATTTCTAAATCTACACTATTTATTGAATTCAAAGCTACATACACAGCTCTACTTCTTACTCAAGCGTCTTTAGATCAACAATCCGAAAGATCGATTCAACAATTTTTAGGAAAATATACATTAAAAGATGCGTTTATTTTATTACATAGAGCTTGGTTACAAGTCACCACGGAAACATTTTCGACTTGTTGGAAAAATTGTACATATACATCTGCACTCAAGGGTATTATTTTGGGTGTACAGTGGTTAGCTCATGATCTTGGACTAGAAGTATCAGACGATGACATGCTGGTTTGGATTTTATCTAATCCCGTGGAAATCACTGAGCCGGAAAATTTATCTACAGATTCTGAAGACATTGAAATTCCACCTTCTGCTACGCAAACAGTGGATTATCTAAAAAAGGCGTTATTATGGGTCGAGACTCAACCACTTGAACCGTCGTTTGTTATTGCGATAAGGGACTTGATAACTTATGCTAAACAGGCACGTATTGTATGCGCTATCACTACATCTTACAATTTCAAAACGAGCAAAAAATGTATTTTCAAACGATATGCTGGCACGTAAAATGGTTTATTATTTTTTATATTAAAATATAAATCAAACTTTTTTTGACAAATATCGTTTTTGGTTGAAAGATTTGTCTTTTTAGTGCTAATATACATTTTTACAAAGTAAATTTTTTTTTTTATCTTATTATGTTACAGGCAAGCAAGATTGGTTTAGGACCAGCCCATCCGTTCTTTTGCCACAACGGCGAGCAGCTGGGTACCCAACCACCACCCGCCCATATGGGCATACCTCCTTACCAACTTGACAAAGCGCCCGGTGAGTACATGTTTTTTTTAATATCGATTTTTATTCTCACCCTTTAAAGCTAAAGAACCCCTAAATATGAGTGCGTGTAGACATTGACGAAGCCAATCCTTAAAAAGGCCTGCGGTGAAAACAATACCGTTATGCCATAATAATTACGGTGACACAAAAAAGGGGTTTAAAAAAAAGTCCTCGACTTTTTAACAATTATTTTGCTCGCCCCTATGGCTATGCATAACGAACCTCCTGGTCAAATTTTAATCGGCCCCTCATTTGTATGGTTTATATATTTTAATTGAAGTAAAGTTCTCCGTAAAAGTATACTACTTTTTTCTCGGATATAAGCCTAAGTGTACGTCTAAGAGTGTGAAACATTCGAGTGTGTTGAACTCAACATCATAGTACTCTCGACCTAATTTTTTTACATATTTTATGTAATTTGTATCATTTTTAACTATATATACACACACATGCACAGTGTGCATTATATATATTATTATAATATGTAAAATTCAACTAATACAAATAATACATATAAAATTAATCTAAATAACAATTCAAAATATTATTTTTACAAACTCCTATGTAATGCTATTTTCAACATAACATTATTTATTACGGATAACAAAAAAATAAAAATAATTATTTATGGATATAACATATAAATAACAGTAAAGATGATATTTTTTTTTGAAAACTGTCGAACGTTTTATTGTTCAAGTATTAACATTACCAATGTGGAAAAATCCATAATGTACAGAATCGATACCCTTTGTTTTTAGTCGAGTGCCTTTTCAAAAATCTAAACGCATTTTAAGACCCTTTCGTTTACACCGCGTGAGTGGTTTTTATATTATATCAAAATTTGGATGGAACCAACCAAATGGCACATTTATTCGGTTCAGTGAAATAAAAAATATCCAATTAACTACAAATATTATAATACAATTCGAAAGTAATTATTAAAATACATATTCAACGTTTAAATTAATTTTTTTTTAAATCCAAATATTGTATTTAAAAAAATCTGATGTATTAATTATTGTTTATTTTTTTATTTAGGACTTCCAAGGCCTTCAATGTACCCATTCCCCACAGGCCAATACCCTTATCCGTTATTAAGTCCGGACATGTCACAAGTTGCAGCCTCATGGTAAGTACTTAAGAAACGTTATTAGGTATTTAAAAACTGTATTTTACTAAATTCAACACCAATATAATTTAATTCTATAATTTAAATGTTATATTTTAAATCATAAATATTATGAAAAGTCATCAAAACTTAAAAGAAAAACATGGTTTGCGTGCATACGTTACTTATATTTGTTTTAATTACGATGCTAAAAAGCGTTTAGAACTCATCAAAATATGTTCTCAAAAAATAGATTTTTTCATAAAATTAATTAAATGTATTTAATTAAATATCTGTTGAAATTAAGTTGAAATAATTATGTCGGGAACACTGAACCACTTAAATAAGTATACTATTTGAAGTTAAATACTTTCATATTATTTATTGCATAAATAACTGAATTTTAAAAACCAAATGTATGATAACTTTTAATCTTACCACTAATAGGTGAATATAATTTATAAATATAACACAATTATAATAATACTGTTACCTTATCTATTAGAATATTTTCGATAAAAATAAAAGTCAATAACTATTATAACTTATAAGTAATAATTAAATACAATAAACATTTAAAAAATAGTTGTTGAATTTTTAAAAATTGGTTAAACGGTTAAACTATTGAGTGTGAACTATCGAAAGTAGTGGGGCGTGGTTAGTTGACGCCCCGTGAAAACCTCTAATCTAGTTTGTCCACCACACTGACCCTTGTTTGTTCTTATTCCGGTCAATTTGTTACCAGGAAAATCGGTTTTCTCCCCTCGTTTTTTTTCTTCTCAGTTTGGGAAATCAATCGGCTTTTCGTAGCCGACGGCTTCCGTAATTCACCAGAAACGATTTCTTTACTCCCTCACAAAACTTATCTAAGCCGCTTTTCTTCCACTATGCTTTCCGTCCTTTATACTTTTCCAAATAACGAGGGTTTGGCTTTTTTATTACACAGTTTTTTTTACTGTGTTTGCTTTTTATTTTTTTCAGGCACACACCGGCCAGTATGTACCATCAGATCTCATCGGCTGGAACTGGTTTCAGAGGATCCTACCCACCTTCTTTAGGCACAAGTCTTACTAGGTGAGTTTAAATTATTTTATACGTATTAAGGGGCCTCGCTACTGCCTTCAATTTTAGCTGGAAAGACCTAAAGTATTGACAAAATTAAAGTTAGTTAACGTTGTCCGATTTTGATTCTGAAAAAAAATTTGAACTCACCAGAAAATTGTCTATAGATCCTACGAAGCACTTTGTAAAAATTAAATTTTATATTATTGTGAACTGTAATTTAAAACTTGAAAATATCAACTTTTACGAATCATAATTAAAATTAATATTAATATTAAAAACGGAAAATGTTTTGTACGATCTATAGACATTTTTCTGCCGAATTCAAATATTTTTTCAGTATCAAAATCAGACAACGTTAACTTACTTTAATTTTGTCAAAACAAATGAATGTTTTTGTAAAATTCGTGTAGTGAAATTGATATGGTTATCGAGTTATTGACATGTGCATGCGCGTACGAGTGAGGTTACCCGCATTTAATTTCACTCACACATTAAATCATTTACAACTAACACATAGATCCCGGTCGGCAATGACAAGAAATTGCCTAAATGTTGCTCCTTAAACAATAATGGTAGCGAGGCCCCGTTTTACGTAGGTATACAATTTTAAGCTGCCCAAGTAAAACTATCTATTCAAGTAAAGACTTTAACTATAATTAACTATATTATAAATTAAATACTTATTTATACGTTTAATATATTATATTAATATATTTTAAACAATTATATAGGTAAACGATTACTTATAAGGTTATAAGTTATATAACATTATAACATTAACGATGGATGGTTTATATAGTGTTATTCTCACCAGTCACAACTTTTGTTATTATTCAAAAAATATTGTAGAAACTTAAAAACTTAAAATATACAAAATTAAAAATCTTTAAAATATTTCAATTAATATTATACTATATTGATAGACATATTAAATTTTTTGATTTGTTCGGACAAAAAGCTTCCAAAATGTAATAAAAGATCCTACATAAGTTATTCTTAAAGCAATTTAAAAATATTTTATATACATTATCACATTATTTTTGTACGAACATTTTAAGTTCAATTGTTGACAAAATTCGTTTTCAACATAAACATTTTTAAATTGTTCTGCAGTTAAAAAATTAAAAATTAAAATAACTAAATCTTTAAATGATAGGATTTTGATAGGTTCTAATACATATGCAAAGTTATTCAAAAGTTATTCTTACAGAAATCTAAACATCTCAAAAAAGTTATAAATATACGAGTAATTATAGACATTTCAAGTTCAAATTTTGACGAAATTAGATATTCTAACAAAAGATAACGATTTTAGTTATTTTATTGTAATTTAAATATTATTCTCAGAGACTTGAAAATTTTCGTTACTTTACTGGCGTATATATTATTTTTTCACATAATAATTAAATACTAAATTATCATTATCATATATATTACTTTGAATTTTGTGTGCATTAGGTACATTTTAACAATATTTTGAATAACAGTTATTTTTCACTCCGAGTACCTATATGTTCTATAATCAATCAATTAGCATTATATCATATTACATTTTATGTTATTATATCTTTATATATTCTTATATTGTTTTAGCATTCCACTAATATGCTAGACTTTTGTTTGGTTTTGTAAGAAAGCACAGTACCCTTGTAAATGTTTCATATCAATAAAAGAGTTTCCAATAAATTGAAGAATATGTAAACATAAAATATTTTTGAGATGTTTGAAATCGATAAAAATTGTATTGTGCTAGCCTTTTTTTTATAATTTGTTTTTAAAGTCAACTTAAATGTAAATTCATTGTATACCTTTTATATTAGACATTTTAATATAGAAGACTATATATTAATGGCATGTGTGAAAAAAGCAGTATAATAACCAAATAATACTAAAAAAAAATAATAAGAATATTGTATTGCTCGTAAATTGTGTGTATTTAATTTATTAAAATCAGAAGTAAATGTTAAATTTACGTTTATTTGGAAAATCAAGAACTAAGTATGTGATTATACAAGTAATTGCCACATGGGGAAAATTTAAAAAGCCTTTTTAAATAGTTCCTACTCTTTTATTGAATATATTTTGAAACATGATTATCAGGACGAATAATAAAAAACAACAATTATTTATAATACTTATGTCTTATGCACTTATATTTTATTATAAAATAATACTATTTATTATTTAATGTAGAAGTATAAATTAATAATATTTCTGGTATAATTTTTATTATGATAAATTGATTATTTTTTTTTTATTTGATAGAAGTACTTACTAAATTGGCTGAAAAATACGCTTACTTATAGGCGGAACTTCTTTAAATGCACCTCTGTAATTTGTATTTAAATATTACATTCATAATAAAATGTTCCGTATTTTTATTTAGTGAGCTGTATAGGTTTTCACCGACTGGACTGATGGGTGGTCCATCACCTCATCACCATTTATCCCATCATACCCATCATTCTCATCCTGCGATTGTAACTCCAGGAGTGAGACAAGACCTGCATACGGATTCTAATCACAGGTATTTTTCAAAATTGTATATTGATTAATCTTTCTTTTAGTTTTATAAATGAAAATAAAGAGGAATTTGCTTTTAAGCTGCCTCGGGGAAGGGGGTTTTGCTGGTTGAATAAGCTCTTTAATTGCAGTCATACTACGATATAGTGGGAATAAAAGAGGGATGGTGAAGGGGGAATTTGCATGTGGATTACAAACTGTAGGGAGCTTTTTTAAAACGCTCCCATTGGTAGTTTTCCGAGAGATGGTATCCATGGTTACGAATTTATCGAACGCGCCCCTTGTTTCAGTCAGGGATTCCCCGTCTCTACTTGTATGTACTCTTTTATTTATTTTTATACTTTACCCTTTTGAAAATGTCCAAATGATTCAACTTGAGAGCTTAAATTGTACTTCGTTAATTTTTACGTACATATTCTATTTATATTTTTGAAGTACTTAAAACATTTGAAAGAGATGTGCTTTCAATTATAGGATTAAAAGTTATATTTTTACATCTTTATTAAGAATGCTTAAGAATGCGGACCATTGAGTTAAGTTATATAGGTAGCTCAAATCTTTCGATATAGACATTGTAAATTATAAATTGTGTTTGACTAATTATTGAGAATATTTGGTAAACCTTGCTGCTTATAAGTTATTTTATAATATTTTCTTAAATGGTTTTCGATGCAATCGTTGTATACATACATATTATAATATTAAATATAATATAAATATATCGCTTAACTCGTTATGTTTAAAAAAGCTCACAATTTGTCGTATTGCCTTATACAAATTATGTATTTGCTTTATCGTGACATGCGTTCTCTTTGGATTTTGTAGTTTTGTATAATTATATCATAATTAAAATACATACATACCTGCTGTAATGATAGCCACTCTTTGTAATTAATGGCTATCAAGAGTGACTATCATCATAAGTGATAACCTTTATTATATATACCTATTATATCTATTATATCCTTGTTTGCATAAATTATTCTCTTGGCTTGGACGACACCCATCTATCCGATTTCTACGCTAGCAATCTCGCTGCGTCTGTCTCCGGCTGTAGACTATATACTAGTGAACCACTGCTATACGTAATGGACTATATACTTATTTCATGTGTCATATTATTAAATTAATTTAATTTATCCTGTTTAATATTTCTAATATATGAATTGTATTCTTATTTCTTGTCTAATTTTAAATTTTTAATAATTTAATAATTTTACATTTTTACGCTTACTGGTCAAAACCAAAAAAATATTTGTTCTTACAAGCACTTATATACGAGGTCTGTAGAATTTCAATGTTCTTTTTACATACAAAAAAAGTAGATAAACAATACTTAATAATATTAATTTAAATTTAAAATAATAAACATTATAGATATAATATGTTCTTATGATTTATATTTTTATAATACTACGTAGTTCGTTTTGGTATAACTACATAAATTAAAATATCAGCGCATTAAACATATTTTATTATGATTTATGAAATTAATATAATATAACGTTTATCAAAATAAATTGTTTGTTACATTTCAACTTTAATTTATTATTAAATGTAGGTATATGCAAACAAATAATAATAGTTAATGTTGTACTAATATAATATAATTCTTTAATTGCAATAAATAGTCTATTTTCGTATTTTATCTTAAAATATTGATTTATTTAAAATTAAAATAATATTTTCTAATTTCCATTACAAGTGTACTGTATAGTATTTATAAAAACTAAATACTTCTAACTTTGAATTACCTACTGAATTCGGTTGACCACTTGCATGTTTTAAATCATTAATTCTTTACTATTATTATTTAATTAATATTATGCTACCCAAAGATATCATCAATAATCGCTACAAAATTGATAAAAGTCCTGTATTAGTATGAATTATTAAATTACATTTTTTTAATTGAATAAGTTATTTTGATGTTATAGTCAATATAATATAATCTATAATATATCTAATAGTTTGTATTCTTTAAATATTGAAAATCAGTGGGTAGTCAATGATAAAATATTAATTTTAGTTTTAATTTTTCCATACAACTCAACTATATATCAGCTTTCAAAGAATGCATTATTATGTTGATTGTATTTCATGGATATATTTTATGAATACCAGAATTCCCGTGTGGAAATTATATGGAAGTGTATTTTGCATATTATTTCACGAGTGGTTTTAGTATCGATTATATATGTTTATTTTGAAACCCATCATAAAAATTGTAAAAAACATCAATGTTGATATTTTATAAAAGTACAAACTGAAAAATAAAAAAATTGATATTATATTAATTTGATTAATATAATATAAAATTTGTTATTACCTTTTATTTTCCATTTATTTTTTACAATCATTGTAAGTACTTGTATTTCCTGCGCTTTTGGTATAAAATAATATATTATAACTTGATATACTTAATTCTGGATTACCTTTCTCGAATTCTTATTAGCGTATACAAATTACAATAATAAATAATATTTACTCTAAATTCTCGTTTTAGTAATAGTAATGTTAATTGCTCGAATAAAATATACAACGGTGGCACTTTGGTATTAACGATGTTTCTTACCTGTTCGATTACGTACTTTGCCGTCCCGGTGTAATAGATTATTACTATGGTTAAATTTCACAAAAATATGTATACACCACTCTATCTGGGAACCAAACGCACTTACTGATAAAAAATAATTTTTAAAACCGTACGTAGTACGTCAGTACGTGCCATCTGTCGGTGATGGCGTCATCCCCTAAATTTTCGCCATCTCGGAGAATAATGTTGAATGACTCTTAGTGAAACTCCGCACTCTGTGTCAACAACATTTTACTGGTGTACCAAAATTTACTCGGAAACTACTGCAACTGTCCTACGTGGAGGAGGGGGTAGTAAACAACATGAAATATTTACGGTGAATTCCACCGAATCGCCACGAAACAATCAAAATACCACGATGTGGAAAGCTCAGTGCCAAATGCTCAAATATTATCAACGGAAAGCATTCAATAGTATTTTATACACAAAATTGTACCACGTAAATCTAAAACCGTGTTTCGCGTGTGTGTGGTACACTTGCGCGGTGCGACGGCGGTCTTGTTGTTGTTGTCGGCTTGTCGCCATCGTCGGGATTTTATTTTTTTTGTACACCAAAGGGTGGTATGAATGACGTTATGCCGTCGGCATTCCATCATTATTGACGTTTATGGGTTGAGCTCAGTGACCCCGCCGGGCTCCGATGGGGTGGTGGGTTGAGGGTGAGCTACCGAGTGAGGGTGTGGCGCTGTCGGCGGAGGGGTAGAGGGGTACGAGGGAGAAAGACAAATGTCACGACGACGGCGGCGGCGTCGACGACGGCGACGGGACTGCGGCACTGCGCGAAAATAAGTATATAATAATATAATAATAACGTTCGTGTCTTTCTTTCGTTCTGGAGAATATTATTTGTCGTCCCGGTGCTCTCGGTCATTGTGTTTTACGACCGTGTCGCGTGTGAGTGTGTTACGTGTGTTATTCAAAAGATTATCGGCCACCGGTGCGACGCGATTTTGCCCGCAGCTTTTGCCCGGCAACGAGTGAGTACTACGGTGCTGCCTGCCTGCCATGTCGCCACCCGTACGCCGTCCACAAACGGTGGCCGGCACACGTCGTTCGCGCCGTTGTGCCGTGTCGTCGTCGCCGTTTACCCGTCCGCTCAGAACACGGTCATAACGACCCATCAACAATATTATTAAATCGTTGACGTGCCGTTTGTAACAAACGACTGTCTCTGCGGTCTCGTCACACATGGAACCGCTGAACCTCGTGAAACGCAAAAACCGACCGGTGGCGGTGGTCGCCCCGTCCACGGTGGTGTCGCCGCCCGTAATGGCGGCAGCCACAGCTCCCGTGTTCCCGTCCGGCCTGCTGTCCAGCTTGTACATGAACAGCATGCTCAACGATCAACTGTTCCAGCGGGCCGCTGTGGCTGCACAGTACGGTACCACCGGCACTGCCGCCTCGTCATTCTGGACTCCAGCTAACAGGTTCTGGCAGGTGATGCAGCAACACAACTCGGCCGCACAACAGTACGCGGCTGCCGCCGCAGCCGCCGCTGCTGTCGTCGCGGCTGCCGCCACCACCACCACTAACACCACCGCCGCCACCTCTACCATCACCACCACCTCGACCACCGCTTATTCTTCCTCCTGCTCGTCATCATCGACATCGTCTTCCTGCACCACGACAGCCACCTCGACTGCAATCGTCCCGTCGTTGTCCTCCGCGAACAAGGACGATAGAAAGAGATCGGTTTCGCCCGCCAACTCGTGCAGCGGCTCCGCAGCTCGGTTGGTCTTTTGGTTGCCTTTATAAAAAAACATAATCCTAAATAACGGTCATTAATCATTAAATTGGAAATATAAAATAAACCAAATTGGCGCGTTTTGGAAAAATTATGATACATAGTTATTGAGGACACATGTATAGATTTCTTAATTTCTTTCCTGGTTAAAATCGAATTTGTAAGCAGTGCATACTACATAGTGTATATATATATATATGTATAAAACTCGACAGTTAATATTCTTACTTACAATATTTATATACCTGCACGTACGAGGTACTACATATTTTGCCTTACCAACAATCGTTATATTTTTCAGGCCGCAAAACGACCATAGTAAAAACTCTTCGTGCTCAGATGGCTCCAAACACCATGATACTGTCCAAAACAGTAATAACCAAGGTAATGTCTTATTAAATAGCTCTGTACATGGTTTCGTGACCTATGTAACTACCTATGTAACTACCTGACTTAAATATTTTTCTCTGATTTTACGAATCGTAGATAAGAAGAAGCCTCACATAAAGAAACCTCTGAATGCGTTCATGTTGTACATGAAAGAAATGAGGGCAAAGGTTGTGGCGGAGTGTACGCTCAAAGAGAGTGCAGCGATCAACCAGATATTAGGGCGACGGGTAAGTGTCCATAAAACAGTTTTTACAGTTTATATTGGAATATACTTTATGTTTGTTTTGAAATAATAATAAAGATATGGAGAATTTGTTAAAAAAAAGGACAATAATAATAATTTAAAAGATAATAATAACAATAATAAGTGGGAAAAAAACCGAACTGAAAAAGTGGTTTTGTGTAATATAGTGGCACTCTCTGTCGCGAGACGAGCAGGCCAAGTACTACGAGAAAGCGCGCCAGGAACGACAACTCCATATGGAACTGTATCCTGGTTGGAGCGCTCGGGATAACTATGGATACGGCGCCAAGAAGAAGAAACGGAAGAAAGAGCGCGTACCGGTCATAGATGCTGGCTCAGGAGGTAGTCCCTCGTTATTAATCGGCATTATATATTTTTATTTATTTATTTTTTGTTTTTCGTGTCCACGTGCAAATAGCAGCATGCAGTACCGATCCAGGCTAAAGATTTTTTTATACCTTCGTTTTTGTCATATTTATTTTTATACTCCCAGTACAATATATAATATTAAGGATCACTTTTGTTTTTCTATATACCTCTGGTTATAGCTCCTACGGTGCTTAGTAAATGGTTCTTAATCAATTCAAAAGTACTTTCTGGCTGGCTGGCTGACTGCCTTTTATGGACATAATGGTTTTTATTATGCTGCAGTTGTTAAACCTAAATGACGTTATTCCTGAGCCTGTACCAGTGTACTCACTACACGAACTTATGTATTCGAATAACAACTCTAATTTAGATTATTTTAAAAAACATAGTTACCATATTTTCATGTTTTCATATATTATCTGTGGTGTAATAGTGAAAGAAAAATAACAAGACATTTTCCGGGTCCATATAATATAATATATCGGTGTCACATCGTTTGGCGTGTGCAAGACGCTAAGTAAAAATACTAATACATTATTCACACTAAAATCCATTTATTTGTAATATAATATAATCAATCATACATAACATTTATACTAATATACTTTCGTATATCGATTATAACCATATTTGTTTAAAAATTTATTAAAATGTCCCTGCAAAATAATTATATTATATACTTGCTATTCATTCAGCCACTCAGAACTATATACATACCTACTTATTTTATACATCTGTAGATTTCAACCATTTCACAATAACTTAATTTACGTTAAATATATTTTAGCCGCATGTTAGAAGATGATATATTGTGGTCGACATAAATTGTGTCCGTATGTGCATCTAACCCAAGCGACATGTTTTTATTCATATATAATATATATATATATGATACACGTTTATATACATATTATATATGCATATATGTGTATAAACACTAAGAATCGTCATAATATATACTAACTATATACACCTATACATTAACAATCTTATAGCCTGGTCGTAGCTCGAGCATAATGGTCAAAACGAAATGCGTGCTTGCCGGTGGTCGTGCACCAAACAAGATATAATATAATGTTATATAATATATATAGTTTGGGATGTTTTTTTCGAAAAACAACTTTTTTGGTAGCTTGCTTTTAACGTTTGTTTTATCCAAAAGATTTGTTTCACAAGAACTTTGCCGTACAAACACACGTTTAGCTCCAAATAATTGAACAGAATGTTATTATTATTTTTTTTTTTTTTTTTTAATCATTCGTTTATGAGGAGAAACGATAAATAATAATTATGATAAAAATATATAGAAGAATCACACAATAAAATCATTTTATTGTTCTTTTGTAACCAACTAGGTGATACTCTTTCTTCCGTTTTAATTCTTGGTGGTAATAATTTGTACGAAACAAATGTATACCTAGTGTTTATTTTTTTTATTTTATTTTTTTTTTTAACTCATTACGATTTGTCACCTTACATTTGTGTATCTGTGTGTGGCAATATAGTGGCACGCGTTAGGTCGCGAAGAACAGGCCAAGTACTATGAGCTGGCGCGTCGTGAGAGACAGATACACATGCAGCTCTATCCAGACTGGTCGTCGCGCACTAATGCGACACGGGCCAAGAAGAGGAAGCGCAAACAAGAAACCCATGACGGAGGTAGAACCCAAAAAAAAAAAAAAAACAAATAAAACAAAAAAATAATAATAATAATGTCGAATAAATAAAATTGATATATTTTATTTATTTTCTATCTTCATACTATTTTTTTTTTATTAATTTTACGCTAATGCGTTCGTTTCCTGAACATTAGACGCTTTTTTGATGCACGTTCCCCCTATATATATATATTTTACCAAAATCAGAAAAGAAAGCGAACACATAATTTGTTTATTTGTTGTTGTTTAATTTTGGAGTTTAACGAGGTGTTTGTCTGGCGCAATTATGTATGCATGGTACCCAAAATAAGGCTATTTTTTGAAAATAACGGTTGTTGTATTTTTTTTCGTATTTTGCTTATGAACGCCTATGCTTTAAAAAAAATAAATAAATAAATAATAGTTATATTGGTTTTTTTAAAACTAAAACGATCTTATTTCTAATCAACTCTTTTTTTATCAAATAGGTAATAACAGCATGAAAAAATGCCGTGCGAGATACGGACTAGACCAGCAGAGCCAATGGTGTAAACCTTGCAGGTAATTATATTCACAAAGATAATAATTTGCTATAATCAAATAATTACCTAATGTAGAATAATTTCACCAGTAAATGTCTAATAAAACTACTTGTTCTGGCTCCTGTGATATCCTCGTTTTTAAATAAATTTTAGTATTTTTCATATTTACAAGAATTAGGTACGCCTCCAAAACATACAATTATTACAACTTTCTAAATTTTCTATAGAGCTGTATAGAGCTAACTTCTTTTAGTATATCATTTTTTTGTAACGTAGTCCGCTATAACATTGTTCAAAGATCTGAAAAAAAAATTCTTGTTTACTATTTAACGATTCAGTTCCAATGTTTTATTTGTTCATACATTTCTTATATACATTATACATACTAGTCATACTAGTGGAAAACATAATATTTATTATATATTTTTTACAATTTTTGTAATACTTACTCGTTCATATCATTCCCAATGATTTTAATCCCTTATCAATACTTTTATTTAAAACAAAAGACTTACGTTGATCATCTGTAGTAATTGCCGCAAACCTATTCAGAAAATGTGTCTTGCCAGAGAAAAGTAATCTTTATGATAAAGCTTTAAGCCTATTAGCTTAATCCTTAATACAAAGCTTTTTAACCATATCAGTCTGAAGCACGGAAATACTTTTATGTTTAAAAAAATGTATATATATTGCCCACTTTTTGAGTAATTTTAGAGCATGTAGACACATTTTCTGAATATATTTAGTAAAAAATATATATATATACTTTGATTTGTATATTTAAAAAAAATTTTAGCATGACATCCAGAATATACGATATTAAAACGACTTTGTGTCTTACGAGTCGATTTTTTTCGTCTACAATTTTGGATGTCCTTGTGTAGTGTTATTTTACCATTATATGTATGTAAAAAATTAGGATACCTATAATATTTTTGTGGAATTTTGTACTATACCTATATGTATTGTGTGTATGACGACTGATATGGTTTGTAGCCCTGACGGAGCAGGCGGAGGAAGCATCTTAGCTCAACACGTTCACGGCCCTTCCAACGCTGCTTCCCCACAGGGGCCTACATATGTTAATCTGTAAAAAAAAAACAAAAAAACAAAAAAAACAAATCTCCAATTATAAATAACCCAAATAATCATCAACTTCGTGAGTTCATTTTCCCTATATGTTAATGCGTGTGTTTATATATTTTTTTATTAGTAATGACGATATATTATGTTGTTGTATGCGCTTCGTCCATATCAGTTTTTACTCGTTTTTTACTTTTAGTTTGTTGTTGTTGTTTTTGATTTTGTCACTTTTATTATTATTTCTATTGCATTAACGTTTTTTTTTTTAAACATTTTATTACCTATACTAATTTTAGTAAGCTATATAATTGTATTGTAGGATTTGTTTGTATTTATTTTTGGATTACGACTTATTAGTTGATCGTAGACATTTAATTGCGTGTGATCCCTTGTTGTTGTTTTTAGCTAGATATTTTAAAAACATTTCAAACTCCTCTCATAAGAAAAGAAAATAGAAAATATCGTTTACATTCCAATCAATTTTTCATTAAGCGATTATTTCAAATACTGAGTAACAATGTATTATCGCTAATATTTTTCAACTAGAACGTTTCAATCAAAATTAATGAATAATAATAACCAGAAGAACAGAATCATTTTGTTACCCACACTTCATCTCATAACTTTTGTTTGTAGTCGTTATTCATTTTTACAGCTTAAGAATATTTTAAGGTTCGTGAATGTATCGATAACGTATTGATACACGACCTTATCATGCTCGTTTGCTTAATATGGACTATCACTAGGTAATATTATGTATTATAGACTTATTAATCTGTACAGACACACAGTTTTATAATTTAAAAAAAGTGAGGGGAATTTGAATATGAGTTTATTTCTTAGTTTTTTTTTTTAATATGTACCTATATAATTTTTTTATTATTATTATTATGATTGAATAAAAACCCACATTTTCTGAGGGTTGTGCGTGCGTTATATTTTTACCGCTAATATTTGTATATTTAATTTTAATTTTTGCAATTTGGTAATATTATAATATTATATCATGCGTGTATAAAATATTATATATAAGACAAGGTGTGTATCCGGACGATTTGACGATAATTGCCATATCGCTTATCATTAAACCGTAAAATGCCCCGATACACCCTCTACATAATATTTAAGGCAGAGGACATATAGCCCTAAAAAATCTCAATATAATACGCAAGCACTAATGCAGTAAAATTGTTTTTCCTAGCTGCATAAATATAAATATTACAAATAAAATAATATATTAAATAGCATCTAAAACAAGATCGAAGTTAAATAAAACGCGGATAATACCTAGCGAGGTGGGTATACCGTATACGAGATACATGTACACTGTACACATAAAAATACACGAACAAACCGCAGCCACTGCGGCAGTGCGTGGAGATTTTCAAGTAATCAAATGGTAAAGAACTAATTTTCGTTTTAATAAATGTTGTTTAAAAGAAAATGTGCTAAAGTATCCCCTAAAAACATAATATATATGCCTCAAAATCAAAAAATATCTATAAATATGCAACATTAAATTACAAATTTGTATTTGTTGCTACCTAATACCCATATGAAACAAAACTGTATCTAGCTGGGATTTTTAACAATTGCGCAAAACAAATATACAAATATTTTAAGTCCTCTGCCCTAAATTAATATATATATTATTATGCGTACACTCATCTATAACATTATATTATATTATTCTCCTGATATTTTATTGTGACGACGACGACGACGATGTTGCAATTATTTATATATTAATGGTTGTTTGTACGGTTTTCTAGGCGCAAAAAACGTTGCATACGGTACATCGAAAGCGGCGGTGACTCGGGCAACCAGTCGGACGACAACCAGTCGACGGGCAGCCTGGGCCACTCGGACAACGAGGAGGCCGACTCCGTGTCCAGCCCCGGTGGCCTGAGCGCCCTGTCCAGTCTGACCAGCCCGGGAATGCTGACGCAGGCCAGCCTGTCCCCGGCTACGCCTCTCACGCCACACGTGTCTGAGTACGAGTGCCCGCCGATGGCTGTGCGCATGCCGTTGGCCGTGGTGGTGCCCACCAGGCACCATCAGCCAGTCGGCACCAACCCGCACGACATCAACAACCCGCTCAGCGTCAACCAGCTGACGGGCGGCGTCGTCAGCAACAAGTGCCATAACAATCCCAGGGAGCAGCAGCAACATCAGCAGCAGAACGATCTGAAAACGGGCGGTGGCCCGAACAACCAGCCCGAACAACAGCAGCGCCCCAACAACAGCAACCGGACGTTGCCCGCCATCAGCGTGACGTAGCGAAGCTAAACAGTAGTACATAATAATAATAATAATATAATATAGTGAATGATGACGATGATGTCGCGTGTAAGATAAGATATTATAGTTGTTGTGTTCCGTGATGTTTATTATTATTGACCCACCCGCTCAATTTATCGTACATTTTTTTATTCTCCACTCAACGATGATGCATGCACAATGCGAACGAAATATAGTTATAATATTGTTATTTATATTATATTCGTAAGTGTATTGTGAATGTATTAGACGACTAATTATGACGTGTTATAATCGGGGATGATTGTAGGCAAATAAAACAAAAAAAATACACGTGACGGTCGAGACGAACGCTCGCCATTCGGGACTTAACTACTTACTGACCGTAAAATTCGTTCAAAATTATAATGTTATTACTATTATTAATATTATATTATTACCATTTCGAGAATCTTTATATAGAATCCCTTTGTGGTGTACCTCAAAGACTAAACGCAATTGTTTTAATTAGTTCTTAATCATGTTGTGTGTGTAATTCATGAAATATAAATGTTGTTTGTTTGACACTAAAAATTAAAATAAATTTTTAAAAAACAATCTCTTTCCCACAAAAAAATAATACACATTGCTTCGTTATTATTATCATTTTTAATTTGTGCGACGATCAAAACAAAACGTTATTTTGAATAATATTGTTATTTTACTAGATGTTTAATAATAAATTATAATAATGACGCGATGTATAACAAAAACAAAATAATATTTTAATCAACGCGTATGACGACGATTCGTTTGTATTTAAATACTTGTATAGGACGTATAGGGCTGTATATTAGTATTGGACATAGTGAGATGCGTTTTGTTGTATTTTCGTGGTCCATATTTCCGAAAATTATTATCTCCAATCGATGTGTAAATATTACACATACCTTTGAAATCACTTGTTATTTTTTAATATGTTCCTATATCTTACATGCATTATGTTAACGTTCAAGAATATTACCGTAGGTACCAATCAAATATGTAATATATTAATTTTATCCGATACACAGCCCTATATAATTGTGTTTCTACCTCCTTAATTGATTGTGCCAGTTATGAAAACTAATATTTTGTAAAAATTAAAATTAAATTGAAGTCACGAATAAATCATTAATTTTGTCGTACCTTCAGAAATACTCTTGATATTTTAGCGAGTAGAGATGTAATTCAGATTAATTGAAAAAATTGTACTTATAGATTTTTTTTAAAGTTATATGTAATTTAAAAATATATATATTATATATATATATATATATATTATATGTGTGTGTGTGTATATGCATATAATTAAATGTGTATAAATATATATATATATATACATATATTATTATTATTATTATTATTAAATTTTATTATTATTTTTTTATTTTTTTGGCAAAACGCTAGTCATTTTTGCCAGATTTTTAACGTACAGAACCCACTTATAAACATTATTGTTTCAAATTTCAAATGAGACTGAAGACAGTTAAGATAATTTGATTTCAGATTTAAATTTAAATTTTAAAATGTATGTTTTTTAATACATGTGTTTTTTTTAAATTTATGTGCCAAATTTTCATAATTTTATTTTTTTCGCCATAAAGTATATAATTTGTAAATGTTTTAAAAATGCAAAAATATTAAGCACATTCCAAAATTGTCTACCATATAGAAATATCGTTAAGTTTTTTTTATTTTAATTTACTGTGAATTTAAAAAAACAAATTGGGACTGTTACTGTTGCTAATATTATTTTGTAATATTTAATAACTATCTAAGTACATAAAATATATATATATACATTGTAATAAGTTATGATGTCTATAAATTGTTTTTATACTTAATTTTATTTAAAATGAAAAATGTGCAATTTGTTTTATATAATTTTATTTGTTTTCATGTCTTGAGTTTTATCCCTCCAAAATGTTCATTTCAACAATTTTGTACACTTTTTTTGTTGTTTTACCGTCTATTTTACTTTAAGTGTTTTAGTAACTTGAACAAAATATTCTGTTGATTCTAATTTCCTCTGTAATATATAGATAAAAACATTTTATGTATAAACGTTTATGTATTTTATTAATCTCATCAGTCTTTGTCAAATTAATTTTCAATCACTCCTCATTGTAGAGTATTTTACTGGACAATGTGACCTGCAGAGGTTTCGTCCCCAACACCACATAAATGAAAACAAATAAAAATCAATAATGATTTTTATGGTCTATAGTATATTCTTCTCTTTTTTTAAGATACCACATTTCAGACAAATAGAAACTGGGTTAATATATAATATATATATTTTTATATGAAAATATATCCATAATTCTTTTGATATAAATTTGCCAATATTTTACTATAGTATATTTATTCCATTTTGTAATATAATTGTATGTAGGTATGTATTTATTTTTTGCATAGCCGAAAACTGCATTTTTATTTAGCTAATTGGTAATGACTAATGAGTAATGACCATAGCAACTTCTTATAAAAGTTTAAATGTTTCGGGCCCGGGAGAATATATTTTTAGTTATTGTTTTCTTTAAAACCATTACAATTTATTTCATTTTCAGCAGTTACCAGTTGTATAATACTGTTGGCTAAAGTCATCTCCAACTGAATATTGACTTCAAAAAATAAAATAAAATATTTTAATTCAGTGTTATCATATTCATATATTCATATTAATTATTATGATTCCCATATCCTAAGGTCCTTAAAGATAAGTTAATTTCAACACACAGTGGCACAGTCTTAATTATTGTGTTATCGTATAACAGTATAAATATCTAATAATATTTAATTAAAACTCACGATTGTCAGATTGCGTATTTGAAACTTGAAACTTATCATTTACATAATAATATAAGTTTAGTTATGAATAAAATCTAAAAAAAATGATGTATTTTAAGACCTTGGCAATTTATTGATGTAAAAGTATTTTATACTCTAGAGTTCTAGACTAAAGTCTAGATAGTGGATAATATCAAATATATATTTTTTTTTGGGGTGGGGGAGATTTATTACCGCCAATTTACCACCTATGTATTTCCTTAAATGTCCTTATCTCCTTGTGTTGAGAATAATTCATTAGGCACCTAGCCAATTTGAAACCATTGACATTATGTACCAGCTACTTATTGTTAATGAGCCTTTGAAACTCTTAACATTTAATATTATCTCAAAATATATTATGCATAAGCCATAAAGTAACAATAATGGTATAGGTATTAGGTACCTCATTCGGTTAGGTGTCTTTCGACAATCTAAGTTATACCAAATGTCGGTACTACACACTATGAATGAAAACAATGTAAGTATTAAAAAATATTATTTAATTTATATAATAAAATTAAATAAATATATATCGTGGATAATAATTATTATTAAAGTACCTTAAAATAAATCTATATTTAAGAAAAAATAATTTTATGTATGTATACAAGCTATACATGTATTAACAAAAAATGTTTTATTATATTTACAAATTATTAAAATTTTTTTTTTTTTTAATAATATTCTATAGGTATTTTTATATAATATCGTTTACTGTTATTAATATTTATTATTGGTATCAACTTAGGTTACAAAACCAATATATAGATACATAAACAAACTTACATTCAAACAAGTGTATTAAAAAAAACATGTTCAAATATTATTACCAGTTTGTATGTATTAGTTGAGTGTAGACAAGTGTGTAGTTATTTATTGCTTACAAGTAGTACCAGATTTTAGTATTGAGTAATTACTAATTAATAATAAATAATTAATAATTATAATAAAATATACATACTAAATAGGTACCTACTAATTGAGTATTACACAGTTATTTTTTTTAATGATAGGTATGACAATAAGTATGAGTAATGTACTGATGTAAAATAGGTTACCTATTAAAATATTATATAACTCAACACGAAATATCCTGAAATTATGTTGTCGGTAGTTTTTTCTTTTAGAGTAACTTATACGTCTTATTTTGTATACATAACGGTTAAATACTTAAATAGCTATTACTTATAATTATAGTTATAGTTCTAACAATAATCGATTTCCTATTAAATAACCTTCAATAATGACATAGTGTGCTACACGTCCATAGGAGGACTTATACCTACATACAAATAAAACAATTGTAAAGTGTTGACAGAAATAAGATATTAAAAAGGTCAGCAACAAGTGGGTACCGCTCAGCAGCTGTACAGTGGGTGTCGACTGTCGAGTACCGTCACTGTAATGGATGTGTTAAATTTGAATTTAATGATATACGAAAAACAACTCTGAGCGAAGACGGTCTGTCAGCCTACATAATCTAAGTGTATTATATTTTTTTATGCTATTATTGCTATTGAAATAATTTGTTTTACTATTAATAACAATACAGTAGGTTGAATACATTTTTGGAGAAAACATTATTTTTCAAAATGTCATTAAGTGTATAAAATATAATAATATTATACTTTAAAAGTTTCAAATACACACGAAAAATATTTTTTTATTAAAACGAAATAACTATGTAATAACTACATTTTTAACTACAAAATAATTTGCAAACATTCGAAATTTTGATGAAATTTGAACTTTAAATGCATATAAAAAAAATTGCACCTATGTATTTTTAATATTTTTAACTGCTATTATAACAACTTATGAGGGACCTTGTATTCAATTTTCAAGCTTTTTGATTACCTAATGAAAATTAGTTATTAATATTTATAGCAAAAATTGTTAATTTTTTTTGATATAATTAGCCCAAAACATATCAAAATATTTTTAAAATTTGATGGTGTATAGAAAATGATAATCCTAACGTTCGGTGAAAATTTTTAGTGTCTACGGTTATTCGAGTTATACGGATGTCGGATACGGTGATAGATACCCGTGATACCCGATTGAGCACGGTTGTTATCGGCTGACTTTTTTGACGACCCGATTGAGCACGATAAAAAAAAATAATTTGTGTACAACGTTGTCAGATTTTTACTAGTACGTACTATGTTGTGTACTTGTGTAGATTACTAATAGGTAACTAACATATTAGTCGAAAAAGATTTTGCTACCGATCGATGGGTATTGGGTATACCCATGAAAGTTAAATAACTGAGATAGATAGGATATATAGGAAACCAGAATTGTATCTACAAAGATTGTATGAAGTTGTGATTAACTGTTGTCTGTTATTGTATATTTGTATGTACATACGCTGTAAATAAGACTTGGTCACAGTCAGTATGTTTGTTATCTCGTGCTCGTGTGTTTTTTTGCAAATTTTACGACTTTTATGATGGGAAATAATGAAATACAAGGGATTTTATCCGAGAGAGGCAAAGAGTTGGCGAATGTTGTTAGAGATTTCAAGTACAGGTTTATTGGGGGCTGGGGCAAAACGAAAGGTAAATTGTTGAAATGGCGATGTACGAAAAATGATTGTACGGCAACAATGTATTCTGGGCAAGAGAAAAATATCATACTAATATAATACCAATAAAAGATTTTTATTTATAAATATTTATTAAGTGTTCAAATGTATTTAATTTTTTAATAATAATATTCTACGGTTCAAAGTGGCAACGTCGCACCTATTTGCGTGCTCAATCGTGTTGTTTTTTGGAGTTTTTCTGGTATCCTATTGTTAGATTGCATTCGTGCTTAATCGGGTTGTGAAAAAGGTCAATCGTGCTTAATCGGGTTCCAGCCGTCGGATATACGGTTATAATATAGCGTTCCCCGAGAAATCGATTGTTTACATGTGAATATCCAATGTCTAATTTCAAACGCTCATAAAAAATTAGTTTGACTTTCCGGTAAACTGTTTTTGTTTTTGGAAAAGGAAGAAAAACTTATGGAGAATCTCGTGTTGAAGTTTCAAATCTTAGATTTAAACATAAACATTTGTATGAGTTCCTAAATCAAAAAAAAAAACTGTAAATATTTGTGATTTTTACGTATTTTGTCGAATTTATAAAAAAGTATTTTAGACTTACGCTTAACTTTTTTTAAATTTGTACTCATAACAAGTTATAAAGAACCTTGTATTAAATTTTCAAGTGTTTGAATGTTTCAACAGTAGTATTTTTTTGATTTACGCCAAAAAAACAAAATTGATTTTGTCAAAAACCAGTTTTGAGTAATATAATAATTCATGTTTCTCCTCGTTTTTCCCGGCGCTTTTTAAAAATATTGGGAACTTTTATAAATTAATTCTTTTAAAGTACCAACTAGATTCACCTGCCCACCAGAAATGATATACAGAATACAGATGAAGAAAATCGAAGCATTATTTCGGCAACTTATCGTATAGGTACACAGACAGAAAAACACACATCATTGTAAAATACTAAAATCAATACATCATTTGCACTGTTCAGACTCTAAAATTTAAAAAACCAGTACGATTCATTCAGTGTGTAAAATTAAATAATAGTTTTTTTTTACAGACGTGTGCTTCGATTTTGTGTTTTTCAATATCAGGTATAAAAACAATGCAGCTGCCTACCTTAATTATACTGATTGTACATTTGTACATAGTATATAACAAATATTTGTGAAAAACAAGTTTATAAATACATAAGTACCTACTTAACGTGATATTGTGATAAACACGCTTTCCCATTAATATTAATTATTAAAATATAATTTGTTCTTTGCACATGAAAACAATATAATGCCCTACCGCATGTCCGTGTGTCCTAGTCAGATTTCAGATCAAAGATGCGAATTGCAGTATAATATAAAGCCGGGTTCACACACAGGCAACAAAATTAAAACAAAGCAGTGTTTGTATTTTAATTTTTAAATCAATTTAGATGATAGTTCCGTATCTACGTCTTCATATCTCGTCTGCGATGGAAAATAGAGTTTTTGTTTTGTTATGGTTTACTTGTGTCTTTTACTATGTGCATGGATCCGGCATTATATATTTTTTTTATAGGTACCTTCTACCTAACCTACCTCTTATGAATTAATACAATTTTTTATGATTAAAATTAAGTAAACACCGCAAATTGCAGGTAAGCTTTTCAAATTTAGTTAACTTAAAAGTCAAATCATTCTTATATTATATTATAAACCTTAGAAATAGGTATAATGACATATTTAATAATGACGTAATGTATTAAAAATACATTTTCTAAATTATTAATAGGTATACCTACTAAATCTGCCTCATACCTATATATTATTATATTAATACATAAACAACCGTCTAAACAACACGACGATTCGACCTTTAACAGTAAATATGTTTTATATTCTTATAATTTATTGAGATGATGTTAGCGCACTATTTGTTTACTCTCTCTGGCCCACACGCAACATAGCAAATGTATACGTTCAGATGTTCAGTAGAACCATTCTTATGTTGTTGGCTTTATCGTAGTCATAGATTAAAATATATGCAAGTATATTTACATAATCAATGGCTTTATTAAAGTGAAATGACCTATTATCAAACTTCAAGATAAGAACTTAATCTGTATTTATATGTTGACTTTTTTACGATATTTCAATTTTTCTGCTGTATATATGAGCATTTTTAAATTCTAATAATGTTTTGTATATACGCATATTATAACTTGCATTATTATATGAATACAGTAAAACCTCTATTATCCGACACTCTCTCATCCGTCAACTTCTGTTATACGTCACCCACCATCATATAATGGCATTGTTCATTTGTAGGTACTTACTTAAATTAAAATCATTAATCATATTATATATAAAATTGACGATTTATTCGAAAAGTATTATGTATAAATCTTTAATGTGTTTAACCAATTTAAATTTAATTGAATTTAAAAATAAAATTGCTCAATTTTCTAGCTAATTTAAATCTTATTTCCTATACGAGTCAGTGGCGAATACAAATGTGCTATTTGGGGGGAGGGGGTATGACATTCCCCTATTTAGCACTTGTTATATACAAACTATTTTGTAATTAAGTATAAAATTATCTATGTTATTTTTTTCCATACATATACATGAATGTCTTGATTTGCCAATTGTTTTTATTAGATCATCGCTTTTTTTATAAACTTAACTAGGTATATTTTAATTTGGAACAAATTTACTGTACATGATAAAATATAAATACATTTCGAATTTTGCACTTTTTTTCCCCGATTTTTCAAAATGCGATAGTAGGTACCAATTATGTGTAGTAGCTATTTACGCCTACCGACTTCGGTAGCCAAACTCAGGGTTGGATGCTCAGCCCCCAAAGTCCAAACCCCCTGGAGGTAGAAATAGTAAATCTGTGGAGAGAGAAGAAACCACTCCGGAGTCTGTAACGAGGAAGTTGGGTGAGATAGACCCATAAGCTAACATAATGAACAACCTAACAGGTAACCTAGCCTATAGTTAACCAACGTAATCTCGACAACTTTAATTTGCTAAACTTTTGAACAGTATAAGTTTCCCCATATTTTTGAATTCAGCATATTAAAAAAATGTATTTGTTGAATAAATATGTCGAAAAATCCCGGCTAACTACTGCTGACAATTTTTTGGAAGTACCTAGGTGGCTAGGATCTAGGAGGCTAGGAACTAGGAGAATGGATTTAACTACGTTATTAGAATTTTCTTAGAATCCTTACGATGATATCAGCTGTAATCACAATTTCTGACTTGGAAAAAATGATACAATTTAGACCAAACCGACCTGAGGGAGCCACAACACCATACAACTATTTCATAATTTATATTTTATATACAAAATAAAAACTTACCATCCCTTATTATTACAGTTCCTAACGAATCAACGTTTAATATGACTGTGCGATCACTAATCATTATCATCAAGATTAGATATCACTATAATTGTCAGAGCTCTATTTGTTATCTCTCTCTTATAGGTATACCACAGTCATACAACATTGTAAATTTGAGTTTAGTAGAACCAATTTTGTTATTCTGTTCTTAGCTTTAATCACTATTTAATATTAGACTGAATTACGATTAAAGATATACAGGTTACTCAAGAGACAAGGGAGTAATTATTTTGATGCACAGTAAAATCTTCGGTTACAGCGGCTGTGAGCATCTAGCGCCCAAGCGGAAATTAATTAAGTTAATTAGTGTATATTTTCATGATTTATAAATGTATATTTGTTTTGATTCGATACATATATAATTATATGCACTGATTACATGCTAGCTGTATTTCTTCTTATACTGAACAGCCGATTTTGAGTATACAAACTATGGCAACTATGCGTCTATGCACAACACTTTTGAGACCCTTTTCTATTTGGCTTTGAGTAACCTGCTGTATATCTTTAATCGTGGACTATATTAATCTATTATAAAACTTAAAAGTTTGTTATAACTTAAACGTAAGAATATTATCCATATGAAACCTCGTAAGCTTTTATTGATATTTTATAATTTTAAAGTCGGTTATTACTATAAGTACTTATATGTACGCATAGAATGTCAAAATTGAAAACTATGATACAATACCTATAGTTATAAGTTATAACTATAGGTATTGTAGTATAAAAATCTTCTACGGTTATCTGTGAGTGTCGTTTTGTAAACTGAAAAACTTCGCTCAACGTTACAAGAAGTCATTGGGGCAAACTTCATATATGCCATATCATCAGCGGTTAGTTCTTCAGATATGTCGTCTCGAGTTGTTGTATTTCTTTCCAAAATATTTGAAATATTTTTCATCGCTATATATCCTTTATTTTTTTCAATTACATTTTCAAATTTTTGATATATGGTTTTCCCTATTTTACTTTTATCTATTCCGATTTCGTTCCTTAATTTTTCAATAATACCGACGCATCAGCCAACAATAATCCAGATGAAAATATTTCCATCGGTAGAAAATATATTTTCACCGAATTCTTGTACATACGCGATACGCACGCAAACGACAACGGTCGGACGGCTTAATTTTCGGCATCTTTCACACTTATTCGAATTACGATAGCGGACACGACTAACGACTAACGACTCTACGAGTACCTACTAATAATCGGACACCAATTAGTTTTATATCGCGTATCGTAACGTTATCGAAATTATTTGATGGGAATTACGTATAGCCGTATAGATAGATACAATCAGCCGATCTTCGTAAAAATAACTAAAATATATATGAAAAATGACCTATACAAATGGAAAAATGCTTTAAAAACTGAAAAAGTTTAAAAAATGCAAATTAAAAGTTTCATTTTTAAATTCTCTGATGTATGAATCGAATTATACACTTAGAAAGCATTACCCTATTCTGCCCACTAAAAAATGTATTTTGCATCAAAGTCCGTTCCCTAGTTATAACTTATACAGTTATATAACTGAGTATGTACAATATTACAGTTTTGAAAATGATTAAACCCAACTCGTTTTAAAATAAATTATCAATCAAAGCTGTCAACTACAGTGATCGTCAGATTTTCGAAAATTCAATCGTGTGGTTTGGTTTACTGCCTTATACTGAATATGGTGCCGAACATTTTAAGTTTACAGTCATGCGCTATATTTCTGCATTAGAATTTTTTCCACCAAATTAAATATTTGCAGCATTTAATAAAATAAAACAGTATATACCAATCGAGATTTATAGTTGGTTTGATGAGACTTATGTAAATGGAAAAATTCGTAGAACATTTAGAAATAGAACAGTGTCTTGGTCTCCACCCTTATTTTCACTAGAATCTTGGTCAGTAAGTCATAACAACAAATTATATAGGTATTAGATATACCTCGAATTCAAAACAGGGATATAGAGTAATAGCACAGACTTTGGAAAACTTAATTGTAGCGGATCATATTGTTGGCAGGGCCGGATTTACGCATAGGCCCGTGAGGCCTAGAGCGGCAAATTTTGTAAGAAATGAAAAAAATATCATATAAATATTTTATGCATTTATGTAACTGCGTAAATTGATATTATATAATATTTAATATATATATATATATTATATAAAATATTAAATTTATTAGTAATAAATACTACATTTTGGGTGGGGTATAGTGGGGTAGGGGCGGCATATTTAAAAGGGCCTAGGGCAGCCACCTGTTCTAAATCCGGCACTGATTGTTGGCTGTTTACATATTGACAATATTGCTTCAGAAATGAAAAAAGAATAGCAGAACACATATAGGTTAGTACAGTTATGGGCACAACTAGACTTACATTTTAGGTGGTGCTAAAATTATGTGTACGCCTATCTCACTAACGCGTCGGTTCACAAAGTAAATAATTGTTTTATTATGACAATATATTTATATACCTACCCAATATTTTACAAGTTATAAACAGATATAATAATTGTATAAATGTGTATTTTAAATTAATTCTAAAACTATTTTATTTGTTTTTGTGCTGTACTTTTTTAACACTGATCCTGTTTTTATGTTATTTGCAACATCCCTTTAAATATTTAAAATATACCTCAGACAATTATTAATTCGTTGCATACTTGGAAAACTGCATCGTTTATATGTTACAGAACTTATTGGGATTGTAAATGAAATTTGAAATAAATTGTTAAAGTTAGGAGAAACCTATTTTTGAATAATTTTTTACTTTTGTCCCCCCAATGTAGGTACCAACTAAATTAACTTTCCAATCAGAAAAGATGCTGATAATGAAAATCGGAGAACTAATACTGCCCTAAATCGTGATAACGGACGCAAAAAATTCACAATATTGTAAAATCAATATAAAGTGCATGACCTAACTTATAAAATATTTTACTGACTATTACTTTATGTTCCTTTGCAGTGCTCGCTATGAGAAAAAAATACGAGCACCCTGTGTAAAAAAAAAACAGTCTAAAACTATTTATTGCTACAGCAAAGTAAGGCCGTGGCCTCGTTAAGTCGTCAGTATACGCGGTCCACCAGGAATTTCCCGATTTCCAGATGGCCCAATCCGTCTCTGCACTCGAGTCACATCCACATGCGAGTATGCGACATGCCCACCTTTTTTTTATTATTATTATTATATTTTATTACGCATATTATATATAATAACACACCTATGACCTATTATGCATTTATGCACATTGTAAACAGTAACCAGGCATGGAGCGGTACCGGCACGAGGAGTTAATCTGGTTTTCATATTATTTCATAATATAGATTGTTATTGTTAATAGGTTTTTTTTTTTTTTTACCAACAAGTGATAATAAACCGTTTTTATCGTAAACACCATCGTTGCACCGAGTAGGTACTAAGCTACTATAATATATTACATTAATAATAATTATTATGAATTAATATTAATATATGTTATTAGATAGTTTTAAAAAATATAATATTATTTAAAATTATTACATCGTCGGCATTGTTAATTGTTAACATCATTATCATCATCGTCGTCGTCATCAATGGAAACACGCTATGCGCGCGCGCGACAACAACAACACTGCTGCAGTGGCGCAGTGCCGCGACCGCATCGAATACCGAATACCGATGTCCAACTGTCCAAGTGGCAAGTAGTTCAACCTCCAACACCGCGAACACTGAATGCCACAGTCGCTAGTTCTATAATATACTTATCTATGCTCGGTACGCACTCGGGCACTCCACAATTGTGGATTCGTGGACACTCGTAGTTCGCATTTCGTAGACTACGTACTGCTTTAATAGACAGTAGACACTAAAGTACAGTACACGGTTAGTCGTTAACCGTTCGTCGCCCGCGCAGTTTTGTCGCTTTGAGCACACGCCTCGCCCCACGGTCTTCCCCTCCCGCAGTCGTGCCGTTTAGCGATCTACAGGCTAGATTTCGTCAGCTGTTATCGTTACCGGAATTCGGGGTGTCTGCTGTACCCACCACGAGTTGACGAGTAGTGACCGCTCGCGTTCTCTCTGTTTTCCCACCGTGTCGGTTGTTTTTTCGTCGCGAAAACGGAGGTCCCAAACAACAATGATGACGGCCACGGCGGGACGGCGGCGCGACAAACTGCTAACGGAACAACGGCACCGCTCGCGGACGACGGCCCCGTTCGGCTGCCAGACGCGACTGAAACACAACGAGACCCGTCGGCTGAAGCGGTAAGCACACGTTTTTTGGGTTGACGAGTCCCCGGTATCCTTGTTCTTGCGATCCGGATGGGATCGATAAAAACGATGTTATTCGCTGTCGTCGATCCCCCCCGCGAATTTTTAAGCCGCCGACGAATTTCCTCACTGTGAATTTATTTTTGATAGTCTGTCTGCCTGCTGACGTATCGTTGGCCGAACTGTACTCAACTGTAGTCTGTAACTCTCTAAATAGGAATAAAAATCTGCTCAACGGTTTATTGTCATATAGTGTCATACCTATTCATTCTAAATAATGGACTGCTGAATTAGTACCTACTAAATAGAGTTGACTATACAAATGTGTTTTTGTAACAAACACTTAAATTTCATGTACCCTATGACCGTGTAGCTTCTATTTTATTTTTTAATCATTGTCAACGAAACGCGCTTGTTGGCACGGACACTGCGAGTTGAACGACGCCATCAATAATTTTCTACAAGCCTACAACTAGTATTTTCTTCCATATTATTATATTATGCAACACCCAAACTACAGAATTATGTTTCGTTTATTTACAAGTATGATGCACTCAACGTGACTTCGATATCAGTATTAGGTGGTACCTAATGGCTAATACAGTTATTTAAAATAAGTCTTAATTTAATCTTAAAACCGGATTCCTGTAGACGGGTAGACCGATTATCTTTAAGAGTAGGTACCTACCTATCTATTTTTTTTCTTGACTGACACAGTATAACCTAGAGTTTAAACACAATCATGAAAATAATTGTGATTTTTTAACATTCCATTTTGAAATTTGTAGTTATTGAAACACTTATTGAAATACACAAATTGTTTTAACCTATTCAGTTTTTTTTTACATTTTTAGGCAGAAATTGAAGTGGATCATGTAATATCAAACGCTAATACTGTTTATGGTTTGGATCATGTGACAAATATCATGAAATTTCACAGCGCATACCTTGAGACTTTTCTGAGTCTGCAAGAATTTATAATTTATGGAGAAGGTCCATTGCCTATTCAATATCGGCATTACATCGCAATCATGGTAAATAAACTAGTTACTTTTTGTATTTAGACCAATAAAAGTAATCTCAAATAATCAAATCTCAATAATATAAATTTAAAAAAATAATATTCAATTGATAATATTTTGCAATTGTTTGCATTCATATATAATATTTACCATTTATTCATTATGAAATTTATATTTTTTTATGTTCATTGTACCCAAATTTTTTTTTTATAGGCAGCTGGTCGGCACAAGTGCACTTATCTAATCAATTTTCATAAAAAACAGTTTTTAGAACATAATGGTGACCCTAGTTGGTTGATTGGTCTCACACATGTGCCTCGTAAACTTCGTAATTTATATGAAATCAACAAGATATTAGCACACCGACCTTGGCTAGTAACAAAAGAAGATATTAAAGTATGTGTTTAAGTTAAAATATACAAATAAATGTAATGTATTATTCTTTATAGGCATAAATTAGGATTTGTTTTTATTGCTTCAATGGTAAAATAATTTTATTTTAAATTACCTATGTAATATTCTTAATTTGTATACCTAGCCATTTAAACAAATATGTTGATGCGATGAAATGTATGATTTGTTTTTTTATTTTATACTGTGTAAAGTAAACGTAATCAACAACAATCGAATGTATGATACTATTACACATAACTTATCTGCAGTAGTATGACTTATCTTTAGGTGGTTCTAAACATACATTTAAAATGTATCAGCATATTTTTAACATAAAAAACAAATATCAATATGTGTTAAATATCTATATCAAGTATTCAAGTGTGTACACTAATAATTATAATCTGTTCAACAATACATTGTGATGTGTTGAAGTTGATGAAGGGTACCTCTGTATGTGTGATAATCAATGGGTTAACATACGTAAATACATTTCTTAGTTATCAAAAATATTTATACTGTTTTTATTTTTTTTAATTCTATTTCAATAATGGCTTTATTACTGTCCACATTATGCAATGTATTCATTGTATACATTATGATAATTTCTTTTGTTGTCAAAACCAATTTATTGTACCTACCAACAAGTATAATCAATTATGAAATAATATTGGATTGTGAAATAATTAATTTTTCTAAAATTAGTTTGTACTTTGTACACGGGTGTTTACTAGATATCAGTTGGGTGACAATGATGTCACCTTATAATTATAGGAATATGAATTCCTACGATTTTAAGTAAACTGTTTAAAACGCCCAAAATCTTGTTTGATGTTTCATAGATATCGCCATTAGTTAATATCAAAATTAGAGAAATGTTTGAACAAATGGCCATTGTCTTGTAGGTTATATCTTTATATAATAATTATTAGTTAATGGTATTGATTATATTATTTAAGACAAAACTTAAATAATAATAATTTAAAAGTTAATAATATTTTTTGATCTATTGATGTTTTGTAATGACTGTTCTTATGTCTTAAAATGTATGTTAATATCTTTTTTCATGCAAAAAAAAAATATGCTGATAATAAATTAAATGATAGATAAGTTTTTATTCATGTTTACACATCTCAATTTTATAACATTTTGTACCAAAAAAATACAATATTTAATAATATCACCTCTGACCTCTACAATTTTAATTTAAAATTTTTATAATTACATTATTTTGTACGGTAATGAACTGGGGAGTTGATGTTTATATTGTGATTAACATTTATACAAAGTATATTCATATCATTTTAATCTGTCCCTTAGGTCAATAACATAATTATTTCATTTATTATGCAGTTTAATCTAATATTTTGATAAAACTTATTACTTATTAACATAAGTAAGGAATATAATATGTAGTGAATGTAGATATTTTTCATTTATATAAACTATTATTAATAGCCACATTAAATATTTAAGTTTTGTACTAATTCAACTTTTACGATGTGATACGTATTAAGTATACATTTTAATATGGATGAAATAATTTAAACCTCATTTTCTTTGTTACTTACATAGATAAATATATTAATACATGTTATGCCAGTTCAATAACAAATAATTTCTTAACTATTAGTTTTATATTTATAATAATTAACTGTAAAGTAATGCTCATTTTAACATGCAAGAAAACTTACACTCATTTTTTTTTTAAATAGAAAGTTGTCAAAGGTCCAAACTCGTGGTCAATGTCAGATTTAGGACATGCTATCATACTACTTGTTCATTTTCATAGTTTGTGTAGCTTTGTGTTTGCTTGCAACTTAAATGATGAAATCCCACGAGCTGTAAAAGTGACTGGTGTTTACTTTAGACGTAGAAGCAAACCATGCTTAAGAGGTATGTTAATGTATCAAAACTTTATAATTAGTACATACAATGTTTTCAATGTTTATGTTCATTATAAATCATATGAACTAAAATTATTAAGTTGCACCATCTATAAACCAAAATAAACTCGTTGTAATATTATTTTTACCAGAAAGCCAATTTTATAAAAGTAATTAATATTTTCAAGGCTATGCTGATGAAAGCGTAATATGTGATGACGAAGGTCTTGAACCAATAGTGGAACGAATGAAAAAACTAAGCGAGCCAGCCACAGAACAAGAACGTATACAACGATATGAACTTGTTCAGAGTCAATTGTGTGACAGTGATACTTCTGCTGATAATGGTTTGGATCCAGATGTAAAACCATTTGTTGAAGATTCTGGATATTCTTACTTAGATTGCTCACGTCGACAATTTGCTCAACAATCTTCATTTATTTTACAGGTATTTATAATAATTTACAATTAAAAGTAATACAACTAAAGTACTTAAATAACTTAAATATGTACTCTGTAAAGCTAACAAGATTAACAACACATTGTTTTATAATCAATGTTAATTGTAAAATATTATAATATTATCAATGTTAATTGTTATTCACTATGTCATTTAATATTGTATCACGTTTTTATTTTATATTTTATTGCTAACATTTAATATTACAGTATTTGAGCCTTCCAAGTATTTATTTAACGAATAAAATATATTTGATGCATTACCAAAAAATGTTTAACTTGGACATTTTAAAAACCAAAAATATTTATTTTATTATTTTCTTGTAAATCATATGTTTTAAAATTTTTTAACTACATGCATAGACACTACCTGATTGTATTAAATATTAAACACATCTCTAGTAAATATACTACCATTGACTATAAATACTCGATGTATGTAAACAAGCAATGTAAATTATTGTATAACAGAGTACATTTTTAAATATTCATTATTTGGGCATATTTTTAGCATATAAATTGCAGTACCATCAGGAGAAATTAAAAAGCTTAATATTAATAGCTAGTTTTTTTTCTAGGGATGGATGAACTTCAATTTAAATAAACTCAAATTCAATCTTTATTTTTTTTTTTTGCGTTGTTAAGCTGTTTAAGCAAAAGTATACCCTGTTTTAACTTATATAACCATATAGAAAATACACATAGTATTCTAGGATATAGCTATTTATATTTTATAAATTAATACAAATTAAATTTAGGTACATTAGTAGATATTTAATTTGGTTTTTCTAGAAATATTTGAGTTTGATGTATTTGAGTATTAATTTCCATCAAAATTTGGGGTGTTTGACAAGTTTGAAAACCCATTACTAGTTTTTTTTAACTGAAGAACCCTCATCATGATTTAAATTTTTGATTTAGAGTAATTTTTCAAACAAGTTTGCAAATTAATTACTTTCCAATATTTAACATATTTTTTCCTATTCAATTTATAATATATTTAAAAATTTACAATTATTGGTCAATGCCTCATTAACTATACTCTAGTTGTATAGTTAAAATTTATAAATATGTGAGTGATGTTTATTTTTAATTAATTTTATGTATAGAATTTAACACTATACAAATAAGATACCTAAGTAGTAATAAATAGCATTTAATGATAATAATCCTTAGCATTGTTCTGATTTTTAGGAATTTTCTTGGGATCATCATGGCTATTCTTTAATTAACCGTTTATTTAATGACATTGGATTATTATTGGATAAAAAGTTCAAGACTGCTTATAACATGACATATTATACGATGGGTGGTCGCCCTCATATTGATACTTCAAGGTTCCGAAGAGCAATTTGGAATTATATTTATTGTATTTACGGAATGAGAAATGAAGATTATGACTATGAAGATGTTACACAGTTGCTTCGATGTCAATTGAGAGTATTTGTCAAGACTGCTACTTGTTACCCAGAACGTTTGAACAAAACAACCTCTGAAAATACACTAAAACATTTTGATTTAAGCGAAAAGGTAACATTAAGCAAACAATCCACAGTAGTTTATATTTAAAATCTAGCAAAAACAAATTTACTTATTTGAATCATAAGTATGTTTACAGAATACATCAGTGAAATGTCTTTACATTTCTTAGATGACTGTAAAAAGTTAGATTAACACAATACTTCTAATCTATTTACAATATACAGAGTGATCCATTTAATGTAAGACACTCAATATTTCAAATTATTTACGTTTTTGATAAGATTTTTATTACATGGTATCAAGTCATTACTAAACAACATTTTTTCAAAAAAAAATTGTTTGTAACCTTATTATTTTATTTAAGTTTTTTACTTTTGAGTTATAAGTATTTGAAGTTTTGATGAACAGTGTAGGGTGGTATGCGGGTACCCCACAAAATGTTGGCCCACTACTCCGCTCATCTAAACTTCAAATACTTATACAGCACCTATGCTTACCTTAAAGTTTGACTATCCCCTTATTATTATCATTGCTAAAGCTATCAGTGTATTGGGTTTCATTAAGCTTAATACTAGAATGTTTTATTTTGTCAACCGTTTACATGCGCTTGATTTGGTTGGCTAGACCAGCTATGAATTTAATGCATCCAAAACAAATTTCACTCAACTTCATTCATTCAAAATTCCTACTCTTGCTTGTTTCCTTGCATACTACAGTAACTTTTGGGTCTTTTTAATGCCCCCCCCCCTTCTTTGGCCATAATCATACTCTTTGCTCAGAATTGTTTTTCATATTATTTTGCAATGATTTATCATTGTATTCAAATTTAACACATCTGTTACAGTGCCAATGACACAACACTTGATACCTTCTTTTTACCAGAGAGACTTCTCTCTTTTTTTTATCCATAGTAAAAAGGTTTATTTATAATATATGATACCAATATTTTGTTACAATTGTTTCAGATTCACATAAATTTAATGATTATGGAAGCACGAATGCAGTCTGAACTTTTATTTGCATTGCGCGCGGTCATGAATTACATGTTATGATGTGCAGTAACCATTTATATATATTTTTTATAACATGTTATACCATTTTTTTTTTGTTATAATTTTTCAGCATGTATACAATTTTGGTTATACGATTTATACTTGAAAAGAAACCATGATTGTTCTCATATTTAAATATTTTTCTTTGCTTAACTTTTGTATTAGCTTAATTTAATCTATTTATTTCAATTCATAATATTTGCAGACATTTTCTATATTATTGTTGTTTTTACAAATTTGTATTTTATATTAACTGAATATTTCATAGTTATATTTTAATGTGATACTTTAATTTTATACCGACATTTTACCATTTACAAAAAAATATATATTAACTAGTTTCGGATATTGACTAATTCATATTTTTATACAAATACTAAACAATTTTTACAGTTATAATTATTGAATACAACATTGTTTTAAAATTTATGTTCTGTTTTCAATTATACATGTTTGTTTGTATATTTTATTTTATTTTTTTGGAATTAGTACAAATTTTAGAAATGTTAATCAAACTAATAATTGTTATCTACCTACAATTTAAACAATTAATAAAGTCAAGAACAAAAATTAAGTTTAAACATATGATTTGTTTCATCGTTATTGGTAATCAATTAATAATAAATATTTTTTGATGTATTTATTAAAAATAAAATAACGACAAGCTTAGAATCGTTCATTTATTACCTAGTCTAATAATGCATTTATCTTTTTTAAAATAATGACAAAATTTCATAAAAAAATCTGTGGTAATAGTATAAACATAATCAAATTCAGAGGTAATGCACTGCTTACACTTCAATAAAAACTGGTTAATTAATTAATTAGGCATTAAAATGTAAAACTTTAAAATTAAATTATTTTATACTTAGAAGGTATGACATAAAAAAATTATCTTATACACAATTTCTAAATAGATATAATGTACAGTCAACAATAATACAATTTTGAAATTGAACAACAATTATAAGTCCTTGATTGAAAACAATAAACTTAAACTAAAAAATTATTTTAAACTGATTAAATTGTTAAAATGTCATAACCGTGATCGGTGATCAGTATAGTATGTTCAAATTGAGCCCCTCTAGAATTGTCAGTTGTTACTATGGTCCACCCATCTTCTAAAATCTCTACATCGCTACTACCTTGGCAAACAACTGGCTCTACAGTAAATACCATACCCGGTTTCATTATTCCTGGATAACTGTGTAAAGTAGAATGGAAAATCACAGGAGGTCCATGGAAATATGTACCGATGCCGTGTCCAGTTATGCTTGACACGACACTGTGACCGTGTTGACGAACGAATAATTCTATGGCTCTGCCAATGTCAGCAAAGCCCTTGCCCGGGCCACAGGCCTCTATGCCTTTGTACATGCATTGTTCGGCCACGCTCATCAGTTTTTTACCATAGTCGTCCACTTCGCCTACACAATAGGTCGCGGCACAGTCACCGTGAAAACCGTTCAGATAGACGGACACGTCGACGGATATGAGATCGCCGTTGAGCAGTGGTCGATCGTCGGGCACTCCGTGGCACACGACGTTGTTTATCGACGTACAGACGGACTTCTTGAACCCGTTGTAGTTCAATGGCGACGGATACGCGTTGTTGTCGATGACCAGATCATGCACGAAACAGTCAATGTCGTCGGTGGTGACGCCGACTTTCAACTGGGCCTTGGCGCTGTTCAGTACGAACTTGGCGAACTTGCAGCTCTGCCGGAGCATTTCGATTTGGCCCTTGTTTTGAATTTCCGGCGAACAATTGTGGTCGGGCTCGTCAACGACCATGCCGGTCTTCGCGTACGAAGGTAACGTGACGTACTCCGGCACCGTCCTTGCATCGGTAACAGTTCCCAAGTCCACCACGTCGTAGACGCCAAAATTCGTCTGGAATTTCGTCCATAGGGATTTCGATAGCCACCGGGGTGTTGTTCTGTTGACGAACCACCGCTTGCAGGCGGTCGAGTTTTTACAGATATTCATGGTGGCCACGGAAACGCTCGAACGCTGACCGCAAGACTTAGGCGCTCGAATAGATGCACGGGTGACAGGTCGTAAATACTAACGAGCCACTCGTAAGAGAAATGAAACACTGAAATACATTTGAAAATTACCCAACGACGTTCTACGATGTCCATTCCAATATTATATTATAATTATCCTGTAGTGTCAGTTGTTCGAGATGTCCAGTAATAACGCGTTACGACGATAAGTGATAACAGCACGAGATAAGTGATAACAACGGCAGTACCACCCACGATCTATAAAGATCTATCTTCTTTATAGATCTTGAGTACACCATAATTATATTATATATGATATATCTTTAATCGTGGTACCACGAACATGAACATAGACAACTATAGCAATTAGTAGGCACTAGGCAGTAGCTGCTGTCCCTGTACCACCATGTAAAAAATGGCTCCTCTTATATGATTCAAAGTTCAAACTTTGTTCAATTCGTTATAACTTATAAGACTCGGTATAATTCTGTAATGTCGTAATTTACGAACTCGTAATGATGTTCAAAACAGGTGCGACGGTGCGTTAACCTGGTACCACAACTGGCACAACCTTAAATTTTTTCTACGAAATTGATTCCATGCTTTAGTAACCAATTCGTAACCACAAATTTGGAATTCATAACGTAAAACCGTTACCTCCAAAATTGGGGGAATACAAAAACCTGGGCCAGGACAGGACAAATTTCATTCCAACTGTGAAAAGAAAAACAGTATTGCCCGAACATGCCCTGAGAAAATAATATTTTCTATGTACCCGTAATATAACATATAATTTAGAAATGTTATTTTAACATAAATTATACACATAGAATGGATAAAATCCTAATAAAGTAAACAAATGTTATCGAAAAATATGTATTATTGCCAACAAGGGATTCCAAAGTTTCCCGGATATGCTACATTCTTTTGACGGGACGTTCTGCAGTTCAGTCTCAATCTAAAACGATATACAATTATTAAAAACTAATAAATAAATATAGAATAAAATCTATCGATTGACACCAAAATTAATGAAAGATATTCATTATTACCAAAACGGGACAGGATTCCAACGTTATATAGTTTCCCGGATATGGAATTGGAATATTCTGTGGATATAACATTATAACGTTCTGCAGGTAAATGGTAATCCCAAATGAATGTAAACTTATTAAATTTGCATAGGTACGAAATAATATAGAATAAAATCTATCGATTGCCACCAAAACTAGCTAAACATTGGATACAATTACCTAACACTAGACACTTCATTACTTCAATACAGCATTAGGTAGGTATAGGAGAAAAGGAGTTATCACTAAGTAGAAAAACCTATAGAAACTCGTGTGTTGAATTCTCAAATCTTAGATTTAAATAAAATTTTTTTATGAATTTCCTAATCAAAAAAAACTTTTGTTGTTTTACACTCAACTTTATTTTTAATTTTCACTTACAAGTTATGAAGAACTTTATGTTAAAATTTCAAGTGTTTTGACCGTTTAAACATTTTTTTATCGACAATAATAAAAAAAACCTAAAAATTTATTAAACCTATAAATAGCTTGGAGACAAAATATTTTGAAAATTTTATCCTGTATAGAAAATAATTATACAAAAATTTGGTGAAAATTCACCAAGAATCGTTGGGGATTTTACAAAATTACCTCTCAAAAGAACCAACAAGATTAACTTTCCCACCAGAAAAGATACTGATGAAGAAAATCGAAGCATTATTTCAACAACTTGTGTATACACAGAAAAAAAACATCATTGTTTTACATGCTCTGCTTAGAATCTAAAATGCAAGTTACACTGTGAACAGTCTTACAAAACATTTATCTTATTACCCAGTGTACTAATTACAATAGGTAATAGGTATCCCTTTATAATTAGAACTTCCAAGATATGACTGCATGTTTACCACAATATGACATTTTAACCCACAAAGGATTATGTTCATTTGATTAATGTTTTAACATAAAGTATACTCAACGTCTTATAAAAACTTTATAAATGTTCAATATTTCATACTTCACTTGTAAATAAATTATTTCAGATGACCACTTGGCTTCTAAATGTGATGCTGGCATACCTACTAGTAAGTGTATTATTTAAATAAGGTTAGGACATCTATGATAAAATTGTATCACAAATGTAGTTCAATTTTTTTAATAGCAGTTTTTCTTTCAAAAACACAATTTGATATAAGAAAAATCATAAATATTATTTTCCTATAACTTAGAATAATGTCTAGTTTATAGCAAAAGGAAAAAAATAAAGAATTAGAAGTAAAAAATACTTGTTTTTTTATTAAATTTGTTTTACGTTAAAATGAACATTTTTTTCACAAAAAAAAAATAAGAAAAGAATAGGAATATTTTTTTTATAAATGGAGGGCGGTGGTATAAATCATAATATATTATACTGACATCATAAAATCTTCATTGTAATTCCTATTGTCAAGGAAGCCCTACTAAAAAACTGATAGCCTATTTTAGTCTTATCAAGATTACATAAATGGGCATTGTACTTAAGCATTGTTGCTTGAATTCAGCACTTATGTACAAATCATATAAATACAACTAAATTACAAGGTTTAGTGTTATTAAAAAAAAAAAAAAATAATAATAATAATAAATTAAAGAGATAGTTGAAAATAGTTTAGATTAGGTAGAAAAAACCTAATCTATGTATTTATAAAACAGTATGATTAAAAAAAATTATTTGAATTTGTATAAAAAATGTTTTTTTTTTTAATCATCCTGTTTTAAAATATATATTTTTACAAAACAAATAATGATGATTTTAATTTAGGTTAAGAATAAATGACTTATTTTAAATTAAAACATACTATAAGTATTTGTGAACTGAAAAAAAAAAATTTAAAACAATGTTGAAAAAGTTTGCTTGACTAGGTTTGTGATTCAATCGAGACATATGATTTATATATTATGGACAAAGTCAATACTTTGAGGTAGAACACTATAAAAATGGATACATACATAATAGGAAGTAGATTCATAAATGCAAAGGAAATAAAATTTGAAGCTATCTAAATAAAAAAAACAGTATAAAATTGTAGTCTTTCTTAAATTCTGAACAGCATCTTTATTAAGGATTTTTCTGGTCATCTTGAGTATTTATTGAAGATTTTTTTTTTAATTATACTTAATTTTTATTATTATTATTAATTTTGACGCCTAAAGTTGTTGTTTCTAGGTCCATCATTCTGGTTCCTATTGAAACCTCCACGATTGTTGCCCGTACGCATACCACCACGACCTAAACCACCACCACCACCACCACCACCATCAGAATTCACCATTGAACTTCTAGACTTATTTTTCTTTTCTTCAACATTCAACTTGATGCCATTTTCACCAGGAAGCATAATAGGCTAAACAAACAAATTCATTATTTTTTATAATTTCTACATCTTTTTTTCAAAATTAATTTTAATTCATATTAACTTCAGAAAAAAGTTTGTCTTATGAGTTCTAATGATGTAAATAAATAGTTAAGTATTCAAAAATACTTTCAAAAAAAGTATTTTACTTAAAAATATGAAATGTTGACTGTTTAAAGAACTACCAGTAAAATAACGTAGTAATTTGTATACACAGGATTACCAAAAATGCATTAAGTGTACATATTTATGTGATCTATGACACCTCTTATTATTTTTTTCATTAAAGTGCTTTTAATTATATGAACATAGCAAGATTTTACTATTTAGAAGATAATTGTTTTTTTTTTTTTTTATTAGTTAACCCGTGGCAACATAAGCCATCGGGTGTGGGGGGGAGAACTATAGGTTTTTAGGCAGAATTTTCAAGTGGGGCACCCGTAGGTATCTGCCATGCCCCGGTCGAGGGATGGCGGTTTCTTTCTCCAGACAGTTGACTGCCCGCAGAAAATTCCGCCTAAAGCCGAGGATCGAACCGGCGACGGTGCGCGTAGCAACCGACGCCCTAGACCACTCGGCTACTCCGTCCCCCTAAGATAGTTGTATTCATTTTTATACTTAACAAACTTTAAACTCACTCGACTCTTCAGTACTTTGTGTGCCGTATCTATACTTTCAAAAATGACAAAACCAAAATTGCCATTCATAGATGGATCACCAGTTTTGCTGCCTCCTTTCATTATCCGTACATCCAATAAATTACCAAATTTTTCGAATAAATTCTAAAATTATTATAATTATCAAAACATGATATTAATTAATTAGAATTAAATAGATATACATACACGCAAGTCACTTTCTTGAACCTCGGGAGGGATTTTTCCAATAAACAATTGTTGTTCATCAGACTGGAACATACCATTGTAAGATCCAGATTGGTTACCTCTGTTAATCCTCGGGTCATTACCAGGACCGCTGTTGTATCCTATGTAAAATTAACAATAACATATTAAGAGGATGCTGTATCAGCATTACATGTTGTCCCATTTTAAAAACATATAACATAACAAATTTGGATTTAGAAGAATCAATTCTGTATGTTAGTTTTCACATTTAAGTAAATTCTATTATCAAAGTTAAAGGTAAGAATATAATCTTAGGCGTTGATTGATATTTTAATTTTTAATTGAGTTATAACTTATAACTATGTTAAATATCAATAAAAGCATATAAAATGCCCAGGATAATATTCTCACCTTTAAATTTGGTTTGGATGAACACAGATTTGCTACGTTGTAAGTTTGTAGGACACAAATAACAGTTGAGGGTAGTGGACATTCATGATGAAAATACAAAAAAATTCAAATACAAACCATTTTCGCGATTGTTAAAAGAATTTCTGCTGGGTCTATCATTCAAATTTCTTCCACCAACTCCACCACCTCTACCATTATAGTTGTTCCTTACATTTCTATTAACATTGCCTCTCTGCTCATACTGATTATTAGGAAAGGAATTGCTTGAATAATCATTATTTCGAACCTAATTATAAAGATAATGTATTTAATTGTGGAGAATTGATTAATATAAATGCAAAAACATACCGGTGAAATTGCCTTAGGTAAAGAAGGTGATGAGTAATTTTGTGTCTGAACAGAAACTGATGAAGGGACTTCAGTATGAGTCTCTGTTGATCGTCCACCTGATTTGAAGAGCTGCGCATATAATGGTTTTGGTTGATCTCCAGGTGAAACAGCTAAAAATTAATAAGAAAATTTATATTTCTATATAATAATTGAATATATTAGTCACTAATTAGTTGTTCTTTTTATTTTGGAATTAAAATTCAAAAGGTTAGAGGTTTATCAGTTATCATCAAACAATAAATCAAATGAATCACTTATGGACAGCATATTTTACTTCTTTTTAATTTGACAAGTCATAATACAGGAAACTGTAAATTATGGTTTATCAATAAAAAGGTGTATTTTTTTTAACGATTACATACATTCATAATTTATTGACTTTCAATCATTGGTTATTTTTTTGATAAATATGATCAATTTAACCTCTTGAATAGAGCAATAAAATCTCAATTTAGTGAATTTAAACAATATCCTACCATTTTGTACCCATAGACGATTTTCTTTTAATTTTTTATAACAACTCTAATCCTTTTATTCTTGCGAAAGCTAACTATGATTAATAAATAATAAAAAAAAATTAAGTGTAATAAAATATAAAAATAAATATTAAATTGAATAAATATTAAATTTCTGTCATATAAAATTAATATCGTAATTTGGCATCAGAATATTATTCATATAAATAATATTAACAAGTTGACTGTGTATGTCTTTTTGCAGTTCTCGCCCAGTGCATATGTAAATAAAAATAAAAAAAAAAATAATAATAAAAAAAAAAAATAAAAATTATATTAAAATAAAAATTAAATTAAGAAACTGCTCTTATTTGGCCATATGTCCAAATGGCTTATGAATACATATTTTAAAACATGTATTTAGCCATGCTAAATAATAATAAAAGAACATTCAGCCACGCGTAGGGAATAATAAACCATTTAATTTAAATAAACATAGGACGCCAAATGGCGTCAAACGCGTTGTTGAACGATCCTTATGACGCCAATTGGCGTCAGTACGCAGGCAAAGTGTTAACTATAGTAACCAGAATTTATTATAAATTTTTAACACAATTTTAAGAATTCAGACCTTATAAACTTAATGTATAACTTTAATTTAGATTTAGAATAAAATATTATACCTTCAGTAATCGGTATATCTTTCTTAATAGGTTCTTGATTTTCTTTTATATCCACATTATGATTAATAGGTTCTTCTTGATGTTGAATTTTGGGTTGTTCTGCCAATATTTGGTTTTGGTTGTATGTAGGTTGAGTTCTAGATACATTGTTACTGGGAGGCAGTACAGTAGGGGCCAAATTTTGTACCGGAGCAGTAACAGTTGGCTAGAAAATATTATATACATAAATAATTTAAGTATTATTAAATCTTTTAAACAAATAATTTAAATTTAAATGTATGAATTATTTTTTAAATGCCCTATATTTTTTGCCAGAATGTAGTTTTTTAGTTTCTAAATATTTAAAAAGTAGGTAATAGGTAGTCCCAGTTTTTGGTTTCCAAACATAAGTTTAGAACACCTTATATAACCGTTTTGTCCGGCTGCCCGTTAGTTAATTTTCAGTACATAGTTACGATTGTTGAAATTAAGATAGGTTACAAAGGTAACAAATCAATCAGATTGTTATTTATTATTAAGAAATAGTTATAACTTTGATTTATACCTAATAAATTATATACCTAATGGCTAATACTGTTAAAAAATTAAATAAATAAGCCAAAAGTGAAATTATCAAAGATTCTGTTAAAAGTAAATTCATACAAGCATTGAAAAATAGGTATCAAAATATGAGTTTTTAATATGGATTCTTACTAGCCAATATTAAGATATAACATTTATTTAAGTTTCTATACATGAGCATATTATCCAAGTTACCAAATTATTTATAAATTGTACGTGCATGGTATTATAGTTTATTAAATAACTACTAAATATGTTTAGAAACTGGGAATTTAACAAGCTCCCAGAGTGGGCTTTCCTAACTTGTTTTTAACACATAATTTTAAAATTATCAATGTACTTTAATACTTACAATATGTTGTTGAACTTGAACGGGAATTTGCTCAGGCAGCAACTGCTGTACTGGTACTGAAGTGGGTATCACGTTTAAAGCAACCCCATTTAAAGTCTGTCCTTGAGTTGTAGTATTATAATAGTTTACTTGATGCTGAGGTTGTTGAGTAACAGGAGATTGCTCAACTTCCCCGTTTTCTTCACCATCTGATTGTCCAGAATCTGCTTCATCGTTCACATCATCTTCATTCAACATCACATCCTAGAACATATCACATTATTTTAATAAGTAAGACAATATTTATTGCTTAGTTGTATAATTAAATACCTGATAACGAAAAATGTCATTATGAACATAATACTTCTTAGGGGATTGAGCTGCCAATACAAACGTTTGTGCAAAACGACGCATTGGTTGCCCACAGTTAGATAATTCACCAGTGACATGGACTACCACACCATTTCCAAGAGTGTTTTGTGAATCAACTTGTAAAATTTTAGCATGACAGTCACGAAAATTCAATTCTTGTACACGTTTATGAATTTCTTTTTGGCCAATACTGGGAGTCATATCCCTGCTATATGGTTCCAAACCTCCATGAACAAAATATGAGTCGCTACTATAGAATCTAAACAAAAAACACATTATTTTATTATTTTATACAGAAAAATATAAAATGATTCTATATATTAATTAAATAATACAAATTAAAAGTTGAAGGGGAAGTATGAAGAGATGAACAAAGTTAAGAAAATTATTGTATAATAAGACAATAATAATATAATACGTTATGCATATTAAGGAAATGCAAGGAAAAGTATAGAACCAAATCACAAAAAACAATATATTATAGGTATAAAAATTAAATCCTATGAAAATAATTTCAAAAAAATATCTGAAGTATAAGGAATTTTAAATTTCTAATAGGTTTAACATACATATAACATACAACATAGTATAACACCCGTACATATAAAGGACTTCAAATTCATCTGCGTACTTTTCGTTTATGTGTTTTTTCATAATAAATTAATAAATTGTATGATAAAGTGCACATAATTAAGCACTGTTATAAAATAACCATAATATTTATCTACTCAATATTAATAAGATATTTTTTAATAATTACCTATGCATGTAATGAGGCGATTGATTCAACATAGTATAATACTGACGAACAAATTCACGTCCCACACTCTGTGGGTTTGGGCAACTGTCAGCAACCATTTTTATCAATTGATATTTAGGTACTCAAAGGTAGTTGAGCATCAAAACTTGACCAAGAAACCTAAATACAAAAAATATTAAAAATTAAATACTAACAATTTATAATCATCAATTAAACCACTATAAATTAAGACATTTAAGTAATTTTTTATTATTATATTAAAATAAATTTTTTTATTTCAGATTGATGAACGGCAAAATTATAACCCCGCCTTTTTGTTTTTTTGTTTATATACTATGTACAGTTTACTTACACATTATATACATAAACTATACATTATATACACAAACTATATTACGTCTCATAATTTACCATATGACTGAACCCAACTTTACTAAGGTATGCAAAGTATTATTAGTAAAGTCAAACAAGTTTTGTTATCCACATTAGAAATGATTATGTTTGAGGGTACGTTGGTACCTAATTTATAAATATCCAGGGCATAACAGAAAGACCAGACAAATGAAATAACTTTTGTTCTAGGTAATGAATACTTTTTAATTTTTTTTTAGGTGGGTATAATTTTTTAAAGCTTTTAACAGATAATTACCAAAATGTAAATGCTACATTGCTACTTTATTATTTTACATAAATTCTAAATACAATACATAAACCTAGATCCATAAACTTTTTAATAAATAAATAAAATTAATATTTTAATATTTTGTGGTGTACCTACCTATTTATACAATTATATTATGAATACCTACTAAAAGAGCACAAGATATTCAATATTTATAATTTGTATGAGCAATTTTGTAACAGTGATGATATTAAATTCTGACTATAAGTTAGGTTCAATCTCGATCAATACAATCATTTAATACAATTTATGTAGGTACCACTTTAAATAACAATAACAAAATAAACGAGTAACACCTATTCATAAACTAAAAACAAGATTGTTTGTTAGTTGTACTAGTACAACTTTGTATTATTAGTTATTACAAATAATAAAAAAAGCTATAAATAGAACATAAGGTATTGAAAATATAAATTGTATTTGTTACTTTTAGTTTTAAATCCTATTAAGGTTATTAGTTGTTGTAAGTTGATTTAAGCAAACAATATTTTAAAAGAATGGTAATAAAAAAAAGAATCCTCTTTTCAAAATCCAAAAGTTTTTTTGTTTATAATCACCAGTCAACATTCTATAATTATTATTCATCAAGTTTTTCATCATTATTTCCGAAGTAAATGTCATCAGTGTTTATAGCCTTAGCAACCACATTCTCTTGGCGAACAAACCAGAATAGAACTGACCACATACGAGGAAATCAAATTCAAATTAAAGAACGGCTATCAATAATTTTGGCTACAAAAGCATATCAAAAAACTGTATTCTAAATTATGGTCGATTGTTTAACAATTTCTGATAGCATTCCCTTCATTTTATTTGTCTGAATGTGGGTTTAGTGCTAACTAAAAAGAGAAATCCATTAGACTTATGGCTGTTTTTAAGTAAATAATGATAATAAGCATTAAGCAGGGCTCATAACTCTTGTAGCTATAAAAAAAAGTTGCTTGTAAGAGCTATAAATGCTCTTAAAAACATTCATATACCTAAGCGCTCAAACATGCACTGAAAAATATATAAAAACAAAAAAAAAAAAAATTTAAAAACTGATTTATTATTTAATTAAGTAAGAAAAAAATTATGTATGAATAAAGATTGTTCTTGAGTAATAATCTGTTTTCAAAATAAAATTATTTATTTATTTTATTATTATCTAAATTATATTGGAATACCTAGAAACTATAAAAGTAAAATTCAGATTACAGAGTTCAAGCAGACAACATACATTTTGTTTGCAAGCACTCAATAATACGTAATAATCTGAAAAATAAGTTAAACTTGTAAAAAGACAAAAATCCAACGATTACAATTTAATAAGTGGACAAGTGCACAAACTAATAGGTACTTAGTTTTCATTGAATAAATACAATATAAATATATGAAGATATTGAAGACTGTATAAATTATTCTTGTTATTAAGTACCTATGTTTTGAATACTATAGGTATTGAAATTTCACTAAATACACAAAAAAAACAAAATATTATAATATTGATCTCATTACAAATGTAAGTTTGAACTCATTTATAGGATATGGCATGTTTAAGTATAATATTTGCTATAAAACTACTGTTTTTAAAATTTTTGATTCTCAAAGTCGGAGGTGGATGAAATTAATTAATCTCTTAAACACACTTAATCTCTGTGTACTAAGGTATAAAAATAAATGCATAAAATGTAATTTATCTATAATAAGTATGTTTTTATAGCAGTAAATACTTTTAATCTAGCACTATATCATAATTAACTTAAGAAGACATTAGCGCACTATTTACTTACTGATTGAACAGCGTGCAAAATAACAAACGCCAAATTTACATTTATCAGAACCAATCGTGTGCTTTAGTATTATAGTTAATTTGACTTATTGGCTATTATCAAACGTAAAGTTAAAAACAGTATCTGCGTTCTCACATTTATACTTTTTTAACACAGATGTTCTTGACTTAAAGTTTAATAGTTGGTAAATTCAATCTAATACTAAAGCTAACAATTCAGTTCTTCTGAATGCATATAAGCCATGTTGCGTTTGGGTAAAAGAGAGAAAACAAGTATATTGCACTAACATCCTTTTAACCACTTTTAAAACTGTAAAGGCACAGGGCATAAAAAAAAAACCAAGATCATAGGTAACAGAGATACTCATTATGTTATAGTTTCAATGATGCTTTGTAGACTTGTATTATAAACAATAAAGATAGGTACTTGTTTGTTATCGCCCCGCCAGTACCCCGTAAAAAATGTATCGCCCGCCACTCTTGTTTGTTATCGCCCCGCCATAAATAAAAAAAAAACAATACAATAAAATATAAATAAAAAAAAACAATACAATAAAATATAAATAAAAAAATATTATATTATTATATATCATTATTATATTATATTTCAACATTTCAAAATAGTATAAAAGTATAAAATTCAAATTTTAAAAATGTAATATAATTATAAATTAAAAATTTGTGTGTTAAATTACAAAGGAGGCCAGAACTCAGAAATATCTTTTAGGCCCTTTTACTGGCCCAGTAATATATAAAATGGACAATTGTGTGTATTCGTAGTCTAGAACCAGTTAGCCAATTATTCACTCTCTATTCCAGTATCATCGTTGAAAACAACTGTAAGTAATTCACTAAAATTCATTTTATCGTTTAAAATTTAATTTTACATAAAAGTCTGAACAAAGTAGGCACTATAATAACGAAAGCTCAAAAGTCGGCAACGTACTAAACTGTACGTATAAAACGTAGTTATTCCCAAAATATTTTCTAAAATAGATTATCTATCACGAGTTAAACGATAATTGTAGGAAGAGCGTAATATAACTAACGGCGGGGCAATAACAAACAAGAGTGGCAGGGCGATAAATTTTTTACGGGGTACTGGCAGGGCGATAACAAACAAGTACCTAAAGATATTGTCCTTGGTAGTTAAATAGTAGGTACATAAAAAGTGAAACAACTTTATGAATTGTAACAGATTTTAACAATTTAATAATGAACTTGATTTACAATTGGAATTCTAGTAATTATTTGGCTAGTAAAATATTGTAAAGCCATTGTAAATACATAATATTATATAAATTCCAATAAAAAATTCAAGAATTATATCAACAACATGCACTATTAAACAATACAGTTCTATATTTATTATTTGTGTATTATCTATGGATATTTATTGATAGCCACAGCCACGGTATAACAAATAGTTTGTGGTCACTGAAATATCCATTACATTATATTTGCCTTTCTAAAGGCTAATTAAAAATGAGTATTTTATGTAAAATACCACAGCAATATTATCTATAATGAAATAATACTAAGTAATTAATAAAATGTAATTCATAAAAATTACTAAATATTCAGATACAGAGATTTTGAGGTTTATCATTTTTCGTTAAATACATTTAACAGCATTTTAACTATGGTATGTTTACACTATCATTTATGTGTTCATCATTCAATTTGATTAGGTATCAAAATTTAAAAGTAAATTTTTAGAAAATTAAGTACCTAGGTATACCAAGAATAAAATGTTATAAAAATGTATTTAAAATCAAACCTTTAATAGGTAAGGGAACAAAGATAATATGATGAATAAGGCAGTCATTACAGATTTTGAGGATGCCTGACTAATATTGAAAAGGACAGATGAATGGCCGAAAACGCCAGCAATAATGAATGCGCTGCGACGGCATCCAACCGGATCGGTTTGGACTCTGCGAACTCAAGTTCTTAAGCGCGGGGCGGCGCAGGAAGTAGGGAGACAGCGGTCATTGAACAACAAAAAATTGAAAAAGCGTTGTCGCCAAGTAGGGACTGTAAGCGGCGGTAAACATGCGGTCGTCAACGGACGGCGGCCGCGTACCCGGTACGGAAGGTCCACGGCGCACATGTGCCCACCGGACGACGATGCCAAAAAATGCAACAATAACAACAATAATAACAACGGCGACGAAAACTACATACTTACGGTTTTTTTTAAACGGATCCAACGGCGGCGTTCGATCGTAAACGTGCGTCAAACAAATCGAAAAATGAGAAAATTTTGAGACGACGGCGCGGATTACAACGAACTGAGGTATCTTACGTGCGTGGAGCAACTGACAATGCGTCTATACGAGAATCGGTGAAAACTATAGAGTATAATTATTTTAGAGTGCGGAGTTTTGAAGTATTGACAGAACGAGCGTGAATGACGTTCGGAATTGACAGCTAGCGGGCGAATCGGATCGTCGTGCTTGCTTGTGCAACGGGCGCGAAAAACGAAAAAAATTAAAATCTGTAGGTGAAAAGATAGCGACGGCGTTCCGACTTAGCAAGCTGCTGAGATTGGATTCGTTCCCGTGAAGAAATCAACACAAAAAGAAAAAAAATAATAATAAGAGAATAGGAATCCCTTAGCGACGTCGCCGTCGTAGGCCGTCGGCCCGGGTCGCCGGCACCGCCACCCGGCCGTCACCCTACACGGTGCTCAGTGCGTCCAACACAATAGATGGCTAGTACCAACTCATCGGTCATCATTGGCGCGGATTTTAAATTCGTAAAATAAAATATAGGTAGTATAGGTGTAATCTTGTAGACGTGCAGTATTACGATATTCATAAACTATAATCTAGTATTGTTTGTAGTTTTTTTTAGAGTAGTGCAGTAGTACAACGTAGGCCAGCTCGCGAAGAAGATGCGGATTCGGAACGGTGAGTCTACATAGTCGACTCGCACAGGCCGCATGGGTGTACAAGGGTTGATGTGGGGGGGGGGTCCGAACCACCCATAAGGCTTTTTATTATTTTAATGTGCATTGTACAGGTACCTAGGTTTAATAATTTGTCTGCAGCTGATCTATATTTCCCCTTACAAAAGTTATATGTATACGCCATTGGACTCGCAAAGAATCCAGGTACGGAAAGTCTAGGGCGGCTACTATGACCAGCCCAAGAAGACCTTGAAATGGCGCCAATGTATATCTGTTGTGGTGATGGTTGTGATATTGAATGATATAAATCATTGTATACGAAAAACGATTCTGAGCGAAGGTGGTTTGTCAGCTTAGTGCTTACTTAAACATAACTAAGTGTATTTTAAATTGCTATTAAAATACTTCATCATACTACTAATAATACAGTAGGTTAAATTAATTTTTGCAGAAAACATAACTTTTGAAAATTTAATTGAGTGTATATTTTTCAAAAGTTACAAGCGTCCACGAAAATCATTCTTTAGTTACAACGAAATAATTAACATCGTTATTCTTTATTTAAATATCTAATTTCGTTCAAATGTCTAAAAATATCGACAATGAAAATATATTTTTTTGATTTTTTGGTTACACTATTAAATATTTACGAAAAAATGTGTTTTACATTTTCAATCCTTGGCTATAAAAACTGAACATTTTATACATTTTTTACTACAAAACATAATTTTCAAATTTTTTATGATGAATTTTGGTCAACATTTTAAGTTTCAATGCTTATAAAAAAAAATTGTGCCTATGTATTTTTGATATTTTTGATCTGCTTATATAACAACTTATGAGGAACCTTGTATTAATTGACCCAACATCGATATTTACAGAAAAAAAATTTAAAAAACCCGAAAATTCCTTAGATTATTAGGTGAAAATTTCAAATGTCTACGGTGATTAATTTTCGAATCAGATCAAAATAAGAAATTGTTCCCTGAGAAATTGGTAGTTTATGGGTGAATATCCAATGTCTATAATTTTAAACGCTCATAATCAATTAGTATGACTTTCCAGTAATTTTTTTTTTTTTTGAAAAGTAGAAAAACTTATAAAAAAACGTGTATTTAATTTCCAAAACTTAGATTTAAATAGAATATTTTTTATGAATTTCCTAATAAAAAAAAAACTGCAAATTTTCTTGATTTTCGCGTATTTTGTCAAAATTTTAACTTTAGACTTTTATAAAAAAAACTATTAGATACTTACGCTCATTTTTTTTAATTTTCAGTTACAACAAGTTATGAAGAAACTTAAATTAAATTTTGAAATGTTTTGGACCGATTAAAAATTTTTTATCAACAATAATAAAAAAAATTGAACCCGTAAATTTATTATGCCTATAAATACCTCAAAAAAGTCTAAATTTATTGAACATTTTATTGTGTATAGAAATTTCTTATATACACATTTTGTGAAAATTTCATGTATAATAATTGTATATAGGTACTGTTATTATTTTTGTTACACCAAAAAACAAAATAGAATTTTTTAATTTTTTTATAATATTGGCTTAGCAAGAAAATTCCCGTTTTTCCCTTAGATTTTTAGTTGGTTTTCCCATTGCGTTCAGAATGTTGTACATATTTAAAAATAAATACCTACTGGCTACTATAACTATTTAAAAATAACTTTTTTTAGTCCCCCCCAAAAAAAAATCCTGGGTGCACCAATGCCCAATTTCCTGTATTTAAAATATTTATATTAGATATACCGTTTCTCTCTTCTAATGAAATATTTCTAATAACTAATAATTATTTCATATTTTTTTAAAATGTATTTATTATTCAAAAAGATGGACCTTACTAAACATGTTTGTGTGGGGGCCCATGAGTTCAGGATCAATAAAATATTTAAAAAAAACTGTGGTTATTTGAATAAAATAGACTTTCGAATTTTTAGGACTAGGGGGCACGGGTTAAACTTAACCAATCGACGTGAAATGTTGTACACATCATTTTTATATACATTGGAACCGATTTAGGGGGTAAGACTAAAAAAAATCCAATATCGTAAAATAAGGGCCACCTTACTGTATACAAATAATAAAATAAGTAATTGTAACAGTAATTTTTTTTTGTAAATGTTAAATCTTGCGAGCCTCAAAACTTTTCAAGGCGGGCCGCGGGTTGGCCATCCCTGCTCTAGCCTAACCTATTTAGTGCAACATTCTCATACAAACGAGGTGGAACGTCGGTTTTGCGCTTATCGCACGTTTTTTAAGCTCGAGTTCTTGACTTAAAAAAAGTGGTGTGACACATCCGATTTGTATGAGAATACTCTTCAGGATAAGCGGTGGTGACATTTATTTGTAAATTTAAGTTTTGTATCTAATAAAATATGGTAGGGACAAACGCAGAGGGAGTCTTGGGGGTTTAACCCCCCCTCCCAAATTATCAAAAACAATAAATAAATTGACTGACCGACAAATATTACTAATAAATACATTCAAAAAAAAAAAAAATTTTCAAAACATTCCCGAAACTTTTTTCTGCGTTTGCTCCTGAAATATGGTAACTTTTATTTGTTATGTTCCATATTTTGTTATATATTATAACTAAGTATGGATATACACGAAACAAGCGCGCATAACATCCTTATTTTTATTTTGTTATAAGAAAAGCAAAGAAAAATGTAATAATAATTAAACATTTTTTTATTTAAACAAAATGTATAATTTTTGAAAACTGAACCCAACAGAGCTAAGCTCGATCACCCAGTACTGTCTATTAATGAGAACAATTTTTTTAAATATTATATTAATTTTATTCGTTCACGAGAGTTAAAAAACCCAAAACGTTATTGTATACATAAAAGATAAACTCTCATAAGATGCTATATAGGCAACTAAATCAACCTTTGTGTCTTATTGAGGTATCTGCCAAAGTACTGACATACTATACTTGTTATTAACTTTTAGCAATTCGTTTTCTTAGTATTTAATGAAGAATATTAACTAATATCAATCGATTTAACTTATGTAGGTAGTTGTCTATCTACTGAAGTACCGAATAGTTTTTGATTATATTGAAACCATTTAATAACAACTGCACAATATAATTTCCACTGTACGTACCTACATTTTTATAATAACAATAATACATAAAAGCATTAGCCTCACAAATATATAATAATAGTTATGTAAGTACTATATAAATATGTAGTACAACAAATAAATAGTGTATAAATGTATTAATTTAGTGCTTCAATTGGGTAGTTAGACGCGGGGAGACTGAGTATTTCTTCTTTTTAAAAATATTTTACCGTACCCATTATAATATCATATATCATAATCAAGGCTCGTAAGTTCATGCCCTAAAAAATGCCTAAATAAACATGCATTTATGCACTCAAAATTGGCAAGATATGCATTGAAATATGCCTTAAAAAGTTAAAAAATATGCATTTATATGCATTAAATATCTAAAATTATGCACTTGAAAAGTGCTTACTTAAAAAAAATTATAAACAATTTTTGAAAAATTTCTATTTTCAATTTTATTTATATTATTTTTAGACTGAAACACTGATAAACTGAATGAAGTAATTACTACTATATAGCTATTTAATTTTAATAATTTTATGTTGCGACCGAATTCCCAAACATTTTATATAAATATATAATATAATATTAATATTATAATGAAAAATTATAAACGATCGCGTTTTGTTGATTCTTTCATAGTATTTCCATAAAAAAATGCATATTGATATAATAATATGAATAGGAATATCAAAATCATGTATAATATGCCTGAAAAAATAGAGATATGCATAAATATGCCAAATAGGCAAGAAACCTCTAAATATGCAAAAACATGCAAAATAAGACTTCACATATTAACCGTGGTACCTTGAAATTGATTTCTATGCCATCTAGCATTAAATACAACTTAGCAACATTGATATATGCAAATGCATTAACTTACGAGGCACGAGCCCTGATCATAATCAATAAGATATAATATATAAATCTTCAGGTACGCAAATTTTGTTTACACTTTAACATCCCCTTCTAATTTTTTTTCTAATTCAAGCACATTGAATCATATGAATACACGGTACATATTACCTATAGCCTATAGGTTAAGTTAGATATATATTTAAGTATGTAATAGGTATGTACGCATAATTATAATACTAAAATATAGTGGACCTATTATCTATACACTATACTAATTATGTTGATGCTGTTTTTCAAAAATGATGGTAAACGGACGTCATTTGAGATAAGAAAACAGTTGTTATTTGGAACTTATTGTTTGATGCATTTTAAAAACTAGCCATAATAATACAAAATATTAACTTAGGTAATAGGCGTTATTATATAGTTCTGATGGAAAAAATAATATTTACAATCTTAATATTTTTAAACTGAATAACAAAAAAATGAAAAATGTATACATAAACATAACACAAGCTAATGGGAAGTGTCATATCTTCCAATACGGCACTGATGGTATCTATATCATCTTCAGTAATTTTTGATTAGTATTAGGTAATTTATAAAAAAAAAAAAACAATACGAATGTATATGAATATGTAGTATGTTATATATTATTGCTTGAAAGTAATCGTTACGATATTATTACGAATAAGTGATTAAATTTGTGCTTTCTATAATATTATTACCTATACTACTTTTTAAAATGTTATTATTATACAATAAATAATATACTTCTACCAACACACGTTTTAAAATGATTAGGTACCATTTATAAATATAAATAAATATAACCATTGTTATTTATTGATTTCCATGTTTAAGTCTATTAAATCATCGTTTACAATTAGTGATCAACAGAGAGAGCTGAAGTTCAACAATGTATACACATACATATTATTTATCAGTAGATATTTATAATATAAAATGGATGGAACACATTTCCGTTTCTGACTATAGTTCATTGTGTATAGTGAGTATGATATGTATAATATATGCGCTCTTATGAAATAAGTTGTTTGGTTGGATTGCAGTAATCGAAGTCTGATACAAAAAAGTAAGTTATTATTATTTTAATAAATACTTTTTTTTATATTATAGGTAATACGATTTTAAATTATTGGTTTATTTTATAATTTGTGTTACCTATTGGTAAACCATAACTACCTATATGTTAATACCTACCTGCATTGCATTACATAATAATATAATAGTGTACCTATATAAGCAGTCATATTATAATATTTTAGGTATCTAAGATCTTAACCTTGTGGATTGAATACCTACTTAATTAATAAATTACAATTAATATATGTTTTATACATTAAACATAAGTACACTGTACAGGTATATACACAGCAATATTTTAATATTTAATCATATAAGCAACTATAAATTATAAGTATATTAGGTAAAGAATTACGATATACTTTTTTAGTGATTATTTATAATATCTTATTTATGCTTTAAAAATTATAATAAATAAGTATTTATCTATATTGGCTATAAATATTTTAATTATTATTTTATAATATACAATATACTTCGCTGTATTTTCGACTCCGCCTGGGTTAACATTAATCTATCTATGTATCAACCATTTTCCGTTTTGCTTCAGTTGAAATATATACCAGCAAAACTAAAAGTACTATACCACTAAAAATCCCTTTAAAATCTGTTTATCCGTTTTGAAACCTTTCCCGGACAAACCGACAGACACGACGGCCAAATATATCTGTGCGTGTTTCATTATACAATATACGATTTAATCGTGTATACATAAAAATCATAGCGTTTACAATTTAAATACTTTGCATTTGTAAATTTGTGATATGTAAGATAAATTAAAAAAATAAAAATAAGTATTTTATTAAGTTGTTATTATGTAGTAGTTGCTACTATTTATTGAAAATAATCAGTGTTTTTAATTGGTATTTATTTTTATTTATATATAGTTTATACAATATACTTATACATATATTAAATGGTGGACCACTAAGTTCTTTAAACACATAAGTTATAAGACAAGAAAACACAATAGGTACACATTAATTATTAATATATTATATTGATACGTTATCCAAACTAAAATGTTGAAAATGTGTCTGTATATGATTTATTACAACATTGTGGTGTAAAATATTAGGAAGTAATGAAGTATAAGATATTATTTATACATATTATTATTAACTACAAAGAAGTTTCATATCGATGTGTCTGATATAATAGTAGGTAGCTGTTGGTTGAATATTATTATTCATTTGTTTATTAATTAATATATTCAACCTACAGGCTATAATATAAGCCTATGTCCCGATAAAAAAAAAATTACAGATAACTTTTTCCGGTATAGGGTCACATAGATAAGCATTATTATCTAACATTTTTAAGATTAACACTATATTATTATGTTCCGGTGAAAACAGTAATCAGTTAAAATAATGAATAGAAAAAAACATTTTATGTCCGGCAGAGATTAAAATAGGTGTATAATATGGGGCGAAAGGAAGTCATCTGTTATAGATCTGTTGTTTTAATTTCAATAATTTCGTAATAGGAACGGTTAATAACGGTAATATTAAATAAATGACAGGTACCTAATAATTATAATATTTTAAATAACAACATTTAAGCAAAGTAAATTATGAGTATAAAAACATGTTTAAAACGTATATACATATTATAGACATCGGTTTATCGGTTGCTATCATATAGGTGTGTTATGTAAAATAACTAATACAATGATAAATAAGTAATAACTGGTTTTATTAGGTACATGGATTTTACATAATAACGATAGCGGTAATAATATAAATATATAATAATAATTGTCTAAAATATACATTATATACATTAAAATATTAAGGTACCTACTATCTACTTTAAATATTATAGGTTTGGTTTTTAAAATAGTCAATAATACTTTGTCTATAATAAAATAACATATACTTACATCAGATACCAATTAAAATATCTGTATTATAATAATAAATGTTTTTAAATAATTTTTATGATTATCAAAACATCGGTGGATGTATAGCCATATTACTATATTAGTTATTAGTACCTAGCGTACGACCGACCTAAATAAATATAATATTTACAAGATTGTTTTTTATATGTAAAAACAATTTTAACTTTGTTTTTGTTAAATATATAATACACTAAATATATTTGATAGTTATTACAATTACCTATCAATCTATCATAGATAGTAATATAAATACATATACATTGATACACATTATACAAATTATTATATATAATTATTACTATATGATCATTGTACACGAGTGACGGGTACCTATATAAAAATAAATACAATTTAATAGTTTAACACTTTAACACTGGGCATTAGGTATCGGTCTTCAGACCTTGTTTTATACTTTTATAGGTACCTAATAAACTACAAAGTAAATTAAATATAGGTTCCTCAGTAAGTACCTATAGGCTATAACCTATTGCATAACCTAACTTAGAGCCAATAATATATTCTTATACATGACAAATATTATACTAATATAATATATAAAATTGGATGTTTGTCTGTATATCTCTTTGATAGCTAGATATTCAAAAACCACAGGACCGTTTTCAATAAACAATTTATAGATAGATTGTTTCACATTCGAAGATAAACTATAATAGGTATATAGCCTGCAGCAGCAGTACTACATCTTATATGTACACTAAGACTAAGTACACTTACGTAGTTACGTAACTAATAACCAACAATGGTTATCCTTATCACTTATCGCATCTCACTAAACTTCATGAAATAAAATAAAATATCAATTATATGTTCTCTTTTGAGTTGTCCAAAAAGATAAGTCTTTGTCACGGGAAAATATATACATTCATTTTTTCAAATACGCATGTTATGTCACGAAAGTCGAAAATATTAACTATGAGTTCAGTTGGTTTTGTTTGAACACAAACGTATAAGTATTTAAAATAAATTTACATTCGCTATCTAATGTTAGGTGTATTCAAATAAAATTTGTTTTGTTAGTTTATATTATTATATATATGCATAATAAATGCATAATTATTACAACTTAATAGTATTCGAAAAGTTTTTGGATAGCAAATGGTGATCTATGTTCACATGTTAGCTACATTATGAGTTATAACGTAGGTATTATTAGTTTTGATGACTTGGGTTTTAATTAAATTGTGTTTCCAATGTGTATTCCACAATGAAGAAAAGAATATTGCAAAATGAATTAACCCAATTAAATTCGATTCTATATCTATTTAATGTCAATGATAATAAATGCAAATTACTGAACTGTTATTACTCTCGGGGTTTTAATTGAGGCAATTGTGATCATTTACATAAACTATGACGTACTAAATTTAATAATACTAATTTTAATTGAGCATTAAAAATGTTGTATAATAAATTAGCAGTAAAATAAATCTATTATTCAATTAATGACTACCTAACTACAGCGGCGGACGTTTCATTGAAATTTTGGGAGAGCGACTACCGACTCTATACCTATTACAGTACTACCCAAAACATTGTGGCCCGCACCGGTCCTCACACGGATAATTATTTATTCATGAATTTACATACAATTAAATTTAGGGGGGCTAAGCCATCTGAATTTCGAAAGCCCCCTGCCATGTCTGCTTATGCGACATGACTATCTAAATATATTATATACAAATACGATTTTAAAATTATAGTTATTAGTACTAATCTATTAACATTTTATAATTGGAAAATATTTTCCAAGTATAATAAAATATACTAGATTATTCCTATAATATATTAAATCTACTTTGTATTTTTGTGAAAACATTTTTAAAGACTATATTATATATTTAACGTACCTCTACATTTTAGCACCTACTTCACTAAACTACTCGTTCGAATTTTGATTTATGCGATAAATCATCTGCAACAACAATATAGGTTGTTACCTAATGGCTAATACCATTGATTATATAAACCATGATTTATATAATCAATGCTAATACGGTAATACCTACTATTTACAGTAGATAACTGTATATAGACCTAATAACCTAAAAAAGGTTGATTTTCATTTGTTTCATTCTCAATACGTTTGTATGTTGTATCGTTACAGGATAGTCCTTAAATGGTGTAAAAAATCTAAATAATTGAAATTACGGTCCTTGTGTGTTAGTAAGTACTATCCTACTTAAAAATTCTAAAATGTATAAATACTGAAGTCATTATTAAAAGAAAAATGGGAGTGAGCATACTTGATAAATCACCCAATATATAAATATACAATGCTGGTCCAAAGTAATGAGTTGAAGTGTGAACAAAAATTTAAGCGGCCCAAAGATTTGTAACGTGATAACCAACGCTATATGAATTTAATGATAGCCCAAAATTGCCTAACCTATTAATCATGGTTTAGACCATGCCTGATATAGTGATATGTAATAAATTAATAATATTATGCATCTATATTCTATACTGCTCTCTATAGCGGTGTTATTTTGTTAAACAGGCATGTCAAATGTAAATTATCATCAACCAACAGCGCCAAAAATACAGGACCCGCACAAAAAACTTGTTGAAAAAAAAAAAATTTTAACAAATTTTGCTTAACATACTAACATATAACATGATATATTATGTATACCAAAAATATCTCTCTAACATATTTAAGACATAAAATCAAAATTGTACCTATTTATTTTTGCTACATTGTTCAATGATCCTGGAGGCCGCGGCTGTAATAAAAAAGAGTTGCGGGCCACGCGTTTGACTTTTCTGTTATAGAAGTTAATAACAGCAACTCACTTCCTTTGTTTTCCAGTTTAAACAAAAAATAACTTCTATAATCAGGGACGCGTAGATGGACGGGCCCAGTACAGCTGAGGTTGATATCCTACATTTTAGGCACACGGGTATAGTACTACCCGTGGCCAAGTGCCCAAGCCCCAAGACAATGTTGTAGGTACCAGTACTTAATTATTTTCATAAGCCATATATTGTATGAGAAATAAGTGATTTTTAAGTAGGTATACAAATTATTTAAAAAAAATAGGTAGGTACTATATTTATACTTTGAGCAGTTCTGCATATAGTTATACTACAGGTATATCAATATATTCATATGTGATAACTGATAATTGATAAACCACTTCCTATTAATAATTATATATTTCAATAATTCGACTAAAAACCTAAAGTGAAAATGAAATTGGTAACAATAATAAGATAAATGTTTATTTTTTTAGGTACTGAAGACTATAAACCGTCAATATGGTTCAGTTCAAGGATCTTGTTATTCGGACGTTGGTATTATTTATTCTTTTCGAGTGTTCTATGTCGTCTGAAGAAAAACCTGTATGAATTATTGTTTTAACTTTAATTCTCATTTGAAAAATGCATGTTCAATATATTTTTACATATTTTATAAATTATTTTACGCTGTGGCTAGAGACCCGGACATCGGGTATCGGGGTATCTATTACGTACCAGGATATCCGACATAATATACATTAATACTCGCATGCTCAATGTTATCTCTGTTATTAAAAATTCTGATCTCAGTAAATATTTTTCGGTACGTACTACGTAGGTACACCTTATTCTTTTATGCTTGTCACAAAACAGCTTAAAGCCTAGTCAGGAATGCTACATTTTTTACGATTAACGAGTGTCAATGTAAAGGCCCTTACACAAACACATTATGATCTGGACAGTCCAACAGATGGCCAGACCAAATCAGTTGTGTACAGACGGCACGACCGCCACACGATTTAGTCAGTTGAGATTTATTACCACTAAGCAAAATGAAAATTCGCCTGATAAAGCAACACACGATCCGATTTAGTCAGTTGGTAGGGCGGTCGGATAGCTCGACCACCGAACAAGACCCGACAGGATGTTTGTCAGCTGACAGTGATGACACGTCTACACGACTACACAAGAGTACACGACCTGATAATATGATGTGCGGCCTAACCAAATTATCCTGTCGGCGCGACCAGATCATATTGTGTGTAGGGGTCTTAAATTGTATTTAGCTTAGAGTAAGAATATGCTAGAAAAAACTAATATAACACTAAATGATGAAAAATTAGCCTCTCTAATGACAAATATTGTAAATAATAATTGATTATTGACCAGTGTTTAAGCTTGTAACTTCCATTGCCCCCCCTGGATATAGCTCTAGCGACCCCAAGGTGGCGATATCGTCTACTTTAGGCACTGGACTATGCTTCGGTGTAACACACTATAAAAAAAATAATAAGTTACGTAAAATAACAAAAAAAAAGTTTGTGTGAACATTTTCATCAAATTTTCTATTATTGAAACTCTTAACTATCAAGCCAACCCACTATAAAAATATCAATCAATAAACTTTGGTATTTTTTTAATTATAATAATAAAAATGTGTAATAATAACATAATATTAGCTTATTAACTAATAAGGTTTAAGATAACCTTGTATAGACGTATGAATGTATTATTATAGTTGTCAATTATTATTTATTATTTATGTTTCTAGTCTTGATAATAAATTCTAAAAATACCAAATTATGTTGTTATAAAAAGACAAAATGTAAAAGTGAAAGTTTTTTAAACAGAACAAATGTTCAGTTGTTTACATAGCTTACAGATCATTATTTTTTAGAAAATTATTTCGTAAGCTGTATCCTGTATGATTCTCCTATAAATATTTCTGCATCAAATATCTAATTGATGAAAATGTCAAGCTTATGTTTTTTTTTATTTACCTATCTACCAAAAACCTTGAAAGATAACGACTTTTTAACGACTTCAAATTGTATAAAAAAATATTTTCAAAAACTTGTTAATTTTTTTTGAGGTCGCTAGTGTTTACTGTTAAAAGAATCACCACAGTAGGTACTGTTCAGTCCTATATGCTCAGTGGCGAAAACAGGAACAATTTTCATGGAGGGGTTCAGCTTTTAGCGGCCACTCTTAGGTTTATTCCTGAAAATATCTTGTTAAATGATAATAATAGCCCACTTTTACCAAATTAGATCTACTTTTTTTAAAATTAAATGGGCTAAATATATTGTTTTATTTGCTAATTATTAATAGAGAAAAACTAAAAAGTGGATGAGAAACAAAATTGACCGTTTGCCAAAGAATGTCATGGAAGATGTTTTGGTTAAAACTTTGGAAGACGAAAAAAAAGTTGATGAAGGACCATCTCAGGTGAACATACTTCAACTTTTGGAAACTACCAATGAACAGAGTAATTATTTGTATTAATTATAATGGTTTTAAAACAAAAAACTAATTTATATAAACCGAAAACTCGTCCTATTTTTTAGTTTGTATAATTTTTTGAGAAGTGTTTGTTGCTCGAAAAAATAGGCACCTTTTATATGATTCAAACTTTATTGAATTTGTTATTTAATATTTTAATTTAATAACATATATAGGTAACCAATCGCAACCCAGAACCCTATAAATAAACAGAAATTATACATAAATCCCATCGAAAAAAGCATTTTCAGTTTTTCCAGTATTAAAATGTATAGATAGATGGTGCAACTGGTAAGATATAGGATATTCAACTTTTTTAATTTTCACTAATACAACAAAAAAGAATTCGCGAAATCGGTCCAGCAGTTCTCAATTTATGAATTACAATACATTATTCACACCATTTGTATATATTATTTTTTACACCTTGTGTTACATTATTGGAGTTTCAGTATTTCAGTAAGGATTCCTAATTTTTTTGAAAACATAATATAGCCTAGGTCACCAGGGGATAGTGTAGCTTCCCAATGGTGAAAGACTTTTTCAAATCGATCTAGTAGTTTCACAGTCCATTCAATGCAAACAATCAAATATTTCTTCTTTATAATATTAGTAAGATAATCTAACATATAGTTTAAATGTTTAATGTACCTAGGTACTTTTAGTTTTTATTTTACATATCTTGTATTTTTAATTACATATTTGGACAAAAATAAATACATAATATTATATATTATTTAGTTTTAAATACATACAAACTCGCATCCTAGTAATAGGTAATCCAATCACATTAATGCAGAAAACTGCTTAGTGATAGCTTTTTTTATTGGTACCGACATCAAAATAACATCATAATTTATATACCCAATCAGTAATCATTGATCAATAATATAAATACCTAGAAATTCTCAGATGTAATAATGTTTTCTTGTAAATTAAAATGACATGTTGTATCACCAAATACCATACTTTGGTTTCAATGCAAAGTTTAAAATTAGTAAAGTCTAGTAAATCCTAAAGTGGATATTACATTTTGATATTAACTTTAAATTTATATTAATTGGTGATAATAAATGATTGTATTAATATACACAATTCAAAAATATTTCAGATATTTCTAGTTTAAACATGTTTTTTTTATTTAAATAAAATAAGGGCAATTGTTAAGCATTTGTTTAAATGCAGACGACATGCAACATTTACTTTTGAACTATAATTGTATATTCTTTTTATAATTAGTATAATAATTTTTAGTATCAACTATCAACTAGGTAATGTTAGATATAAAAAAAAAATAAACCATATTAGTTGATCTAAATATTTATATATTATGTATAAGGTATAACATTTTAATTTCATAAAATCTTAAATAATAATTATAATTACAATAGGTATAGATAATTTAAATAAAATAACTTTCTGGCCCTGATATTCTACATGTATAAAATATTTAAAAAAGCTATATTCAATATTATTTTAAAAATATATTTTTTTTGTCACAACTAAATATTAGTTATTTTTTTTGTTTTATTTTTTAATTAAAATTGTATTAAAATATCACAATTTCGAGAATAGTTAAAAATTTAAAACATTGAATTATTCTATTGGTCAACATTAATCATAACTGACTTAATTGAATCTTCAGGTCTTGAGGTTAAAATAGCTTGTGCGCCCTTAGGAAAAACATATATCAAAAATCCATCTAGTATTATACATCCTTCTTCACAGTGGGTTTCTACTTCAGCTTGTTTTATTTTATCAGACTTTATTAATTCATCATTTGACTGCCAAAGAGATCTCCCTGTTGGTTCCCTTATAGTATACTGTAAATATTCTAAATCTGGCCTGTAAACTAGATTTTTATTATATTCATTAGCTATTTTGATACATTCTTGTTCTGATATTTGACAAAATTTGTGACTTAAAATCTTTTGAACTTCATTAACACTAATTTTATTCAATGCATAACTCCATGCACTTGATCCAGTTCCAGTGCTTATGCATAGTCCAGATGATTTTATTTTGATGGGCATATTGCCATCAAATTTGCACTCCATTTCCGAAGTACGACCTGGCATTTTATCACCAATAAATACTTCATTAAGTGCCAACATGTCATGTGATGAATGAGAATCTGGTCTAATTTTTACAAAATCTTGATACATATTTAACGGTGGTTCCATTTTTTCTAAAAATAAATAAATAATATTATTAGAAAAGTGAAGTTACTGCATCAGCATCTTTCTTTTGATACATTTATATTTTTTGCTAAACAAGCTTAAAATGTTTTTGATGAAACTGATAAATTTAAATACAATTTTTTTCAATGCAATAAAATGCAATTTAATTAATTTTTTTTTTTTAGTGCAATTTATCTAAACTATTTTTAGTTTTAAACATAAAAAAAAATTTAGAAGTATACATATTTACAAAGCTCAACATAATTCAATGGAAACAAACTTAATGTTTATTCAATTCAATTATGGTTTCATACTAGCTGATACTACAAGCCTTAAACCCAATATGTTCTATTTATTTTAGCATTATCTATGGTAAAAAATGTCAACAATTAAATAAAAAAATAACATTTCAGTATACCATAAATAAATTACTGTAAAAATAAATTATAGGTTTGTTACTAACATTTGTATTTTAAAAATGTTCAATGGAGGGATTGCCAAAAGACGTGAGCAGCAGGTGCGGACTAGAAATAAATATGGCCCTGAGAAACAGAAAATTAAACCCAAATTTTGGGCTAATCATAAAATCCAAAAAAGTTTCTTTGGCTTAACATTTTTTTTTTTTTGGTATTTCTTTATTTTTTCTTATGACTAATTAATAATAGAATACAGTTATTATTCAGTCATTGGTCCAAATCCATTCAAGCAGCCAAAATTTTCACCAGCCCAGGCGGGGATTGCCCACCTGCTACCTTAGCCAATCCCTGGTTAGGAGGAATATTCTAATTTATTTCAAGTACATATCATTTAATTAATTATAACTACCAATGTTGAAAGAAGTTTCTCGAGATATAAGAGTATGCTATGCAATAACACTATAACAGCTGGTCAAAAACTTAAAAATTTACTTTTTGTCTAATGCAATAATGCAAGTACCTAATAAATAATGTTTTTATTTACATTTTCCCAATACAAATTTCAAAGTAATAATGCAATCAATTGAATTCATTTTTAGTCTAATTGCTTTACTGGCCTAAATATTATTAAATAATTTATGTTTCTTAAAAAATAATGTTATAGATTCTTACTTTTGGTACTTTTCATTGAAACTCTAATTCTTCTTCTGTCAATAAAAAAAAAATTTTGTTTTTCTAACGTATCAAATGTGTTCTGTATATTTTGGGAACAGATATCTGGTAAACATAAATAACCAAGTGATGAACTTGGATTAGAATTAATGCCAACGACTGGTGTTTGGTTATTTTGAACATAACTAGACATAACTAGAAATGTTCCATCACCACCGATAGCAATCAGAACATCAGCCCAAGATACTGCTGCAGTATTAATATCCTTAAAAAAATAAAACAATTTTGTATGTCATAGATGAGATATATTTTTTGAATGGTAATTATTTAAAAATGTAATGTTTCATTGATTTAAGTTACCTTCAGATTAATTATTTTTGCTTCGACATCTAAACGGTTTATGGCAGCTGTCACCTCTTTAACAATATTGTAATGTTCATTATGTGATTGCAAAATGGTTTTTAAGTTGGCACCTTGGTTACTTAATTGGTTCAACAGTTGTTTTTCTGATACATTAGGGTGCTCGAGTCTTTCACGTTCAACTCTAGTATACTTAGCTACCATCAAAACTTTTTTGCCTTTCCATAGTTGCATATATCTGCGTCCGATACACATTTGTTTAAATGTTTTTTTGATAATCATTAGGTCCTTGTCAAAAAAAACACTGTGGTGCTGGACGTGTATGCAAGCTGACTGAAGATGGTGAAGCGGAATGTGTTTGTATTTCAGATTGTCCTGTTGAAATAGAGGATAGAAGAAAGGTGAGATTAACATAATAACATATTATAGTAATTTTTTTTCAACTTTGTAAATATTTTTAGGTTTGTTCAAACTACAATCAAACATGGGGTTCTGATTGTGAAATTCACAGAATGCGTTGCAACTGTGAAGAAAAATCAGAAAAATGTAGTAATCCAGAATTAACTCATTTACATGTAGAATACTATGGTGCTTGTAAACAATTGTCAGTAAGTTGTAATAATGTTGTCAAACTGTAATAATAGTAGTCAGTAAAAAAATTGAATCATTCATAATTAATTTTCTATGAATCTTTAGGCATGTTCTGACTCAGAAATGGCAGATTTCCCAAGGAGAATGAGAGAATGGCTTTATCACATAATGCAAGATTTGGCAGATAGAGAAGAATTAAGCCCCCATTTTAAAAATAAGATGAATGATGCAGAAACTAATATGACAAAACTTTGGAGTAACGCTGCTGTTTGGAAATGGTGTGATTTGGATGGTTATCCACATGATAGGTTAGATAACAAAAAAGTATTATTAATTTATAATCAAATAAATACAAAAAAAAAGTTATTGTTTTATTAAAATGTGAATTGCGAGGTATTATGTATAATATGTAGATACAATTAATTAAATTTTTTAATTTTTCTACTTTAAAGTTTAAATTGTAATCATTTATAAAATGTATAAATCTTATAACATTTTAAACAACAAATACCATGAAATTTATTTAATTTTTTCTAATAGGAAGAATATTTTGTTTTTTTTCAATATTGTATATTTTTCTTTTTAAATCAATTAATATATATTTTTGTGAAATAGAATTAGTAATTTTATTTGTATTTTGTAATAGTGTTTTCAACTAATTTTAATATGTTTTAGAGCGATATCAAGACACGAATTGTTCCCAATTAGAGCACCACTTATGTATTTAGAACATTGTATTGCTCCATTTTTAAACAAATGTGATGCAAATTCAGATCACATGGTCACACTTGAAGAATGGGGAAATTGTTTGGAAATCCCTAAAGTGAGTAGTATTAAATTACCTACAATAGATATTACCTACATAATTTCTAATGTAATTTTAATTGTGATTGCAGGAAACACTGGAAGATGAATGTGATGACTTACGCCAAGAACTAAATTAATCATTTTGAAATATATTATAAATTTTAATTGTGAATTATATTATCATTTGTACTATCTATAATAGTACACATAATGTAATCAAATTATATAAATGTATAGCAAATATCAATATTTTATATCATATCTGTATGCAAAGTAAAATGTTTTGAATATAATTAATATAAGAAATCACATATTATCATTTATAGTCTTATAGAAGAATAATTTTGTAGAATATTAAAAATTATTGTAAGTTGTATACTGAATAAGTTATAACTTTTAGAACAGTAGTTAAACAATCTTAATCATATTCATAAATAATATTTTAAGTACTATTAGGTACAAAATATTAGAGAAAAATACTATTCAATACTGAAGTATGGATAATTTAAGACATTTTACAGTACTATTGCTGTTTGTCCAGTGCATAGACCTTATGGCTTATACTCATAAACCCAGAAACCCTGCATATAATACTAACGTTATGCGTTATGAGCAGGGATAAATGTGATTAAGTGACTGAGTGACCGATAAATATAAAATAAATGCAGTTAAGTCATGTCTCATGTACATATTGTCATTAATTTATCATTAAATAATATAGTTATAGATTACACTACCACCAGCGACCAGCCCCCTCTAATCGCTGTCATGGATTCGATTTGAAATATAGGGCCGGTCTATAGAGTGGTCATAGAATTAAATGGATTATTCAGATAGTGTAATTTACTGTATTATAGTAAGGCAGAGACAAGGACAATACATGGGTCCTCTAAAGTATTCAAATATAATAACTATAAAAAATAGTAACTAATAATGGGAAAAGACCGAAATGTGTGTAGAAACAAGAAAAGTAGATCACGTGTATAGCGTTTGCGCTACCGCAGTCTGCCCAGTGCCCACAGTCCACTGGCAGACCAAAGGGCATACTATTGAGTACTGAGGGTCTGAATGCGACAATATTTGCGGAAAAAACCGAAAAGTCAAAAACTCAAAAATTGAACACGCACCTGCGTAGCGCTGGGGGACAAATAGCACGTCAAATCTCGGAATTCGGAAAGTCGGAACGGTGGACGGAGGGAAAAACTCAGCCGTGCGGTCGGGTGACACTGTTTTTCACGTTGAACTCTTAGTAGCCTGCGGGAATAGAGTTGTACGTCGGCCGGCGACTGGCGCGACTCGCCAGAGTTTTACAATAATTGTTTATTATGGTTAAAGATTATTCCTTAATCAGTAATCACGTTCAAGTATTCTGTATCCACATAACATGTGTCGTCCGGCGGATTCAAATAACCGGAAACGACGGCGTTGACGATTGTACAAGGACGGTGTTTGTCTTTTGACGTGTAGTATAAATAAATTAAAAAGGAGAGGAGGAATCTGGAGGTCCGAAGTCTACCGGGGACGAGAGTCGAGACCGATAAACTCTCACGCACTTCGCACGTCATCGTAAGCGATGAGCAGCCGTAACTCGTAAGTACCGGCAAACCCTTAAACCCGATATGATAAGTAATAATAATATCACTACGCGCGAAACACGACGTAAAATAACAATTATTATTGATCGTTTCGACATCGTGATCGTGTCGCCGGTAAAGTCTGTCGGGTCTTGGCTCCCGGGACTAACGCATTGAGCAGGTGCGAATTCTGAGGGGAGAGTAGAAAGACTGCATAGGTACATCCATAAATAATTACAGAGTACCTTAATATGGCCAGCTGTGTTAGTTTTGACATTCTTACTTTGAACGTGCGCGGGGCTCTTGCGTCTGCACGACGACGGCGTTCTTTTTATTCTATATCGAAAGTCACAGACCGGCAGCTGTCGTCATTCGTCGTCAGCTGTTACGCGGTGGTTGTGTTTTCGGTCGAACACCGCACTCAATAAGTAACGTCAACGTCGATTGCGATAGTACGGCTATGACGATTGACGATGGTTTACAAACGATTTAATGATAATAATGATAATATTACACTGTGGTCTGTGGCACGAACGCGTCGACTATACAACTGTCGGCGGTTAAACAAATCATGAATAGTGAAAGTTGCGCACGCACACGCACGTACGCATACACTATATACGCATTGAGTATCACGGATTACGGGGTCGTGGAAGCCGGCGGTTCGTTTGTGTCGTCTCTTCACGCTTGTGGCTTGTTATTGATGTTTTTAAAAATAATATTATGAGTATGACATACTGCGTTATCAGAGCTGTTTGCAGTTGATAACAACGAGATTATTATTTATTATTGTTGTTATTACGGTGTGAGGGGGTCCTAGAGTACGAAACTGACGGACCGCCCGCAGCGTGCACGTTGTAACGTTATCAGCTGCTGTTCAGTTGCTGCGATTGTTGTTCACACAAGACACAACCGGCCCCGTCGCCCCGATCGCCGGTGTCTCGCGTCGTACATTCCCAAGCACTTTTTAATTTTATAAATTTAACTTTAAATCTAATTGCATTGTTTTAAATGTATAAGTGTTTTTGTTTAGACGCCAAAGGTTGAAGAATGGAGGACTTTGAAGAGTTTTTCTTTTCTGTATAGCTCACATGGGGTTTAATAGCAATTATTGGCGAGCTAAGCATCCCAAAAATCTGCCCTACATGGTTATTTGGCCTGCGGGCTGCGACTTGTCTTGTAGTTGTATGATTTCATAACCGATTCCGACCATTCAGAAAATATTATTTATTGGTTTACACCTTTTGGGGCAGTGATAAGTTCTTAGTGTTAGATAGTGTCCGCATAAGATTGCATAAAAATAAATGTTGATAAAATATACATTGAACGAAATAATATGAAAGTTTCTTATTGTATCTCATAACTATTAATTATTATTATACAAATAATATTCAAATATGTATGCTGTATTTGGAGAGGGTAGATGAGAGATGGTTTACACGCAATTAAATATACTTATTTTGTGTATAAATATATAGTAAAGTATTACGTAATTTCAAGAACATATAATAAACTTTATATCAATTTGGTTTTTAAATATTATACTTGTAGGTAATAACTATAGCCAGTGCTTGAATTGGGAAAAAAATAGAATGGGGATGCAAAGGGTAAACAAAAATGTACGTACCTGATTATTTATAAGTCTTATTAATATGGAATATATTTAGAAGGAGTACGCTTAAATATTTTCTAAAAAGAAGAGGGACTCCGTCCCTCCGCGTCCCCCCTCAAGTCAAGCACTGCAGTGTCCGTGCGTGTATATAATATTGTATCTTGTGGTACCTATATTAAGGTTTAATTTACAAGTTATAGTTAGTACACTACTGGACAAGTATGATATTGCAGTGATTGATTGCGGCAAGATGATTTTCTATCGCAAAGTAAATTATATAATCGTAATGCAATATTTGTATTATTTCCAAGATTTTCTTTACTTAACAATTTTTTTTTATAGAAAATACATTTCAATCAAATTAAGTTAAATGACTTTATAATTAGTACTACCTATATATTGTTGCTAATATTATAGCTAATTCTATAGGTAATATAATTCAGCGATTGGCCGGTTATCTAATGCAGCGTACTTATCTTTATTTATTATAATATACTGATTATCTAGTTATTTTATCTTTACGGATTTTACCTATATAATATTATAATATGTCTAACCTTTTTTTTTATAGTAGTATTAGAATTCGTTTTAGATTAATTATATCGTTTTGTGTAACTCAATATGAAAAACGGAAAAATTAAAAATAAGCCCATACATTAAACACTAACACAGAAAATAATATGCTGGATAGCTCTAGTAAAGTAGTAAATACATCTATTCAAAGAAAATCGCATTGTATATTAATTGTATGTATAGGAAATATTGAACGATAAGAGCAAAGAGATTAATCGTTTAAACTGTTTATTTTTAATTTTAAATGTTTTTAAAAAAAAAATTTTTTTTAATCGATCCGTGGTATCAATGGCCATTGGGCGCAACAATATTACATTACACGTATTATAAAAATGTGTTAAATATACATATACAAATACAGAAAATAATAAAATGAAAAAAAAAGCTATTAAGCTAGTAGTAGGATAATTTTTCCAATTTTTTAGTTGTAATTTAGTATTCAAGCAATACGTTAAAAACAAATTATCGATGAATAAATCATAAATGTAAGCAAGCACCTCTATTTAACAAAACCATGACCATTTTTGGATAAACTGGGCGTTGTTTAAAATCAATTTTTGAAAGCCATAATTAATGCAACGATTTTAAATTTAAAGGTTTCAGTGGTCCGCCCAGACAGTCAACTTCTTGCGCTCACACTTTTTTTTTTATTTAACATCACAGTAAAAGTTAATAATAATAATATATGTAGTATAATATATTAATAATATACGTCTATAATACTACTGTATATTATACAAATACAATATATAATATTAAATCTAGGGATCACAGATTTATTTTTTAAAAATACGGGACATTTCAAATCATAGGTACCCTATTATACTTATAGTTTATCTAGATGTTAATTAAGGGGAATTAGTGAGGGTGTAGTCCCTCAAAATTCAAGTTATATCCGACCATATAAAAGTTTTTTTTTACTTTTTAAAAGGTACCAGCCACTAGGTTTTTTTGTATCTTAAAAAATATTGAAATTATTAACAATTAACATTTTACAAAATTACAAAAATAAACATGTGATATTTCTTATACAAATTCTTAATACATATTTGGTAACTAAAATTACATTTGGCCTCAAAGTAACTTTTTCTTTTCTTCACTTTAAAATAAACACAGTGTTCAATACTTGAAACAAATATAATTAAAATAAATAATAAGGATTTGTGATTTAGATATTATCATTTATCTATCATCATTTAAATTTTTAAATGATAAGAAAATATTATTTTTTTGAAATAATATTTAAAATAAGGTACATACAGGACTGGTTATTCAAAACATGGGACAAAAGTGCTATTTTGAATCTTTTGTGGGGACACCGGGACGCTTCATTTAAATACGGGACGAATGGAATTTATAATTATAATATGGTTCTGCAATCTTTAAATTAAATCAATCTAAATTTTACTATTGTATATTTAAGTATTGAGAAGAATTAGTCATATTAAAAAAAACTATATATTTAATGGCTATAAAGTTATATTAATTATTACTAATATTATAATATATTAAAATTAATATTAATTGATTATTTATTCAACTACGCAAAAGTATTATTTGTCGAGTATACTGTTATGTAGTCGTATTGGAAGCTAATGCGAAAGAGAAAGTAATAGCGATAGTATTATTACCTACACTACCTGTTATTTAGTATATTGACATCTGAGTCGTATTCATTTAAAACCTTTATATTCATTAAAATTAAAATAAATTAGAACTTATAATTTTGTAGTTCTACATTAATTTATCTTCGTATATGTAGGTACTTAGTAAAAAGTTGTTCAGACGTTCAATTATGAGAAATATAGTTTATTTATAGAATACATAAATTATATAAATAGTATTGATTTTTAATTAAAATTATCATACACACTGGAAAATGCCTGTAATCTCGTACTGAACATACTATTACATTTTTTTTTTTTAATTATTGAATGTATTGTTATTATTTTTTTAATTCCTTACATTTATGCGACTACATACCTATTATAAAATGCATTTCTATAAAAATGATCCTTACTCTTTAATTATTTTAACTTGAAGTTTTAAACATTTAGTTTACTTAAAAAATATATAATAGTAATTTATGTATAATGTTTATAATTTTTTGTTTAAGTAATTTTGTTAAATAATTTACATATTTTATGTTATAATGGTTCAATAGATTATGACGATAAATTACTGATTATGATAATTTTAATGATTGCGAACAATGTGTAAAGATACAGAATATTATAATTGATGTATTTTATGAATATTAAAAGTGTATACAAGTATAATACAACTCAACCTAAAACTTTAATTTTAAATGTAATTGCTTACATTTTATGTTTTAATAGTTGATAATTTACTAATTTGCAGAATTTGTAACATTAGGTTAGTGTTATAGTAGTGTAAACATATTATTGTACGCAAGGTCACTGCACAGTTATTATTTAATTTTACTGGATACTATTTTAGTGTTGATTACTGATTAATGGGCCCTTTCAAAAACACCTCATTTTAAATACACTTACAATAATATTAAATAAAAAAAAATAAGAAGTCAAATATTATGTAGTCGCAAGATCTTGTACCTACAAAACAGACAGGGGTTTAGTGAGAGAATACCGAGTTATGCTGTTATTCATTGTCATATTTTTAAATTAAACGATTTGATTTAATATTTTTATAGTAATATCGACTATTGTGTATTTGTTATATATTTTAAACGGATCATAGAATACAATGCAATATCTATTGATCATAATATTGTATTATTGTACATGTCTTAGAACGACGAGTGTATTATGATATTTATATAAATATAATGAAAATTATTGAAGCTAAATCAAATTATTTTAAAAATTTTTTTAGGACCTAGTATAATTGTTTATTTATTTTAAGTGGATATTGTAGTCAATATTTATTTTAATGTTTTGAACTAAATTAACTGTACACGATTTAATTTCTCCATATTTTAGTATAATAATTATCATTATATAATCATACACGTATTATACACCTAAAATATAAATACAGCATTCTTAAACCATCTATATTTTATTGCACGTACATTTTGGACATTTCTATACGATATTTAACATAATAAATTCATATTTTTACAAATAACATCGAGTTGTCACTGTAGAACCTGATGTTATTTCATAATATTTTCTCTATAAACTTTCCTTACAAATTCTCCCGTATTTTTTATGCGAGTATGAAACAACGCTGAACGCATATTGTGTATATATTTTTGCAGCAGTTGTTGCGGAGATAAAATTCGTTCAATATAATATTATAAATGTCTGTATAATAATAATAATAATATTCTCGATTTTCCACGACCATAATTTCACTTGTTTTCCCGGAAAATTAATTTCTCCGACGCACGTTTTTGTGCGGCGTACCTGTAAATACCTATACATTATAATGATGTACAACAGTAATAATAATAATAATAATAATAATAATAATAATATGTCTGATATATTTTATCATTGTGTCTATACAGTTTGACGTGTTAGTTCGCGATTTGACTGGCAGAGCGTATCGCTCTGGGGCACTACACGTAGCCACGTTGTACCGTCTGCGTTGTATAATAGTCGTCACGTACATGGTGCGTACAGCAACACAGGCCCTAGTTGTGGTAGGGGTTCTACCGCCGTGCAGGTCCCGCCAACACACAGTTTAAATACATTCGAGCCATCCCCGGTGCACGTCAATCCGTGTTAGTACGCTGGAACTACGCTCTCAACATGTGTGGTAAGTACCTCCATAATTTTTTATATTATATTATAATTTTATCCTTGTGCACTTGTGCTCGATATTCTTTTAAATTTTACATATTGGAGTACATTTTTATATATTTTTATACCTACCGAAAACAAACCCATAGTTTATTGTTTTTACTAGCCCCTTTTTTCAATATAATAATTGTTAACTAAAAATATCACTTAATAGTTATTATTAACACATTTTCACGTTTTTAATGAGGTACTAGTACAACTTATTATTTTCATTATTAACCCATTTGCCTAATTTCCTCAATCGACGACTGATAAAAAAAGGCGTTTAAAGACTGAAAATATGTATTAACATTTTATAATACCATAACATACCATTGGCACTAAACTTATCTGTGGTCTGTCAATAATTCCCAAATATATTACAAATTCATATTTTTAAACAACAATTTCAAATTTTACTGTGATGATAATTTAAAAACTGAAACAAATATTTTAATAACTCCGTGGCCTGTAAACATGTAATTTATAATTAACTATTAAGCTTTTTTTTTTATTGTTTTTTAATAGTTTTTGACTAGGAGTTATATATTTTTAGTTAAATATTTAAAATTGCTTTAATGAATTTAATTATTTAAATTTTTTTCTAAATGTCCGAGGTAAATAAGTGTGTGTTAACTATTTTACACATAGTCCATATACACAAGATTATCCAACTAGTTACAATGAAATGTTTTAATGTTTAAGGGATAATTTCAATTTTCTATATTCCTAGTTTTTAATGAGGGTTAAAGTAGCAATTTGTTCTTAAATTAAAGGCATCTCCAATATATTATGTAATTGTGTTATGTATGTAAGTTACGTGCCTTTCTCTGTTAAACTAAAAATAAATTGTTCCTCTGGAATAAAATGTGGTGCATTTACCGTAGGAGATATTATATTCGTCTAAATAAAAAAAATATTAAGACTATTGCTAGGTAGATGAATTATGTAGAAGTGGTATATGAACCGGTTGTTTTGCCATTCACTTTCATTGGTTGTTACAACATAATATAGATTATAATTTATAATACACTTCATACTTGGATCATATCCAAATGATAATTTGTTTATGGACAACTTTTTGCTTTTGAACGTAACCAAAAAATAAATTTCACAGACATTTTATTTTAATATACGAGTATTCTATATCGAATTTAATATACATTTTAACTTAATGACATGACTATTTATAATTTTTAAAACTAAATGTCAATAAATAAAACAAGTACCTACAATTGTAGAAATTATCGTCATAGACCATAATCTTATGCTTTAGGTTATGATTTAACGACTTTTATTATTATTATTATTATTCAAACATTTTAGGTTAATGCGTATCTATGACGGTTGGAAAATGTACCTATAAACCTACTAAATTATTACTTTATAACTGCAACACTGTAAAACAAATATTAATAATTATTTTTTGTAAAATTTAGTTAGGTACCTACGTTAAAATATTATCACGTACATATTGTAAATATTAACATAACAGTGAAAAACGTATAAAATTGAAATAAACTATTTAAAACGAATGCGCTGCCAAATAAATAAAAATGTTGATTTGCAATTTAAAATTAATATTATATTGTTTTTCGGACTTTCAAATAGGTTCTATTTATTATTGGATTGTATTGGTTAGTATTTTTTTTAATAACTTTGCAGAATATATATGTTTGATAATTAAATAATAATACTGGAAGTCGTTGAATCTAGGTAAAAAAAATTTACTCATTTAATAATATAATAGTAATACAACCAGGAACTTATTATTTAGTATTTATAGATAAATATAATTATAAATGTATAAAAGACTAATCTACTATAATTATTAATTGAAAATTATAAACACTCCAGAATTAGATTCAGAGAAGGTTTTAAATTGATATACCTATATATTTTTAGATTTGATACATTTGAAAGTTGTTTATAATAAACAGGAATATTAATATTAATATAATATGCATTATGCAAAATAAACTAACGTATGAAAGACTTACCAGAAACGCCCTTTTAATTTTCTATACAGGAATTCAAATTAAATAATTTCCGTAATTATGTTCACACTTTTATATTTTAGAGTACTATAATGCATGGGCGTTTCGCCTATGTTAGATTATGTTATAACTTATAAATTATAATACATAGCAGCACTATGTATCTATACGAATATGATATAGTACAACTTACTAAATTCTATTTCTATTTTTTTTTTGGGGGGGGGGAGGCATGACTTTTACATAATATAATTTATTTATTCACTAATGAAATTCTTTTTCGGGTTTTTATAAATACATTAAAACGCCTATTTTTTTGTAAATAGATTCGATTTTTTTCCAATGTCTTCTCATCCACCCTCTCACAAAAGTTATGTTATTGGTTTTATGTATTGTTCAAATAAAATAATTCGCATTGTAATCTATATATGTATTTATTTATTTATATCTACACTATAATTAATGCTCAATGATAAACTATTTATTTTTAATATATTGAATATATTAAATAGCCGTTATTGTTAAAGTTATCATTTCTTAACAATAATATTTCACGGATACTTGATATATTTATTGTAATAATTTTATATGCTTAGTTGCTTTAATTAGGTATTAATAAGCATGTATTTTGTTTTATTTTAGGAATTTTTGCTTATCTCAATCACTTAACACCAAAATCTAGGGAAGAGATTTTAACCCTTCTAGTAAACGGTCTAAAGCGATTAGAATATAGAGGTTATGATTCAGCTGGTAAGTAAAAATGTTTTCGTAAAATATATTTATAACATAGTTTTGCAGTGATATTATTATTAATTTTATATTTTATAGTTATTTTAATGTTTAATGTATCGAGCTATACAATTATGTACAAAATATATAATCGTAGTTACCATTTAATGCAATTGCCTCCAATAGATTTATATTCCGTTTTTTTAACATAATGATTAATAAGTTATGACTACAGTAATAATTAAGTTCTTAAAAAAACAAATCTATATAAAATTTAATTTAGTTTTAAGCAATGTAAATATGTAAAATACGCAAATAAAGACAGATGCTAATAACGTCAAAATATAAGTAAACATCATACAAATTAAATAAAAAAAAAAAAAAATACCTAACTAATAAACCAAGACATGACTACCAGACTACTTATACTATTAAAGGTTTCTTTTTTTGATTTGTGACAAATGTCGTAATAAAAGGTTACTTCTGGATAATATGTAGGTATATATCTATATCTATATCTATACATTATATTTAATATATTTATAAAGAAAACTTTATTCAATTGGGATATTGAAAGTGAAAAAACTATTGTTTGTGCAAATAATATATTATTATTGTGTAAGTGCCGAGGTTTCTTGTCATAATTATTGAAATATTGAAACATAGTATGTACCTATAGGTAGTCAATTTTTAGGAATTTGCATCAAGATTATACTTTAAAGATGTATTTAAATAGCTTATTTTTTTTGTTTAAAGCAACCATAACTGATTACATTTTTGACATTTTATTATATTATGTGTATATTACCTACCTTCTTAATATGCTGAATACTTTATTTTTCGGTATATTGTTACACCACACATAACGTTGATTACAAAATCTTTAGTGTACTTATAGAAGTTTCATATTTAAGTTAATTATTTTTTAAATCAATCAATTTAAAATATATATTATATAGATATATTAACGATTATTTACAATCTGTTCATCAAGGCACAATAAGAAAATACGTTTGTTAAATATAATATACAAAAAAGAATAACGATATAATACAAATATGTTCAGTGGAATCCATTATCTTCTTAAAAAATAAAAACAAAATTAATATATTCGTTAAATTTGTAGGTCTTTACAGTTTTTAAAATTTAAAAACTAAATTAATACTAAAATTACCTTTTAACTAATATCAATTTAAAAATGTAATAATTACAATATCTCAAATATATCACAATATCATAAAATAATTGTAATTGTAATTTGTGACTAGAATTTAAGCAAATTTGTAATAATATGCAATATGCTGGATTATTTTAATTTTAATAAATACAATTTTTTTTTTAAATATTATATCTTCAGTCCGTTTAAATAATACACAAACATATTATTATCTTATCATGTGCCAGCCGCCAGGCTTGACTAATGTAGATTATTTATCACTTTTGTGATCAGTAGTTTTTGTGTCTTATATGTATACAATAATATAGTGATGTTAGTCTTAAAATTTCAAATACCTTTAATAGTAAACATAAATAATTAAACTATTAGTTTATAATAGTAATTTAATTATACTCGTAAAATATCCTTAATAGGCTCGTTAATAGGTTATTCATTTTTCTATCATATATGTAGACATATATTGACATCTTGTATATATAATTTTTAGATTCCTTTTAGAGTCTTTATAAGCATAAGAAAATTTCAATTTTTATTATTTTTTTAAATTATTATCGACACAAATTTTTTTTCTCTGTCAAAAAACTTGAAAATTTGATAAAAGGTTCTTCATAAGTTGTTATTAGTGGAAATTAAAAAAAATTGAGCGTTCATCTACAATAAATTTTTACAAGCGTCTTAAGTTAAAATTTCAAAAAATACGTCAAAATCACGACAATTTAAAATTTTTTTTTATTTAGTAAAACATAAAAAATTTTCTGTTTTAGCTTTAGATTTAAAAATGTATTACACGATTTACATCTTACAACATAACTTTTACCAATCACAAAAAAAAATTTTACTAGAAAATCATATTATTTTTTTTATGAGCGTTTGAAATTATACATAATATTCACCAATAAACTAGAACGATTTTCTTATTTTGTTGCAATTCAAAATTGAATAATCGTAGTCCGTAGATACTTGAAATTTTAACACAATGTTGAGATTATAATTTTTTATACATCATAAAATTATTAAAATATTTTGACTCTTGAGTTAATTGTAGGCAAAGGGCATTTTCGATTTTTTTGATTTTTTTTCCTATGAATGTCGATAAAAAAAATTTCGTTTGGTCAAAAAGTGTAAAAGCGTAATATAAGGTTTCTCATAAGTTTTTTTTTACAAGCATTTAAACTTTGACAGAATAATCAGAATTTCGAAAATGTGAATAAGTTCAAATTTGGACGAAATTAGATATTTTAAAGAATAATAACGATGTTGATGTGTTTTAGTAATTTATAAATTTTATTCGTAGGTACTTGCAACTTTTAAAGCATATTATCATATATTATATACACATAATGTTATTTTCAAATTCAATGTTTTCAAAAATAAATAATTTTAATAGTCATACTATCATAAAATATAATTAGCTGATATAATTGGGCAGACCGTCTTCGCTCAGAATCGTTTTTCGTATACAAAGATTTTGTATCATTGAATTCAAATTTAACACATCCATTACAGTGCCCACATGACACCTAAAGTACAGCAGAGTGATAACCATTTGCCCATCTTTTTAAGTTTTAACTTAATAAGACTATTATCAGCCAGCAGAAAACATTTTTAAATTAATCTAAATAGATTAAGTTAATATAAATATTAGGTTAACGTAATATTATTTTTCTGTATTTCTTTATGTACATCATTATTAAAATATAACAATGTTTTGAATATTTATAGTTGTGTCCTTAATAGATACCTTTATAAGTACTACCATATAGTACCCTACTGTGTCCAGTGGCGCCGAACTACAAAAAAATCACTTTGGTGAATATCAAATTTTAATAGTACCTACCCACCTACCAATATTGTTTATTAAAAAATGAATAAGTGTAAAATCAATACTTTCTTCCTTACTAGCGTTCAGCATCTAGAATGTACAACCTAACCTAGCATAATATATACACATGTGCTTTGGGTAAAGTTATGTGAGTATGTGACACCTACCCACCTACATAATTCACTATGGCGCCATATCCACTACTTAAATATTTCTCCTACTCAATTGTTTTTTATCGTATTAATTAATATAATTATGAGACGATCCATATCAAACTACAACTGAATTAGAAGAAACATTTATTAAAAAGATATTTTGAATAAGTATTTACATTTTCTGGTTTCTACATCTTAAGTATACCCTTATCTTTAATTAGAAATAATTATAATATTGAATAGGATGTAGGTAAAATATAGTTTTTAATATTATGGTCACTATTGTCTGTAATCACTAATAAACATAATGTATATTGGTAGCTTATTGTCTTGAGAATTTAAAATTAATATAAGTTCTTCCTATAGCGGCATTAAGGGTTTCAGACGATAATTATAGGTACATAGCAATTGTCTTTAAAGAAATGAATACCTACTTACATAATTTGTGTTCTATTTAAGAAATGTAATTAACAAATGATAAACTTCTTTGTAAGATATATTATATGCATGTTTTAAAAAGGTATTGCGTTCGACGGTCCTGACGGTAAGGATATAACCATTGTGAAGAAAGAGGGAAAAGTAGTTGCCCTTGAAGATGAATTACTTTCTTGTAAGTTTATTTTACTTGTAAATTGTATTGGATAACCAATTTTGTTAAATTAATAATGTTTTTAGTGAAAGATCAGCTCGATTTTGAAGAAATCCATAACAGTCACGTTGGTATAGCACATACACGTTGGGCTACCCATGGTGTTCCCAGTTGTGTAAATTCACATCCACAACGTTCGGACAAAGATCAAATATTTTGTGTTGTGCACAATGGTATAGTCACAAACTATAAAGAAGTTAAAGCATTTTTAGAGCGCAAGGGATATTTGTTTGAATCTGAAACTGATACTGAAGCAATTGTGAAGCTAGTGCATCATATTTACACACAACATCCAAATTTATTATTCAGAGAACTCGTTGAACAAGCTGTACAACAATTAGTATGTTGCTAATATACCTATAGTATTGTTAAATGCGTCATATTAATAGTTATAATTGTTTTCTACAGGAAGGTGCCTTTGCTTTGTGTTTCAAAAGCAAATTGTTTCCCGATGAATGCGTAGCAACTCGAAGGGGAAGTCCACTTCTTGTCGGTATAAAGTCGGACACAAGGCTGGCCACCGATCACATTCCAATTCTTTACAGCAAAGGTATTAACAAACATTTCAATATTTTTTATTTAATCGATTAGGATAAGTTTTTTTAGTCATATTGGCACATTGGTTGTATTTTTGTTTTTGTTCCGTTTGTGTGTGACCCGTGCAGATTCGATAGACGGAGAGTCTCTTTCATTAACAGGTACAAACCATTAGACAAATCCGTATATCTATAACGATCGGAAGTTAATTAATGGGCTTAAGCATTCAAAACAACCTAGACATTTCTAGCGTTGGCTTATTTGGTGGTGGTACTAATCAGTAATCATGATATCTTATCTTTAAGTGTGATGCATCACTCCTGGAAATATTTGTCGCAGCAAGTAAAATATCCACCTTAGAAATAAGTATGGACGAATTTTTAACATTTATGTTTGTTTTAAATACATATAATTTATCAAGTATTATGTACCTACTCTCAAAGTAACACCTTAATAATAGTTTATATTCATAGGCGTGCGCACGGGTGCAGCAGAAGGTTAATAAAAATTTATTTGGCCGATTGTAAAAAAAATGGGCCTCTTTATTCTGTTTGATGCATCTGCGATTAAAGTCCGCGCACGTCGATGTTTATATTATCATGTTACTTATTGATTTTAAACAAAAATATATTATATAGGTAATAGGTACCTACATGTAGGTACATGTGTGCATACAATCGCGAGTTATATTTAACTGCAGCAATAGGTTGACAATATGTTATAAGTACATTTTATTATTTTTTTGGAAATAATTGTAAAAACAGTTTTATATAAATAAGATAAAACTATTAGTTTAGTGAATAAAATGGGTTTGGAAAAAATTGTTCTACAATATTTGTATTTTTCATTTTCATTATTATTGTTAATACGAGAATGCAGTTTTATATAAAAATAAAACTGGTGACGCAAAGCAGTGTAATAAATTATAATACCTAAGACATTGATGTTACTGTATTGTCAGACAGTATAGGTAAACATAAAAAAAACAAGTAATTTATTGAGATCTACAGTTATTTCTTGCATACAATGTTATATAAATTTATTATTTTGTATCATAATATAAAGAAGTTCTGGACAACACAATTCCTTAATAGGTTTATTTAGTTTGAAGTTTGAACTGATTAAGATTAGAGTAAACACAAGTTAACATTTCAACTCTTTAGTACGTTTGTAATTTTATTTAATTTTGAATGATTAATATATCGCGGTGTATAATTTATACATTCCCATTTTATCGTAAACACTGAATACCAAAAAATATTGATTAATGTGCATAGATGACGTAATCTGTAATTGACTATGATTAATTACTGCAAATGACACTCTGTAATACTGATGTCAAGTTTTATGAAGCTTTGATAAGATGTACACATTTATCTAGGACATAATTCATTGGAAAAATAGCATAATTATTAATAACAGGCTTGTTTGTAAAAAAAAAACTATGTAGGCTATAGGCATACTAAAAATCAATCAATAAACGTATGTAGTACTCGTATTATCATTATAATAAATAAGAAGATCTTAAAATGTCTTATTCTTATGGTTTATGCATTATTATAAACCTATGGTAATAATTATTAAAGTAAAACACAATTTATTTAGTAAGTAGCTAACGAATTTCTTACTAAATTGCTCTATGCAATACAATTTAATACATTGGTTTATGGGACTTTTTACATCACGGAGACAGGAATTAATTTTAATTCGTCTCGTTAAAAACCTTTGTAATTAATCTAACTATTACAATAATTTTAACAAAAATTTCGGATCATCGATTTAAATTCATTTAACCCAATCAGTTTTTAATAATGTACCTAATAAATAATGCTATTATTACAATATTGTCTTGAGAGAACGTCATATTTTTATTGATGATTTATATATATTTGTTTATTTGTTTATTTGTTTATTCTGTACGATTAGAATATTACCTATACTTACATATATTTCGTATTACCTATACGAGTTTTAAAGATGCAAATTAAAGTTATAACATCTATTGATGTTTTGTAATATTTATTTTATTGTTAATACTGGTTAACTATAATTATTTCTTATTTCTATGATTTTTTTATTACGACTTAACATACTTAAGTTTCAATCTGAAACTTTTCATTAACAATAAACCAATATGATTTCGATTTGTTGGTCTTATGTCTACTTATTTCATACATTTTATAGTAGGTACAATTTAATGTGGCGTTCTCTTAATATTTGTTTTGTTAATAATTTAGAAAATTATTTTTATTATATTTTATGTAAATATTTTAATATGTAAATATACAAATATACATAGTAGACTATGAAAGGCTTTAACGTCTTTCTTGTCAACCTAATATGCTACAAGGAATAGGGTGCATGTAGTCTACGTTTGTTTCGGAAATGTATTAATTTAACACACGAATTTGTGAAATAATTTAGAACACCGTTATATTCGTGGTGATAAAATGACTATTCCCATTCCATTGCCTCGCCAAGAAAGCACGTCCGAATTCCACGCACTAGGAGACAAAGAAGAAGTCGAGTACTTTTTTGCGTCTGATGCTAGTGCTATAATCGAACATACAAATCAAGTTATATATTTGGAGGTTTGTGTTTAATTGTTATAACCGTTTGTGAAAGCTGCGATTGGCGGGTTATTAATTTTGTTCATTATATTAGGACGATGACGTTGCTGCAGTAAGAGAGGGTCGCTTGACCATTCACAGGATGCGCATGTCTACGGCTGATCCGCATGCTAGAGAAATCACTACGCTCAAGATGGAAATCCAGCAAATCATGAAAGGCAATTTTAGTTCGTTCATGCAGAAAGAAATATTCGAACAGCCCGAATCTGTGGTGACAACGATGAGAGGCAGAGTAAATTTTGAAAACCAGACAGTCATACTCGGCGGTATTAAAGTAATTAAAGACATACCTTTATATATTTAATATAATATTATATAAACCCGTGGTGAACTGGTGACCAAATTTTTTTACCGAGGCCCATAAAAAAAATGTTTCTTTAAGACTTAATATAACTAAATTTATATCGGTGATGGATAATGTTAACTTAGTGTTCGTAAAAAATGATAAATATAAAAATGTTATTTCTAAATAATTAATAAATAGCGATAACGCTGCGACCCATTTTCAAATCTGATTATCGACGTATGTAATTTACTATAATGTGTAATATTTATTTCCATTTTTAGATAAATGTAAACTAATTTTTTGTCCAATCTTTCAATTTATATTCAATACTTTCGCGAGCCGTTGTTGGGCACCCCTGATATAGACTATAGTACAAGACAGTGTAGGTAATTTCATTTTATTTCGTGAGTAGAATTAAACACGCATCATGTTTCACCTTAAGAGGACTTATGTGTTGTCGCGGTCTTACAAATGTACAACATAGAAAAAACTGTTTTGCGCGGGATAGAACCACTCAGGCTGTAGTCATAACTAAGAAACTAAATTTTCACCACATAAAAAGAAGAACTTTGGCTATGCAATATCGTTTTAATTTTTTCGATATCGAAACTATGAAAACAATTTTTATTGTTTTAAAATCCGTTATTCTTGTGTTTTTCAAACTTGAATAACTTTTTTTGTAGTTCCGATTTTGAAAAAGTAAAAACGATAATTCACAGCCTAAATTTTCCTTTCTATGTGGTGAAAATTTCGTTTCTTAGTTATGACTGTAACCTTCTCGGTTCTTTCCCGCGCAAAACAGTTTTTGCTATGTCTTACATTTGTAAGACGAAGCAACACATGTGGGTGTAGGCGCCTTCTTAACAACGATTTTAAGTCTGATTTTTATTAATCCCGATGTTCTATTTTTAGGATTACATTCCAGAAATAAAACGATGCCGTCGATTAATGATGATAGGCTGTGGAACAAGTTTTCACAGTGCTTTGGCGACACGTCAGCTTATGGAAGAGCTTACTGAATTACCAGTTATAGTCGAACTGGCTTCAGATTTTTTGGACCGAAATACTCCAGTGTTTAGAGACGACGTCTGCTTTTTTTTGTCACAATCTGGTACGTTTTTTAAATTATTTTATTTTATACACGTTTTGCGTGTGTAACGTTCAGTACCGTGTACTAGTGTTTAATGTCCATATTTATTTCAGGGGAGACTGCCGACTCTCTTTTGGCTTTGAGATATTGTAAACAGAGAGGAGCTTTAATTGTTGGTGTCACAAACACCGTGGGTAGTTCCATCAGTCGTGAATCGCATTGCGGTATTCACATAAACGCAGGACCGGAAATTGGTGTTGCTTCCACTAAAGCTTACACATCGCAATTTATTTCACTCGTGATGTTCGGATTGATCATGTCCGAAGACAGAATATCAATGCAACCCAGAAGAACTGAAGTAATGTTTAGAAACCTATTTATATAATAGATTTGGTATATGGAATAGTTTTACCATCAAGTACTCATTAAAAATTTTTTTTGGCGATATTTGTGTTGTTTTAAAATAATATTTATTATAAGTATACAAAATTATTAAATTTACAGCCTTTCTTATATCTATGTCCTATCAACTAAACCTTAATTCTTATCTTTTATATTAGATCATCAGGGGCTTGGAGAATATAACAGAACAAATTCGCGAAGTATTGGCCGCCGACAAAAAAGTGATGAAGTTGGCTGAATCCTTGTATCAAAAGAAATCATTGTTAGTCATGGGAAGGGGTTACAACTATGCAACATGTTTAGAAGGAGCGTTGGTTAGTTTTCAAATACCTACATTATAGTGTAACATTTAAATAATAATTACATTTTTTTCTTCAGAAAATTAAAGAGCTTACATACCTTCACAGTGAAGGTATTTTAGCCGGTGAATTAAAACATGGACCATTAGCTTTAATCGACAAACAGATGCCAATAATCATGATACTAACTAGAGATCCAGTTTATAAAGTATTATTTTATAAACACATGTAGTATTGATTATATAATTTTTATTAATAAATTTTCATTTTAGAAATGTATGAATGCTTTGCAACAAGTCACTGCTCGCGAAGGCCGTCCGATTGTTATATGTGAAAAAGACGATGTTGAAACTAAAAGTTTGGCTTGGCAAACTATTGACGTACCACATACTGTTGATTGTTTACAGGTATTGTTTGAATTTTAGTACTTTTTTCATACAAACAATTGTATTATCCGTGTAACCTATTGTCAACAAACATTACTTTAATTGCATATGCTATGTACCAAAATGTGTTAGTACCTGATTTTTAAAAACTATTTTTCATTGTTTTTGATAACACTTTCAAACATGTAGTCTTGCAAGTTATAGTTAATTTATTTTAAAGTAGCTGACTATAATACTATATTCTCATTGTATTATTAGACTCATTTTTAACAAGTTTATATTTGAACATAAGTTATTGAAGTGTTATTATCTCCATATTACATATGTTTATATGATTTTGGCTTTTATAATAGATAACACTAATAATTTAATAATTTAAAATTGTTCTTATAATATACTTACCATTTTTTTTTTTTTTAAATTGGTAGCTGTCATATAAATGTATAATACAGTACAATGTTCATATTCCGGCTATGCAATTGTCGTCTGACGCATCTAATTATCCGGTCCTTTTTATGACGGAGTGACTTTTGGCATTAGTGTTATTTTTAATCTTTTTCAATGAACATGTCAATTGAGTATTTTATTTTATTGGGGATACCACTGACAATAATGAATCATATTTGTAATAATTATGTAATAAAACCAAAAAAAGAAGCATTTCTTGCAACAAAAACAAGTTTTAAACAAAATTTATTTAATAATTAGAATTTAAGTTTTAAAAAAAAAAATAGAATACATTTTTTTTGTATTAAACGTAATATATTATATAATTAAATATTTCCAGTAGTCCGGATTTTTTGATAATCTGACATGGCTCTGGTCCTATTATGTATCAGTTTAATGTGATTGTAGTATACTCTGTTGGGCATCATATTTTTTCATTTATGATATAATATGTTTATTTAATAAAATATAAATGATAACACAATAATATTATGATGTTAACTCATGGTTGTTCTTACAATAGTTAAATATTTTTTTGTGGGAATTTAAAGATGTAAATATGATTTCAGGGATTGCTGACTGTAATACCAATGCAACTCCTGTCTTATCACATTGCGGTAATGCGTGGCTGCAATGTCGATTGCCCAAGAAATTTGGCAAAATCTGTGACCGTCGAATAAAACTCAATTATTCCAATTTGTGTTTACCATATTGATAAATATATAATTAACCCCAACATTAAAAAATCCTACTTTTAATTTTAATTTATAGAAATAAAAATGTATTAAAAAAAAGTTTCAAATCTCTTAAAACTCTGATGATAGTAGTGCCATACACCAGAGTATGATGTATTAATACAGTTTTAAGTGATGAAAAAGCTATAATATTAATGATATCTCAAAAAATAAATATTTTGTTATTTGCTATCAGTTTTTTTCTATTGAGTTTTAAGTATTAGGCTTTATTAATTTGTTATGTGATGCATTTTGTTTACATTCAAATTTCCAATTTTAAGTTCTTTTTTTAAATTCATTATTGTTTGTTATATTGTTTCATTCCTTTAAATTTATTCATGTTTATATCATAAATAATAATTGAAAACTTTTAAAATATATTACTACATATATATTATATAAATGTATTACCTATATAATATTTTTTTTATACTGATTAAAAATACATTTTTAATATTTTTAATATTATTATAATTATTTTTATCAATTATTGTATTATGTAGATTGAAGGTATAAAAAATAAAAATAAAATATATTTAATTATTTAATACATTTTAATTTTATTCTCTAAACCTGTCTTTTTAATTTTATCCTTGGCATGGATATTGGATAATATATAAATTTGAAATAACCATTAGTTTGGTTTTATACTATAAGCATAGGTATACATTTTCAAATGGATTTTGTTTCACTTTTACTATTAAGATAAAATAAATAAATTAAAGTTATAGTATCTTAAAAAAGTAAATGTCTATACAAAAATTTCATTGAAATTGTAAACCTCAGTTTTCGAGTCATGAGTGGAATAATTTTATAGAGATCAATAATTATTAAAATTGTTGGATCTATGAATAATATTATAATATGATCTGATCTACTCATTTTTTTTTCCTGAAGAGATTTCAAACCGTTTGAATTGATGAACCAACCATGTCAAATGTTTGACGATCTGCCTGATGAAATCTCTCTAGAAAACAAAATAAATTGTTTTTTAAAAACCATTCTGGAAAGGAGCTTAGTCTCCTTAACCTATAAAACAATTTCTCAAGTTTTTGTTTAAGACTTGTAAATTTCTTGAAAATTTATTTTTAAGTACAATTTTTGATAACTATTAAATTATTGTTTTCTTAAATCATATTATAGAATAAATACAGCGAAACCTCTAAATACCGGACACTCTTGGTCACTGAAATTGTGTCTGCTATTCATAGGTGTTCGCTATTCTGAGGGTTCAGTTTGCAGAAAATGTGTAGTTGTTCCCAAAAAACGTCCGAATATTATCCTGAGAATCATTTAGCTAGTGGAATCGATTTGTAAATAATAGATAATATTAAAATTAGGGCCCGGAACTTGATGCATTTGCATCTTTTTATCTAATGCTTGTATTCGAGGCCCATCTTTATAGAAATATGACTTGTGACATGCAGAATTCAAGGCTACAAATTTTATTTTGCATTTTTTGCATTTTTTCGGTAAGTCTCGGTTGTAAGGTCATTTTTTAAAAATTGTAGTGCATTTTATGCATTTTTCTATTTTTGTAAGTATGTTTTGCATTTTTTTGCTGAAGGAACATGTTTTGAAAAAATATTTATGAATTATGATTTCTGACACATGAGTTCATTATTAAAAACCGTAAATTTCTAAAACTAACATTTTTCTTAGTCATTTTAGATATTTTTGGAGTCAGTTTTTAATGTTTATAAGTTATTTTAACACTTGTTTGCATTTTTTAAAGATTTTTGGGTCATCAAGTTCTGGGCAGTAATTATAATCAAAAGTTGGCGGAGTCGATACTTAATCGGTGGAATCGATATACCTATTAATTCTATCATTTGAGTAATATTATTTTAAAAAATAGGTACTGTTCGAAATCTTAAAAAAAAATAGTGATCCAACACTGATGTAGTAATTTATTATACCTTTGTGGCTTTGTACCTACCTGTTTGTATAAATATTAAATAGGTACCTACATGGCTACGTTTGAAAATGTTTATACACGATAATGACATGCAATGCATTTGATACAAACCGTACATCAATGGGTACCCCAAGAGTTTGAAATTCATATAGGAATAAATTGTTGTCTCGATCTATTCATAATATTCTTAAAAATACATGCCATCGGCCTTCATTACCAATTCTTTACCTAACATGTCATGTCCAACATTTATTATCCATTTATACCTGTATAATAGCCAATAGATATAATACTTTTATTCTAAGACTAAAAAATATTTAAATTGTAAAAGAAGTCGATATTATTAGATAATTATTGGTAATTAGAATATCACACGTACATTTTATTTTAGATTTACTTTTTTTGTGTACCTATCTATAGATAATGACATTATGTAATGCGTCAAAGCTGTGCATTTGAAGATTTTTATAGCAAAACCATAATCCTACCTAGTGATTTGACGATGAAAATATTCGTAAATCAATACTACATCTTCAGCAGATACTACACTTACCGGATTATTAACTTTTGTTCCACACATTTTTGTTTCAAGTCCACTTATTTCATTGATATTAATTTCCAAATGCTACCGTTGTTCCTATTTATATTTGTTCCAATACCTATTTGTCGAAAGACATTTGTTCCAATGGATATTTTTTCCATAAAATATTTCATCCAATTATATCTTTTCACATATTATACCTTTTTTTCCGATGAACGTTTGTTTCATAATTTATTTCACAAAACATTTGGAACAATTAATGTTCATTCCGCACATCATGACTCTTGGAGTAAAGATTAATCAGAAAATAAATGCGTGGAAAAACATTTGAATTGCATTTTTTATTTATATACAAACCTTACACTTTAAACTTATAACTTATAAATTATAAGGTATTAATATATGAGATATAAGTATATAACTCTTTAAGGTATTAAGATAGTATATTACGCTTATGGCTAGGTAATCTCTAGAAGGGCTTGTTTTTAAAATATTATTCAGTATTTTACCTAGTAGTCCACTAAAATAACAAACAAACAAAAAATGTTATGTATTTATAGTATTTAGTATTTATTAATGTTAATGATGTGACAATGTAATTTATTATGCGGATTTTAAAATATTATCACGATTTAAGATAGTCTATCCATAGCCTTATACTATTTATATTAAATAAATATTATATATATATGTTATATAAATAAATTTATATTTATACCTTATTTGTATCATAAAAAATACAAAAATACTCAACATACATACATATCCTTTAAAAATTTATTTTTAATGTTTATTTCCCTGGATAGATTTATACATCATAATACAGGATAATGAGTGACGTCATTTTCCAAACAAAATATAGATAAAGTAGCATAACACATTTTAAAAAAAAGTAAAAGTAATTGTCAAAGTTTATTTTTTAGAAAATATTTAATAACACAATTAAGAGTGGTTCTAATAGATTACTTTTAATTGTTAATAACTGCTTACACGATTTAAATAAGAGGAAAAAATTATTAATTTTTTATAAAATTTACTTCAAGGTTATAATATTAATAAGAAGTTAGTATAATTTATATATATTTTATATTATTATTGTAATTTAAATTTAAAATTATAAAGTATTTTAATTTATTGTCATTTCACATTTCAATGAACAAATCGCAAACCGGAACTCTTTGGAATGAAAAAATGTATTCCAAATTACAATATCAGCTGATGTGCAGGACGTAATATAATATGTATTATCTATGGCAATTACCAAAATCGTTGCAGAGAACAAAGTCGATTCACAATTTTAAAATCTCAATAACGAAAAACATATTGTGTTAAATACGATTTAATTTTTCATAAATCACAATAATATTTTCAGTTCAGAAGAGTTAAAGCTTCCCACTTCAGCGTTGCGGTGGCGCACTGTGCACATTAGATACGGTACGAGGATTTGCCGAAAGAGTCGAAGTCCACTCAAGTATGTTTTCGTATTTTTTGAGGTTCAAATTTACATTTTTTCTTAAAATACATATTTAATGCTACTGAAATGTCGTACACGCGTATTTTATATAGAATATGTAACCTCGAATACCTAACCCAAAAGTTGTCGTTGTTTCGCCGCGTTTCGGCTGTAGAATAATAATGATTAATACTTGGTACATATAAAATGGTTAATACGTTTAAAATCAACATTTCCTACTGATAATAGTATAAGATATTGGAAATAATAAAAATAACTAACGGCATTTTAGAAAAATGCGTTTTTCGGCAATAAGGGGTTACCGAAAAATGTCGCGAATGGTCGTACAAATTCATCCAAATTCCGTACTAAATGGCTGTAAAGAAATTTTGTGCGAAAACGTATTTTTAGTATTATGGGGGGTGCTGGGGAAACGGCATTTTAAGGAAAATGCGTTTTTCGGCAATAAGGGATTACCGAAAAATGTCGCGAATGGTCGTACAAATTCGTACAAATTCCGTACTAAATGGCTGTAAAGAAATTTTTTGCGAAAACGTATTTTTAGTATTAGGGGGGGTGCTGGGGAAACGGCATTTTAGAAAAATGAGTTTTTCGGCAATAAATTTAAAAAATGAAAAAAAATTAATAAGGAAACATGGACACCCACATTTAAATAAAATTTTATAGGTTTATGTTTGGATTTGAATCATTATTGTATTATGTACCTATACTAATGATTTATGCTTGTGTTGTCTCCTTCATACAAGTCACAAGGGCTTAGCACATTCAGTAGATTTCATTTAGCTCCGTTGGTTTTAATAATATTATTAAAGTTAATTTACCTATTATTATTATTTTTGTTCATGATTATTTTTTTTATACTCTGTGGTTTGTTGAGCACGTGTATTCATCCCATAAACCACAGAATTTGATAGGTATTTCCTTTAAGTATGTAACTTATAGATAAAATCACATTCATATATTAAAACTAAAGAACCTAATGATAATTGCTGAATGGTACATTTATATGTTTCTCACTTATAAGACAAATTTAAACATTTAGGTCTTGGAGACAACACGATAGTATGTAGGTGAAACGTACTCTTAAAATTAAAACAACTTTGATATATAAGTATTTTAAATGATTTTTCTTTTAGCTTCATATATTTAGTTAAAATTCTAGTAAAATTTGGAGACTTATGGAGCAACATTATAAATTATTCAAATTTTTATATGGACTTCTTGAAGTATGATCTGGAGAAATTTTATTAAATGAAACAATGAAAAATATTTGATATGTATGATACATTTTTACATTTGTTTATTGTTTGCTAAAAAAAATGTGAAGAATACTAATGTTACGTTTAAAAATACTGTTATATGGAGAAAAAGTTAATAACCAAAGAATACCTAAAATGTTAACTATTGAGTTGAAAACTATCGCCTGTTTATTGATTATTTTAGGCAGAACTACCTTCATATAGGCGGAGACTTAAAATTGTCAGAAAAAGAGTTGAAAAAACAATGCACAATATCATAGAAAATAAATAATACAATACTTAATTTAAATAATTCAAATTTATAAAGTAAATGTTTTTAGTTGTATTATACATTTTTTCAAGTAGTTCATCCTTATGAGGTTTATTATGATAAGTTCACTTTACCGATATGTCTCAGTATACACCGGTCTCCTCTATAGATAAATCATTAATAGTTATTACTTTTACTTACAATCATACCTACTTTCTTACTTTCAAGTTGACTTTTATAACCATAGTTAATAACAAATTCTGCAACTTGATGACACTTAATTCAATACTTAACCAACGATAACAACTCCGTTCTTGACTCTTTTTATCCTTACCTATAACTTATAAGTCAATGTTGTGAAACCTACTAAAACGTAGTAATAGCCAAAGAACCGAGTGAGCTTTTCAATTCTAGATCCTTTCCTACGTATTTGAGATTGTTAATCGAACTGTCTTTCTTCACATTTCTTATCCCCTACTTCACCTTTGATCTATACATCCATATGTTCTGTTTTCTGTCCATCCACTTCTCCTTCCATCTTTCCATTCTTCCCTTTCTCCCCTAAATTTATTTCCACAGCTACACTCACACTATGTTCTCTTTTAGTGTACACTCTCCAATCTCTCGACCAATAGAACCTGCAGTGGCGTGACGAACTTGAAATTGTTCAGAGGATTGTCTTATGTTCTACCCAACCATCCACTAACACCCGATTAAAGACATTAACATATTTTTAACTACCTGTCGTAAACACTAAAATAATAATTAGTCCTGAATTATTACTCATTAGTCATTATTATTTGGCTATTTCCCATCCACCCCATCACCCCTTATGAAATGCAGTGGTGGCTGCCCGCTTCGCCAAGCCACTAACCTAATTTAATCTTATATCTCTTTTTCATCTTTCCCATTCATACACTAAATATTCTGAAATCGTCTTGACATCTATCCTTACCTATCTTCACCATATTATATTCACTTCCTATTCTCCTTCATTTATCTCAGTCTTTCTGAGGTAATATCAGACCTGTAGGATTTCCTAATTCGTATGATGACTTTATTGATAGCCGTAATAGCGTTATACCTGCAGTTATAATCAATATAATCGATCCCCTGATCGATTTACAATATTAAAAGGAAACCTTATGGTGGTTCATCTATAGAAAACAAAAGTAAATTCATAGCCCTGCTTAACATAAGTTACACTAATGGTGCGTATATTAAAATAAATAAATAACAACAAATACTGTTTACATACCTTCTAATCAAACGATCAGCTAGGTATAATACTTTGTCTCCTATGCACTTCGATGTTAACACCATCCACACTTCTCAATATGAAACTTCATTCCAATTTGGGGACATACATTGTCAAAATATCGTATACTATCTCTAATATAACACGCAGCCAGCTTAATGTTCATTCAACAATATTTACCTATGGCCTATGTATTTATGACATGATAGATATAACATATAAACGTAAGATATTATGCCTAAAAATAATGTTTATATTTATTTCAATATAACCCGTTGAATGTTAATTTTTATTGTAACTACCTAGTTATTATGGGTCAATTTTTTAAAAATATTTTATTCAAGGATTTATTAGTCCTAAATCTAATGCAGAAACATTCTTCACAAGTCAATCATCTACTTTATAAGGTATTACCCGGACAAAATTATACTCATCGATGATTGGTTTTTGTGGACTGAAACTGCTGTTAAGCACGTCGTATTACCCTCACACGATTTCAGAGAAAAGTTGTGAAAAATTAAATTAAAACAAACGATAATAACAATTATATAGCAATAATAATTTATGGCCAAATCGGCTAATATATAGTAATACAATATGTTATACGGTAGTTGACGGTTGTATTATATTTTGCACATTATCATTTACCGGCCTTCGATCACGCGACAAAAAAAAAATGAATATAATCGTACTCCACATTTGTCCCCCAACGGCCGATGGACTTTATTATGTTATATACATATTCATTATAATAATACATCAACACAGTCACTCACTCCAACACATACACGCACACATGCATACACGCACGATGTCTCAAATAATAGGGTTAGTCCTCATGAATCAGCTACTACACAATAGGTACACGTATTTTATAAAAAATAATATATTATATTGGACCTATGTACAAATATATTTTTAACATAGGGGCTGCAAAGACAAAAAATATGCCATCAAAATTAGGTATTTGTGGTATATAAAAGCTCTAAATAAAATGTCCTAATTTATTGACAAAAATGTAATACTAATAAATATTAATAATAATTTAATCATACACAGGTATACAAATTAAATATTAATTATAAACATTTATTCTGTTGGCTTTTATAGTCGCTCAAAGTTTATATAATAATTGTCATTTACATTTTATACCAAGTTAAAAAAATGGCCTATCGTCAAAATAACGAAATTGCCGATCATACATTAAAAATTCATATATGTGGTTGATATACCCCCTCCCCCCTCCCAGTACACCATGATTAGTATTTTTCCAATTGTCTACTAGAATCTACTCTCAAAGTTTAAGACTGAAGCATTTTTACTGCTCTTAATGGTGACATCAGACAAAAAAAAAATTCACAACATATTGTTAAATATCAATATACCTACATTCATTGCTGTTCGCTCTGAATTTAAGACCCGTCGTACCTAAATAGTTATTTTTGATTTATGTCAAAAAAGCAATTTGGTTAATACTGTGACAATAATAATTATGATATACAGCCGCGCCGCCCTAATTAGTACTTATATATACCTGTCTGACTTATACACAATCATATAATACAATGTACATTGTACATATTATACATAATATGTCATATATGTGTACACCGGAACACTGAGACATACTGTCCACATAAAAAGGGGGAAAAAATCAATTAGGCGTTTGGCAAATGACAATTAATGTAAAAATCGGTCATTGACGAAATAAAAAAAACAGTTTTTTGAATTATTTAATAAGCGCTGCACTAGACCTCTGTCGGTCGTCCCTTATTCGCCGGGCCAAGGACGGACTGTCGTCGTGTGCTATTTTATAAATTATTATTATGCGTATGTTTTGGTCGGTCGGTTATTCTGTGCAGGTTTCCGTCGATGTGCCGGACGCGACCTTTGCGTATAGACTATAGACACACACGCCTCGTCTGTTCTATATGTGAACATGCTATGGTATAATAATTATTATGAATAAAAAAATATAGATTATTGATACGTATAACGTTTATTGTAATATAATATTTATGCTTGCATGTATATATATATAATATATATCATTCTAGAACCGCGGTACTAGACTATTTTGATAGCAATATTTGGATACTTGTATCTAGAGGTGAATCGCGCCGGGTTGTACTTTTGTAGGGGTGGCACTATTTTACATGACAGGCTTTTTTATAAATATTTAAAATACAAATTTCTATGAAATTCGTCAAAATCACGAACATTTGAAATGTATTTTGTATAGTTATAATTCAAATTTTCTTAGTTTTCACACTTAAGATTTGAAATTTAAATAGAAAACCCTCACACATTTTTTACAGTGTTTAATAATATTATAGATTGTGAATATACTATGTTAAAAAAAAAAATGTACGATGACGAATACGTTCTTGTTTTCCCGTTCCAATGTTCCATTACGACTATATCTGTTATCACTTATCACTGCTAATCGATAACTAAACATATAAGTATAATGCCTAATATACCTATGGAATCGCGGAAAAAAAAGTCCAGATAAAAATGGCCCTACACTAAAAAATAGTCAATTAATCAAAAATATCTAAAATAATACAATTTAATACAATTATAAATACAATTATAGTACCTACCTATAATATAGTTATTATAATAATGTAAATTATCTTTTTAAAATAGCCACAAACTAATATTGTTCTCTATTATAGATATAGATAACCATAAGCTAGGTGCACCTTTTTCTTAGGTTATGACTTACGGCTGTTAATAAATTTAACACACCGATATTGCCTGCTTGTATTTGTATACCTACATTTCTACGGTCCGAGTTTGTCCCAGTTTTTTAATACTTCTCGAATCTAATACAGCTCCTACATCTAAAGCTAATTTCGCTTCATCTGCAGACATTGCCATTTTTATTTTTAAATTTCGGTACATTTTTCACGAAATTTTTTTCCATGGGTTAAGATATAGTTGTTATGTTTGATAACAAATAATATACACGTACAAGCATTTTATACACTACATACTAAAATACAAAACACAGCTTTAGAACTGTACAAGAACAAGTATATCGGTACATTTTTCCCTAAACTTTTTTTCCGGGATTTTTTTTTCCAATTACCATACTTATGAAGCAGAATTGCTAGGAAAAAACTTACATAAAAAAATTCACCATGCAGTAAAAAATCTTATTATTGTTTTGTCAAAATTCAAAATAAAATCTAGATTTTAGTTTAAATTTTGTTTTAGTTTCATAGTTTGACAAATTACATTTTTTTATTTTAATGTAACTTAAAAAAATTTTTTTTAACTATTTAATTTTGTTTGATGTTTGTTCTTAAAACTAAAAAGTAATACTAATAGTCTATAGATATAACATGTATAACTTTGTAGGTAGGTACTCAAAAATATAAATTAAGTAAAGTAAATTATATTTTGATGAAATCAGTCAATATATCAACATTTTTATCAATAGTTTGAATGCAATTTGTTATAAGGTTTAGTCACCAAAACAGGTATTTCAGTATGTTATGTTTAGTGTATACTCGGTAAAACAAATATTTGACATATGAACTCTGAAGTACTAAAAATATGCGTTTAATTTTGTATATTTTACTGTTTAAATTGTTATACTTAATATTATTATTTAATTAATTATAAATATGCAAATTATAACTTCAAGTAAAGGTAGTTACAAATTATGTTATAATAGTTATTTATATTTAAGAATAGTACCTATAACTACATCAATTTTGCATATTTTATAAAACATTAAAACATTATAATATATGATAGTACCTACAATTCTATTTGACACTCACATGGATTTTTGTGCCTATCATGGGGCTTTTTCCATGTTCGTTTTTCCAGCTATCGATAAAAACCACATAAAAGCTTTTGGAGCACTATCTTAAATACAGTCCGTATTGCTTCGCTAAAAGTCTAAATGAAAAAATACCTATGTTATACGACTTTATACGTGTTAGACTTTAATCTTAAATTTGAATAATATAATTTTTTTTGAAAATTTATTGAAAAATCTGGATTACATGATTTACAAGTAATTAATTTTTTTTTTGAAAGACGAAAATCCAGTTGAAAATGAAGGTTAGGCATACTGACAAACTGGCACTACTGGCTTATGTTCTCGTCTTCTAGAGGATAACGTTTTACTCACACGTACTTAAATATTATATAATACGATCATTAAGTAGGTACCTACATAATATACGACGATGTGCACATTATTCAAGGCGTAAGCATGTAAGTAGATAATATGTATGTTTGTTTTGTCACCGCCGGATGGTTCGGGAGACAAATCGTTCACATTTCGCACAGCTAATAAATAATCGCAGCACACTTTTGGGCATGTTGACGTTCACGAGTCTCGACTGTATAACGGACTTATATTTTGAAACAGTAATCGGAAAAAAAATCCCCATGAAAAAAATCCTCGGAAAAAAATCTCCTAAGCAACTATTATTATTTAAATTATAAAAGACAGTAGGTACCTATTACATTATAATACCAAAATGAATATAAAAATAGTTATAGGTAAAAATTTAGGGACCGGATTTAAATACACTAAACTTTAAACTATCATAAAATTCTCTAAAAATAGCAAAATATGTCCTGAAAAAATGCTTTCTAACCACAATAATGTTTTTAAAAATGTTTTAATAAAATGGAGTCGTCATTATTATAAGCATGATATTAAATTTTCACAAGCGAACTGAACTTGCTAAACTAAGCTGTATTCAACAACTTTTGCCAGCAAGCTCTAACTTGATCTTAAACTGACTGAAATTATTAGTATTATTATTACTTAGATGCTTTGAGGATTTTTATTCAGGGTTTTTTTGTCCGGGTATTTATTTTCCTAGATTCTTAGAGTCTTAGATTGATACATGTACGACGTAGTTTTACGTGCAGTGTGTAATAGTATGACCATTGATTATAAATACAAGTGTATTTATAATCAATGGTATTACTACCGGATACCACGACATTTTTTTTACACAAGCGTCGTGTTAGGATGTTATTATTACTGTATATATCAGATGTCTATTTATACTAACCCAGTAATAATAACAATATGTCAACATAATATTATTATTATATTTACACAGATGATGCCGGAATTTATTATACATTATTGTGTTTGTAGAATCTACAGACCTACCTTTTATATTATAGTGTTGACACGCATTCACGATCGTCGCCGCACAGTGTAGAAAGTATAAAATTGAACAATCGTTAAAATTACAAATTAATTCGAATATGTTTTATAGACAGGTACTAGATGATAGTAAATATAGCATTATCGATAACAGTTATTAGGTTTGCCGATGATGTCATCTGTTCCGATACTAATAATAAATAATAATATAACATGTTGTCTTCTGCGGAAATACGTTGTACAATCTACAAACTCCAGGTATAAGTACTACAATATTATGATGTCTACATACGGACGATGCATACCTGAATTATGTGTCACTTACAATATCTATATTTTATCTCGTGTCCTTGTACAGTTGTACACGAGGTTTTTTGTATTATATAGGTAGGTGCCGTATTCAGAGTCGTAGTGGTTGTGTGACAAAGAAACAAATTTAGATAGAATCAACAAATCTCAAATATGCTTCTTTTTATTTTGGATGATCTAATTATTTGTGTGCATTTAAAATGTACCTACATAAATTACATCTTACTTCAAACGTAAGTCGATATTTTCAAAAACGTATGTTGATTGAAAAAAAGTGGTTGTAGTTTTTACTTAAATTGATTTTGGTGGTCAAATCATAGATTTTTTTCAGTATTTTATAATAATAAATATAAAAAAAAAATACAAATTAAAACGTTGATATAATCGGATAAAACAGCAGTATGACCGTATCATTGAATACTTGAATGACAGCTATAATTTTCAAAGATAGATTTAAAATTTTGCAGATTAAGCATTGGTACCTACATACAGTAATAACACTAATAACTAATAAGTAATCTCTACCAAATTTTTAAAAACAAAAACCTATCCAAATCAATTATTAATATTGGGGTTGGAAAGAAACCTAATTTGAAGATGCAACAACTGGATAGCTTAATAATTTGAAATCTATATGTAATATATTATTTCAAACAACTAATAAATCGTCTAAAGCAGCGGTTCCCAACCTTTTTAACTGGCGGTGCCCTTTTGTTGGTTTAAATTTATCGATGGTGCCCTCCTGTGAATACCACAAAGAACGTCATACAAATGAACACTAATTCTCATTAAAAACCAATTTAAATAATTTTTTTGAACATATTATAAAAAAATTACAAAATTATAGTTGAAAATAAAAAAAACAAATATTACAAAAACTGCTTTAAAAATAAAAATGAATGTGAAAAACTAATGAGATTTTTGAGGCTGCTTATTTTTAGAAAGTGTAGCAATATCTGGTTGGTAATCGGAAAAAAAAGTCCCGTGGTGCCTCTGAAATGAGCTCTCGGTGCACAGGTTGGAAACCTCTGGTCTAAAGCAATTAATATAGAAACAAGCAAGCCTTCATTTTCATCGAAATTCACATTTTTCGTCCCACAAAAATTGAAAAACTTTAAAGACAAAATGTGTGTAAGGCATATGTAATACCGTGCACCTCCGTGGTAATTAGTTTTTATTTAGATTTATATGTATACAAATATTAATTTTTTTTTCATTTTCAACCCTCCCTTTTTTATCCCTTTACGTCGTTGACCCCATTTTACCCGAAACAATATATTATAATATGTATGCATAATAATATTATATGTGTGAAACATGAATAAAGTCTCATATAATCGCTGTATTTTTATCCACGTCTCTCAATATCAGAAATCAAAATTAAAAACCCACGTACCTGTACCGAAGATTATCCAAAAATCGTAAAAAGTATGTACAAAAAAAAAACAACTGTCTTTTAATTGACGTCGCGTGTGAAATTGTTTCGTTTAGTTACTCATCGATTGATTTTCATACCATATATGATAAAATACGCGTGTTATATTCGAAAGTGAGTGATAAAATATATTTTTATGGTGGTTAGCGATAAAAATACTCACAACGGTCACAACATAAGCATTGTGTTTTTTCCATATTTATATTTCTACAACAGATATTAAAACAGTAATATGTGGTTACGACGGGAGGCCGCGTGGCGTGGGTTGGGGGGGGGAGGTGAGGTGTATGTTATTTTTTTTGTCAAACGCCCCCCCCCCCCATCCCTTTGCGTGCACAACGTTCGGGAGCGTGACAGTTCCTCGTCAGTGGGCCTCCAGTGAGTACGCGTACCGTGGACGTAAAACACCTCAATGAGACTACGGAATGATCTCGAATGCTTCAGGTAAATAAAAATACAAATTTGTTAAAAAAGACAACTTCAAAATTTTTTCAATGTTTTTAATTCCAACCGAATTTTAGCCGTATTATTAACGAATGAATCCCATGGGCTAAGGTTATATTATTATATGAGTACGCGTTGATATTATATTATATCGATATTGAATTAAAGTGTGATTTAATTACAAATATTACTGACAATTTTTTTCTCAACATGTTTGATCAAATATTATCTACACAGTGAAACCTATAAATACCAGACATTCTCAATCTGCTATTCAGAGGGCTGAACCCGGTTTGTAGTTTGTTCACCTAAAAACGTCCGATATTTAGTGATGCTTGTTGGTGGAGGTTTCAATATATACCTACCACTAGCTATTAAGCCGCAGCTCTCGAGTTATAGTCACCCGCTTGAAAATATTAAAATTGTTGAACCCAAAAAACCGTAAATATTGTAAAATTTGAAGTAAAAAATTGTTTTTTTTTTCGAAGAAAAATACTTTTAGAAGGTATTTGCTTAAATTGCTTTGGTGAATAATATCTATTATTATTATTAACTCTTTTACCTGTTATACCTAATATGTTCGCTAATTTGTCAGGATTTTATTAAAAACTTAATAATTATATACCATTTGATAAAGTATATTATTCGTGTACCTTCATATATTGTGACCATGTGCTATTATACACGGTTCTTGAACACGATATCTGTAAATAATATATGTATCGGTAAGCAGTCTGTCATTATTAGATGGAAAATCGATTTGCCATAAATACAAAATATTAAAAAATACTACTTGTCTACTTATTTGGGAGTTTAGTTTTAGCGAAAATGTACTATTCAAATGAATGCCGATTTAATGGAATGATAAATATAATATAATATATTTATATTGAGCCGCGCGTCAATGTTTGTCGAATCGACAATCGTATATTTGAATAAACAAAAGCTGATATAATATTCTGCAGTTATAGTGCCTTACTGTTTAAGTACATTTAAGTATTGTACACAAATTCAAATCTAATCTGAGTGCACCGCCATACCGATTAATAATATATAATAAGATATCCTAAATTAATGCTCTTGACGTGACAATAAATTTAGATCGTATACATAAACGATATTCCTAGCGCGCTGTTGTAGGTATTATCGTTTCTCTAGATTAGCCAATAGGATGCTATAAAATTGCAGAATTTATGTATAATTATTTACTCATATATTCAAATTATCGCGGAGGTAAACAAATCGGTTGTCGGTGATCGTACATAATTAAAAAATAAATAAATCTTACCTAAAAATTAATTTGTAACTGTACTAATTAGGTCATTTTAATACACCTGTTATTATAGATAATCATGTTCATTTATATTTTATAGAGCAGTATTATATATCTATATAGATTTTAAAACCTTTAAGACTTAATACAATGAAACTTTTCTGTTTACTTTTAAAATATTTAAAATAACTGAATGTGTAAACATTAGGTATCTATTACTTACTAAACTTTGATATAATAATACCACGGTAAAGTCGTTTGTGTTAGTAAAATAAGTCCGTATTTATTGTTCCATCACTTGACACTTGACACTTTCAATTGAATTATAGAGTATTTAATAATATATATTATTTATAGGAAGGTACACAGTGTAATTAATAATTATTAATTATTTACTTTATACGTATCTATAATACACAAAACATATTATAGTCTCTGGAATATTATTGTTTGCAGTCACAAAACTGTGACGAATTATATACCTATAGTAATTATTATTCATATTATTCTGAGTAGATTTGTTTATCTATGGTGACACACGTGTGCGGTTAAATTTTAAGAGGTCTTAACTCATGCATTATTACGAGCACTCGAGATAATATCAAAGTATAGTCGTAATTTTTCTTTCTCGGAATTTATATCGTAATAAACCAGCCAGCGTGTGGCAGGTTATTTTTTCTTAAGCCCTTGCGTGTGTTTATTTCAAAGTAAGCATTTTCATAATAAATTCTATAAGGAATATCGGATTGTTACATATTATAATATATGTAGGTCTACAAACAATTGGTTTTCCGATAGATTTGATTTTTAAAATCCAAATGGGTTATCGACGTTTTGATATCATATAATTCTTACCCGCATACACCTCTTTGACTCTATACCTTTAACCTAAGTCAACATAACCTCAAACTATACAGGAGAATAAATATATCCTCTGTGATATCGCAAAACGCTATTAAAACGTTGTGACTCTGGCAGCGGTGTATTTAACAATTTTCCGCTCCTACGAAAAATTTAATTTGCCGCCCCTATCCAGAAAAAAAAACTTCTACATAATAAAATATCCTTAAATAAATATTTTCTCTCGATATCTAATACACAATTATTTTTTCATTTAAGCTTATTAAAAAAAATACGCATCTAAATGTATTATCATCTGTTAATTTGTATTGAGTAAAAAGTGTATATGAGAAAAACATTTAATTAATACAAAATATGTTATAAATGATTTTAAAGTTTACATAGATTTTTTTCTTGCTTTCATTTTGAAGAAGTCATCAATAATGTCTTCAATCGTCAATGATGACGTTAAGTCACTCTCTATAGTTAATATAACCAAGGAATGTAATCTTTCTTGCAACATAGTTGATCATAAATAATTCTTCATTCTTTTGAAAACCGAAAGCAAACGTTCGGCCGTACAGTTAGTAGCTTTTGTTGAGACAAATATTCGAAGGGCAATTGTATTAACATAATTCATAAAAGTATATTGATTCACTAAACATGCTCACCCCCATTTTCGACGGAGTGATGAATGTATTGATTTTATAATGGTGTGTTTAATTTTTTTTTGTGATTGTTTTTGGGACAGTAAAAGTTCTTTAATTTTTTACTTCAGCATTTTTTCTGGTTGGAAAGTGATTCCTGTAGGTACTTTGGGGGTCAAAAGTAAAAAATGTCCAATACCTAGTTATCAAAAGCGCCATGAAAAGTAAAATAAAGATTATCCTAAAAATAAAAGAGGGACATTTTACCTAAAACTAGTTTGTAACTGAATTAATTTAATTTATTTCAAAAAGTAATAACTTGGGATACTTTCAATTTTTACAAAATAATTATATGACAACTTACCATATATGATGCACTTTTAAAAATACTTTGACTATTTTTGAGTTCATACAAACAAAAGTTTGTATCACCACATGACACTTCTTAATCCTTTAGAAGGACAAACACAAATTCAAGAATTTGAAAAATTAGTCAAAGTATATTTAAAAATTCTAAAAACCAGAACTTTAATACCTTCATTATTTAAGGATAAAAGGTGGAAAGTGCGGTTAAAACGATTCTGAGCGAAGATGGTCAGTCAGTCTATATTACTATAAGTATATTTTATGATATTCTTGCTAATCAAATAATTAAATTTACTATTAGAAATTAATAATACAGTAAATTAAATTATTTGTTGAAGAAAAAATTGAATTTGAAAATGCCATTAAGTGTATAAAATATAATTATAAACTATAACGTTTTAAGTACTCACGAAAAATATATAATACGTTTTTAAATAATATGTTTAAATACTTATCTAATTTCGTCCATTTTTGAACTTCTAATAATCTAATATAAACATCTATAAAAATACTGTGTATAAATATTTTCTAGGCTTTTGATTACAGTATGAATACTTATGAGAAACCTTTTTTTAAATTCTAAATCCTTAGATAAGAAAATTGAACATTTTATACATTTTCAACTGCAAAATAATATGCAAATTATTGAGATTTTGATGTAATTTGTCAAAATTTGAATTTAAAATGCTAATAAAAATTAATTTGGCTTTCCAGTAAACTTTTTTTTTGTTAAAGGTAGACATACCAAAAACGTTGTATTACAATTTAAATTTGTTGACCTAGTAAACAATTTTTTATCGACAATAATCAAAAAAACCCAACTAAAATTAAAATTTAGCTCAAAAATAGCTTGAAAATAGCCAAAATATTTTGAAAATGTTAAGGTGTATAGAAAATGTAAAACATTAATGGTAATTTAAACGTTTGGTGAAAAACCAAAGTATCTAAGTATTTCTCAGTGAGTGTTTGTAAAATATTTAGTATATTTATTAGATCATTAAAACTTTGTTCCCTTAATTTTCCATGATTCTTAGTAACTATATAGATGTCACTTGTGTCTGTTTTTATCTTCATTAATTGATATATTTTATTTTAGAAAAAGAACGCTTTATCAAAGCAAACGATTCGACTTACAACGCCCAGTTCAATTATGCGGTAAGTTTTTAAGGACACCACATAATGTTATAAATGTCTGATACTCGATTATATACCAGTATAATCGAGTGAATTACATATGTATACGTCATAGAGTAATGATTTTTTCTTTTTTGGATATTTCCCTAGACAAATTACATAAAAACATCGAAGTACAGTCTGTTTACGTTTCTACCGCTGAATTTATTCGAACAATTTCAGCGGCTAGCCAATTTTTACTTCCTGTGCCTCATGATGCTGCAGATGATATCGATTATATCGTCATTGACACCCATTACCACTTCGATACCACTCGTCGGCGTCCTAACGATCTCTGCCATAAAAGACGCATACGACGACTATGTACGTATGACTTTGTAATACTAACTACGAATTGTAAATCTCACGATAACATACATTTTCGATGTATTTTGTATTCGTTGCGTAGCTGTTAAATTAACGAGGATGTTCATTTGTTGCACTAGGGTCTGTAAAAAATTGTTTAATAAGAGCTTGCACTTAAAGTGACTTAACACTCCACCGTGATTTCCGAAAAAATTTGGCTGTTTGATTGGCTGAATCTTGCGGTTAGGAATTATATTTGGTAATGAATGTAGAATCCAACCTTAGTCAAGTTAAATGTTAAATCAGTTACCACTTACTATTTAATCCATCAATACAATCACTCGAAATCACTTAACGTCTTTACCACATTACAAAATACCATACATTTAAAAATTATATTTGGTCGAGAATCATAGTTCACATTATCACGGATTACCTTTATGAATTAAATGTTGACAAAATAACTACCTATGCATACAAATAAGCTCTTACTATTTTTTTGTTTTTAATTACGATTTTTAAATATCAATGAGCAATAACACTATGTGACAAGTTTAAAATATACCTACCATTATTTAAAAATATAAATAAAAAATATAACTTTTACAAAAAATAACATAATTTATATTGATTTTGCTTTAAACTCCTCATTTTACGAAGCACAAAATTAACATGCAGACGAACTAATAAAATAATTCTTTATTCTTTGTATAAAAAGTCGTGTATACTAACAATAACGATGGGTACAGTATACGATATGCCTACTGTAAATGTTACGATGTCCAACCTATACAGGGGAGTTGGGAGAGATGAGAAAATCAAATACACAAGTTTGAACATTTGAAATTAATTGTATGTAGCAAAGGCATGTCAGCGACAATCAGGTGAACAACCGCATATCGAAGACGGTCAGAAACGGTCATGTAGTGAACGTGAAGTGGAAGGACGTGCACGTGGGGGACGTGATTTTAATGGAAGACGGACAGTTTGTGGCCGCCGACGTGTTGCTGCTGTCTACGAGCGAGCCGAGTGGCCTGTGTTTCATAGAAACCGCAGAATTAGACGGGTACGGTACATCGTACTTTTTTAGTCATACGCACAAACTATATCTATAAATTCTAAGGATGCTTTATCACCGATCAAAATGTGCAGTGTAGGTACTATACCAAGCTATTATCTAAACTTTTTAATGATCATTAGTTATTATATATTACTTATTCAATATTCGATGTCTCATGATATAATGTAGGTAATACATAGGTACCTAATTGTTATTACTGCTGGTTTCGATTTAAAGAGTTAATTGATGGATTAATCGATAAATATAAGATGTATAAAATTAGAGCAAAATGAATAATATTAGATTTGCACGTGCCATACATATTCCAAAAAAGTTAATAATATTTGAAATTATGAGCATTTAATGTTAAAAAAATTAATTCGTTTATTATATGAATGAAACATTACGTATATTTTTTTCATTGATATTTGCTTACATAACCTAAAGTTGCATAAAACGAATAATTTGACAAAATATTATGATGGAAAGTGGGCATTATAGTATGATGCCGGATTCGGGGTGCTGGGTAACTTTAGAGCTTGCAGTGTTAAACATTTTGTTATGGAAATGGAAATCGAGTGGGGCTAGTGGGGGTAACTTCAAAAAATTATTTCGTGTTTTATGTAATAGTTTTTTTTTTATGATTATTGATTAATGACTACATATATATTGAATATTAATAGATAATAGTTATTTAATAATATACTTTAAAAGTTTCAAGAACCCTCGAAAAATATTTTTAAATTACAACAAAATAACTAACATCGTTATTTTTTCATTTAAATATCTAATTTCGTACAAATTTAAACTTAAAATGTCTATAAAAATAACTATTATGTTAATACAGACAGAAAAAAAACACACATCATTGCAAAATCAATACATTCTTTGCTCCGCTCAGAATCTAAAAACTAATTTAATACAACATTTTATTAGTTTTTATAGATGATAAGGGAAGTTTAGAATGTAATAACACTCTTTTAAGTTAAAGTTATAACTCTTATGATTTACTCCTAATGATGGTCTTAAATCCACATGGTCTAGTGCAGGGGTCGCCAACCTTTTCAAACAAGTGAGCTACATTTGAAATTTTTAGTCCCAGGTGATCGACATCCAGGAGAATTTAGGTCTTTAGGAAGAGATTTGTTTTATGACCAAAAAAAAAGGTCTAAGCTCCAAAGAATAAATATTTATTGTTTCTTCATGATAATAATAATAATTCCGAAATAATATCCGATTATTTATTACGCGATCGACCGATAATGGTAAAATTAATTTTTAAAACGGTCGACCTATATTCCTAGAAAGATCGACTAGTTGGCGACCCCTGGTCTAGTGAGTCAATAATAATTATTAATACTGTGTGAATGAAAACGCGATCGCTATATGATACATACTGTAATATAGGTATATTTAATATTATTGTATTGTATATTTGTATTCACCTTTTCTCTGTTGTCCAGTGAAACCAACCTCAAGTGTCGGCAGTGTTTGACCGAAGTGGCGGATCTTGCACACGAAGTGACAGACTTTGACGGCTTCATTCGGTGCGAAACCCCAAACAATTTGCTCAATAAATTTCACGGCGTTTTACAGTGGAATAAAAAAGAGTGAGTATCTATGTATAATATATTGTATACTTTAATCTGGAGTACAATCGAACAAGAGTACACGACACTTAGTGGGGTTTTATAAATGGTATTTTTTCTTGAAAGTCGTAAAGGGTTTTTAAAGAAAGATTACGATTTTTTTGTAATAGCATGCACATGTATTTAAACTCACGCAGTTTAATATTTTTTTACGTAATATTCTCTTCGATATTCGGTGCTACGATGATAATGTTACTTTTGTAATTTTGTGTTTCAGATTGATCTTAAACAATGATCATATAATTCTAAGAGGCTGTGTACTAAGAAACACAGAATGGTGTTACGGGATGGTGATTTTCGCCGGGAGGGACACAAAACTCATGCAAAATTCAGGAAAGTCGAAATTCAAACGGACCAATATCGATCGGTTGCTCAACTTTCTCATCATCGGGGTAAAAAATAAATGCACGCATACATACATAATACAATATATTATAATAAACTTAAATATTGTTTGTTTTTGTCGTTGTGCCGCAGATCGTATTGTTCCTTTTTTTACTCTGCCTGTCTTGTATGATCGGATCTGTCATCTGGGAATTCAAAACAGGTTGGTATTTCCAGACGTATTTACCATGGGACTCACTGGTACCATCCGACAGGATAGCCGGATCGATTACCATAGGGACTCTGGTGTTTTTTTCATACGCCATAGTTCTCAACACATTAGTGCCAATTTCTTTATATGTAAGGTGTGTATAATATTTACTGTGAACATTTTTTTTCGACAAGTTTCTTACACTCATGAGTATCATGTTTATTATGCCGTTCTGTTTTACTCAACAGCGTCGAAGTAGTGCGTTTCGTGCAGAGCTTTTTTATAAACTGGGATGAAAAAATGTACGATAAACAGTCTGGCACTTCAGCTAAAGCTAGGACTACGTCTCTGAACGAAGAACTCGGACAGATTCAGTATATATTTTCAGACAAGACTGGTACCATGACTAAGGTGAAGTTTGTTCAAAACATGACATAAATTATAGACGGTTCGACGTTATTTTTATCAAATGACAAATATCAATAAATACACAACGACAGTAGTTTTACTTCTTCTGTAGAATTCTTTTAGATTCTGAGCGGAGCAAAGAATGTATTGATTTACAATGAAGTGTATTTTTTTCTGTCTGTATACATTAGTAGTCGAAATAATGCGTCGATTTTCTTTATCAGTATCTTTTCTGGTGGTAAAATGAATCTAGTTGGTTGGTAACAAAAAAAAAAAAAAAATTAAGAAATAACGGGAATTTCTACGCAAACTAATTTTTGATAAAATCTATTTTGCTATTTTAGCGTTTATCAAAAAAAAAAAAATTACAACAATTGTATTGGAAATATTGTATTATGTATTTTCTGTACGCAATATAATTTTCAATATATTTTGATTCTTTTTGAGCTATTTCAAACATTGTCATACATTTTTTTGTTATTGTCTATAATCATTTTTTGGGTTGGTCAAAAAATTTGAAAATTTAATACATGGTTTTTCATAATATGTTGCAAGTGAAAATTAAAAACAGTTTTTTATAAGCGTTTAAAGTAAAAATGTCGACAAAAACGTAAAATCACAAAAATGTGCAGTTTTTTTTTGATTTAGAAATTCATTAAAACTATACTGTTTAAATCTAAGATTTGAAAAATCAACACAAGATTCTCCATATGTTTTTCTACCTTTCAAAAAAAAAATAGTTCACTGGAAAGTCAAATAATTTGTTATGCGCGTTTGAAATTAGACATTGAATATTCACCCGTAAACTACCGATTTATTAAAGAACGATTTTCTTATTTTGTTGTAATTCAAAAAAGAATAATTGTAGACTTTTGAAATTTTCACATAATGTTGGAATTATCATTTTCTATACATTATTAAGTTTTAAAAATATTTTGAGTTACTTATTTCCATAAGAAATTTTCTTTTTTTTTATAAATATCTATAAAACAATATTTGTTATGTCAAAAAGTTTGAAAATGTATTACGAGGTTTCTCATAAATTGTTATAACAGTAGTTAAAAAATATTAAAAATACATGGTCACAATTTTTTTTATGAGCATTTAAAATTCAAATGTTGATAAAAATTAATCAAATCTTGAGTGTTTGCAAATTATTTTGTAGTTAAAAATGTATACAATTTTCTATTATTATAGCTAAGTATTGAAAATTAAAAAGAAGATTTCTCGTAAGTAGTAAATAGTGTTGCCACAAATTAAAAACAATATATGAACATGATTATTTTTTATAGAAATTTGGTTGAATTAAGTTGAAATTTGGACAAAATTAAATATTTCAATAAAGAACAACTTTGTTAATTATTCCTTGTACTTTGAAAATATTTTTCGCGGGTTCTTGAAACTGTTTAAGTATATTATTATAATTGATACACTTAAAAACATTTTCAATGCAATGTTTTTGGAAAAATTAATTTAACCTACTTTTTTTAATAGTACTAAAATAATTACTTTTATAGCAATAATATCATAAAATGTACTTAGTAATGTAAGCTGCCAGACCGTCTACGCTCAGAATAGTTTTTTTTATATACAATGATAAATATCATTGAATTCAAATTTAACACATCCATGAATGTGACCCACTCGATATCTACTGTACAGCAGAACGGTACCCACTTATCGACATTTTTTATTTTAACACTTAGTTGACGGATGTCTTTGAACCTATATTGGTGTGAGTATCAAATAACGAATAATGTTAAGTTACGATATTTTAAGTAATTTATTCGAATATTTTATTGTTTTTTAAAAACATTTGTGTTTGTTTATGATGTTTAAGTTATAAATAATTTGTTGATATTAATTTTTTTTTATTAGGTACGTCATACTGTTATGATTTTATGAATATGTTTTAATATTCGGAGTCCCTTTACACAGGGAGGTTTCTTCATTGTGTGAATCATGTGTTTTTTCTCTCATCACATTTACTTATTGTTCTAAATTTATTTGTACAGATGATGTAAAAAAATATTTTTTTTATATGAACCATCGTTCGTTTTCAAATTTTTTTTTTCGTATTAGTATAATTGAAAACAATCACATATTATAAAATATAATAATATAATCATAATATCTGCAATAATTTGGTGTCTTATAATTTTTTAAAAATTATTTTAGAACATCATGACGTTTAACAAGTGTTCAATAAATGGTATTGTTTACGGGGACCAGAACGAAATTCACTATGGAAAATCCGACGACGTTATTAAGGTATAATTTGTTATTAATTCTGATAATAAATGTTAACATTAAGTATCGTCTACTGTTACTGTCCGAGCTTTCTGTGTTTGTATATTATTTGTGTTCGTCCGTTAGACGTACATGGACAATCAGACTCCTTCCGCTGTCATCAGGAGTTACAATAATATGCACTACAACAAAGTAGACCAAGGCGTCAGAAGAGTAACTATAAATCCTACGTTGCACTTGGTATTGATGTCACTACTTAGACCGTGGTAACACATTGAGAGGTTCATTTTTATTAAGCGAGCTGGTTTTTCAAACAGGTTGGACCACCTCCGGTAGATTTTTCATGGAACCCTCAATACGAATCCGACTTCTTGTGGTACGACCAAAGTCTAGTAGACGCTGCAAGGCAACCCAATAATGAAACCGAAAATACAGTGGTTACATTTTTTGAAATATTGGCTTTATGCCATACGGTTATGCCTAGCTGGAAAAACGGTGAGTTTTTTAAGTCTAGAACAAAATGGTGAAAGTAAAAATAGCAAAACTACAATAATAAAATTATTAAATTATTAGGTACACCGTACACGTGTAGGTATAAATTATATAAATTATCAATATAATATTTGCATGTATAGTAAAGTTGTAGGCAAAATTATAAGAGGTACCTGTGTTCTTTAAATAATGCACAAAATATTAGAAACAATTTATTGAAAGTCATCTCTACTAGTACTATACATACTAAACATTAATATTATTCAAATAATTACTGTATAATTGCTGTTTTTCTTTTCGCTATTTTTACCGAATACCTAGTTTTTGTTTTATACTATCATAATGATTAATTTTATGTTCACTAGGGAAATCGGTCAAACGTTTTCCATAGCACTATGGTCGTACCTAAGTTTACCTAAGTTTATATTTTAACTATTGTATGAACACATGTCTATAGGGGTTTTAAAATACCAAGCTCAATCACCCGACGAGTCAGCACTTGTTTCGGCGGCTAGAAATTTTGGCGTCGTCTTCATAGAGCGAACTCCAAACAGCGTGACGATCGAGATAATGGGTGAAATCAAAGTGTATGAACTTCTATGTATTTTAGATTTCAACAACACTAGGCGCCGCATGTCTGTGGTGTTTAGGGAAAACAGTAAAATACGACTCTACTGTAAAGGGGCCGACAGTGTGATATTCAATCGCCTGGAACCAGGAAATGACGAATACAAAGCTACGGCCTTGCAACATTTGAATGTAAGTAGTATAATATTGCAATACGATGACTTTTGTAAACGTCGCAACGACAGCGTGTTGGTAGGAATTTGCAGGTGACGGACTTCGCACGCTTTGCTGCGCGGTCAGGGATATTGACGATGAGTTCTTCGATTCGTGGAAACACAAATACATGGATGCCGCCGCGGCCCGAACTGACAGAGAGGAGAAGCTTGACAACGTCTACGATGAAATAGAAACCCATCTGAGATTAATCGGTAAGAAAAAAAAAAAAACCTACGTCGACCGAGTGTTGTTTTGAAATGTACTTAACCCATTCATCCTAACCCGCAGGCATCACCGCTATTGAAGACAAGTTACAGGACGCCGTCCCTAAGACTATATCTAACTTGCTCATGGCAGGAATATATATTTGGATGCTCACTGGAGACAAACAAGGTGGGTAGACAGTAGACTAACACGGTAACACATGACTATAAAAATGTACAAATTTAATTTTAATTATCGTCAACAGTTTACATTAATGTTTTATCTACCTCTCATAAGTCAATCTTGAATTTAAGTAGAGACTTACAGTATGTTATTATAAAATATACCAAAATAAAATTAGGCGTAACTAAATTTTATCAAACATTATTATAATAAACAACAATTAACTAAATTAACTCATAATATTATTAAAAACACGTTTTATGTACAAATAAATATAAATATAATTTGAAATTAACGGTTTTTCAAAAATACGTGTCATTGATTTCAGAAACCGCCATAAATATTGGGTACTCTTGCCAACTACTAAATGACGAAATGGAACTTTGGATAGTTGACGGCAACACTCAGGATCAAGTAAAATATCAGCTCGATCAGTGTAACAATTCGCTTTTAGACGCTTTAGAACATCATCGTTCGGAAAGAAATAGTATGGCTACGAGTGTCGTACGATTTAGGTTTGTGAAATTATTTGTAGTAATACTAATTGTGGAACAGATTAATTTTCGTGGTTTTAAAATAATGACATTAATTATCCATTATAGCGAACCCGACGACGTTCAAACGCAAGATAACGAAGAGCGTGTGTACGCTTTAGTCATCAACGGCCATTCATTGGTTCATGCGTTGCACACTGAGCTCGAACTTAAGTTTGTGGAATTGTGCACCAAGTGTAAGTATATAAAGGGCACATGTTTTCATTACCACCCGGCGATGACCGAAAATGTGATTATTTTAAAACACGTATTTTATAGGCAAAGCAGTAATTTGCTGTCGAGTAACACCTCTTCAAAAAGCAATGGTGGTGCAGCTTATTAAAAAATACAAAAACGCAGTGACGTTGGCAATTGGCGATGGCGCTAACGACGTTTCAATGATAAAAGAAGCTCACATAGGTGTGGGAATCACAGGCCAGGAAGGAAATCAGGCGACACTGGCATCCGACTATTCTCTAGGGCAGTTTCGGTTCTTGGAAAGGTTGCTTCTGGTTCACGGCAGATGGTCATACTATAGAATGTGCAAATTCTTACGTTATTTCTTCTACAAAAACGTGGCATTTACTCTTTGTCATATTTGGTTCGGTTTATTTTGTGGTTTCAGTGCTCAGGTATTTTTTTATCTAAAAAAAATAAACGGCAATCTTCGTACGTTTGTTTATCATTTCTGTTTTATTTTGCAGACGATTTTTGATCCATTTTACATATCCGTTTATAATATGTTCTACACCGCACTACCAGTATTAGCCATCGGGGTGCTGGACCAAGACGTCAACGATTCAAAAAGTATTATGTACCCAAAACTCTACACCCCGGGAATTCAAAACATGTTTTTCAATACTAAAGAGTTCTTTAAGTGCGCGGCTCTGGGAACGTACGCTTCGCTAGTGATATTTTTTGTACCTTATGGTATTTATTTGATATTCTTATGAATAATTTATAGTGATTTCATTATAACAAAATACATTTAAAATTTTTTTTTTAGGAGCCTATTTGTATGGTATGACCTCGAACGGGTTAAACGTTTTAGACCATATGTACATGGCAGAAGTCGTTGCAATGATTCTGGTCACTGCCATGACCGTACAGGTAAATTGTTTTAACAATTTTAATGAAAACTATCGGTTTGAATAATTACATATTAATATGATGTTACTATAATATTATGTAGGTAGCTTTTGATACGTCATACTGGACTGTAATCAACCATATCGTTATCTGGGGATCTTTAGCATTATTTTTCGTCGCTGAATGGGTTTATAACTATTTCATTGGAGGAATCTACATAGGATCTTTAGCAATGGTAAGTGTAGTGTAGTAAATGCATATAATTTGCAGTTCAATATTATAAATTTAATATCTAATGCATCGCGTAAGTGTTTAATTGTTTATATAATGTTCTATATTAGGCAATGAAACAACCAACATTTTGGTTGGTGACATTACTAGTTGTGGTTGTAATTGTCAGCCCCGTGGTGGCTTGGCGTTTGTATTTTCTGGAAACGAGACCTTGTCTCACCGATAAACTCCGTTTGAAGCAACTGAAACAAATGTAAAACAAAATATTACCAATTATTACTGAACAGATATTTTAGCAGACATAAATGTATCGATAATTGTAATATTTTTATAGGAGGCAAGTGTCGGGAACTGAAACGAGATCGATGTCAATAAAGCACAAACGACGTTCGATTAGGTCAGGGTATGCTTTCGCTCATCAAGAAGGATTTGGGCGACTTATTACAAGTGGAAAAATAATGAGAACGCCAAGAAATAGCGAAACGTTTATTAATCGAAAAAGTTCAAATATATCTGACGCTACGGTATAACGTTAAAAATACAATTTTTTTTTAAACTTTATATTATTCTTATAAATAGAAAAGTGTTGATTTTATTGTTTTATTATCGTCATAAAATGTTTAAATGTATACAAATTTTGAATGATCATCAAAACTTTGGTATATAAACTCTTTCAACCTAGTCAACATAAACTGTGTACCAAAAATTAAGAATAATTTGATATAATTAAAATGTTACCATAATATGTGATCAACATTTAGTTTAAACTGTTTAGTTTTAATATAAACTTATAAAGTTTGTGTCATTGTTACCAGAATATTATTGTTGGGTAATTTATAAAAAATAACTATAAAATAAAAATGTACATTTTGGTTCTAATGTTATCGCAATTATTAGGTACATCTAAAGATTATATGGAAAATTGCCTTTTTGGAATTTATGATGACCATATTATGTCAATTGTATAATTTAAGTTGTTTTTTTTAGAAATAAACTATGTTATAATTATTTATTATTTTAATCAATTTATATCAGTCATTAGAGTGTTTATCATTTCAATACAATTATATAAGGCAGCTAATTTCATATTTTAGCATGTACATCGAATCAAGTGTGGACTGTGGTCATACAATTACCAATTTAAAGTAAAGATAAATCTGTTGAATCTATTTTCCTAAGAATTACAAAAAATCTTGATTTGTAAACTCAGACTAAAATGAAATAATCAGAAAAAAATCAATTTGATTTTCTGAAATGGTCAGAAAACCACGAATTGGTATAAACTATTTGTATTGTTGCTCGACGTATTCTTATATAATATATAAGATATTATCTGGAGAAACTTTTTTCCACATTAGTGTATGTAATTAGTGCAATGATGTATACTAGTAAATTTGAATACAGCTGCTCAAGTCTTAGGAAAACCCCTTAATTCTACATATATGAAATACGGTTAAAAGATACAAACCCATAATTTATAAACTGTGCGGACAAAATGTAAATAAAAAATGTACTTATTATTGTTGATTTTAAATTAAAATATTTATAAGTTATAAAATTAATTTGTATGATATTATAATCAATGTTGTGAAAAAGGAATAACGGATATCAAGATCCTTTTTTTTTGTTTTAAAAAACTGAATGAAGAGAATATTAATATATTGTGTATTATACTGTGGTTTAAATGTGTTTGAAGGTCTAGAAATTGAAGGGATTCTGCACACTAATTCATAGCAATGTAAATGTCAAGAATAATTGCATAATACCCAGTGATTTTAGCTGGAGTGAATATGGCTGAGATATATTAATGTTTGGATGCTAAGTAATAGATTTGTATTGTGGTAGCAGACACTTGATTACCTACTGACATTTTGTTGATTTCCTACAGTAGAATATATTTACAACGGTAAATATAGATGCTTATTTGAAATTGGAAATTATGTTTGGATTATTTAAGCATTTGACATTTAAACCAAGACACCTAACAATATTGTATTTAAACATTTTAAACCAAACAATATGCTGTTTAACTATTTTAATATTGTGTATACAATATAAATAATATTGCATTTAAATATTAAATAGTATTTATAGTTTTATAATTTAATGCTATATTAATATATATAATACGATAATATTTTAATAATACTTGGTCGGGCATCAGCGCTGGATCCAGGTGGGTTAGTCCCCCAAGACATATTATGAGTTCCTACTGCTGAATACTACCATTGATTATAAATACTGTATTTATAATCAATGTATATTGTATTTGTGTTGTAACAAAATTGTTGGGTCACCCCCTAGATCTGTGCTCTGGATCCTTACCTATTGAATATAGCAACTAACTATTAAGTGTAAAATACACTAATAGTAGGAATTTAAACGGTATACAATTCTAATCCAAATGGGTTTTAGATATGTATTTCATTCAAAATTATTTTTCCTATATCTTCTATGAATTGTTTCATAAATGGTGTTCTTGGTCTACGTCTTCCGGCTTGTCCGTTTATCTTCCCTTCTATTATTGTTGTTATCCATTCATTGTTTTTATTATGTGTCCAATCTATCATTTCCTTCTTTTTCTGATGGTTTTCCATATTACTTTTAACATATGTATTAAAATTAAAAATATTTAGTAATATTACTAGTTTGTTTTAATTTTTTATTATTTGAACGAATTTTTCCGAAATAAATGTCTACTTTTTTAATGTATCAAAACCATCTACGTCACCTTTTTGAAGAGTAAAAAGAGTAAATTAACTAGTTTTATCGTAAAAGTTCACGATAAGATACTATAAACTATAAACTGCCATAAATAATTTGGGCAAACCACGCACTTTAAATTTCTTAGACATATTTTCTATTCAATTATCTTATATTTTGACCGTTATTTAGAGTGCCCGCTATATAGAGGTATTAATGTATTTTTCCCATAACACTTGAAGGGACCAAAAAAAAAATAATAACCGTTACATAGAGGTGACCGTTAATGGAAGTTTTACTGTATTATAATATGAAATAGGTATATTTTAATTTTGAACAGAGTACTCTAGTGGATTAGGACAAATTACGTTCAGCTTATGGTTCAGACGTTTTCGGTTAAGTTAAATAAAAAAAAAACTGAGTATAGATTAGGTATTTCATTTTTAAATTAATGGTGTAAGGGAACTCAAATTATTTAAATATTTGGAGAACTTATGCGATTGAACATACATTGTAATTTAATGATGACAAATCATTTTTGAAAATGAGAATCTTCTTTCTACAGTATTCAAGAAATATAAAATCGATAGAATTTAAATTTCAAACGCGCATATCTTATAAAAAAAGTTTTTATCGTCTTAATTGCACAAAGAAAAAATAACAGAAGATGAAAACCATACAAATTCGACTAGAGGAGTTTTCAGTCTTTGTGATGAATGTACAAAAAAAGTCTTAAAAGTCGTTTATTTTTATTTTTACCGACTGAACTCAAGAAACTTTATAATAATATAATACGATATAACGCAATGCGAAGTAAACATAAAATGTAATTCTAAAATAATTATACGAAAATTAAATTTTGACTATTTGTTTAAAATAAAATGTATACAATCCAAATAAAAATTAAATATATTGTTTTTGGTATTACATTTATATTACAATATTCACTTAAATTAATTACCTACACATTTTCAGTTAAATAATTATTTTTCTTTAGTTCAATTGAAAAATATCAAAACAATGATTTAAATATTATTATCTTCAGATACAATTAAAATTAATATATTCTAACGATTTCAAAGAAGAATTAAGATTTATTTGAATAATTAATTTAATTTTTAATACCGAATAAGTTCTTTTTAGAATAGTTAATTGTTTTCGATATTTTTGTCATTTTAAAATCACAATTTTAGAAGAGGTGGGCTTGAAAGAAGTTAATTTAAAAAAAAAAATTCTTCAAGAAAAGTATGTTAGATTTTGTACAAACATTATTTATAATTTAAAGCGCATTATGTAGATCATTGTTTAGAATTTGTGTATATGTTAACAAGTGTTATTTTAAGTAATTTGTTAAAACTTTAAAGTTCAAATATTTCCTTTGACGTTGTTAAAGTAGTATTAAAATGTAATACAATTTATACCGTTTTAGTCGTTTAGTAATCAAGTTGATATAATTGGAAAATTAAATGCTATTGTATTTCCTTAAAAATTGTTTTAATTATTTTTTAAAGTATTAAATAATCACTAGTTTTTTAAAAAACTTTCAAAAATATGACTAAGAATTTTTTAAATCTAACATGGTGCTGTTGTACGCCTGTACGTAATATTAAACTGTATCCAATTCATAATCGATGTATAAACCATAGGCATATATTCATAGAATTTAATTTTTATATGATTTTACTATTCATCTAGGCACTTATAAATAAGTGTATGCAATTACTAATAATTAGGTATGGCAGTACGAGTGTAAAAATTGAATAAAATATTATATTATAATTTATTATTAGAAATTGTTGTTAGTTTTTAGTGCAAATGTCACCAAACAATTAAATGTAACAACAAGTAGTAACTAAAACTTAACGAAAATTTCTTATTATAGTATAATTTACTATTCATTTTTATACTCGTACTATCATACCTAATAAGTTACTACTAATTACTAATTACCTACACTTATTTATAATTTATGTGTCAAAACATTATTACCTAAGGATACGAAACTATAAATATTTCACATATTATTAATATATTATACATAATTTTTGTATAGAATGGCAATAAATAATTAATAAGAAAATATAGTTTAAACTTAAAAATAATATAAAAATGTTCCACTTTTATTATTTTCTTGACTTGAAATAGGAATTTAACTAAATGCCTAGGTGGATAGTAAAGTTGCATAAAAATTAAATTCTTTGACTATTTGCCCAGGCATTTAGAAATATTCCTGATTTTACTAAATATATCTATTGTCTTCGACATTTACATTAATGAACAATTCTGACAAAATTATAAATTCAAATGTTTTGGAAAAAAAACCTTATTTTAGATGAACATAAAAAAGGTAATTTAAAATGAACAATATTAAACATAGTTTGTATACTGTTTATTGAAACATTGACTATAATTAATACCGGTATTTATAACCAATGATTAAATTAATAAATTATTATCCTCAAAGGAAAATATTTGGTGCATGTAAAGAATTTTTTTGTGATTTAACCGTTTAATATTTTAATTAAATTTAGTAGTTATCCATCACAGAAAAATCAATAATAATATGCTCAAAATACAAGTTGAGTAGTCCGAGAGTAGGTACACAACGCTTTTAAATAGATAGGGAAGTTTTTAAAAAAAATGTATACAGCTTATACTTTTGTAGAGTTACTAAAAATATAAAACATCAAGTACCTAAATAATAGGTATCTTGTTTTTTTCCTTAATCATTTTCAATATTTACTGAAACGCTTACATTATAATTTATTGAAATCTGGTTGTTGATTCAATTCACCTTAAATGAAGATTTATAACATGTAAATTATTTATAATTTAATATACTTTATTGATTAGCTGCACATTTTTGATACATTTTTGAATAATAATAGAATCTAATTTAGTTGCCAGTATCGTAAGAAACATCCTTCCTGGGAGTTTTTTTTTTAAATTGATAGCATTTATTCAGTTGTGTACACGATTTTTTAATTTAGTTTTGAAATTAATATTGTTAACAATCATAAATTATCTGAAATAAATTCTAATGTATCTAGTTCAAAGTCAACAAAACAATAAGATAGAGAAGTGTAGTATTGCATATCTCTAAATAATAATAAAAAAAAACCGTTATTAAAATTTATTTAAATAATTTAGATGCTGTTGAGTCACCTAAATCGCGTTTATTTGTAATGGAGCAAACGGGACACACACATAATTTATTATTTAATAATAATAGTTATTGTTTCAAAAATTTTAATATAATATTACTTATAAACCTACTTTTATTTTCACCTGTCATCTGTCGGTTATAGTAATATTGCATGTAAAATATAAAAATAATATAATTAATAATATGTACATTGTACAACGTACATTATTATTTATTAGGTAACACGAAATAAAATATTGTTTAAAATTCAATCTTTATTCTGTATATAATAATATTATATCATAAGTAATCAAACACGGAGAAATGAACTATTTTATGGTTTTTTTTTCATAACCGGGGTAAGTTGTAGTCTATTTCTCACCCAATGAGGAAACTCCAAAATCGTTTTGACGTGTATATTATTAGTTATTACTTATTATAGTGTACTTGCAGTTACTATTTCCGTGGCAGGGTCGCCCAACGCATATTACCGGAATATCAAACAAAATACTAAAACAAAATAAACGTTTGTACGCTAGTCGTCTAGTCATCACCTGCTTGATCCTGGTACCTCGCAGTCTGTATCTTATGTATAGGGGGATAATAATATATATTTATATATTAATATACGGAAATCGCCAGGATCACCAGGTTAAGCACGAACCTTAATAACAAAACAAGTGTTTTTTTTGTTGGTAATAATAACAACGAAGTAAAATAAATGGTTAATAATATTTTAAAGTTGATATAAAAAAACCTCCGTGATGAGCATAGAAACTTGTCTTGAAAAAAAAGATAAACACAGATAATGGTTATACACCCCAATACCACATACATACGAATTGGTTCCGAATGAACTTTTGTTTTAATAGTACAACTGTATTACGGTTGTTAGGTTTTTGATTCAACCGACAACAGTTTCCTTCGAATTTACATAGAATTTGTAATTAGGAGTGTCAAGAATACTTAGACATGGTTAACACGTTTGTGTGTTGCTACCAAGTCAATCTATACACGAGTATAAGCAATAATCTCCACTGTATGCAGATACATCGGACATGTATAATTTGTCTTATACCGACCAATTGACCACGATAGTAAGTTATTAATATAATTATATGAGAAGTTATGAGTTAAAATTACAAATACCAATGATTTCTAACTACCGAAATCATCGGAAAACTATCGAACAATATTGGTTTTATTTATAAAATATATTTATTTATATGACGTCATGGTAACGCTCTCGGTGTCGCACAAATGTATAGAACTACACCACTACCCCAGCCATAAGACATATACATGTCAAAATAACGGAATAGGTAAATATAAATAGCGTCTAATCCAGTATCAAATTATGTCAAAGTTAATTAAAATAAGTAATAAAAAAAAATTTGTGTGGTACCTATACGTCATTTACAACATACAGATTTACGAATTGTAATCTATAACTTGGCAGTCATTCAATTTTTCCGTTTATTTTATTCACCTATTAACTTTTTCTTTTCAGCTGTTCTTCCTGACTTAAAGTGTGATTCTACATGTACTAAGTATTATACAATACCAGACACCAGTTTGCGATTTTTTTAAAACTTCACATTTATAATCTTTACTTTATTGTGGCCTGTGGGACAACTATGTGACTCCAAAATGAATGTACTTACTCATATTCTAAATCGCAACTCATTGTTAAAGAATTAATTAATGTAGACTAAAAAAAAATTTGCTCAACCCATCTGCATGGACTATAGTGATTAAATGATAAATGACCAAGAACAGTGAACGGGTCTAAAGCTTTCCATAGGTATTTTAATAATGAATATGTATATGTATATCTGTGTGCAAACGAATAAATAATATATTATTATATTATTATACTCATCGATGAACGATGTATTGACAATATTGTGGAGTTCAAGCAATACTCTTATAAGAAAATAATACAATTTTTTCTAACAAGTTATCAAATCAAAATTATAGGCAACAAAATGGTATGACTTTCATTTGGAAAATAGAAGTGCACCAGGAGCCAGGATGTCTTAATTTGTTTTAAAGCATATATTATATACTATTAATAGCTAACATAGTATTACCTATACATTAGTTGGCTAAAATTGTAATATTAATAATTTTAAACTCTAATTAATCAAAGATAATTGACTAATGTTGTAGTATTCAATATTTTTAACTTTATTTAATTTTGATTTTTTATAAGATACAGACAGTGTTGGCTGATTATAGGGGTTAATTGGCGTCAATTTCAGAGTATAGAATATAATGTTATATCATTCACGTATTGGAAACCTTTGTATGTGGTTGAATGGTATAGTTTTATCGGTACATTTATATAGGTATTAGGTGTATAAAGTTAACTTTCTTGAAATTCGTATACTGTATGCGTCAACGTGAAGATGAAAGACATATAAAAAAAACTCAATTAAATGATACAATATACCTGTACAGTGTACAGTGACGTGGAAAATGTAATGCAATTATTATGTATTTTTCATATAAAAATCGTAAGAAAAAATAATAACCTCCTCCTCCTTCGCGTACAAACTAAAGTATCATAATAATACCGACAACTTGTTTTTGTTCACACTAATGGAATTGGAGTGTCGTTTCAGAAGTACAAAACGCTCGGAAATATCATATGTACAAAATACAAAGTATAAACGGGAATTCACTCGGAGAGCGAACAAATCATTTTCTATCCTTTTTTTCACGTGGTTTTTTTTTTAATAAATACATGTTTTTTTTTCGAATTTTGCAAGGGACATACAATATATAACCAATAACCATATAGCTACCTCCACCAGAAGTGGTATTGTTATATGGACACACGATGAAGTGATAATTCACGCGCTTGCGGCGCATCGTTCCGCATAATATATTATGATATTGTAATAAGTATCTGTTGATTCGCCGTTTCTACGGGGGCGCGAGTGTACAACAAGTAACGCGACGTGACTGAAATACGATTTGTTTTCTGAAATATTTTAGCGTACCAGCCTATAGGTACTATAATAAAGTCGTTCGATTGTTGAACTTCGAGCAGCAGCAGCAACGTACATATATAATATCCAATATCAACGATACACTGTGATATTTATATTAAAAAAAATATCATTCCTGAATAAGATGGTTCACCACAATTTTCCGTTTCCTCTCCAAATGACACATGAAAACTACCCTACAAAGGTACATAAAAAGATAAAGTTTCGCGCATGATAAAACGTCGATTGCACTAGGTACCTACTATAAAGGTAATGTATAGTATTGTATATAAGTGCCTGTGTATAGCCCGACAATCATCATAATATTATATCGTATGTAGGTGCATATAATATTATGAGTGTAGTGTATATATGTATATTTTGCGTATATACCTATATAAGTATACAAGTATTACGCACTAGATGCCAATCGGACCGTTTCATTATATACCAGCTCACTGTGTTGAGCTATATTTGTGGTAAATACTAAAATGTAATTGATTAAATTTGAGTAAACTGTTTGTTTTTCTACCAATCATTAATATTTTTGTATAAAATATATGACACCCAACTTTTATGATAAAATAAAAACTCAATGGATCTTTACTAGTGCACTGTTTATAACAAAAGCTTTATACCATAGATAATAATAATATAATATATTGTATTATATAGTCATACTAGCTGTCCCGCCCGACGTTGCCCGAGCCAAAGATTAATATAAGAATAACCTCAAGTGATTTACATGCAACTAAGATAGCTAGGTAGGCAATCCGACTGGGGATTCGCGAAATATGCGAGCAGTATATTATCAGGTAGACAATCCACCTGCCGTGGATTCAGGAGCCTGCGAGGTTCGCAAGTAAGTGAAATCGGAATATTGATTAGGCACATGAAAAACATCGCGACGGTGACCTATGTCAAAGATTTATTTTTTTTTATACATTAATTTGTAAAAATATGAATATGCCATATTCCTACTAATTATAATAATAATTATACACTTGTATAACTAATATATTATAGCCCATCAAAAATAGCACTTTCAGTTTTCCAGTATTTTTAGCGTATAATACGTAAGATAGGATGTTATATGCCAGAAACCTTCACGGGAGTGTACTCAATAACTTCCAAAAGTTTCATGGTGATCGGATGAATAGTGTAGGAGTGCATAAAGGACATACAGACAGACATTCATTTTTATATATATCGATGTATTAATTTTAATCAATGGCAATCTAAAAAAAATAACAATGTATATTCAACTCTCATATGATATTAATTTATTATTTAAAGTCCGCAAACGTTATGATTTGATGCATGCGTTTACCACATTTTCCCGATTAACCAATGGCAATTATATTTTATATACAAAACAAAATACTAATTTCTATAATTTATTTCTTCTATTACTATTATAATCTGTAAGTTGTAACCAATGGCAACCATTAATAAACAAATATAATTTTTGATTTTCATCGTGAATCTCAAAATCCTTGTGTGTGCACCTCTTTAAAATGCGAATTTTGGTTTAAAAAATAGGCTATGACCTATTCTTAGACCTACCAAATATACACAAAAAATGTCATAAAAATCGGTCAAGCCGTTTCGGAGGAATTCAATAACAAACACTGTGACCGGAGAATCGTGTATATAAAGATATAATATAAATTATAGATATAAATGAAGTGATTGTAATAAAATGTTGGAAAAATGATTATAGTGACGAATTTTTAAACAGACTGATAGAATTCCTTTTAACACCGATTTGTCTTAATATGCACCCATCCTACTTCAGTGTTCATACATATTATACGTATTATAGAACGAATATAAAACGAGAGATTACATAACTATAATACTGAGATAGTGAAAATGCTAATTATTTTCCTGGTAGTTGAAGAGTTGGCTTCCACCAAACAATCCCGGAGGAAACAGCAGCGCAGCGGTCGGTGGTTGGTGAATGTTACCATCGAGACGGGCTTTCAAGGAATAATATTATAATATAGTAATTAATACGTATAACGTCTCTTCGGGGATGGTTAAATACGCAACTGCCACCGTGACTTCCATAACGTGCATCACCCTGAGTTCTTGTTCTTAATTAAAAGCATAATATGCAATTTCCTCTTGTCATGTAGGTACTCACGCACATAAACGCAATTGCCGTATAGGTAATTGCTTACGTTATCCCTACTTATCCCTACCTAAACGTATACGTTTATAATATTGTGGTCGTCATGAGATAGCAGAGCTGCGGAAGCATCGTTATCGTCATCATCGAGTGGGCTTTATATAAATATATATAGTTTACGTTTTAATATAATATAAGATATTCGAAGCTGAGCTGCATGCACAGATCTGCTTCTCTTATAATATAACCCATAAACCGCTATTAAAAACACACTGCACTGTGCCGCTGTCTCTTTATTTAGAAATATAGGTATAAATGTATAACGATTGAATATAATTTAGTTTTTGTTTAGTTCTCGAAAGGATATTGAATGAGACGATCTTAATTTGAAAACTTTAAGAAATTTGGAATGTGTTTTCGTATTTACGGTTTTCGCACGTTTCTCCAAAACTACCGGATCGATCAATACGGTTATTATACCTAGCATATTAGAATATCGTTTGATAAAAAATGTCCCTATATTTAATAAATAATAGTATTTATACATAGCTTTTGCATTTTGTGCTACCACCTTTTGCATTAGGTGGTTTTTCAAATTATATAGGCGATGGACATTTGACTTTTAATTCAATTTTTACAGTTGCGTACCTTAACTGTAACACAAAATATTGAAGGTTAGATTATCCACTATTCCATTAGCAGGGTTTTATTTTATACGAATAAGCTCACCTATAGAAAATGGTATTCTAAATATAATAGGTATGTGTAATATAATATATAGTGTACTAGCACTGCAAAATACACTCCATTACGCGTCTTAGCTGGCAAAACACAAAGAAAACTGATGACTAAAATATCAAATATTTGTTTTTGTATGCGCATATTAAACATATATGCACTTAGTTTTCAAACAGAAAGTTTCCCGGTGGAATCGTCTATTTTTATGTACCCAAAAATATCAAGTTATTTATATTTAATTATTTATGAATAGAGATACTTATCTCTAACGAGTTATGTTTTTTCTTCAAATTTTAATATTTTATGGCTGAAAAAATTGTACTTGCATACGAGTTGTCTAGGTGGCTATCAAGTTAAGCATTTAGAGCATTGCAAGCATTTAATTTCGCTTTATCAGTAATATAATACATTTTTGCATACACATAGTTTGTTAAACTATATAAATATTTAATGTAGAAACATTAGAAACTCTTATTATAATATTATTTTGGTGAAAGTGGGTTTAATAATATCCGTTTAATCCTTTGTCTTCTGTATTAAAATATGACTTGATATCTGACTGTAGGTACTGTATTAAATTCACTTTTTTTGGAAATATTTTTTGGATTGGATATTTCCATTCTTTATAATATGCTGTAAATAAGAAGAAAGCGTATGCGCGACTGCACGGTGTCCGTGATGTTTGGCGCTGTCGAGAACTAGAAAGTTATAGTTGTTAGCAATTCATTAGATAAGTACTTGTTTTAGTGATGATAAAATTAACTTAAATTAAGTTAGGTCCATAATCCATACAAAAAAAAGCGGTCAAGAAGGTAAACGCTTTGCTGTACGGTACGTGTCGATTGTACATTGTCATTGCGCAGGTAACTGTAATAGTGTAATGTGTTAAATTAGAATTATACGGCTTATCATTATATTATACGATAAAAATAATTCTGAGCAAAGACGGTCTAACTTTTTGTTAACTAAGGTTACAAAACAGTTATTCGATTATAAGTGAAGCTATGAATATATTGTTTTTAAGATGATTTGTGTTTGTTTATTTTTGTATCTAAATAACTTTTCAGTAGGAAAAATGTTTAAAATTTCATTTTGAGGGTGGTTTCGTGTTACAAATTGAATCTAGTTTGTTCTTTGAGAAGGTCAAAAGTAAAAAATTCACAGAAATTTTTTAACATTTGAGAAATACGAAATAAAAATAGTATACACGAACATTTGTTAAAATTTTAATATTATTTTTAAAATTAAATTATTTGGCAACCTTGGTTACCAAAAACTGATCTCCTTTGCTTAAAATTGTTTTTCATCACATACAATGATTTATCATTGCTCATTGGATCCAAATTTACCACATCCATTACATTTCTTAATGACGAGGTACACTTGACACTTATACTGAACAGCAGAGCGGTTACCTATTATCTGACAGCTTTTTTATTAATTGTATACGTACAAATTTGAATAAATATTTGTATTTATTTTTGTAAAGTACTTAATTTTTACTTTTGAACTCATAAACCAGAGTATTTTTTCTACTATAAAAAGTATCGTCAGACACAAAAATAAGCACACATAATTTAATTTATATTAAAATTATTTATTTATCGCTTAATGAGCACACACGAGTACGCTGCACATATTTAAATATTTTGATAAAGATCGTATAAATGATAGTGGTCATAAATCTCCATCAAAATATGGTCCCTTTAACGTGAACGATTTTAACGTTTGCAGCAATGGGAAAAAAGTGGACAAACACATTGAATAAATAAATACAAAATTATCTATGAAGATTCGTTATTTCATTATATCCTATAGACAAACATTTTTATTATTTTACAATAAATTTATATATATTTTTTATAACAAGCATATAATTAGGATTATACAAATACATAAAATTTCAATTCAATTTAATACAAAATTAAATCTTTCAAACGGAACCTTGAAATTTTAAAATAAGTTTATTTTACATACAACTACTTTTTTAATACAATAAAAATCAAAAACTTGAAAATGTCATAAAAAAATTTCTCACAAGTTTTTCTAAAAAAATTTTTTTTCTTGAAACTTAAATTATTTTTTTTTGAGCGTTTGAAGTTAGACATTGGATATTTGTCCGTGAAAGAACTATTTCTCATTGACGATTTTCGAATTTTGTTATAATTAAAAAACGAATAACCGTAGAACGTAGATACTTAAAATTTTCACCAAATATTTATATGAGCTTTTTTTAAAAATGATATAATTTTACAAATATTTTGCCTTTTTTTGAGCTATTTATAAAATCGTTTTCTTATCACATTACTACGCTGTTATAATGTTACAGATCTTGTTTCAAAGATGTTGAAATATTATTATACATTTATACTTTAACGTTTATGGGATATTGATTTAGCAATAATATCATAAAACACACTTAGGTAGTAATATAGGTTGACAAACAGAGAATTCTTCTCTCAGAATAATTTTTTGTACCAATATAATGATTTTATATCATTGAATTCAAATTTAACACATCCTTTCTATCTACCTACTGTATAACAAAGCGGTACTCACTTGCCCCATTTTTATAATTAAGTTCTTGATTTTTTTATTTTGTTTTATTAAAGTGATGATTTGAAATTTAAAATTGAAATTAGGTTGGTGTATGAAAAACAATATTGTAAATCTATGGACCAATGGACCATATTATAGAAGATTATACAAATTAATTTAATTATACCTAAATATCATATTATGTAGGTATGTATATGTATCTACATAGTTGTTGTTTTGACAGTTTCATTAATGTGTATAATTGTTTTCTGATGTGTTTTCTAAAATGTATTTATCTAAATGAAATTACACGTTAAACTATGTATACTATCTACATAATGGCTTAACTTAAATTTTATTTACTCTTCACTTGTAGTGTTTCCGTGAAATAGTAGCGTTTAGTCAAATATTGAAATTTTTTGTGCATGAATTAGTTTTGGTAATAGATGATTTTATTTAAAATAGGAATAAATAAGGACATTTACGTTGATAATTTACGTAAATAAAATTTGTCTTCAGTTGGTTTAATATAAAGTAAATACATAGTAAATATATTTTTCTGAATTCTTATCTTAAATATGTTAGTTTACCATTATTTTTGTGTATTTATATACTTGCAATCTAAAAAAACATATGGCGTTTATACATATTTACTAAATATATTATATACTAATTGGTAATATAGGGCTAAGGATTAGTCTTGTGTTCTAGTAGTTATGTTAACAAACGAATCGAGAACGTTTATCTCTTAAATATTTTATGTTAAGACGATTATTGTCTTTTGAGTGTACGTATTCGTTTGTATTACGCATACGTTTATATTATAATGTATTTTTACATTTATAATATGTAAAATAAATATAACCATAAGTCGATTGAATACACTTTTGTATAAAAGACCAGGGACGCATTTACTATTTTGGCACCCGTAGGTACTCTATAAGAGACGCCGATTATAACATTTGCCCAGAATAGCAGGGCAAGTGGGAACTTACATAAATAATTTTCCTAAAAAAAAAAATCATTCGAAAACAAATTTATAGATTTATGTATATAATATATGTAATATATTCAGTATATAATTTAATTTTTAAATTGTGTACGTAAAAAGTATCTAGTTCCCATATACTTTTTTCTTAATTATGAATTTTTTTAAAAAGGAAACTAAATTTAGTAAGCTAAATTTAAAGTATAACATGTAAATACTATGGAAAGTATGATGCGAACTGCGATCACTTAAATTGCTGATTATCGTTGTCCGGTCATAATTGATGTTGCGTGAGAGGTGAGGATAAAACACAGACACCAAATGCAAAATTGAATGTACAATAACTAATAAATGTATATTATTATAATAAGTTTTGATTACAATGTAATTATGAAATACTAATATGAGCTACACTCTGTCACTCATAATCGTCGGCGGTTGTCATCTCGGACTTGGTATGCGTAGCACATCACCAAGGTAAGTCACAGCCGTTGCCACCTTCTATATCTACGTACACATACGGCTCAGCTCTGTCCCTCGTCCCACCTCTCCCGTGAAAAGGGTAAGACCGTTTCGAGTCGACCGAGTTGCGCTGTTATAGTGACCCTTAAGTGGAGATTCATAGAAACGAGCGTCGGCGGTCGCTGCACTGTTGCTGTGCTTGTCCTTTGTACTTGTCATTGTCAAGTAATTATCTGTGTAGTTTCTTAAAATAATGTTCGTTAAATCAAAATTTAGTTCTCAAAGTTACCATTTGCAGCCAACCGTTGTCCATCCACGTAAAAATTGATGATTAATAGCTGTAAAAACAATTTGAAAAAAAACTGTATCCGCTGAAAAACCGCAATACGAAATGTAATTAAAGTTTAGGTCTATTAAATAGAAAAAGATCCATAATTGTTCATTGTTTAAAAAATGCCTCCGCAGTCAAGTGCCTACCGTGCCTCCATGTAAATACGCCCCTGTAGAAGACAACCAGCGATTCAAATGTTTCTCGTCTGGGTTTACAATATATATTATTATAATATACTCGACTTTATATTTATGTGCAAAACAAACAAAAATAGTCTTAATTATAAAATATAAATCGACTTACAATTCAGGTGTACTCACCGAAATCTTTTTTCTCCACCTGCGACTTTTCCTCATAATAATAGTAATATTTATGAATATCTTCGCCATTTACCCTTCGATGGATATCCGTCCGCTGAGAGTCATTCATGGAAGCGAACATCATCGCGTCTTGACTTAACGAACGTGGGTCGTTTCATTATATTATGTTCTTCTTGTGAACTTAACTCACGAGAAATTGAACAAAAAAAACGTAACTCGATCAACATGTTTTTGTTGTCGAATTACGTATAATAGGGCTTATAGGCATATGGTTCAGACGAGGACAAAAAAAACTGGGGAACCGCTGAGGCCGCCCGAATATTGCCCGAGTCTTGTTACATCATTGATCCGCGGTTGTTATTTAGACTTTAGAGACTTGTTTTTCTTTCTGTATTTTTGAGTACAAATTACCTGTGCACAATATATAATTATAATAATGATCTAGTCTGACAGAATCACGGCAGCGGGTTTGGGTAATATACTTAATAGCATTCGAAGCAGCTGATCATTAATATGATTATACTAATAAATTGGTTACGCGTATAAAGTTACCTACCGCTGTATAAGGCTGCTCGTACGTCGGTACCAGGGGCGTAATTACGGTGGGGGGGATTTGGGGATAGATCCCCCCCCCATGTGCCGTATATACTGTTGTCTTATAAAATACAAAATACAAATTACTAAAAAAAAAAGTTTTAAATGTTCAGTTATATTACTGTATTGCCAAAATAATTCAAGAAATTAATCAATATTCTACAAAATTGGATGTAAATAATTCATTAGATGAACTTAAATCTTGGAGTAAAAAACTAAGAGAATTAACCAAATCAAATATCAATCCAAAAACCGGAATTGAAGCGTTAAAACTGTGTAACATTTATTTAGCCTAATATACATTTTTTATTAAAAATTGTATGCACACTCCCGGTGTCTACTTCAACACCTGAAAGAACATTCTCAAGTTTAAAGAGAATTAAAACATTTCTTAGAAATAGTATGACAGAGGTGACACATTATTTCAAACTAAAATTTAATATTTATTATTATGTTGATTATTAATTAATTTGTAGGGTCTATCAACGTTGGCCATTCATAATGATATTAAAGTAGAACACGATGAAATACTTAACATATTGGTTCGAAAACCAAGAAAATTGAAAATTTTGTTATTATAATATAGTATTTGTTAATAATATAATGTAATAAATGTAATAAATGTAATAAAGAAAATGGTTTGTTTAATAATATATATTTTTAAAATGAATTATATTGAAAAAGAAATTAGTGTTGAGGTCGAAGGGGGGTGTGGGGGGCGAAGCCCCCCACGGGTCTATGGTTTTAAAATATCCCCTCCCATAAAACATTTATAATTACGCCACTGGTCGGTACTTCGGTTATTTGCTAGTTGTTACTAATTAATTTAATCGGATCTGTGTCAAATGTGAGTGAAGTGTATAGTAGTACCTATACTACAGAAGAGTTCTAACTACGGTGGAGACAAGGTTTATTCTCTCCGTATTTATTAGTCTCAATATAATATTTGTGTCTATTGTGTAATGTATTTCAGTTTTTATAATATTAGTGTGGAAGTTTTCATAATATTTATCTACGCACGTTACTGCTGAGTTGTTATCGTCGTCCATTAAGACGGGGTAATTACTTGATTTAATTACATTTATTATTTCTTCATATATTTGTACCTACTAATTTTAATTGTATTGGTCATTATAATTAATTGATATACGGTATCAAAAAAATAAGTGTATTACAATTTTTAATACCATAATTTTTGTACGATTTTATAGTTTTTACAGATACATGAAAAATTGGTGAAGTAATATTTGTTTAGATAATGATTAATGAATATTAGGCTTTACTCATTATAAACATATTATTTAGGTATAAAAAGTTAGAAAACTAGTTAGTTAACCGATTAAGTGAGAACTGCTGCTCCCAAAAATTGTCAGTCAACGGTAACCGCATATATATTTATGTATATTGGTGTATAAATTAGCTATTTTAAGATTACCTATAATTATTGGTAATCTAATATACGATCGGTGATTAATGATGATATTACGTTTATATATTTATAGAAGTACCTATATAAATTATTATTACATGAGTTAAGTAAAAACAACTTAGACTCAATATATAGTTGCTTTAAATAGCTTTTATATTACTAAGTATAATTTAATATTATTATTATTATTTATGTTATCATATTTTACTAAATTTAATCGAAAATGCATAGGTAATGGTAAAAATAGGTTACTGTTACTAGCTCTAATGGTCACACGAATCTGCATCTACCTAACACTTGCTATTTTGATCATCCTGTTAACCGACCGTCGAGAAACCTATGAATGCGTCCTCTATTGATTATGGTTATGACGATTCTTTATTTTAATTTTTTTGCACTTTTTTGAAAACATGGCAGTACGAGTATCCTCGTTTAGTATACTTATACCAATTTTGGCTATTTTGGAGGAGTTTTTGAAAATTAAATTTGTATTTATTAACTATAAAAATTAATTTACCGTTTTTGCTTTGCATTTTCTCAACAGAATTTATTTCTACACACCCGCGCGAACACAACGTATCTATACTAATAAAGTAATAAATTGCTGTCGTGGTCATCAAATATTAATAACAAAATAAAAGTAGTGTATAGAAATCAATGATATTCGCTTATTGTAGTAGATTTTGACGATAAAGAAGATAAGACTAAATGTAATAAATATTTATAATAGGCATAGATAATATATACATTATACATGGAGGGACATACCATGTATTCAAGTGTGATCGAAAAGCATACTCGTTACCAAAATGGTTAATATAAATAAGCTGTTTTATTGTGTTAAAAAGAAAAAAAAAAAAAAATGTTTACAGATTTATTCAGGAATCTTAAATTAAAAAAAAAAAACTAATTGAATAACTTACAATGTACGTTAAATGTTTTCAATACAATCTATACTGAAAATACAAGGCATGATTGTCATTATTTTTTGAAGTGGAACCCCAATATAAAAATGTATTCACCATTTGGCACTTTGTAATTTAACACTTGGCAAATTAATAGTTAACAAGTAATAAATTACAATATTAAAAAAAAACTAGTAATATTATTGAAATTAATTATTTTATTAAAAAATTGGCACAAATCAGATTGATAAAAATATTATTATTATTACTATTTTTTTTTTATCATAAAACAGTATCTCTAACCACATATAACCATTATGTTAACGAGCAGTGGCGCCGAGTTCACTAAAAATAGGTGGTTCAATTCTCACCAAAGCCTACCCACCCACCCACCCACAACACTGAACGACACAAAACCGCTCACTACCTAGTGTCCTAACTCCTAGTACCTACTTTATACTTACTATTGTAAGTAATAGTATTAACTATCTTAGGTAAATATGTTAAACTTACCCACCCAAGACCCACCCACCCACAATTTTAGGTGGTTCAAATGCACCACCTTAAGTGTGTACTCGGCGCTACTGTTAACGAGTAGACTCTTCGCTCACAGTATACCGTGTACACTTTACAGTAGGTATGTGGATGTCCAATCCATGTATATTGTATATATTATAATAGTATACGTATATCCAGCGCTATAGTCCGCTTCATGAAAACTGGCGGGTGACCACCACGATTCAAGGGGACTAGCTGAGTAGTATAGATTTGTATGTTCTGAGTTTTACGTTATTTTTCATCGGTAATGACACAATTTTAAGCGGGAATGTTTCCCTTGGAGGACACCGAAAATGTCCCATGGCACATTACAGGGAGATTAAAAAGACGTTGTCCACACATTTGCCCTCACACAAAAAAATGTACAGTATATAATTTTACAGGGAGATTTTAAAATCTTTGTCCACGATTTTCCTCATTGCGTAAAAAAATTACCGTATTTTGAAATTACAGGGGAATTAGACACTCGAAAATGGTTTTCCCCCTTACACTAAACATTTTACCGTATTTCACATTACAAGGGGAGATTTCAAAATCTTTATCCACGATTTTCAGAAATATTTACCGTATTCACAACAATATTTTTTTTTCCCAAACCTTTCAATATAAACTTGAAATAATTATTTAGAAATAAAAGAATATACACATTGGTTAAGCATCAATTTTTTTATTGTAATAAATTATTTAAAATATTTGTAAAATTTTTAGTGTAAGGGGGAAAATCATTAACGAGTGTCTAATTCCCCTGTAATTTAAAAATACGGTAATTTTTTTACGCAAGGAGGAAAATTGTGGACAACGTCTTTTTAATCTCCCTGCAATGTGCCATAGGACATTTTCGGTGTCCTCCAAGGGAGACATTCCCCCTTAAAATGGTGCGATTACCGCGGGAAAAAAAACGTAAAACTCAGAACATACAAATCTATACTACTTACCTGTGGTAGTGGTTATCAAACATTTGCCGCGCTTTTTCAAATATGTACGCGTCAATAGTTACGCGCTGCTGACCCGGACCGCAACAGGTGGTCACACAGATGAGAACCATTGTCTGCACGATGGGTGAGGTTTGGGGTACGACGGCTGCCAGCCGCTAGTTTTCGTGAAGCAGACTATAGACTATATTTGAGTGCAAACTGCCTGACTAAGTTAGGTTGACGTCGTAAAAGTAAACTCGTATAATATGAAAACCCCTGGTTAAATAATAATATATTACAGTTTAGGGAGCCAATTCAAATATACATTTTTCAGTAGCCAATTCAATGGTAGCCCGCATTTCATCTATTCTGTGGTCTATCCATTATATATTACCTATATGACTATGTGGGGATCTTGCCAACTCCTGCTACCTCCTGATTTAGGAATCAGAAAAAACGTATTTGTGTAAGTCGTGGCCGTGTCAGAGGGATCTCTCATATCCAGCACACGCCCGACTTACAAAAACTATTATATATTAATACCTCTGAGGTATTAATATATTATTATATATTATTAATTATTATGAGGTATTACCTCATAATAATTGTGTGATAATACTATGTCGCTACAACTTACCACAATCATGGCAAAAGTAATGATATTCTTTATTATTCCATGAAATGTTAAGCACATTATTGATTTATTTGAATTGATGATTAATAATTATCTTCATATATTATGTTCTAAATCTCGATGAAAATTATTATTATTATTGTACTTGCCTCAATTTATTGTAGACTCTTACATTTAACATCCAAAATAATATATCAGTGAGCGATGGCATATTATTATATTTGAATAGTCAATAGTTTGTGAAACGATGATAAACACGAGTATTCAAATTTAAGTGTATATGTTTATAAGTTAACATCAGTACAACGCGTTTATCAAATATTTGAACAAAGTTACATTTCACTTGAAAACCAGTGTAGAAATATATTATGTACTTCGGTATATACGATGGTATATGCAATATTCAAATACAATATTATTATTATTTGTACATATATAATATGTTCATTCAAACCCTTTTTGTAAACAGTGTTTACATAAATATTATTATTCATTACATAAGCTTCGTTGTGAAACACTGAAACTGTTCAACTAATTAATTGTTATTCAATATCTAGGTATCGTCTTGGTATTTTTTTTTATATAATAAAAAATATCTCAGCTCAATAAAAAAACGCTAACATTGTCGCTATTGTATCTAATTTTATATCAATGAATAGATTGATTATTTTAACAACAAACACTTATAAATTGACAGTTGCTTGTATTTTTCAAGTTTTTCATTGGTTACTGGTTAGTATAGCTAATTAAAATATAAATTAATAACTAAATAATACAGTAAGAATGTTTATTGTAGTACTCGACACTCGTAAATAATAGATAATACTATTTTTCGAAGAACTAATAAAAAGTAAGTTATTGCTTACAGCTTTTTGAATTATTTTAATCACATACCTGTTTTTATTTTTACTTTTCGATTCGGTGCAGAGTAAAGATGTAATGTATTGGTTTTGCAATTTGTTATGTATTTAAGTGTGTACATTTTTTTTTCTGTCATCACCTTTTGGAGCAGTAAAATGTTTCAATCTTCAAGTTTGTGAATGGTTTCTGGCACTTTCTGGTAACATTCGTAGCAGGTTAGTATTTTGTGAGGTAAAAAGTAAAAAACTTTTTCAAAAAAAAAAACTACTAAGAAGTGGCTTTACTGTATAATAGGTTTTGAGTGTATGTCGTATACTGAATACGTTACTGAAATAGATGTGTTCCAACTTAAATTTAAACTCAATATGATACATCATTGTGTACAAAAAATTATTTCAAGTGTAGATGGTCTATTAGACTATATAATTCTAGGATTTATTTTAGATTTTGAGCGGATCGACGAAAGTATTAATTTTAATATTATGTGATTTTTTGTGACCTTTTGAATAGTTGAAATAATGTTTCGACTTTCAACTTCAGTATCTTTTCTGGAGGAAAATTGAATCAAGTTGGTACATAGGGGGTGTAAAAAGTAAACAATTTCCAATTCTGAATTAGCAGTACTTATCTTCATGTGCAAGGAGTCTGAATTTTAGATTATGGGCGAAGTGATGTATATTGTATTGATTTTACAATAAAGTGTTTTTTTTTTTAAATTGAGACTGTGTTTACGATAAGTAGTCGAAATAATGCTTCGATTTTCTACTTCATTTTGTTTTCTGGCGGGAGGTGAATCTATGGAGGTGGATCTTTTGAAAAGCTTCGGTAAAACAAAAAAATAAGGGAAAACAAAAATGTTATACTCAAAACAATTTTTGACAAAGTCGTAATTTGTTTTTTTTTTGGTTTAATTCAAAAACAAATAACTGTAGGTACTTGAATTTTTCAAAGAATGTTTATATTAGAATTTTCTGTACATGATCAACTTTTAAAAATATTTAGATACTTTTTGAGCTAATTGTAGGCATAATAATGTTTTGATTTTTATAACATTTATTTTTTCTATAGATATTGATAAAAAAATGTTTGTTGGGCCAAAAAGCTTGAAAAAGTAATACAAGATTCCTCATAAGTTATTCTAATAGTAATTTAAAAATATTGAAATTATATAAATACATTTTTTTATAAGCATTAAAAGAATTTAAAGTTAAATGTTGACCAAAATTCATCAAAATCTCGAATATTTTGCAAACTATTTTGTAGTTAATAACTTATAAAATGTTCAATTTTTATAGCTAAGGATTGAAATTTTAAAATAAGATTTATCGTCAGTGTACCTACAAAATTGATGGTTTACTACATTTTTACCCTCTCAGATTTGTTTTTTGTATGCAATGACTATCTATGAATTCGTAATTAAGTATTTAACACACCCATCACAGTGATCTACTCAATGACTATAGTTACACTTGAAAGTCGAAACCTATCATACATCAAAGAACCTTCCTCGGCGTTGTCGTTAAGAGTTGAGATATTTAAAAAAGGTAATTTACCATAAATTAAAATGTATTATTAATACTACTATATTATTTACGATTATAGAAAATTGCAGACATTTTAGATTTTGAGCTGAGCGATATTTTATTTGAAACTAAAAAAAAAATTATATATTATAATATCGCAATGTATAATGTACTTATGTAAACCCAAGATTTAATTTACTACTTCATATGCATTAAATATCAATTCACATCACTAATTTATTTTGTCTTAAGAATATTATAAAAAAAAGAATTTATACACTTTGGTTTGTTATAAAATCTAAAATTGTTCCATATACAATAAATTAATAACATAATATATACCATGGATGTGTGATAAACTAATAACTCTTCCATTTTCCATGTTCTAATAGAGTAGCTATTGATCCCAGCACTGCATAAACCTAAAGGGTCGCACCCAACACGGGAAAATATTGCCCAGTCACAATATTTTTCAGGAAAATATCTACCATGAATATATTTATTTCGGGAAAGTATTGTAGGAAATCAAATTACATAAAAATTTATAAATCTGGACACTATTACACACAAACTTAAAATCCAAGAAATATTTTTTTGGAAAAAAAGACATGGAGAATAAATTTAATATAGTATCAACCTCATTGCCATAATTTTATATTTTTATAGTTTGGCCGAAGTTGAACAAATTCAATTACAACACTAAATACAATATTAAACACGACTGCTATTATAACTCCATAGGGTAACTGAAAAATTTGAAAAATATTAAATACTTTCAGAGGTCCTTTAGAAATAAATATAATCGTTTTGTTATTGTACGCTTACATATATTTGTAAGCGTGTACCTATATAATAATAAAATATATAAGTACGTACGTCCGTATCTTCCCGTTTGACAAAAGAATAAGAATGAACAATAATAACTCGCACTTAGAAATGCATACAAAATACTAAATAGGTATGTTCCTTCACACAATAAACACACACACACACACACACACACACACACACACACACACACACACACACACACACACACACACACACACAGTAAATACACATCCTGTATACATCTTCACGCGTCTATATATATTATATACCTATATTACCTATATATATATATATCTCCCAACCAAATAACTACAAATATTAATTGTTAAGGTAAAAATAACTATAAAAATAGTAGTTCTGTTTTTCCAGCAACAACCGGTCCATCCATTGGGGGGATTTTAAAATCAGACAGTGGTAAATACCCAACTTGGTCCTTCCCCAAAAGAAGCCGTTGTATTTCAATTCCCTAAAATGTTGTCTCCTTGTTCCTCTTTCAAATTTATTTTTTAATCAGCTTTCAATAAATACAATTTATGTTAATTTTAAAGGGTTAAAAATAATAACAAAATGATAGGTACTAATTATTTCATAAACTAATTTACTAATAGATTAATTTATACTAAACATTTTTTTCAATTAATTTTTTATTAATTGTATCGATTGTCGTCACGTTGAAGAATTTTATAATTATAATGAATCTATTTTTGAAAGTTAAATATTTTTAGGCTGTTTGTTTCTGGTCTAGAAATAGTTTATTAGCTATGTTAATATATAATATATATTATAACATTACATATTGTTTCGTGCAATGCAATCGTCGCTCAATCACGAACTTCTCTTTATAACCGGGTTTGCAATTTGCATATTATATAGGTAGGATATTATGTATATTGTACATGGACAATACAGCGGAATATGATAATGTGAAGCTGTTCAGATCTACGGCATACGCTATGAATTACAAATATTATATTGTTATAGAAATAGAGTCAGATAGCATAGCATGTACACTGTAGGTACATGTATCATTTATTTTGCTGCAGTCAATTTTGTAGTTTCCCGATAAGTGTGTATAATAACATAGTGGTAAAATATTTTTCCAGTGTTATTCCACGTAATAAAATTTAAATAAACTAAATAAACATTTTTAGAATGTAGTTACTATTCGTTATACTTTAAAGAGATTCATTTTCAATGTTCATTGCTGCAGATATTCTCTATATACAAAGGAAAACTCTTGAAATTTCTAAAAATAGGCGGTGATTTCACCAGTACCTATTTAATAAATTAAGGTTACGTTTATTGTGATTCAGATAACAATATTTCTATGACTATACAAACTTATATCATATCTGTGTATTTTTTTTTTGATTTTGACATTGATTTCAATAGCTTATAATAATAATTGATAGCACATAAAGGTTCTAAGCTGAGGAGTTGAGCACCTAAATGAGTTAAGGTACAAGTGCTTAAGACCTGATTCCATATTCTGACCAAATGGTATAATCCGTATAAGGGAAAACTAATACTATTGACGATCGCAATATTTTATACATGAGTAGTTTACCGATTTGATATATTATTGTGTTGTACATATAGTTTTCACGTTTACGGAACCTAATATTAATATTATTGACAAACACTCAAAAACTTATTTACTTTTACAGTCAGCGTGGGTAGGTTAACAAACACCACGACTCAAGAGTTCGGAAGTTTTAAATTTGATTTGATTACCATTAACCCAGTAAAATAACCTTACTCAACCTTTATATCTAACTTTTGTTTGATTAAAAGTCTCATATAATTAATGTTTATACTTCACAGGGTTATTTCTGGTTATAAATAAAGTTTTGACTTGGTAGAATAATATCAGTACTTACACAAACGGCAAGGATAAAACTATAAATTATAATTCATTATAGAACTACTAAATTATATATTAAGTACATGGAGATTCACCAAGCATACTTTTTATTTTTAGATTCCGATTGGAGAGAAGAATGTACTGATTTTAATTTGTTGTGTTTTTTCTTTTTTTGTGTCTGTCAAAAACATTAAAGTAAAAGTAAAAGTGATCCGATTTTCTTCGTCAGCATCTTTTCACTTTTCTGGTAGGAAAGTGAATCTAGTTGGTGAGGGAGACTATGGAGAGGGAGAGGTTCAAAGGTAAGAAAATCCCCAATACATTTTAAACGCGTCGGGAAAACAACAAAACAAATTAAGGGAAAAACGGGAATTTTTATGCGTAGCCAATTGTTGACAAAATCCATTTTGTTTTTTAATGTAACAAAAATGATCACAGTAGATATGTGAAATTTTATCCACAAAAGAGTATTTTATAAATTTCTTGAGTTAAAATGTCAATAACTAACGTAAAATTTACGGAAATTTGCAGTTTTTTTTTATTAGGAAATATATAAAAGTTTTTCTATTTAAATCCAAGATTTGAAAATTTAACACTATTCTCTATAAATTTTCATACCTTTCTAGAAAAGAAAAAGTTTACCGAAAAATCAAACTAATTTCTTATGAGCGTTTGAAATTAGACATTGGATATTCCCCGCTTTCTTTCTACGCGGGAACGATATTCTTATATTTGATGTAATTCAAAAAGGAATAATTGTATAGACATTTAAAATTTTCTTCAATTGTAAAATTACCACTTTTTATATAGCAAACAATTAAAAAATATTTTGACAATTTTTGAGTTAATTGTGAGCCTAAACAATTTTTAGTTTTTTCAAATTTGGTTTTATAGTTAAACATTTATAAAATGTTCAGTTTTTATAGCTAAAGATTGAGAATTAAAAAAAAAGGTTTTCGTAGATAGTTTTTAGTGCAAGTCTTTGTAACCAAAAATCAAAAAAATAAATTAAAAAAATAATTTTTTATAGACATTTTAAATTAAAATTTGGACATCAAAATATCGAACATTTTCAAATTATTTTGTGGTTAAAAATGTATTAAAAGATCAGTTTTTACAGCTAAGGATTGCAAATTTAAAACAAGGTTTTTCGTAAGTATTTAATCGTGTAACCGAAAATTCAAAAAAATAAATTTGAAAAGGTCGGCAAGTGGTACCGCTTTGCTGTACAGTAGGTGGGTCACATAATTTAAAGATGTGTTAAATTTATTTTCATTGGTATAAATCATTGTATACAAAAAACAATTCTGTGCGAAAACGGTCTGTCATCCTACATAACAAAGTGTAGGTACCTATATTAAGATATTATTGATATTAAAATAATTCATTTTATAATTTATTACTATTATTAATAAAGTAGGTTGAATTCATTTTTGCAGAAAACATTGCATTTGAAATGTCATTGAGTGTAAAATATAATAATATAATTTAAAAGTTTCAAGCACCCTTGAAAAATATTTTTAAATTACAACGAAATAAATAACAATGTTATTCTTCATTTAAACATCTAATTTTGACCAAATTTGAACTTCGTTCAGAGTTTTTGCTCAGAATCGTTATTCGTGTACAACGATTTATATCATTGGATACAAATTCAACACATCCATGAAAGTGAATCTACACGACACTTACTGTACAGCTGAGCAGTACCCACTTGCCGACCTTTTTCTTTTATAGATCATAGATTCGTTAAGATTTATATCTTAAAAATTCTAAAAATCATAATATGAATAACTGAATTATTAAAGAAAATTGGGGGAGGGGATGAGAATGTTTGTTGGTGGATTACTCTGTATATTTATTTATTTATATACTCTACAGGCAGTATTTATCAATACATAATAATAATATGTAGTATGTAAATATTGGCTATATTAGCTTAAACACACACACACACACACTCAAATATATATATATATAAATAGGGACATAGATTTATCCAAAAATATTGTAATAAGTGACTGTTTAAAGCATTTTATCCTAACTAATATTTTTCAGTTATTTATAATTTAATAACTTTATTAAAAAAATTATTTATTTATAACGAATGTAATTACATAGTATGGTTAATAATTACATTTGTCAGTTTTCTTCTGATACACCTTTACTATAGTAATTCCTATATAATTACATATATAAAATCTTTGCTTTAGTCCCTATACATATTGGCTATGGTACTTAATTTCTAAAGAAGATTTAAAAATAAATATTAAATAAAATGATTTTGTGACTCCAATTTAGGTGGCGTGTTTAGGCGTTATTTTAAAACCTTAGTGAGTGATAACCGTAGTGATAACTAATAATTAAGTAATTTTTTCTGACGGACCATGGACCTTTAATAGCCAAATGTGTGATGCTTGGTGCGGCGGCACAGCGTTTACACTGCCTTCAAGCCGGCCTTTCACCGTGGCGAATATCGAGTGACTTTTGAGTAAGTTGTATCCAAAACAAAGCAGTACAAAGTAATTATTATAATAATAATATTATATACTCAAAACCTATAGATTATCTTTGAAAAAGATTTGTTTTTGTGAACTGGTATTGAGTGTAAATTCTGTAGAGAAATATGATATAAAGTTTACTTTACATAATATGAGTACAATAAATTATTGTTTTAACTCATACAATTTTCTAAATTGTTTTTTAATTACCTATTTTATACTTTTTAAGCGTTACGATTGATGAGTAATTGAATGTTGAGATGAGGCATTTTCCCTCAAATAGTACATTAAATATTTAATTGTGTATAATAATAAATTAGTGTGCTTCATAATAAAACTACTCATCACGTATTATAATTTTTTATTTTTGTTGGTATATTTAAATAATAGAGAATTATAGGTTCACTTTATGTAATATTATACGATTTAATCACGCGCAATATATATTTATCTATTTCATGGGATAGGTTAGGTTAGACCACTGTTAAAAAGTTATTGTAACGTACAGTTTTATTATTTTTTTTTTTAACGAGCAATTGATAACAACACAATTAACGCAATAATTGTTAGCAGAAATTCGTATGACTGCATTGTCAGTTGGAGAGGGCGATCGTAGTTTGTGGAAGGGCCGCGGGGGCGCAGTCTCACCTGTTTGAGTGTTGGCGCGCAAGCGTCGATCAAGGCGACGGCGACGGCGGCGGCGGCGGCAGTGAAGACGAGTACAGCTACAACTCACGTCGGCCGCTCTCCGGTGCAAACAGTCCGCACACGCCACTATCGTTTGTCGCACGCACTCGCCGTCTTCAGTTTCGTCAGCTCACACGCCGTAAGCGCACAATTACATCCTATCCATCAGGGTGGAGAGCGAAAACTGTAGGAACCAGACCGACTATTAATATAACACGTGTGCAGTCGTCATGTAAAGGTGAGTGATTGAGAGTTATTTATATTTTTCAACCTTATATATTACGATATAGTATTATACTATAGAGTCTATACTCACCTGTAAGTGAGCGTGTGCATGTTTGCTGCGGTCGAACATGATTTTCGTTGAAAAATCAACAGGTTATGAACCTTTTCACCACCGACCAACCGTTTTTTTTACCATATTTAAATTTCTAATATATAAATATATCACTGGTGCAACCGACAATTGGGTTTCCATGAAATTCGTTTAATCGCCGAGCTTGAGGTGTAAGGTTCGCGTGAAAAACCCTTATTCCACGCCACCACGACCGCGACGCCACCACAACTATTCGATTATCATATTAATGCGAAACACGTTTTCATCGAAGGAAATCGATACAACCTCGGATCACATCATTGTGTACGGCACCTAATAACTGTTCAGCATATTTTACGATAATAATATGTCGTCACATATGAATATCATATAGTTGCTTTGTTTGATAAAACAAAACTCCATACAATGTTATACGACGGCCAACAGCAAATCTCTAATGATTTGTATAAGGGCTGCATTATGAAATATTGTATTCCCGCGAGGTATTTAAATTTTTCGATGGGGGACGCTTCGAAAGTTCTGGGCCCAGGGTGTTTCAAGCTTCCCTCTCCCCGCTACTCAAATTTTCACCATAGGTTAAGCATAAACTTCCCTTGTGCGTTTGGGACAGTTTTGCCACATTTTAATGCTCTGGTTAGCTGAAGCTTATGATTCCAGTCTCAAGGTTTTTATATTTAATTTTAACCTCCACCTCCAAATAAATAGTGCGTTATATAATATATATATTATTTTTAATAACAACATAATATTATTGCGGTCGGTCGGGACGAATAAAATAATATTGTTAGGTAATTATTGTATTATTATTATATATATATTATACACAATATACATATTAAATGTATATTAGCTGTGTATGCTAGATCGTAGATTTTATACGACAGCCGCCATGCAACTTGTAACCGATCGTAAATTTCAATGAGCAAAATGTATAACTATTGTAATATTTACTTATTTTCGTACAAATCGTGCTTATATTATATAGGTTAGTATAACAATGTATTTATTGTGGAAAAATAATAACAGCTATCTGATAAATTGACGGGAATCAGAATTCAGAGAGTTTGCGTTCAACTGGCCGCCACGGTCGTAAAAAGTTACAATTTTATTGTTCATAAAGTTAGATTTTCCGATATGATTCCAAGTCTTGAAGATTTTCATAGATTTCCAACCAAAGATTGACATGTCGTTTTATCGTGGTAAAATGCGATCGTAAACACTTTTAATTGGGTTCGACTTAACTGTTTTTTTCGGGACTATCACATCGTATAATATAGTGAATTGTGATACACTTTAATACATAAATGCCTATATTATTAATAGGTATATGACATTTATAGCGAATATTATGTCTTTGGCTATTATGTTCGTTTTATTCATGTACCTACCACAATAGATTACAATTCTAGACATTTTTTCTTAAGAAATATGTAAAGAATATTTAAACTTTTCAAACCAAAATGAATTAATTTGGGAAAAAAATATAATTGAGTATATTATTTTTTTGGAGGCAAAACAAAATTATAAATTACAAAATATTAAATTATGTAATATTATTAACTTTTTTAATCAATTTATTGTTCGTATATACAAATAAATCGAAGAAAATGTGTAAAATGTATTGAAAAGTTAGGTATTAATACACAGTCTAAACACTTATATTGTATTATATTCCTAGTTATTTATCAATAATATTGAAGTCTTAAACTTAAATTATCAAAGATTAATAAATTAATAAACATTATTAAAAATAAATAATAATAATTAAAAAAAAACATAACCGGTTACTATTGGATTGATTTAACAGAGCGTACTAAACGTTGGAAAAAAATATAACACTTTGGGTGTAAATTATTTTAGATTGCAAAATCAATAATGATTATATGTTTCTTATAAGAAGGTTAACCAATAATATACAATATAAACTTCATATCTGAATTTATGGAATGTAGGTACTTCGTACGTGCATATATACCACAGTACCTACATGGCAATAAAGTTTAATGTCTATATAGGTATTATTATTTCATATCAGGGCAAACGGTGTATTTTCAAACATTTACGACCTTTCGAAAGTATAACCTTTTGAACAGTTGATCTTTCAAAATACACTCGATGTTTCAACTTACGGCATTCGAACTCATGATTTTCGAACCCACGACCCCTTTCACATTCTACCAGACCAGTGCTAAGTGCGCCAGTAAAATAATGAATAAATAATGTATTATTTTATACTATTTGCTGAAAACTTTTGCGATATTTGATATATAAATATAGACAGGTCATCGTCTCAGAATGAAAAGGTTCTAACGTAATTTTTCTAATTGTTCAGGGGAACGTTTTTAAGTTAGGAATGGAATACATTTTTTCACCGTAAATACTAAGTTATAAGAATGTTATGCAGTATCAAGAAAGTTTCAAAGAACCCAACTTTACTTGAATTTTGTTTTTACCGCAATTATTGATCAAATTAAAAATAAAAAACTAAAATATTGTATTTAGAATTAAAAGGTTTTACGTGTAGAACTTTTTCATTCTGAAAATAAAAATTATTTATTTAGTTAGAACCTATTTATTCTAAATAATTATATTATTGATTTAGTTAGAACTTTTTGATACTGGTTTAATTAATTTGTTTTATTCAGTAATACCAACGTTAAAATCTAAATTATGTTAGTTTTTTACAGCACGTAATATTATAAATTTTTTATTATGCAATAATATAATAAGTTGTTAAGTTTAGTACCTATTAGGTATTATATGACTTATATCATATACTTATTACAAGGCAGTGGCGTATTTTCAAATTTGTTGTTGTGGGGGGGGGGGGGGTGGCGGGTCTCGACCTTCCCCCCAGAAAAAAAAAAAAGGTTAAAAGTAGGTACAGAGAAAGAGAATATTAATTTATATTATGTATATTTAATTTTAACCCCCCCCCCCCCACAAAAAATTTGAAAATACGCTACTGATATAAATTAATATTTTCTTTTTCGGTACCTACATAGTAAGTTATTTATGACTTTTTAACTTTTTTTATTTTCTGTGGGGGGGGTTCGAGATCCGGGAATCCCCCCCACCTTAAATACGCCACTGCTACAAGGTAAGGATTAATTTAAACTTGGAAACCTATCGATTATTTTTTTCAAAATGTATCTTGATGTTACTTTCAAAAAAAGTCACTCAAACTTAATTTGGAAGTTATGGTCAAATTATGTCACAATAATAATTTGTATTGTATTAGTGGTATAATCGTATTTTAACGGTACCTTTTATTTTAAGATATTACATCGAAGATCGCTTAGAACTATTTCATTCTTAATTATTGTTTAGAATGAAAACGTTGTAACGAATATTTCTCGGTTTCGCCCTTATCATTCATATATTTTGTATGAGTTAGAACCTTTTCATTCTCTATATCTCATTAAATAATCAACGGATCGATACGATTTTAAGATTGATTTATACAAGAATAAAATATTAAATAATATATACAAAAAAAAACTTTTTCAAGAAATTGATTTAGAACCTTTTCATTCTGAGACGACGAGGTACATAATAAGTATATGATTTGGTAAATCATGAGAATTCAAAGTTTAAACATAACGTGAAAATAGTTTTTCGGGAAAGATGGTTTGTTTTTATTAGTTTACCCCGGTAATTTGTTTATGTTCAATGTTCTCTTCTGGATATCAACTGCAGGCTTTAGCTCACAATTCATATGGTACCCATAATAATATTCCAGTATTTCACCAAAGCTTGGCACAACTACGACATACACTAACAGGCCTTTCCTCACAATTCATTCGGTGTCCATAGTAGTGTTTCGGATTGAATAAAACCCCACTAGTGTCTTAGCACTAGCTAACATTGTGGCCTGCACTATACTGTGCCCGTAAGAGCCAGCCAGCTGTTGTGTACCAAATACAGACACAGTACCTATTGCACCCGTTGCGAGTGTTGGCGATGTCGTGCATTTTCGACTACCCATATAATTATATAATATGCTGTTGATTAAAAATGAATTGTCTATAATAGGTTATCGTAAGTTTAAAATCAATATCCAATATTATACGATAACATTAAATAATCGTCTTACTACAAATGTATTCGTTATTTCTAAGCTCATTATAATAATACCATATGTACCTAATCAATAGGAGTGTTAATCCTTCAACGTACCATATATAACACTTACTGGACAAAATAACAATAAATACAAGTCAAGTGTATTTAGTTTTAATTTATTCGGAATAAAGTAAACACGACTCGTTTTAATTTATATGGATTTAAATTTAAATTTTAACGCATAGTTATAAATTATACCTACATGATGTGCATTGGTAATAAAATATATTATATATTTTAACAACATTTTTTATTTAGGCAGGTATAAGTGACAAGCGTTGAACAATAAATTGCAATATTAGGTTAGTTGATAGGTAAATAGATAATATTGGACACAATAATCACAATAAGTACAGAGTGATGAAACCTCTCAGAGGAGGACTTCGTATTGAAAAGAAAAGTTGTACATACCTACCTAAGTAATATTATATTTACATTGCATTACACATTTTATTGTATAATATATATTTAGATATTTAGATAACCAGGTCGTGACACCACTATATATTTAATCTTCTTTCGGGGTTGTCTGACATAGTAACTAAAAATATGTTTGTATATAATCACAATTAATTTAATTGTGGCTGTATTATAGGTACCTAAGACACTGTAAGAATGATTATTATTTTATTTTACAGTTCGTCAAACTTTTATGATTCTATTAAAACAATCCCAAGCTAATAAACCAAGTGAAAAAAATTAATTTAAAACAAAATGTATTTTAATAACTCAAATATTTTGTTTTGAAACTTTTAATGAGAAAGTCTTCGAAAGGTTTGTTATTATTATAGGCATTCTAAACGTTTTATTTGTTTGATTAAAGTTCATAAATTCTACCTAAGTTTGACTTGACAGCTGCCATTTTTGTCTCACAATTCTCTGAATATTATAGTAAAATAATGAAGTTTTATATTTTATCGATACTGCATTATGCCACGTGAAAAATTGTATTATGAACGTCAGTAAACTTCTTTATCAACTTCTTTATCAGTGTGGCTAAAAAATTACATTATATTACTGTAGTATTTAACGGAACAATTATTGAAATGTACAAAATAAGAAGAAAATAAACCGCTCCTTTTTTTTTTTGGTATTTTCTGACACGACGGGCATAATGGACTTTAAAATATGAAAATTTTATTCATTTTCCTTCAACAGTGAATTCTCAATTAACCCACAAATACGCGAAAATGCAAGACCCAGAAGCAAAGTATTAAATTATAGGACTAACCAATTTTTTTTTTCTGAAGTTAAAACAAATATAAACCTAAAGTATATCAGAGGAGTGCTAATTTGCAACGTCTTGCCTCCTCTTCCATATAATATTTAAACTATTTATCATACATATATATGTGTTATGTGTATTTATAATATAATATATTAAATATTATTTAATGTGTGTTTTGTATTCTGGAACTGGCGTATCGTAGTAGGTAGGTGCATGACTTTAAGTTATGACATTCGGGGTGAATAGTGATCGTTAATATTAACCAATCATATAATATTAGTCACTACTCATTATTATCACTAAATGGAGAGACTTTGCAGTTTTTTAAAATTTGACAGCCGCAGTTCTGCAGTAGTCGTGGCTAGGATAGGATTGCAGAGAACGAGCTGCTTTACATTAACAATCCGTGTTAAATTCGTATATTATTGCTTCTCGTAAAAAAAAACCATGAATTATTTAGTTTTGGTCCCGACGTGCCAATTTTGATACGAATACCGCGTGGGATCTATAAATTACTATTGTTCGCTATTTATTCAAAGAATTCACCGTCTTTCTTATTGTATATTGCGTCGTTCCGGAATTCAAGAAGGCTTACTTTGGGGACTATACACCCTCCTCTTTATTATTTCAAAAGCACTTTTATCGTTTATTAGGAACTTTATAAAAAGGCTTAAGATAATTAAAGTGAAACGTGATTGTCATACTCCCCACATTAATGTATTTGGTAGTTTTACATAGTTTTAATTTTAATGTGTTTGACTTTAATATACTGAAGTATAAAATGCAAAAATTCAACAACTTTAAATATGGCCATTTTACATACAAATGATGAGGTATGTTAACTTATTCTGTATAAAATAGAAGAACGTCATTAATTGAAACGTAGTGATGTTGAATTTAGACTTTTGCTGTTATTAATATGAAATAGATAGATTAATAATGTATGTAGGCAATACCATTAAAATAAATTAATACAATACTGTCTACTATATACACAAAATATAGCCCTATTTCTTTGAAAATTTCATACTATTCAATTTAAAAACTAAAGACTAATATATAAAAAAAAATATTCTATTTGAAAAGCTGTGCGTTACGTTTTATGGGGCTCTTTTCATTGTACACATCTCATATTATCAGAGTATACGTGTAACTCAAAAATGATGAATTTTGAGTTGTGCAGACGGTCTAATGAGTAATAATAACAGTGCATGATATAGATACATTTGTACAATGCACCCCATAATTAACCAGTAGTAGAGGAGGCCTTTTGTGAACAATACTACTCCACTGCTGCATTGGTCGAAGTAATTATATTGATGTGTTAGTGTCTTATTTATATTTTTGTAGCAACGATTAAATAATGTTTTTTTATACTTTAATATGAATATTGATACTGTATCTAGCATATATATAGGAATATTATTAAATAATAAAATAAGTATAAATAACTTCATATATATATATATAAATTAATTATAGTTACTAATACTTATACTGATTATCTTCATATTTTATTATTTATTTTTTTAAAACATTAAACTTAACGTTTTTTACTTGTATGATTTTTTTGAAATATTAGTTACCTCAAAATATATATATTTTTGATTACAATATATTTTAATTACATAACATTTCGAACACTTATATCTAAGTACTGTCAATACAATGTGTAATTGAATATTATATTATGCAGATTATGGGGAATTTCCGAGTTATAATTGTTCTTACTATACACAAGTTACAAATATTACGTATATATATTATATAATATGATATTAATATGTAAAGTAAAAATAACAGTTTATATTTTATATGGTTCAATAGTAATAAATAACTTGATATACATAACTTAACTAATTTTTTTTAAACCATTAAACTTAATATTTTTTATTTGTATGATTTTTTGAAGAAATGACCTCAAAGTGTATACTTTTTGACCATAATTTATTTTGATTACATAAAATTTCGATGACTAGATTTTCGGTCACAAGGTTTTCGACCAGATCACCCCCATCCGTATGCTATATTATACAGATGCGTTGTCTATATTATGTGCGATAACAATAATTACGTGGTAGAAATGTTAATTGCTTTTCGCCGCCTCAGCTGGGAAATTAATTTTCAGCTATTGCGTGATTCTCGAGAAACTTACACAACATAATATTATTTATTGTACATACAGGACAAGTACTGTAGCATTCGCCCTGTGGTGCCACATGCCCATTGCCTATGTACGATATAATTTGTCACAGGGATATCACAAATAACTATGGTTTGAGACATCTAGCATCTATATTTTTTTCTCAGTGGTCGCAGCAATGGCGCCGAACTATAATTGAATAGGAAGGACGACTACATACTTGCAGGGATACCCACCCAGAGCTATATAAAAAAAAGGTGGGTGATGCGATTTCACCCCCACCCAAACTCCTTTTAATCACCATAAGTAGAGTAGTCATACATTTCAAGATTGTAAATATGTAAGAAATAGTATAAGGTTCCTCTCATAAGTTGTGATTGTAGATAATATTTAATAATATTAAAGATACATTGGCACAATTTTTTATTTATAAGCATTTGAATTTCCAATTAAAAAAAAAAAATAAATGAAATTCACGAACATTTACAAGCGATTTTGTAGTCCGAAATTTATAAAATTAATTGATTAGTTAAATGGATAAATTACAAATTTAAAAAAAAAATTTTTCTGGTTTGGTGACAACAATAATTGTCGTTTATTGTTTTATCATTCCCACACGAAATTATTATTATGACTTATCCCTATCTAGCTGAGTTTTTTGTCTGTTACTCATTCCGATGACATTGAATTCATTTATATTTTTCCTATAAACGTATGTCGTATGCTTGTATTTTGCTGACTATTTTGTGTGGTATTCGAAAATATAGGATGATAAAACTAGTGGTTGAGTGTTTTTAAATAATCTAAATGACTGTACAATATATGATGCATGATTTAATTAATTGGCTATATGACAAAAAAAAATATTTGATAACTTCATCTGTGTTAATTAGAATGTCCTATTCACACGAAATCATCATGGGCGATTCCATCAATACATTACTCATACTTAAACAATATAAAATATCACCAGACTATCCTGTTCAACCACCTACACGGCTACACACCCACCCATCTAACCACCTACCATAATATAATAGGAGGGCAACCACCCTTTCTGGGGAGTATGTTCGCGCCACCAGGTCGTAGAATATTCTAGGTAAGAAGGTAAGACGTAAATAATTAGTTTTATGAATTAGTGAAATTGAATACAATGTTTTACTGGGTATATATTTTGTTATATTTTACAAAAAAAGAGGTGTATTGAAAAAATGTAAGATATTTTAATAGTTATTTATTGGTATCATATGACTATATGAGTTCATTTTTTCATATGTGTACCGTTTCTCCCATTTTTTTCCCTATAACTATTTCAGAGCTTTTTTTGTGAAATTTTAAACGCGTTTTCACATGTATTTTTTAAAAATGTTTAAAGCAATATGTCTCGAATCCTATTATACATAATCTATCTTGATCGCATGGTATTATTAACAATAATTATAATTTATACATGTTATTCTGGTGATTATGTATACATTTAGGGATTCTGATAAAGTCACTCACGGATGGCGATCTCTGCTCCCCACACAATACTAATCTCTGTAATAATAAAAAAATGTTTTGGTAAATATCACCCTATCGATATTTTTCCCCGGACGCATGGCTTTAAGTATGGTCCATCGTCGTTACGTTGGTATAAAAACTATCGATAAGTGAACAAAAATAGCGAGAAGAATTATTACCTCGGATAGGTATATTGTAGGTATAAACAGTATTATTTATTTATCGGCATCATTATCGATATCGTTTTCCATCCACTCCCGATCGACTAGCTTTTTATTTTATCGATGAATCATTTTTCGTTTATTATTTTTTTTATAATCATCTCATTATATTCATCGTCTGCCACTTTCTGTAATCTGACGCGCCCATATTATATGCGACTAGTGTTCCGATATTACAAATTAAACATTATACGAATCGCGGTCGTCTTTTCTAACCGATATTATTGATGACGATGCGGATGAGTTGTTTCTCTTCTCGTGTAACACGATTGACGTCGTGCCTCCACAGCGTGGGCCGCGGAGGTTGGATTACGTAATATTACAAAAATAATAATTGAATTTTAGTTTTACCAAATTGTATAATAATTAATAATAATAATAAACATAATAATGCCATGTACATATTATGCTTATAGTCTCCATGATATCTCAGGTCTTTTTGGCGCAGGTGTATGTAGTGACTAGCGAGAAAGGTAAATAAGAAACAAAAACATAATAATATAATAATCATAATATACATATAATGTATAAAAAGCCAAACTTTATCGGGTACATGTTTTAAGCATCTGTCAATCGTTATTCCACAAAATATCATATTCAAATTTGAAATGCCACCCACATTCTGATTAGACCTCTAGTAAATTACATCGTGTATCGAGTTGCTTTCAAACTGAAATATACTGAGCATAAAATACAATGCACCACAGCCATATTGATCAACCGGCAACCGGGTCCAATTTTAAAGCATGCATTTTTTCGTGAGCAGTAAAAACATTTACTTGTCTGCCCTGAAGTGTGAAATTAAGCTCATTGATCTTTGTAACAATATCGTTTAGATAGGCAATTTTAAGTATTCAAATTTGATCAAGAAATCGATCTTTTAATTCAAAATTGTGTTCCGAAAAAAGGCACTCACTTCGTCCCTTAATTAAAAATTACAATTTAGTATCTTTCTTCGAGATAACTACCTGACTTCAGTATGTAGGAGAAGTATGTACACATCCCATGTCCTCATATGGGATTTTGAAAGAGGCCGAAATTTGATGAAGTTTATTATTTTTACGACCTTATCAAGAGTTTTCTTAAAACTAGTAGATAACTTTTTTGCAGCGAGTGCCTGTCTATGTATCATACAGTGGCTATTTGAACAGTTTTTGGAAAAATTTCAATACGCTCTACAGCTCCATTAATTATACCTCTCATAGCCTTTGCTCCATCGATACAGATAATAGATATCAACGCAGTTTTCCTATGGTATTTTATTTTCTCTAAGAAAAGAATTTAGAAGACCAAATATTTCAACTCCAGTAGTACGTGTTGGTAGAGATTTGCATGAAAGTAGGTCCTCCAACAATGTGATTTCGTGCTGATACCTTACGATGACAATTAATATTGCAAGCCCAGCTATATCAGTAGACTCATCCATTTGTAATGCAAATTTTCTTGAAAATGTTGAAAAAAATTACAAAACCTTCGTGGAACCCCGGGGTTCTACGGAACACAGTTTAAGAAACGCTGCTATAGACTATTATGCGTAATACATAAAGTTTAACAAGTCGGAAATTACTCATTCATATATTGATTTAGATAAGTAAACATTTGAAAAGAAAATCATTGCCAAATAACTTAAAGTAAAACAGGATCGTTTTCATTTCAAAAACTGCAGAAGTTTGTACCGCCACGGGACATTTCTTAAATGGTACAAAAATCTCAAGTAAAGTTATACGAAAATAATAGTCTTTAAAAAAGTATGTTTCATATTTTAAAAATCATATTTTGAATAACTGTGCATTATCAAAGAAAAAGGGAAGCGAGCTTGCTTGATGAATCACATTGTAAAAATGTTGTACGTTTATTTAAATACGTTGTGTAGATATGGTATTCAAGTCAAAAATCAAAATGTGGTCAGATACACGTGGCATTTATTGAATCATAAACATTTATTTCTTCGTTTGAAATTTATATGGTTTCGTTTCGTCGATCCATTTTGTGCTGTGAGATTGTTTCTAGGGTTTACGCGTAACATCAATATAATATGTATATTGTATATCCGGTAGGTATATATTGTAATACGCGTATTTAAATTACATGCGCATTGCACACACACCATGCATTATATTATTTGTATACCTAAAGAAAAGGAAATTTTTTTGTGTAACAATTATCTCAAACGAGTGGTTTTCAATAGCATCCAGGGACGTCGATATACAAAACATATCAAAAATACAAATATACATCACACACATAATATATTATCTACTTTATGAGAGTATATTTTATTGTGATTGTGTTCACTGAATAATATACAGAGCATATTTATTTTATATGGCATACTATTGAATTATAATGAAACGGACTCTGTTTCTACTACAATAATATAAAATAATAATAATAATAATGGACGCCATGGGAACCACATGTCGGTAGTGCGTTTTTTTCTAGTCTTTCGTGCCCCCGCGGGAAATTTTTCCATTTTTTTTTTATTTAGTTTCAGTTTCTGGGTAACTCAATCTTGGACTGTGCAACGCGTTTTATTTGGAGATACACAATCTCTATTATATAAAATAATACACAATATATACATTATGATATTATAATAACAATTTATTATTCTACGCGTTTCTTCATTTATTTTTATTTATCTATGAACTATTTTTCGTACAAAAGACATGATCTAATTGGTACATTGTACATGACGTGTAGTGTGTACCAATTTGCAAGTACTTATCTAATTTTAGTTATTGATACTTTTGAGAGGTTATTTTTAGATTTTTAAACATTTTTGGTAAATAACGATAGAAAAAACTATCGGAAAACGACGATAAAACTTTAAAAAACTATTTTCTCCAATTCGAGTTTTACAAGTTATAGTTTTGTATTTGAGTTTCAATGTATTTCTGAAAATGCCAACGTTTAAATTGAATTTTGAATTAGTAGTTCATAGTATGTATTAAAAATGTAGATGGATGGAGTATGCGTCACGACTGAGGTAACCCGCAAAATGTTAGCCCACTATTTCACTCATCTAAATTTTAAATACTTATAAGTTTTAACTACATTCCTAATAATATAATAACTAAATACGCTATACATTTGATTTGAACTCATTGACATTTTTAGAAAAATATTATACCTCAGAATATTTTTTGTTTATATATACGGTTATTGGTAATTGGTTACAGATAATAAAATAGTTGTTTTTATTTTTATTAGCTTTCAACATATAAGTTGATACGTACCTATAGAAAATAGTTATAATAATTGGATATAATTTTTTGTATTTTATTATAACATTCTTATTATACTAACCCTTTATCATATTTCTGTATTTGATTTAAAATTTATATTTTGTTACTAACTATAAATAAAAATATAATGTAACCACGAATGGCAACCAAATATATTTATATTTTGTACATTTGATTTAAACTTATATGTTGTTACTAACTATAATATTTTAGATTCTGAGCGGAGCGATGAATGTATTGATTTTCCAATAATGTGTGTTTTTTTTCTTTTTAGATTCTGAGCGGAGCGAGGAATGTATTGATTTTACAATGATGTGTGTTTTTTTTCTTTTTTGCGCCTGTCATCACGTTTAAGGGCAGTATAAGTGCTCCGATTTTCTTCAACAGCAATCTTTTCAAATTCTCCATAGTTTTTAAACGCGTCGGGAAAAGCAACACAAAAATTAAGGAAAAAAAGGACATTTTTGCGCGAAGTCAATTTTTTACAAAATTGATTTTGTTTTTTGGTGTAACACCAAAAGTCATCACAGTAAATATATGCAATTTTTATAAAATGATAATATAAGCAGTTTTTATTATCTGCCGCAGGTGGCTTGTCCACCTTAGCTTTATTCCTCCCCGGGCAACGCCAGCTAGTGATATGTAAAAAAAACATCACTTAGTTAATTATTTTGTTCATTGTCGATTTAATAAATAGGAAACGTATTGTTCCTATAATACGAGTAGTGGTATCCATAATATCATTTATGATATCGTTTTACAAATATTACGATTTACAAAAACGAAATTCAATTGAAACGTTTTAAAAATGTTTACGTACCCATCTATGTATACATATACTTTTTATGCGTATTTTACAAAACATAATATCTTTATGGAAATCATTAAACCAATCGTAAGGCTTTATTTTCCTTGTCGAAAATGTGTACCTATGTTAAAAATGAATGGTATGGATATTTGAAACAAATAATAAAATGCTATTACAATGTTTGTGGTGTTTCAGAGCCAACGTGCGTGTCTGTAACATGTTTTTTTAAAATTTTTTATGATAGATAAATATAATATGAAATGCGAATTTGAAGTTTATTAGAGCGTATTAGAGCGTATTAAAGCGTTTATTACAAAAAGTGTAGAATAAATGATTTTTACGGGTATACCAAAATACATAATAATTATGTTGTATGTTTGTTTTTATTATTATTAGTTATTACAACTACAACAAAATACTACTAATGTCATACTAATGCACTAATCGTGTTTCATGCAAAAAGAGAAATAATCAAACTTTAAATTTGTACGTGTAAAATTCGTACAAATATTATAATTAAATTTCCTAACTACCAGGACCGTTGTCATAGCTTTTAAATGTCAAATTATTAATTTTAAGTTATAATAATTATTATTTTATGACACTAACCGTAGTGTCTGAATATATTTTATATATAAATGCACGAATTGTATTTAATTAATTTTAGATTGTAAACGGAGAGAATATCCCTATTGGTTCTACAATTATGTTTTTTTTTATTGTTTCTGACATCGTGTTGTGGATCAAAATATTAAATTTTCAATTCTGAAAGCGATTTTAATTAATCGTAGAAATTTGAAACATATTACTAAAGGTAGGTTCTTAAATAATTAGCTTCTATATAAACAAAGAAACTTTGAAATTATTTTCCCGACATTTTAGGCTATTTTTACTACAAATTCATTCGTATAATTTTACGGTAGGTCCTAAATTGGAATAGACTTATATATTTATAACAATATTAATAAGATATATAAATTATAATAACTGTTAGCAGTTTAACATATTATTTGGTTTTTTTTTGGAAAAATAGTTCAAACGACCGTATTAATTGTAATAAAATAAATCACTAATTTAAGTTTAAATAGTTATAAATATTATGTACATTAAAGTATTAAACATTATAAAAATGCCTTAAAAATAGAGCCTGATCCACCTTATCTGGCACATGTCTCTACTTAGCATTGGATTTCGTATAAAAATGTTTATCGTTGAATAACAGTTATTTAACACACCCATTATAGTGACCTACTCCATATCGAAGTACACTGCTGGCGAGGACTGATAACTATAATCTACTCTGTTCATAAAGACAACACGCCGATCCTACACGCATATCCCTACGCTACAGCCTGCTGTCATAGTGGAACCAGACTTGATGGCAGGGTGTCACTAAAGAAACAGAATTTGCACCGAAATGAACTAATGCCTGAAAATCAACCTGTTAAATTCATTAGGTTATGTTTGTCTGTACCAAACCGTTAAGAATCCCGACTATTTAACTGAGGCGACCGCAATTGGACGGTCAAACAACACAAAATACGCCTAATATAGTACGATTTGGAACAACATGACCAAGCATGCGAAGGACCATATACAAACAATATCTAAAGAGCTATAGAAATACGACGGATGGTCTATCCGGTGCTTGACAAAAGCAGCTACTAGCAGCTACCTACTGCACATCCCCTAGCCTATAACAACGTACATCACACGCCTTAACGTACATCAGCTGAGCCTGTGAAACTAACGCCACAGAGTCATAATGGCGTCAACTAGAATCCGTTCAAACAATATCGCTCAGAACAATGGAGGGAATGCCAAAGTTTTTAAGAAACAAGATTATGTTCGGACAGGCAAAAACCACAAAAATTATAAAAATAACTTCAAAAACAAATTTTTACACGGACCGACAATCTCTTCTCCAACGTGTTCAATCAATAAGCATTAGGCCATAATAAAATCGTTCAACAACAAATAAAATTACCGGGACTGCTATCTTGGACGAATACAAACGAAGAATAATCTATAAAATAAGTATTAAAAACCCAAAACAAATCTCCATCAACAACTTTCTGTTAAAGGCAACCAGTCAGAATGTCTGATATGGAAAATAGGCCAGACGGGCTTAAACAAAACAAAGCAATGCATTATAATATAAAAACTCGCAGTTGCTAGTCACGTTTACAAATTTGATTTGTAATTTATATGCAAAGCTGTGTATTATATTATATAATAAAATAAAATATATAACACATAATATTAAATTATATTATACCAAACGAATCTCTTTTGTAGGTAATCATATAATATTGTATTGATCTACAGAATTTTGTTAGTCGTATATAGTATATTTAAGCAGATTTAGTGCTTTTTTCCCCTCCGTAACGCTTTAGCATAATACACTTATTATTGTCAGTGAAATTCTCATTGGAAGGTACCTATTACTCTACTAAATCTACGATATGAGAATTTGCACATGAATCAGTTTATTTGAGAGTGATAACAAAAGTAAGCGATAAACACATGGATCCAAAAGTGTTTTTTCTTCGTAGATCCATTCGTGAAATCCGAGACCGTATATTAACATATTATCCTCCATGCGATGATATCCAATAATTTAAGAGCGTACGATGATGAGTGGTCTAATCTTAGATCATGTACATAATCTAATGGTCCAATTTGGTTTTTGTTATCACTTTTAATTTATACACAATAACTATGGTCTATGAACATTTAGTTCAGTGTTTCTTAAACTGTGTTCCCCAGAACCCCAAGGTTCCAAGGAGATCACTTCAGGGTTCCGCAAAACTCAAGTGCTTTTTCAAAATATTCAAAAAATTACTTTGAACAAATCTAACTTAAAATCAGAGATGGGTGGTGGGAAAAAGTCGTGCACATTTATAAAATATTATTATATTTTAATATTACATAATAGTCAATTACAGTGTGAAATGTACAATAAATAATAATATATAGTGATGTTCAGTACCTTAATGGAGTTTTTGCATAGTTTATGGCTTATGCATAGTTTATTTATGAGTGGAGCACACGAGAATAATGAATATTACAATTTTACTCGACTTAAACTGATTATTGTTAATCACTTGAAAAATAATTCGAAGACTATTTCCCTTCAAATCAGGATCCAAAAGAAGGGTTTTTTTATGGATTTTGGATCCATTCAGTTCCAATGGCTCAACAAATACTTTATCTACAAATAAAGAGAATTATGTTAGCAGATATTTTCTCAGACGTCACGTTGAAAAACTTAAAAAACAATTCATCGATTAATCCATTTTGGATAAAATTGAATAGTGAATACCAGATGTTAAGTGATAAGGCATTGAGAGCCCTACTTCCTTTTTTTTCAACGTACTTATGTGAAAGTGGATTCTCAGCAGTTACTGCAACCAATACTAAGTAGGTATCGTAATAGATTGAATTTGAGGCTGACACTAAGAATTTTATTAATAAATCTTACTCTAGATATTGATAATTTATACAGTCACATTCAAGCTTCTCCATCTCATTAAGATTCATGTACTAATTTTATTACTATTTTTCATGTTATTAAAATTAGTTATAATGTTACTTCTTGAATCCTATAATACCTCTTAAATAAATAATTTAATTACATTTTTCAGTATAGTTTAGTGTATTGTTTATGTTACCATTTATCACCATGTTTTCTATACCCTCCATTTTGAAGATAATTTTCATAGGGGTTCCGTATAAAAAAAAATATTAATGTTTGGTGTTCCATGATCTCAAAAAGTGTAAGAAACACTGATTTAGTTGAATGTCTATGCCTATTTATTATGTTTAATTTATTGTTCAATGAGTTTTTAACGGAATGTGTAATTTATTATTATATTTTTCTTATAATTATATCTCCATATTTTATACATTATATAGCTTATTCTGCTTATCCTATCACCTCCGTGATCAGTACGGTGAGCTCCGGTGATTTCGAGGTTGACCACCATCCCATGTTTTGCTACTAAGTACTAATCGTGGGTGAGATATAGATATGCTGCAAGGCGAGGCGTTAATGAGTTGAATAGTAAAAGTGAAGTTACTTCTAACTAAGTTACACAACTTACTTTTACATGCTTATAAACCATACTTAGCAAACTTACTATCATACTATACTTAGGCACCATTCATAGTTATTATTATATTTTTTTAATAATGAAAATATATATGTATTAGGTATGTATAAATAAAAAAATATTGTTGATGTAAGCAAATAAGTAATAAAAACTCTTATGTATTAACACTTAAAAATATTGAATAAATAATCATGATATAGGTATTTTTTTGATAATTTAAGTATTAACGCTAAAAAGCTTAATTTAATGGTCATATTATTTTATTTCTTGATGTTGATATGTTATACTATACTGTCTAGGTACTAATATAGTAAAAATAAAATATTGGTTTACATAAATATCGTATTCTCAATATTAAATATTAATTGAATAATATTTAATATTATACCTATGTGTAATTAACTATATTCTAATAATTAATTTAATTATTAAAATTTAAAAAAAAAATTACTTTTAAGTAAAAATATTCATTAATATAATTTAATTGTTTTGTTGGTTTTTATCATTGATTGAAGTATATAAGTACTTACCTGCAGCAATTAATTTTAATATAATATACATTTTTTGTTTAAATTGTAAATGTTATAAGTTAAAAAAACTAAAATAAACTTAAAGCTTTAAACTTAACGAGTTAACAAAATAGTTAACTTGAAATTGATAATCGGGCATAATATAATGTATGGTTATTGGTTATTACAACATGACTGCATAATTTAATCTTTTTACTACACGTGATGAGCAGTTAAACGTTTATTATAATAATATTATATACACAACAGTTAAGTCGCAGCCCAAAAGAAACACCCTTACTGTGTAAATAAGTATAATATTATAATATATTTATTTCAATATTTACGAAATCGGCGTTGATTAATAATATTTAAATGAATGCCTGCACTATTTGCGTAGGTACACATGATTTACGACGCACACGCGTACCCTTCACTTCACCCTAATTGTATCCTTGTACATAGTAAACATGAGTAGTTGTTATAATGTAATAATAACGTAAACTTACGACTTTTATTATTGTTTATAACGCGTTAAGTCACTTGTGAGGGCATTGTGCATTTACTAAGCATGGTTTAAAGCTTACTAAATAATTTATTATTGATAATTCACCCCATTGTAGGTACTAGTGTGGTTTTATTTTTGGTATCCTACCATAATATTCCCCTCTAGTGCCGGCGTTTGTTTTTATTTAAAGCAATTATATTAACTTTATAACAATAATCAATGAACTTAGAGGTAAGTAAAAGGTTTACAATATATATAAATATATTTATGTCATTACTTACTATAATAGAATATTATTATTATTCACATATTTTACGTTTTGCGCATAACAATAATACTATGTCTTTATGTTATGTTACCGAATTGCGTAATTCAAGTTTCAACGCCAGCGCCGGAATGTAATCATCTGTATGTACAATTCTACAATATCCATTATTACTAAGAATAACGTCTGGTTAGTGTCACATCTTATAACGGGCTAAGAATAAATACGACACCACGCAATAATAAAATCAAACTAATTCAAATATCGAAACATCCGTCGACCGGAGAATATACCTAAATAATAATAAAAATTACTATAATTATAATAATCGAATGAAATAAAAAAATTTGAATTTTGAATGACTTAACATACCACAGAATTAATATTATACGTCAATTTATTTTACATTACAAAATGAAATTATTTAAAAATACGCAATAAAAACATTTAAAAATACAACAGTGATGGTACGCTAGATAGATACGCTAGAGTGATAGTACGATTTACTTTTCAGGGAATCAAAATAATAATTTATTAGTTTGAGAAATCTCAATATTTACATTGAAATGCCGTTAAGCTTCCAAGTTCTTCGTATATTATGAATGTATTTGTATTATGTACTTATAAAACGGTGATATGTACCTACGTGAACTTGGTGATGACCGATCAATCAAGACATACTGGCGTCGTTGTTCTCCGCTCGTTGTTGACTCTGATGACGTGGATTTACGATCGGATTTCCTCCTGCGGACTTTGGGGAGTCTTGAGCAAAATATCGCTGTGATTTATTTACGGTTTCGGTGCTGCTTTTAAAAACCCTGCAATAATCACGGAAATATTTTGAATGACAACTGTAGAACGACCAGCTTGATGACCAAAAAGTATAATATTGAAAGTTTATGACGTAAACGTCACTACATACAGCGTTTGCGTGAAATAATTTCTGAACCACGGAAATAACGAATTAATTGTATAATATATATATATATATCACATTGCTGTTGTGATTTAGGCGAGCTACATAGTGTATTGTCTGGTTGTAAATAATAATCGAAATACGTAATAATATATAGATAGGTACAATGTTGAATGTATAAATACAAACAACATTTTATTTACATTTTATACTCTCAAAAATCTCGACATGTATGTTTAACGTCAGAATATAATGTTACGAACCCTTCGTCATTTTTTTCATATTTCTTCGGAAAGTTAAATATTTAAACAAGCTAGTTTTACTATATTTGCACTAAATTTTTCTGATAAAAAAGAGAGTCCGGAAGTAGAAACAATATTACATTAAAAACCTTATAAATTACAAATATAATCTATATGTAGATTTAGTAGATTTTATACATATTATATGTTAAGTTAGGTCGATTAAGAGTCCTTGTTGAATTGATCACTGGTATTTACTCTTACTGCGATACCGTAATAGAAAAATGGTTAGGTTAGGTTTGGTTATAAATATTTAATTGTGATGTTACATATGTCCCATTACAAGGCCATTACAGCCCTTGACATTTTCGTTGGCGATGACTAATGACTAAGAGGTTTGATCCTTAGTAACTCACTCATTTTACAAAGCAGTTACCAGTGTAACGTGAAATTGTAAAATAAGAAAATTGAAAACAATTAGTATTATTACATAATGATCATACTCCATTTATTAAAATATACTCATTGGTAGTAGACGCTAAGCTTCGCGATAATCGCCTCGAGTAATCGAATCCTTATTACTAATAAGTTATTATTTATTATACCATGTTCAATGTTATCACTTATTACTGTAGCTATACATAATTGTTTGCAGATTGCAGACATTGACGGCGTTATTAAATCGTTTATATTTCTAAACGTCCTAAACGTCCTCGTGGGACGGTGGCTTAGAAGACTTCTTGTCGTAAAAATATATATTTATACAATAAGGCCAGAAATTGATTTTCCGGGAAATAACACTTAATAAATTGGCGTGCGTTGTTAAAGCGTCTGTGTTTCAGGAGTTGGTTTTATAGACGTTATAGTCTTTGCGTAGAATTGCCAACTTTTATTTTAGTTGTTAATATTTGATCGATTAAAGGAAAATTACAACTTAATTTATTTTTTAAATATAACTTATCTATGTATAATATACTATCATATTGTAATTTGTTATTCGAGTATCGTGAATAAGTTTTCGTCACAGTCGTGTAATTTTCTCGGCCCTTCTTTTTTACGTTTGTGTTTTTTTTACATATCACATAAGACGTTTGTTTATTATGAAAAAGTCTCTTTAAAAGTTGGACGGATGTGAAAATGGCGCCAATTATGTATTCCAGAATCATATCTTAAAGTTTAGCATGGAATAGGAATCACTGAATTGAAACTATGCTTAGACCAGCTCTATGGTGTGTTCTATGATTTTAATGTAACTGTATGGTGATTGGATAAGCAGATCTAGAGCCAAGCATCGCCAAACTCGTGAAAAACATGATACTCATTTCAGTGCTATATATTATTTGTTCAAATTGTTTAGAGTATGCTATTAATTATGCACAGTAGGTAGGTTTGGTAATTATTATTATTATTGTTTTGAATTTTCTATGTTCATTTATAAATCGCAATAATTTTAATCCTTCATTTAATTTTCGTAACAGTATCATATATTGTTCTGGGAAAGCTTATATTATCATGCACATTAACCTGATATTAGACCAAGAGTGAACATTGACTAAGAATAATAACTATTAATTATGTAGAGTTGAGTCCGTCAGAAAGGGATAACTTATCTATTTTTGCACTTAAGTTTTTGTTTTCTACTTCAATCATGACTTCGAATAATTGCAGTTATTAAATAACTTATAGTCTACGCCTCTAAGGTATTAAATAGATGGACAAATGCTATGATATTAAAAGTTTTCGAAATGAAATAGCATTATTTTTGTGTTCTACATAAGGAATAGTTATGGTTATCTCCTGCGATATTGACTCACTCGGTTTGAGTTAAATAAGTCACTCCGCGTTACATACATATCGTAATAATACAACAATAATGATAATAATATGTATACGTACCTAAATAGCATAAAGTCTGTGGTTAGTATGGTTAGGTCGGACTCGGGACATCATAACATTTTATGATTTAGAAGTTTTTCCATAAAATGCACGACCACCGTCTCCCCACATAATATTATACAGTATACAGTATATACACTTACACCGATGCACGCGCGACTGCACCGAATATAATCCAAAGCGTCACTGTAGTTTATACGCAATAACTTACTATAATACTTACTAACTAATAAAAACCGCAAGGTCGTGGGCGTCGTTGGCAACCAGTAATCTACAACGTGCTGTCGCGCCGCTATATCGACGAGATAAGATGAGCGTGTTTCGTCTCGATTCCTCTCAATATTTTTTCGGTACTTATTTAATTTAATTTTACAATACGCTTTATACACCTAAATATGTAATAATAGTATAAGTGCGTCCACTTCTGGTGCGTGTAAGTTGTACATTTCCTAACTAACTCGCTGCTACTAACTATCGATTATTCCGCTTTTGAATTACTCATCGTACATACATATTATATACATACGTACATACTTATTATATACTATTCATATAATATACATACATACACGCATATTAATATGGATGTTTTGTAGGTACGATCAATGTCTATAGGTACCTATAATATGCTGAGCGATTACGGACAGCTATACGATTACGAACTACGATAAAATATTATGATGTAAGAAATGTAGACCGTTCAAATACCTATTCGTGTGGCATTATAATTTAATAGGTACATCATACATATTATTATCAGTGCAGTATACCTATCATAATTTTATTTTTTTATCGATAGTAATATAAACAAAACTAAAAAACGCACTCTCATTTTGGTATGACACACAGCTATATGACGGGTTACATCAGGGTACACTATGATGGGTATACGAGAACAATTTCTCGTAATAGGGTTTTCATTTATTAATATTAATTATACTGTACAACAATGTGATCCATATAATATAGCTATACATTTCAAATATTTAGTATATAATATATATAAAGTATATTATCACACGGTGCACACCATTTACAGCGATTGATGGAAATGAAAATTGGTTAAATAGTGACAATAACGCGTAATAGTAAAAAATAAGTTTATACACTATATGGTATATAAAAAATTGTTTTGAGTCTTACACTCCTCTATTCAATTATTTTATATCTAATGATTAATTACTTATTATCCATACATTTTTATACGTTTTTAGTCGATAAAAATCAGTGGTACTTACCTTTATAATTATATGTCAAATAAACAAATGTTTGGGTTTCAATTAGGTACCCTCGACTTTCAATTTTTGAGTAGATACCTAAGTATAGTGATATAGATAATATATAGGTATTTAAGTCGTATTTTAATTATTATTATTTAATATTATACATACAAAATATTATACTTTAGATTCTAAGTGAATCAACGAATATGTTGATTTTAACATTACGTGCGTTATGAGATTTTAGTTTTTTTTGTGTATACTGTATAGTTACGTTTATGAGAAGAAAAAATACTTCAATCTTTAACATTGAGAGTATAGTTTATGGTTGTGAATTCGATGTTGATTATACTTTGAGGGATCAAAAGTAGTAAAATCCCAGAATTTGTCTTAATTATCGCACAAAAAAATGGAATATTATTTCACTCAACACCAGTTTTTGTCAAAATAGATTTTATTATTGTATTGTTATTGAGAAAGGAATCACACCAATCCCTGACACTCATAGGGCCAAATTTATTATGACGTCTAATTGTGCGGACTTCCTGTTCAGATGTTGGTGTTTGTCACTCTGTCTGCTTTCACTCGTTGCATAGAATATGTAAACAAAAAAATAAGACATAGTTTTAATTGTAAATAACGTTAAACGTAAACGCTTTATAATGTTTTAATTCTAAAAAAACAATTAATGCAAAAGTTGTATTACAGATACTGTTTTAGTTCTAGATAACGTTAAACAATTTTTTTTTTTTGTTCTTTTGCAACCATTGCATATGCAAAACGATTGAATTTAAATTAAATACATTGGAATTTTTAATGACGAGGTATATTCAAAACCTACAATCATACAAAAGAGCGGATCCCTTAATTTTTTTATTTGTATACCTACAATAATTTCAAAAAAACATTTGAAAAAACTTAATAAAATAAATAAATTATGATTAGATAATTATAATAAATGAGTATAATTTTAGTACAGTTATGATTTAAAATGTCATTCAAGTATCTTTCTAGAGGTTCGAAGAGTTGGAGAAAAGTTTTAATTGTGATGACTGCTGACTGCACGTCGGCACTGTTATACTATAATATTACGAAATTATGTATTTATGTGTAGTTCAACAAAATAGAACAAAAATAAAAATAAATAACAAAAACTTCATTGTAAAATCAATAAATTTATCGCTCCAATCAGAGTCTAAAAAATAATGTGTATATTTTTATTAAAGCTTAAAATCAAATATCTACATTCTACAGAGCTGCTATTGACCCACCTGCTTACTACGTCATGTATACACGCAGTTAACACAACACCACCCTATTCTCTTGTTTAAGCTTTTAAACTTACACAACGGATTTGAAAACTTGATGGCAATTATTAAAATTTAACTTTATACGCAAATATATAAGATCCATAAATTAGCTAATATACCTATAGCTATTATATATTAGCTATATAGAATTATAAGAAGAACAAAATGCACATATTATTGTTATTTGTGTGTCCCACGGAAATTGCGTTTTCCCATAAGCAGGTATATATAATAATAATAATAATAATAATATGACATTTATTTAATATCGTTTTATTGGGTAGAAAAAACTGTACAAAATATTGTATTGAATACGTCATGTTTGTTCATTGAATAATAGAACACCACTTCAATTTGAATGAATAATCTATGTATATAATATACAAGACAGAGATGGGTATAATATTTATCATGAGTTGAACTATGTAGAATCACTTAACCAATTTTCACGCAGTTTTATTTAAATCATAGAACACACCACGGAACAGATTTTAAGAACAGTTTAAATTCAGTGAATTCTGTCCCAGAAAAAGTTGAGCATTGACTTATGAGATTAAAATCTGGGATACACCCGTGTGGTTATCTCTTATCTGTCCAGTTATAAAGCTTATTTTTAAAAATAAATTATTGTATAATAGCATACAAATGTCTTGAATAATATTATGTAAATAAATAAGCGTAGAACAACGAAGGGCCCAGAAAATGACGAGACTACGACGAAAACTCATTCAGATAACCAATAATTACGAGATGAATGGTTGTAATATCATTATTATGATGTCTGTATTTTCCTTTTCAGAGGAATTATATTTTGGATTCATATAACCGGTTTTATAGTTTATTTCAAATATTATGTTTGTGATCATAATTATATTATTAGTATAAAAATATTATACATTTACATAAAGAAATATTTACATTTCTTCAAAGTTACAAAAAAAAAAACGCTGGAGTCACTTTTCCATATAATAAATTTCGAGTGTACAATATGATCATTGAATATGTACGCTTATGTAGGTGATTGTAATGTGTGCAGTTCGAGTAATTTGAAAACTAATTGCTTAGCTTCCTATGTACGAAAAACGATTCTGAATGGAAACGGCAAACTTCTTAAGACTGTTTCTGGGGACATTTTATAAGTTATTTATATAAACATGTAAGTAAATTATTTTTCTAAGAGTAATAGTTAGATAAAACTATGTTTAACCAATGTTTAACCAATGTTGTTATTATGTAATTTATTATTATATATTTAAGTCAATATGAACTTAACTACCATATAACGTGATAAATAGGTTCGTGGTATAAATAACTAAAACTAATTATTCTCAATATTTAGGAAATTTTAGTCTGTATAGAAAATACTAATATACGTGAAAAGTTTTAAATCCCTAAAATTAATATTTATTAAATTCCAACAAAATAACTGAAAACGTTATAGCCTGATTATAATATAATTATTTTAGTATTTTGAAATTTGTATAAGAATAACTAATGAGTAATCTTGTACGTATTACATTTACAAATTTTACCACTTAAAAAAATATAGAAACCTATCATTACAAATCACAAAAAATATAAAAAGTATATATTTCAAATGTCTTTGGATAGATTAAATAAATCAAAAGTATTTTGAAAATGTTATCATGTCTGGTGATTGTTTCAAGTTCCTATAGTTATTAATTTATTATTTACTATTTTCACTGATTCCAATAGTGAAATGCAAAAAAAAATCTCATTGTAATACCAGTACAACGGTACATACAACTCTTAAAAAACCTTTAAAACTTTTTACTGTTAGGTATGAAATAATCTGTTATTTTATTTTTTATGCATGTTTATAAGATAATATCTCACATTAAATGGCCCTAATGCTTTTAAAATAAAAACGAATGATTTCGCTAAATTAAAATCGCTGAAACCACCATCAGAAAAGTAAGGTATGTTATACAAAAATATGTATGACAATAAAATAAAAATGGTCAGGGCTCAGGGGATGATTAGCGATTGACCTTAATTTACAATAATAATGCATGCCACGTAGTATGCATTTTAATGCATTTCAACACATAGATGCACATAGATTAAGTGGATCAAAAATCGATGGCGTAAAATACTAAAATGTTTAATAAACTTCTATATAATAATGCAAACGAAATAATAACATTGATAATTATTATAATATACAATTCCACATTATCTAGATGTGAAAGTTTATTCAAATACGCTTGGTGTAGGTACGTACCTTACTATAAAGGTAGGTTTATTATTATAATATTGTTTATAGGTACTTGGAACAATCTACGTATAAAAGGGCTGCACAAAGGTATTATATATCAGGCACATACGAACAGTGTCTGTTTAAATAATAATATATTACATTACAATTTCAAAGTTCAACGTTCTAACCATACACGCTCAAATATCATTGTATTAATGTAAAATAATTAAAGCTCAAGCGATGTAATATAGTTTTGTGGACCTCAGATGCCAGAGGTTATTTTTTTGCCTGGCCAAAAGTAATGATATTTGAGTTGGACGAAAAAATGGTGCGATGCAAAACTTATGGTATATTTCGTTATTAAATTTGGAATTTATTGGAAAAGTTTTCTGGTTTTCGTATTATACTGGCCGTCACGTATAATATTACAATCTCGACAAACAATACAAACTCGAAACGTCTATGACAAACTATATTATGTAACATCGCAGTATGGCTGAGTGACACTGCAATGTGCGATTATTCATTATTTATTATTAGGGTACAGATTTTTATGTAAATATCTACATAATTTGATTGAATACCGGTCTCTTAACTATTATTGAAAAGAAGCACATTTTATAACATCTTGAATAAAATAAACGTATTTATTTCATTATAAACCATATTTTATTCACATATTTATTCGTATTTTTTAAATAAAATACAATATTTTTTATATATTTTATCAATAAATACATAATATTTCATAAGTATTTCGTATTTTAGATTTTGATCGTTCCGATAAATATATTGATTTTACAATGTGTGATTTTTTTTGTGTCTAGACACCCTTTTTTAAGTACAAAAAATGATTCTGGTTGGATTTAGTAGAAACGTTAGGGAGGTCAAATTTGAAAATTCTCAGTGGTATTGAAAAGAATCCCGAAAAATAATATAAAAAAGACATTTGAATTATAAGTAATATTATTATTAAAATAACTGTTAGGTAACCTTGAAAATTATAGACATCAATACTTTTAATATTACTAATCTCCGTGGACTTAGATAGTGTATTATAAAACTCAATACAATTTACTTCCTTTTAAGTATTATTATTTGCAAATATATTTAGTTAGTAGACAATAAAACCTAAAAATAACTAAAATTGAGTCCCGGTTATATATTATTTAAGGTTCTTATATTTATCTGTCTGTCCACCTTGGTTACGTCAATGGTGGTCAAAAGGGAGAAGATGAGGGGGGATAGTTCTCCCCCCATGACCATTTTTCGATATTTATAATTATGTATAAAACAGTAACCATAAATCATATTTTTAATGATAAAATAGTGCATGTTTAAAACTACCCCCCTCCCTTCCCCCATCCATATTAATATAATTTGACCAACACTGGGCTACGGTATTATATCTACAGACTCCCGCAACTCTTTTTTGATAGGTATCTGTTATTTCTTTAACGGGTCACCTCGTCTTCGTTTGAACATTTAACTATTATTGTCTCTTTCCATTTAAAAAATTAATACTTAGAAATTATGTTTATAATTGTATGGAAACCATAATCGATTTTTAAATCGCGTTTTCCACAATTATAATCTCTACAACCATTGATTGTGCTGTTCAAAGTTTTAGACATCTGGGCTCCAAAAAATGTTCTGTTCCACGCGATTTTATTCCAACGACCGTAGCACGAGCAAAATAAAAAAAAAAGATAGTGGCATCTTGACAGTGTAATTTATCTGGAAGTTGAGTTTGCCCATTTAAACCTCATACATTTTGTTGTTTTGCACGCAGTTCATTAACTAACAAACCACTCAACCTATTTATTTAAAATAAGCATCAATATTTTTAGAATATCGTGCAGATAATACTTTTGTAATGATGTGCTAATGTGGCGAAATTAATCTTATCGACTCGACCATTTATTACTTATCTGACACCAAAATGATGAAAACTTAAGTGGAGTTATGAAGTAAAATGTGGCAATTTGCTTGAGAAGACAATGAATAATGCATACAGGCGCGCGCTGCTGTGTTCCTCAAACGGGTCGCCGAAAATTCCGTGTCTCCGTAATAATGCTCCCTGACACTGTTCGTAGTTCGTACAGTCACGCGATGAGGATGTAAGTACAAACGGAGTCGACCGAGCGGCAACTTACCGTTCCGCGGTGGACAGTGTCCAATTGGCAGTTGGCGTCTTTTACTCGACAGCCGATAGTTGGTCTGTTGTGCACTCGTGCTGCTAGTACGTAATAGCTATACACCTGCAATAAGTAAACATCGGTCATGTTAAGAATACTTTTCAAATGTATTCTTAATATTATGTATTCAAATGCTTGCTGCCATTTGTATTTGAATACTGTCTTTCAAAAGTATTTGAATATAAATACAAATACATTTTAAAAGTACTCAAAATACTTTATGAGTACTTATTTTTTGTATATTTTGAATTGCAGATGTCACATACCTATTCTATTTTAATTAGGGCAAGTTAAACTCCAGCTAGGTAGATATAAATTTTAGCTATCGTGTCATCTCCGTATTTGATGAAATCTTATAGATTCTTAGAATCATTATAAAATATTATTTTAAGAACAGTTTTTAAAATAGTGGAATACGAAACAAAAATATTATTATTATACACTTATATCGTTAAAATACAATGGTAAAAGGAGTAAAGTATAAAATATAAGCATTTAGTATTCTGAAATAAAATACAAAGAAAAAGTATTTTAAGGTATTTGAAATACCAAAAAAGTGTTTAAATACTATTATTCAAAATTTCCAATACAAGTATTTGAATATTTAACAAGACTGGTACACAAAGTTTTATGTAGATCCTCTGATAGTCACATGTGTAGAATTGTTTTGAATTATTGTATTAATCATAAAATCATTTGTTATACATGCCATAGTTTGTCGTATGAAAAATAAAATTGTATTCAAAGATTCTTCTTTACATCAATTTTGTTTTTAGTCATCAATAAGAGGTTAAGTCAATAAAAATGTAACTAAAAATTAACTCAACTTCTTCTAACTGCACGAGTTAAATATATCAATGATTTTGATATGGTTTATAAAGATGTTTAAGGGTGTAATCGACGTGAAATAACTTGAGTGATTTTTATTTGTATAGATCAGACGGAATGACTGATATGATATCAATAAATGTTCCAGTGTTTTTCATTAAAGTCGTATAAAACTCAAGAAATTCACATTTACAACTCAATACACGTACAATTCATTGAATCGCACTGGCTGCTGTACTACACACCTCGTTGAATAAACACTTACCTAGTTGTATTTATGCGTTTATTGTGAGCCATTTGTGTTTATTTCTATGATAGTTATATAATATTATATACATAACAATAATTATACCTACCTACTCAAAACGAAACTATGTATAACAATATATGAATAACATCATTTTATTATAAAACATTACATTACACAAAATTACTTAACTTAAGATCCGACAATCAGATATTTCTCAGTTTAAACACTGCAAAATATTATAACAGTTATCTTATTACTGATCACTGGTTTTAGATTATCCGAAAGTAAAAAATTGTCAGAAATTTGTGAAAGTTGTAAGTAAAAATATGTGGTTATTGATTGATTGGTGAAATAAATTTGTAACATAAATGTATCAATATTTTAAGCTATATCAGCTATAACTGATATTTATGCTTATTTATTAGTACTTAATCTTATTGTTATTATTAGATCTCATATAATATTATTTTTATTTTTTAGAAACTCTCGTGTATTAAAACAAGGTTTTTTAAATCCTAATCTTAGTGATAGACGATACAGTGCAATATATTAGTATATTCAACCTATTCTTGTAACTTTCAAAACTGCTAAATAAATAATTGATATTATTATTATCATACAAAATATATTGATGTCGTAGTGAAAGCATGACACTATCTTACAATTATTGGAAATATTTGTCTGACTTTATACGTTATGGACTGGGTTGCTTTTGTTTATTTGCCCGTTTAATAAAGTGGTGTTATATACTTATATATACATGATCAACCGAGCGGTAAAACTTTAATAAGCGAGCTGTGGATAACGAATGGTAGTCCTGAAAAGAACTATTTTCCGAATTCAGTTGTGAAACGGCCAATGGTCTTGATACTCTAGAGAGAAACCATTTAATGTCTATCAGCAACTGATCGATACCGCCTAGGGCTCTTATAGACTCTGTTTGCTCTTGTTTATTTGATTACCGGTCCATCGTATTATAACTATTAAAAAAAAAAGAACGGGCATATACACACACTGGGCACTGGGCAGTATTATTCTATAAAAATACTGTTGAAGTAATCCGATTTGGGTAGGTAACATGATTGATGGCTGTACAATGTACATATATGACTTCATAGTTTATGAAATAGTAACAAGTACAAAGAGTTAAACATTATATCGTTTGTTAAATTAACTTATACCTTAATGTTATAAACGTTGACTAAATATCTAACAAAAGGTATTTTTTTTGTAAATTTGTCCATCTTTGAAGAATATTGTTAGTTATTCTGAAAATGATTTTTTTTATTTGTTTTGCTTATTGAAATTTATTCCTACACTATTTAATAAAATGTTGTTAATTTCAAACATTTGTCGTGTTAACAGAGTGTTGTTAACCAGGCAAATCGTTGTCTTGAAATTTGAATTTTCGTACTTCAAAATATTTTAATATTTTTATTACGCTGCCACTGCGGGAACATCGCCAAACGACTTGAAAAATAACCTGCGCAGCTCATGCGAAGGATTATCAAGATTATTGGTACCATTTACACAGCCGAATACGCTGCCAACAAAAAAATATCAAAACAAAAACAATGATGATAAAATAATAAAATTGTGTATTGTTGTAGTCGTTATGTTTGTGTCCCACCTCTCCCACCCAGACGTCGTTGTCGTAGTCTACTTCAGTGTTTTATAATATAAATCCTGACTACAAATCATCCGCCGTGGAACCATGGTCATTTATAGCGCTCTCTCTCTCTCTCTCTCTCTCTATGCCTTGATATATTTTTTCTTTCTCTCTGAATAATGTCTGCGTACATATTTTATTTTATTTTATTTGGCAGTTAAACGCCTTGTGAGGCATTGAGTTAGTATATAGCTTAACAATATTTATACATGTACACAGAGGTGTGTTGAGGCCAGAGATACTAAGTTGAGTTACAGCGACGCTTTATTCTATGGCGCGATTGATTGGTCCCATAAGAGATGAGATGGTTTGAAATATAAATAATGAATAGTTTATCACGGAGTGAGAAGAAACATGGAAATAGACTAAGGATAATAAATCGGGGGCATTGAGGACGGAAGAAGACGAAAGCTTGGTCCACAGTAACATGGCAGGAAGTTAGTGAGGGAATATCAAGAATGAAGCAGATGCATGTGTACTGTGTAGTCACGAGATTGATTTTCGATTATTAATCGATAATGATGCAAAAACAGAAACCGGTTACCGGTTTTTAACTCGTGTACCATACGTAGTTATATAGTCACAATATAAGTAAGGTGCCAGATGACTAGATACTTCTTAATATAGAATCAATAATAACAAACAGAAGGAGAGAGTACGGAGACAGACGGATCCGTGGTCGATCCATGCAAACTTTTCAAAGATGTACGTAAAAACAATATTATTGTAATTATGTTTAGTTTATGTTAATCCAATTATTTCATCATAATATTCTTAAAATATTAATTATAACATTTCCGAATTTAAAATTAAAAGGATGTAACAGTAGTCTAACTTGGACAAGTTTTTCAATTTTCAAATTGGTGTTTTAAAAAGAACATTGAATCTGCTGGATATTTTCTGACCAACCGTAAAAAAAATAAAACGTCAGATGGTTTTCAATTAGTGTTGGCCTTTGCAATTTTGTTATTTGTGCTATTGATGTTTGGGAATTTCGTTAGTGTATTGTTATTGGCATTTTCCTAACAATTGGAAAACGTCATAATCCCATCAAGAGTTTTTATTGTACGGAACACTTACGTTTTAAAGCTGTACTTATTATATACGTGTGTCTAGTCACACGTCAAAAGACGACACAATATGAGGTTTTTCAAAAAAAAAACAAAGTGACTTTGTGACTATTAAAATCACTTATTGCATTTGAACTTAACTCTTTGATCATTTTCTAATAGAAACATTGACATATTTAATTAGGTACAAATAATCGAAAAAAACTTTTTTATTAAGTTGTAACTTTTTGGCCCGAAATGTGTACACCTCAGTACCCCTCCACCTCAGTACCAACATAAGCTGAATGATTCAAATGCAATGCTTTGATCAAGATTAAATTCCTATTTTAGTTTCTTAGGTCTAAGTTCCTTCTATAATTGTAGGATTCAGACGAATTTAAACTTTTTATAGAAGTACAGGACTAATTTAAGGTATCTAATATTGATTCTTTTTCAAATTTCTGTTCCTTTTTACGTTATTAAGTATAATACAAACTATGTGATGTAGTCTACTAATCAGATTAAATAGACTAATGACTCTTCGCATCTTATTCAATAAATTGTTATATATTATTATATAATAATATATTATTATATTTGTTATATTAAAATACATTTTTAAAAAAAATTGTTTTATTTATTTTATTTAAGTCATGGATAATTTGTCTAGGCTGTTTTCATTTCCACTCTCAATTAAACACTAAGTATACACTTATTTATATTGACGTAAGAATATGAATACAAATAATGTTTAAGCTTAAGGTAATTACATGTAATTGGATAATTTATTATTATAATAGTATTACACAATAATGGATCAACCACGGGCCACAGTAATTTATAATATGAGGTCGCTAGGTCGCTGAGATCGCTGGGTCTGTGCCCATCAATAACGCAATATTACACAGATTTTGTATACCAGGGCCTTATGTATCGCCCTGGTACCGTAACTCGTCCACATACATTCCTGAACCTTTAGGGTGTAAACTAACAATATTATTATACCGGCTTTATATAACTTCCGCTCCGTTTTAATTCACTTCCAAAACGTATTTTCGTGACAGTTAGCTGTCTATTTGCTAGTTTAACTTGAAAAACAAACTTGCTAATATCAACAATTAAAATTCAAAATTGAATTTCGAGCGTTATATAATGTCGCGCATTGGCAAATTCATATTTAAATAATAAATAGTTATTGAGTATAAGTGCATCAAAACAAAATTCTGATTTTTGAAATGGCCTAAACTGATGAAACGTATGTCACACGTCGTGTATATTATATTACAATGTAATGCACACACCTTTTCATAAAAGTGTATTACACGTCCCTTGCCAATTCCTTTAATACGATTTTAATATTTAAAAAGTTCCTTTCATATGTGCCGCATTCGTTATTTTTATTTCCTATTCTCTGAGGTAAGAAAAATACAACCCGTTTATTTTCTTCTAGGGTCAAGGGTTTCGGACTTTATACAATCGATTTGCATGCTATAAAAATAATAATAGTATTCTACTAAAACGGATGTATCTATAATTGAAATTCACAAATACGTCGTGTATGACTGAATTATAATAATAATAGGTAACAAAAATAAACTGGTAGGTGCGGGTGTTTTCAATAGTATTCCCGTCGGCACGAATAATACACATGGGTACCATATAACACTTAAATATAATATAATATCATTAATAATTAATAATATGTATCTAATATATAAAATAATCAGTAAATTCAATGTGGCTGCTGCTGTCTGTTGAGAAGTTTAGTGAGGGATTACGAAGAAACGTGAGTGGTACGAGCGACAGTTAATTTTTTTGTCGAATTAAAAATATCAGTGATATATAGATACACTTTGGTATCGATAAAATAATAATATTTGTAGTTATGTTAAAGTAGCGTTATTGCTTAAAATTATTTGTGTGATTAATGACAACATTAACAACGAGATTGTCATAATGAATTGGGTCTGTAGTGGACTTTCTATAATATTAAGTACCATCGATTAATTTTAAATCGCAGTCACAATAGTTACGCCCATATCACGACCAAAGTACTTATAGAAATATAATTAATATTATACTTACTGATAATCAACAATTATTAGTGGTCGGTGGAATACATATCGGTAGATAGCCAAAGTTTTGACGGTGGTTCCATCGTAATAATAATTAAGTCGTGTTGCCAACCATTATTGTTAGGTATTGGCCGATGAATATTATATAGTTGAGATTTGATCGTGGCAATCGGAAGTTGAATAATAGCTACATCCCTTTAGAGTAAAAAGTTTCTGAAGCCATCCCTAAAACGGTCAAGCTTCAATTATGCTAAATCGCCAGTTCGCTGAAACTTTATAAGTATACGAGTAACCGTAATTAATAGACATATTTATACATATTTAACGTTATTAATAGACATATTTATAATTTATAATGTCTTAACATTTATTTTCGGGGTTTTTTCGATTTGCGTCAGTACGTCTTTTTGTCTTGGTCAAAAAGCTTGAACAATTGAACACTAGGCTCCTCGTACAATTTTCTTATACAATTAATTTAAAATATCGAAAATCATTTTTTTTAAACGTACGTTTAATCACATATGGCATATTGGATTTTTTCTTATGTTACTTAAGTTCTCCATTTGTATGTATTTTTATAACATTTCCCATATTTTTATGACCTTGATACTGAAGTTATAAATAAATTAAAGAGGGTGGACCGGTGTAACGTTTCACCAGAATACCCCCTATTCAAGTTTGAAATTTCTTACCACTATTCATTTGAACACCATTTGTATGAATTTGTATGACAGGTCTCACCCTTTTATTTTTAATACTACCCTGGATGGGCCAGAGTTACTCATAACTTTAAGTTTATTTGGTTATTATATTATTATAATTTATATTTATATTTATCATTACTTCTAACCTTAAGGTGTTTGAAGTTCAAAATGCTATCACAAATATTTGAAAATTATTATGTAGTTAAAAATTGACGAAATTTGAAATATAAATAAATAAACCTTGAAAACATTATTACAAGTATTAAAAGATTTTTATACATTTTTTTTTGTTACTAGAATTATGTAATATCAAAAATACAGTCTCATTTTTATAACGATCGTTTATAAATCTAATTTTTACGTATTTGGATATTTTTACAAAAAAATAGTGACTACATTAAATGATTTTAGTTGTTTTGTTGTAATAGAAAATGAAAAAACATGATTTGTAAACATTTGAAAAATTTCCATATTTCTTATAAGTCATATTATTATCATCTAAATACAATGCAAATTTCAATATATTTGACCTAATTTTAAAATTATAGTCACTCGGAGTTTCAAATTGCTCAAATTTTTTTGATTTATGTTAAGTACACATAATTCTCGGTATTTGAGTTTGAAAATGTTTCGCATAAATGTAAAAAATGAATATCAAATATATAAAGTATAGGTACTTACACGTCATATTACTTTTTAATATGTGTTTGATGTTCAAATTCTCGGTTTAGTTTACTTAGAATCAATTTTAATATACTTACTATGGTTTAACATTTAATTCATATTATTTAATACAGTGACCTACTCAATGACAAAGTACAATCAAAACTAAAAACCTAAAATTCAGCAGAAGCGAATTTCACAATTTCTTATTTTATGCAATACGCGTATGATGCTAACGACAACGGAGTGCTTTCGTGGGGTGGGTCGTGCGTCGGTGTATATTATACAAAGTTGACGAGACGTTAAACGAATAAAAAAGGTTCAAAATGTGGGACCTGAAGGGACAAGGAAGTTCGCTGTACCTATAGCATTATTGATTTTAAAGTATACTATAAAATCAATGCTACTACAGATTCGCATATAAATATAAATCCAAAATACAGCTATCGGAATCAACAGCTGCGGTGGCACGAATCGGTTGTTGAGTAAATTTGATTGTGTGTTTCGATAATCACAGAAGACCACATTTTCCGAGTGGGCGAAAGAGACAACAGACAAAAAAACAATTGTTAAAACTCATCTTCTGTGTTTCGCGTTATCTGTCGAAGTGTTCATAAAATATTAAACATTTTGAGTGGATTCTTGAAATTCGTTTGTGCACTATTTGTGGTTCTAATATTTATACTTGTTGCCTTCGACAAGCGCAACCCGCTGGATGACAGATGTCATAAATTACTTGACATCACCACCGCTACCACAAAATAGTTTTCGAAATTCATTAAAACGTTAAAATACGTTAATAGGTAGTTCTTTATTTTGAATATATTGAAAACAAATTGAATTATTTAAATGTATATAACTTGGTTTATCAAACAGCTAATATAATACAAAAAATATAATAAAAAAAAAGTTAAAAAATATGATATGATATTATATTATATTATATTATATTATATGTTATTTAATATTATAATATGTTTAATATTATTAATATTTAATATAATAAAGTGACTACAACGCAATTTGATTATTATTATCACATTTTATAAATCATTTCAGTTTAAATGTAATGATTAGAATCACATTACACTATAATATTAGATATTGAAAACAATAATAATACCAAAACTCTAAGCTTTATAAAAACTTATTAAATTAAATACTAAGAAACAACAATTGCGATTATATAAAATTGTATAGTTAAATTGTTTATTGTTTATTGTAAATCAGTTCTCAAAAGTACAGAATAATATATTGGTTATACAATATATGGAGGTAAAAAAAATATTCGTCCCAAAACACTAAAATATTATTCGTTATGTACCTGTTTTATCATGAAAATATCGAATGGAAATTATCGTCCAACGAGTTTCCATTAAGTTATATAATTGTTATAATTTACAAATGGTTAGGTATACTATTTATGTGTATGTAAATGAATATAATTGAAATTCATACTCATTTATTATTATAGTACATTATATTAGAAAGTTTCTGAGTGAAAAAATAAGAAAATAAACTATGATGCGGAACATTAAAAATTATATCGACATTATAATATTGTGCAATATAAAACACGATGTCAAATATTTTTTTTCTAGTAGGTACCTACCTATATACATAGTGTTTTATGTATCCAGATTTAACGTTAGTCGTAAATTATTATTTTAATCAACATTATTGTTTACGATGTACAGATAGGAAAGAAACATTTATATAATTTAAGATTAGAACATACCTTCATATCACTTAATACTTGTGTTTGTATTTTTACTGTTATGGCTGATACTGCAGCTTTTTGGTAAACGGTGTACCCATTACCCTTAGTAGTATATTAACAGTAAAATTAAAATAACTTTATGGATTGTTGGAGATAATGCACTATTTGTACAGTTATTAAAAATGTATGAGCGTGTTGTATGTGCATAGGTAGGCGGAAATTGGAGGGATACTTGGGGGTGATTATCACTAACAGTTTTGAAATTAGCACCCTCATAATTTATGCCATTTGTGGACTTACTTAAAAAATTAGGGACTTCGACAGCCCCAGTTTTTTCATTGAAATTACACCACTAAGTATATGGATTATGTGGATGGATCGATAATAGTATAGAATCATTGCTTGGTCGACTGAATGGAAGGTCTGATTAACCGGAAAGTTCTACGCAAACAGTAATTGTATGCATATTGGAAACGGGTAAAATATTTATATTTTATGCAAAATCGAAGCCTTTTAACACAGAACTTTTAACTGAAAACATGAATATACGATTTCGGTACGATTCGAGTGTTTGACGGACGATCAAATAGGATAAAACAAATACGTAGTAGTACATGTGTCGATTGTTTATAAGCACTAAAAATTATTATTACTTCAGATGGTTGTCAGCGACGACTATCAACATCGGATGTGCGATATCGATGTGCTACACGGTTTGAACGTCTTTATAACTATAATAATATGATATCAGCTGTTAATGTAAGATAAAGATGAATAAATAGCACGCGATGTACAAGCGGTATAATACGTAAATCTCGTATTTACAAACGTATTAAATATAATATGTGACAGTTTCTGTATATAACTATATACAAAACAACCGATCGATTAAAAGAACAATAAAAAGGAAAAATAAAACATCCTACTGCCATGTACATTATTATTGACGTCTCAGATCGCTGATTTCATTTCAAAATAATACTGTATCGTACACTTTCAACGAGCACGGCGACGACATCATAAATCTAATTAATTACGATAAAATGTCATAGTGTTATGCTGCTACGCGTACCTACGCTGCATGATAGGACTCGAGTGTTAAATCAATAACTCCTTCTGTGAGTGGATACCAAACTTCGTTATATCTACCTGAAATCTACATGCATATTTGTATAACTATATTTTATGTCATTATAATAATAATTATATACACGAAGCCGTGTGATATATAAGTATTAAGTACCTATATATATATATATATCACGTTCAGAATTCGAGGACAATTATGACTTATGAGGTGCCCGTAAAACTTATACCGGTTAAGTCCACCATGCAATTTATCATAGAAATCAAATTGTTGTATCTGTGTACAACAAAATATGAATAATGTAAGCAAAATTCATAAAAAATAAACATTCATAATATTATATTCGGTGATAAAATATTGTGTTTCCTTCTGAAAAAGTATGCGCTTCCAGGTTGAACGATTAACTCAAAAACTTATAACCGTAGATAGGTACTAAAAATTGTCATTAAATGTTTATTTTATCATTTTTTATACATGTTAACATATTAAAAATATATCGACTCGTTTAAGGTTTTGTTGACTCAATTATTAACATATTTAATGTTTATACTAAAACATTATGTCTTTAAAAATGGTTTTATTAAAAAAAAAAAAAATGTATCTATTCAAATTGGATTTAGTATTTATTATACTTGGATCATTGTTATAAATAATAAATGTTGATAAATTAATATATAATACTAAAGTTTTTAAATTCCCATAATATCCATAGTCTCTATAACTCCCATACCTACCTATTATTTTTATATTTTAAATTATTGTTTTTCTAAATGACTAAACATATTAATATACTTATGCATAATTAGCTTTCAAATTTGAAAATGTTATTTTTTAACTTATGTACCTATTACAGTTTCGTGGTTTTTACTAGAGCAAACATTTTTATCAACATTTATATAAAAAAAAAAAACTAAGAAAATTTCAAATGTCACTTGTTGTATTGTGTGTCTTGTCAATCGTTTTAAAGATAAATAATAGAAGCTCAGTGTTCTGGGAGAATTACCAAAATAAATTAAGACAGTCAAAATGTTTTAGTATACTAACCTTTAATTTATATCTACCAACTCTAGATGTCAATCTGTAGCAATAACAATTATTGTACCGAATAATCACCATAATAGACAATAGTGGGTATTATATCCTTATAAGTTATTATAGTGAATAGTCCATTAGCTTTTGTAATAAATTATGTTTACATATATTTTCCACAAAATCTTCACATAACAGTTAAGGTTCTAAAGTGTTTAATTAAATTATTATTGGCCTGTATTTTATAATACTAAGCTTTGACCCAAATGCCAATGGCAAAACGATTTTGTACAGTTGGAAACCATTAAAATTAAACAATAATAATAACAAATAGTGTATGCACTTTTTTCAAAATGTAAATGATAAATTTTGAAATTTATGGTTCTTATTGTTTATTATTTTTTTGTAAAGTTACTAACCTAATATTCAAATTTTTTTAAGTATATATACATGTTAATTTGTTTGTTGAAAAACAATAAATTGAAGCATATCAATAATTGATAATTGTCTCGTATTACGTATATTATATCGTGCAGTTTATCACAGTCACATGAACTTTACATTTAAAAAAATTGTTGTCAATATTTGAACTTCAGGCGCTTATAACTAACAACAATTATAGCTATAACTTGGATTTTCAATATTTTTAAAATTCTGTAAAAAATATTTGTGACTAACGTTGAATTAGTTTTAAGTTGCTTTACCTACAAACAGAAATTGTATCATAAATAAATCAACAAAAAAAAAACTAATGATTGAACAGTTTAAATGTCAATATTATACATTTCTCAATTCGTATAATTTCTAGACAATGCGAATTGTAAATATTTGGTGAAAATGTTAAGTTATTACGGGTATTTACTTGTTTTTAGTCTTATCAGTTATTTTTAAAAGTACTGTGAGTTTTTAACAAACTAGATCCAATTTGCTACTCGAAACCAACATTTATTGAAGATTAAACCATTTTTTACTGTATAAAGTGTCATAAAAAAAATGAATAGTAATAACCACAAGCCATTGTAATAGCTCCTAAATAGCTCCGCTCTAAATCTAAAACTCTTTTGAAAAAATAACAATATCTAGATTTATTTAAACTTTAAAGGTCATAGCTTATTACTCACTTTGTTTTTGCTTAAAATAACAAAGTTGCTATTTAACTAATATAAACTTCATTAACTTGGTGGTTTGGCGTGTTGACCTTCGATTTGCTTAAAATCTAAATATTTTACTGGAATTAAAAAAAAACACAATATTGTCTGTGACCTAATTGGGAATATTATATTCAATAACACGCTATAGTGCTATACAGGTAGGCACCTATAATTAAATGTGTATCGTTATCCATCGCTGTTCCGTTAGTGTACGTAATAATATTATTGTATATTATAATTTATAACAATAATATTTCATTGTTTCGTATATACGCCCGGAACGATATAAAGTTTAAACTAGCGACAGAATCTATCTGAACTGCCTGCAGCTAATTAGTTTATCAAAGCAAACAATCGTCACATAACAATATAACATTTATAATATATAATATAATAATATAGCCACATATAAGCACGGCATGTGTTTGTATAATTTATTATTTTATTAGGTATACGTGTTTATCTGAACATCACGAAATTCGTTATATTATGTTTATACCCTCGACGACCGTCTACGTCATAGACTCGTATATAATAAAAACGCGTTAAAAAAAAAAAATAAAACATGTGTTAAAAAACTATTATTTTACATTACGACGTTCGATCTTAAATGTTAACATTTTCAATAACTGTGTAACAAAACAATACGTGATTCATACTATTCTCTAGGTTAAAATGTTCAATTGTAAAGGTTTGAACAGTGGAACCGTACCCAAAATAACCGGTTTGGTAACTAGAACTCTTTGAGGATATTGGATTCGGATTTTCACCGGAAAACAGATTGAAATGGGGATTTCCGTTTTGTGTCAAAAAAACACTGATCAGTTATCACCATAACCCTTTACGTCAAAAAAAATTAATGTTTAACGTCGTATTAAATTGTGGGGTTTAACGTCGAAATAATACATTCAATTTTAAAATACAATTTAACGAATAGTATGTAGAAACAGTATACAATTGAAATATTACCTTACATTATTATTTACATTATTACACTACATTCAGAATTGACTAAACGAAAAAGATATTTTTTGATAAACTCGAAGTGTTCCGATTTTGACCGAGATGAAAAAATAATAACAATAATGTGGGATATAATTGATATAATGGGTTGTCAACAAATATCTAAAATTATTTATTTATTTTTTTTAGGGGAAATCGGAAAATAATCTTTCGTGGAAAATGGTCATGTTGATAACAGGTGAGTGTCATTTTGGCGAAAAACAGTTACACCCATTGAAATAGGTACCTACTTATTTAAGAAGCTAAAACCGAAACTGATGTTTTTAAAATATCAAAGACTTATTTCCATGTTGCAAAGATCTATGATCATTTTGATTTGTTATGTTTGTTTTTTGTTTAATATTATGTATAAATTATATTGGATTTTGTTGAGTATTAATCGAAGCTTGAATTTTTGATTTTGAACTAATATAAGTGACATTTTGGTTGTTCTAAAAACCGTACCGAAACCAGAACCCAGATTGATGAAATCTTTGTTCTAATACAATGCAAAAAGAACCCTACTTTAAGATAGCAAACGTAATTGTAGAAAATCTCTTAGAATTAAATACGTTTTGCGTATCATCAGGTGTGCTAAAATATGATTATAATATAATATTTTATGTAAATAAACAATTAACATTAGTATTCTAACATATTGTAAGCAGTGTGCACTTATCAATATTGTATTGAACTGTTATAATCATCCACTTATATAATTTTATTAGGACATCATTTTCAGTCGTTACACTGATATAAGTATGAAAACCTATATGATCTCTAATTATGTTATATAAATAAGATTATTTTGTATTTACATTTTTAAGACAATTACTCAAAAAATTCCATAGGTACTGCTCATACAGTCCAGTTATATATTATTATGTTACATTAATATTATAGGTATATTCCATTATCATCATGATAATAAAATCGTATTATTATTCATATAAAATACCTAAATCCTCAAATCTACTCAATCTTAAATTTTTGATCGGATTTTTAAATTATACGATTTTTGATGTAAAATAATTATAATTTTGAAAACTCCGTTTTATTTTCATATTTAGATGTTTTGGGATATCAGAATAAAAGTTATGAAATATAATATATAATATAATAGTTATACGAACATTCTATTTTTTTTTTTGTCCTCTAGGTTTTAAAAAATATAAAATACAAATATTGAATGCTATACTATGTATTATGCTGATAACAATGATATGTGATAATGCACGAAGTTATAAGGTATATTAAGACATTAAGTCAACAGAATTTAACCAGAAGTACAATAAGCTGATATACGAATTAAAAATCAATTTTAAATTCCTGTACTACACGTGAAACTCTTAAAATGGAATATATAATAAATAAGTGGTCATCGCGTCACATTATAGCATATGGGTTTACCATTTTAAATGCCTAATTCTATTTACTGCAGTTTTTAGTATTTATTTTAATACTGCTACTGAAAAAAACCAGGAGTCATGAACAATAATTTTAAAAAACAATTAAACAGGAATGGCTATAAATACGAGTGAATAACAATTTACATTCATTTTTGGTCTTCAGCATAAAATATATAGGTACATAGGTATATATAATGTTTATACTGCGGACAATCAACTTCCTGGAATAAAGTTAACAATGCATTTTAATTCATTCTTTAAAAAAAAAATAGTAAAAAATATGTCAGTAAAAATGAATAAATTATAGTAATAAAATTATTGTTTTCTTTTCCATTGAATAATATTGCAATGACACGCGAGGAGGAGACTTCAAGAAAATTAATAATTGAAAATGTCTTGGAAATAAAAACTTTTGTCGAGCTAAACGTATTAAACAATGCTGTTTAAGTTTAATAATATGTCCAGTGTAATTATTTTAAAGTCGGGATTTTGATTGTGTACGTTACGACTGCTATGTAGTACGTTATATCGCATTAAACTAATGTTTTTCTTTATTGTTTCGAAGCATTTGGATCGAAAACACTATAATTATATAATTATTATGTATAGGTGTATTGTGTATACGTATATAAACTAAGGCGAAGGGACCAGCTCAAGACATGATTATTTAATTATTAGTGAAACGTAAAATGTCTTGAACATGACAACAGTCAACACTGTCACAAACAAATTATCGTCGCTTGAAGGCGAACAACTTTTCTCATAATCAAAAATATAAATAACGTTTTATTAGGATAAAAACGAGTCTTCGCGTTTATCTTGGAATAAAGATAAAATAGCTTTGGGATGTATTTTTCTTTAAAATAAATTTAATATTTTGCGACTTCAGAAAGCGTACAATACGTCGTATATACTAAATGTAGTATTGTTATAATAGGTGAAATTTGGCGACGATCATTGCAAAATTGCAATCGTTGTGTTTTTTTGATTTATTAATACCGGCACTCTATTAGGACGGAACCGTTTTCGGCCAAAATGAATCTTTCCCTTTTTGGCCATTTCACTTTTCGGCTATTCTGGAATGTCCGTTTTTGGTCGCAGTACACTATTTTTTTTGTCACCAATTTAAAATATTATTATTATTTACTTTAAAATCACATGTTAAGTTAAGTAAAAAATGTAAACATTATATTACCAATTTACACAAAAAAAATAAAATTATAAGGATATTTAATATTTTTTATAATTGTAGCACATGCATTTATTGAACTCCATTCGTGTAATCTCTCCTCTTTTATACTTCATTCCTGACGACTCAGAACTTTTCTATTTTTTGGGGAATTTTTGAATATCAGCACTTCGTATTTTTACATATGATTCTGTTCAAATTTCATTAATTTTATTCAAACAATACATAATATTGGAGGAGAGTCTTTATAAAAACATTGGATAAAATATGAATAAAAAGACTCGCATGCATTTGTTGTTCTAGTTAAACCAGAAGAGTCTGATATCCCAAAAGTAGAAGGAAATATGCTTTCCTCACTGATATAATAGTCGCAGTAGTATGGCTGTAAGATAATCCCTAATATAAGTTTAATATTATAGAACGGAGATAACGATGAAAGATATTCTAAACACCTAGTTAGTAATTATTACTTTTATATGAATATAAATTAATATCTTAATATATGATACATTAATATTAATATATTAATATAATATGATTATTATTATATAAATGTATTGGTAGTGTGACAGAAAAAAACTTGAAAAATATTTTAAATTAAACATAATATGTAGGTACTACAATTATAAAAAAAATTAAATATCACTATAATTTAATTTGTGTAAATTGATAATACATATAATGTAACTTTAGATTTTTTACTTGACTTAATATGTGATTTAAAAATAAATTGTATTAATAATATTTTAAATTGGGGACCGAAATAGTGTACTGGCCAAAGATGGGCATTCCAGAATAGCCAAAAAATAAATTGGCCAAAAAGGAAAATGTTCATTTTGGCCGAAAAGTGTCCCAACCCTCTCTTAAACGCGTTCATTCATCTCGTTTTCCGCTAAACGAACCGGCAAAATATAATCAATTACTTCGTTGTACCGTCTTCATCAAGAGTGAATAACTCAATATACATCCTAATAAATTTAAGAAATCCGTTTTATTATAATAATATTATTATGCGCATATGTGCCAGAGACAGGTTTTTCGCGAGTAAAACGGTTCGATTACGAGTCACTTGACCGTATTTCAAAAATGGAACGACGATATCGAGTATATTATTATAAAAATATTCTATATATGTCGGCAAATACTGAACAATAATTTTCACAATTTAGATGTAATACACGTGACGTGTAATGATATATACTATTATGATATTATCGTCATTGTCGACGCGAAAATGTGAAAATTCAATTCCAACTTGACGACGACGAAAAATCGTTTACCCACTTAATTTTCTAGTACGACGACTAAATATATTGTGTATACTATACATGCATGTACATACTATTATAATATATTGTATAATATATACACCCTCTCGACGGATATTGTGCAACTTGATTATTTTTTCACACTTGTTTCGTCATTGTTGGTTTATTTCTCACACACACTCGTTTTAATATGAGTGAATTTGTTTTTAAAACGTTTCCACCGTTGTTTAAATCACATCACGACGTGAAATATTTTCTGAACAATGTTTTTAGTAACGTGCGGAAATCACGCACGAAATGTAGATTTTTTTTAATATTTCAGTGAAACTTTTCAAATAGGTATACATTTTTTTTTTCATTAATTTACAGGAAAATGTAAAAATGTATTACATAATTATCAATATATTTTTCACTCAACTAAACCCCCCTAGAGTTTGGCAACCCTTTGTATGTTTTATTAAAAAAACTTTTTTATACTTATATAACTGTCATATTTTTTAAACTATTTTTTTTGGCATAGCAATCTTTATAAGACACTAAGTAATATTTTAAAAACTTTTTATATGATCTATAGAAGTGTATACAATTAATATTTATTTGTTTGTCTTCTATTGACTCAAACACGACTATACCGTTTTCAATAAAAGTTATGACAATTGATTTCTCGAGACTCGGAGGAAGTCTATAGATTATTTTTCAACCCCTATAGGTTACTATAGAGCGGCTCAAACTTAAATTTAGTTTTGGCTCACAAAAATCAAATATTTTTTGGTTTTTTAAATGGTTGGCATTGGTTACAAATTATATTACTATTAAAATTATTAGTAAAAATATAGGATATATAATTTTTTACAAATGTATTTTTAAAAAGACTAATCTTAAATTAAAATACTTATAAACACAATAACAATGATTAATTTTATGATTTGTTTTTTTAATTCTAGAATTTTTTATGTAAACATATAAGTATGAATACCAATTTTAACAATTTTTGATTTACGTTTGTTTTTAAGTAAGCATGTGACACCAGGGTTTGTGTTAACATAACAAATATGTCCTGAATATTAAGAATTGGAAAACCATAAACTAATCATTACCATTGTGTTTGTATTATATACTAAAACAAAATTCGATAGAAAGACAGATATATTTCAACCCATCAAAATTGGGTAATACAGCTAGTAGATATATATATATATTTATAACAGTCAATAATAACAGTCCTTCGTCGTTAAACTCTTAATGGTGTTTGTAAGTAATCAAATAATTTTGATTAACGTTGTGATCATATAATTTTATATATTTTATTTAACCCATGATTAAATCGAAGTCTGATGATGGACACGCCACCATAGAGTAATCTTAGTACTCGATGGTGCTATTTTCTGTTGATTATGTAGTTGATACTTGAATGTTTCATATAATATATTATATATATAATAATATATATAGATAAACAATACATAGAATACATAGAATATAGATAATAAGCCATAATGAAAAAATATGTACCATCCCTAGATATACTATATACTATGGTTTTATACAGTATAAAACATTCTGGACCTCTCCCTCTCTGGCCTCTCTGGCCTCTCCCTCAAATATGGACCTGATTACAAATAAAAGATATATGCTAGTATACACCAACTAGTAAATTACTTAATAAATTATTGAATCTCTCTCTCTCTCTTTCTTCAAAACAAAATTTATTTTATATTTTTCGTATAGTTTCAAAAAGTTTCAAACCAATTTGCATGCGAATCAACATTTTATCACATCCTATCGTACTATTAATGTTTAATACTTGAAATTTAAGCCACAACATAAGTGATGTCACTTACCATTAATTCTCTTTGCCGGGTTAATACTATAGAAACCGGCAAACTCGTTCTATAATTAGCGTGACACTGATCTTCGCATCAATTATAATTTAAATGATATTTTTTGGCATATACCTAGTGTACATTTGAGTATCACGAAGGTGTGAATAATAGGAGGTGATTTGCTCAAACATTTTTATTCATGTCATATTTTATTAAATAGGTTTGAACTGGTGGTCTCTCTTTTACGATCAAGGCAAAGTACCTCAATATAGAAATGTCCACCCTCCTTGGTATTTCACAAACCGCTATACCGTGTCTCTAAAAATTCTGTCATAAGAAGACGAAACTATATAGCTATAGTTCAGAATAAGTTATATAATTTCGTGTTAACATCGTCACATGAAAAAAAATAATGTTTCTAGTGTTCTACTATTTCTTATATATTATATATAAATGAGTAACAGATTATAGAATAGTAATTTTATTAACTAAAATCACCGTTTACGCAAAGAATAAAATCCATAGGTTGTATAATGTACATAAATGAATATTATTACAAAACGTTGGAATTTTAAAGTTAAACCAATTTTGACTTTTTTGTAAAAGTTTTTTTTTTTTTAATTTACACATTTAACGCTATCATACATAACCAAGTATAATATCTACATATCATTGCAATGCAAGAACGCGCGCATTTCAACCCGATCAACATATGATTGCTTCAGCTCCATTCTTCACGTTTCCCTTGTCATCCTGCAGGTTTTATACGAATGGACTGTATTGTAAATAATATGCATATATAAGGTTTGTCAGATGCTTGAGTAAATTCTATAAATTTCTTCCAACATACTTTTGGAAAATTCGAAATATTTGCTTTTAATCGACAAACGAACGTATAACACATATAGGCGCGTATAATATATTGTAGGTATGTTTATTATATGCAATGAGTATGCCAGACGGTGAAAATCAGAGCTCAAATTGGAAAAAAATAAAAATAAAAGGGGGGCATGAAAGTGTAAAAAAAAGTGCGTATCTGAAAATTGAAGTTTCTTGCCTATTGATTCGTAGGGAATTAGAAGGGGTACGCTAAAATATTTTTTTTCCTAAAAATAAGTGATAGGTTTTCCGTCCCCTCGCGTTCCCCCTTTATTCAAGCACTGGGCAGACGATGATATCGATCGTCGTGAGCACTCGTGGCGTTCTCTTTTTTATACTTTCATTTCCGTTTCGTTTCGGTTAGCGCTGTGGCTCATTGAAAGTCTTGGCCCAAAAGAGCAAGATACTTGAGTCATCGGTCTGTGACGGCTAGCACCCCGTTCCGGACTTTCAGGTTTTATTTTGTTATACATTTATTTAATATTGGACGCTGCGTAGAATATTTTTTCGACCACGACGCACGTATCAAACTATATATAATATATGTATTATAATATTATATACGGACGGAATTACACAGACCTCTACGGAGTTATACCCGAGCGTTAAAAAATAAGCAAATATATCTATATACGCTGTACGATATAATATAATATATAGGTACATATTATTATTTACGCATAGAAATCCTCGACGTGTGTCTATTAAACCTATATATATATATATATATATATTAAGGGCGCCGACCCTCGACCGTTTCGACAAAGCCGACGAAATCCTCTTAACTCTTCCGGTCCCAATGCGTTTATATATTTGATGGTTTCCAAAAAAAAAAAAAAAACAACCCAAACATCGTTCATATTTCCGACACCATACCCAACCGTACGCACACACGCTGGTTATATACTCGAACAATCTAGTTTATATATTATATATATATATATTATTATTACATAATATTATGTATACGGAAACGTGTCGTCTCGAGCTATTTAATGTTCGTCGTCGCCGTCGTCGGTCTACATGGACAACGATGACACGGGTTGTGTGCATTTTTCTCCCAGTGTTTGTGATGTTGGTCACGTCCGTTTTAATAATATGTGCATCGTATTATTCGTACACTCCTTTTAGAAATACTGAAAAGCAGCGTTTGGAGATCTTCATTATTTTTTTTGGCAATGCTGCAGCTTAACGCGATAACCATCGAAGCAGGAATTTTGTTTCGGAATACAATTCAAACCCTCCGTCATTTCGTATATATATATTATTTATAATATGAACGTATTATAGCGATCAGTGAAGCTGATTACGAGTCTAAACAAAGATACGTTTATCGTCATCGATGAGCACCAAATGGTCCAAACCCGAATTTCCGACGATTTAACCACGCGACGGTTCGTTTACACCCGACTGCGAGTTGTATATATATATGTATATACTTAGCCATGACCTCTAAGTGTGATAATGTTCGTTTGCCCGCAATAACACGTGATTGAACACTATTAATATTAAACTGCTCATGTCAACCATACTTTGTAATTTATTAATAAGAATAAAATATATCTGCTGTGTATTTTTGCGCAGATCGAACTTAATATAATTATACATGTATATATAACTATATAGTAGTATAGTGTTCTGAGTTATAGCGATATGGATTCCCTACACGGCCGATTTCAAATATTAAATTAGATTTTATTACAGTTTCTTTTATTGTACAGATATATTATTATAATCACGAGATTCTTCGACCGAATATGTTATCAAAAGGGCCAATTGAACGATACCACATTGGTTGCTCTTCAAAAAAGTCTGCCCAATAACCATTATGTTCTCTTACCTACATAAGTAATGCATAATCGTCAGTTTTGGTTTTAAGAAAGTATTCCACGATGTAAAAAGTATCACTCCGTCATGATTTGTTTTAACAATTTAATAGTTCAACATCCAGTTATCTTAAATTATTCATAAAAATAATATTAAAGCCTCAAGGTCACGTTGCTTTTAAATCGTTGTATGAGCCCGTAATAATAATATGGTTTTATGTGGTATATACATCGATAGATACATTTTAAACAACAACAAAACTCAGCGGACTCACACGTCTGTTAAAATTGTATTAAAAAAGACAATAGGTACAGGTACTGTCTTTTTTATAACATATAGAAATGAATAAGATATTATTAAAATGAATAGTTTAACATTTGTAATTAGTCACAAGATAAGTGGTTTGCTACTGAAATTTACATAAAGGACCATCTTAAAAAAATGGTTTAAATGCATATACTAATGGTATGCTGTGGCAGCTGTATTCGAGTTAATTAAAAACGACCGAGGGTTTGGTATTTTAATATAATAATATCGTCAGGCCGTATAAAACGATACGGTTCTGCTGCTGTGTTTAAATTAGGTGTACTTATCCGGCTGCCGGGTGATGGAGACGATCCCTTTGAAGAGAAGAGAAACTTGCGTACTATAATTACCGTCAGACCATATAATATATATAATAAAATGGTGCAAATACACAAACACACACACACGCTCGCGCGTGTGTGGTAGATGGGCACAATAACCAGATTCATTTCGTTGTTAAAAAGGTTAGGTATTGGGAATTGAAAATCGCCTCAAAGTCTATAAACGATCTGCAACCCGCTCCGCGATTGCACAGCACTGCGTCTTCAATGATTTTTGCACAGGGTTTAATGTATTATGTATTTATATATATATATATATACCTACCATAGGTATACAGTAGCCAAACTATGTGATTTACGTTCTATCTTATTTACATTTTAATTATTTCCAAGATCGTATATATCCGCTGCTTTTACATATTGCAGTGTCACTCGGGATATGGATTTACTCTTTAATCGTAATCGTGTGATTTTTTTCTTCTCTTTTTTTCTGGGTAGTTTTACAGGCATGTCAATAGTGACGGGGAAAGAAAACAGCTAGACGTGATTAAATATATGACCATCGTTTGTTGAAATTCGTTCACACATAATTGATCAAGTATATTACATCTCTACAGGTATAAATAAATAATAATACGTCATAATATGATATATGTTACATATAAAGTGCATATATAATACTATAAAAATTATCTTTTTTCATTTATTTTTCTTACTTATATTTTTTAGGGTCTAGTCATTGTACGTCTTACAGGTAGACATAATCAAGACCATGCTATTAAAAAATATAATTTAATTAGAGAATCATGATAGACATGAAAGTTCAATACATTTTTGATATTAAAAACCGTTTTCTAGAAACTTCAAAGTTATGGATTCTAACCAAGTATTCTTTTGCATCAACTGATTGAATTATATACAGATTCAATCTTTTATCGTGAACCAGAATTTATATTAAAGAAAAAATAAGGCATTTTAAAATTATTTTTTCTTCACTATTTTATATTTTTCTTTAATAAATGATCAATATTTGTTTAAAATTAAAAAAAAAAATGTTATGACTTGAGTTTTTTAACATATTAGGCTTAATTTGTGATAATAATTAGTATTCTGTTATTATTACATTTTCTGTATGTTTCATTTCTATAGTTGGTATGCAACAATTATTCACTCTTCTCTTCAACTTGGCTTTCATTAAATTTCTTCGTACGCATATTTTTTCGCTGTTTGTTATATATATTCCAATCGTGATCTTCTTTCATACATTTGTAATTAATCCAAACAATCTATCATATAAGTGAAGTAGACATTTATATTGTTATTAATACTATTGAATAAATTTCGAATCTCGAACGTATACGATATAGTTTATTTCTAAATAAAAAAGTATTATTATATTATACACATCCATTGTTATTTATTAATAAGCTATTGGCCGTCGAAGATAATATGAAGCTACGAAGCCATTTTAATGTTTATTAGCTGTAAAATGATGTAATTTATTATGCATGCAATTTTAGTAAATTCCATTCAGCGTATAATATATAATTATATCATACTGTTATGATGATATGATGGAAAACTAATACATTTTTTTTTAAGTTACTTGTACTAGAGCCATTCGGGAGTGACGTACATATATTTGTTTATCCATAAATTACATGATGCAAAGTTAAAAAAATGTCAAATACACTTATTTATGACATAATGATACAAACGATTTTGTGTAAATTGTCAGAAGCCACAGATTTAGTGGTGGTGGAGATATAGTTGGAAGAACAGATTGTGTGATTCAGTTAATGATTCCGGGAGCTTTGAAGTTTCACTATCCCTAACGTATGCCAGTGAACATTTGTTTGATTTCTATATGCACTTCACTATATGTATACTGTGGCTTCTAAGGTCATTAAGAAACTTTATGATATTTTTGTATGGCCAATTACTCATGCAAGATGATGTACCACCATTGGGCAATGATTGGAATTTTGTTTGGTTTCATGAAGTAAGAAGAAGTTCCTCCAGGAAGGAGACTGCCATTATTTTGTAGTATCCACTAATATAATAGGGTTGGGCACCAGTTCATGCATAGATTTCCATATGGTGGTGTTTGACAATTATAGAGCGGTTTATTTTATAGAGTTTGGATTACGTTTTCGTTGGAGACAGAACAATATGCTAATAATATCGTTGATTATTCGTTATTTTTCAAGAACTTTAGATTTTAGTATGGTTGCTGAAATTTTCTTTAAATTATTCGTTTTAAGAGCGAGTTTGTATTTAGAACGCTTTGTTTATTTTGATTATATTTCATGTTATTGATCTTACAAATGTAATTGTTTTAAGTTTGGGAATATTAAAATATATGTGTTATTTAAATATAGTTCAGTCAGTTTTAATTTTTTCGTTCTCTACTATAGTACTTTAATCAGAATTTAGAATTATTATAAGGGTTATGTCTATTTCGTTTTAAAAGCTTATTAGCTTATTTAAGTTGTGGAATGAGTCACCACTTGTTTTAAATATGTAAATGTTATGTATAAAATATAAGCGAAAAATATAATTCATAAAGTAATAGGTATTCAAATTACCACGGCAGACATCATTATGGTATCGGAAGTTCCCGTACTAGTTCACTCCCGTGTACCTATGAATTATAATATGATAAGCGAGCTACTCCATCAAGGTTTTATACGTAACTGACAGTATTCACTATAAATAAATGACCATCGGTTTTCCTGCCACAACTTTAAAAACTGCTCGTAAAATCGGTTATTGGGCTAGCCGCTGATTTGATCTAGATTTTATTGTAATAATATATCACACTCTTTGGATTTTCCTAGTTGGGTGATTGAGATTATATCTCTAAAACCCTTTGATGTGTCTGAAAACAAAAATACCACTTAAAACCACGCGTTTTAGTTTTTACGTTTTATTATATTTTATATACAATATTGTAACGATAAGTAATTTATACATACATGTACGATGTAGGCACATATAATTAAAATTAAAAATATATTATTTAAAATTAATGAGAAAATAATAGATATACGCTTTATACTTAAAATCACGGGTCGTTTGTGCCGTGCATCGTCGCACTGAATTATCGAGATAAAAACGCTTATTTTATTTACACGACGGTTGTTGATGATCGAAAACGTCGATATTTTTTTTAATTTAATTCCCGCGTCGATTCGAAAAACCTGACGAAGCTGTTTCATCCGGCTGCAACTTGCTGGCGGGAGTGTAGTGCTTTTTTTTTATCATACTGCGGTGTATACCTATAAGTATAACAAGTAACAACTACAACATATATAAATAGAAACTCTTCGCTGGTAAGAAAAAAAAATAATATATAGAATAAAGTACACTAGAAACGATTTAAAGACGACTGTACAGAAACAACCTCAAATGGCTCCCGACAGGTTAGGTTAACTTCTTACGCTAACGATTCCGCTGACCACATCCAATTTATTGCTCCGAGTTTAACAAAATATAAACACACACGGGATAAAATAATATATTTTCAATCAAAAGCTATCATGAGCGTGTTGTATAATAATTAAAATAACTATCCGCCAACATATTTGTATGCACTTACATCTTTACATGGCAGCACAGTTGAGCATTTTTTTATGTCCGGTATTTAAAATACACACAATGTTCCGGCACTCAGTATCCCTAAAAAGATACTACGTTTGGGCATTAAAATGAAAGAGGTATATTTTACCTTTTGTTAAGAAGCATATAGAAGTATACAACTATATACGTAAGCCATAAATGGATGTATTATACTTTAATAGGTACTATAATAACATTTATAATAACTAAAGTATGTAAAAAATGCGTTAAACAAATTAAAAGTCAAATTCTATTTTCTCGATTTTTATTAAATATTGAATTGAATGTAATATCTTCTTTTTTCGTAAGCATTTCAGTTATCTGTTATGAATTTGGATTAAGTACAGGCCATTGTCTATTGTAATTTAATTGATTATTTTTTACACTATTATATTAATGCAGTTTCTGTCGAATGTTAATCAAAACGTCAATTACTTGGTGTATCATCGGGTGTGGATGATGAAATTGTGCATTTTAATGTTTTAATGTTTTAATGAAATGCCCCAGATCCATTGGTTGCTCTAGCGTTACTCGTTTGAGCTTCTGCCTAAAAATTCGGTGGGAATTGGTATTCTTCATTAATTTAATTCTCCAAAACATAATCAGTAAACGTATTACGTATGGGACTATCTGTAGGAGCTATTTAAATTTTAATTTGATTCAAATGGAATTAGTAGCATGCAATAATTTGTACAGTTGGAAATGATTCTTCTATTGCAATATTAAGAATTTCTCAAAACATCACTTTCATAAAAAAAAATCGATATACTTTACGTACATAAAATACGTGTATTCACTATGAATTATTGTGCCCAAACGTGTCGCGTTTATGAGATACAAGACCTAAAACCTGTTATAGCACATTCTTAAATCCCAAAAATATGTCTATGATATTACATATGAACAAACGGGCAGACGGAGTTTCATTATAGAGTATAATAATATTAATAGAGATATGAGCTTGATAAATGTATGTACATTGAAGTGCAGTGTTTTGACCAGATAACAAAAAAATCATCTGTATAAAGATAACTACACTTTATATTTTTTTTTGAAATACAAATAAAGGATAATCAAATCAATTTAATTTTACTAAAAGATACAAGATAAAAAATGTTTGTCCAGATAAATTACAGATAATTATTAATTAAGTTTATAAAAATAAATTTAAATTTGATGATTACAAAAAAATAACAACAATGTACATTGTGCCTGTATAATACAGTTGTTTTCGTCTGAATTTATTAATTTTTTTAAATAAATAAAATATTTAGCTAAAATAAATATTGAGGTAACTTGTAATTATTTATCTAGATGAGTCCTAACACTGTCTACATGTAGATATTTATTATTAAATAATCGAGGTACCTATGTGTAACGAAATGCTTGTTCTCAGATCGGTCTAATGTTTATTACGCTAAAAATTTATTTATGTGTATATATACATTATACTTGAGTTGATTATACACAAAGGTGTGTTTAATGTTTTATAGGTACATTTATAAATATAGCCTATAGGATATTTGGTCTCAGTGCGCGTCGTATATATATATTATATTGATACTAGCTGATCCCGTGCACTTCGTTGCCCATTAAAAAAAAAATTAATAATGCCAAGTCCATATGAATAATATATTTTATTTTATAATATAATGGTTAAAATATACTAAGTAATATCGTTACAACAATATTCAATTTATTTTGGGTCATTATGTATTTTTATTCGTTTTATCGAGAAAAGTCTGATCCGTGTCATTCTGTCCCGCCCAGCGTTGCCTGTGGCAAATATTAAGTTAAGATTAACCTCAAGTGATTTACATGCATCCAAACCACCAAGGTCTAAGGTAATCCACTGAATTGGATCTCGGAAATATGTGAGCAGTAAATTATTAGGTAGGCAATCCACCTGCGGTGGATTGCGGACCCCATGAAGTGCGTAAGAGTCATGCAAAAGATTTGTTTTTTTTTTATAAATTTATAGCTGAACCGGCAACGCTTTGCTATTGTTATACTTTTCATAGGTAAATTTGACCCAGTGAACTTAGTATCACCTACAATTTATTCATCTTTTATATACATAGCTGTCCTATATGTGCCGTGACCGTTCCGGGATTCCCCCCCGCTTTTATAGACACATTTTCAACTATAGACATCTTTGATACAACGACGGAAAGTGCGAGTATATTGTAAGCTATTAGTACGAAGCAAATGACGGATGTCGGGTAAAAAGTGTTTTAACGCGTTTATAGTTCGAACCCGATACCACTGAATACGACGTAAGGCGTTAATTTTTTTTGCATTAATGTTATTTTTTTCGGCACCCAATTAATTTTTCCACACTAAAACCTTCCCCGAGTCTACCTATTTAATAGTGAAAACCGAACTAAAATCCGTTGTTTACTTTTTAAGATTTTTGCTACCAAACAAACAAATTTATATAACAGTAAGATAACAAAAGGCAAAACCAAGATTAGCCACGACATTTAATGCAATCTCTATATAGTGTACTTTACCAATAAACCGAACCTATTTTCTATACAACTCATAAATATAGCCTCGGAACAATTTATATCTACACGCCGATAAAATACACACACACACACGAAAAAGGTCCAGGTAGATGGAAACCCTCGGGCCGCCGTGCCGTACCTTATTTCCTGTTATCGGTCGGGTGCTATTGTTATTATTATATCAATATAGATATACAAATTACATGTAAAAAATTATTTTTGCCGATTTCAACCCTTTAAAATCAAAATTTTGAAAAATCCTTTCTTAGTGGCCGATGAAATTATTATAAAAATCTATCCTCGACATTTCAAGTCGATAGCTCAAATAGGTTCGGCTCTGCGTTGATTCTTGGTAAGTAGACTTTCCTTTATACATATATAGAGATTATATTTGGAAAATATTTGCAGTGCACCAAGAATCCAGAAATTAGAAATTCTTTAGGAAAACCAACCAGCCCCACATGACTTATTCGCTACTATACACACGTGTATGTCTATAAATATATAACATATAAAGGTACTACAGCTGTAACAATAATATTTATTACGTCTTTTATATTAGAAACTCCCGGATAAAGGTATAGTCGTCTCGACCTCAAGAGAACAGTTGATGGCGGTCCGTCGTAGTTGAACTTTACAAATGTTTTTCCACGCACGTTTTTATTTATCGGGCATTTTTGCCGAGGAAATATTTTACCTTGCCTATGTATATAAATACACTGCGAAAAGCGCGCGTGTTTGTGACAGCAGGAACCGTTTAGGTAATGTATTATAATAACTACTATGGCCTATAGGTACTATACTATAATACTCTCACCGCAAGCAATTACAAGTATACAGTACACACAACAGTGATAATATGAACTAAAATTGCTTAATATGTTCTAACCAAAACAAACGCCTAAATAGTTTGATTCAAATTTATATATATTTAATACAATTTATTTTAACTAATTTTTGATTGAACTAATTTTTCACAAAAAACAAATTTTATATATTCTATTTATACTATAATAAAATCACATCAAATATACATTGTAATTGTAATTTATAATTAACTTATAAGTTATAAGTGAATACCGCATACCGTAAAACGTTAAAAATAGGTTTGTTATATAAATAGCTTAAAATTAGTTTAAATATTTTGAATATTTTATTGTGTGTAGTGAATTATAATATACATCATTGTGAATAGTTTTAAGTCCTTGTGAATAATATTGTTTTCTAAAATCCTTATTTTTCCTTTGGATTAACTCAAAACCAATTTAATGTGATGAACACGATTACCATTTATTTTTGTTTTGATTCAAAAATAAATTACTTTATGGACTTGACATTTTTACAAATTATAAATATTACATTGCATTTTCTACTCAATATCTGATAATTAAAATATTTTGTAATCTTCAAGATTTTTATAATTTTTTACTTTTCGTTTTTTCGATTTATGTGCGAAGCAATTTTTTTTCGATTAAAAAGTTTGAACATTTTCATTACTATATTCCTAATAAGTTGTTCTTATAGAAATTAAAAAAACATCAAATATATCATGGAATTTTTTTGTGTTTGAAGTTTAAATAATTAAATGTTGACAACATTGTGTTTAAAATCACGAAAATGTGCAAATTGTTTTATAGTTTAGAATTCATAACATTTATAATTATATAATAGCTATAATATTTAATACTATGTTCTTTTATAAACAGTTCTTACAGCAACATAAAAATATCAAAAATACATAATTAGCATAACGTTAATTTTTAAACAAAATAAAAAACTATTTCAGTTATTTTGTTGTATCTATAAATAAAAAATATTATTTGTAGGGACTTAAAGCTTTTCACTATAACTTATATTATATTTTTCTGTAAGCAATGAAATTTTTTAAATATTTAGACCAATTAAAACTATATTTATTTTATGAATTTATTCTCATCGTTTTGGGGCATGCCGCATACCGATATAAATAGTTTAAAATTAGTCTAAATATCGTTCATTCAGAAATCTTTGTCAGACAACTGCTACGATAGAGAGAATATAAAATTGAAATTTTAATTTTATAGACATACTTTAGATATGTATGTAAAAAACAATGTTATCCAACACAGCACTAAAGTCTAAATATTATCGAGTTTTAGATTCTAAAATTAATTAATAATTCTAAATTCATGAAGCAATGAATTTATTGATTTTACAATGTGTTTTTTTTTACATAATTAATTAGGTTTTTCAATTAAAAAATAAATTGATTATTTTATTTAATTTCGTTTTTGTCATCATACTCATAAAATCTTCTGATGCGAAATTCTTTAATCTTTCACTTCAATATCTTTTTCTGATAAGAAAGTGAATCGAGTCGGTACTTTGGGGTTCAAAAGTAAAAAAATCACAGTAGTTTTACTAATTATTGGGTTTAAACAAAATATACAATTATAGAAAAAAGATAATATTAAAGCAAAATTGAAATTCAAAAACAAATAACTGTTGATGCTTAGAATTTTTACTTAAATGTTTATTTTAGTGTTTTCTATTATGGTATAAATTTTAAAATATTTTATTTTTTGACCTAATTACTACAAAGATAACATTTTTTTAGTTTTTTTGTATTTTTGAATTTTTGTATTTTGTATTTTTGAATGTTCATAAAAACTTTTATCCTGAGTCAAAGACTTTAAAATTAAATTCATGAATATTGTATTTTTGTAATTTTAAAAATATTTAAATACATCGGCGGAATTTTTTGTATAAGCGTCTGAAGTTGAAATTTTAATGAAATTGGATAATATTTAAACAATAATGATTTTTATTTATTGAATTTTAGTTATTCTGTTTGAATTCAAAATATATAATCGTGTAAATAGGATAATTACTAGATCCCAGTTTACTATATTATTACTATTTACTATAATATTAATAGTACATTTAGTAGGTACACACAATTCCATTGGATATATAAATAAATATATTATTTCGGTTACAGAAAAAATTGATTTGTCACTGCTTTGTGTGTATAGTGCATTATTCTATATATTATAGCATAATATGTAAGTATATGGCAAAGAAAAGTCGATTTTACTTACTTATTATTTCTCATACTGCGTGTTATATGGCTATTATGTGTATTATGTGTATTATTATTATGTCACAGTGCTTAAAAATAAATACAACCGATTTTTTCATAGATTGGTGTTGTATACCATTTATGACATTAGTTTTGTCGTATGACGATTCTATGGTAGAGAATACACCATAGAATATAGAATATAGATATGCACGTGTACTATTATTGTGTGTATACACTATACAACCTAATATAATATAACAAAGAGTGGGTTCGAGCTTCGAGATTTTCTTCTTATTCTTTTCCTTAAAACTTTGTTAAAAGTCGTTATTGAAAACAAATAATAAATTTGATAATGTCGAAAGTCCATGTACGGAATGAAACGGGTCTGGCGTGTGTCATAGACACAATAACATGTAGGAGACCCGTCCAAAAGTATGCAAGACAGCCATACGCCAGGTATAATTATTGTTTCTATAATTCTATATTATAACCTTACCTGTATGTTAGATGCTTTCAATGAACCGAAAATTGTATTAAAGTAACACGAGTGTAAGCACAGTAAAATTACTAGCTAAATATTTCAATGTTTTATAGATGACAAACTATAATACTAAAATCTGTCTATTATACAAAAAATGTTTTGTATACGTTATCTTCCACATTAACTGCATCGGATGGTAACAAAACAAATAAATAAATAATAATCATCAATTCGAAAACTAAACATTTAAAACCCTCTATACTTAAAAAACGTTTTGTATATTTTATATTCCACATATTTTATTTTTAAATATTTGAAATTGCAGCTGATGTTAAATATCAAGATGTAGAGTGGTAAACCCTTTGGTCATGTGCCCACGCGGGGTATGACGTACTTTTTCACGTGATGGCTGTAATTATACCTAAATCACTCATGGCTAATTGACTACCTATTGAATAATTTAACTATGTTCGACCAGTGTGCACGTGGGGGGGAAATAAGTTCGGTAGCTTAGTTGTAAAATAATAACAACAAATATATTGTTACATAATCGTTCTGAAAAAAAAAAACTTTTCCGGGAGATACATAGACACGAATGACTACACGACAATACTTGCTTTTTTCTATACTGTCAAGTGGTAAAAGTAGCTTTTTGTGCTCCAAATTAATGTTTCTCGTTGTATTATAAAAGATTATGTTGTCCACTGCGAATTCTCCAAACACCCCACACACATATATATATTTATGTACGCAGAGAGAGAAAGTAAGTTTGATAATGTCGTAATTATATTGTTTACAGGATGACAGATAGTCCAGCGGGAGACATGAGACGGATTCGTCGTCGGAATGATTGACGACACGGCGGCGGCGAATGGCGCGTAGAAGAAACGCCAGGCAAACGGCGGCAGGCGAAAAAACCGTGGTGTCAGGTTCGACGGATCGCCGAGCATAGACAGATTCGAGGAGTGACCGAGAGAGAGGAAAAAAAATATTATCTGCCATCGGATCTGTACGGAGAGAGACGAAAAAAAAGGGGGAAAAAAACAGTCGGCCGAAATGGCCAACGGCAGTGGCGGAGGGTTTGAGGCGCTGCAAAACGTCGCGCCCAACGTGTTTCCGCCCATATACATACCGGCCGGGCCCGACTCCAACGGCACGAACGCCATCAACTATAGCGAGGCCATCGAGAGAGAATACGTCGAAGACTACGTGTTCCAGTCCGCTTTCTCGTTCGTCTATCTGCTCATATTCACGCTGGGCGTGTTCGGCAACGTGCTCGTCGTGTACGTGGTGTGGGCCAACAAGCACATGCGTACAGTCACCAACATATTCATCGTCAACCTGGCCGTGTCCGACATCATGCTCTGTGGGCTGGCCGTGCCGTTTACGCCTCTCTACACCTTCACCGGTGAGTAGATTATTATGAACTATATGATTACCATACTGTATTGATATTTTGAAATCCAAAACGTCCAGTGGGTACATATTTGATATTATACTATAGTGCCGAATAGGCAGAGTCCGCCGAGTTTTAGGATTTCTGACGTTTGGCCACAGTACGGTTGAATATTTCAATTCAATCTTATTTTCTACTCGTGTCTGTCCTAATTTATCATCATCGTGTAAACAAAAATACTACTCATGACCGTGTTTTGAGCGGTTCACCAAATTTTCTCGGTAGCTCGTCGGCCCAATCTGGGTCTGTTAAATAACCATTTTATCTTTTCAACTGAAATCAAATCCCCGACATTTCACTAGAACCTTGTACTGCTCCGCCGTTTTGGATTATCGACTTTTCCGCAACCAATTAAAACCACTTGCCACCGTTTTCTCACTAAACGGGACATATTTATGTATATGTTGACTTCCAATACTTGGCTGGTATTCATTTTACCTGGTTTATATATTGTTAAGTTTCACCAAATTTATTGCGTATTGTAATAGGTTATTTCTAATCAATTCCCACTAGTCTCCATTCAGACAATGGTCGTTTATTATTTATGCCAAATTGTCATAGGTATATTAGAAGTATTGTCCAATTTTTTGTGACATGATATTTAAAGTAATAACTCAGTAAATGTATAATTATATACATATTAAGATTCTAAGCAGAGCGATGAATGTATTGATATTATAAAGATTATGGTTTGTTTTTTTTGTGCCTGACACCCACTTTTTGCTGCAAAAAAAATGCGTCAATAATTAAATTTGGAAGTGGTTTCTGATAGAAATTCAGATCTAGTTGGTATATTAAGATTGAAAAATAAATAAATCCCTGAATTTTTGAAATAATTGGAAAAACTAAAAACGAATTTAGGACAAATTAGAACATTTACAAAAAAAAAACAGTCACTAAAAACTAGTAACCGATGTTTTTTTGTTTTAATTTAAAAATTAATAAATGTAGAGAATTGAATTTTTTACCAAACATTTATAAATTGTGGTATTAACAGACAGCTTATAACACTAATAGCTTAACTTATAACGTAATAGCTTAAAATAAATTTAATATTTTTAAAATGTTTTTTTATATATAAAAAAAATGTTTAAATTTATTTTATTTTATTAAATCAAAAATATTTGCACAAATTTCATATTAAATAAAATAAAACATTAAGTTGATTTATCTATCTCTTGTAAGCGTATGCTTGTGATGGAGATATAGAGTTATACAATGAGAAATTATAATTACAATTCTAATATAAATATAATATTAATAATATAAAAATATTATTTGAGCGTGGAGAAAAGAAAAATAAGATATAAAATAAAGTACACATAATATCAGAGACAAAACGTAAATAAAAACAAAAGATAATAACTAGGCGTATAACATAATCACAAGAAAACATTAAACATTAACATTTATAGTATTCTTATTTTTACGTCTTATAATAATTAGTAACCCTCGTGTTTTAAAGTTTGTCCATATTTGTAAACCATCAATCCGTTATAATTCGCACATTTAGGTGTTACACATATTGTTTTTTTAAATTCATTATTCATAGAGTTGAAACAAGTAGGACCTATATAGTTCAGAAATCTTTGACCAAATGAGGTATTTGTATAGATTACAGGGGCATTATATGCTCTGTCTTTTCTCTTAGTTTCAATTGTGTTACTGTTATACCAAAAGTTTATATTTGTTACTACCCATAATATTGAACATTTTTGGAAAATTAAATTAAATGACAACATTTTTAGTTCATTATAGTTTAGCACTGTTGACCCCACTAAATTTGTTTTACCCAGACAAACTATTATTATTTTATTTTGTTGCAGCTGTAGTGGTTTGATTACATTTGCAGTTGCGCCACCCCAAATATTTATACCATATTGGAAACCTGCTTGATAAAATGATATATTATAATATACTATTTTGATGAGGTGTTTTGATAAAATTGAATTGAGTTTATAAAAATGATGTACTGATATACGCAAGCGCTTTATTAAATAGTTAATATTATGCAGGTCACATCTCAAATGTTTTTTAAAGGTAACACCTAAATATCTGATATTGGACGAAAAAGTTTCAAGACCCTACAAATAATATAACTGAACTACAACAAATCACAAATCGTTATTTTTCGAATTAGTTCTCAAAGTGAGATATCCAACGTCGATTTATCCGTGAACCGAGGGATATTAAAACCTAGATACACCTTATTGGCTACGAGTAACGCCGTATTTTCTATATATATTTTTACTTTTTTATCGGACGAAGTTAGGCTATACATTAAGTATAAAATATAAATAAATAAATATTTTGTGGCAGCTGACGATATATGTGGATTTAGTGTTGAAAACAACGAACATTTTGAAATGCAATTTTAATATTGTTTGCATCGTTTGAGATCATAAGGCGCAATTATAATATGTCATAATCATAATGCCGTACGAAATAATATTATAATATCCATTGTCACTTTTAAAACAAAATAAACGTTTTTATTTTCTAAAATGATCTTTCATCGTCAACATTATAATAAATGGCTTGTACGGATTATTGTTAAATGTGAGGGTTAAACGGAGCTTAAGAAGTACTCTAGCAGCTATTATAACGAGGCAAGTCATTAAACTTTGATTATTTTTAGTTATTTCTTTTTAGTGATAAGCTATATATTTATACGAGTTAGGTGATTAAAAATAAACAATCCTTGTCGAGTATTCGTTTAAATTTTTATGAATCCATTATATCGCTACATTTGTGTCACTCATAAAATTTACTATTTATTTAATTAAATTGTTGGTTATAGCGAAAGCCATCGAAAGAAGTATAGTATAATCAATATTACACTCATAGTAGTCAATCATATTGCAAAACCTATTTATCAATTCAAAATTTGATATATAAAGGGTATGCATAAAAATATGCATTTACCTATACATATCTGAATAATAAGATTATACGTTTTTAAAGTTTCAAAAAATGTATTTTGTTTTCGTCATAAAATATAATGAGTTTATTTTAAATGTAGATGATTAGTATATCATAATATTATTATATATAATAATAATATAGGTACATATAGATTATAATATTATGTATGAGTACAACACTTTACAAATAACTGTTTGTTATTCTTATCTTTATAGTTATATTTATAATATTAATATATATATATATATATATACACCGATATTAATGAATAAGTTAAGTCAATTAATTAATATATATTTTAGTTTTAATTCAGATAGTTAATATATAAAATTCCTCGTTGATTACAAATAGCAATTAGGTACCTATAACAAAACAATACATTACATTTTAATTTTCGATTAAACTTTATTGATTAACTGGTTCAGAAAATCACTGAAATATAAAACAAAATAATACCACATAATACCACATAATACCACATAATACCCCACATAATACCACATGTGATAATAATATGTATATTTTAAATTTTAATAACATTTTAAATTAGAATTCATCTTTTATATACTTATGTGTAAAATAATACAATTTACGTTAAATAAACAAAATATAATACCGTTGTTGGCATGATTTTGCCAAGGATTAAACGAGATCCGTTTATTTAAAAGTGTTTTTGTCTTGCACTCAAAACTTTTTTTGAAATTCACTTATTGTTGTAATAAATATATTTAATTTATAAGTTTAAAAAAAGATTATATCTATACAACGGGATAAGACCTAAGTATACATAGAATAAGTGACCAGGGCATTGTTCACAATTCCTACATTGCCCATAAAATATTTACACGTTATACATATTGTTATATAGTAGGTAACATAACAATAACAAAACTCATGCGATGGATTGAATTGTTTTAATTTTAAACTGTCATATTTCTGTTGGTGTATGTTTATAGTCTGTAGTTTGATTATAACCAAATATATAAAACCGACTGATACGTAATTCCAGGACACAATTTTGTACGGTAGCATTAAAATACGATTTTTTTTAATACATTTTAATATTTCTACTAATAATATCATTATAATACAGAGTTTATTAATCGTAATATTAATTACTCAAATTTGGACGAAACAGATGTGTATGCTAGTAGCGTATAAAGTGTAGCTGATAAAAAGGAAATACAAGCAATGTATTACTATTTTGTGAAACACGTTTCAATGTTCAAAAGGGTCCAATTTAATTTACCGTTCCGAATTTTGCCAGGTCAATCCTATAATAATAGAGTAATTAATTTTCGTGGATATATTGTTGGTGTATTTGGACAAACTACAAAGGTTCGGTAATAGTTTGGTATATATGTATTTAGAATTATATATATTATATATTATACTTGTGTGTGCGTGCAAAGGGACATTAGGAAGTGCTAAAATTAGGTATTATTAATTCACTTCTGAGAATTGTTGGTGGATTCGTCCCATCACATAATAGTTTCCATAACATTAATTTACACAATAATAGGTAAAATAAAATAAAATACTAGTCACTTAATCACAATAATTCATTGTTTTGGAAACTACACAGCACTCGTGTGCAATAATGTATTATACCACCAAATTTAAATAAAAACTATACTATAATTATACCAATTTTCATAATACCTACATAGTTTATGTATTTGTGTGAGTACTAGCATTGATTTTAGAAAATATTAGTATATTCTAAGATCAATAGTAGTAAAATATTCTCCAAAACTACACTCAACTTCGAATATACCACTATATTTTGCTATATAGATATAATAATTATAAAAAAAATTCTATATATTTTTATAGGTTATGACGTTATGTTTTCTACAGTCACCATAGTTCAGATTCAGAGCAGACCGATAAATGTATTGGTATTACATTTATGTCTGTTATTTTATTTTTAGCATGTCATGATGTTTAGGAGCAGTGAAAATAATTTAACCTTAAATTTTGAAAGAAGTTTCTAATATTGGTAGAGGGTCCATAGCAATACATTATCATTACTATTTTTATAATAATTAAATTCTTAAAAAAAAAAAAAAAATTAATAAAAAATTAATTTTCATTAAATATTTATATAAACACAATTATTCAAATCCACACCTCTGTTACAAATTACAGATACCTAATCAGCGAAGAGAGGATAACTCGAAACCTACTATACAGCTGATTGACTTTTCTGGTTTTTTCGTATTTTTTTGTCACTGGCCCGCGTAGCACGCTGCTACGTATACAATCATAAAATAATTAATCAGTATACCACATATAATTGGCTTGTGATCGATCATTTTTGATTGAAAAATAGGGCTTATTAATTATAATTTTTTTGTGTCGACTTTTCCTAAATTGTTTCGGTAGTATAAATGACGGCTATATTGGTGTCGAATCAGATTGGCAGGTGTTGCAGTGGGTTTCTACTTGTGGGGGAGAGCAGTGACTCGCCAATATAATCTCGTACCTGATAGTCATCAATCCAGTGTCTTCTTGTTCTTCGTTCAGGCAGGACCGAACCGTTATAGTGAATGATGATGGGCGAGTGCGCTTCTGCCATTATGACGTGCCGTCCACATTGAGTGATTTTCAAACCCCGTACATCGAAAACGAGGACGAAAAAATGTCATCTTTTTTTTTATAGACATTTTAGTAAGTCCCACACTTTTAAATTACATTATTTTTTTCTTGTTCAGTTACATTTTTATAATTTTATTCAAATCTTTACATCGACATTTCAACGTGGATCGTAAAAATATTTTACTGTCAAACATTTAGAATTCTACCAATATAATAACAAAAAAAAAAAAAATCATCAACAAAATAATAGTTATGTATTAAACTTATTTGTGTTTTAGTAATTGATTCGAATTATAAATAATATAATGCCTGTATAAATGTTTTTGGAATCCAAAGCACAACGGTGAATGTTAAATTATATTTTAAATAAGCTGTTAATCTACACGTTTTTGATGCAATAGCCAATAGGAATAATTCAATAAATGCATGTGTAGAACCTACCTCTCCCCCCTCTTTATTTATCATAATTTGCATTCATCATAATCAAGTAGGTTTACCTAACCTATTATAGTAGATTTTGATTTCAATTATAGTTATTATAGTTAGTAGTTACTTTATATATTAAATTTGCCTATAAAGACAAACATTTTAAATTTTGAGCATGTATTTTTGATTTTGATCAAAAAAATGAGCACAACAAAAATTGTATAATTATAGTATTCAGTGTACTTAAGAATATTATTTAATGATAAAACGATGTTCGTATTAAAAAAAAAAATAAATAACGGAATTTGTTGAATATTATACCTTATATACCTAAACGACTGTGTTTACTGTACAATTTTCGCCGTCATTCCTGTCTTTATGCTATTTTACGACACGGCATCGAAACGTATTCTATTTTTCCTATCTGAAATAAGGTTTTTTTTGTTTATTTATTTTACTATCAAACAATGATATTATATCAAAATTGATTGTCGTTTTAAGACTTTATGCATCTGATATTATATTTGTAGGTATATTGCTATGTGACTGCGCAGGAAATATATACAACGCAAAAAGTATCCTTGTACACACACGCGCACGTACGCACAATCAAACACAGTTTTATATTTGCAGTGTATAATGGCCGCAGACGTATTGTGTACATAATAATATATAAATATATATATATAGATATATGCTACAAGATTGCACGCACTTAGAGCTTGTTAGTTCTGTTCGGTCAACCGGAAAAATAATGTTTACTCGGTGAATATTGTTTTAACCGATTGCAAATGGGAGAAAAAAGAATGTCCGCAGCCCCGATTGTTGACCACTGTATTTGTGTCCCAGTCTTACAACGTCCCAAACGATCCTATATATATATATATACATATGTATATGTATATAAATAATATTATATATTGTACATTGGCAGAAAACCAAAAAATCATTATGATTTAACTTTTGATCTTCGTTTTAGTCTCCATCACGAAGTTAAATATCTACGGACTTGAGTCTTTATGAAAATCTCTTTTTTTTGGTTTGATAGGAGATAAGCTCATAGTATCGAAATAATAAAAACATTTCTACATTTAATATTACAAATTATAATATTTTAACTACCGTCAAACAAAATGTACAAATAATATAAATAAAATATTATAAAACCGAAAGTGCCTCTACTGGGTTATGAAACGAACTATGGGAGATTATGGTATAATAATGGTCTCACAAATATGCAGGGCTTTTTGTTTTTTTAATACATTTTCAGTTAGTTAAAAAAACATGACAATTTCTAAGAAATTGAACACAGAGTAGTATTAAATAGTAATAATAATAATGTTTTTTAAGAAAATTACAAGAAATATAAAAACAAAAATACGAAGAAATGCACACCTGGAAACGATGTGGTATATTAGTGCAGATTTTAGTCAGTCAATTTTATTTTTATAATTTGGTTTTAAAACTAAAACATGTTTTTAATCTTGTTATTTGAACACCATACACCCACAATATTAAAATATGTTCAACCGTTCAAAAAATCATGTTTTATTTTATGTTTTGGATCAAATTTAAAACAAAAATAAAAACCAATTATGTATATCGATCACCGTGCTTTATGTGTATATTCAATGTATATATTAAATTGGAATCCAGATGTTGCACCATGGCTGACCCTATGTATTGGGTTCTGTTCACTGCTGTTGCACGTGATACATCCTTAATACACCACATTCCCCCCTCGCGCCCTCTTCGTATACGTAGATTATATAATATTTTATTTATGGAAAGTTTTCAAACGTGATTCGATTAAAAAAAAATTGTGTATATTGCGTTTACCACAACAGGTCGAACGGTATCAGCTCGGCCGTCCATTCTTTCAAAATTCGATTTTTATTTTAAAATCAAAGAAAACGAAAACGCGTACATACAGTTACTACGGCCATAAAGTTCTATATACTCACGAGCATACGTACGCAAATTTTCCGTAATAATAAAACACAATCACGGGTACCTTATAAACTATAGTGCACTCGAATTTCAGTCGAGCTGTGGGAATTTTTGGCCGTACGATCGGTGAAATTGCGTTCATGTGCATATAATCGTCCTTTTATCCTCTGATCCTCAATATTAAAATAACGTTTTACGTGTGGAAGTTTTTAATGATGTATCAGCGTTTAACGATTTTTATTTATGCTTGTATGAAATATATTGTGCAGAATACTTGTCGAATCTGTATTGACTGCAGCCAAGCGTCACACGAAATGCGCACATCAAGTGCAGGTCGTCCATAAATAACTTTGTGAAATTCACGAAACTACTTTTATATATACATAGTGCATATAATATATTGATCATGATTATCACCAATTTATTATTCTCGTCCTCCCCACCCCTTCCACTTCCACCTTTGTCCTTTAATAATGCATTCATTCTGGATTTTTATACCTAACATTTAAGGAGTATCTTGTCACAATACAATCTTCTTTTTTTTAATCGAAAATAAATTGTTTTATTGCAGATTACTGACACTAAAAAGATTTTGTTCTCAAAAATAAAGTTTGTTCTGCCACAACACACTCCTATAGTGGTATACAAATCGTAGTATTAAAATTTGGTCTCAAAATACTAACTAAAACTGTAGGTACTACTTGCATAGTATATTTGATTTTATTATCAATCAAATGAATACAATTAAAAAAATTAAAATTAATACTTACCTATGCCAAATTGCCAAATGTAGGTTTTTCAAACAAAATTATGCACACTTGAATTATGAACCGATAGAGTTTTAAGACGATGGTAGGTAAACAGTATTGACACTTATCAATAACCTCACAAAACTACAAGAGTATAATCACTAATCAGTATTTGTATTAGTATTATTACTAAGCTACCTACTTTAATATATATTTGTATTTGTATTTTAGGCTAATACATTTTAAATATTACATATTTAAGCTTTTCTGCAGATAAGACATTATTTTATTTAAACCGCATCGCAGTTTATACGTGTAGTTGAAATTAACTTGGATACAATAACAGTTCATAAACATGCAGGTTTGATACTTTGAACAATATTATAAAAACAAATATAAAATTTAAACGAGTGTTGTGTACTTGTGTTCTTCTATATTCATACAATTTAAATTTATATTGGTATTTCAATTTGTATAAAACAAAAACTAGTAGCAGGCACTAGTTGCAGCTTATACAGAAAAAATCACCCCATACGTAAGAAAAACATTCGTCAATGTGTGTGTACAGCATAATATTACTATAACCTAACAATAACGTCCAACGGATGTTTTTTTAAAGAATAATAGTAAACGCGTGGTATAGCAGGTTACCTACCTACCTACCTACCTACCTACGCAACATATTCTATATTATAATGCTAGAATAATACAAAACTAGACGAAATCTATTATAATATTTATATCACGTATAGAACATATACACGTTTGAATAAATATAAATTATACTGATATAATATATAATATTATACTCACCGGACGTAGCGAATGTCCGATGGATGTGTCACGCGCACCCGAGCGAGTTGAGAGTAAAAACGAAAAAATTCAATCTCGCATGCACGGAACATAATATGTATCAAAATAATATATTATTCTATATAATAATGTCATATTATAATATTACCAAATGTGAGTATAACAGAAAATGTCGCGTTTATAGTAGTTGTTTATACACACATAACAATAATATATATTATTATGTTTTGTTCATACTCGTATTATACGCGTGTACACTGTACAGCCATGCAGGTCAGACGATCATTTTACCTTTTCTGTAAATGACAAGGCGTCGTGGTGTATTGTGTGTATACGATTGTGCAAGTAGTGTAAAACGTTTTTTTTTTATTATTATTATTATGATAATATATTATTGATCAAATACAACTTTTGCTTCGTAGGCCATAAGGTTTTTATATTTTAATTTTTACTTTATTGTTTGAACATGTTTTAATTTCGTGGTATAATGCTGTACCTACTTTTTAAGGATATTATAATATTTTGATTTGTTTTTAAAATGGGTTGTAGGTATTTTATATTTGTTGAATTTTTCTGCATACATTTGACATTATGTTATTGTATGACCATTCGGGTTACTCCATTGCAAGCTTTGTATATACCTGTTGGTTGATCTTATTTTGCTATCGGAAAACTGTGTATTGTACTGACATTTTTGTGTAGTAGCTGCATTACTATGTGACTGAGTGGTTGTGTATTTTGTAAGGTTTTTTTTTCAGTTAGTTACAATCAGAAGTGTTTTGAGTTAATAATATCGAAAAAATAATAATTTTGACTCTAACAAAGTAAATTACAATCGGACAAAATTACAGTTTAACTTTATAAATAACATACTATACACGCAAATATCTGTATATAACTGTATATTCTGTAATCTGTATGGACATATTCGGCAAAAAACCCTTTATTTCCAATAAGTCAACCCTCGTTAATAATTTCTCAAAATCCGTCACTAGCCATTGCCATAAGTATTTATAATACCTATAAGCACCCATTTTGAACGTCCTGTCGGCTGTCACGTTCTTAGAAGTTTCCGAATAGCATGGATAGTTGGTCGTGTATATACATTTATATACACATTACCCATGTATGAAAAGACAACCTGCTAAAACATGTCGACCAAATGGTACACAAAATAGACCATCTTGTACCCAGTGCTACAAAATTTAACCACTACGAGTAATGCGATTTAGACAAAATGCCTTTTTTCGCATTTCTAAAATATTAACAAAATAATGATTAAACAGAATATATCATATTCATACATATGTATGAGTCCTACATAACATGCTTTTATAGATTATACGTATTCATGTATTATTGAATTCGTTAAAAATAAAACGTATTTTGTACCTATGTATACACAATATATTTACTTAGTACGAACAGTCCACTAGATATAGCCTTCAACTGTGTATAATAACATTATTTTTACGGACGACATTACATTCCGAATTGTTATCAAATCGTCTGCGTTCTTTTTAAAATGGGTTAAATTTACATATTTTTCTTTTCAGATCGATTAATTTATACCTTAATATATTTGATTCACGATTGTCTGAATACTAATTTCACGGGTTATACACCATAATAATAATAATAATACAATATTTTATTGTTTGATAGTGTATAATAATATAATCGCTTATAATATATTTATTCCAGTGTCTTGTTATTTATACGCATACCTGTATAATTAACCAATTGACTGTTTAAGTTCAAAACTGCAGTGCATTTATAAATAAGTCTCTGTCTACAATATATTATTAATATATATATATATAAACTTATATCATATTATGTATAAACACTTCCACCTGTGTAACTTGACTATAGAAAATCTTTCTGGTCTCGTATACCATAAACCCTTGGGTTACCCTCTAATACGGGTATTATTCTGATCAAACGAATGAAGATTGCTAACCTGCTGTTAAATGTAAACTTTGCAAGCGTTTCCGCAGGTTTTAGAGAAATACGATTTGAACCATATTATTATAAGTAATATATTTTGTTGTAATCGTATATAATACGTAAAATTTATCAATGAAAAGTCGCTATAAAAGAAACCATCTAAAGCTTTTCGAAAAATATTATGCATTAAATGTGCTAAAGCAACCCAATTTACAACTTTTCTTATTATGTCGTTGTCAGAGAGTAAATCCCGGTATATGACATCCGAAATTTGAATTTGTGTTATGGGCACTAAATACTTTTATAGACTTAACTTATGTTTTCATTGATCTCATTCCCAAATTATTTATACCATCAGCAGTTTCACGGGATTGTTCAAAAAAATCAATATTACTAAAAATGAATGAAATTATTGTTCTCCCTCTGTGATTTAATAATAATAGTTTAGTTTCATATGCTAAAAGAAAGGCTTGAATTTTTACCCAACTATGTCACCAATATTTCCAAACCTAACAAAGTTTTAACTGATGGAATTCAAATTTAATTTTATATTTAATACACCATTTAAAAATTTTATTTTTAGGAGTTACAGTTCTTAATAAATTAACAATATCGTATACCTCATCAATTGGCGTTAGGTTTTCCAATGAACTAGAACACATTCTACTAAAAAATCTGATGTAATAAAAAAAAAAAAAAATGATTTATATCTCAGTTTTTCTTTTAATTTGTTTGGTCATTCATTTTATAACATTGACATTCACCATTTACATAATATACCTACTATACACCAATAGTAGTTCTTGATTTTAGTTCATTCAGTTTTTGTATAAGTATATATTTATATATACATAGTTTTTTATTCCTGATACTTTCACTATATGTATTATGTCCCCATAAAGTCATAAGCTCTTTTCTACAAGTGAATAAATATTCCTAACTTAACAGTATTACCTAATATAAATAAAAAATTTAAATATTTTTAAAATTGCATTCATGATTTTTTTGTTCATAATATTTTTATTTTGGCAATAGTATTGCATTAAACTTTATTCGACTCATAAAGTTTAAACTGAAATTTATTGAAGTATTACTCAACCTACAATGACAGCGACCTCTTATGGCTCAGGTTTATAATAATATTGCCTTGTAATACTACGCTAAACCTATGTTATATTAATTTTTTTTTAATTTTGTGAAATTATGTTAGCGTTATATTAATAAATAATAATAACAACAATATCCTTTTTAACAAACAATCATTTATCAATAAAAATGTATACATTTTTTGGAGAAATACCACACGGAAAAAGGGCTGTTTGGGAATTTCGGTTTGGGAAAAAGGTCGGAAAGTATTTCAGTTGTTTGTTTTCATATAAAAGTGTAATCATAATAATATTATTATTGAAATGTATTCAAGAAATATCATAATATTAATAATATGATTTTGAAAAAGTGGAACGTACAATTGGGGTAGCTAAATTGCCTATCCAAATCGCCGTGCAACCATCGTGATCGTCTGATTGGTAAAATACATGATATGATATCATGATATCATGCTTCTGTAAAACTTCAATAAAAAGCAAATTATTATCAAATTACCATTATAAGATTATCAGTCCACTCAAAGTCTAAAATGTACTATCCAAAAATAAAATCATTAATATATACTCGCTTTTAAATTTATGATCTGTACTTAATAGAGTACTATGGCTACCACTTTAAAATGTCTAGTGAGCAAGGATGTGTGATGATGATATTGCAGATATTAGAAATTCACACAAACACATGACCTGAAATTAAGTTTACCTGCTTTGCATATTTAACTGATTTTTGAGTTTCCATGACATTTAATCAAAAAAAATAATAATAGCATAAAAAATATTTTTTTTACAGACACGTAGTATGTATTCATTTTATACTTGCTGTTGCACGTCCTCTATAAAAAACAAAATTTCGTCCTTCTGAACGTGAAGAGAAAGCCCAATTAAAAGTTTAAATTAATTTTTTTTTTTGGTCCCTCTTCTGACATGAAAATCCACAGTATACTCTAACCCGTCAACACCTTTGCTGTGTTTTTATTTCAAAGTTAACAAAGTCCACTCAGCTGCAGATAAAATTTTAATATAATATACAAGTCGAGCCGTATATCATTGATTTGATATTATTTAAATTAAATGATTTTTTGAAAAATCATTGAGGTACAAATAATATTCTTATAGTGTTAAAAAATCAGTCATTTTTTTTTCCAGAAATAGTTTATTCTGAACTCCGAAGCTTAATAAAAACAACAACACTGAACTAGTATACTATTATTATATTACATTTTTTGTATTGAAACTAGTGCCTTTAATTGACAGATTTTTAATCTAAATATTACATTTAACATTTACATACACGACTATGGAGTTTCTTATTTTTATAAATGAAAACCAACGACGGGTGGAGAAAATTGGATTTTAATGTAAAAACATAAATTGCAAAAAGCTAAGAATCATACACGTCTAATCGCACGCGTATTTGAATATTTAAATTTTATACCATGTGCTTCATTTGTGTATGATAAATTTCGTTTCGTCACACTCATTAATAATATTGAATAACTACGTCTTCTAATATATATAATAAATATTATATTATTTAACATAGTTATTTATATTACTATGTAAATATATTTTTACTTTTAAATAATATAATATAATAATTAATAACATTTAATATATTATATATACATTTGTTTTCATTATTGAAATAATAATTATATAGGTACCTTGTATATTATTTTAACACGTACTTGACTGATAAGTTGTACTGTGAAAAAATTCAACTTTTAAATCGTTGATACAATCATAATACAATTGAATCTTTTATAAATTATGTATTTTATAATGTAACTAGAAAAAAGTAGTAGCATTAATTGTACCTACTTAAACCAAAATTAAATATAAGGCTATTCTATGATATTTACTAGATGATTGAAATAATTAACGCTATACTCACTAACGTAAGCGCTTATTTAATATATTTATAAATATTATAAATTATAATGTATACTTTTAAATAAGAAGAATTCCTAAAAATTTAAAATACTAATAAAATATTTATGTTAAAAATCGTTAAAAGTTGAAAACTTGTTAACAAATCCAAAAAGTCTAAATTAAATAATTTAATAAAATATGACTGTTTTTATTTTTTATTTATACGTTTTTATCATTTTAATTTTTTAAAACTCACTGAAGAATAAAAAAGCTTACATTATTTAGTTGTTTCCCAAACGCATCAATCTGAGTCGTAAAATTAACTTGAAAATGACGAGTTATTATTATTTTTACCTTTTTTACTCTTAATTGATTTAAATAGTTATTTTCAAAGACATTTTAATTTTAAAACATACTTTCTGCCTTTAATATTTTACAATTATACACGGTTAGGTCATTATTTCTTCAATATAACGTATAACTCTAATTTTATTTAACTGCACTCATAAATTAACTTGTTATTAGAAACATGTTTAAAACAAAAAAAAAAAAAATTAATATCAAAACATTATTGTACTTTAATATGTTTGAATTGTTTTTACAGTAGGTATAAGGTTATTTACTAGAAAATGAATTGTATTTTGTGCCGTTGTAATTATTTAAGTTATTTTAGATTTTATGTCTTATGCTGAAGCATAACTGTATTCAGAATAGTTATAACCAAAAAACAGACTCTTATGATATTTTATCACTACATGACCAGAGGTTGTGCAAATATTAAACACGAAAAACAAAACTAAACGTTCTTCCGGTTCTCGGATGTTAGTTTGTAGCCACCCTTCCTGAGTTTATTGCAAAAAAGTATGTAGATGATAAAAACATGGTGTAAATATACTTTATTTTCAGTATGTATTCAAATATTTATGTTAGTTTTGAATTTAAAGCAGGAAGTTGGTAAGGAAGTATATGATGCAATAGTTGGCAAACAGTGTGTTGTGTGTATTAAAACAAACACGGACACTATGTATATATTTAAGTAATAATTGTCGGATAAGACCTATGCACGATGAAAAGAAAAAGACAAGAGATAGAGGGAGAGGAAGCAAACATAATATAGATATTTTTGGTTTTACGGTTGTTTTGAGTCAGAACTTTAAATTTGAAATCAAATATAAGCATTTTAATAGTTGTTACAAAAATATGATGATTATAATATTACCTATGTATAATTAATTAATTTAATGTAAGTATAAATATTTAGTTATGTTTGACTATGATTATGATATTATTTGAACATAAACGTACGAAAATTGGGAAATGTGATTAAACACTTGTACAGGATGAAATATATAGAGAAACTTTAAGTCAGTAATAGCGAAAACCGAAACATCGTGACCGCACTAGTGATAGTCGGGCGAGTCTTACCACGGCTCAGATGAAAGACTATACCATATTGCTAGGTAGTCGATCGCAAGCTCTTTTGTACTTGTCTGGTCAACGATAGCACAGTAGTGGTCAACCGTTCTTAAACTACAGTCTTTTGATCGTAAGGTCAGTGCGTTTTGTTCCAGGGACGGCGAAACCGCATAAATGCCATTATAAAGCCATCAACGCGCATTTCGAAAATAATAATTATGTTGCGATAGTGGTTTAGTTAAAAATAATAAAATATAGTATTAATTGGTATGGTTGGAAAACATAGATAACAGTTATACCGGTCAGAAAATAATTTAAAATAACAAAAATACTATAAAAAAATTCACCTTTATATTATTGTATTTTGTCCGGTTTTATTATTTATGACATGATAAAATATGTAGGTTCATGATTTACATAAAATGATTATTTTAGTAGTGCTTCCAAAAATGATTTGATGATTTTAGGTGTATATTTAAATCTAAAAAAGATCATGATTGATGTATATTATGCCCATGATGTCATTTATTGATGTTCTATTGATTCATTAGTTTCATAATTTATTATTTTTATTTTTTACACTACAATTTAAATTCCAAATTTTGTGTTATTACATCTTTTTCTTTTGAAGTTTTTCGATTTTTTATATCGTGTTAAGTATTAGAGCTATGAAAGTTTTTTCGTGATTTTTCAAAAAAAATTATCTTATAGAGAGAGTGGTTAAAGCTCTAGTACTTAAATCACTATTCTTGTTATAAATGATTATGCCACTATCACCTATGATTGTAACGATGTTTTGATTTGTGTTTTTCACATCTGTTTTGTTTCCGGATCTTTTTTATACATTTTTTTAGATTTAAATACAACGCCTATTGAGTTCATAAAAATATAAAATTCAATAGTCTTAGGCCACATGTAAATGTATTTATATCTATTAAATATATTTAATCATCGTATAGAGATAATGAAATTTTATTCATTCAAACTGTAAGCACTATTAAATATTTTGTAACAATCGTATGCACTTCTTAATCTCTAATTTGGTTATTAAGTATCTATAAACAATTTTTGTACATTTCTAATCTCATTTTCTCGGGATTACATTGTTAATCCCTTTAATAATGCTCTATATTCACTTTTGTTATTAAATGTATCATACATAAACGCATACATTATAGAACATTATTGGTACACATAAATATTCATCTTTAAACAATCCTGAGACTTTTTTTTGTCATCCAATTTTTTTGTTTAACCAGATTTATCGGTCTCCATACATCTTCAGTTTTAGTATATATATATACATTTGAAAATCTAATGTCGATTCCTAATAATTACATTTATTCCTCATATTTTTACTACTTGCAATCGTATTTGAAAGTAATCCATCCAATACTAATGTTTCATTTTTATTTAACGACGTCATTTCATAATTTATAATAATATGTCTCCAACCATTCTTATGGTGTTCGGTTACTGCCTCTTCGATGTTAATGGCTTCATACAATTAGCAATAAACGATTGAACACGCTGTATCTGTATGGCGATTTTAATTTATTCCTGTCGTGAAATACTATCTTATAGTCATCGATTTATATTTCATCCTTCACTTGATTTTCATGTTCCTAAATCTAGAAAATGTAGAGTAGACGCATTATAAAAATAAAATACACTTTCGTAGTAATACAACTTTTTATTGTCTTCTGTGTTACTTTTATATGCTGTATCTTAACTACAACAATATTTAATCATATTTAATATACATTTTATTTTCACTAAGATATCTATACACAGTAATTTCTCCTTTATTCAAATGATTTTCTTTTTTACTTTTTGATCTTTGAAATGATTTGGACTTTTTTATAAATATATAATTTCTTCTCATTGTTCTATTTCTATGGTTTTAACTACTTTGAAATAAAGCTTTTACAATCAATCTTTCACTCCGCTCTTATTTTTTATATCCTGAATCCTCAATATTCGTCACCTGATTTGAACTTTGCTTTCTGTTTAGCACTTGTTTTACTATAATAATCAGGTATTTTATTTTTTATTATTGTCTTATGAGCAGTTTTAGTTATCACTTTTGCTTTTAAGTCTTCAATCCTATGAGCAATTTTAGACTTCAATGTTCTACTTATTCATATTTTGCTGGTGAGTAATAATTGAATTCTACAACTGGACTATTATTTCAGTTTAATTTAAATACCTCAACATCTTTACCATCATTTTGACACTTTTCAAGAATATTTTTGATTTTATAAACTGCTTATCTATTTAGCCCAACTATTACATTTCGGATAATTCGGATGTTGGTTGAATGGAGTAGTAGTTATATTCTTTTGAAAATTGATTGCACTCCTAAGAGCCGAATTTCATAATATTATTTCTGGTATACCATGAACACTAACATTTTAATAGTTTCTTAATGTATTTTGATGAAGTGCTATTGCTTAATACTTTTACTTCTATCTATATTTTAAACAGACGAAAAAAAATCAATCAACATTTAAAACAAGTTACTAGATAATTTAGATAATATGTTAATGCTTACTTTGTTAAAGCTATACCTGGGATTTTGTACATTATCAATGGTTTTTAAATTATCTATTGAAAAAAATGCATCTTATCGATAGGTACTATATCTTGCTATTACTTAATATGTGTTTCAATATGTTTATAACATGCTTTAAATCGTCCTCTGTGATAACATCCGATTTTTTTACCTAACCAAATGCTGTTTTCAAATATGTTTATTATCAGTGATAATTTATCATAAATCTACAATGTTGGACCTTATATTTTCTGTTAGTTATTTAAATACTTATCGTTTGTTAATTATTATTTAAATTGGTATGTGTTCATGATTTTTATATTTTATTCCAAGTTTAGTTATTCATTTTAAAAGTAACCTGATGACGGACAACGTCCGAAATTAGTATGTTACAATACTCGAGGCTGTAACCTCAACAATGTTTAGTTTTATTATTTCATAATACACTATATGTATTTTTACAATAGTGCATGGTAATATTTAAAAACACGTTCTATTACAACAACCTACAACACGGTTTTGTAAAAACAACCTTACAAAAACCTATCGCTGAATCCAATACGCGATATAATCACACATAGAAACATTTGTTTTTTACTACGTAAAAGTGCGTTTAGAAGAGCCTATAACAATATGTGAATGCGGAAAACAAGTCATTGTCACGCAATAAACATTGGCCTATATTTCAATATATATTGTATATTATTGTTTATTATTGTAATCAGATTTTTTGTCCATGTACTGTGTGTATTTATATATATATAAGGCGTGTTGCCGTGAGTGGTATAGTGTCAATGTATCATGTATGTGGTGTGGCTTCATCATAATATTTCTGTATTATCCTTTATACATTTGTGTGTGTGTGTGTGTGTGTGTGTGTGTGTGTGTGTGTGTATAGACGAATAAAACTGTGTAAGCACTCTTCATCACATTGATACGCTATAAGATACTGAAATGATTTATTATACTTTTTCCGAGAGTGTTACTGCATTTTTCACTAGGTCATGAAAACCCCACCATCAGGTTTATATAAGTACGCTGTATGCGTATATATATATATACATACAACTATCAATCGATATAATATTTTTTTTTTTGGTTCGGTGATAGTCATAATGATTTATTTTATTGTCTCGTCGGAGATTAGACCTGTCCTTGTCGCTGTTCTTTTGACGAGAAACATTCGTGTATTTTTTCGACAATATTCACTTTATATTATAATATGTTCGTCACGTCATAAACCGTTGTATACATCGTATTTCCAGATCGATTGAGGAATATTTATTGATGATTTATCGAAGCTAAAATTTATCTGGAATAAACTTTTTGTGATTGAATAATACATACATTTCGTAGAGATCGTACCAGCTGCAGTCATGTGACAGTGATCGAACTGCAAGGACAAATCTCGTACCAATACGAATATAAAGCGATTGGAGTTGTTTTTTGCATGAAAAACGTGTAGTTTTTTTTTAGCAACTCAGGTTGTAAAAATTTGGATTTTTCTATACATTTTAAACGATATACGTATCGTGTTTCAAACGCACCAACTCTATTTGATATACCATATATAATATATATATATATAGTAACGATAAAGCTCGAGAGAAATAAAACTGGTGATCTTTTTGATTTTTTCATTATCATCCTATGCGTTCAAAGCTATTACAGTTTGACATTACATTATATAAATAAAAACACTTTGGTCAGCCAAAACACACAACTGCGTGTGATTTTGGGTTGCCTGAACTGCCTGAAGTAACGAGCTGCTATTCGGATGGTGACAAAAATAATATCGTTCCGACGAAAATGAAAAGTTTTTCCTACAGAAAAATTATTTTCCAAACGTGCTCATGCAGCTGAGATTCGATTTAAAATAACAATACGATATAATTGAAAGCGTAATTTTCTTTGTTTTGTTTTTTTTTTTTTTTTTAATTCGAAACAGTTACAAACATTTATATTGTTGGCAGCAAACATTTAATTTATATTTCTGCACATAATTTAGCATTTCTCCGATTTTTATAATTGCCTTTGAACTTTAGAATATAAGTCCAACTGACTTGAACTTTAAGCTGAGGAGAAAAGAAAAAAGTAAAAATCCTCGTAGTTTACTATGTAGAAGCCACGAAAAAGTAATATTGATGTTTCTATTACATTTCAATAAATTTAAGTAAGCCATTTTTTTTATATTCATCTTATGAAATATAACCAATTACGTTGTTGATAAACTTTCTATGAATGAAAATAATATAATATCTTTATTTTTAATACTTTAATAAATAGTTATCATTAATGTATGTGTTATTTAACTATAAATTATATTTTGCTATCTGATACCCTTACAGACAAATAACGAACGTATAAAAATTATAATAACATTTGATGCTTCTGTGTAGTTAAGTAGTTTTGGTAACCATTTTAAAGATTTGCAGCTTTCACTAAATATAATATCTCACTTCGCAGTACACGATAATAATTCAATTTTAAAGAATAAAACGCACGCAAACGTGAAAATGTGATAAACGTATTTCACTTCTCTCCGTCAAAATAATAATAATAAATACCGTGAAATAAATATAATGCATTTGTATTGTACGTGTGCGAAATAGAACAAAGACGATTTACACAAAACCTTATAAGTTTTATTATTTTTCACGTCCTGTGACTTTTTAGTCCATTCTTCATTTTAAGCGTCTATTGTTTTTTTTTTTTTTTATTACTATCATCATCTTGTATACCACTAGATGAATTTCATTGTTACAGTGGTCAGCCTCAGCACGAAACACCGTGTATCTTGAGACGCACATTATATCTATCAAAAAGATTAATTGGCTACCATGGGATAATTTTAAGACTGAGTTGTGTGGTAGTGATGAATAATGAAAATGTTGAGTGCCAAATAAGAAATTTCTATATTACTAAAAAGCGAATAAACCAAAGGATAATAGGACCCTCGTACATTCGTGGTGGTACACGATTGATTTTTCGAAAAATTTGCACTACTTGATATTCCCATCAATATTATAGTAACACGAGTTGACATTGATCCATACGTAGGTAAGTTTTAAAATTTATCTTCGTGAGTCAATATAATTTCTGGGCAAACGAGTACCACGTAAATTATATTAAAACTAACTACTCTAAAGAAATCGAATAAAAAATATCTGGAATAAAATAAATACAAAGTTAAAGGAGATCAAATAATAAACAGTACCCATACTGTAAGAGAATTTAAAAGACTAGAAAAATAGCGGTCCTTGACAAACTACGCAAGGACACACAGGAATCGCAAATAACTATTACCATTCCTGAAAGTTTTTTAGTCAATAGAATTCTAAATATACTCCAGACAAGGTTTAACAATACAATTTTCATAAACAAAATTTAGGTGAAATCAATTTCTCGAAGCAAAAAAATTGAAAAAATTAAAAGTATAAATACATTACATATTTTAATTGTTGATCTGTCATAGTCACTGACTAAAAGCTAATAAAAAAATAATAAAAAAATGTATTACATAATTGTATTGTATATATATAAAAAAAAATGTAAATACTAAACTTAACACATATCATATGCATTAAAACTAATCTAAAAGTAAATGTAAACTATTATGTTACTATTAACTACTAAAATAATATAATTCGAGTCTAGTGAAATAGCGAATTCTGCCGCACCAAAATTATTTGTCGACAATTGTAATTCTTAAATACTGAAAATTCGAAGGACGTAGCTGATATCTTATTGTTTAATAATGTTATTCGAAAAAAAAATTACAAATTTATGTTATTTTATATTTTTCAATTAAAAAAAAAACTTTTAAAAAAATCTTCAGTCTTTGAGAAAAAAATAAAAATACTTCCACCTAGTAATATTGTATTAAAGAAATCAGTTTGTTTTGGCAACGACGATAATTTATTACACTGTCTTTTTTCATCTGTGGGAGAATATCGTTGAAATCAACGTTGGTTATTCTGTGCAACTATATATATATATATATATATATAAATACCTATGTATTTTGAAATAATATGAGTAATGACAGTAATCAATATAATATATAATATACGGTATATAATACATTCTGGTTCTATATAATATGACGTGTATACTCTATAAATCATTGTACATTTATATATATATATATTATATTATAGATTTCAAGCGTAAAGTAATGTTTATTTTTGTTTACTTTTCTTTTTTTTGCGACAAAATCGTGAGAGGGCGATTAAAAGAATAACGCTCCCACTTTTTGACATATTACCGCGAAATTTATTACACGGCCCTTTTGTGTTTCACTATTGTTTTCAACGTATATAGATACACGTACATATATATAAATATATGGTGTGCCGTACCCAAGTCATCTTCTTTGTCGAATAGAAAATTAAGTTGAATGGCTTCCAAGGGAGTGCTCGGGCAAAGTTGGTGCGTCACATGAACGCACGACGTGGTGCCCATTTGGTTATGCGTATTATTGTGATAGAGACGAATCCTTTTTCGCCGCACCCCTGAAAACGTCCATAGAGACTTATCCTTTTTAGAATTAATTTCAACAACTGTAGAAAAGAACGTAATAATCGTACATAAAGTCTTGGTGACCGGCCTTTACGTGACATGATATATAAAAGTCCTAGGTATCTCGTACCTACCTAGCTATATGTATGACATATATGATATATCCGAGTTTTGTGTTATAATTAATATATAAATATCGTCATTTCACGTTTGGAGCAAATTCATTTAAGCACGTGATCAAATTCCTCAGTCTGTTTATTTTTTAAAAGCCTGTGTATTTGAACGTTTTAACAATGTTGCTGCCGCAACAATTTAATGATTTTCGAGAAAATATGGAAATACTGTGTTTGCAACACATATATTTGAAAAATTATAATGGTACCATCTTTTTTAATTGTTCAAATATTACATAGGTTTGTGAAACCTAGAATATTTTAGCCTATAGGTACTCCACATTTTTTTTTTTTATTATAATCGATCCAGGGCGTCTAAGGCCATAAACGTGACAATACGTTACATATTTTTTAAAAGTGTGTTATAATTTCAATATATTATATTATATAGAAAAAAACAAAATACATAATTAATAAATCACGAATGAGCAACATAGATTGAATAATAAATTATATCATATAACGTGAAATTTACCTCATACATAATAATTATTTTAAGTTTATGTTTTGTGTATATTTATGATATAAAGTTAAATTTGATTTATAAGATGAGTTTCCGACAAAAATTGAATGATGTTTGCTACATTTTATGGCTCTTGGTTTAGTATTTCATCTAAATGTTCGGTTATGCTGAATTTTTTTTTCTCCTTGTCGTATATTCTGCATTTGGAATAGGCTGTGAGTAGAACAACACAGCATGTGCAAATGTACATGTAATGGATTTTACATCTGCTGCGGTGTATTATTAGAAACCTATAACAATACATATTATAATATGGAATAAAATAAATATTATATCGTAAGGTACTGATATCGATTAAAACAAAATAATAAACTCATATATGAGACCTGTATTGAATAATAAAAAGGTCACTTGAGATGCAAATACCTACTAGCTGGTATATATCGTGTAAACGTCACACAAGACACCTGGTGATTTTATTTTGATATGTAAAACCTTTCTTCGTATTTTGGTTATAGCCTATATAGTATAGGTACACCATACTTAGAGCCCTTGTCACGAGTTGTCACCCAGTGGTCTCTTCGAGAACTCGTTTGAAAAAAAAATTGTAACGCGTCTGCATTATGTCATCCTACATTATCTATGTGACTATGTGTAATATGAAATTTTTTTTTTCGTTTTCACGTTTATTAAATAGTGTAGGATAGTAAATGGGTACAGGTAGTAAAAATAACAATAATTTTATCAAGAATAAGAAGATTGTTGTATTGTTGTATTAATAGGTATATCGGTCGAAAGCTCGTAAGATGGTAGGTAGGTACAGATCAATTTCTAAAAGGCTACAAGTTGTAAAATCTTTATTTCATTGTATAATATTCAAAGTATAATTATACTTGATATATATTCCGTGATCATATACCTTATACTGGTGGTTGTTGTATTTACTTTCGTGATGGATGCCCAAGTACTAAAAATGTACACCATGTCACATAACTTTAGGTGTATACTATTGATCCGATATTGTGTTTCTGTACAAAATAACACAGCTCATAATAATATAACTTGACGTTTCTTTTTACCATATTTTCGCAGGCCATTGGATGTTTGGTGAGATATTCTGCCACATAGTTCCATACGCCCAGGGCACCAGCGTGTACACGTCCACGTTGACGCTGACGTCAATCGCCATCGATCGTTTCTTCGTCATCATCTACCCATTCCAGCCAAGGATGACCATATGGACCACTGCGCAAATAATCGCCACCATTTGGATATTCTCGTTGGTAGCCACACTACCATATGGCATTTACATGGCCAACAAGGAGATTAACGGCAAAGATTTTTGCGAGGAGACGTGGCCGCAAGAGACGTTCAGAAAGGTAACTTATCAACATATAATATCATATACATATAAATATGTAAATCAAAGAATTCGATTTACGTTTCAATCATAATGAACTGTTTGATATATAATTGTGCGATCTAACGGTGAAAAAATGGGCATATAGTTAATTTAATAAAATGTATGATTCGCCGTGTTATCAATTACGTACAGTAGCATAATATTTGACAGTAAACATATCTTTGAAAAAACTACAAAAAATTTAGGTTTAGGTAGGTATTATCCTAATTAAAGTAATTATTTTGATTTAATCAATTAACATATTATCTATTACTACTAAGTTGTTATCACTACATAAACCGAATTTTAAGTACATTTAATTAATTTTATAAGCAAAGTGTGAAATGCGTGTTACTTTAATAACTGTCTTTCATCGAGAATATTATTATGTCGTATTTGTCTTAAATTACCATGGTTAAAAAAACAATCGGTATTTTATTCTTCATAATCGCAAACTATAGTGTTAATCACGATAAATCTCACTGAAGAATGATTTTATTACACATAATATTACAGACTGTGAAATACTGTTTATTTTATTCAATAAACTGCAGTTGCGTAAAAAAGCTGCAAATTATTTGTACAATATGACTTAAGCATTGAGTAAAAACTCAGATTAAAATTGAAAAATGCAAACAAAACCATGAACCAACTCGACATTGTTCAATAATGTTATTTGTTATGTGTACATATATTGCATTTTTATTATTTTAATATAGTCAATGGCCGTCTAGATTAACAGTTCCCAAATTTATACGAAAATGGCATCCTTAGGAAATAGTTTGAGTTTTGTGAAACCCCAATGTCTTTAATTCCAACTCAACCCTAATTTTTGTAGAACTTTTTTTTTCCTAGTATAAAATAAAATAATTTTCTCAATATTTACATACATCTGGCGGAACCCTCTAGAGGTTGTCCTATGGAACCCTTAGATTCGGCTGAACAGACTTTGGGAATTGCTGGCCCAGACAACAATATTGTTTTATTTTAAAACTCGTTTAGATTTTTCTATACGATCCGTATAATTTATCAATCATTTTATTAAAACAAACTGTATTTATTTTTTGTTTTTTTGTTTTTTTATCGATGAGTGTAGTTGGGTAAGAAACTATAAAATTACTTAAGTGGTGAACATTTTTATTCACACAAATAAACGATAAAATTAGAATATAAACTTTTTTTAAGTTGTAAAATATATGGGCAATGTATATATCTTATACGCGTATCACCGTACCCCAAACGTATATTTATATACATAATATGTATAGAAATTTAACTAACCTCTTCTTACATAAAAAAAAAAAAATATAGAATTATTTATGACCCAATAAAATATATATATATATAATAATTACTCTGCGTATTTTATGGTTTTTCGATAGACTTGAAACTCAAACTTTATCACGGACAAATTAACACGAAGTGAAATTTAATATGTTTCAAAATAATAACACAAGACGTCTGACGTTTGAAATAAATAAATGTTCACAAATATAAATGTACACAAATATCTAAATGCCCACTCAAACAAACGCACTATAGTGTGTTTTAAATAAATTGAAATTGAAATTGCATACATCAAAAATGTCTAACGTTATTCTTAGAGTAGATATACTTAGTTTAAATATAACCTAACTAATTTTATCACTGGTTGGTAATATAATTTTATGCATAGGGTAAACTGTAAAAATTCTGATTCGTTTCCGATACACGTTGGTCGAAACTAATAAGTATGAAAATATAGTTTAATAAAAAATGGATCTGAATTTGATAATTTATTAATATTATCGTGTTCGAGGCGTATAATATTATATTGTAAATAGCAAATAGATGTCATGGAATCATGTAAATAATATCCTTGTGAATTTCCGACGTTCTTTTATGCACACAATTGTCAACAGTTATACGGTAAGAGAGTTCTATGAAGATTATAACTTAATAATTTAACCAACATACGAGATCGATATGATAATAAAATTACATTATATTTTATCGATCGATGTGGTTACACTACGTGATTTTTATTGCTCTATGTGCCTGTGTATGTTACCGTTGAAGTATGTAATCCGTTATTTTAAAATGTAATGAATTACTTTTTTCAACGTATTGGCACTAAAACTAAATGAATAATATATCTAGATATTTTAAAAAATAACTAGTTATTTATACGATCCCCGATTAAGAATAGTTAAAGTATAAACACCATTAACTACCTAGTTGAAGAGTAGGTAGATATAAAAAAAATATTGAGTTACATATTGATTTAATATATATTTTATTCTTGAAATATTGTTCACATAAATTCAGGCTAAAATTAAAATCTGAACACACAATTTGACACTTTCAGTTTGAGTTCATGAAAATATAGACAATGTGAAAAACACTTAAAATGCCTCTAGTATTGTGGAGGCGAATAGAGGATAGATATTCGTACGTCAGTTATGAATCATGATATAATAAGTATCGATGCACAAGTGTTTAAGTACTATCTCTCTGCGTTTATCATTGTTATAACTAAATACAATACTCTTTTTAATCGTCATACGTGTTATCGATAACGGAAACAACACCAACTATAGTTCATAATATGCCAAAGACATATTATTATCATTTAATTGTATCCTATAAAAAGAAAAAAATATATATTTGCAACACTAATTAATAATATATATTTTAAATATTTAAAACTACGAGTAGAATACAATATTGCAGCACCATTTTAAAACTAAGTTTGTGCTGGGGGAAAAATTAACTACTTCCAATGTTCAACATTTCAAATATAATTATTGAACAATCAAGGGAAATTTATAAAATATCTAGTTAAAATGTACGATTTATCGTCTTTATTTGGTTAGTGTATGAAGTACCTAGTTTTTTCATGAAATAACACCATTTTATACTTTAAAGCTAACGTACACAGGTACATTGACGAAAAATCAGTGCAATTAATGGGGTGGGTTCGGTACACATTCTCTCATGTACAAAATACAAAAGTTTCACATACATACGATTTATGTATTTCGCTCGAGGGTCCAAACCGTCAGTGGTAGTATACATAAAGAACTTTTCTTCGATCTTCGACTTAAATTTTTTTCTCTCTTCTAAAGACCGTAGAAACAGCTTTTAGAATTTTCGTTTAAAAAACAACTTTTACGGCAAGATGATAATAATTTACTCAGTTGTCAAGTAGTATATGCGTATAATAATGACGACTCCATTTTATCGTTGTTGCATATTTTATATTTTATTTCAAAATTGTCGGTAACTTACTATGCACTTTAAAAATATTAATATAATCTCTACCTATAATAATATTACGTAATATATCATTACGTACCCATACGTATGGTCCGAGCGCAATAAATCCGGATGCCCACACCATAATCCGTCCGGTAAGTTTAATCCTGGCCACAGATCGAAATCCGAACACCAGCTCTATATTTATAATAAACCGCAACGTCCTCCGTCCTTCCACGTATAACTAATTATTATTTTAACATTATATCGAATTGCGTATGAATAAAATAATATAATATACTACCCTGTGCCAATCGTTGATATCTAATTGATTTATAACGGTGTCAGCCACACATAATATACCCTTCCCATTATGAAAGAGAGTTTAATGTTTGCGGATGATTTGTCAGAGTATGGTGTAAAAAAAATGAATAATTGTATGACTGTTAATAAGTATGAGTGAATTATACCGGGAATTGAATTTGTTGTATTCACATTTGTATTTTTTTTTTTTGCTTCCTTGTAGCGCATTGATTAAATATAGCATACTATCCATAATTAATGTTTGTAACCGGAAATGGGCTTTATCAACATTTTGTTTTCACGAAATTTTGCATATTTAAGCCTCGAGGGTTTCAGTATACCGAATATTTCATTTAATGACGAACCTAACTGATTTAAGCACATTATTTGTATTACAAATAACTGTTGTTGTCCGAGAAGAATTCTCGAGAACGTGATTTTTGACGGATGAATAATAATAATAATAATAATAATAATAATATGTTAAACGTAGAATGACTACGTCGAGGTGCGCAGCTATCAATTTATACCTTTAATTATATTATATTGTTACGGTGTATCGTGTAGATATCCGGTGACAGTGATTAACGGCTCGTGAAATCGGCGTACACTGTTTAAGCCGAGTATATAATAACGTGTTCGTAGTATACATATTAGACAGTTTAGTATATTATAGGTTTAATAATATATTAAATTGTTATATTACGCGGTACCCGCGAAGACGAGTTAACCAATCTCGGAGAACACCGTATTATCGCCCTCCTACAAATACGCAGGCCAACTTCATTATGATGTGTGCGCAACAATATTATTATTATTATTATAATATGCATAATTAATCGAAACACTAAACACGCGCATATTGATAAGCTATATATATACATATTATACGTATATAACAAAGCCCAGGTCAACCCGTTAAGAGGGGGGGGGGGTGCGGGCGGCTGTAAAATGTAAGATTAACGATCGAATGCGGATTAAATTCTAATCCACAAGCCTGTACAGTGCAATTATTACTATGCGCATACATTCGTAAACCGTTCATTACCATCTATAATATAAGCGTCATATTTTATTATTTCGCCTATTTTATTGTACCACACCTATACGATTATAGTATGCTATTAAAGGTAGGTACCCACTTATATCACATTGCCATCATAATCGACTTGCTCGAAAACGTCTCGATCGAATATTTTTGACAATGTTTCGTCGACAAGGCAAAGCGAGCTAAAATAAAAATATTTTATTATTCTTGTCGTCGAAACCAAAGTCCCGTACCCCCGTCGTTCAACCGAGTATAAAAGTAATATTATAATGGACGTCTACAATACGAGTTGGTTCCAAATGCATTACCAAATTTGTTCTCAGGTAGTCTATGGGTATCATAACGAAATGGTTCCGATAAACTTTTATTTTAATAATGAAATTAACTTTTACGGCTTGAAGTGGAAAAATATTGTGTATTAAACTGACAAAAATGTCACAGGTGAACACGTTTGTATTTCTAGTCAATCTATACACAGATGTAAAAGCAATAATAATTATACATTATGACATACGTATTTTTCAATACCTACTAATAATTATAAAATAGGTGTATAATAAATTAATAATAGTAGTCTATCCTAATATTGATTAACCCTTAAGCAGGCGCGTGCCTCTTTTTAACGTTCATAGTCGCGTGGGGGTCTATCAGACCCCATTTCTAAAAATGTGTAACATAAGTACAGAAAGTTCATTTTTTTAAATTTGAAGACATAATTGGTTACTATATGATACATAAATATTTATAAAAATGTAATAATAAAAAATAAAATAAAAATAAACACGAACCTATGTTAGTTACTAAAAATTATATTACGAAAAAAAAAACAAAACAAAACTTGACAACTTCATATCAAAATTTTGGTTTGTAAAAAAAATATTTAAACTTAAAAATCTTATTTTTTGGACAACAAAAAACAATTTTTACTTGAACAGAATTTGTTTTACACTAATTTTTCTTATATTTCTTTGAGCTCAAATGTGTCATGTATTTATACATTGTTTATGTATTTCAACTATAAAACCATTTTTCTTAGTTTAATTTTATATCTTATTATTATGCAAAACATTTTATTATTATATTTATAACTATTCCGAAATCACAATCAGCACAATCAGCCATGTGTATATAATATATAATTATCATTATGAAAATACAAGTCCACAAAAAAATTTGTGACAGTACGACTCGCGTGGGGGTAAATATGACCCAATCCCATGTTGAAGCTGTTTTACATGTTTAAAACTTTCTATTTTACGAAAATCGAATCAACATTATCATACAAACCATCTTCTAAAAATAGAAATATAAACATATCGTATTTTTTGTAATATATGAGTTTTATTTTTGATGGGGGTCAACTAGACCCCCACGCGTTTGCCTAAGGGTTAACTAATAGGTCGAAGTCAATAAAAAAAAATAATGTAGTATACATTTATAACATACATTTTTACAAATTGTAAACTAAAAATTTGGCAGTCGTTTATTTTTTTTCATTTATTTTGTTCACCAACTGACTTTCCCTATTCTGCTTTTTTTCTTTACTTTAACCGTACTTCATTGTTTTGGATATGTTTCTCATTGGATCTCTTTCTCAATTAATATAAAATATTTGGGAATGTTGAATACAATTGTGAATTAAGTTTTTCGCCAACAATATGTAGTTCGTTCTGAACTAAATGAACATTCTGCCCACATTTAGGGTGGAAAATCGCAGTCTTTAGACTAATAATACTATCTATTTTTACTTTGGAAATCAATTCGAACAGCTGCATTGTATGATGAAAAGTAATTTTTATTGGGAATCGTTTCGAACACTGTATTCTGACCCAGGAATCAATTTCGTACTACTTGTAATATTAATATAGTTTATAATATAAAGGTGAGATTATTCGGAAGTTGCTATAGTATACCGTGCACTGCGCAGTGTTCGAACAGGTACTTGGTATACATTAATGCGCGTTTGTCGTGTAATAATCATAATATAATATAATACTATAGAAATTAACATTTGCGTCACATAAGGTCTAACGCGTGACTCGTCATATTATGCGATTGTATTATTATTTGTTGACAAATATTGAACATTTCAATACCGAACCGAGACAGCATTATGACGTATAATAATAGCAAAGTTATCCTCATACATAATATTGTGCTGCAGGACACAATGACGTATATCGTATTACTGTTATATTGGCCATTATAATATATGCACAGAAGGCAGAAGCACAGTAGTGTATACGCATTACGCACTGCACAGTATGCCTCTTTCGATGGCAATCCGGTGGTGCGATTATTATATATGTATTGTATGATAAAGTTTAATTTTCTTAGTTAAATATAATTTATTGTACTATCGTTTATTGTGCACGCTTCAAATATATTTTGTGTAGATGACGGTTAAACAACAGAAGTTGAAAAAATGAGCAAAATACATAATTATTGAATAAAAAATTAATTATATTATTATGTACGTACCATATAATATGTGTAGGGGAACTATAGTGTCTCCCTAGCTATTAAAGAACAGGGTTTTTTTTTAATATGATATACAGTACTCCCTCATTAATACGAACTCGGTCAACACAAATTATTGGATAACGGATTGAACCGGTTTTTCGGTCCAAAAAACAAATTCGTGTTAAAAATGTCGGTTTGCACGAATTTTTCAAACACAAGCAGGTGATTTTGTGGTCCCGTCGTGTTTGTGTTAACGAGGGAGTACTGTATTATGTATTTTGTAGTATTATCATATTTTATAGAACGTAATAAGAAACATTTTTTAATAACTTTGTGTCGGGTGAAAAAGATTCAAAATACAGATAGAACAGAGAAATGTCGACGTATTATAGGTATCCATAACATAATATAGATAATTACCAATAAGTTTTTCTTTTCGCAAATCAAAAGTTTAAATATATATATATATATATATATATACTTATGTACATAAATAAAATATTAAAACAAGAAAACTTCATTAAAATCGTCGGATTGCGGATAATAATTCAATTCAGCACTGACATAGGTGGTCTAGGCGGTTATACATTACGCGTTATATGATGTAGGTCGGCAGAAGGAGTGGTGTCGAGTGTGTCTCTAGAGAAAACGATATACGCTGCAAATATTATACATGCATTGTGACGATTACGTAAAAGTTTCACGTTTACGCGTGGAAAAACTTTTTTGAGCATCCATCACTTTATCCAGTGAATCTTCAATATATTTTATAAAATTGTATACCTATAAAATAGTATTTGAGGTATATTATGACGAATATTAATACTCGACCTCCATGCATACAAAGTTTGCACGCGCTTTCTTACTCAACTTTCAGCTCCTGTATAGACACATAAAATAATATAATAGGTGCCGCGCTTAGGTACTTTGTGCATGACGAAAAATCCGCCTTTACCCGTATTGTAGGTATACTTAATAAATTTCTGCACGAGTGATAAATTGATTGGTTATAAACTGTGTACCATATGTAAATAACAAGCCTGGATAATATGTCAATTACAGGATAATATATTCAGGTGCATCGCGATAATCACTATAAACCGTATGTGCTTTGCGTGTTCTCTGCGATTAGAAACGCATTAGAAACGCAAAGCCAAAAGCTTAAATCACTATAAAACATAATAATATATAGGTCGATTATTGGTAAACACATTTCACTCGGTATCTCTTAGCCTTAATTCACCAATATGGTTGTACTAAAAAGTAAAAACAGATGCTTACGAGTATAAACCACCTCAAATTGCAAAAATCCCAAAACTTTACTAATAATTATCGTTTTATGAACACCATTTATAGAAAATGTTATATTATATATAATAATGTACGTCCGTATAACCCGTATAATACTGTATAAGACAATCAATGAGGGTAATTATTGGAAAATTAAACTAGAAAATCTGCACTCTTCGTAGTTTCAATATTATAAAATTAAACTTGTTTTCTAATAGTTCAAGAAGTAATACATTTATCAATAAGTTATACCTCGTTTATAACAAATGGTTATTGAATTTAATAATATAACACACGCATTTTGCACAAACAACTCGTCAGCATAAACAAGTAGGCTGTAGATACTATCTAAGCAACGATTTTATATATACAACCATTTGAATACGAAGGATACTATTCCAAACAGAAACTAATCAAAAATCAAACAACAATACTTTTTTTCTTTATTAGATTGGATATAGATAGTTAGAATTCGGGTTATTCAAATTGTAACCATTAGTCATTACTATGTAGTATACTTGAGGAAAATGACAACATTTCCAAAATTAAGGCCTTTGACCGTAGACGAATAAACATAAACATATTGCGTATGAATATCTACTGGCGAAAATAAAGTAAAACAATGTTTAGTAAAACCAGCTCGACATTTTTTACTCGGAATAAAATGCATAAACATAAAATTATGCATTGCAGTGCAATACTTTAAGAGCATTTTAGAAAAAATAAGTTATAAATCCAACAAGACCGGAAAATGTTCTAACAATATCCAACAAATTTGTTTGATAAACTTCATGTGTATAAGCCTTGTATGCTACCATTACCAGGGATGATTATACCCATACAACATCTATAAGCATTCTATATATATACAAAAGAAAGATGTTTGTTTTTAATTTTTTGATTTTATGGAGAATTAATGGTTAAAAAGTATTGTAGCTGCTAATGGAAAGTGCTTCAACAATTCAAAAACCGTGTGCAGATCACGTATTTCTTAAATTGTATAAAATATACGTTGCGTGTCACCTTGCAATTTCATGCACCTAACCTAACCTAACCTAATACAAGCCAATAATGATTATGTTTGCTTTTAACTAGGTATACATTATTTGACTTAAAAACCACCCATTGAAATGTAAAATAAATATTAACCTTAATATTGCATTATACACGAAACACGCATATACACTTGCTTATATGAATTCTATTGATCCAGACCCCGCGAATCATAAAGCGTTTTTCTGTTCTTCTAAGTAAATTATATATTATGTTCAAAGAGATTTAATATAACTACATAGAGATTGCATTTAGTTTTTAAAATATTATACAGCTTGAATAGGTTTGTTGGCTTAGCTTGGTAAGCTTAAGTGCTAAGCTAAGTGATGACATTCTCATAAACATGTTTTTTTGTGAACAATTTCATACATTTTTGAAAATGTTATAATCAAATAGATTCCAATATATTATGTAGTAATAGTATGCTTAACCTGCAAAATTATTTTTAAAACTGTGTACTTGTACTATCATTTGCCCATTTTAATATTTATTTTATGCTGATACAGAATATATCTAATATAGGAAAAATAAATAAATTTATCTATGTGATAAATGTGCATTTTATCTATTTTTAAACAATTTTGAATTTTTTTCTTCTGTATGAATGTTGAGTGAACATACCTTTTCCTACATTTGTTGATTTTACCATTTATTGTTAGAGTTATTTACTCAATTTTACACCAACTACTTTTTTGAGTAGTTATTACTAATAACATAATTGCACATAGTTTTTAACACAAGACTATACAACTATATGGCTACACACTATATACAGCTATACAGCCTTTTATAGATATTCAGACATTCAGTAGTTATATAGTCACAACTATTGATAATTGATAAATAATATGTTTTATTATTTGGCATGTGGGTAGGTATGTATTTTAATTTTAGTTTATATTCACAGTCGTTTGATTCTTAATTAAATAAAAACAATTTTACTTTTTAACAAAAACAAAAAAAGAATTATTTCAAGATTTTTTTTATAGTTTTTTTTTTTAAATCTAAGTGTTTTTATTGAAGCGTAATACTTGTTTCAATGTAAACCAACTGTTTAATTGTACCAACCTTGTAACCTTAAAAAATTAATTATGTTGAAAATATACATGAAAAATCAAATGAAAAAAAAAAATTTGAATGATCTCTATAGCCAAGAGCCATGCTTTAGCAGAAACCTTGCAAACTAAAGTAATTTTATTACAGACGCAAAAATACCTATTATAGGGATGAGGGTCTCCATTTAATTAGTTATTTCTTTAAATCTAGAGATTATTCTCGAATTTTAGTTTATTTTATTTTATTTCATGTTTGTTAACTACCAAAATAGGTCATGATACTATCTTTTCAAAAACCTCGTTATATTTTATAACTGCAAGCTATATTTTCTGTATTTGATTACATTTTTTATCCATAGTTAAAACAAAACAGCCATTTGAATAAAATGAAATAGAAAAAATTCATTAGCAACCGATTGTAATATCACACTACATTATCATTATAACTAAAATTCTCATTTATTTGGAATGAAATATCAAATATTTTTTTGATAATCGCGCTTCCACTGTAACAGTTCAACTACTACCTTTCGAACGTTTTGGTTTCGTACTAAATTATAATACAAAAACATGTTTGATTAATTAATCGCTTATAACTGATCAAAAGTGTTATTAATCTAACTATAATTCAATAATCATATTAGACATTCATGCCTATGATCGTTGAAATCTTTGGGCACAATTTATATTAACATTTGAATATTTGAAATGCAATTCGTGATAGAAATTTACAAAGTTATTGGCCTTTGAGATAATAATTATCCTATAAATTATCATATTATAGATAGTATATTATACTCGTTACATGTATCGAAAAAATTTTACAACTAATTTCCGAAGCATAAAATATATTGATTTTGGAAGGTTGAAAATAAAAATCTAGGAATAGCGTTTAATATTATTGATTATATAAAATATGCTATATAGAATAATATGTACGAGAAATAATATAATAAAATAAGTATAACAAATTTTCCTACCTTAAATAATTGATTTATAATTAACTTAAGTTAATTATAATGCAAATAAAAAACAATTATTGAAAATATTACAATATTTAGGAAAACTCTAAATTGAATAATATAATAATATGAAATTGTAATGAAATATTTTTATTGTTACTACAGCAGTTATTATAATTATAATGTTTCGTAATTGTGTAGTTTTGTAATTTAAACTTTTTGTATTAATTGTTATTTTGACTAAAAGCAATCAATAAAAATCAATTACAACGTTTCGTGGTAAATCGACAATAGCTATTATAGCTAAAACCGGGAAAGTCACTCTGCTGTAAGTAAATATTGAAAATGTCAAATGTCTTTAAATATCTTAAAATATTAGTCTAAATATTTTGAAATGCCATTGTGTATTGAAAATGTTTCAAGTTTCTACAGTTAATATTTTTTTGATATTTACAAAAATCGTTCGAGGATAAAATGTTATCATAGGTACCTTTAATTATCCAATTTAATCAAAATTTGAATAACAAACTCTCATACCTATAAAATGTATGTGATTTTATACAAAACTCTTTTTTTTTAAATTCTTGTGAATAAACTTCTGACGATTATTTTCAAGTTTCTTTATTTACAATTAAGTTATTTATTATAGATATAACGTATAACGACTGTCGTCCATCGACATTATATATGACAGCTAAAATAAGTAAAATTTAAATTTAAAAAAATTGAATTTTTTAAATAATTTAAGCCAACATTTTATCATATTTTTAAAATGTAAACTTAAATATTTGGTGAAAATTTAAAAACTTACGGTAATGTATTTATTTTTGAATTACAACAAAAGAACAAAAATTTTTTTTTTTGTAAATACTTCTAAATTGTCTTTAAGTATTTGTTCTATAAAAAGTGTCTTCAGACATGAGAAATAAATACGTCATTGTTTCACCACCTACAATCTGAAATCGATATCCAAATATTAAACATATTTCATTTGATAATGAACCGTAACGTTAGTTCAATTTGGTGTATGTATTTTAAAAGGTAAACCGTGATAAGTCTAATAATAAATATAGTATTATATTATAATAATAATAACTATTATAGGTACCCATGATTAGACAGTTACGTTAGGTCTAACAATATTAATAACATACCTATATAATATAATAACCTTAGGTAGTAATAAAATCTTAACGTTTAAATAACGTAGGTACATGTTCTTTGTATTTCTTGAATGTTCAAGTTATGTCAATATTCCTCAATATTATTGTGTATTAAATGGGACGATTTTATTTCAATACAACGTGCACTAAAATCATAATGTTAAACATTTTAAAAATAAATAAACATTTTTAAGTATTTTTATAGCATCTATTGATAATTACAAAAAATTACAAAAAAGTATCTAGATAAAATTTATTTAAACAAAATTGAACAGTATCCAAGGTACAAGTTACATGCATCTCAGTAAAGTCAATTCCCATTTCTCAGCTCTGCTCAACATTTACCCCGACCAACTGTGTAACAGAAACTGACGGGATGTATCCCGTCGCGTCCGATGTCCGAATTTATATGTTTTGGCTATCCGTACCCAATTTAACGGGTAATCTGACCGGGGGCAAGTTAATGATCCATCAATAACAACCTCCACGCCAAGGCTAAAGTGAATTCTGCGGTGGTGGCGTCAGTCATTTTATTATGACGTGGACCGAATTATTATTTGGTAACTCCTGTGGCGACAAAATTTGATATATTTCGTAATAAAATAAACAGCCAAACACTGCTACCGTTCCAAAACAAAAATTATGTCGGCTTAAAATTCTCACTCGGCTGATTAAATGAAATATTTTATGTTTATACTTATAAACTTGTCGGACTTAAATTTCCAGCACGATTCAAATCACTTCAATATTTTGAAGTTTTCGATCTATTAATTATTATTTTTTATTCCTATTCACTAGAAGTGATATGCATTTTCATTTGTATCTAAGTATCATATTCTCATAAATAAAATACGGACGAAATAAAATAATAAGTTTTTTTAAAAATGCCATTTTTTGTATCACTGTTGTCTTACATATTCTCCAATTTCAGGTATAGTAATTAAGTACACTCCGCCATAAAATGACATGGATAATATTATTATGAAGCACCCATCATTATTCACCAATACAGAATGACTAAATGGTTTATTATAATTTATATAGGTACTAGTGGTAATATTGTAATATACCTTAATGCGTCATGAATCTGACGAATAATTTTAGAATAATTTTCCATTCAAATTTTTAATTTGTATGGAAAATAATAATGTACGTAATTGAATTAAATTTAAAGTCAATACAATTAATATTTTTTAAAATACATCATCATTACTAAAATCGGTTAAGGAAAAATCGTTATTTTTCGTTTAAATATACAATTTTTTAAAGATTAACGCTTCAAAGTTCATAAACAAGAATCGTGACTAGGTACGGGTTTTAATATTTTTAAATTAAATACAAACATTTTATCACACAACATTTTTACATCTATAGAAAGCTGAACAAGAGCAAAAATATTTGATATATATATAATATATAGTCAAGATAATATATAATTATTTAAAGAACATTTCCATTTTCTGTGGTTTAATATTTTCATATTACAATTATAAAATAAAAGTTTCAAAAATTGGCTCTTTGTACATTTTTCCATTTTCAGTATTTTTTTTACTTTTGTTTTTCCCGATTATTTTGAAAAGTATTTGAAATAATTTACTTTCGACACCCAAATTCCGAACGAGATCCAATTTTCTACCAGAAATAAATTACCATCGTAGATAAAATATATTGAAGCAATAAGAATGCTGAAAAGGGTGATAACAAATAACAACAAGAAACACACATCACAATAACATATTCATCGATCCACTCATAATCTAAAATGAATAAAAAAAAATCCAATTTTAATATCAGCGGTTTGTGACTTACAAAAATATGAACTCATATTAGGTTCACGCCAAACTATGAAACATGAAATAAAAACGTCTAAAATAAAAGTATCCACTTATCCGCATTACTCAGTACTACGGTTATCTACACCACGAGATAACCGAGCTCCGTACAGATGAGCGTTTATAAACGTTTTCACGGTTTATGTATGTGTAACGTGCAATAAATTTCTTTTTGTCGTGTAAAGATCACCAGTACAAACATAATTATGGTTCCAGACATTTCATGTATGTTTAGTAAAAATAAAAATAAACAAGTTATATAGGTACTTATATGTACCTATATTGTAGATTAAAAGCACTATCAGTGTACCGTGAAAAAATATGGTGTTAGTATTTCAAACATAAAATTGGGCTGATATTTTTGTTTTATTATATGGACATATAATTAATTTCATGTTTATACTTACCAATATATTACCAATTTAAAGTCAACCTATAAAACATCAACATGTACATGTTGTATCGATACAACTTGGGGTTCTTGGGATTTAAGTGAAAAAAAAATGCATTTTTATTTTTAGGTTGTACACGTCATAATATAATCTCAGTGCATATTTGCTCAGTGTTATTTGACACAAAAATGCCATAGATGGTACATATTCTGTCACCAATGAATAAAATGCGGCGACAGTATAACATAACAGTAGTCAGTACGCTTATTTTTCTATGAATAAACCACGTCAAATACAATATTATATAATCATAGGTAGTTTAATTATTGTAACTATATTATTAATATGATGCGGAGTATGGCGTTTATTCGTTTATTCTACTTAACTCAAACTTGTCCGAAAAAAAATGTAATAAACGTCAATCGAGTCGTTTGTGAGCACATATCTACAAAATATGAACTTGTGAATTGTAAAGAAAAACATAATATAAAGCAATATATTTCCGCGTGTCTATCAAAAAAAGGTCACCTGCCAAACGTCATCGAATCTTTGTTCATTATTTACATTTCTTACAACCTTTAAAAAAAGTCAAAAATTTAGTCTGTCGACGACATTTTATTATAAATATAGTATATAATATATAGACAGGTGATAGGTATTATAATTTATAAGTAAACAAAAGTTTATCTGATTACTTATTATTTTAGATTGATTCACTGATAATAACTTAAATGTTTACAATTAATTTCGAACCGATATGTATAGGTTAATAATATAATATCATGAAAAATTAATTGTGTTATACCATTTTATTAACCGTCTACCTATGGATGACAAGTAAGTTCAACTATTTGTTCCCCCACCGTCCACAAAATCGGACCAATGTGAAATTTAAATAAGATCGTTTTATATATAATAAAAATAAATGATAGGTACTACGCAATTTTTTTTTTACATTTCAATTTGAAATATACAATCTGTAAATTATTTTTTTCTACAACAATTGTATGAGTGGTACATTACGGATTACATTCAGACAGCCGATAAAAAGAATCAATAACCCAGCGGTGACACTCGTTTACTTGATATTAATTAAGAATTAATTCTTATTTAAGATTTATATGCACCATTGGCGAGCTAATTATTTATATAATTATATGTGATATGGTAAATAAACAGTAGTTTTAGATTCTGAGCGGAGAAAAGCATGTATTGATTTTACAATTATGTGTTGTTTTTTTTCTGTCTGTATACACGGTAATTAGTTGAAATAATGCTTCAATTTTTTTTGGTGGGAAAGTGAATGTAGTTGGTACTTTTAAAAATTACTTTTTGAAAATACCCAATAACTTTTAACAGCATCGTGTAACCAATAAATCTAAAAATATTTATTTACATGATTGTTTTTTTATAGAATTTTAAGTTCAAATTTGGACGAAATTAGATATTTAGATGACAAATATGAAATAATAATGTTAGTCATTTCGTTGTAATTTAAAAATATTATTCGTGGGTGCTTGAAACTTTTAAAGTATATTATTATATTTTATACACTTAGGTAATAGAATTTTTAAATGTTATGTTTTCTAAATAAATGTACTCAATCTACTGTATTATTATTTATTAATAGTAAAATTAATCATTTTAATTGTAATAATATAATAAATTACACTTAGTTATGTAAGCTGAAGACCGTTTTTGCTCACATTCGTTTTTCGTATAAAATGATTTTATATGATTGAATTCAAATTTAGCACATTAATTTAGTGACCGCACTCAACACCCACTGTACAGCAGAGTGGTACCCACTTGCCGACCTTTTTTATATTTATTTTTTACTGCAAACAATCTATACAAATTACAATTTTGATTTTGGAATTCTTATGGGTATTTCATTTTTAATCAAAATGTTTACTATAGATTATTTATAAATATGTGTTTAATTTTGAGTGAAGGAGTATGATATCATAGTTGACTTAAACGATATATTGAGTAGTTATAAATTTAAAACCATCATATTATTTACTCAATAAAGCGTATTGTAAGCTGTAGTAGTGGTGGCGTGGTTGTCCCATCTGACTCGTTATTTTACTTTGTAAATTCAATCTGAATGTCGGTAAACAATTTTTTATTACGTATTATAAATTATTATTTTTGTTTTATTTAGCGTTCAAGGTTTTTTCTGTTTTTTCAAACTCCAGTAAAATAATCGATGTCATGTGGGTTTATTTTCTCGTCCACGAAATAAAGAGAAACGATAATATATATATATATATATTTATACCATGTTTCAATAATATAATATCATAATATTATAGCACTTTAACAACTAAGCCCAAGTTGTAATATATATATATTCCACCATATTATGGTGGAATATGCGGGGTGAATGAGATATTCTAAATGACTTTATCGTCGTCCCCTAAATGAAAATATTTGTTAACGAGCCACAAAGATCAACAAAATATACTTATAATCATAATATTTTTCTCGTTGACGAAAACAACGTAAATTTGGCTTTCAATTCTTATCATTAACTCCATGCGTCCATTAAGTTGAAATGCACACCCATTTTTTTATTAAGTAAATACGCACAATGTGTATATGGTCATAGCCGTCATAGGGTGGGATTAGAATTCGTTATGTTATACGCACAAAGTAATATCCAAACGTATAAGATATCTTTCAAACGGCTTTTTCATCGTCGTATTATGTCGTTATATTTTGTTTACGAATTACCATATAAATGATGCATAATATGCGGCATCAATATAATATAATAAATGGAAATAAAAGTTTAAACAGAGTAGAAAATGCAAGTATAAACGTGCCAAGGGCTATATTTTGTTTTAGACTTGAAATGTGTGTAAAAAAAACATCTATCTACAACATTTTATCTACTTATAACTTTTGGTTATTGCTGTAACTTAATTTTTCACCAGTTCACCTATCATAATATATGCACTTCCGTTGTACTCCTGTATGCTCTCGGTATGCAGGAATTATAAAAACATGGTTTTTTTTTTTGGTTGGGGGAGAGTGATCACTTTTTGGGTAGGAAAAATATGTTTTTAACGTCTAAGAAAAATTATTATTTCTAGGACTATTTTCCAGCTTAAACCTACGTGCAATAGTGCAAACGTATAACGTGTCAATGTGGCTGAAAACTGAAATTAAAGTTATTTTTTCAAGACATTAACGACGCATTTTTATTTGCATACTGGCGGGTGGGGGGGGGGTATAACTGTATAAGAAATAAACTTATTTAACGAGAACTACAAGCTTCAATTGTATAGGTAAAGAGTGCTTTACTGTCATTTCGCTTGTTTTACGAGTTTTAAAATATTAGCGGCACGAATCGATCCCCTTTTTTGCCCACTGACACCATTAAAAACTTCTAGGTACAGATTTTAAATTTGGATAAACCTTTTAGTGCGGTTTAACCACGCAAAGTAAAGTTAGGTACCGATAATAACATTTAATGGTTTTTTTTGTAATAATAATATAATACCTACACTTTTATTAAATTATAAAAATCAAAAATTAATAAAACGGTAATCATAAAATGAAGACGTTCTTCGTCGCCCGCAATAATAATTTAATACTAAAATTATTATAAAGTAATTCAATTAAGTTTTTATAATTGTATTCAAGTTGATGCATTAATTACAAAACCATTACTGTACTCATAGGGACTATAATACATATTATATAGTGTAGTCTATAATAAAATAAGAAAATGTAGGTAAAAAATATGATTTTTCGATTAAATTAGTGTTGTGAACTTTTAATTAAATTTTTTAATTACTAAATATCAAAATACATTAAAACTATATTTATTTCATGAATAGGTTTACTGTAGATGTATAATACGTAAAATATATAAATGTGTGCATATTCAATATTTGTTAAGAGTTTCAGATAGACAAACGAAATATATGCCATAACTTAAATCAGCTAAGAACCAAAATGCAATTTTATAATGTCCAAATTGAAACGAATCATTGAACTTTATTCTTGAATATTCATTAAATTAAAATACTTAAATAAATCAATTTCCAGAATCATTTCATAAAGTTTTGAGTACTTTGATTAAATTATTTGGTTTTCATATTAACTCATTCAGTGAATAGCTAAAATGTCCTTATATTATTTTAGTATTTTTTTATTATTTAGTTTTGTGGTTTTTAGTACGAAAACATAAACTTATATCTCTATCATTAACGTTAACCATTAATCATATTACATTTTCATATAGTGTATAGAATAATTGACGTATCGTTTTGTATCAATTATTTTTGTAATAATAAAAAGAGAGTGTACACCTAATACAATAATATTATGACTTCAAGTAAAATCAAATCGCTGTATTAGCTGTCGATTGAAAATAATTGATAATATTATAAATATATAACATTATTAATTAATAATATAAGATTGTAGTTCTTAAATCGTATATTTAAAAAAAACAACACTAGTTTCACATAATTATTTATGCAGACATGTTACTAAATATATGAATATATCACGAAGATATATTATAATGGTATAAAACGACAAAATAGAAGTAAAAATAAAAATGTTCTCTGATTTAAAACTATTTGAGGTCCCTCATCCGCATTGTGTGTACCATCGTGATTTTTAGTTTTGTTTTACACCATCGACTTATTCTACTCTATTGAAAATCTTAAAGCATGTCCTCACTTTAATAGGATCTCCGATTTTTTAGGAAGAATCACGCAAGTCCACTTATTATCCTTTATTTATTCGTAACAATTAATATCGACAGTCATACCTACGAAATAGTACCCTATTAGACTTGGTACAGTCATCGCAGTCTTAGCCAATATATCATTTCAAAGGTTTTCCAGTATTCAATTTCAGACTTCTTCAACAAAAAAACTGTAAGCCAAAATAAAATGTAGCATTCATTCCAAATTCAGTTTTAGTGTAATCAATCTACAAACCAAAATAATTTTAACCATGCAATATCATCCCAAAAATATTTCAAACCTTTTTTTCATAATATTTTTAAATTAACTCGAGTCTCTCAACAAATCCCCCTTAATTGCAGTAACAAATACAATTCTTTAAAAATTATATATAATTCTAAATTAATTACATAAATAATAATTTTTATTATTATTAATTTAAAATTTGTATAAAAAAAACTATGCAATAAATACATATTATCTCCCTTATTATGTTACTTGTGTTACTGTATAATATTTAAATTTATATACAATTTGACAAGTTAAAAAAAAGGATGGTTAATATTTAAATTATAAGCAAAAAAAAAAAACGTGAGGTAATATTTACAATTTAAAATCGCAAGTGTCATACATTTTCAAAAAAGAAATTTTAAAGAAAGTTAATAATATCTTTTAAAACAACGGGTATTTATTATTAAAATAACCACCTTGAATTCTACACGTATTTCATAAATATAATTTACGTCTATATTATACATAATATACAACAGTAAAACATGAACACAAACATGTTAACATTTTTCCTACACTTTTTACAACTTTGAAAATTAAATTTTCATGCGCACAAAATTTAAAATATTGTATTTAGGGTCTGGAAGTTCATGCATATTTTGTATGCTTTTACTGAATGGACCAAAACACTGCTAGATCAGCAACACATTTGATTTACACCTATAAGAATACATACATTTTTTTCATTTATATGTATATTTTTTAAATGTTTCATTGTTTACTGCATATATATATATGTATTTTTTTTTATTAAGTTAAGGTTTTGACATCTAAAGTCATTAGCCTGTAGGTTATTTTTAGTAAGTCACTGTGAGGAAGGGTACGGCTGGAACTCGTGTATTTACTGCATATTATAATAATATATAATAAATCGTCAAAATTAATTATTTTTAAAAGGCATTTTGATAATAATATGTATAATAGGTATATGAATATAAATTAAACAAGAAAACATACAATTTATATTTTATAACTGTGTCTGGTGGCACCCGATTAATGACCAAATAAATGTTTGACCAGATAATATTATGTTTAATTTCTTAATATATATTAAATATGCACTAATTGTATTGGTTGACGTATAACGAAACTTACAAAAACTCATTTGTCGATAACCGACGCTTGTTTAGATGTGATCATTTTTCAAAATCTTCAACTGAAAATTGTAATGTTTGAGAAAGAAATATATGCATTTATATTATTTTATAATATTCTATTTAACATTTTAGTTTTATTTTTAAATGCATAAAAAAATTATATTTTTAATTACCAGTCGACTAAATTAAAATAGACATTATAAAAATACACAAATGTTTTTTTTATTTAGATAAATATATATAATGTATAAAAAAAATAACGGCATATTTTAGTATTTTTAAGCGCATGAATGCATTCATATTTCGGTAGTTTTTAGTGGATCTGGGGCCCTACTTATAATAAAAAACCGAAACACGAATATACCCGATAACGATATTAGGTAAATTAAAATATTATTATTAGTTTATAGATAAAATAGTTTTGAATGTGGTGAAAATAACGTAATTTCGTGTCTTGCGATAAAGTTTCCTCGCATAATGTAAAAGTCATAAATGGTATTTTGAACGACGTAATGTAATATGAATACAAAATATATATTAACTATAAAAATAGTTATTGTTTAAATAAGAAAACTTATTGAAAAATATTAAGCACGACGAGAAACAATTTCGGCGCTGGTGTTGGGCAGGACTGCATCGGAACGGATCATCCGTTTAAACTTTATTTGAAAGTAACGTCAAATCATTAAATTTGTTTTAGTTCATGATATCCCGTCACGTATATTCACGTGGATAGCATGTTTTAAAAAAAATGATCATGTATGTTATTTCCAATGCGTATGATATATCTATACATTTACAAAATATATACTTCTTCCTTCGCGCTGGTGATCACAATTTTCTTGACAATAACTATTACATGTTTCAGAGCATAATAATGACGTTTGTTGGATTTTCAATCCATTATATTATATTATATTACGGTGCGCGAGTGCGGCGCGTAATTTGTTACCTGCCGAAAGGAATTTAATCGGCAAAAAGCTATAGCAGACGTCATTGTAAAGCCCATAGACTACAATAACGGCGGCTCCCTGCTCGCTCAATTCAGAATCTAAAAAATAAAAACTGCTTCGCCAAATTGCACTAACCATAATAAATAATAATAACTCCTCCATAAAGTATTCGCTTATTCTATCTTTTCATCGCGCCGTTGCATAATAGTATAATATTATTATTGAGACACATTACACTGTGCTTCTCGTTCAACTTCGACTCGAACGGATGTAACGGCCGTTGTTTAATGTCCCACATTAATACAGTATCTAAGCACACGACTCACGAGTATATATATTATAAAGTAAAATAATAAGTTATAAAATAATAATGACACTGAAAAAAATGTTCAAGGCGTTTATAAAACTTTTAATGATTTTAAGCTACAATAATACATGTACGATGTACTGCAGTGTTGCAAGTAATAATGCCTCGCGTAGTTGCGTTAAAATTCTACATTATTTGAAAACTGATCAAAAACGCTGATCATCTATGTCGCTGTGCATTCATAAAAATAAAATATATAATATACATAACTGTGATCTTACACCTATCGATCTCCTACTTTATTGTATTCAATCTATAAGACTATAGTATAGTCTCGTTAAGTTGGGCATTTTTAAAACAATAACAAATCTCTTTCATACTACCTATATGTGACATCGGATTTCGAAAGTTTGTAGTTGAAATAGGGTCGATTTATAAACTAAGTGCGCAGATACCGTATATTATATATGTAATACCATTAAATCTCCTCTAGATTGGCTAAACCGAAAACTTTCTTCTTTGCCTTAAAACACAGGTAATTTGGCAGTGCCGATAAAGCATCGAGTTTTCGTTTTAAGCCCCGCAGGACATGCACGCACCACGCACGCTCACACGTACTCATTGAAACGTCATAATGTATTCAAAGCATTCACTAATATAAAATGAGCTTTACAATTAGATAATAGTAATAATATGTATCTGGCGTATACAAACAGATATTTACTGTCTTAATTTATAATTTGGCGTCGAAGCACTCAGCTTTTTATAACATAATTGCATACAGTTCACAATAATATTATACACATATAAAATGGATAAAGAGTATACCAGAATAAATACAACTTTTTCATCAATCATTATTTATTATATTTTATATTGCGGGATTGGCAAAGCGGTAATTAATTACAATTTTATATAAAAAAATTAAAAATATAGTAATATAATTCCAGTGTATAATGACACACGAACAGTGCTATAACTATATACTGTTTTATTAACGCAATAAAAAACAAATGGAGCAAAGATAATTATAATATTAGATTGGATATTTTTATTTTGCTAACATATACAGTTTTTAATTTAAAATTAATTACCATGTACCGTCGAAAAATATAACAACGTTAGGTCGTTTTGTTTGGTTTCGTTTTGCTTGCAAGTTATTGGTTTTTTTCAATTTTTGATCATTTGTAGATGATTTATAGAAATAATTTTTAATATTATATTCACTTCTAATCACATAAATAGTTATAAAAGTATAACTGCGGTATTTGTACAATTCAAATTTAAGACAAAAATAGGGTGTATAATAGTATCACTCACAAAACGTTCCGTTATATAAACTAAAAATATTTAAAAATATATATAGGTATGTGCGTAGAAGGTACGTGTATTTCAATGAAAGTTTTTCCTTTGACTTAGTACAGATTTATCGGTACCTATTCATATTATTTATTGTTATATACGTATATATATAGATTTGTATAATATTCCCTTAGCTGTTCAAAATGTTAAGCGTTTTATAATGATTTGGATTATTATTATTTAATATTAAATTGTGTTTGAGTCACAATGGAAGTCTCCAACTTCCAAGTGTCGACATTTTCGTAACTCAAGCACAATATGTTGTATAATTATAATAGTGAATAATCCCAAACACTATTGAACGTATTGAAAAATTAGTGTTTTTATTTTTAATTCCCGTTTATTCAACTTTATAGGCAAATATACACATTTTATGCTACATATTTTATCGTTTGAAAAACTTCCAATTCAATCCATGCTCCAAATTAAGAAGAAAAATAATCAGTTTAATAAGCATTATCATAGCACAATGTCATGAACTTTTTATAAAATGTTATTGTATTCCATGTATAGATTATTGAGTATTATATGTATGCAATTTTTACTACTGCACATAGGTTTTATTTTATTGTCTCTCCTACAAAAAAAAAAAAATTGCTAAGTTAATTTTAAGCAGGCCACATGCGGCCCATGGTAGGTTTTGATGTGGCCCTGTCGTATATTTAAAAACCATCAACTACTTACTATGTTTAAAATAAGAAAATAAATTATTAAAAATAAAACCTTTAAGGTTTCCATACCTATTTTATATTGATTAAATATAATGTGAATGTGTTATCGTAATTACTGCAACGGTCCATGATAACGCTTCTACGTAATCAATGTAACACGGTATTCCCAAAAGGTTGGACACCCCTGGTTTAAACAGTCATAGATCAACGGTAAATATATATTTTATGTATAATGTAAAAGGAATAAAGGAAACGTAGTAAATTCAAAAAAATAATTTAAAGCTTTTATTCTTGGTATCAGAGTTAATCAATACAAAATGTATGCACATTATTAATGAAGCATATTGTAACTTTAATTACTTTTAATAATTTATTGATAATAAATATGTTGATATTATTTCAGTGCTATAAGAAGCATATCGTACTACCACCGATTGAAGTTTGATAACATTAGGTTTTGTGCCAATGCCCCAAACTTTAAGGCCATACGTCATAGTCCGCACGAGCATAATTAATGATTTGTACTTAGACATTTTTGTAATTAATTTGATGTGTTTGTGATTTGAAATTACTTCTTTTGATAGCCCCTTGGGGTAAAAGATGTCTTTTACACCTCGAATTTCTGATTTATCAGATTGTTATTTTAGATGAAATTATTATTTTCATTTTCATACCCTATCTCTTTTATAATAAAATGTTTATTTAACTCACCGCCGAACAACTGTAACAAAGCATTCCAATAAATTAATATACATATATTTTATATATATATCTATACAGAAAGACCTAACAAATAAAAATGAAAAATAAATTCAATTAAAACATACGAAAACAATTATGAAAATTATAAGGATAGTAAATATTTTAAGATTTACTTATGTCTGAAAATTCCTAAAATGTAGTATTTTGAAAAAAGTAATTACGTTTTAAATTAATACATATATATCCAATACAAATTTATATTTTAAGAATTAAAAAAAAAATAAACTACTCAACCTAATTAAACGTTTTTATTGTTCAAATTTGTTTAAAAAATTAATTTTTAAATTGTCTATTTTGAATTTTTGCAAACAAATTAAAAATGTTTACTTTCTTTAATAAAAAAAATATTAGATCAAAAGTCATTTTATTTGTTAGGTTTTTCTGTTACACTCTGTATAATATGTACCTCGGGTATTTATAATACAAATATTCACTAATGGTATCCCAACTTTCATGTTTCTGTCGTAGATATGCTTAACGTTATTTATTATAATTTTTGGGTTAGGTCTTTTTATATACAAGTATATACTCGTGCCTATGTCATCTGGGATACATTTAACCCCACGTGACTATCCGTGTAACTTTTTGTGCCAAGGTCATAATCATGGTGTTTATTTAGAAATGAAGTAATATAAATATATTATTTTTTTGTCTCCATCAATTATATCTCAAAAGTTATTTTATTGTGTTTTTAAACTTTTTACTTTTTAGTTATACAGCTTTTAAAAATTATGATATTTGGGTTTTTTGCATTAAAATTGAATATTAAATGCTTATTATTATAAAAGTAAAAATAATATAAATTTAATATGGTTAGATTAGGTGTTTCTACAGATAGTAGGTTTACACTAATGATTATAAAAAAAAAAATTCATATAATTTAAATGGCTAAGAACAATAAATAATTCTGAGAGTAGTTTACCGTAGTCGAGTACTGATGTTATAAAATATCACGGGACTAACTTACTAATTTGCAATGGGTTAATGTTAGAAGCATACGGAGCTGTGCGTCAAATGCTAGTCTTTTGATTCTAATGAGATATCGTGATCAGTTAAAATGGACAGTCGGTAATTGGGCCTCAGTATTTTACCGATTGGTTAAATGCCATTTTTTATATCACACGCACGATCTCAAGGTGGTCATGGAAATTTATTTGAGGAAATAGTACTTACTTTAATACATCGAGCTCGGTGAAATAAAAGTTCATATCCACGGCGAAGACGATCTCCGTCATTCAGTGACGATTTTATCCAATTACTGACGACGTCCGACCATAATACGACTTAATACGTTGACCAGCACCAATGCCAAACCAACACTGAGTATTAGATCTAGAATTTTTTGACTTGAAAATATTTTAGTGTAACCTTTTGGACGTTATCGTTGTCCGTTTGGATGTATAACCGATTTGACGCGAGTATTTTGGGTACAATATGACCACTTTGAAGTGATCGAAGAAAAATAAGCACTTTTATACAAATTTGAATATTAATTAATTACATTTTTTAAATGTGTTAGTCTTTCATTTATAAATTGATGTATTTCAGTGTTTATATTTCGTTCGTTTTCAATGTTAAACACTATAGTCGTTTGTCATTAAGATAATGTAGGGTATTTTTTTTATTTAACATTTAAAAAAATAACTGTACAATGTAAAACTCAAATGGTTTCTAAAATTTTTGTTTGGTGGTATTACTATCATCCTTCAAATTACTCGTATATCCAAGACCAGTGAGCTATGTCACGACTTATCTCCAAATTGTCTTAGCTAGAAAAATTAAAACTGTCTAAAAACCGCCAATGATATTTGTAAAGTACGATTGAAAACCGTCTCACGGGATTTTCGACCGACCACTTAATTATTGTCCTGTTGGTGGCTGCACGAAATGTTTTATGATGATTTTAAGTTGATACTTATGCTTCAGTGTATTTATCTGTTATGCACTGTGCTTGAATTCGTTTTTCCCTTCGATACGCGTGTCACATAGACTTAATGGGTATATTCATAAATGACAATCTTTAGATAGCCATGTACCACTCTCGAGTATCTCAGGTATGATCATATTATTAATAACTATATTAAAAATCACTGATCCGTTACTCATTAGTCTACAGACTTATTTTATCGTGGGTATAGCAAAAATAATTACGTAAAGATACAAATAACGTACCTACCTGCATGTGTGTGTGTAATATAAATTTCACGAGATGGTGCTTTAAAACGTTTTGCCTCACTGCGGTGTTTGGCATTATTATAGTTGCCACAAATGATAAAATTATGACTGACAGTGCCGAAATAATCAGTATAATAATTATAAAATTTTGAATATTCATAATATATCTTGGATGGTGTAAACGTGTAATGGCTTGCCGAAATCGTTGTTGGAATATTATAATTACTATCTACGCCAATCAGCTTAATAAGGTTTTAGAACATATCAGAGAAGTTAATAACATTGTATAGTAAATATAGGTGGAAAAATAATTCTTTGCCATTGCTGTAGATAGACCTTTCAGAATAATAATATTGTTAGACTACATAATATGAGTATATACTACTTATTGGAGACATGTTCATCTTGGGCATGAACTTTAAAACAATTTGTAGAAGAACAAAAAAAATTTTGATTTTGAATTATTTCTTTCTATGCCAATTTTTTTTTGGAAGTCCTGGAAAAGTTTTGTTTCCCGCAAATGGATAGAGGGATTTTCATATTTGCGTTGATGGGCGGAAAGACTGAATCATTTGAAATAGTTGAAGTTTTGTGTAATCTGTCGATTACTGCATGACTGTTTATCTATGTAATTTGAAGTTTATTTATTGCTATATATTATGCTGATGAAAATGGCCGCCACCACACGCGGCATGTGGTAACAAGACACACGATGTTAAGGCGCATACAAATGACGAAATGATAGTAACGCACCATTGTTTTACACATAAGAATTTAAATTTAGACCAAAAATATAAACTGCTCTTTTGAATTAAACACAAATTGCATTATTTTTTTAAGTAACGCAGACGTTTTGATGGATTTTTTTTTATGGATAACATTTTACACATTCTGAATGCAACATACTAATATGCACTAGTTGAATGTCTCAATAGCGAACTGTGATTCGACAATCTATTTATTTTAAATGTCAATACTATACCTACATTTATTTTATATTAAAATTGAAACATTAGTTTTAAATTCCATATTATGAAAGTCAATTTAAATTACTTTCTTATATATCCAGGACAAAGTATAACAATAAGGGGGGACGCACGTGTGAGTTAAAAACACAACTCAGCAAAAAAAAAAAATAAAAAAAAATCTCAATTTGTTCGAGCTGTAAAATGATTAGACACATGGAAATACGATGGTTCATTTATCTACACATAATAAAGCCATTGTATTTATTAGGTTGTAGTCATGACTAAGATTTAAAAAGCTTCTATAATTTATGGATTTAAGAGAAAAATAAAATATAACACAAACGGCAACTGTTGTTGAATCGAAAAAAAATTACTTCGAGCATAAAATATTATATATTATTAATGTATTATACTTTTACGGTTCAATTTCGTTTTATTAATTATTATTGTTGTATTATTTATGATGATTTTTATTTAAATACTGTACACTTCACAGTATATAATATGATAGAGCGGCCACCACTTGTTGTTTTTTTAGATTTGTTTAATAGGTACTGTATGTCGAAATGGGAAATTTAATTTTCCAATGCGTTAAACAATAATAACATTTTGCTGTTCCGTTTTGATGTAAAATGCACACTTAATGACATTATCACTTTTAGCTAATGTAATTTAAATTGCAATAATGATAACAATTATTATTAATTATTGCAGTGAACACTACAATAATAATAATAATAATAATAATAATAATAACACAGTCCGCGCATGTAGGTGGGAATTATTATATTATTATGATCTAATCTTCACGCACGCACAAACGTATTTATATTCATTAATTACATTATTATTATCATAATTATTATTGTTATAATATCGCTTCACTAAAAACCATTTATAATTCAACTGTAACACTATGTATCAACATAATTTTGTAATTTATTTGTTATACTGCGCTACAATTTAAATTAAAATGTGTTTGTGTGTTTTCCTCTGTTAGGTTTATAATGTTTATATTTATTTTATATAGGTACACATAGGACGGTAGTATAATAATATATAATAAATTTGTTTAGGATTTGCAAGTATATTTTATAGAGTTTTAGCTTTTATAATCTAACAGGCACATTCGCTTGTATATTATGTTTGTGTGTTGTTTCGATTAAACCTTTGTAGGTTTTACTAGTATTTTTCATACGACATATTACGATTTAAACTACTATATTATGCCACGAGAAACGTGTATGCACATATCTGCTGTATTCGGAGTAATTTATTCACCGATTGTTTTACCTTTATCACTTTTTAGAGGAACAAAAATATAGAAATTTTACAAAAAATAAAAAAATACGTACATTATACATATTTTATAGAAAAGTGTTTTTAACATATACAAGTATACATGTGATTAGTTAGGTTTAAACTATATGTGCTATGTACAGTTTATTTCTTATAATATCTGACATGTACGCTTTTAAATATGTTGCTTAAACAAAAAAAAAAAAAACGTTTTTGTACAAGTAATACAATACACGAATAGCCTATAAACGTCCGTCATATCAATGTGTTTACATAACGTGAATTTTACTGACAGACGAGTTACTTGAAAACAAATATTTTAAGACAATAGTATGACATTTATGACTATTACAGATAATCGTTAGGTTAGGTTTATATTTCTAAAAGTAAAAAAAAGGAATAACGAACTATATTATATTGATATTAACAACAAGGGTTCCAATTATCGTACCTAACAATAGCACCACATTTTATCGAAGAGTAGTTTGAAATGTCCAATCTTTTGAAACATTGTGACTTGCGACTTATGTTTGCAATTTTATTTCAATTATCTAAACCGAGTCAGTTATAAAATATTCTAAAACATACAAATTAGTTATTTTAATACCCCAATAAATCAATATTTTTTTGAATATTTTCTACATATTTTTTCTTTTTAATTAAAGGGTGATTGTAGTAGATTTAATTTCTTTCGATTATCGATTTACTACATTTTTCTGGCCATACTTTAAATTAGTTATGTTTTGTTAAATATCTACTACAAATGAGTTCATAATAATTTCAATTATATTATATAGTATCTTATAGACCTAATAAAATATAATTTCTCTCAAACATAGAAAATAATTTATTTGGTTTTCAACAAAACCAATAACTCTACGCCTCATAATTTGTTTTTTAAAAACAATATAAATAAATTATATATTTAGATCAAAAATCACAAAAATGTTATTAGGAAAAAAAGCAGAAAATAGAGATTTTAGACTCATAATATTTGGCAGAACGATAAACTCAACCAGTGTTTTTGAATTTCCCAATAAATGTTATATATATATATGCATTTTGTATAGAATTTTTGAGCAACCTATTGATCATAACATAGATATAAATAAGTAATGCATGGTCAATTATCAAAGATAAAATACAAATAAAAAAACCACCACTATAATATTCAAATAGTTTAATATACAATCATAGTTTGTAGTTATAATGCATCATGCAACATCCTGGTCCTCCATACACTTCATTACTTCTTTTCTTGCAACTAGTCTCAAGATAGGTATATTGTATTGTACCCTTGAATGCACGAAGCGGACACTCAAAATAATGTGACCAGTCGTCTGTGAATCATACCACGCAGTCACGATAAACCCAATGAACTCAAAAAAAAAAAAAAACGATTTTAAAAAAAATTGAATAGGCACACAATAGTATACACATAAAACAGTCTTCATCGATATATTATTAATATTTATTACTGTAAGGCGCGGTTTTTTTATGTAAAAACATAATTGAATGAAAATGTCTTAGTTATAATATTAAAAATCAGTACTTTTCATAACACCATGAATAAAATAAATATATTATATTAATTATTACATATTTTCGCGTATTTTAAAGAAAATTCTTTTTTTCAAATCAATGTTTACTTATTTACAGGCCTATTGACAATAATCATAATAGATAGGTAATGAATAATGATTGGAAATAGGTAGGAAATATGTTTTAATTTGTCGTAAAAGAGAACATCATCGTAATAAATAAAATAAAATAGGTAAACGACTTTTGATATCTCCATAGGTATATAATCTATTACTCAAGTAACTAGCTATTTTTGTTCGTTAATTTTTGTTTCAAATTAGTACTTTTTTTTATATGACTAGTGTTTTAAAAACGAATTTTGAATAAAAACTGTTTGATAAATGTTTCATGTTTCTGTTAATAGATCATGATTGTTCATTAAGTATTGCACATTTAAGTCCACGGTAAACTTACTAACCTACTTAATTTATTTATTTATTGACAGCCATTCACGTATAGTTACGCTGACAAAAATGCAATTCCCCAAAGTACATTCTCGCACCGTATAATATCATCAAAAAGTCGAGCATTTATACAATACCTATAGATATTATTTAGTAGATGCATATTGACACTTGTTGCATTTTTCACAATTTTCACAGATTTTTGGTGCCATTACTGCCATTCTACAGTTTGTCCTGCCGTTCCTGATCATAGCGTTCTGCTACGTCCGAGTGTGGCTAAAGCTTAACGACCGGGCCAGATGCAAGCCTGGCACATCGACCAAAAACGCAAGGCGGGAAGAAGTGGAGCGCGAAAGAAAAAGCCGAACTAACAGGTATTTAATATAATATACACATAACACACAGGCCTCACAAATCATATTTTTAGACGATTTACTAAATGTTTTTGAGGATTCTATACAAAACTTTCAATAATAAAATACAACCCATTACAGATGCAACAGTGATACGGTTGTCGCATACACGATAATTTCTAGGTAATCAATAGTTAATCCACACCCCCTCTCTTGTAAGGTGCCTGCGTACACACGTTCTTATGTACTGTTGTTCTGTAATAATTAAAATATATAACTGTATACAGGGCGATTAACCAAGCAAGCCCACACCCTCTTTTTCCATTAATAATGCAGTTATTCAAAATCTAATTAATGGAATTTTTAAATTTATTTCAAGTCTGTTTTTTCGAAAACTCGAGATTTATTAAACCAATTAAGCAGTGCCCTGAGGTGGTACAAACTTCTGTATTTCAGAGAACACTTTTTAATTTAAGTTATTCAATAGATAATATTTTTTTAAATGTTGGTGTATTTAAATCTAAATTTGAACGAGTCGTTTGAACTAAGTAGTTTTTAAGTAACATATTAAAATGTATGTACTAAGAATAAAAGTCCTTAAAAAAAGGTTTACAAAAATATAAAATAGATATAATATTAGCTCTAATATTTATTTTACTAGGGCATTTTTTAAAAATTAAAAAAGGTTAGTATTTAAAAGATTAAAACTAGTTAATATCATTTTAAAATCTTCATAGCCCCCATATTTCCCAATCCTTTTATCCTTGGTATATACATAATGTTTGATAACTCCTCAAAAACTACTCATTTAAATTTTGGTTTTATAAATTAAAATTCTCAAAACAATTATCCACTGAACAATTTTAAGTTAAAATGGGGAGGGGGGAGAGAAAAGTTCTCATTTGAAAAACGGAAGTTTGTAATACCACAGGACCCTAATTAAATGTTACAAAATATATCCTGTGTTAAAAAATATGGTCTTTAAGTATACTTCCAAAAATCATATTTTAAATAACTTAATTGTTAAAGGAAAAAAAGGATCTTGTGCTTAGCACCCTGAAAAAAAAATACATATATACACAGACCACGTGGGAGTGGTAATGTGAGTACGATACAAATTTATTCAAGTAGGTATATATATATATATCAAGACGTATAGAAAATACAGAAATAAGTAGATTCAAAGTCCAAATACATGGCGTGTAGTGTTTAGTTTCAGATTCGAACTGCCGTCATTAAATAACAATATTATATTATTATATTGTGATGTATTATTCCGAAGGGAGTTTGCTGGTGCGGTAAAAACCACGCAATTTGCGAATGCCGGCGTATCGCTATAATAATAATAATAATAATATCTGGCCACGTATATAAATTGACGTATAATATTATATTATATTTCATAAAAAAAAAAAAACGCGTAGAATTACCTCTAGAATTATTTTCGTATCGATCTCCATCGTCACCGCAGCGTATTGTTAAACGGAATAGCGAGATGTTTTTATTTCAGGCCATTAGGTTTAGAGTTTAGCAACAACACGAAAAAAAAATCTCGTTGTAACATCTTGGATGATTTCCCATCGGACTGCCAGTGCCGCCTCCACCATTGTACTACAACAAGCGGCGCCTACATACAAATGCATAATATTTTTCGCCGTCTACTCTCCGCCGGTCGTGCTGTGCAGTGTTTACCAGTCACTTAAGTTAAAAGCAAATAATACATAAACAAAATAACTCGAATTTTCCGATGTATATATATGTGTGTTTCAGACTAGTTTTGGGTATCCCCAAACTCCGTCGCGTTCGTCTTTATAATAATAATAATAATATTATAATAACTATTGCGCCGAGCACAGCTCTCCCAAAACCAACCAGTTATTACAAAGTGCCTTCTGACCCGAGTCACAATAGGTGACCACGATGATGATATAACAGTTATCACACAGTTTTTGGGCAATAAACTCAAACCGAGATTTATAATAATCTCATAAAGAAAAAAACTTCACATTAATTCATATAAACGATTACATTTTGTATATATAACTAGCGGCGAAATTTTGCTATACATGTGGAGGATGAAGTTTTTATACATGAATATTACCGTGTAGGTTTATATTTATTAGTGCAATAAACTACTTTTACCATAAAATATTAAATAAGTCAATTTTTATTTTATTTTTATTTGTTAGTGCAATAAACTTTTGACTAATAAATATTAAATAAAACAATTTTTATTTTATTATTTTCTTTTTGCGCATGCTTGGCAACGATGGCACTTAAAATTATATAACGTATTTTGTTTCGATTGACATTAATAATTGTATCGGTTCGTTATACCTACATTTTTTTTAAATAATTGCATCTTTTTAACCCTTTTCAAAACAGTTTGAGGGAGTTGTGAAATCGATTGCCGAATATCCGTTTCATATTCTGGAATTATTGCCAGATAAAAAAAATTGTCATCACTCAGTATTCAATGATTTCAAATTATGAGTTGATATAGTGTGCCCGTTTTAAGATAATAAAATCAATATCCACTACTCTTTATATCACACAAGTAAGGTACGGATATCAGTTTTACTACAATCGAATTCATGATTTTCACTTTTAGTTTTTGGCCAGTTTATACTGTTAGAATGTTTTCATTTGAAGGTTATATAATTTTCTTCGCTTGCTTTTGGAGTTTTTTTATGAGCTGACTGCAATAATTACATATTGGAAATAAATGTTCTCTTCAACAACAACGTTGACAACAGTGTCGAACCGTTTTAATTGTCGATAGCGTATTGATTTTTTTTATACTCACAGTTTTTATGACTTTGACTCCATATTAAAAAATATTTCGTCGCATTTTTCTTTCAAAATTGATTCACCACAACTCCGTTTGACCACAGTTTTTTCTGCGAATCCAAGCTGAAGCTGTATATCTATACATTAGTCGTCCAATATAGTTTTCAATGATCAAAACAAAGTGGTAAAACCTATATCAAGACGTACGTCGAAAAATCTTGCCTTAGTGCCTCATTTTTTTTGTTCCACCGACCGAAACGAAATCTTCATAATATTATATAAGTGAAAGTGTGTAACGTAATTGCATTTGAACTATGGTATTATTTTATTATTTTACCGCCGAGTTGACAATACCGTCGTCCGGTACATTTGTCCGACGTAAATTGGAAGCGTTTACGGCAGTCGGCCGCCACCACCGCGCTCGCACAATACGTGCTATAATTATTATAATTATAATTTATCCCACAATATTCTACATTATATCCGGTCGATATTCGTCACAGCATCACACCTTAACCATCGAGTACTGCAAATATAGGTAGGCACAGTCGGTAGTAATTAAGGTGACTTGGATAAGGGAGAAAGAACGATTCGGACGGTTTTAGAAGGGAGCATATTTACGACGGAGAGATGTATTAATTTATGCGATCAACACCAAAATATAACGATATGAAGATATATTATATATGTATAAATTTATACAAAATAATACATATATATATATAGTTTATGAACATAATTATTGTTCGAGTATAAAGGGATTAACGATATTATCACGACGCGTCACACGCGTGTTCGTAAATTAATGTAATCAAGGATTTCATGGATGTACAAATGCGAATTTCAGTATAATTGTAATATGTATTCATATAACAGTTGACACGTTGCACCAGTGCACCACAATGTTTCAGATTTCACACCGGTTTAATACGTAATAATATTTTTGAATTTATTAATATCTGTAAAATATATTTAAAGGTCAAGATAATATTGCATAGCCCTACCTTTATTTTTTGATAATAATTATTATTTTCATAATAAGTTATAATTTTTGAAGAACTTTTTTTCTAAAATATTGCAAATACTGTACAAGAATTTTTATAATATTATCTTATTGATACTGACCCATAAACCAGTTAAAATATATTGAAAATATCATTATAAAATAATAGTATAAACAACATATTAAGTAATTGTGAAATATTTTAAATCTCTATAGAATATTTGTTGAATTTCATCAAAATTTAAACTTTAATGTCTATAAGAAATATAAATAAATGAATAACTAAAAAAATATATGTGCCAATGTATATTTAATATTTTTTAATTTGCTACAACTATAAACCAAAAAATCTAAAAACTGTATGAACACATGTTTTTTTTTTCATAGATACTTTAAGTTTTAATTTGGACAACATTTGATGTTTAAATGAATCGTGACGTATTAGTCTTTTGTTGTAATTTAAAAATATTTTTCATAGGGACTTGAAACTTGAAAGTATTTTGTTACTTGTATATTCACAATTCAATTTTCAAACACAATGTTTTCGTTAAAAATTAAATAAACCTACTGCATTACTATAATAATAGTAAGATAAGCTACTTTAATTGCAATAAGATAAAATATACTTAGTGAGCTGACTGACCGTCTTCGCTCTGTACCATTTTTCGTGTAAAATGATTTTATATCAAATGTATCACATACAATACACATACAAGCACATGCACACAATTTGAAAGCATACAGAATTATTTGTTATTCTTTCGAATTGTTTCATTATAGTTCTCCTATTTTAATCAATTTTTATTATGCTCGTTGAATTAAGTGGTCACGTTTTTGGCAAAACTTTAAAAGTAGGTAGATACTAGTTACCTATATATTATATGAGAAAATGGAAACATTTATTATTTATAAAAAGCTCTTTAGGATTAAAGTACATGTATAGTTGTTATTTATTTAACTTATATACAGTGTATATAATATATGATGTAGAAATATTGTAAAAATGTGCAAACCTTTGATTTTTAATATTTTATTTTTCATTTTTTTTTTGCGTAAGTTTCAATAATATATTTTAAGTTAAAAAAGTTCAACTTGTAAAAGTCTTCCTTTAAAAAAAAAATGTAAACATAAAAAAGCTTTATATATGACTACTCATCTTATATTTCTTTTATGATTAATATTTAAAAGTATTTGGAATTTCTAACGAAAGGAGGCTCTATTAGGTGTGTATTCTATGTGGTATACAAAACCCGAGAGCGAAAAAACAGGCCATATATTTCATGTGGCTCTGAAAGCTTATAGCCTAAGAATAGTGTTTTTACGGAAGAAAAAAAAACTAAACCGACCACAAATCCGGCGTCTTTGAGCTAAAGTCCAAACGGAAACGATGTTCTACCATTTTTTCACACACTTTATATACTTAAGTATATTATATTACATATATATGTATATGACGAATAAACGTTTGATATATTACATACAATCGTAGATATCAGCAGCATCGTCTTCAAAGCAAAATCTTATTGATTACGTTCTAAACTCAGAGGTAGGCAGGTTGATGGATGCAATTAAGTTGAGTTAGTTAAATTAAGACTGTTAAGTACGAGAACGTTATGCTATAAATTAATAGTTCACAAATAATAATATATTCATCTCTAAAAGTATACAATTAATATTGTGGGAGAAAAATATGAGTCTAGTTTCAAAACCAGCTAAAAGAACAATTTTTCAAAACTGTGTTTTTTGTATTGTCACACATAGTAAAAAACGTGGTTCGTAAGAAAATAAAAATATTTATAAATAAACAAGACTTATTTAAACTGATTATGAACGATTTATAATTATGGCTGGTTTCAAAAACACCCATCTAACACTAGAATAAAACTATATATAATCAAACAAGTTTTATTCACTGTAAATTAATAATTAATTTAACATTAGTCTGATAAAATAGTTAAGTAATTTTATATATTGTCAATTATAATAAAATTAAGTTATTATATTGTCCAATATATAACATAAATAAATAACGTTTTGTTTTTATTAAATATTTTCAATGATATTGTTTCGAAATCACTTATATCATAACTCATAAGATCAAATTCTATAACCAGCCATATGTAATAAAAATTAAACCAAACTGTTGGTTTTAAAAACAGCCATATGTTGAAAATTGCATCAAAACCAAAAATATCAAATTTTAAATCTTTTTATTAAATAAATCTTCATACGCATTATGTATACTCTTCAAATCTCTGATTTATATTTGTTAAAAATCATAGAATTAAATCTTAATATTATTTTCTTTTTGAAAAATATAAAAATTTGCTTGTTATTGTTTTCAAATAAATTATTTGTAAGTAACATCATACTACCTAGATATATTATGTACTATGTCAACATTATATTACAATTATTTTTTCCTTATTATTTTTGGGTTCTTATCATTTAGATATTTTGATCTTGGATATTTTAAAATGACATATTTGTCCTTGGATATTTTTATCTAGATACGAAAAAGGTGTTGAGCAAGGTTTGGTAAATCACTATGTATAGAAAACCTGGATGAGAACAATACTAGTATCACCTGAAATATGTAAATCCGGATTATACGATATTTCCTGTGCTCGTGACTAGGGTCATTATAAAAAAAATACTGTCAGGTGTCAAAACTTCTAAAGTATATACTGTGATGGTTCATCAGACTAGCAAGTTCTTGAAAACAACTTCCCAAGTATATTGGTTTAGTTTGAACCAAATACACCGTGAAAAAAGGGCGGCCATGAGTTCTTACAGTGTATCAATTTTTTTTTGCTGACGGCGGTGTGATGTTTGCTTTTAAATAAAAATATGACGTTGTGCGACAATGAGGTTCGTATATTATAGGTACAGCGCTTTCAGCCAATGACGTGGCATGTGTGACCAATGCAGACGACGAAGGATCACATCATGCATCAGGCACACACACACACACACACACACACACACACACACACACACACACTACATGTATATGCGAATAAGTACCCGCTGACAGCGGAATTAATTTCCAAACACAACTAGGCCGAAATCCCCAGACGAAACTCAGTCCACACCATTCTCTCTTCACCATAATATTAAATTAATGTATTATATTTAATGTGTATAAATATAATATGTTTATCGTGCAAGCAGTGGGTATAGTTAAATAAATGTTTTCCATACGTGTGCGTCGGTGGTGAACAATGTGCGTTATCGGCGGGCTGATATATGTGTCGTATGCAAATAAATAACAATAATATCATAAATAATATATACCAAGGTGTGATGTGTATAAACGGTAGGCTACGTATACACTCTCGTTATAGCACTTGGTAGAATAAAATTAGACGAGGAGTGAAAACAGTAGGCATAAAAATATGATCTTTATGAGAAAGTGAAAAAGAAAAATATACACACAAATTGGAAAACAAACTCGTATTCCACGCATAGGATATAATGTATATATATATATATATATATATTTTTATTTTTTCGATTTCATTGTTTCGTTGACTGACTGAGAAGTTATCAATTTTGGGGCACCCACGTTTTCTTTAACTATTTTCTTTTTCTTCTTGACGTGTCTTCAGTCTCAGCTTCTTTTCTTTGGAATACTTTACTACCGATGCCGCAACAACAATATACACACTTTTCACATTAAGACGTTGTCTCTTGAAGGATTGCTCGTAAAATATATATATATATAATTTGTTTCTTTTGTTGTTAGAGAAACGTAAATAACAATATTCAATATGAATCCACGCCGTACCGTGTCGCCATTAAATCTGTAACTGTTTTCGTGGTAAAATAAAAATAAAAAACGAAATCCGATGAAAAATATATAATTTAAATCCTGTTACGAATCACGATGTGTGTTTGTTCTACATAAACTGCACTTTCGTTGACGGTAAAATGTCGTAAAAATGTTTTCTTTTATACACAAAAACAAACTATTTCGGTTGTATTATAACACACTACGTCAGCGACGACATTAAAAATGTGTTCTTCAGCGTTGGATGAGCAGCGGTTCTCGTTTTCTAGATAGTCAAAAAAGGAGCAAAAAAAAACTAAAAACAAAACTTCATAATGATAAAAAATAAAACAATCGATCAATTTATAAATTACATTTTATCTGACTGAATTGATATTTAATAGTATGAATTAAAGATTATATAAATCAAAATAATTACAAAATGTAACTCGTACATTACTCACAAAATAACTAAATGGTTGTGGTGTACTAAAATATTTTAAGAGAACACATATCTTAGTTTGTGACACTCACAATACATTGTATAACGTTCCAAACTTTGTATAAATTAGTTGAAGTTAAGTACATTTTACTCTTTTAGTATAACTTATCTTAAATAATTTATGCAGAACCTTTTCTGTGCTTCTTCCAGATTTTTTTTCAAAATAAGTTATTATTTTAATTATACAATAAAAACACAGACAACTGCAAAACGGTCTTCATTTAAAAACCTTTTATGCTTAATATTATACAATATATTATTTCACTGAAGTGATTGACAAGAATATTAATTATTTTATGATTATTAACACAGTTCGCCGTAGTCATGTTTTTGATGGTGCTCACTGCTCACATACATTTCAAAATAATATTCAGATGTACTCTCATACCCATCATAACTGCTCTGGGTGATATGTGCGTGCTTGTGTGTTAATATTGAAATGGTTCTATTAAACATTACTTATGCGTCTGGCGTCTCGTTGTTGACACAGTCCAATTATAAATTCAGAAGTACCAAGGTGTACGTTCGTCATCGTCACAGGATTAGGTGTTAGACCATTATTATCACATAATATTATATATTATACTTGACGAATATATAAATATTTTAACTTCAGTTTATTTTTGTTTAATGCTATAGCCACTCTTCTGATCACGCACCGAATGTTTTAGGGTCAGTTATTCTTGTGCACGATTATATAAGGTTCAGCTTTTTTGCTGTATCGTTTTAATTTTTTTTTTCAATCTTATATAATGCAAAGTTTAACTTGAGAATTGTTAATATGTGAGTACGTCAATATTGCAATGCGCGTTCTGAACATCCTCACAGAAAACAATAATAGAGTCAGTATCGTCTAAACAGTGGTCAAGGGCTTGTTAAAAATACGTCGTTATAACCAAAATCCTTTTACCCACATTGTTTTCTTTTATAATCGTTTAATAATTTTGTACAATCGATTAATTAATTTAAGCTTACATATTATGAACAAATTGAAAATGTATTTTTAAAAAAATCAGTTATTTGTACAATATGGCACCGATAATACATTAAAGGTATTCCCACATATTTCCATGATGCAGATAGTAATACTATTTTAAAAACGAATGTAAGTAATTACACCGTTAATATATTTGACTAAATAATTCGATAGCAATAATACGGTCATTACGTATGGTTCAAATACAATATAGGCGCTGATTTGTATACCATATTAGCCAATATTGTCGTCCCTTCGAATATTGTTTAATCAGTCATTATGAATAACATGCAGATGTAGAGAACTTTGCCGGGACCTTGGAAGTAATGACATTTTACTCGATATGTCGTTATAGATGATACAGACTGTATGGCTACAACAGAACAAATGTAATTTTTATTTGAAAAAAGCCGAAAACAACAATCGGTTCACAGTCTAAACAACGAACACAAAGTAAACACAATTAGAGCAATTAATCAATCCAAACAGTCAATAGTTTGTTTAAAGTAAATACAATTATTGCGATTGTGTATTTAGTTTTCGAAGCAACAACACTATACGTACACATATTACATAATATAGATTTTGTACACATCGTAAGTTGTAAATAATTATAGGTGTAATAAATTACTATAAAATGTACCCATGGAAACTAAACTATTAGAAAAAAAGAAAAACATCTACGACCGTGATGTACAATGAACGTATTTTGCCTATATAAGACGCCGTCTTATAATTATTTAATTATTGAAATATGCCTTAACAAAATATAAAAATGAAAAACAACGATTAATTTAATCGCGGCGTGTATCCATGATATAAAAACATGTTAATTGTTTTAAATTTTTATTTCGTGGTTGAGTGTCAGTGCTATTGGAAAAACAAAATAATAAAAATAAGATCGTGTTTTAATTGTAAAACAGTCGGTTTTCCAACGCTGTGTGATAACTTTTGAACATGTGACATAATATAATAACCCATTAGAGCCCGAAAATCAAGGTTTTTCCAAATAACTCTTCCCCGCCAACTATATTTTGTCAAGTTCCCTCGACAATTTAAAAAAAAAAATACAATCAATAAATCATATCCAATTGTTCGAATCATTATTTTCTGTAATGGCAACCAAATATACAAAAATATGACATCCCATCTTTGAAATGAGATTTTTTTTTAATCCCTTCTTATTACACATCTAGAACATTGGAGGAACTACTATTCAAAATTGCAAATTCATACGTTTTGTCGTATTTGAGAAATTGAAATTAGTAGAACATGTATTTCTTTAAAAATATAATTTTTAAAAAAAGGATATTTATTTAACACAATTTGTATGAATAATCTCTATAAACACAAAATAAAAGCAGTGATTTTTAAATACTATCGAAGTTAAGCAGTAGTATATTTTTATTCGTTTTTTTTTAGTTTATAAAACATGTTTAGAGTACAACCTCTAAATACCGGACACTTTTGTTTCAGTTTTGATCACCAAAATGTTGTTCATTATTCGGACATTCGCTATTTGTAGGTGTTATTTAAGAGGGTTTCACTGTGATACAATATAGGAACTATGGAATCGATAATTGGACATAATGTATATTAGTATATTATTAAAATATTATGTTTACGCAATAAAACTTATGCCAATGGTATTGCGATTTTTCTGAAACTAAGAGGTGCGTTTGGTATGACTTTACTATATTAATATAATGCGTATATATTCGTTGGATTGGTTTGGACGTTATCGTCGTCCACATCGTTGAGACGTGTGAACAATTTTACGGTCAATGAGTGTTGAACACAAGACCGTACTCTGAAAGGGACAACCTTTTGTTAATATTTGCGTACATTATTATTATTATTATACACACAGCTATGCACAATGCTCATAATAAATATTACAAGTGCGTGTGTATATATATATATGTATGTGTGCTTATTATATTATGTTAATTTATATTGTAATCGTTACCGAAAAAAAACGCGTCTAGTAAAAATATCATAAACTGGCCGATCAACCTTACTTGACCCAAGCCAACGGGACCTATTCACTACGTATACATCGGAGGTCACCGTTTGCGCATCGTCTGTTAACCTGAATCAAAATACCACACGTCGTTTACGCATCAGCATATCAAACAATAGAAGTGTAAACACAATACTGACAATTACATATCTAAGTTGTACATCACATATTAAAAGGACTTTTAATTTTTAATTCTAAATTCCGGTTGAACTTGAAAATTCAATAATGTATTGTTAATATAATCTACATATAATAAATACATATTATATTCCATTAAAAAAATTGGCTTATTTAATTAAATTTTAATTAATAATTATAATTTTTATAAATATACTGCGATAAAAATCTATTGTATGTCGTGGTTAAGAGTCACACGTGTCTCATACACTCGAGTTATTTAATAGTTTCAGTAATCATAATATATTTTTTAAATATTAATACATATATAATAATTTAAAATTTAAAATTTAAAGTTAAAAGTTTGTAAGTCACTTGAGATTTTGGGTGCTTTTATTTTCTTCCATTTCTAATGTACATACCGCATATGATGTACGATCATAGTTTTACGTAAGGTATAAACTGGCGATGTGCAACCGCCAAACAATGCCTAAAAACTTACCCAACAATCGTACGATGCGCAACATTATACTGATGTCTTGAAAAATGTTGAAATGAATAATAATAATAGCGATGTATGGCCTTGTCCAACTTTAATACCACATTTTTCTCGAAAATGACATGAAAATCTTCCTGGTATTATATATATTTGGTATTATGGTTAAGTATAGGATAAATCGATTTAACAGCTTATATTTAATGAGATAAATTATTCTCGTTGGGTGTAGTTTGCCTTGTTAGGAGTGTAACTATACATTATTAGGCTGGACTCAGCAGCAAGCACAGATTAAAGGGAAAAGGTTCAGTCCGCAGATATTCAAAAGGGCCCAATAATATAATTTTCGGGGAAAACGTAGAGGTAGAGAAACATTTTCGTTTTTAAACATATAATTTGAGATCTATAAATATTGTATCTAAATACATTTAATTTGAGCAAAAAATGAATTTCTATTGAAATTTGATTCTTAGAAACTAATATAAAAAGGTGAATAAAAATTGCATTAATATTGCATGATTTTAAAGCTTTTTCTATCTTTCTATTCTTGACTTCTTGTTGTTGAATAAATTAACTGTCATTTGTAATATTTTCGATCGTAGACGATATATTATACATTATATAAATAAATACATATTTCTATAGATTGTCAAATGTGAGTACGCGTTTGAGATTCAGTTATTACCACAGTCGATGCACACATGGCACATGGCACATGGCACATGACACATAATCATTCCTAGAATTATCAGACCGAATGATTACCCGGTCTGGTTTTGATATAGCTAGAAAACAAATTTGTGAATGGCCCAGTCCACAAATGCCCATATTTACTCTATTAGAACCGCCATGCTATTGATTTACACGACGATACGTTTGGTTTTAATTAATTATTTTTCATTTTCTTTTTTGGAAGGATGTTGATAGCTATGGTGACAATATTCGGCGTGTCTTGGCTTCCGCTGACCGCCATCAACCTGCTGAACGATTTCTATCTGCAGACTGCCACGTGGAAACACTACTACCTGTTCTTCTTCTCTGCTCATGCCGTGGCCATGAGTTCCACGTGCTACAACCCGTTCCTGTACGCGTGGCTGAACGAGAACTTCCGTAAAGAGTTTAAACAGGTGTTGCCTTGTTGGCGCAACGGTTCCGGATACGGTACAACCGGGGCGGACGTGGGCCAGGGGCGCCGGGGCCGCGTGGGCGGTTACCGGTCCGAGCGGACGTGCAACGGCAACGACACGTGCCAGGAAACGCTGTTGCCAACGTCCATTGTGCTGCCGTCTGGCCGAACCACCGCCACTACAGACTGCACCGGACTTGATCTCGTGGTAAGTTATATATTCTATAATAGGAACTTTTATACGATACTAACGCATATGACAATGACAATGATCAGTGTTGTTTACTTTAAAATGTCGTTACGTGTCCCACGTACGAACAACCGCGTTGTATAGAAAGTAGTGACTTGGTATTTTATATGCTTAACACGAATTAAGTTATAATAATTATCTATTAAATAGCAGTCGAAATATGCTAAAAACTGTGATGGAAGACGTGAAGGTGCCCGCTCTAATTCTGAAAATTCACGTCTACCTATAGCCCTGTCTGTGCGTTCTATTTATACTCCAAGTCTCCCACTTGAAAATCCTCTGGAAGTAATTTAGTACTTAATGACAAAAGTCGTGGTCTTATGGTATTGGGGGTGATTTATATTCAGCTGCTTCACCGCTATATCGTCAATGTAATTGCATCGTCGCTCATGACTGCACCACTGTAGTATACATATTCGTACATGGAATATTTGTTTATAACATATAAAATCAAAAGCCTTCGACGTATATTTAAGTTGAATCTTATAGTTTCGATGTACACATTCCTATATTATTATGTAATTAACATTTTTTTGAATAGTATTATTTTCTTAAAAAGTATGTTATTTGTGAGAATTGGAAGCGGTGATACATTGAGGTTGTGTATAGCTTGTATTTTGTTATTTAATATACAATACGCATTGTGTTTGTGTGACAAGTATATCATCGAACTAGTACCATGTGACATATTATACAAAACCAACAGTGATATTATATCACTTGAAGCTACAATTTCGCGAACAAACACTTAGCAATATCTGCACTATGGTACATTTGTATAAATATTAGTTGAGAGAAATAATTATTTGATTTTAATTACTATTTTAAGCTGTGATATTATATGTATACAATATACATTATAAGTCCATCGATATGGCACGACTAAAAACAATTTTAATTAATGACACTACTTATAGCAAATCTGAGGTTAGTGTCCTAGATACTTGTTATTTAAATTAGATATTTTTACGACAATTAAATTGAATATGTTATGCAACAATAATAATATTGATTCCCATTTATTATCCTACTTTACATAATGATATTTTATTCGCGTGTATTACAATGAATATTTTAACATAGGTTCTGTATGAATTTATAATTTCCTCGTACCATTGGGCCAATAGTAAATAATTAAAACAATACTATGAATATAACTTATGAAAAAAAAAACAATTGAAGTAGCGTTACTGGACGCTCTCTTTAATCCACCCGTCAAGTCTTGTAAATTATTATACATATTACTTATTGTATTTGTCTTGTACAAGTTGTAAATATTCGTTTTAATAAAAAAAAAACTGTATTCATTAATTTATTGCATTGCATTAGGTTATTAGTTTTTCACCTGGTTGTGCTTTTAAATTGATTACAATTTTGCTTTTAATTAACCTAACTAATCTAACCTTGATTTTAACTATTCATAATCACGATTCATGACCAATGAAAGTTTTGATTATCGTGATATTATGTATTTAAAAAATGTAAAGGAAAAGGTACCTAATGTTATTGTAAACCTTGTACATACAAAGGTAGGGTATATTTAAGTCATCGACAAAATAATGGTGGGCTCCATATATAAAGGGTGAAGGGACCATAGATATATGTCAGATATACAAAGCTATAAGTAGGAAATACCAAAGACATAAAGAGGTTGCACAGGTCTTTGGAATAATATGATCATGGTTAATCACAATGTTTACAAATGTATATTACAAGATATTACAATATGTACATACAATAACTTTTACATTATTATTAATATTCTATTATTTTTTTATATAGTCTTGTTCGTGTGTATTTAATAATATGATATAATATGTATTTAAATTTAAATAGTATAAAATTAAATTAAACTAAATTAAATTAGTCACAATAGATGTATTACGTTACATTATTGTTGATGAAAGTATAGAAGTTTTGTGTAAAACTGTCTTACTCATTTATATATTTAATTTGCATGTTTAATCATATGGTGAATACAATTGTTTTTAATGAGTTTTATGAGTTGCGATAAATGATTATTTCATGGCTCCGCTAGTCCATAAAATAACTAGATATATTTACAAAACAATGTTCCAAATTTATCTCTTCAAGAAAGTTTTTACTTTCAAATTGTCTATAGTAATTTTATTAAACTGTGGCCCCCTACTGCAATTTAACCCTACTGCAATTTCTGCTACTTGACAGACTACTTGACAGCTTGACTGACCATTGTAAAGCCACCTCTGTTTTTTATTTTTTATTAATAGCATTGCATTTGTTTTATTAGTGCCTAGATCATTAGCACATAGTTTACATTGAAGTGACTTTAAAATAGCCCTTACAATAAATCCAACAGTATAAACAATCAAACCTAGTTTATGTGTCTAGTGTCTACCTATTGTTTTAGTTAACACTTTAAAGTTTTTCTTCTTTATCGGTAATGATCTTATTACCTCCAACATATAATTAATTAAGAAATATGTCACTTTTGTCTTGTAGATTTTATTACTATTATCAGTCCCTGATTAATTGGAAAATAATATTTTGGATATGAGTGAAAAAAATGCGCATACATATTTAAAAAAATATACTATGATACTTATTACTCTAACACATTGTCTATTCCCTATTATTTCCTAGTTAACATATAAATGTCTACAAATGACAATCCTCAATAAATCACTACTTCCAATTCCCGCAGCCGCATTCTTTTAAATGAAATATTAAAATTGAAACCAATTTTAAAAGCTTAAAATAATATTAAACTTCAAATCTTAGTGAAGACATAACCAAACAATTTATCTCAAAACTCTACCCAACAGTTATTTTGCATTGCAAAATGGTAATTAAATTTTGTCGCATATCAATTCGTATTTTTGTGGTGATAATCATTTCTACTTATAACCAAAACTTTTTCAGTTAAACTTATAATTAATTTATGTCAATTTAAAAAAAAAAAATAATAAATACCATCTTTAAACTAGATATACATCTGATTATGAATATCATCATATTATAAAAGAGACAATCCATTTTTTTTCACCCGGTATATAATATATATATGTGCTCACGTCCGGAAAAAGGTCAAAACGTACATTGGCATTTATACATTATTAGTATTATTACATACACTACACAGCTACAATAAGAGTCACAACAAAAGACACTCGTTTCCAAAAAAACTTGTAGGTATATACAATTACTAGCTCCGTATTTTTGTTTTCATTTCTTTAGAATCACATTAAATGCACGTCACACCTTGTCAGTTTCAATGACATGACACGTATTAACTTTTTTTATACACACAGCACATTATACAACTCTCATAGCTGTGGCTACCGTGACGTGTAGTATATACATATATATATAACTTAATAATTTTTTATTCGTTATACGCCAATTTCTATATTATATTTGGACACGAGAACTCATGAATATGAAACCCATAATAACGATGTCACTCTGAAAACGAAAATAATATTTTATTTACTTTACCAAATATCTGTCTTTTATATTATACTTACTTTGGCATTTGCAGGTACGATTATATTATATTTTTACATATCATTTACTTATCACTCGCTGTAAATATTTAGTTGATTTTATTTCGTATAATATCTAACAGCTTCCAACTAGAATATATTATAATATTTCCATTTCCCTCACCAACGTAAAATTGATACAATTTACGACGCAAAAGCTTTAAATATAATTTCTGTTGAAATATTAAATTTCTTCTTATGTAACTGTATATTATATACATTTGATCCTAGGACGATTTTATTTTATACAAAAAAAACCCTCGTATCCATTGAAGTATGTTTACTTGTAGCAATACGACTCGGGACAAATTTATTCCACAGCGATTTTTTTTCGTCTTCTGGGAATTTCTTTCTACACAATGTAAAAACCTCAAAGGAGCTATACATTTTTTTTCGAGTAAATCATATTTTTGAAATAACTAAACCATAATAAAATTAAATTTTTTACTTGTTTTTAGAAGGCAAGAGCTAAAACTAATACATATTTTTTATACGTCGTTCAATTTTTACATCCATTTTCTGACGTAACATTTTTTTCACTTTATCCTAATGATTAATGTTGTTAATCAAATAAACATACATACGTAAGTAAGATTGTTTTTGTAAAAAAAAAAAAATTATGTTGTAATATTTATTAACCCTTATACTCAGTATTGAGTTAAACACGCACTAGTTTTTAATATTTACTATTTTACTTAATCGTTATCTAATAATCATTGATAATATTCTTCTGAATACCGATATTCATAATTTATGATTATTTGTGAGTTATTTAAATTCTATTTGAGCGTGAACCAGTAAACATAAACTGCATTATTTGCATATAATGTTGTTTGGTAAATAAATTATAAAAATAATTTCAATACTTAGTTTATTTAATACAGAATAAAATAAATAAACATTAACATGTGGTTTTATTTTTATTCATGAAATCAAATAACTTGTTAATGTATTTTTTGGTATAAAAATTAAACAAAACAAGTTCGTAGAAACTGCAACTTGTGTTGGATAATCATAATAAAACAATATTTTTAAAGGGATAAGAAATAATTCATCGTAATCTCGTAAAAAGTATCAATTTATCATCGCAATACAAACGCAAGCATGGACAGCTTACCGACTGCAAACCGTAAATTATTTCTAAGCCACCAAGAAGGTAAAAAAAAAGAATGATATATAAATGTAATCTCTTGAATTATCTGGTGCAAATGCAAAAATAAAAAATATAGAAATTAAAAATAATTTGATTAATTGAAAACAACAATAAACCAGATAACAGATGAATAAAAAATGTGTATAACGAAATGAGTGTTTAATTAAAATCTGATGTATGATTCGGTGTTGGAAATCATAACGCAAGCTCTGCCACATCTGCCGAATTGTCGCAGGACGATTAAATAAAATAATAATTTCCTAATCGTATTAGTAAATTTACGGATGGTTAATACCGTTATACCTACATAATTTACTGAAGTATCTATTGGACTCGCGTGTAGTTCTTTACGCCGGAAAAAGGACTATATTTAATAATTATAAAAAGTGCCGACCCGTCTGTGTTATACCCACGATAGTTTTAATTGCATTATCATTGTTATTGATTCTTTACAACGTAAAAAAATGTTGATATGGATACACTATTTCGTAGTTGTTGTTTGAGTACGTAAAAGTTTATTGTTAAAAAAAAAAAAAATTATTTAGTGAACTTCTGTATGCATCCTACTTTTTAGACTAATGGTAAAACATGATAACCCACCATTCACCTGCAACTACCAAGTTCATTATTGTTACACGAGTTAGATAATATTTCAATGTGTTGAATTTGTATAGGCGTGCCTGGTCAGTATTTATAGATGGTCGTGTAAAATCCCTCATTATTCGTAGCTGACCTTCGCAGCAGTAGGCTTATATTTTATTCGTGACTATTTCGTTTGTGGTGTTAATATGTACATATTTCATAAAAAATAAATATACAATTATTAATCAGCAGATAGGCTGCGATATAAATTTCAACACTTTTTTGACGAACACAATTATTATTGTCCTGCATATCTATACCTCATATTTATTTGTAAAATCTTTATTATATTTTATTGATCTCCATGCAAGTCTATTATATTATAACTCTTATACATCAAAATTGAACAAAATAATCTGTATAGTGAACACAGTAGAACATCAGTACTGTCATTATTGTAATGGACTTTATAACGCTGGTTTTATTATGGCAGTTTGCCAATTTATTTTTACTGCGTTTCGATCGCTACGTCGTCGGGTAATACATTTTCGATATATTATTGGCCGCTGAATAAAATCTAAAAACCCGCAGACGACGTTATTATGTTATATACTTCATTACGCGTCTCCCGTCGCCGCCACCACCAACGGCCGGCCTCACCTAAACGTCATTTTAATGTTGAAAAAACGTTTAATAAGCGTCACTTAAATGTTATTATTGTAGAATATATTAAGTGTTCTTCCCCGATCGTCGTTCTGTTGACGTACGCTTCGTACTGAAAACTATAATAAAACAGCGTCTACCGTGGAAAAAAGTTCATTACATTAGCGGGGATCACAATATAATATCGTGCAACGACTGCAGATATGGGCGATATTATCACGATATCAAACACAATGGAGTTACGCATATAATATTAATTAATTTAATCAACTCACGCATAATAATAATATGTGATCCTCACTGCGGATCGAGGATTTTCAAACTTTCTAGACACACAGTATATATATATATATATATTATAATATATTATAATATAATACATAATAGTGTATGCTTTATAATAATAATTTATTATTATTAATAAGTTATAACACTCAAACACGACAAATGTGCACGATTTTCACGCATAACTTTTACGAAAACTTCCCACACCGGGCCGTATCGTCGTCAGTCGTCGCCCGCGTTTAGTTGTTTTAGATTCCAAAATAGATTAGATTCCACAAACAAAAACAGTAAAATGTTAAATAATTCAGTTAAAAAACCTTGATAGATCACCTGCATAATATTCTATAATATTCAATTTTACAACAAACTTTCCAACAGTCTGAGTCACGTGAAAATAAACATTTTGTTAAATGATCGTATTTAATTTTATAGCTAATAAATAACACAAAAAATAAACGTGTGGCCGATGTGAAAAAAATTATATAAATTTTTAAAAGCTAAACAATTCTGAACTGAAAGAAAAATTTACGAGCCTTTAAAATGTAATCTGCTCCGTATTCAGTTTATACGTAAAATAACGCTAAAAGGTTTTTGTTTTATGTTTTTGATTTGATCTTTATGGCAGGATCGCTTTTTTAACGTTCCTATAAAACTTTTCAAATATTATGTATAAAAATTACCTGCAGGTCATTAAAATAGACTTCGCGCTCCAAAAATAATAATTTTGTATTATCTTTAGGTACTACATTTTTTTTATTCTTGAAAAAATTTTAATATGTATTAAAGCCCGTTTTAAATAAATTCTTATACAGTATAAAATCAAATATTTTTGTGAACTAAATAAGAAATTAATTATATAAATTTAAATTAAAATGTATATCTTAATAATTAATTAAAAGTCCTGTGTTATTTTTTCTGGTTCCTACTTAATAGTACAATATGAAACGACAAATAAAAACCTATTAAACAAAGTATACTTCAATCGTCATTGCTATCTTAATAAAAAAAATTGACTTAATACACCAACGAGAAAAGTTAATTATTATTTACAGTGACTTTTACACTTTTAACCTACAAACAAGATGGACTCGAAAAAAAAACCAACAAGAATCTCCCCATTTTATTTTTATTAGAAGGTATTTCAAAATTTGCTTTTAACATTGATCGTGAATCATATTAATTTCGTTGAAATATTTATCCCAATCACGACTGTACAAACACTTTTTCAATGATATTTTGACAATAAAAAATATACTATGAAACCAGCGTATTTTATACTTTTTTTATGAATAAAAATATCGTGCTCTTTTAAAATTACCATTTTTCATACGATAATAATAATAAACTTTTAATATAAATAAAGAATTTTAAATTTAAATTTAATGTAAATATTACAATAAATATTAAGTTGTTCATTTTATGTATTTAAACATAACTACATAATACAATATTTATAATGATTATAATAATTGCCATATAATGTATAATATTGGCTATTCTAAGAACACCTAAGTATTAATTATTATATACCTATCATCGGTAATAATATGGTTTTGTACCAAATTCCAACTGTCATAAAGTATAAACGTATAAGTAGGTACTAGGGTATTAGACAGACAAGTTTACTTTTTCATAACTGTTGTCTCATTATATATTTTTCGATGATTTGTATTTTAGTTACGCACCCATTAATAGGCATCTTATCACCTATTCTATACAACATTTTTATTTCTGACCAAACTAAAAACTATGAACGATGAAGCCAAATGCTTTTATAAAAGATTTTCTAATCATTTAAGTACTCATACTAACCCCTTAATCAAAATGCTGGTATCCGTTACATTACCAGCTAATTCTCCAAGACGCTTAAAGTGCAAAATAATTGGTGTCGTGATCTATTATACGTCATGTAATAAAAATAATAACAAATATTTGTGTGTATAGTGTTTTAAGGATTTCTTCTTTCTGCAATAATTATAAATCCTGTCACTATATTACTTTTAGCGCATTTTCTTATAGTATCAAATCAGTGCAAATTGTAAATTTCATGTAAGAAAAAAAACATAACTCAAGGTCCATGTCGCTGGCACCCCCTTTTTGAATTTCGGTTCAAAACCCGGGGCGATCGTTTGTGCTTCGTTAGTGCACGTTAGTGCTTTTCATCCCATCGTTCGTGCTTTATCCCTTCCAAAGTTATTCGCATTTCTTACAGGGGGGTGCCAGAGACATGCCAGCACCCCCCATTTCGATTTTCGGGTCTAAACTGGTTTCATTCGTTTGTGCTTCGTTAGTGCACGTTAGTGCTTTTAATCCCGCCGTTAGTGCTTCATCCCTTCCGAAGTTATTCGCATTTCGTATTGGGGGGGGGGGGTGCTAAGAATGTACTAATCCGAGTTCATCCCTTAGAGTTTTAGGTAAAAAAAATGTCTAAACATAATTCGATTTCTGGAGATCAATTTGAGCAGTTGACTCTGGACAGATTTTGAACTATTTTTTTACTTATAACTATAAGTAGATAGTTGTAAATTCAGTTTCAAAGTTGTATTTATTGTAACTCCTATAAGACTTTCTTTTTATCATACACCACCAGTGAAGAAATATTTTTATAATTCAAAAAAATATATCATTTTTTTCTTTGTGCATTTATACAATTAAGTCAAAATAAGTATGACCATATTTCTATTATAATGGAAAAAAACTACATATTAATATTATATTATTATTAATGAATATTGTTTGTAATATAATATATAGTTTTTTTTTATTATTATCATTGGTAATGTAGTGATGTGCTAAAATTATTATAAAAAACTCATTCCCAAAATATGTAATAATAGGTTTACAATTATTAATGCCAAACCATAAAAACGTGTTTTGAAGTAATTTTCTTTTATACAATTATAAGAGTTATTTATTTTAGGAACTTAACTTTTGATTCATTGATTTATTCATAATAATTATCTTATATTTAGTATTTGGATTCTAGATCATCCGCCATCACAAGTGAATAATGTTTACAATGCAATAACAATAACCTAACTTAGCCAAAAACAAGACTGATTTTTCGGGCGAGACACTTTTCGGCCAAAATGAACCTTTCCCTTTTCGGCAAGTTCACTTTTCGGCCATTCCTAAATGACCGTTTTCGGCCAGTACACTATTTTGGTCACCAATGACACCAATGAAATATTCTTTTCGAGTTTTTTTCTGTTAAACTACCAATTTATATAATATATTAAGTAAAAAATATGAAAAATAAAAGTTACATTATATTATCAATTTACACAATATATATAAAATTATAGGGATACCTATTTTATTTTTATTTAAAATAAAAATATTATGGAGAATCCAACATCTATAGGCTATTGGTAGATAAAACGAATAGCTACTAACTAGGAGAATATACAATATCTTTCATCGTTATCTTCGTTCATCGTCAAGATAAAAACCAAATCAATCATATCAACCATATTAACATATGTTTACCAAATTGTACTAAAGTTTTTGGTCAAAAAAGTACATTTTATATTGGTTTACAGTTATGTGTTTTATTTAATATTAATATAAATAATTTTAAGAATCTTACTTCTTTTAAAAAATTTTTAAAAAAATTAGATTTAGTTTATATTTAAATTTTTATTATTGCCTCTTTATTATATTGTTTTACTCTATTTCATGATCTTTATGTATTGGTTTTAAGTCTACTTTTACTGTTTTATGTAATCTATATTTTAATTATCATTTACTACTAGTGTACTTATATCTTATATAAATTCTTTTAAGAACTGGCTCTCCCAACACAAGCTTGCTTTTTGGGAGTGCTGCAACATTGTTAAATTTTCATAAAATTTTTATTTTATTATTTTATTAGTTTATATTTTTAACGTATATACATACCTACTATATTTATTATTTCGTCTTAATATGTAAAGATGTTATTGTTGCAATAAAGATGTTATTATTATTATTATTATAAATCAATATTGCGAACTATGAGAGAGGAGAAATACCTAATACGAATAGAATTTATTAAATGTATGTGTTTTAACTATAAAAAAAATGTATAATTAATAATTGACAATTATTATTATTATTTTATACAGTTCATTCAAAAAATTGGTCTTTTGGTAGTTTAACAAAAATAAAACGTGAAAACAATAATTCATTGGTGATCAAAATAGTGTACTGTTCGAAAACGGTCATTTCAGAATGGCCGAAAAGGGAAAGGTTCATTTTGGCCGAAAATGGTGCCGCCCGATTTTTCTGCGCACTCCTCTCCGCTGAACTGAATAGGTACTTTATGGAACGCGCATTGGGTCTACAAACATGCCCCATCCCAGTAGGCTGCCATTTCGAGTCTTGTCGTGGAATAAACAATACAACTTATCTGAGTGGTAATATGTGATTATATATTTATTATGTAGGACCATAGACCTTATACTAAGTTGATACACTAACCTTAGTATAAGGTCTATGTGTAGGACGGGGATCTAGGTGATACGCCACTGAATAAATTGAGGTTAGAGTTCGAACTCATGACTAAGCTTATCAGCTATTTCTTATCACGGAGCTGAACTACCCCATCCCGGTGGTCTCTATATTATGAACTACAGAAAAATCGGGTAAATAGAACATTCTTAAATTCATTTTCAACTTTTATATGTACCTTAAAAACAACTTAAAATCCAATATTTTTGTGAGAAATCCAATTTAAAGACCAATTTTAATATTCATTATAATTGAAAATTTGAATAAAAAAACGCTCATTAATAGACGCTCGTGAGTTTATTCGTGAATAAATATGTATTGCCGAGCGAAGAAAAGACGCTAATAAAAAAACGTTTACAAAAAGACGCTCATGAGTATATTTGTCAATATATATGTAATGCCAAATGAAAAAAAGAGGCTTATAAAAAACGCTTATAACGCTCAAGAAGTCAAATATCTCAAAAACAGCTTCAAATCCAATATTTTTCTGAAAAATTTAAATGAATGACCAATTTTGATATTCATTATATTTGAAAATTTGAATAAAAAAACGTTTACAAAAAGACGCTCATCACGCTTATCACGCTCATCACTCTCATCACGCCCAAGAACTCAAGTACCTCAAAAACAGCTTCAAATCCAATATTTTTCTGAAAAATTTAAATTAATGACCAATTTTGATATTCATTATATTTGAAAATTTGAATAAAAAAACGTTTACAAAAAGACGCTCATCACGCTCATCACCCTCATCACGCTCATCACGTTCAAGAACTCAAGTATCTCAAAAACAGCTTCATATCCAATATTTTTCTGAAATATTCAATTTAATGACCAATATTGATATTCATCATATTTGAAAATTTGTTGTGATTTTAATGATACGAACTACAGAAAAATCGGGTAAATAGAACATTCTTAAATTCAATTTCCACTTATATATGTATCTCAAAAACAACTTAAAATCCAATATGTTTGTGAGAAATCCAATTTAAAGACCACTTTTGATATTCATTATATTTGAAAATTTGAATAAAAAAACGCTCATGAGTATATTCGTTAATATATATGTAATGCCAAATGAAAAAAGAGGCTTATTAAAAAACGCTTATTAAGGTTGACGGTCATCACGCTTATCACGCTCAAGAACTCAACTATCTCAAAAACAGCTTCATATCCAATATTTTTCTGAAAAATCCAATTTAAAGACCAATTTTGATATTCATTATATTTGAAAATTTGACTAAAAAAACGTTTATAAAAAGACGCTCATCACGCTCATCACGCCCAAGAACTCAAGTATCTCAAAAACAGCTTCAAATCCAATATTTTTCCGAAAAATTCAAATTAATGACCAATATTGATATTCATCATATTTGAAAATTTGATGTGATTTTAATGATAATATGTGGGACACTTTTCGTATTAGAAACTATACAGTATACACAATACGCGCTCCATGCTTATCCAATTCTGTGCCTATGTCCTTATATTACTATTTTGTTGTTTTTTTACTATTATATATTTATAGTTTAAATGTTTATACAGTCATGATGATATTATTATACACATTGCGTGAAAGCTCAATCAATAAAACTTTCTCAACAAAAGCATTATTCCTAAAATAATAATTACATTAAGTTTTTATTTTTTCTCCTTTAGTATTGTACTAATAATGATTATGGTTAGCCAATAGTTTTATATATTGCACTATCTTATTTTAAACGTTAACCATTGTTGAATATTATTATCAGTCTGAATTTATATTAACCATGGTTCTTTGATTAAAGTATTATAAGAAACTACACTACATGACGCTTCGTATAATATCGTACTTTATTTATGGTATTCTTATAACTAGACAACACCAAGCAGTATTGATAAATAGTATGAATTGTTTCACATCATATTTAATTTTATACTCAGTACTTATGCAGAACAATGTACTTGTGTCACTCAGATTAGTTTTGGATTTTCAAAAAAATATCTAGGTTTTCTAGGAAAAAAAATGCATGCCGTAAATTACCTACACATATATAATATAATATTATATATTTAAATGTGTATTCTGACAGGTAGTAGAACATATGTATCTATTAAATTTATCAAATTATTGAACACATTTTAAAGATTTTAAAATAGTTTTAGTTTTGTAACTAAGAAATTATTTGTAAACAAAACTTTTTAAATAACGACTTTGTGTATACTGAAACAGTTGAGTTTTAAGATTACATTTTTTTTTGGTAAATCAATATCTACATATTTTAAATCTGTTTGGTAATATATTATAAAAGCTGATAAAAATGTAACATAATAATTATTTTCATTCATGTTAAACAAATAAGTATATTTAAATATGTTTTATAAAAGTAATCAAACTATAAAAATGTTGACTTATAAATAGGTAATAATTATATAAATAACTGCAATCAAAATAGAGTATTAGGGTAGGTATTTATCTACTGGGAACTTATAAAGTGTAAATTAAAAATTGACAGTCTTTTGCAATCGATGATGATTTAATAGTTTTTACTGATCTTTGCAAGTCATCGTATCTTTCCCATTTTCCTATTGACTCTCTCCAACAATATCCAACATAGTGTCCAATGGCATTTTTTAATGTAGAAATTGGAGCTAAAAATCTCACAGCTCCTCGCAGGGTATATGTTTCATTTAATATAGACTTTTTTGAGGTATTGTCGATAAAATTAAAGTGACATCAAAATGTTGAACATTCCTTTGGTGATCAGAAGAAGGTGCAAAAATTTCAATAGTAATAATAAAAAAACTATATATTATATTACAAACATGTATTGTAAAAATATTTCTTCACTGGTGGTGGCGTATGATAAAAAGAAAGTCTTATAGGAGTTACAATAAGTACAACTTTGAAACTGAATTTACAACTATCTACTTATACTTATAAGTAAAAAAATAGTTCAAAATCTGTCCAGAGTCAACCGCTCAAATTTATCTGCAGAAATCGAATTATGTTTAGACATTTTTATTACCTAAAACTCTAAGGGATGAACTCGGATTAGTACATTCTTAGCACCCCCCAATACGAAATGCGAATAACTTCGGAAGGGATGAAGCACTAACGACGGGATTAAAAGAACTAACGTTCACTAACGAAGCACAAACGAATGAAACCAATTTGGATCCGAAAATCGAAATGGGGGTTGCTGGCATGTCCCTGGCACCCCCTGTAAGAAATTCGAATAACTTCGGAAGGGATGAAGCACTAACGTCGGGATTAAGAGCACTAACGAAGCACAAACGATTGCCCCGGGTTTTGAACCGAAATTCAAAAAGGGGGGTGCCAGCGACATGGACCTCATTACTCACTAAAGTCGACTGTAAAATTTTAATTTTATTATTTGCTCCGTGCAGAAATTTACGCTGGAAGACTGAAGTTTAGCATTTCCGAAGACAATAGAAAAAAAGGTTTTTAAGAGGGGTGGTGCAGGTTTGATTGATCTCGGCCGGGGTTAGGCCGATGACCCGATGGGGTAGACAAATTGCTGGGGCCACGCAGGGGTCACTTCAGGTATTTAAACGTGTTCGGATACATTATGTTAACATCCTTACCACCTTCAAATGATAGCATTTTTGTGTATTTATTTATTTTTTGTTCAAATTCCGATGTAGGGTAGGCGCACATCTCCTAATAATTAAAAGTAACTAATACATAATTAATTCCGGTATTCCGTACTCTATTATTTTATAAACACGCAAATCACGAACGAAGCACGTATATTTGGCGAGCACCGTGTGGGGTTATTAACTGCTGCTATCGTGGTTAAACGACATAATATATATTATTATACAATAAAGCGGCGCCGTAGATGGTACTATAAAATCGACGAGGCTGCAAATGAATAGCTACAGTGCCAGAATTCGAGTATATTATGTACATTATCACTGTATTGAGTGTGTGGACATTTGTTTTGTCGGCGAGTTGTGTTTGTGGCAGAATGCTTTTAACACGTGACGCCTGTTTGATCGCCTCCAAATTTCACGTGTAAACCAATGTATTAGTATTTGCAGTTGAAGTACCATTCGAGAGGGCGGTTAAGTTCTATATGTACCCACAGAGATAGATCCATGAAAAGACTACGCTCGTTTTTGAACCAGAACTCGGAATAACCGATTTCGTCTTGCATTGACATTAAAGTGTAGTATCATTAATGTTGTATTTTTAAACATTCTACTAAAATATACACTATACGTATATCACGTGAATTACCCATGTATATCACATAACTCCACAGGTTTTGAATCACCTGTTATTTTTTGTTTTTATATTGACAACATAATTATTGTTTTTATCCATTTTGATATCAGTACCAATTAGCAAAATCAGTCTTTTTACGTAGTGTTTGTATTTATGGTTTATTCGTTGATATATTTATGGAGTATCCCATAAACTCCGTCGTTTTAAAACGTTTATATTATAACGTTTATAACGTTAATAACGCAATTCAATTTTGAATAAATAAACTTTTAATTTACTTCCACCACAAAGAAAAATCGGTGAGATTAAATGATCTTGCGGGAATTTCTGATTGTCATCTTAAATGGAAATCACTGTTGCTGAAAACCGAAATTTATCAAGATCAACACAAGCCACTCCTTAGTTGTAGTGGAGCGATCCATGACTATGTCATAACAACGTGTTAACAAAATATACAAACACTACGTGAAAATGTGACAGATAATCTTATCGGAATAATAACTTACATCAAGAATCATAAAAACAAAATTGACAACATTGAGCCAAAAAAAAAATGGCGGGTGATTTATAACCACCGGAGTTCATGGGACATAGTTCACTCTCGGTAGTTCAGAGTAAAAGGACTTTAATTAATGATTAATTAATGATTTTAATATGCCTAATGGGTCTATTTTTAACCTGTTTTGAATTATTCCACGGAAAATGCTTGATTTCCATTTCATGTTTTTTTTACTATTTTTTCAAAATAAAAGTTGGGTGGAAAAGAGCTTATGACAAGAATGTTCACTATGCACGTTCAATCACGTTGAAACTACTTCGTGGTAGGAAGTTACAATTGTCGCATGTTGACAAATTATTCATCCCAAATTTTTCTTCAAATTATTGAATGTACCTATAAGCTCATAGTTTGATTTTAATATTACTATGAGATTCTCAAGAGACCAAGCATTTTCTTCGAGGTTTTTGAATGATTGAAGGTATTTGAATTATCGAAAGTTGACTGCACGACCATATTTAAAATGCACAGATTATAACAAATTTTCCCCACAAACAAACCTAATCATTTTATTCAGAGATTATGTGTGTGTATACATGCCTACTCGTACTCATAGTAACCAGTAGGTATAGATATTATGCAAATACCACGTAAACTTCGCTTCACAGTGGTTGTGGTGGCACATAATATAGATAAGCGATGATATGATAGCCATCGGTGATTGGTTACAGATAATAAAATAGGTTAACTAAGGAGTTTACCATTTTTCGGAATTGACTACATATTATAATATTACTATTATTAGTAAAAATATCGTATATTAATTTTTTTAATTATATTTATGAAATAATTACAATTGTTTGGGACGATGAGACAACAATTATAATATATAATATTATGTATAATAGTATACCAATGTTGATACCTACTGCTTGTAAGCTGATCTTGTAGTGAGATTAGGGAGTCCTACTATAATTAACTAAAACATATTTAATTAACATATTATAATAGAAGCCTAAGTAAAAAATAAATACGTACCTAATAACTTTACATTTACTGAACATATTACATTTCATAAAAAATACATTTATTATAACCTTTTTTATATTTAAATGTATAGTAGTTTTACTGAATCTGTGTAAATTAGGTAATTTTGGGAATTTTAATAGAAAAAAACCAGCTTTATAAAATAAACAACAAATATACTTTTGCAAATCATTTTTGCACAACAAAATAATTTTGATGTGGTAAAAACAAAAAAAATTACTACATTTTTCAACTGGGTATAAGGATTAATAAGTTGGAAATGTAGTATTTCTCTTGATACTCTTCATCATAACGGAACGTCAACTTAACAAAAATGTATTTCGATTATAATTTACACGATGTGAACCCCAACCGTTTTCTGAATTCCAACGTAACTATGTAAACGCATTTAAATACACGAATTATTAGAACGCTTAAACTGCCCAAAAACATTTCAGCAAAAATGAATCGTTTTTCGAGAAAGTGATCGCGTAGGTAACACATCGTATTAAAATGGACTATGCTTTATTAATCCTAATGCATCGGTATACCTATTATGTATTTTTTTTATTACACCAGTGATATAAGTAATATACGGTTTACTATTACTGGCATTTATTAATTTTTTTTACCGCACAATAAACGTCAGTATAGGAATGTTGTAGTGTATAAAAGTAAAAAAATCTCATACGATATGTAAAATAAAAATGAACGATTTCAATAAAATATTATGTTTTATACCTAAAAAGTTACACCATACTATAATAATTTAGTCCAAAGATGAAAATCTACTTGAATTTCAATAGAAGCTACTATTTTGAGTACCCAGGTTATCACATTAAAATATCCAGAAAAATAATAAATCGTACTGTACCTAACTAAAATCAGTTTTGGATGCTTTTAACTCCTAGCTTTATTCAACCTAATACATCTCATTTAAAAATAACAAAATTAAATATTTATAAGTATGTAATACTGAGTCACATAACCAACAGATATATTTCCCAAATTAAATAATCATTTCCAATGGGTATTTATTACGACATATCCATATCGTATTTATATCCAATTATGCTATGCTGATTATGTAAATAACTTCAATTGGTAGTAACCTGTTGTTTTTGAGATGACTGAGAAGGTTATTGAAGAGTCTGGAATAGGAAAGAAATTAAGAGATTTGGGTGATTAAAGGTATTGTAATGACATTTTTGTAGTGACTGAAGCTGGATAGAAGAAAAGGGTGGATTCTGATTTGTAAGTGGTTGTAAATCGTACGTGATGACTGATTTCCCAGGAAAAAATTGTCAAGAGCTGGAGGTTTGTGAAATCGATTGCTTGGAATTCGTTTCGTTTATATATTTTTTGAACTTTCTCTCATTTGCATACCGTAGGTCATTGTGATTTGAATGATAAGATAAGATAACACAACTAAGAGCAATCATATTTCAAGTCACTGCCACATTGGAATAAATCATTAAATATATACCTATATGCGTTTATAATAATATACACTTAACTAAAATCAATATATTTTAAAAAGCATTGATATAACAAGTAATATAACTATATAACAATGTTCATCACAAATTCCAAAACTATATTAACAAAGCCCGTGAAAAAGTTTTAGTTTGAATTTCCGACTAGAATATATTATATATTATATAATTACGTTAGTTGATAAGCCCAATAATATAATAATAAACGTATCACAGTGAAAATTAATTACAGACAAATTGTAAGCGTCTATAATTATTACGCATGAAAATATTTTACCATATTTATACTATATTGAAACGTTTTGCATCATTTTTATATTAAAATGTCTTATAATTTAATTGTTAAAATAATTATTAAGGTAATTTATTTAATATTTTATCATAAATGTCAAATAGCGTTTATTTCATTAAAGTAACTTTGATATTGATGTTTTTGTAAGTACATTACATTTAAACTCAAATTTTAATCATTATAATACTAAAATAATAAAATTATTGTAATATCTAGAACGATACTAAATTATTAATAAGATAATAAAATTATTATTCATACAATATTTGTAATTTTAATAATCAGATTAAGTTATTAAAATATTAAAATATAATATGTTTTAGTCAAAATTTATATATTAAAAATACTCCTGTAATATACGAACTAATATTTTAATCCTAATACAGTTTAAAATATAACATTAAGTGGATACGTAACAAGACAATAAGAGTAGAACAATAATTGAAAAATAGAAACATAACTCCAGTATTTTGTTTACGATTGGTCGATTTTATACGCCTTTATAATATTGTTATAATCGACACCGCAATATGCTGAGGGTAAAAAATATGTCAATTTCATAGAAAATGAGATTTAAATTTATTAAACACGTGAGTCATTCATTTAACTTATAAACTATGGATAATAGTCACAATTTCGCAATGTTATTTATCCAGTAGACATATTATGATACATATGGATATGATTAGATTTATGCTCATAAAATAGAGAAATTATATAAATCATATAATATTTAATATAATAATGTTTATGGTATATTAGTGTAATAAATAAATATCATACCCTTTTAAATAATGCCGTTGACGATGTATAATTATAATTAAAGTATTTGAACACGCTTGAAAACAAATTAGATAATTTTTATTATATTACAGTATGATGTATACATATATTTACATAATATGCACCGGTGGTATAATATTATAATATGTATAAATTAATCGAATAGATATTCACTTTTTTTAAATCTCTGTATTTAAATACCAACAAACTGCAATAATTTTAAGATGCCCGAGAAAAATCCACACAGTGCCAACGCTAAGCCTATATAGCTCATGCTTGATGATACGTTTCAACAAAACACAATATAATATAATTGAATACACGTGTATAGACATAATACGAATTTTCGAGTTGTGTGTAGACACATATCATCTCGTCGGCAGTGCTCAAGTACGTACTTGCCAGAAGTAACTAGAAAGAGAACTAACTCCCAAGAAACTAACTAAATTAAATTATTAAACGTCAATGACGTATTTGCGCATTGAATACAACAGTACATAATATTATTATAATATAGTTTCGGTATTTCAAGAATCGTGAAATCGTCGTATGTTTGAAACAACGGCACTCCTGATCTACACTGAGTTGGCCCGATTCACTTTGTCCTAACGACGAGTGTATTTCGTTTGGAATGTGTCGTTTATATTTTTTCATTATTACTGTTTTTATGTTTTAACTAATTATTTTGGTAAGTGTAGTTAAGTGTTGAAATGTGGGGCCAATGAGTAAGACGGCAAATCGAGCCTATAGGTGTTACTTTAGAAAGGTATATAATATATCAATTGTCTCAATAGTTCATTAATGCTCGGCAAAAAAAAAATAGACGTCAACTGTGTGACATTTTTGAGCGAATAAGGTTTTTAGAAAGTGTTATCAACAGTTTTAGTAGGAGCTCTATAATACTAAAAATCGTTTTTTTTTTATTTACGTAAAAGTAATCTACATGACTACTATTATGACTTATGAGTTATCAAAAAACTCAGAATCTAAAATACGTGTGTCCTAAAAGTCCCAAAATCTCATAATGTTTAAAAAATGCACTTCAAATGTTGATTGTTCTGTCAACAACCATATTTTTCAATTACTTTGCGTACAATAGATTCATCAGAAAAATATTCAAATGCATAAATAACACCCTTTTCGAGTTATCACTAATCAATAGTCAGTAATCACACTTCACAAATGTCAAAGTAACAATTGTAAAGGACAACAGTCGCAGTTAACATATATTTTATTTTATTTAGCTACTGAATTGTATAAGAGCGAATAATACTCTTACATGATTAAAGGCAACACATTTGGTATTAATTACATTTATTTCTAACAAAATGAAAGGTTAACAACAGCAAAATTATTCATTTTAGGAGTTTGAATCTATCTGTCTTCTATGGTCTATATAGTATACTTGTTATAGGATAAAGTGATAAACAATTTTGATGGCTTCCTCTGCCATAAAGTTCCAGTCATCTCTATATTTTAAATACTAATTTATAGAGTTTTGATGAGATACAAATATATTATCCCAAAACTTGGATATCAAGAAATCATACAAATATAATGGTTTTATATTATTTTGCAAAACTCATTAAACGGTTTTAGTGTGGTAGTTTGTAACATTTTATGAACCGATTGTACAATAATCAACCATGAGTTTGTTCAAATGGTAGGTATACAAATATATTTCATTGGTCCATTTTGTAATGTTCACAGAAACGTGCAATCAACGGTTTATAAGATGCTATAACATAAAACGTTTCGTTATTCAGACCTATATAATATAATAATGTATAAGGTAAAATAAAAAGAATAGTGTTTTTAATTTGAAACCACTCTGAATAGATAATTATTTTTCGTGCAATAAATTATCATTTTGTTTTAATACTTTTAATTTTATATCATATTCGATGCTGCAGTAATAATATGCAAGCGGGAGAATCCAATCGTAAAAAATTAATTACTACATTTTTTTTACAACATCGAATATTATACAACTTGCGTGTACATAAATGTAATATTTAGTGAATAAAACACGTCTAATATAAAAAAAAAAACTATTTTGCAGTAATATTATTGTACTTAGACAAAAATTATAATATAAAAAATACGCTCTTAAATGTATATCATTGTATTATATAATTCTTATAATCCTTTATAGTTTATATTATTCATATGCATTTAAATGTATTACTATTTATTTCTTCTATCTATTTTCAATTCTACATATAGATTCTATTATGTACACTGTAGACTGTGGTAGTAATAAGTAATAACTCTTGCGTGACGCGTTTTCAGAAAAAGTAAAAAAAAACAAAATTATTCGACCATTTCTTCACGAGTTTTGTGGATGCTAGAAGTTTCATTACCAACGAAGATTATCTCGATAAGTTTCAGTATAAAGTATATACTGGAACAAAAATGTAGGCAACATTTCCTTCAAATAAATTAATCCAAAAACCATTAACTCGACCAGCCAGCCGATTGGCATTCATTTTATTGTGCCTCTAAAAACATCAGCTGAACTTCGACAGTTGTAATGCCTTTGAATGATATTTTCTGTTCATTCCTATGCTAAGTATTCCCATTTCCAAAACCACTTGAGAGTATTTCTCTCTTCCTTCTATATTGCAATATCTCTATCTCTCTCTCTATCTATCTTTGTATTCCTGTTTATCTCCCATTTATGGTAATTGTTCTATTAATATGTATATTATTGTATTTCTTGGGGAGGAGGGGTATCTATTGCTAAAAACGATTTGCTTCAATATTAAAATACCTACTTGCTTGATAAAATCAAATATTTAGTAAAAAATGTTTTATTTTAATTATAAAAAAAAAGTATACTAAAAACACACAAAAAAATTTAGAAAAAAAAAATTATAATTCTATACAATTTATTATAGAACTGTTTCATTAAAAAATCGTTTTGTTTTTTTTATTGCATAATCTCTATTTTAATTCTACAGTACCAATACGACTTATATTGTTGTGTTTGTAATTGTATTATAATTGGAGCACGTAAACTATTATGATTAAAACTATACCAAACCGTTCAAAAATGTAATCACTAAAACTTAATTTTTACTACATGTGTATAATATATACCTGAATAGGCTGAGCACGCACTTGAATAAGTAAGGTACAGTCAAATATATTATGTAGAGTCTACATGTACTAATATCCATCAACATTAATATTGGATGAATAATATTATAAGCTGTAGAGCATAAATAAATATGATGTGGTTTTAAAAAAGTCATCGACGAGGTCAAAATCCCAAATGGAGCTGTAGTAGAGTTGATAGTATTGATAAAATTAGGTAACCAATATTGGTTTATCGATGATAAAATCAAAACTGTGGCATCGATCAATTTACCGTTATTTCAATATTTTTAATTTGTCTGTATTTCTTTCGATATTGTAATGTTTTTGGTAAAAAAACACGGTTATATAATAATTATTATTATCATGCGTTTATATTTTTCGACTTTCGATTTCCAACAATTCGATATTTTCGAATACTCGGTAAATATAATGTTGAATTTTTTCAGTATACTTATGTATTTATTGGTTTTTCAATTAACTGGTATTTGGTTACAGCAAAAATACCGCCAGCCGTAGTGGACCCTCTAAAAGGTATAACGGATACACGTCCGTATTAGAAAAACGCAGAATAAACTTCATCGCGTGTACACATAGGTAATATATTTGTGCAGTTCTTGCTATATTTAACACACTCAAATATAGTATAAGCCTTTGAACCATAGGCAGGTACCTACATTAGATTATAATAGGTGTATTTGGTAATCGCGAGCTTGCGTGTATTGGATGCTATAACAATGAACTCGGCTCGTATAATATATTGTATTGTTATGTGCATTTAGGTGTATCTATATATATAATAATATATCAATCGTGCAAGTACCTCATTAAATTTCCAAACGGCGAAATCCCAAGACGCCCGAGGTGTTTGCCCCGCATAAGATACGAAACGATGTTCCTCATTAGCAAAGGTTCGAATATGATTAGCACTAGTTCAAATAATTATTATGTATGAAAAAAAAAATGACTGTAGAGCAAAAATGTGCTTTACTTACATATTTTATTTATATCAACAAATACTGCACAATATATTATGTAAGTTTTTCCCACATTTATGTCAAGAACGGCCAAATTCTACAAGGCTAGATGTATACGTTTTCCTAGTTCAATTAAAAATAAATGCCCCCCATAAACACAACTTAGTAAACCATGGGACATTCAGAATCGTTTTAGATTCTTCGAAATCATTCATACTTCAGCATGAATTCTGATAATATACTTCAAGTTTTTAATTTTATTTACGTAACTCATATTTTATTTATAAATGTTCTCGATAAAATAATGTTGAATATATAGGTATGTTTATAATTGAGTATTTACGGTGAAAAACTAAAACAAAAGATACCATTTTTCTTTGGGTGAATTTTATTATTATGATTCTCTTCGTAAAATCCCCAGTTACGTGTTGATGAAAAACTGAACCGTTTAGCCAAACGCCATACTATTTCTGTTCTGCATCTTTTTATTCTCCGAAGGACCTGCATATTACACAAAGTGTAAATAACCTCGTAAACATATTTTAAATGCCATAAATATTATAAGAGTTGGATATTTTATTAATATTGGATGTTTACTATTTTGATTCGTGGTTACGTGGAATTAATAATATATTAAATTATTAATAAAATATATTATATCGTACAACGGTGAATAAAAACGATTATAAATAATCACTAGGTAATTCGTAATAACGTCTGCAGGACAATCGCGGATCAGCTCAATATGCACATTACGTCGTAATTCTTATATGCCGTTATATTACAGCATCATAAACGGTTTATAAAAACGTTAACACCGTTAGTCCAAAACGCGTGTTAATAGTTTTGGGGTTCCCAAGATAATAATAAGTTCATTACGGATTTTCCGTGGCCGACAAACGTCTCTAGTGGTTTCGTTGCTGTGCACACGGTTTCCTACAAAATCAATTTACGCCAATAAAAACTTTTCACAAATACAACAAACTCGGAAAAAAAGAACTATGGTGTAAAGGTTTCTTTTTGGGTGGAAATTGCGTAGTTCCAGCTTCCAATACACTATAGGAACGTTCAATTTTATCCGGAAAATACAGAACAAAAGAAGCTCGTTGCATTCGATTTATAATATATTATTTCGTTTTGATTCGTCTGTTTATCGTCATTGTACGAAGTATTTACATGTCATTTTTTTTTTACTTTGCGAAACGTGCATACCGTGACTATGATTCATTTTTGAGATTACTTCATGCGTGTAAGAAACGCTTGAAATATATTATCAAGTTTAATTCAAACTATAAATCATATTCTACCCGTAACTTTATATTGAATTTGTAGGTATTTAAAAATCAAAAATTAATTAAATGACACTGTACACATAATATATTATACAGCTGTGTATCTTCGGGGAAATAAGAACTTAATATTATGTAACTATATAATATAATAATAATATAATATCATACATTCAATCGATCGATAACTTTTCTGGTGAGCGTATTGGGGTTCAACCCGTTAATCGTTTAAACCAATTGTTCAATTATTTTTGGAGATTATAAAATAAATAACTCAAATTGTGCCCTGTACCGCACTATACGATATATGTATTAATCGTTTCGCTTTAACCGTATTATTATAATATCATTATAAATGTACAAGTATAAAGTTTCAACTGTTTCTCTACAGAGCTATTTTATATTTTTTACAAAAATGTCGTGCATAATATGTAAGTTAAACAATGACGTGTAGGTATATTTAAAAAAAAAAACCTTGATACACCATAAAAGCGGGGTTATCGAGAACGTATAAAATATACTCCTGACTATACATTATCGGATAAATTGTTTTGAAAAAATGTCTCCCGTTATACACTTTTAAAAATATAGTCTTATATATTATGATGAGTAATTTGTTATGCTATACCGCGCGGGATTATGGTAAGATCGATATTCCTGGTATAAAGTTATATGTATTTCTATAATCTCTAAGCGTTTAAATATAATATATACACTGCACAGAATATTTTTAAACACAGTGTTGTAATGTTTGGTTTTTAGTACCTAAATTAGCACTTGAAATACATTTGTCGATATGAAACATAGGTAGGTAGTGTATAGCATTTTGACGAATATGTCAGATTGTTAAATGTCTACTTAACCTGCACTCAGTGTAAAAAATATTTACCACTCTGAATAACGCTAAGTCCCGGGGTAGAAAAAACGCGCTTTATCGCACGTTTACAGTTGTGAGGGTTGTGCTTTATGGCATTCGTCGCAATATATTTTTAATAATATTATTAATAAAAAATATTTGAAAAAAAAATACTTTTAATTAAAAAATAACGCCGTTAACAATAGCTGGTACTCATTGATAACGGTGATTTCAGATGAATTTCCGCAGTTAGTGTTTTGATTAAAAAACTAAATATGCAGGTTCCTATAATACGGATAATAACGCACGGCTATCGCTATATAACTGTATACATATTATAATATAAATAAACTATCGTCGTTTGACTCGTAGCTATAAACTCGAATAGACTTTGTTCAACATCAATTATACTAGGGTGTAGACGTGTAGTAATTATATAGTGAATATTATAATATTGTTTAGGCAAACAACGAAATAATTATATTTACCTGCAGGTACACTCACAGTTATATTACACCCCTAAGGCTTCAAGCCGGTGTTGAGGGATATCCTAAAAGTCATATTAGTAGCAATCGTATAGGTTATATTGTATCTGCGACGAGAACTCAGGCTGTGTTAGTATGATCTGACAGATTCTCATGAAATAACGCGTTAATGTGACATCTGATAACGGAACTCATCGTATAACACACGCACATGCATTTCACATCATAAAATCTTTATATTGGTTTAAAGTCTGTGTGCTTTCACTGCATGGCCACGTGGGTATGACAAATATGTTATACATTTTTTAAGTTCATAAAAGAGTCCACGCGCATACGTACAATGTTGTATATTGTAAAACGAATTATTACTGAATGCCGAAAACACGATAAAATAACGAGTAGCGAGGCTGGTGGGAGGATTGATTTTCAAACTAACATGAATATTCTTGAGTTTTTAAAAACATAAAATCAATATAGTTTATAAACAGTTCAACCCGTGTTTTAATTTGAAATGTTAATAATTGTAACTAATGGCCCAGCTGCCGATATACTTCTTGATCAGAAAAAAAAATATTGAGTATAGCCTTTAAACATAATAATGCCAGGTATTAATATTTACATACACACACTCATTTTTTTCTTCGTATTCGATATAAATGGAGAATGATTGCCAAAAATAAATTGACATTTTCTGTTTAGCGATTAAAACATAAACATTAATATATGATTAAAATATTAAATACTTTAAACCGAAACAGCAACGGTTAATACCGTAATTATATATTATTTCATACAGCTGGAACTTTTCAATTTTCAGTATCCGCTTAGTTGAATAACAAAAATTAATCGGAAAATTAAAATAATTTTAAAAAAAATCATAACCTAGATGCAAATTAATATTCAACATAACACGAGTAAATAATACATTTTTTTCTACCAGATTGAGAACAATTACATTGAATAAAAAGGTTCAATTAAATCCAATTCTTCAGTCTTTTAATAAAAAAATAAATAAAAAAATATGAATAAGCTCTTATATTAGGGATATCTCGAGTGCGTCCAGTTTTCAATTATTACATTTTATAGCCAGAGTGCGTCAGCACTCAGCAGTCTTATCGACAAATTACTAATTATGATAAAATAATCGGCTAAAAACCTTAAAGATACAGGTCCAACGTTCAACTATGATAGTTAAAATGTAAAATGAACTAGGACGCACTCCGGAAAATCTCTCTATAACTATTATATATGGCATTGTGCAATTACAGAAAAACAAATAAATCGTTACACAACAATAAAATAATCAAATCATAATTAGTAAAAAATAATTCTATCATCCCACGACATACCATATGGGCCCTAACTGTTCATGATAATAAATCCTAGGAAAGCACTACTTTTTTTATAAAATTGATTGTTGATGAAAAAATTGTATGACATATTATGTCTAAAAAAAAGTCATCGATCAATTTTTCGGTAAATTATTGACTTCAGGCATGCACTTATTATTTTTTTTATAGGAAAATGTCCTACATAATTTCCTACTTTCCCATACACACAAATACACAATAATCAGTAGGATAATCATTTGACTTAAGTAAATAAACAAAAATTGATGGGGGGGGGGGGGGGTAGGGTTTCGCCACTGATTGTTGATCTTGTCACAATCTATAGTGATCATGCCTTGGTTATTTAGTTAAAGTATCACAAATAATAACAATAATTTGTATTATACAATAAGCGGTGAACAACGACTTGTGCATATAAATAAATGGTTTCAATATAGGTTGGTACTGAAAACTATTTTTTATATTGAACCTATACACACATATGTGTTTACATGCAAATATGTAACAAATATGCACATATATATATATATGCAACTATGTAATGAAATTAATGTTTGAAGAATTTTGACTTTATTTAAAACATTTGTTTCTTTCTTTTTGAGGTTGGCCAGCGGGTTTTCGTGATGGTGTGGCATTTGTGCAATTTTTCATGTGTGGCCTTTTAGATACTAATAAAGTGCCTAATCGCGCGCGCACAGACACAAATATAGTAGACACGATTAGGATTCGCAACAAAACAATGACGTGACTCATAATCAAATATCGATGCCAGGTGCTTGTTTTATGCAAAATTATACATTAAAGTTTCACAATTGAAGACAAAACTGCACATAATCAGTAATCACTTATATAAATAACCGTTAAAGTATGTATTTTAATGCTATGGTTATTTGTTATCATTATAATAATTATAAAGTATCGAACATTACGGATTGCCGTCCTTCATGCCGTCGCCGTCGGATTAGTGCTGTTATTTTTTATTAATTATAACACTTATATCCACGAAACGGCTGCCGTATATAATATTATAATACCTAATACCTATACAATAATCAGTTTGAGAATTTGGTTTAATTATTCGTACAAATCGGCTCACATAATTTCGATAGAGCGCGTCCCGGAAATTAAGGTCGTCATCGGATACTCAGATTTTATATGGGTTTGTGAGGCGTAGCGTACCTAAGTATATTATTATACGTGTCTATATAATGTTTAATGCTCTCCTCTCATTCGTCGCATGGTAATTTCCGATCTGAGTTTGAAAATATCTTTTTTCCTTTTTTTACACCATTTTATGTTCGGAACATATTATTATAATACGCACCTTATAAAGGGTGTAATAAAGATGATTTATTTCATCAATGATGCCGCCCAATAAACGCAGTTTAATTCATTAATTATAACTGCCATTATTAAAGTAGGCACTATGTATAATAATATGGCGTCGTAGAAAAACTTCAAATTCTTAAACATTTCAACTTGAACAGTATACCTACCTATTATATTATGTAGATTATTGATTTTTTTTTCTTCTTGTCATAGATCAGTTCTATTAACGAAATGAATGGAACCCGACCAAACAAATGTATCCATTTTATCATGTGATTTCGCATATAAATAATATGTCAAAAAAAGGTTAGGATTTTTACCAAAGAGAAAAAATACATACTGAGTAAAAAATGGTAGTGAATTTGTCAAATTGAATTGCTTTATTCCGGAAAAAAACTATTAAAGTTAATATAAATTTTGCATTTTTGTTTCAAAATGTATGTTTATATTTTTCTACTTTCATTTTGTATGAAAAAATGTGAATATAATTTTATGAAAGTACAATTTATTTTTATCGCATAAACCATATTTCAGTTTGAAGCATTGTGAAATTATTTATTGAAAAGCTAATTATGAATATTTAATTGCAGTATATTCAAACATGTTGTGCTTTATATAGTATAATATATAATTGGAACAATATATATAAATTTATTTATAGTTTTATATGCTTTCATACAAATGTATTCACGTACACAGTACAAAGAAAAAAGTTTTGGTTCACTGTATTACATTATATTCTATTTGTAGTACGATTTATAGTATTGAACATCAGTTTTGAAAAGATAAAATTCTGATTTTAACACTGAGTAGCGTTGTACTGTTAAATGAAATAATATATTATGTACATATTATAATGACATTCTCGTAAATATTAAAGACAGATTATAGAATGCAAAATTAATTGTTAAATGTATAAATCGAACCATTAAACAATTGTATAATTGAATCGTTAATATAACGATGTATTTACATATTTTATTTGTTTTTACTTAGGACGGATTGATGATGGGCGATCAAGAGGATAATCAGGATGCAGTTGAAGTGATGTTGGTTGCGTACACACGTGATGATGGTATTTCTGGTCGATCTAGTAATTTGCAACAAAACTCCATCAAAACCCAAGTGTAAACATCTCAATGGTAAGTTACAGATATTTAATATTATTATTATGTGCCACAGTCTGCAAGTTACGGAGATACTATGGTTTTGTATGATTAATTTTATATTTAATACAAAACAGCATTATTAAAATAAACTATTCCTTCCTGAAAGTTTAGTGTAATACTATTCTAAATAATTATGTTAAATTAACTACCGCTAACTCAGAATGACGAATTAACGGTTAGGTGCGGAATTTATAGAAGCAGATGATTTCATTCAATCATTATGTATGCCAGAGAAGTTACTTTAATTTAATGTGTTAAATTTGAAACATATATGTACGAGTACTATACATGTCGTATATAATATAGTTATCAAAATATACATATTACTATACGAGACCGCAATACACAAATATTAATATCGAAATCGTTAGTAACTAAATCTTGAGAAAACATAATATTAAACAAATTTGAGCTAAATTTTAAAATTGTACTTGCTTAGAATTTATTATTCGAGTATGCTGCGTAAATACTTAAAATAATGAATTATACTTAATTATAATTATACGGCCATAGCAATAATTGCGTTGACGTTTTTCATTTTAATTCTTTAGGGTTGTAACAATGGCGCCCTCGTATGGTTACCTCTGTTGTACACGCCACGACTGTTTGGCTATGATAATTTATTAACAGGATTAAAAAATATAACATCATAAAAAATATTATTATTCAAGTTGAAACAACTAAACGCAAAATAAATTATGAACTATTGTGACATAATTTGAAAACAGAAAAATCATTTATAATTTTACTTAATTAGAAAATATTATAACGTTGGAATGGTAAATAAACTGAAACAAATAAATCAAATAATTAATAAAAAAAAGTACATCCAATTCCCTTTAAAAGTGTCACGTTGCGCATAAATAATTGTATACCTATCACGCAGATTTGAATTAAATTAATCGATATTCAATTCAAAACTTCTACGATTAAATTATATTATTAAAGAGAAGTTTCACTATAGTATATAATTTAATAGTTAACGGACATAGTGGAAACAATTTTATTTCGGAAACATAATAATATTATTCGTTAAATTGTATTTTTCGTTAATGATAATTCATCTTGAACAACTATTGTGATCATACTCGGGTCACGTTAGGAAACGGATAATTAATTTCTATTAAATCTTTCTTTTTTCCCCCATTGTTTGAGTTTTCTGAGAGTTATTACGGGTCTAAGAAACCTTGGATATCCTGTCATAACCAGTATTGTTTGAAAAATGGTTCCCGTAGCTATTATTCTCCGCGATCTAAATCCTTGGATCAAATCTAAACTGTTAAAATTCAACGTATTTATTTAATAATACCAAATGCGTTTTTAATAATAATCCATGTTTCTATTTATATTAAATCATTATTTCCATCCACGTTTTGTGTACAAAACATTTAAATTAACCGAAACAAACATACACACAATATAATATAACTTTATTATTTTTTCTTTCGTTTATATAGTAACGCTGTATACTATCTGTATATCATTATGTCTATCTTACGCTCAACATCAATCTAAATGTTAAGATAAACACATTATTTCACGTAAAATCCTAATAAAAAATAAATATTACATTTTTTTAATAAAAAAAAAAAATCATTCAAGTATACCTATTTAGTTTATTTTATACGAAAAAAACGCCATCTATAAAATCGGTTACTAATAAAAATATATATATAACGGAAAGTTAAAACCGAGGGACCGTCTAAATTGTTTATGTTTTATATTATTTTTTATATACCTTTTTTTCTTAACCAAATTTTTATAACGTTCATTTTGCGCATTTTTTTTCAACTAAATAACGTTATATCCATGTATAAAAATATTATTTCCAGCACAAATTTTGAAAGACATTTCATATTATCTTTTCTTGGTGTCTACAATTTTTGTTCAATGTTTTAGAATCTAAAATTTAAATTGCATTGTATTTAAATAGACTACTTTATACTTTCAACTGAAACATAGAATCATACAGGTACCAGGTATGACAAATTTGTTCAACATAATATAAAACGTTTACTAAGATTATATATTGTTAAATATTTTCGGAAAGGTTTTCGTCTTAAGCCCAAAGTATAAATTACAGATTTTTGCACATTATAATATAATATGTATACGAGTATCATGAGCGTATAAAACCAGAATATATTGATATGCATGATAAATTATTCATATCATAAATTATATTATTATACAACAGTTTTATGAGTATCATTATTGTAAGACGCAGCTTTCCAAAATGTAATAGGTATACCGTAAAGTATAAGTTCAAAATTAACGAGAGTCAAACATTTCAATATCTCTGGTGCATATTATTCTTAAAGTTTAACATTTAAACGTATTAAACTGATTTAGAAAATAAAGAATTTTCACTAGCTTACTTAAAAATAATATCTTATTTTAGTATCTACCTATTATATATTATATGTTTCTTTCACTCACGTAAATAATATAATATTTTAACTTCTAAAGCTGACATGATATATGCATAACTATTAACTATACATAGTACAATATAGTAGGATATTACAATATGTGGTGTCTAATATGAAAATATATTATGTCATAATATATTTTCACGTTCTGAAAACGATATTGAAAGTTATCCAGAGTCCATTCAACATGCACTGTGTTGTAAGCATGAATTTAATTTTGATCACCACAAACGTTAAACTACTAAAAATATATATTTTTTCACACACACCCATTTTATTTGTAGACTTTATTCACGTGGAAAAAACTTAATATTCTCTCAAATAATTTTCTGGCGCGTTGAAAAATTATAACTCATATGGAAAATACTGTTTTTGAAGATGTATAAATGTGGGTCTTTTTCTCTTGTGTAATATCGTAGTATATCTTATTATATATCATTGAATTAGTAGTGTGGAAAAATCATTTTGAATTGAATACAGTGGTATGTTTATATAATATTAGATACATATAATTCAGCTTTTGGACAAAATAACTTATTATAATTCATGTGTGGACGAAGTTATATCTATATTATGTGTAACGGGTCATCCCCACCACAAACACTAAATTTACTTGTGACCACACCGTAATATGCAACAACCAACACTAATGCGTACGGACGACCGACCACACCCAGCAAAACACCAGAGCTGAATCCCAACACATCTCGTAGGAAAGGCATTTGTGGCAAGGGATATTCACACATTACCTAAAGTACTATAATGTATTACATTTGTTGGGAAAACAGTTAAATTATTCACAAGCAAAAACCAGTACTCGTTTGACAAACTAGCACTAGATATTCGACACGCAATTAGATTTATATATATGTGCATTGTTGATAAGACTTCACTTCTACAACTACCGTTGACTTGATCAATTAAAAATATGTAGAAACAACTCCAGAAGACCATACACGACTAGAGATTACCAGAAAAGCTGCCTGGCATTTGTTATTTATAATATGATTATTTTTTATGCTCATAAGTTTAATACAACTACTATTTTATTTTAAACTTTATGTACTATGTGAACTATGTACATTAAATTGAACTAAAATGGAAGTTTTAATGTTTAAAAAACAATAGTAGTTGTTATTCTTGTTATTATTTATATTTTATTTTATCCGATGACCCACGGCGTGGTGTATAGGCAATTTCACTACAACTACGTGCAGGTGGCTTTCAAACCATACCTCGATGTTTAATACTAATAATATTGCAACGAAAAACTCATTTATATACGTAATTTCAATCGATCATAATATTATATTTTAGTCTCGTGATGTGCAAATTAATTTAGTTCCGGAAGCAAATATATCATTTTTTTTGCTCAACACAATGCGTCACGTGCAAAATATGGCGAGGTGAAAAAACCTATTTCCCATTTACCTCGAGCTTATCAGATGAAACAATCAAAAACCAAATCTCCTGTAATCATAAGTTGGATAACATGTACATATTATATTATGCATGGGTATTATAATATCCGTCGTAGGAAAATACGATAGAAAATTCAGAGTTATATCCAAACTAAAAAGAAAAACCACTACCTACCATATTGTTACTATTATTATTGTAATATAACCATTACTTACAAATTCGCCACACATTGTTCCTTCGGGCTATTACCCGTCGTCGTAATACGAATTCGGTATGCGAGTGACGTGTGAAGAAATATATAAATCCCGTACGATATTATACATACTATTATATGGTATCACGTGAGATTTTGGCATAAAATGAGACTACGGGGACTTTTATATTCGATTGAATAAGAGAACAGATAAATAATAAATGTACCTTCGGAAATGATTTTGATGTAAAACGAAACGTACACGGTATGTGCATTAAAGAAAGTGACTACTATAGATTCGTATTTACTGTAGTTGGTAATCAATTAGTGTGATCAAATCGTACTTCGTAAGCCATTGTTACATTTCAGACCACAATATTATAATATAACATTATACATTTATAAATATTCCATAGTAATTTTATAGCGACTGAACATTTTTATTGAGACGGCACTGCGGTAGCCCATGTATACGACATTATAAACATTGTAACCGGAATACATAATATAATTACGGACTTAAAATAGTATTATTATGAGTTATTTTAGTACTTTTTTTTATTATTTTCAACTTATATAATATTGTGCATTGTATTGTGCATTTGAGATAGTATTTGAAAACTACTATAAGCAAAACAAATGTGATTTGAGATATAAATAAATTTGCCTTGCTAAGAATGATTGATACTTAATCATTACTATTGACATAGGTTTTAACATTTAATAATTGCAATAATTATGAATTTATGGTATTTTTAATCGAATGTATTTTATTTAATGCACATAGTCAATACAACCCATTTATTTCGTAAACGATTTTCTGATACCAATAAATATTTACAATCATAATATTTAGTGAATGTTTTATATTATCAATCATATTATTTCTGTATATACCTAATCAGCTGATATAATCGTTTTTTTATTGACGCTATTATGCAATTAAACAGATTTCTATTTTATAAGATAAAACAATAACTCAAAACAGATGCCAAGTTAAAAAATTGTTTTCGTTTTAAATTAAAATTGTATTTTTTTTTTTGATTTTTTACTTCCATTACTGACACGTTGTACTATTCTTTCTGTAATTTTAACAAGTCGTCTCTTAGAAAAAAAAGTTTAATTATTTTGTAGTAAAGTGTGTAATAATTTATTATAAAAAAAATTAAATAATGAATAAAATATGTAATATATCTAAGTATTAATATATTAATATGTAAATTAATTCATATATTTTTTTTTATTTATTACCTATATATCTATAAGTACATTAATGCATCTTGTTTTTTTTTCGTAGAAGCCGTCCGTGATAGACATTATTTCAAATCCTTCATACGCAAGATTGTTTTGTGACTAAAAAAAAAAACCTAGGTTGTATAATGAGTAACAGAGTAACGATCGATTAATCTAAAAAATAAACCACTTTTATAATATGATGACATATTTTAATATTTAAAGTGAATAGGGTTAAAACAAAGAATAACATTTTTTAAAACTTTAAGACAGGAAATTATTTTAAACAAAAACTATAATCTATTATAAAATATCAATTGTTGCTTGATTAATACTCAACGATAGAACCGTTGTGATTAAATTGAAATTTTCTCTCGGATTTAATTGGAAAAAAAATTAAAAACCTTGATTGTGGATTATACGCGTTAAATGCGGACGAACAAATTGTATTTTGACGGGTACTAGTAAGTCAATTGTGTACAGATAATTATAACAATAGCCGCAATGTGGTGAATACAGTATTATAATAGCATTTTCATATAATGGAATACTATAGTAGGCTGACAATCGATAAAACTCACGCAGCATGGACAGCGATTAAAAATCACACGATCAAGAGTGCATTTAGGTCAGTCGATAAAGTTAACATACAATATATTAACGTCATAATAATATATCATCCGATTATAACATATTCGCGGGATATACTGTCACCAAACTGGTGTCATCATTTTATATACGATATTGGAAACTTATTATTAATTATAGGTCGATGTAGTAAATCGGCAAGCCCACCAACGTGTACTTCAATAAATGCACTTACGTTTCTTACTCGACTCGAATCTCAGTACTTGTATAATAGTTGTATCGATTGATTTTCGGACGCATACGACACATACGAGATATAATATTCAAACTATATAATATACCCTGCAGTGATTTTCAGGGTTTAGCGGGGTTGTGGGTATAACTTTAGGCAACTTGTACACTGTACAGGTTTTATGATATTTTAATATAAAATTCAAGCAGTTGTTTCCCGTTACAATACAGCTCTTGGCAAAAGTATTTATTACAGTCTTGATGTACAGGGAGATTAAATTTTATCTTGAATCAAACAATATCTTAGGAAACACTAACAAGTTTTAAATTATTTTTTTCCCAACGTTTACTAAGAACATACATATTCTATCACATTTACTATGAATATCACAATTAGAGATAATTAAAAAAAAAATCAAGATCCATTGTATTTTGTAAGATTTTGCACTGTTTACTATGGAATAATCACCCAATGTATGAATTACAAATATAATATGTATGTGAGCTTAGTATAATAGCAGTGTGGTGTGATGGGTAACCGCTGCTGCCAACACCATTAGACGACTACAGTGTTGAATCGTATAGCGCTCTGCTCGGCAATCGCGGTGTACCTACCTGTTACCTGTCCCCGCCGATGTAAGCCGCACCACGTTCAAGTGAAACAAATGACTCGGTGGTTAATTAGGCTATCGTCGTGGTAAACAATGTAGCCCTATTCTTCTTCCAGATCGAGAAGATAGGTGGACGTGAAGATACGATTGTGAATTCGAGCTTGAAGACATATTTTTTCATTTCGATTAACAAAAACTGCCATTTTAAATATAATATGCACCACAATCGTTATTTTACAATGCAATATGCTTGCGACACAAACAGCTGAATTTTTTGTTTATTTACTCCACAACGCGTGAACCTATAGATAGTTTCTCGTCTACTACGTTAATTTTCGTATTACAGTTCTTGTTCGATCAAGAAATCCAAATTCACCAAGTAGAACCAATCTACGTCTATATACGTATCGATATTGAGTGCGCCTCGTTGTCTACACAACAATAATTAGGTAAATAGAAAATTGGTTCTGCATTGCAGAACGATATCAATATACAATTTCATAAAAGTGACCCAAACGGTCGCAATTCTTAAAAACGTTATACTACGCTTATTCACATAATATATCGCTGGGTAGTATAATAATTGTATGGATGACGTCGCCGTGAAAAGTTATACACAAAAGGAGTACGGATGAATATATTATTATGCTATTCCATATCTGTCGGTATTAAAACGTAGATCGTCTCATACAAAAAAGGGTAATAAGTGACTTTCTTAACATTCCTCTCTCCCTCCATAACCACTCATAAATTTATTTTTCGTCGTGATGTAACTAATAAAAAAACGTTTAAGTACATCGTTCGAATTGTATAGTGTATTCATATATGACTATATGAGTATATGACACAAGATATTTCTCGCGTTTATATTGTTGTGCACAGTGCATGACAGAGTTCACACGTCTGTATAATATTTTATTCATCTAGCAAAAGTTTCGAAAACATTGTTCAAATGCCATTTTAATGACATATAATGCATATTGCATTGTATTTGTTTTTACGATTGAAATTTGACACATATTAATTTTGTTTTCGAAATAATTAAGAACATACAGGTAATCATAATAACGCCGAATACCATTCAAATCAATAAACATAAATAAAATTATGAAAGCTCGTTCAGTATAATTAACTTAATAAACAGGGCAGTGTTTTGTAAAATATTATTGTTATAAGAAAACAAACAAAATTTAAATTTCAGTAAATAAAAATAATGACAATACTATATCAACTGTAATTATTGATTAAAATCACAATGATAGTCGCATAGGTATTTAACTGTCGTTGTTGTATCTGCTTAATTAAAACTGTGAAATCCGAAAAATGTATAACTGCCTACACGTTTGTACACAACATATTAACGTCTAACGCATAATGAATTGTTTTATAAAAATAATTTTTGTATCCCTTTTCTTTTAAACATAGAATCAATTAGGCTCTATAGTAGGTACTATAAAAATTGTTATATTCGTTTCATATTAATGCTCTAAAGGGTTTTCAAACACTCATAATTACTTCAAAATCATTAATTATGAATTTCTACTTAAACATATTATTATAAACATTATAATATGTAGTATCTTTGATATAACTAATTTGTGAACCAATACACAGTGAAAATATTGTTAGAATAAGCACAGTTCACAACATCGACACTCAACAGTTTTAAAAAACAGTTTATATACTTAATTTATACAATTATATATTTTATCATTTAGTTGAGTGTCACAATTAATTATGATATTATTGTTTATGTTTTGGTTTCAGTCAGTACATTTAGTGTCAATCAACTTATTACGAAAACACTATTTCTTAAAAAACTAAAATATAATCTTCAATCTGAATTGTAAACTCTACGTATATCCGACCTTCTTTAAGTATACACTATTAAAATATGCATGTAAACTTAAATAACAAATTGCTCAACTTTGTTAAAATGTGATTACCTTGTGGTATTGAAAAGCTGACCCACAGATCAAAGCGAAACTTCTGTGCAATCCGTCATTAATGATCTCATTGAAAAGTAAATGTCTATATCCAATTATGTTTACTTTGATTAGTTACACGAATCCATACAAATAACAAACTGATCTGTAATATATTATTTGACATTTTACAGTTACAAGTAAGTAATAAAAATTAACAAGCAATTTGTAAAATATTGTTCAATATTCAGAATAATTTCTTCTCTCATCCATTCTTCTTCTAGGTACTTCAACCTCGGAATATCTAGACATTTCATTAAAAGTTTCTCTAGATTAAGGACAGGATGTAAGATACTCCTTTAATAAATGGCCATGGTTTTTTGAAATTAGGCTTTAAAGATCATCTTGCTTATGCACAAAATTTAAGTTTTCATCAGTGATTTTATTAATAATTTATTTTCTTTTTGTCTCCTTCATTTTTTCTCCTTAAAAAATTATTTTAAGGTCCGCATTCATCTCATATAAATTCATTGTCCTACTATTCTTTAATACCTTTCTTTGGTACAGAGTTTTTGATACCCTGATATAGTTAATTCGTTAGGTGTGGTGTATGTTTTTCAAATTAACCAAATATTAAATTACATCTAATATTACTCTGCATTATTTGTATTTATTCATTTTTAATTCTGGTTGTTAATAATATTATTCAATAAATATATATTTATTTATTTAATTATATATAAAATCATTAAGTTAATTCTAGAGCTATACTATCTTATAATAACCAGAAGCTTGATAATTTATTTTAAAAAGCAATTTTATATCCAATTATTTTAAACGAAATAACTAGAAATTCATAATTTACCTACATAAAAATATTTATAGAATTTCACTTAATACAGAAATTAATAAAAGTATTAATTTTAAAATGAGTTATATTTTGGTGGAATGGTACAGTATTACGTTAATCTATATATGCTGAATAATTAATAACATCAGTAGAAAAATTTTAATTGTCTAACTGAAAAGTTTGATTATTACTTCCACAGTATAAGTACTATACAATATAAAATGTACGGTGACGCCGAAGGTTCTTAATTACTAATTGATTCAAATTTTAATTTGATCTCTTACTAATTTGACGAATAAGCATAAAAATCTTTTTTCCCATATCATTGATTTATAAGACTCATGGGACAAAACTTCACAGCGTAGTATAATATATAAAATATTATACATTTATATATATTATAAATACGTTGAATTTAAACTTCAAATAAATTTAATGAAATTATTAAATTTATTTTTATAGTCAATTTATGTCAAGTTTTTTCAACGAATAAGGTATTTTCATAAATTTCATAATGTTTTTAAGGATACAAACAATTTTTATAATATCTACAAATTTAAGATTATTAATAATTAAATACAATATTAATTTAGGTTAAACATTTAATTTAATTTCACTTGGAATTTGTAAGTTGTTCTTCGATTGAAATGTGTCAAAAACCAATATTATTTAATACTATTTAGTTCTATATATTATAGATGTCGTTGTACAAGAAAATAATTAAATGCTTAGTGGTATTATTCAAAATAAAAAAATATTTTTATGATTTAAATATATTTTAAATTGTAACCAAAGAAACTTTTGTCAAACACTTAATATTGGTAATGAAAAAAAAAACATTAAACAATAAAGAGAACTCTTGCTGCTTTATAGTAGGTTGTAAATGTACTTATCAATATTGAATAGGTGACAGTAATGGATTTGTAGAATATGAATATGTTATTGTTTATTTGAATATCCAATTTCATCAAAATTAGAACCTCAAATAACTATAAAAAAATTATGTAAATAATGTATATTTGATATTTTTAGAATACTGTAAGAACTAATGAATAACATTAAAAAAAATTTCAAGATTTTTGCCCTTACAAAAATTGTTATCAGAATAAATTGAAGAAAAACAAAGTAAGTTTTAAATTTGAGGCACAATATTTGAAAAATATAAAGATAATATAAATATTTGATGAATATTTCTAATATCTACGTTTATTTCCTTTTTAATCAAGATAAAACGCTTGCCAAGTCAGGTTGTTAGTCAACCAAACCTAGCCTAACCTGGCAAAGCATTTGAAAAAAATCTGTTCTCCAGTTCCGGAAATCTACCTAGCTCAATGAAAATCTAGCGAAAAATAAGACTTTTTTTAACTGTGAACAATTCAATAATTTTTTTTAAAGAGTTTAATTTCTTATTTCGTGTCTACTTAATAATCTCTTTTTAAAGAGCTATAAACTAACTTTCTAGCTATCATAGTTTAGGAGAAAAGTTAAAAAAAAATAGGAATTTCGATACTGTTCAAGCTGACGTTTTTGTGGATTCAAATCGTTATATCTTAGTCTAACTTGGATGTGATATCGGATCTTTCTTATTAATATTGTATATTAAAGCTAGATTAATTACCCACCTTATAATTATTACTGAGTTACATTTTTATTCTTTTCCTGTTTAACACAAATTATTGACGTTTTCAAAATTAAGACTTTTTTTATTTCAATTAACATACTTATTTGATTAAAAATCAAGAAAGTAAAACATATATTGTTGAAAGGAAATAGAAATAGAAACTATAATGAAAAAATTGATAATAATAAAGGGGACCCAATAATAATAATTATAAAAATATTAATAATTTGAATAAGAGATTTAAAATGATAAAAAAGATACCTAGTAAATTTAAAAGAAAAAACACGATAAAATAATTGCCCATAGAGTTGGAGAGAAAAACTACGATTAAAACTCGGAAGTTGGGTCCTCATTTGCTAAATGCATGATGCAGGATAAAGGAGCATTGACTAAGTAGTTAGAGGAAGAAAACGGAACAAAAAATGAAAAAGATCTTAAGCAACGTGAAGGGACTAAGCAATTAATTTCAGATAACAATACAATTATGCTATTGTATCGTTGAGCTTTGGCCCTTATAATAGTTCTTAATAAATAAAAATAAAATATATATTATATAATATAAGGCTAAGATTATCTTCCACCGCCGTTGGTTCAAAAGAATTGAATTTGACTACATAATATCAACAATCTGATTAATGACCTTCATAATAAAGTTTTTACCACGTATTAACTCATGTCAAACAATTTAATTAGAAATGTATACAGTTCTATGCTCTTCAACTCGTTATGTTTTACGAAAAAACTATACTATTAATGAGAAAAAAAAATTATCAATTTTTCTTTAAAATGTATACTTTTTGTTATGTTTGTTCTACATAAATTTATAATTTACAATTTAAGATATAAAAATAAATATATATTTTAAGGTTTATAAAAAATGTTTAATACAAATTTAATCAAATAAAACCAAGTTTAAAAAAAGATTTTAATATGTTTAATAAAAGAGTTGTTAAAGTCTATATTTAAATAAAGACTAAACATCAAATGAGACACAGCACAAAACTCAAAAGGATTAATCAGAAAGTGGTATTCATTTTTATTCATTTTAAAATAATTAATTTAAACAAAGGCGATCTTTTAACAAAAACAAAACAAAACCTTATTTATGGTAAATACATATTTATACTAGAAATGTACTAAACAATAACTAACTTAATTAACTGATGAATTTAATTGTGAGCAGTACTAAGTAATAAGTATATTAAAATGAATAAAAAAATACCGTAATTATATGTATGGGTTTTAAGCTTTTTACATTATTACCATTTACACATTGTTAAAATAATAAATAAAATACAATTCCTGTAGAGCTAACAGTGTAATAAAGCATATTTTTTTAACTTCATAGAATACTTATATTTAACAACAACAACAACAACAAACAAATATTGGATTTTCTCAACATCACTGTGACGATAATTGGATAAAATGAAGAGCTTTAAAATATATTTAATATATTTTTCAAGAAAGAATCATAAAAAGAATATTTAAAAATGTATACATTTACCAATATAACTTTAGTGTAATATTTAATTATGTGTTTAGTCATATTACCTGTTGTGCTATTCGTGGTCATCTGTAGGGTTAGTTATCGATATCTCTGGACCATATTTATGGTTTCTGGTTCAGTGAACTATAATATTATATACTAGGGTTTAATTTGGTAAGCCAAGTGTAAAACAAATTTATAATGTTTCAATATTGTTGTGATCACGTTGATGACCCCTGAAATATTCCACAAATATGTTAAGGCAAAAAAAAATTAACACACGCACAATAAGTCCATATAATATGATTTATAAGACTATAATATATAGGTTAAACAAAACGTGTTTATGCCAAATTATATTTATTTACAAAAAAACGAATTTGACTTTATTATTTGGACGCGTTTTTTTAATCACAGTAGTTATCATATTATTTACTTATAAGCAAAACAATAAAATATTAATACATAATAATTATAATTCTTATAGGTAGCATAAAAAACAATTTTAAATGAAATAGTAACAATAACATTGAATACAATAGTAATAGGTAAATTAAAAGGGATATCGTTAAGTAAGTATCTTGCATTTGAGATCGAGAACTCGGGAATATTATCTAGACGACAATCAAAGCTAGGTATACTATTGGAAAACATAAGCACATGATTTGAAGGGCTAAAGAAACTATAGTTTTGGTCATGATTCTTTTAAAAAAAAAGTTTCACTGTTTCTGGTATTGTAGTATGGAGCTCTAAATTTCATAAATAAATTAAAATATTACATTATTATATTATTATTATTAATATTATCTAATAATTCAAAAAAAAAAACAAAGTATTTATGCCAATGTAATTTAGTCGTTTATCTTAAGAGTAAAGAAATTACAGTTAAATAATGCATCCTACAATTAATTGATATGTTTGAACTAAAAAAAGGTCAACTTAAGGTTAATAAAAGGATAAACTACACTTACAGTAATAACGTAAATTTGAACTTTTTCCAATTTATTGACTTGTTCAAGCAACGTATAGTTTTATTAATCAAAGCTAAACTTGGACTAATCAATGTAGAAAAAATAGTACTTAAGAGCCGTGAATATATTAGTAAAATGAGAACAATTTTTTCGCATTAACCTTTAATAATCGCATATAATTAGGTTTATATTTTAGGTATACCCTCTAGTACTATACCTAAAAATTAAACAAAATTATTGTTGTTGGAAAATCACCGTCGATATAATCTTATAGTATAACTGAATTCAAAATATTTAATTAATTTGCTGCATAGTGAGTGTATTTCGAGACTTATGTGACACGCTCTTATACATATATTAAGCGAAAACGTTATTTATTCATAATATATGATCATACCCGTGAGTGGCAGTAATTCATATTAATTATATAAACAAAACCTCTTGGTGAATTAATTATTAATCGTCGTTTATTTTATTTGTGATTTGCCATTTTATAGATTTTAATATGTCTTGTTTCTAAATCCAATTACTATGAAGTATGTAATTTTGTTTAGCATACATTATAGTTTTATAATTACGTAATTTTATTGAAATAAACGAAAATCTAAATATTATAACGTTTAAGCATTTAAAATTGAATATAATAACGTTTGCAATTTCAAATTTTTCATAAACAACTTATGTACTGGTAAACAGTCTATTTTCATTAGTAACACAAATAAACATAAATATTCGTAACGTCTTGTGAACAAAATTAATTATTGTACATTTACGTTTACATTTTCTTCGTTTAATTAAATGTTATGTATTAGAATAATAATATTATTAAAATAAACTATTTCTCACACAATATCATAGAACATAGATGTATGTATTTTCAAAAACGTCTGTTTTTATTAAAATCATACTGCAACATTACCTAAACGAACGTTTGATACAATAAAATTGACATTCAGTCCAACGAAATTAATGACTTTCTATTTCTATAACGACTAATCGTTATACATAATTTATTTGAAAACACGTACGACGTAAGTACCTATACTATTTTCATTTGTGGTTTGTTTCAACTGTATTCAAATATGTTTTTAAAAGAAAATTCTATGCTTTTTTTCAAAATATTATTCTAACTATCATAGTTATTTATTATAATAGAACGTGTGCCTAATATGGATTAAATAAATAACAAAAACAACTAAATGCCATATATCATAAAATATTCCAGTATGGATGTTTTTCGTTCCACGAGTCTCGTAGTGTGATTTATAAATCAATATGTTCTATGAAAAATAACCACTTTCCGAGAACCTATTACTTTAGAAAAGTTCATCATTTTTTGTAATATTTATCATGTTATACTTTTAAACTAAAACGACAATACATTTAAACCGTTTGAGATTTTCCAATAAATAAAACTGACTCGTGAAATCTCATTTTTTTGAATAAATCTATATGATTAATGTTTTAAGTGAACACTGCGAAGGACTGCTGACTGTTTTTTATTGATGTGTGTATATAGTATCCAATATATCAGTATCATATTTACAATTCAATAATATATAGATTACTAAATAAAGTACATAAATGAATATATTGAGTAGTTAAGCAAAATATATTAACAGATGTGTTGATTTAAAAACCAAAAATAGAATAGTTCTTATAGCATAATAAATTGTGTGTTTTTTTCAATATGAACGTTTCAGAATCAAAAGTACTTATATGTATAAATACTAAAATATATAATGTACAGGACACTTTTCAGTGGCTGAGTACCACGATAGATATGTACAGTAAAAATATATGACTGATTAGAACAAATAACAAATAATTGTAATATTGTAATATACATATTAAATAAAATAATTTATTATAACGGAGTAACAAAATATGCATAAGAAATATATTTTGAATCTTGACTTTTAATAATATAAAATAAATAAAAGCCGAAAATAATGATCGGATAAGTTCCGAATTTCCAATATGACGCCATTACCTACTGAGAATCGGAATAAGTATCTCCAATTCTATACATTTTTAATTTATAAGTTTCATGACCAAATGTTGTATTATCATTATTATTATGTGATTCTAATTTAACGTATAGTCATTACTGCCATTTATAAGTTTTGCTCGAAAAAAAAACAATATTTATATTATATTTATTATATTCTCTGTGGCTTGCATGAATTTGAACGTGTCGTTCAAAGTTGAATTGGTAAATGTTTTTAAATAATTTATTTACAATGAAATAAAACTGTTTGAAAAACTCGTGCACACTAACATGATCGCACGTACGAGCTTATACTCGAAAATACATACGTCAGACATTGTTTTATGGTCAAGACACTCTGGCCTCTGTTTTTATTTGAAACAAACTACAGGTTATTGAATCTCCTGTATAGGCACTAGGATTCACATACAAGGCACACTTGAAGACTTATTAATTAATTTTAGGTTGAAGGCCGTGTTTATTTTGACAGTTACCGTAGAAGAGGATCTAGGGAGTGTGGGAGTTAACCTCGTTTGATGCCCCATGTTCTTCGGAGAGAAAAAAATATTTGAGAAACACAGAAAAGCTCACTCTCCGCGGGAATTTAATGCATGTATACTTAAATCGATTTTTCGACCCGCCACGCAAACCTTCCGAAACACAATTTTCCCCATTAACAACGGCAACATAATATATATGTATACTTTAAAATACATCTAAAACATGAAAGACACATTTGTTTGAGAAAAGAAAAAAGACAGTTCTGCTATAGTAAACAATGGTAGATGTAAATAAAAATTCTTAACAATTCCGTTGTCTGTTTTTATCACGCTAAAAAATTCAAAGACATCCTGACCAACTATAATAGTACATTGTAAATTATACTAAAGAATTACATATTAAACAACATACTCAAATACTTAGTTTTATTACCGAAAGACTAGTTTCATATTATTCTTAAAAAATATGTATAGAATCTGTAAAGAAAAAAAATATATTAATAAAAACCATAACAGTTTTGTTAATTTTTTAGGGCGGCGTCTTGTGTAGGCAATTTAATAGCATAAATTTATATGAAATTGATACTGTATAATATTGTCATCAGTCCATCACATATTATTCTATCACAGTATTATGTTACCATGTTATTATCTTAACATGCTACTGAGTGATATACTTAATAAAAACACAAATAATTTAAAAAAACAAAATGTTATATGCATTTTTTTTAATTGCAAAACTTTATCCCAGCCAATTAGAATATATTATTTTAAACAAAACAAAGAAGTAAATATATTGTATTAAGTACAAAATAAAATATACAGCATTTTAAATTTAAAATAATAATAATAAAAAATTGAAGTTACAGATACGTTTAGCAAAGCATGTGTACCCTTAAAAATATTTATAAAATGTGTACATACGTCAAACATAATATTTAATATTATGTACATTGTGTTAAATGACATAATTTAAATTAAATGCATATCGATAATTTAAATTACGAAAAAAACAACTATGATTAACTATCAATTGTTAAATTAAAATGCAATACCACAAAATTATTATATTTTAATCGTTGTGTAGTAGTTTATGGTAACCTATCACAAAATAAACAAATATAGTATTTCATATAATTTACTACTCAATTACTACACATTTGAAAGTCCTATAATATTAATTAATATAGGTAAGTCCTTTATAATTGTTTTAAAATAATAAAATACATTTCAGTTTACAATAATCATTCTATGATCTGACCACGAAAATAAATGATATATTATGATAACAAGTAATAATTAATATTATTTAAATGTACATTTTTTTCTTCGCTTTTGCACAAATATTCTACAAAATTATAATGGAATAAAATGTCTACTTCTAACATGTAGATGCTTCATATTTTATAAATTTTTTCATGCCCAGGAACCATTCCTATTTAAATAAAAGAAAAATGCAATAACTCTAAATGTGATCATAATAAACTTTAAATTTATATTTAACTCTAAAAATATACTGACTCATCCTGTAAGAGGATTTTAGTTTACCCCGGTAATAATTCTCGAGTTTAATATCGAAATATAATATTAAGTATTTTAATTACGTCGAAGTAATAAACTCCACATTATGAAAACGATGCAGCTGTACATGGAAGTTCACTATGGGTTAAAGGACATAAAAAATCCAAATGTTACTGTTAAATATGCTACAACAGTGAATTTATGACTGAGAAATGTACTAAAATTATAGTACATTTTCATATTTTTTATTTTTAATAACTCTTCGACGCATAATGTTTAAGTACTGTTCACCTGTACTGTGAGTAAATTATGATTTTTGAATGTTATAAACAATTAACAATTAATTAATTTTTTTGGAATAGTAAATTCCTACCATACAATTGTACTAATATTATGTTCTAACTAATAATATAATATACATTTATTCTCAATTTGCACAGTGATTATAATTAAATACAAATTACTATTAAATAAAAATAAATACAATAATATGATACAATTTTGTAAATATTTCTATGATTCTAATTTTAGAGTTCTTTTTTTTCAAATTGTAATATTCCTCGTTGTACCACATTTATATAATTTAAAAATATATATATTTACTATGCATCATCTATATGATTCATTTACTCATCATAAAAATTCAATTAACAATTTATTGGTTGACGATAACCTTTATAAATATCATTACTTTAATTAAAAATTGTTCTCAAGATAACAGTATATATTGCATATTATATTATTGATATTTATAGTGCGGATAAAGAATCCATCAAAAATTAAACTTGAAACATAATTAAAAGCCCATAGTAGAAAATATAATAGCGTCAGTAGTTTTTAAAAAAACTGCTTATAAAAGTGATTAAATATTTAAGTTTAGATTAGGAATATAATATTTAAATATTAAACTCAACAAAATACTGAAAATTATTAAAATTTACTTTTTTTTTTTTTTAATTATATAGTAGGTGTATTGTATTCATAATTGATGAAATATAAGAAAATATAATTATAATACATATTTTTATAATTTTGTTTCCTATTCCTTTTTATGACTGCTAAGCTTAACAAACTCAAAATCCCGCTTGAAATGCATGTTTTTTTTTAAAATTCATATTCGTAATATACGTTATTGTACACGTAAATGCTTTTTAGTTTATTTTAATAACTACAAAATTTTCCGTAACATAATAAACAAAACAAAACAAACAAAAACCGTATCTGATAAACTAACGAGGAACGCGACACGCATTACAAAATATGTGAAAATACAGACAGCAGCAGCAGACCAGATGATGTCGAAACTCGGGGGGGGGGCGTCGGCGTCACTCTTGTGGATATATTTTTTATATATTTTTTTTTTGGCAATAAAACACGATTTGTGCATTGCACATACGTCTCAATAAAGTCGCTATATATAATATATGCCACGCGTTGGTACACCCTCGCACGAGTCGAAAATTGATATTTGTTTGCCGCCTGTACACAATATTATTTTTTATATTTTAATAGAAATAAAATATATATTACATTATAGGTATAGGTACTAGTGTGTTTTGTACATAAACGTCTTCCGCCGTTGTACTATCGCTCACCACCAATACGTCACCCGTGAACGCAAAGCACTATAATTGTACCGTTACACGGTGCTCTCGTGTGTGTTTGTATTGCGCGTGTATAATATACAGAAATATAATATGTAATAACAAATTATTATGGTAATAATATACGATCGCGAGTTGAAATCGATTCGACCGAAAATTCCGACGAGGAGGCAAACTTTGCGACCGTCGTCGTCGTCCGCGCTGTTTTGTAGAGCGTCGCAGTGTCGTCGCCTGCACGACCCGCGGTCATAACGAGAACAAATCCCAGGGGTCCAAAAGTGACCGATATCGTTCAGTTATGGCGAAATCTACGGGATTACAGTAATCCGTATACTTTATAATATATATATACCTACGTATTATATACTGTTGTGTTTCCTGCAGCCGCGTGTTTTGCATAATATCGATTGTCGCGAAATCTGAGTAGGTGTCCGCGCGATTCCTACAACGCCGGTCGACCGCGGCGCTTAATAATAATTTATACATTATAATACACCAGCCACAGTCTATACCGATCGGACGATCGTTTCGTTATAGAAACGACGCAAGTCCAGTACATTTTAAGCATTTGTTTTCACCCGATATAAGTTCGCTTTACATATTTTTTCGTTTATGATTATTGCTGTCCGGCGATTATTTTTACCAACATCATAACTATAGGTATACGTTATTGGGCTGGGTTCAACGGTTTTTTTTTCACCGTTACGCTTACGGTATTGTCATGGCAGCCAAACAACAACAAAGATAATCAGTAGGATTCAGGTATATCAATTACAAGTCGTAAGGTCATATCGATTTATCGTTATTCTATTACATCGATTATTATAATCTTAACGATTTCGCTTCAGCTATAATATTGACCACCAAAAACATATTATAATATAATATTATGATCCAATATTTTTCATTAAAATTCCTAATTTATAAAACAAAATATATTATAATATACAATCATGACATCTAGTAACACACTAACACACGTGGTTGATGTGTTGTATTAAAACAATTTGTAGTTAAAAGAAAAACTATAAATCACTAGTAAATCTAAGCACAATTCACTCAAATCAAAACTTAGGTAAATTTGTATATATTTAAATTATAATTAGCCTTAAATAATTATCTTATTGACCTTTGAGAATTGATTATTATATTTTTATGGTATCTACGGTTCGCTGTACATACGCGCATTATTTTACAAAACAGGGAACGACAATGGAAATTAGCAACGTCCAATATTATGATTTTCATAATAATATTACATTATGTATACATAATATTTTATTTCAAATCGTTTGTTCACGCGTAGAAACATACATTCAGAACCTCGACTTGTGTTGGGCAAAAAGTATAATCCGGTGTGTATTATTCGCGGGTACTTAGGCCGAGAATCCAAACAAAAGGACCGTACCACAATGATAATAAAATATAAACACAAATGTTGTAACAAATTACGTTCTCGTTGCTATTAGCAGCTAGCGAAGGGACCAACCACGGACATGGCTTACTTCACAATCTCCCCTCCCTCCCCACCAAAAACACCCAACTACTCCAACAGTGGCTATTATTCAAAGAAAATCCATTCCAGGCTGGCCTTATAAAAAAAAAAGAAAGGAAGATTTCCAAACAAACAATAGAATTGCATTATAAAAATTAATAAATAATGTCAAATGATACTTGTGCGAGCGTCTTGAGTACATTCTGCCCGGAGATTACCCGATTTTTGTTGCAGTTAAAAATTGATGAATCGGCTTAAAATAACGTCCCAACTTGTTTTGTATCCATATAACATCTTTAATTTTAATTTAAAAAGACAGAATTTAAAGTATTACAACCAACGAATGGTCAGATGAAACGATAATTCAATTAATGCACGTTTAATCAAACTAAATTGAAGGCGTGAAACAGATCCTAATACATTATTTCTATCTAATTTACATAAATAATCGAAATAGTATTTCGCATATTTCATATTTGATGCTATCAAAGTTATAAATTTATAATACTTACATGAATTGAAAGAGTTTAAAGAGTCTAAAATTTGGTTTAACTATTACCGGTAGAAAATAATACTAATCGGAATGATAAGCAAAATAGATTATAAGGTTTTTTATTATCAACCTTTAATATCAACTAATTAACTAATACATTAATTGATTAATTTATCTATTGACTTACTGATTAAAACTAACGCAGTATTTTCGCAGTTTTTTTTTTAAAAATCGGAAGTAAAATACATAAAGACTATTATGAAACTCATACAATTTAGAATTGAATTGTTTAAATACAATTTTTAGAAAACCTGTTAAATTGTTATTTTTTTTATATTACATAATAATTAATTTCAAAGTATTTCATTGTCTTAATCAATGTTTATTTTAGACTAAAATGTAGAACTCTTAAAGTATAAATGTAATATAAGATTATAAACAAATGAAAAAAAATTTTAGTATATAGGTACTGAAATTATTTTTAAATTGATTGTTTTTTTTTTTTTGCAGACATTTATCAAGACACTAATGAAGTTTCAAGACGATTGCAATTTCCGCCACAGACTACTTTACGCCTAGCCCAAAAATATAAGACTAATAGTTGCCTAAGAAACATTATATAGATGTAATTAAAATGTTAATACTTGATTTATTATTCATAATTCTTATTCAATATTATACTAAAGTGTAAAAAGTATAGCGTTTGGAACAAATAACTGTGTGTCTGTTGTGTATAAATGGAAGTATATTTCTAATAAAAACCACCAATTTCTACCAATATAATATTATAATACTGTTGTGTATACATTTATATAAATATTACTATTATTCTTCATACCTAATAATGTGTTTAGTAAATTTAAATGTTAATAATTTTACTATAGTTATGTGCTTTTAAAATATTCATAGTTGTAGTGTTAAGATCTAAAATTGTTCAACCGTATATTTGTACGAGTATAATTTATAATACTATAATATACCTAGATTAAGTAAGAGAAAAAAAATGATAAACTAAATTTTAAGTTTTAATATGTGTTTAAAATAATTTTAAGCAAAATATTAATTGTTGTAGTGTAATGTGATTGAACTTGTTTTATATTTCATAATTTTTGTTACCTAATATGTTTGTGCCACGCAATTCATGTAATGAGCCCACATGTTTTGTGTCGCACAAACTATTGTTGATTAATATAATTTATCCTCCGCCTTTTTTTTTTTTTTTTCAAGCACGGCAATGTAACCATGTTTTTTATATATACAAAATAAAATGTTGTTTTCAATTCACCAAATTATGTGTACTCTTCATTGTTAAGAACTGCATACAGCAAGTATACTTCTTACAACAACGAAACACGGCGTGGTATTTCTAAAATACTCTTTGGAAAGATACAGTCTCGACACAGGTTTGATTTATACCGAGTTCTTTGTTAGTTGGATTTGCATCAAATATTTTTTTTTTCTCAACGTAATTAACGATAAAAACACTAACCATGTTATGACAGATATAATCCTGTTATCCCTGACTATACTAATATTTTTCTCGAATCCATGACAATTTATTTACTACCAATTGATTAGCATACTCAATTTGAGTTTTCTCGATTATTTGATTTATATTTAAAAACAGGAGCATGCTATTTACAACGGTCGAGTACATTAAACATATTATATTTAATTTAGATTTAGATTTATTATTTATATTAAAAATACACTAAAATAGTAAAACGAATCAACTACTGAACATACCTTCTTAGGAATGATGGATCCTCATTGACAAATTTCGTGACTCAAACAATAGAGCGAGTGACTGAACCTAATTGTTTTTATAATTATTGATTATAGAACCACGCAAACAGAAATCAGTGTTATCATAATATTGTTTTTATTACTAAAACAAAACGATTATCTTAAACATACAATCTTACAAAAATAACTATAAAATGTAGTGTTTGATTGATTGCACAGTTCGGTACAAAGAACGAGTAAAAAATAAATTAAATAAATTGAGTCGTAACTGGTTATAGTCATTACTAATGACTAATGTTTATGAATATGCATGAAATAAATATAGCGAATAAATAAAATGAGATGCATGACCAACACTAAAATACCATCTTAATGGTCAATGTAGGTATAATGTATATTGTGTATAATTTACCATATACATTTATTTTGAAATATACATAAAAAAATCGTTTAATAAGGAAATAATTAAAATAATATTTAAGAGAAGATAATATTTTTTTTTTTTACCCAACAAAAACCCGCAGCTCCATTAGCCATTGAGATTCAAAATATTTGCTACAGAAAATTGTCTAGACTCTAATACTAGTCATATTATTTTAAACTATACTTTACAATAATTAAAAGTACAGTAATTGCATCACTAGTATATTAAATTACATTATTATTTGTTTTGAAGATTCTATTTTTAGTGAAATCGATGGTAGCTGAAAGCTTGCAATTTTGAAACCCATATATTATGTAGGTACGGCATTCTGTCATTATATATTTGATCGTAAGAAGGATACCACAGATGGGTATTTGGGGGGTCGTTTTTTTTCATTAGGTGAATGTGAGAAATTTACATGTACCAAATACGGAATATCTTGTTAGTTTAACTTCGAACTCTCTCGGTAGGTATATGTGAAAAATGACCATAATATAGATACATCCTGACATCCTGTTAAATTGCATGTATTTTTGTACATTTCGTACATCTCTAACTGAAAGAAAATATACTCTAAGTGTATAGAAAAAACAAATGCTTGATTATAAATTTGAAAAATAAAATGAAAAAAAAAAATTGTTGACACATTATGAAATAAAAATAGACCGATTAAGTTTACGTGAACAGTATTAACCCGGAAGGGAATTAAAAAAGATTATCTTTAGAGTGCGACGAAAGTTCTTTTATATTTTTCATTTGACACCCTTACAACCGTTAGGATTTTAATGGTCACGAGTGGCAAAGTGTTGTCAAAACTTTCTCTACGTTCTTTTGCAGTTTAATTTTTCGTTTGTACAAACCTATAGACAAACTTTTGCACCAATGGCCCGCCTAATACCAAAACTGCTACGACAAAGGCACTTTTTTTGTCGTCACATATTTGTTATTTAAAATTTAATACGGCCGCATGTCGTAAGTAGCCAGCTGGAGTAATTGTTTAATTATTGAGACAAAGACTGACAAGATATCGATAATTTACTTAAGCAATTATTATGATATATCAATATCTTAGATACATTTTCTACATAGCCACATCGGTAAGATAATTCACTCGAGTTTAGGTTATAGTAATGTATTACATTTCATATCATTATGGTCTTTGGATGGTTTTTTCGCTTATAACGAAACACATTTTGTTTATCACTGTGGCTACTGTCCAATAAATTATCATAGTTATCGTTTTTGTTATCATTGTTGTTCATAATAATTATAATATGTTTATCATGCTATTACATACAACACTCGTTTTCCTACTGTAACGTTCGCGACTGTTCATCGCTTTTATTCACGCAATTGTTGTTTTGGTAGGGTTTTACTTTCAAAGGAATCTCGCTTTTTTATGTACTTGACCTCTTTTTAAGGTCGTCAAAAGGACGTGCACCCGGTGTAGGCTCCAAGAATTTTGGTGTTGAGTTCCATTCTTACATCTTATCTACTTTTAACTTTTAAGTAGAATATTTGGTTGTGCGTCATTTACTTTATACTCTAAAGCATTGCTCATTTGGTCATTATATATCTTTACGGTTATCGTAGCATTTACATTTTACATAATATTATTGTTGTGACATATTACTATTATCTTCATCATTAATTTTCATGAATAAATTGTGGTAAGTATTATATTTTAGTTATGCGTTATTTATTTTATACTCTTTGCTCATTTTCTTTCTTTATGTTTTTTGTAGCATTTACATATTATGTTTGTCATTAATTTATAAAATGGATCGTGCTATGACACCTGAAATGTACCCGATTACAAATAAGCACGTATTATTATATGATAAAATATCCACTAATCGTTGATATTGTTAACAGTTATATTAAATAATAACGATTTTACAACTAAAACTTGTTGATAATAAAAAATACGAGATGAAAAATACGTATATTATATACTCATACTACGTTAATATCAGTTTTAAATTGACTTTTATACATACCTATACTTTTAATTATTTATAATTATTATGTAATTTAGATTATAACAAAAAAACTATACTCGTAAGTTGTTAAATTTTGATTAACTCATTTCATACTTATATCAGTCTGAAGACTAAAATGTATTTCAAGTTCAAAAAAAAAACATCTTACAACGTTAAATAAATTATTTGTAAACAATTAATTTACTATTTTCATATTAATAATTTATCAAGTTAACTATTTCAGTATTCCTAATACCGTGGAATTAAATTTGTAATAAAAGCTATAAAAAAAAGAGAATAATAATATCTTTAACCCGTCATCGGTATTGGTGTTAGCGTTTCGCTAACATTAAACTTATTATAAGAACCACTTGTTCAAATAAAAATAGATTGTTTTGAAACTTCTCATACCTCTTATCTAAATAATAATAAACTAAAATAACAACAAAAACAATACAAAAACATATTTATGTGGATATTATTACTGGTAAAAGTACGCAGAACCAATTATGTTTGCATCCCGCTCTCACGATACCGTGTTATAATTTTTTGAATTTTATTTTTTTTTATACTTTTAAATAATGGATGAGTTATAAATAATGATGATGAGTTATAATTTGTAAAACTATTTTTATTTTAACAGATTTTGTTACAAAAAATTGATTTATTTAATTTTTATATAATATGTTTTTTTTTCTACCAAAAAATGATGTTTTTTTATTTTTTATATAAAAAATTTGAGTAAAATTTGCTATTAAACAATATAATTATTGTAAGATAAAACTAGACAAATATTTTGATCTTTGTTTCACTATTCCGAGTTCAATAAATAATTCACAAACCCGTAAAAACGATAATGTTAGCGTAACGCTAACGCGATACCAATCATGTAACAGTATATAGCGATACTCATGACGGGTAACAGTAACAGTATGTGCCATAAATAAATAAACTACAGTTCATCACAGAAATAAATAATAATCAACAATTGAGGCGTGTAGTTTCAAAACCAGCTATAACCAATTTTTAAATTGGTAAATTGGTTAAATTGGTAAATTTTTAGATGGGTGAGAAACCAACTACAATTTTCCAAATAAAATTTTGGTCAATTTAGTCAATATATGGTTTCTTTTGGTGTGTTCAATTTTTTTAAAGGACTTATAATAACAGTGTGACCATTTAGAAAATTCAAAAAAAACTAGTTTTCAATAAATTGTCTTATGGCTGGTTTTGAAACTACACGCCTCAATTAATGTAAATATTTATAGAAACTTATATTCATATCAATATATATTTTTCAGCTATATAACTAACAATATGGATAGGTATCATAATTATTAAATCAAAAAAAAATACTATCATACTCTGTAACCTTTTATTATCATAGTTTCTGAGTAAATTATTTGATTCCGTTTTTAAACCTCTGCAAATCTAAACTAAACAAAATAAACCAAGATTACCGTTATTTGTATATTTATTATTTATAAATGATCAAATTAAACAACAATTCATATGTCACAATACATACGTAGAAACTGCTTGAGGTTCATACATTTTTTTTTTAAACTATAAAATATTTAGTATAAAGTACTTAATTAAGTAATATTATTATTATAAAAAAGTTGGAACGTATATTTTAAAAAATAGACAGAACACTCATAACATACTGTTCTTAACAACGACTAATTAAATACAAAATTGAGCATCGGTTGTTAAGTTCAAGAAATAACTAAATTAATTACTCGGATGATTTAAAATCGAGAAGCCTCGGGGTCATAACAATATTTTCCATTTTATAACTTTATATTTTGAATGTACACTAGAAACAGTATAAGTGCTTAAAATGCAACTTAATATTTTTGTTAGCTATAATAGGGTTTTTGTTATAGATCAGGGGCGCCATTGAGGGAGGGAGGGAGGGAGGATGTACTTTAGCACTCCTATTTTTTTATTTGTACAATGTACATACGGGCCGATAGCTGATGCATAGTAGTTAAAAAATATTATTAATACCTTTATGAATAGGTGAAATATAATATGTAAAGAGGTAATAGAAATTTACTTTACAATATTGGTATGAATGACAAAAGCTATTTTCAACTTCCAACTTTTCAATCTTTTTAATTCATTAAAATATTGAATATATAATCCTCCAACCACATGCATGCGCCAAACGTACATAAATACATGCATTCACTATAGTGAAGAAAAGGTGGCCTGGAGAATAAATAAAAATTATTCTGCTTACATTATATCACCCCTATTAAAATACCTCAAATGGCACCACAGATATAAATATATTATGTGATATTTCAAAACATAAATTAACGACAATTAGGTAAGGAAATGAGTGGTATAAAGTTTTTCAAAAATGTATGATGTAAGATATTTTCCTTTTATCGATAAAATATAATATATAAACATCGTATATAGGTAGGTATAAAAAATAAAATCAATATTTTACGTAACACCTAATTATTTATATAATTAATTTTTTTTTAATAAAAAAACTTATTTAACAGAAACCTCTGAAATAATTAAATATTTTACGTTAAATTTATCAAACTCCGCATATTCTTCAATAATAAAAGAAATCACACTTACACAGTAGGTTTTTCATGTCACATTGGAGGTTTCGAACAATAAAGTATTTTCATATCTTCCATATTGTGCATTTTTCCAATATCTTGACAGTCGACTACCGTTGAATACTTCTAATATAACTTAACTGCATTTTGAATCCCGCAGGAGATATTTCATAAACGTAAATCGTAAACGATTTATAGTAGGTAAAACGTCATGAGAAGTTTTTTTTTTTATGTTTCCATGATTGTACAATAAACTTAGCATATATTATGAGATATTATCATAATACAGCAAATTTTTTCTGAATACAGTGGTACCTACTACAATATCATAACAATCACGTCGCAACGGTATTATTAAAAATAGATTAACAGCGGACAGTGTACAATATACAAACATTATATTTTTATTCGTTATCAGTGTTTATTGTCGTTTTATATTATTTCCATTGTGTCTAACGCATCAATTAAAATAGAATCAACCAATGGACATACATGATATTAGTATTATAGCGGAATTAGTGAGTACAAGACTTGTATTTACTAACCTTTTTGGTTTTGCATAATTTGCGTAGTGTGATGTTGAAGATAATTATAATATTATTTGTTTATGGAGTTTGGAAACCCTCAATTTGTATAAGAGATCACGTCAACAGATTAAAACGATTAATAATTAAATATTTAATATATACTGTTAGGTGTTATCGCAAATGTGGTATTTAATCACCACATGTCACAGCATATTATAATATTATTATGTGATTTCCACAGCAATAAAAGGATCAGAAAACTGTATATAGATACATGATACACTCTATATTTTATATTTATTTAACGCTAATAATAAATTATGATAAACGGTAAATATCTTAGAGACATAATCTATGGATTAAACCTGATTAATACGGGCACACAACGTAAATAATAATTTTGAATCAAGATCAAACTACAATCCAGAAAAATATTCTAATTAAAAAAATAAAATTAACGTGGGAAACATGGGTTTTATTGACTAATGAAAATAGGTACTAAAAAAATTAATTAAAAATAAAATGTTAGGTATCAGTCGTAGAAGATTAATATATTATAAACGTTTGAAAACCAATTACAAAAAAATATGGACAAGTGGGTACCTCTGTGCTGTACAGTAGGTGTCAAGTGGGATACTGTAATGGATATGAAAAATAAATTCAATGATTAATCATTGCCAGGGGCGAACGCAGGAAAAAATTTCGGGGGGTTTTGAAAATTGTTTTTATTAGTAATACATTTGTAGGTCAGTCAGGTCAGATATATGTTGTTCCTGATATTTCGGGGGGGGAGGGTTAACCCCCAACCCCCCCCCCTGCGTTCGCTCCTGATCATTGCATTAGAAAAACTGGATCTGAGAGAAAGACCGTCTGTCAGCCTAGTATTATTTATATTATATGTCTATTGCGATTAGTAATTTCTAGTGTTTTTAATATCTCTATACTCCGTTCCCTTAATTCAATATTATTGACTACCTACCTAATAATATCGTTTACCGCTGTACGACGTTTCCAACTAGCAATTTAATTTTACAATTATTTGTACACGTCATATTTGCAATCATATCTTTCGTCATAACAATATTTCCAAGTTGCAACTACGAGAAATATATAATTATAATTAGTACCTGGGTATACAAAATAACTCAACACCCAATACATATTATAACATGTATACAGAAGCGATCCATATAGAAACTGGCGTAAATTATCTTAACTTTATAATCTAGTTAATTAATTAATACAACCCTCCTAAACACAAATCATTTTATAAACGCTATAGCAGAAAAGGTTAGAAATGTGTACCTTTAACCCAGGAATCCGTCCCTGGTCGTATACCTTCTGAAAGATTTGCAAACAATATTAGCGAAAAATTATTTGAATTAAGCATACGGCTGAATTATCCATCAAACATCCAAGAATTTATGATTTATCAGGTTGTTATTTAGGTGAAGTGCTCACTGCTCACCTATTTTTTCATTTGCATACCCTAAACCTTTTATATTAAAATGTTTATTTAACTCACCATCAAATAACTGCAACAAAGCATTTCAATATAATATATTATACAGTATGTTATATATATATATATATATACAGAATATAACATAGAAAGACCTGACAAAAAAATTTATTACAAGTATGAAAAAAATTATGAAAATTAAATGAATACTAAATAATTTAAGATTTACTCATGTCTGTAAATCTCAAAAAAAAAAATTTTTAATTTATAAGATTCTAAAAAATAAAATTCTTGACTTAAGTGACCGTCTTTACCATTAAAATTTGGCCAAAAATTAGATTTACAAATTAGCTATTTCAAAAAAAATTATACTGTACTTGTAGCTTATATATAAATTATATATAAAAAATATTAATTAGCACAAAAGTTATTTCATAATATGTCTGGCCTTTCTGTTACACTCTGTGTATAAATTAAAAAAAAATGTATCGTGTATTATTATTATCTTTCCTACTACTTTCTTGCGTTTTAATTACACATTTATTTTATATTCCCATACATCTATACAAATTTATTTTTGTACTGTAATATATACACAATTGTTTTAAATTGAGTTTCTTATCTCTGTAAATAAGTGAATACAAGTATTATACACGTATTATTGATTATTATATTAAATTATATGTATTATCTTGTAGCTGATATAGATGTTTAAGAATATCAGTCCTTTTTATATGATTTGTAAAATAAATTCATAATAATAGTGGATCAACTAGGTTCATAATAATTTATATGATATCATTAATAGTCCAAAAATGCAATTAATGTTGTAAAATAGTTATTTATGTGCTTTTATTCGAAAAAAACAATTTTTAGAGCAAAAAAACGGGCTTAAAAAGTTTTATATTATTATAGTGTATTTTCTATACCCAACCAGAAATCTGTTGTAGATTATACTCTGAATATAACCGTGCAAATCACATTTATTCTGTGAGAAATCTACGAAAAAAAGTTAAATTTAATATAAAAATACATAATACATGGAATTCTGTTCGAAATACTTTTAAAATATATGATGATTGATCGTTTTCGAATACCTTATATACTATTTATGCCATATTTATTTTAAGCTGTCTGCTTGTCTAGACTTTCGTTACTGTAGTTATCATTACTATTGATTATAATATATAATATATTGTATACAAATTAATATTAATGATAATTTTGGACTACACTTGTAAATTAAAGTTGTATAATTTACTTAAATGTCTTCATTATTTTGGGTGGTCTGGTATGACATTAATGTAATCGAGTACTTTATTACATACTATATAGTTCACACTATACACACTACACAGTCGGACGGTCGGTGGTCGGTCTGTAAATCTGAGAGTGAATACGTGAGAACACGACCACTGCCCATTTATGTTATGGTCATAATGTAATAAAATTTCAAACGATATCTGAATCACTGACTCATTTCCGTTTCAATCCCACGCTTGTAAATATTATATAGAACTTTCTTTTGTTTCTCTAAAAGTCGTAGATCTTTACTCCTCTAAGTTATTCGCTCTGCATTTTTTTGAGGGGGTTTTCATAAAAAAAAATTACTCAAATCAACAATTAAGTTGCGTATTCAATCGTACTGCGTAGAAAAACTCATATTTGTGTGTAGCACCGCTTAGAATAAACATAGACACACTAAAGTCGAATTCGACTTGAAGGTAGAACAATCTTTTGGACTTACCTACCACAATTCGCGGCAAACTGTAAAGTTTTCACAAAATTCTGCCGTGGCAAAAAACTTATTTTTTTTTTTTTACTATATCATAATACAAACACAATACCCACACTGCGGATGAAAAGGAAAATATTATATGATATAGAAAAATAAAAACAATATGCATATATATAGGTGTAACATGTGTGCTGCGTTTGCCACTCGCTCACGTTTATGTTCGGACACGTTTCGTTGAAAAGCGATGAGTTATTATTTCGACGGGGCACAAGCGTTGTAATAGAGGACGACAGCTGCTGCAATAGCGTAGGCACCTATATAATATTATTATAAGTGCGTTGTGCATTTTCTATAGCAAGACAAATCGTCCGGTGATGAAGCCCACCCCACGCACACGCGCGCGCACACACACACACACACATAGACATAGACTATACTCGAGTTCTCGGTGGCCATCTATATCTGACTACATGTACCTGTATACATTTTTTATACCTGATCGTATACGGTGCGAGCGCCGAGCGGGCAGCGTCATGAGTAGCATTAGCGGGTAGGCTGTGCACGACAACTGTATAGGTAGTGTATATAGTAACCAATAATCTATATACATATATATATTTACCGCACAATGGCTGCTGGCTGGCCTTTTCTTCCCGCACCCCTTTCATCGTATAGTATCTTGTACCTCTATATACGCGGCGCCGATCGCCTAAGGGACCCTTTCGGCACACCAGAAACGCCATAGCACATGGTTTGATATATTATTGCGCACGTACCCCGTGGATAGAGTGTGTACGTATATTATACATTGTATATATAATAGACCCGACACACGATACACACGGATTTTCCGAACGAAAAATGTGGAACAATGGGACGCGTATACGATATGCACGCAGGACTACACTGCATAGAGCCATTTATAATACGATAGTATACTATATAATATACGATGACGCTTCTTTACAATAACAACATATCATCAAATAAGGGTTAAAACAGAAAATTCTATAAATCCATAGTAAATCAATATGTCTATATATGCGGTAATCGATGAACTAAATTTAGTGCGGCAACGTATTTTTGAACATGTTTGCAGGTAAGGCAAATGTCTTAAAATGTTTTTTTTTCTTACGTGTATTCGTATCATCCAGCTATTGTTGGGCCCTGAATCCGCCTTATATACGTAGGTACTTCCACAATGTAATTTTCATCACGTCTACAATACAATCATGGGTACGTCCTCCGCGCTTCAAACATTTCCAATCATACTGTATGCACCTACGAGTATACCATGAACAAATTCGTGCTCATAAACTTTATGCAATTTGATTTCGAAGTTGTAATAGTATATAATATAATGTATAGTAATTCTTGCGATCGCGGTAGTCCTCGAATTTCTGGAAAACCACATTATAGTTTAAACTGTAGGTCTAAATGATATTTTGTGTTTCATTAAGATAGGTAGTAGGCATATTATGTAAATGTTGTGAATTTAAGAATTAATATGATAACTCCTAAGCATTTTCAGAATATTAATTCCTTGTTTTAGTAGAATTTTGTCAATATTGGCATAGTTTTTTACTAATTAGGCAATTTTGATAACATTTTATGATTTTTATTGCTACATTATATGTATTGCCATCACAATCAGACCATAATGTTCGAAAAAAGCCAACGTATACCGACAATAAAGTCTACGATTATTAATATTGTACATATTAAATGTATGCACGGTGCAATAAAATGATGCCTAATGTTTCCTGTATCTATAATAGTTCCGTGTTAGTGACACATATGTTACCTATGTATTTGATCAAAGTGCAATTTGCACTTTGTAGACGAATTTCTCTAACTATTTGCCACTATTAAATACACCTAAACGACAAAACCTGCACTCTAACTTATAAAAATTTAAACTGGAATACACTTCCAATCATCTGGAGGTGTATAATTGCCAAACAGCCCTAATTTTCGATTGTAATAAATTATTAACTGATAATTAGACACTCAAATTCAGCTTTGAGCTTTAAACTTGTCGACATACACAAAGAAACCAGATTTACACTGATGCACCAATTTATTAACGGTACCATTGTACGAACATATAAAAAAAAACAATTTATATATATACAACTTTAAACTTCACCCTCGCCATTTGGCATCTAGGTATATAAACAAGACCAAGGGTATAGATTCGAGAAATCGAAGAATCTAGGTTCACTTACACTGGATGTGCACCAAATATAAAAATCATAAGACAATAATATTATACTAGTGATAATTTCCTCCTATTATCATTAGGAAATAATTACAAATACTAAGATGCAATAGTATAATTCCTTGACCATTTTGAGTATTTATTTATTTGATAATAATTTCGGTTACATAATATATTATGAACTTACTAAGAATTGTTTTCAGTACAAAGACTATTTAATTTCTCATTGTGAATTTAAAACTCCGATTTCTTTGTGGTTTAGACGTGTTTACTCTATTATTCAAGAAAACTCAGTAAGACTTATAATTATAATACAATGTGATTTTGAAAGATTGAATTGAATTTAAATTTTAGAATCCTTAACGACAAGTAAAATAATTTTGTATTTGTTATGTAAATTTTAAATCCCAACACTATCCACAAACAATTTTCCCGAATAAAGAAAACACTAACCTATTATATACGTTGTATAATACTTTAATGTGCATGATTTTTAGTATAGTCTTACAACCTAGTTATAAAAAGTGTTTAGAACGTTTCTTTTAAAAAAGAAATTGTTCCGTTCCTAGTTTTTTTTATAAAAAGGAATTAGTTCCAGGAATCGATTCCTTCGAAACATTGGTTAAAACACATCACCAATTTGTTGTATTCTTACATGAACTAAGATAGAGTATAGATAATTACATTGACGTGTACCATAATTTATCCGTGCAATCGGTAATTCTTTGTTTAATAAAAACTTACTTTTAATGTTATGAAAATTAAACATCTTAATTTAATTGTTGTGTACTGCCAAGCCAGCGATCCATATATTAAATTGTATGGTAGAGTAAATAAATTAATTTAGACAATTTCCATCAGTTGAAAAAAAATAGTTGTTTATTGAATAAAAATACAAATTCTAATGTAATAACTAATAGTACAACAGGCGTGAAAGTATTTGGATCTAAACGGCTATGGAGCATCTAAATATGTTGTACTAAGCCACAACGGACTTCCTTATGTATGATGTCCCCCTAATGTCCCCCCTACCCCTTTTTCCTAGACCAATGGTCCTACAATTTCGCCAACGCCCATTGTTATTTTCCTAAATGAGTGCTATTTTAATAAATGTGAAGAGCTATATCATCATCATCATCATCATCATCATCATTTGCAATATGAGTGGCACTTTAATTAAAACACTGGATAGGTCGTCCTGGAATTTCGAAAATAATTATATTTATATTTCTATGACAAAGATCTGTTCAATAAAGTCCTTAGTAATTAATATAATCGTGATTCGATTATATTTTACAATAATATGTTGCTGTTTTTTGGTAAAACCTTGGGGTGTTAAATTTTTAGCGAGTAATATTTATTGTGAAATAAACATATTCATAATAAATTATGAGAATTCGTAAGTCCATAACATAATATAGGTTAGATAAGGCAAAATAAAAATTAAAACTACAATCATAACTCGTGAGCACGCGCAAAAAGTAGTCAGTGTGGCAGTGATTACTCTATCAATTTTTTTTTTTAGGTGTACAACTGTATTAGATTATATGTATAATAGATATAAGTTTAAAATATAAGTTGTTGTACATGCAACTATTAAATTAATTAATAATCAATATCTTTCGATTTTGAAAAAAAATAAATCAGTTATAAATAATAATATATTATCTTATTAAATCTTTGTATGGGGGTCATTGGAGGAATAGGATTGTGACCAGCGAATAATTTTTAATTGTAGTATCTATCTAGTGTAGACGTGTAATACCTATCATAATATAATCAATGTTTAAATATTATTTTATTTTATTTGATATTGCAGTGAATAATACCTTATTTGGTAAATACGTGTGTTTGATGGTAAGAGTGGTGTTTCAAAAATATTACCCTTCCCGAATAGTTGTTGGTACAGAACTTAGGTATAAATTTAAACATCTATATGATAATATTATTTATGACTTTCCTGTTGAAAATGTCTGTGCATGCTTTTGTATGAAGTATAAATATTCTTATATGTATATAACAGCTTCAATACGGGACACTTTTTCGATCTGTCGACTTATATTATACTACAAGTCTAAAACCCTATAATATAAGTTTTAACCAACAGAAAATTCGTTAAATGCATTATCGCCAATGGCTATATAGATGCTATGTATTCCTGTTCACACAAACACTTAAACTGCAAGCAAACACAATTTATGCATGCCCAAAGGGGATACTGTTAATAATTGAACGTGGCGCTTTCACTGAGAACTTTGAGAATGATTTGGTTAATATTCTGAACAACTTGCGTCTTATTCGTTTCCGATTCTGATTCCAGTATCTGTACCTAGATTTAATTAAATTGTTCCAGTGTTTTTTTACCGATAGCTCAAATATGATGATGTCCCACGGCAGTGATGGTACTGATTTTTGACCCTCAGCCGATAGAAGTGTTTCAATTACGCAAACACACTAGGTATCATATACGAAATGTCAAAATAAATAATAAATAATTACCTACAACAGTTTCCATCGAATCTGTTTTACCATAGATGTGTATATTACAATGACTTTATTCGACACAATAATGTGATGTATAAATCCAAGACGCGAAGGAAATAGATTTGTGGCGTGTTCCAGGGGTGTTCCACGCGATAACAGACCTGTCCATATTCTATATTATAATATATTGAAAGCTTTGCTTTTGTCGTACGAGTATTTTTTTTTTTTACTTTTATTTTCGCTTCACGTTAACCCTTGTCAAACAACTTATAATACGTTTAACATACCTATATTATTTACAAAGGCGTCGTGTTTTATGGAATAATGTACACTGTACAGCGACTTTTCATAATTTTGTTTGATTATTTTAATAACTCTACAAATTACACAGGAGTTATATAATAGTACGCCTAGCCGTGCAGTTAAATTTGTCTTACACTCATTTAAAGTACATCCATTTTTTTAAGTAACCCGTCCACACGAAACGACAAATTACAAATACCATAAAAAAATATATTTATATATATATCATATATATAAAACAACTAACCATGTATCATAAAATTGTAATGAAATATAATAATATACATTATAATCGTAAGCCGACACGAGTAACAGCACATATAATATATAGTAGGAATGTTTTAGATAGTTTAGTTGTCAAAGTCGAAATGAAAAAACACGCACTCCAAAATAGGATATTCGTAATATTTATAGTAAAAAAAAAAAATATATATATATATATATATATTAGACATTTCAGTACGAACATTTCAATATTTATATTTATATGCATAATCTGACTCGACTAAGTTCAACGGAGTCATAAATAACAATATTATAATAATATTATAAATATAAACGCGCCACACGGTAGTGAGTGAAATATATCGTACGCACTCGTTTCAAAGGCTTGTTTACCAGTTTATATTTTGATATCGCACAAAATGACTATAAAGTATAAATCATGTCATTATGTCAATATATATTATACACAATATACAATACCACACAAGTTCCGTGGTGTGTGTCTTTGGTGTTTTATTTTTAAAAATTGTTAATAAAATTCCATTGACAGCTCTTTTCCCATACACATATTATATATTTTCTCCGTAGTATATTTTCCCCAACGCCATTAATAAATTGTTTTAACGCTATACCTAACCGAGGACTACGTATCTATTATAATAATATACGAGTAGATAATATAATTTCTTTTGTTCGATTGGCAATAGCTGCAGGAGACATACTTATAAAACTTGACGTGATTGAATAAAATATAGTTGTAGGCACATGCATATTTGTATAAGTATTGGAGCTAATATTATCTACTATTAACTTTTAACTATTATGATTTCAAATGTGTTTAAAATAAAAGTAGGATTTAGTTATATAATAAGAACGAACAAATAATTGAAAATCTAGTAATTATATAAATATAACGTTATTTTATTGGACAGGAGATCTTATCAAAATACATTTTTGTACGCGAATAGTGCAGGTGGTTTATTAATAGATGTATTTAATATATACTTACGACTACAATGTAATCACTTCATCCGGGAAAGTAGAAGGTTGAGAGTGCTGCAGAAAACTGTGAGGCAGTTGAATGTAAGTGACATCTTCTTCGTATTCAGAGTCGTCTGTGATCTTGTCGAATGAAAATTGTTGAACCATAATGAATACTACAGGTTAGTCTTCGCGTCATGCTTGTCATAATAAAATTAAAATTAAAATACGTATTATACCTAATAATACAATCCAATCGTTATATTTGTCTATTCACAAACGTATAAACAATAATATTATTATTCTGCTGGAATTATGTTCAATCTTCAATCAATTGTAAAACGTGCCTAATAGAGAACGTCGTTATAAATAAGATAAAACAGGTAAACGCTATTTGATATAAGTATCCATATTGTCTGCTATTCAAATATACAATATATTATACTTTAGTGACTCTCGTTAGTGCATTTGATTTTCCAATCACCATTTTTATTTTTTTATATGATCCAAATTTTAAGAATGAATCTTGAATAAAATAGTTTTGTTTAATATTTCATAACTTGTTTTATTACATATTTTGACTTTTTTATTATATACAAACCCGTGCCCTAATTCTAAATATTTAATGTTCAGATGAGTAGAGTGACACAGGAGTAAGTACATTGCAAAATGTTGGTCTTCTACTCCGCTTATCTGAACATTAAATACACACGTCTTATAACTAATTAAATAACTGTAATTTAAAATTTGTGTATGTATTTAAGTACTCTGAAAAATATTCTGCTCCAGAATACGAAATTAAAAAGTATGCTGTCATTTAAAAAAGTGAAAACTTATCTAATAAATTATAATGACATAAATTGTAAAATGTATAATGTTGTTTTTCAATGTCATCAAATTATGTAAGAATAATATTTTCAAAACACTTACGGTTTTTGTACATGAAGTCGTGTATTATGTTTTTTTAAGGATACAAACATAATAATGTTATATTTTGACTGAATTAAAAAAAAATCTGGGCCTACCGTCAAATACCTTTCAATACCAGTTGATGTGTAAAAATTTAAATTATACTCAACTGAGAGAAGACATTTACGCCTTGGGATTGACATCTATAGCTGTCATGCATATTTTACATTATACTACCTCGAAAATGTGCTCATTCGTCGTTAACTTCATAGTAATAAAGCAGATATAAAAATAACTACACAATACATGATGGTATTTAAGGGTGGTTCATGGTGGAGGATACATTTCCCAGGGGTGGCCAATATTAGAGTAACACACTAATTTTTATTTTATAATAATTATATTTAGCTGCTTTTAACTTATATATTTATAATATTGTAATTAGAAAACTGGGGAGCTTTTCTGCTGTATAGAAGGTGACGAATATATCTCGTCATCGAGTAAGTCACCCTAATGAATGTGTTTAAAACTTAAATTTACATACGAAAAACAATTCTGAGCAGTATTTCAGCCTATATTACTAAGGGTAATTTATTATATACATACATACTTAAATTAATAATTTATTTGTCTTATCGTAACATGGTAAGTGTAACTAATTGTTGGTCAAAAACACATCACAGGGTATACGTAAATGTAATAAATGTTTAACTTAATAGCCAAGTCTTTAATATTTAATATAAAGCGACTCATGTTTTGTTTTAAAAAAATATTTCTATTTTTTCTTTGGGGGTCATTTGAATTTTAAATGTTGACAAAATTGAATTTTTAAACAAAAAATAACGATTTTTACCATCTGATATTATTAACAAAATATTAATATAGATACTTATAATTTTTAGCCATCGTGTAAATTTATTATTTTTTATATATAATGAAAACATCAAAATATTTAAACTAATATTAAGCTATTTTAATTTATTTCAATATATGATATTTATAATATCACAAATCTTTTGTCACCGTTTTATACGGTACGTCACTATCTATTGACTTAAAATAGTTGATAACAGCTAGTAATAATATTTTATTATGTGAATTGTGAAACGATATTATAATATTAAATGCAATTGGTTTTTGCCAAAAATTAATTCAACCTACCGTGTATTAATAATAATAAAAATAAATTATTATTAACAATATAAATATAAATATATTATTATAAAATATGCTTGGAAATATAGGCTGACAGACCATCTCCTCTTATAATTCGTTTTTCATACTATGCAATAATTTATCATTTATTTAAAATTTAGCACATCCATTACAGTGACCTACTCACTGGACAGGTTCTCTCGACACCTAATATATTCTATACAGCAGAGCGATTTCCCCAAATTTGAATGTATGTATATGCATTTTAAATTAATAATTTCTCGATGTAATTTGGTTTTTACTACAATTTTCAAAAAACGTTAGAAGTTCTTAAATAAATATATAATACTATATTATAATATAATAATATGACAAATGAAGAACTTGTAATAAATCCTTACAAAAAATAATTGTAGCTATTAAGTATGATTGCTAATTTTTAAATATGATAGACTTTAAACGATTAGAAAATATATAAATTATTTATGTTTCTTTGTCCTCTGCTATAGACTAAACTATTATTAAACTGTTTTCAATAAATTTTACATCAATAGACTCATTAATAATTGGGAAGGGTTTGAAGCTTAGTTTTTCAACTCATATAAGTCACTTACACGTGAATTTTGGATCAGCTCACGAAAATCGAATATTTTGTTGTTCATATAATTATAGGATTGCCATTGGTCATATATAATAAAAAAAGTTATTATGATTGGATATAATTTTCTGTTGTATTATATTTTGTAAATAAATATTTTGTATATTAAAGCTATTCTTTATAAATGTAAAATCGAAGAACAACTATTATGTATTATGGACAAATTGTATGGTTAGTTTATATTGACAAAAAACATTTGACAATATTTCAACTGAAGCAAAATGGAATCGATAAGTACATGGATGGATTATAATAGAGAGTCGGCTAATCCAGATTTTATTATTCGTTATATATCTAAATGACGCATAATATGTACTTGATCGATTTTGACGATTGGAGGAAGGTTCAGCATAATAGATTTAACCAGTTATTTTAAAGGGCATACTCGTATTAGTCTATTATTAATTTTAAAATCATAATCGCATATTCGTATATTTCTGCTAGCAATTGGTTAACGTAAGGAAAAAAGTTATTTATTACTATTCGCCTCAGGTGGATTGCCCGTCTCGGTTTGATTTAACCCCGTACAACGCTAGTATATTATAAACCGTTATTTTACGTCATGTGCAACCAATACAAATTGTCATACACAAATATATAGTTTTCTAAGGTAGATTAAAGAATAAACATTATTTGCTTTATGTTTAAAATTATTTTTATATCAAATATTCAACTCTGGTGTTTCTTAGAGCAGGGCAAAACAAATAATATTTCATATACTTTGCTTTTTACATTATATTATAAGGTATGATTTGTGATAAACAGCTTTTACATCATCTCATCATTTTCAAATTATTTTGAAATAAAAATTCAAGATGTTACGAAAAGATTAATTTAAAACAAACTATTGTGTCTTGTTTTTATTAAACTTAGAATCAATCGACATAACCATAATAAATCAAAGGAAATTGAATAAAGATTTCCATTCTCTTCACAAAACCTTGGCTCGTACAACATTATACTGGTTGGAAGGCATACGTTGCATTTTCATTTTACATTTACGCTGGTTGATGAATGAATTACCATTTTATGACTGCTCTTGTGTGACATTTTTCAGTTTCTCAGTTAAACTAAATTAAATAAACTGTAGTAAGTAAATATAACAAATTTAAATATCATTAAATCTTGTGTATGTCAAATGTCGTGTACAAAGCCATAATAAAAAAAAAAATAATTTTGTTCGTTTTTTATAAAACTGTAATGTAGGTAATAAACAATTTTACTTCTATGTATATAATATAGTAAGCAATTGTGAATGCATACTTAAATAATTAATGATTTGTATTAAAAAATATAACTTAAGATTGTATCATGCCATATATATATATTTAATGAAATATAAAACTTAAATTCAATAAATATTTTTGAAATGAATTATATTTTCATTTTCAAAAATATAATAGTATAATACATATTATATTAATATGTTACATTTGTATTAAAAATTATAGTTGTAGATACCTACTTAAAACTATAACTTACACTACTATTACAGCATATTAAAAATAACTAAAAACTTATAAACATATGAAGTTAAAATAAAATGTATATTCAAATGACTTAAATGAAAAAACAAGTTGGTTACCCAGTGATTACACTTATTAACTTTTGATCAGTTAATTTTCTTTTTATTATTATTAACTAGATTTTACATTTTTGTTTATGATTTAATATAAGTCATGTGTTTCATTTGTATTATTTGTCTAATATTAAGAAAAAGAAGTACCTACCCGAAATTCAAACTAATACTACTTCAATTATTTGGCACTAATATAAAAATTGAATTTATTAGGAAACTTCAAAACTAATTAGATATTTGTACGAGAATGTTATCAGCCATTCTTTCTCGCTCTACACTGACAAAAATACAAAACTAACATTTTTCCCCAAAATATATCCTAATATTATATATATGTTTAATATTGAATTGTTGTAATAAGGTCAAAGCTTCTTTTTTAAGAAATATAAAATATGAGACAGGTAAAATGTATACCTACGTTAATATTTAAGTATACTTCTTTAAATTATTATTTTAGTAGTATAATTATACTAGTATAGTTACTGAAATAATGTTGTTCGTCTGTATTCCTCGCTAAATTAGAGTTATAAATCTATATAGTCCCACGAAACCATAATATTCACTCTGGATATCCTTTAAAGTTGAGTTTATACTTTTAGTGTGTTGGATAATTTACCTATTTCTTGAGTTTTAATAGAGCACAGATGCAAATTAAAGTAGATATTCACTTAAAAATCATAACATTTATACTATGAACAAAAATATTATTTTTGATATAATAATATCATTTTTGAATGAATTATTATAATAATGATATTTAATAACTTTAAGTAAGTTTGAAATTTACATTAAATAATATATTATACATTTTTATATTAAATAAATATCTTCCACTTGTATCAAAGCTCACACCATGACGTCCCTGTTTTACCTCGAATTTAATAGATTTACTTAGTTATTACATTAAATATTTTGAATAAACATTATTGTTAATTGTATTCCTTAAATTAAAATGTCAAACATAAATAATTGTAATTAGTACAGCTGCGTATATCAAAACTATTCCAACCTTTTTTAGTAATTTTAATAATAATAGCTATTATAATAAACTGAAACACATTAATGACTAAACCCAAACTGATTTATAATTATTATAAATATGATAATAATCGTAAGTCACGGAAGTGGGTAATTATTGTACACGTCCGTGAAGTTCAGTAGGTAGTTATTATGACTTATACGCACATAATATAATATATATTATGTCGGTTGGCACAGTCAGTGATAACGTGTGCGGAACAGTTTGAATTAAATAACCCTCTCATTTGTTCATCTTTATCCACATACCACTATACAGTGAATTTGGGATTAATTTGAAAAAATATTGTGCGGTCGGCCACGATGACTGATCTTATTTTAACTGAAACAGTACAACGATGAATCGACAATATTCTAGTGGATTTATATACATGTATTACTATAAGAATTAATCGAAAAAAGACTCAAGTTTCTTAAAGTACTAAAAGTGATCGGTCTGCATCAGCAAATAACGTTTTGTTCCCGCCAGTCAGTCAGTCACGCGTTTTGTTTCGGACTTTCGTATCGCAAATATTCTTAAACCAACAATACGAAATCGCATCACCCTTCTCCCGTTGATGGACTGAGAAGAAAAACGCGTACTGAAAGATAAGAATTATACGTCAGTGTTATCGTATAATTGTATATGGCTAAAGAGTCGTCCAATATCGAGTTAAGCACACCCATCGTTCGTATTTTTGGAATACTGAATTTGCACACATACTCTCCGATCTTTAAATTGATTTATGTACATTTTCCACGTAAGTTTTTGATAGGACAACCCCTCATTATAATTCCAGATCCTAATTTGATACGTACTCAAATCAATCACTTAACCACATGGAATTTGATTAAACAAGCAAAACTATTAAATGAATGAATATAGATTATGGATAAATTAATATTTTCTGACACTACAAAGTCATCAAAAGTGATCCAGCCGAAATCAAACTTCATTTGGGACTTCGTCTGAATTAGTGGTCATAAATTTCCCGTTACGTCTCCTCGTTTCATGAAATTTGAGATGAGTTGTTGAATCTCATACGGGTTAGATCAGATTGTGTGTTGTGACATTAAAGATGTCTAAAGAAACTCTGAAACGTCTAATGATGAATTTTTTTTAAATTGTAAGTGTCTTGACGAAGGTAACTTATTCGATTAACCCATAGATTTACTATCTCACCCTTCCCTTTCTTGTAATAACATTGGTTATATTTTTTTTGTGTTGTTCTACTAGCTGCTATTATTTCAAGAACTGTACCTGGAGAACGTAGATCGTAATATATAGCAGATTTTGTATAATTTTTTATTGTTGTATTTTATACTCGAACATTTACTTTTAAAAGGTTTTTGTTTATTTGGAACTGCATTTGATAACGACCTAGGCAGGAATCGCCATCGGTCACCGTCATTATTATTCATGGTGCCATAAAACGCTCAAGAAGACTCCACACCAGTGGCGAATTTAAGAAAGGGAGGGGATATGTAAAAATGATCGCCTCCTTGGCTTTTATTTTTATATAATTTTTTGCATTCCAAGAAAATATTTGTTCGTGGATGGGTACTTTTTTCCAGCCGCGTCATGCACGGCTGTCATGTCAGCGCTCACATCTATTATACTACGGCATTTTCGCTCGTTTTTCATTTTTCTTTTCTTTTTATATTATATTAATATTTTCTTTCCAGACACACAAAAAATAGAACCAATATCAATTATCTATATCTCTGCTCTACCTAAGGTAATCGTCAACATTTCAACTATTTAATTTAATTAAAATTTGTATTTAGTCGTACCTATAGATGCGATTAAGTTGCTTAAAACCGATCGCCATCGCCTGTACGGTTGCAACACACTCCAAAGCCGGACTTCTTATCTCTTATCTACTTAAAAATTAGTGCAGCCAGGGAGATATTTATATAAATTAATTTAATTTCCCAGCTCTCCATTAAAACGACTCCTTTCAATCACAGAATCCAAGTTCGTCAACTCATAGTCCAAACACAAACACAAATGAGGGTCTAGAACTAACCAAACAACTTTCTACCTTTAATAATGACCTTAAATCATTGATTTATCCTCTCATTTCCCTACTTAATACTGTCATTGATAAATTTATCCCAAAAATTAACGAACTGAAAAAATACTCACTATGCTAATGGAACTTACACAAACCTTACCATCTTATGACTGTCGTTCTAAACGCTTCTAGACAATATGAACACATGAAAAACCGAAATTGGTTCCAAGGTCTATTACTTATAAATTAAATTAAATTGTTGGTTTCTCAACTATGAGACTTTCACTTTAAGCTTATTTTAAAAATCCAAGCTAATTTATCTATTAATCAATTTAGATACCAATTATAAATTTAAAAATAAAACGATATTAGAACTAGACAAACGATCTCGCATGGATAAGGGGTGATTTAATAAATTAGCCTTATCGCTTAATATAATCATAATATCAAAATTATAACAGACGAGTTATATTATCATTTATGAGTTTAAGTTAAAAAAAACCAAAAGTTAGATTTTGTGTATTTGATGTTATTGACCACGAATAAATAATATAATAGTATAAATAATGTTTAAATGCCATTTGCACATTATCTGATATGGAAATTGGCATTCATTCTACAATCTAGCAGAGGTCCCTCGTGGATGACACATTTTCTCGAAGAATCGGACGAAAAAGATTAATTATTATAACGTGGCTTTAAAGAATGCTACGAATTCCGTTTCCGTTTACATAACAATATTGGAATATCTCCCGTATGAAAATTACTCTCGACGAACAACGGAACAATTTATAATTATTATCGTTGACATTTCGCCCAGATTCTCGAGAATAGGCAAAACTGCAATTTGTTGTTGCGAGACGACTGACGCGTGCTAGTGTGCACCTGACGGCTGACAGTTACGTTCCGAATTCCGTTTCCTGACCCAGGTGTAATAATATTATTATTATTATTATTCTACTTTCTCATCGTTTATTAAAAAATAAATAAACAAATATTCATAATTTCATACCACGTGCAAACTATACTATACGTCCACCGCCCTCTCAGCCAAAACAAAAAGTTTGTTAGACAAAACGGTTTATAAATAATATTAATATATTATTATAACATATCACAAGCTCGAGTATACATATTATTTGCCTAAGCTAAAAAAAATTTGTGTTACTTAACTATATTGGTTTTAATAATTGATAGTAAATAAATGACTGCCTCTATTTAAGTATTAATGTTTAAAAAATAAAAAATGATTCTCAGCAGCAATAAAACAAAGGAATGAAAAAATATTCTAGAGTTGTTTATAAATTCATAACGACGCTTCGCGACTGTGTTTTATATTTACCAGACATATTTCAAAAATAATTAAGTTCATTACCATATTATTCATATTATTCTGTTGTATTCATTATCTTATTATAACATTAACTACATTTTGAACACACTAGTCGGTAGTTAATATTAATAACATTTAAATTCATACACCAATATTTTTAAAGTAATTTTTTTATAAAAAAAGTAACAAATTCTGTCTATGGTGCATGCTCATTGCTCATGTAAATACATAAATAAATAGTTCAGAAATTCCATCTTAAGGCTTACAAACTGTATAGATAAACGCATTTATAGTTTTTTTATAGTACACGATTATGAGCTGTAGAGTTAAGTATTTCAAATATGTATAATTTTAAACCTAAATGAAACTGATACTGGAAACATTTTTAGAACATTTAATAAGAGAAAAATAATATTTTCATAATATCAAAGAAACTTTAACAGTAAACATAATTAAATAAATAATAATATAATTTAAATTTCAATGACGTACATAGAAACATTTTACTTTACATTTTTACAAAATGAGACATGTTATCTGTAATTTAAGATGATGAAATTTGATGGAGACAAAAAATAAAAATTAATTGAATTGAATTTCTATATCCTAATATTTTTTATTATTAACGTTTGTAATAGAATACTGAAGAGTGAGTAATATATCAAACAATCTCATGCAATATCAAATTAATTATAGTATTCCCTACTTCAAATTGAAATACGATAACAATAATGTTTATACTAAAAATACTTTGGTTTTAGACTATTTAAAGTACCTACATAAATGATATCAAATAATAAAAGTGAAGTAGATTGTGAAATATAATATTATATTCAATATTGTCATAATGTCATGACGGTTAAAATGTTAAATTTAATTTAAAAATACATAAGTTATTATGAAAAAAATAGTTATACTTACAATATTTACCATTAATTCATAAAAATCTAAATCAATAATTAATGGTTTAGATATAATTAAGAAATACCTAGTTTTTAAATCCAAGATACTAAGACTACATAAATATTATACACGAGCGGTCTAGCGTTAAGCACATTAAACTGTTGTACAGAGATGTAATAATAGACAATAGTTGATAAAACCAAAAATCTCATGCTTATTAATTATAAGTTATTACTAATATAACATAGTTATTACCACAAAACTATTATAACATGGTAATAAATTAATATTAAAATGTTGACGCTTCTGTTATTTAACGCCATTGATAATAATAAATCAAAAACATTAATTAATAATAGTACCAATTTAGGTATGATTACCTACTAATTAATTTTGCTGTATCTCCAAAAGCTCAAGATACTGTAAATCACATTCAACCAGCACGATTTTAACAACAATATATAATTAGCTATAAATTAAATATTTTATATTTATTGTATACAATCAAAAAAATACGTATCTTATACAGCCCCTTTAGATATAATTGAAAGCAATTATTGGTATTCGCTTTATTTTATCAGCGTACCTTTCAACAAAGTGTTAATGATCAATTAATTTTTCTTTTCCAAATAAAATCATTAAATTTGTGTCATTGGTCTCCATTCAGGTATGAAAATAAAAAAAATAGTTAAAAAATAATAATATAAAAGAGAAAAAATAACATTAAAATCTAAAAATGACAAAATGCATTTTGCAAGTTTATACCTATGTTATTATATCCATAGTATGTGTGTATAAACTAATATCCATAATAATTTTTCTTTTTTAGTTTAATTTTAAATTATTATTTTAATACTTAAAAATAAGTTTATATCTAGCTAAAATTGTAAATTCATTGTAAAATAATTCAAATAATATTTGCAATTTATCGTATAGAACATAATATTACTTATTCATCATTACTCATATTAGTCTAGAAAGATATATTTTTTTTTTATAATTATTTTATTGATTAAAAATATAATATTAAATTCACAGGTGATTAGTTTTTTAGACATTTTACTGGGTACCTATAGTATATTCTTTGTTTTACATTTATTAAAATGTTAACTTATTAGAATATTAAAATGTTTCAGTTGATTTTTTGAATCCAGTCTTTGGGCCATATACATGATGTACATTGATGACATTTCAGTTTCCAGTTCCCTCTAGTAAGATAATAGTATTAGTTTCATATAATTCTACATACTGATAGTACCTATGGAATGCGATGCGATCATTATATTCATTATTCAATGAAGTTTTTGAATACCTATGCACGGTATATGATTATTTTATAAAGATAAAGTTATCGTCAAAAAAAGTAATTATTTTCATTCAGTAGACCGCGCCAACTATGTATGCACATACAATTTCAAACAAAATAATATGTTACTTTTATAAAGTTAGGTGCAACAAACAAGCAAACCAAATACAGTCAAAATGTAAGTTGTTTATTGTTAAAACTTACAACTCGTTAAAGTCTAAACAAAGTTCTTGGATTTCACATATAACAGGAACACTTTATACACTCTGATCCATATTTCACTTTTGTGAAAAACAAGATCTATGACATAAGATTAGGAATAAAATATTTTTTACTGGCATTCGGTATGTATAAGTTATGTTAAGATAGGTATCTACATGCTTTTGAATAAACCAGAACACTTTTTTCAATATTAAGAAACATCTTTGTGGCATCCTAATAACATATTATATACATGAAACGTTTAGGCACGCATTCAATTATAAAATTAAATAATGATATGTTTAGGCACGCATTCAGTAAAATTAAATAATGATATGTATAATGTACCCAATAGTCATATACTTGATATTATATTTGAAATTACAGGAATGTCTTCAGTTGGCGGCTATTCTCCTCAAGTCATCGCGCTGAACTCAAATGACATAATTTAAGCTTATTATACAAAAATCGTATGGGTTGTTTAGCCTAGAGAAAAAATAAGAAGTATGTATAATATAGATTCTTAGTGAAACGATGAATATAATGATTTTATCTTGATGTAGTGTTGTTGTTTTATGTGTCACTGAAGACGACATTTTGTATGGGACACAGAATACTTCAATCTTCAATATTTATAGTGGTTTCTGGTACCTAGTAAATGGGGTCTAGTTTGTACTTCGGGGTCAAAATAATCGGGAAAACTTAAATAAAATTACGGAATAACGGGAATATTTACACAACACAAATTTTTAACATTATCGATTTTTTTTTTGTCATTCAAAAATCAATAACCTAGATACTTACTTAAAGTCTTTACCAAATATTTTTTTAACGCTTCCTAGTATAATTTAAAAAATATGTTGGTATAATTTAAGCTATTAAAAAACATTTTACATTTTTGATTTGTTTACTTTTTTTTATAAATGTTTATTTTTTATTAGTTAAAAAAAAAGCTAGAAATGTATGCGGTATATTGACTCATAAATGAATAGCAATAAAATTATATAATATGATACAATAATTAATAAATAATAATATTAAGTTAAATAACATGTTTTTGTCAAAAATTAGTACATTCTACTGTATTTTTAATAGAAAAATGAATTACTAAATATCTAGTTCTAATAATCTGAATTACAAATATACCTATTAAATATATCCTGACTTGCACTACACTGTCTGCTCTCATAACCGTCTTCCGTACACAATAATGATTTGTTATTAAATTAAAATTTAACAAATCCATTCCAGTGACCTATTCAATGATGACTATACAGTAAAGCGATCTTCCTGTTTGTTTTTATTTTGCATTACATTTAATTTAGTTACAACAAAACATAATAAACTAAAACAAACCAATTGCGTTTTAAATACCAGATTTATTTTTAAGTTAAATGCATGAACACAAATATTATAAAATGCAATTATGATGGTTTAAAACGATATACAATAAAATTGTTATATCGGTTTAAATTACAGAAATAAGTACGCCCTAGTTTTTAGCACAGCCACACTTTTGATTAGTATTTTTTAGCTTCTTAGATTTAAAAGCTTAACTTTTTTTTAGTAACTGCACATTCGTGAACAGGGATTGTTCTAAAATAAGAACATGGCGCCAATGCCATGGCATAAAATAAAACAAATTATGGTCCATCGATGCATAATTAATATGAATTTTTATTAAACATGGCAATAACAAATTTGACCTAGTTTATGCGTAATATTGTGTATATTTTTATATTCACTCGTTAAATTATTATTTATTTTTTAGAACAAGCTTTGGCTTGCGTTTAAAGCCAATAGTTTACAATTATTTAATTTACATAATAAATTTTTTGTATAAATATATATTATTATTAAATTGGTTTTAAGATTAAATCATAAAAACATTTTAATAGCATTTGTGTAAATACACACATTCAGTATAAAAATCGTAATGCGTATAGGTTCATTGGATATTATATCTGATCCCAGTGCTTGATGAAGAAACTTAGGAGCACATTAAGTTATAATTAAAATATAAACATTTTTAAATGTCTAAATTAAATTTCTCATAAAATTGCATAACATATTATGTATAAATGTATATAATAAATTAATATTAATTATCGTATTGTCATATCAATCATGACTAGAATAGTTATCACTTATCAATAAAATAATATATTTAATATCATTTTTCATTAATATAAAATGTACTATAATTATTTATAGTGTGATAAGTAGTCAGTATTGACCCATCGTGTAAATCATTATTATTATTTGAAATATACCATTTTTTTAATTGTTGTAAACTGTAATACATACATACTATATAGGTACATATAGTCTTGTTCAAAATCATTGTCATTATTTTATACTTATTTAAATTAGTGATTAAAATATTACGTAACAGTGATCAGCGTATAAAGCGATATCAATGATACTACAATATAGAAACGGAATAAAAAACCATATTTGTATAGTGTACTCTGTATTCGGTTAAACATATAATGTGGGAACCTGTTTTATAATATAGTGGGGTATAAAGAAACTAAGTATAGGTACTTGTAATAAATATGAAGCACCTCGGCGAACGTTTTTTATTTCTTTTCACGAAATACATACAAGTGGTCCTTAATCTCTTCCGTGCGTAACATCAAGCATATTTGACACGTGCAAGTTGGTCGATTATACGGGGGCTTTTTTTTTTTTTGTCATATAGACCAAAAATGTATTTGTCACGTACTGGGCCGAGGCGTTTCCAATAACTTTGAAAAACGTCATTATACGCTCAATCCTGTCGAATGGAGTCTTTGGTATGTGATGGGATTGAATGGTAGATATATAGCAACGTTATAATAATATCGTCTAGCCAACTCGGGGAGAATTCGATTGTTGCGTAATGCACACAGATGGCGTACACATACTTATCGTATTCAGCCAACATCCCCCCCCCAACCCCCTCCCTCCCTACACACACACACACAACAACCAGTGACTTGGCAGATATTATTCCGCGCACGTCTTTCGCTAATTTTCAAATGACTTTTCAGACCGATATTTTGCAACGGCACTCAAAAAACGTACGAGATGATGGCTATAATTTTACGTCCGTATTCAACCGATGAGACGAATACCAAGTTGTGACTTTCTGCCGAGCCAATGTCATAATACTGCAGTTTGGGGGGGAAGGGACAGCTGACGGTACGGAAGGAGTGGTGGCAAACAGCAGTGACAGTCAAATACATAATATATATATATATATGTATTTGCATGGTAGTGCTGAAACAACGGGTGACCGGAAAGGGTCGTTTCTAAGGTTGTTTAAATTATTATATGTTATAAATAAACACAATGCCCATGACAGGTTTATAGTAATATTATCCGTACTCGTTTTGAATCGTAGACTACTAGCAGAGTATATTATAATTCCTCGTGAACTATAGAGAAATAAATTCACCTAAAAGTATACTAAACGCGGTATTTAGTAAGTAAAATATAGATAATGTTACAATATTTAACTTCCTAGTTCTTACAATAATTATTAATTTAGGTAAAACCATTTATAAAGTTTTTATTTTTAATACCTTAGTCTTGAAAATGCTATACAAGGTCTCATGAGTTAGGTTAGTTGCTATAGTTTGCTTATCGCTGTAACATTTTTCATAAGCGTTAAAAGTTCAAATGTTGTCGAAATTGAATATTCAAGCATAAAATAACAATTATCGTCGAAGCAGAATATTTTCCTGATAATTTTGATGTAACTATAATAACCGAACGAGTGTTAATTATTTATAAGTACCCCTTTTAAAGTTTAGATGAGCGAATTGGAGTAGCACAAGTACATCCCTCAAAATGTTAGACATCGATTTATGTGAAAAAAATTCAAAGACGTTAATAAAAAGATAATGAGTGTTTTCAGATAAAATAATCATCCAGTATCGTCGAGACAAATATACAAATAAACAGGATCTGTTGTCTATTGTTTGCATCTTTTTCATTAAAAAATTATTATTTATTGATGATGAAACCCAAAAGATAAACTAAACTCCTTTGTCCCTCTATTGTTCTTAAATACCAATAGAATAACAGCAAAGTTTTTCAACCATAATAATGACAAACTCTAAAAAAAATAGGTTAATATCTTTGTTTGCACAATTATCAGCATCGAATAACTATAATAATATACATTTTATAGTCAATGTTTTAATATTCTGAGCATTTAAAATGAGTTATTTTTATTCAAGTTTTAATAAAAAAATTCGATGACAATTAAACATTTATGTATGTAGTGCATAAGTGTTAATTTATAACAAATGTAATATGTAATGTAATGTAAAATGGTTGCATAAGACTTCGGTATTTATGTTTAGCAACGAAGATTAGATCTCAAAATAACAGTTCATCAAATTATTTATTTTACAAACAAAATGAGTAAATTATAGCTCTATAGAACTTATGATAAATACAAATTCGTATAATAAAATAATGATGAAAATATTAATTGAATATAAACTACTACAGTTGAAGTTAGCGTTTAAATGTTGAATTGACATTTTACAATATGATATTATACTATTACAGTTATAAAAACTTAATTCATATTAGAATTGGATCTACTAAATAGTAAATACTAATTTAATTATTATGATACCTTAATTAGCTCATAAAGATAATGTACCTTACACTAATTTGCACATTACTCATCCCTATAAATTATAATCGTTTATATTACGCATAACTATCTAAAATAAATGCAACTTATAAATTCATAAGAAACTGTTATTTCAAAATTTGGTTTTGAGTCAAGAAATTTTCTGAAATACAGAAAACACACTCATAATTTAAAATAAAAGATGTGTAGTTATAATTATGTGATTTTATAATAATAGATTATGAGTGTTGAAATTATGGACTAAGGAATAAAAATATTGTTATAAAAAGCTATAAATTATGTTTTTAAAATAATCACTCACAAAAAACACCTCTGGAAGTTTTTTATTTCAAAAAAGTTAATAACAACTCCTACACAAAAACATTTCAATAATACTTCATATCCATATACTATAACAAAAAAAATCATTTTTTTATTACCATACGCAACCTGTCAGTCAAATATTTTTAATGGCATAAGATACATTTTTTAATCCTTTTACATTCATTGTTTCAAATAAAAATGTTTATTTTATTGTTTACTCTAAGCCAACATTGTAAAAATACAATATTTCAGAGAGAAAAAACTTAAGTGCATAAACAATAAACTTAACGTTGTTTGTATAGGAACCTACAGATTATACGAAATATTCATTGTAAGTAACTATTTTGACCAAGTAGGGTTATTGTATAAATTCTCAATAAAAACATAAATTATAATAAGGTTATTTTACACAATATTTCATAATTTATGTTTTTGTTTTTATCCAAAACTGTATTTTTTAGAATAGGTGTTACGTTTTTAACATTTTTACTTTATCTAAAACCTCTATTTCAGATATGATAGAACTTATAACTCAAATGAACACGCAGACTAAAACGCAAATGGTTAGGTTAGACAATTGTAAATTGTCTTGCAATATCTTTTAAAAAAAAGTGAGAAAAGTAGGTACCCTATAAGCCCTGCTGTACAGTAGGTGTTGATGTACAAGTATAGGTGTAGGCGTCATTGAGTAAGTCACATAGTATGTATTAATGTGTTAAATTTGAATTCAACGATATTTCAATGCAAACCAAAAATTATATTTACTAGAAAAAAGTTGAAAATTTCAAATGTCAATTGATAGATAGCTCTTAAAGAGTTATCATGACGTATTGAAATGTATATCTTGTACAGAAATACTAATATAATTATTTTGTAAAATTATCGAGTGTCTACAGTTATTCGTTTTTGAATTACCGCATAATAAAAAACCAATCTTGTCAAAAATTAGAATAGCATAAAAATTTTGCTAAATTTTTTTTTTTTGTTATTTTAGAAAGTACTAGGAATTTTTACCCCTTAAAAGTACCATATAAATTCATCTTCCTATCAGAAAGGATATTGAAGTTGAAAATCCATTATTATTCTACTATAAATTGTACACATGTACTCATACAAAAAATTTAAAAAATAAAACATCATTCTAATATCAATACGTGCTTGTCCTAATCAGAATCTAAAAACATATTTATTGATTTATATGCACGTTAAACTAATTTATGCCTAACAGTAACAGTTGTATGAAAAGTAAAATGGTAATTCAAGAAAAAGTTATTACAGTTGAAATGTAGAATGATGAATAGATAAGTACCTACCAACTCGAAAATGAATTAGAAGTTTAAGCCAGTTAAGTATTGCCTCGCGAACATAGATAAAAAATTATCTAAGAATGACACACGGATACTTGATGGCAAAAGATTACCCACCCATATGTCAAGCATGCGGCACCACGCTCACAATTAAACACATTTTTGATGAATGCAGATCATTCAAAACACAAAGAGAAGAACTAAACATAAGTCACGACGTCGGATCAAGCTTAGGCCCGAACCCAGAAAACGAAATCAACACAATAGAATTCTTAACTACAACTAAATTATTAAATTTACTTTAAGATAAAACACTAATATTGTAAAACTATATATATATGTACCTTTTTTATATAGTTAATGTAACGCTAATGGCCCCAGACGTTGAAGCGGAAATTTAAACTTAAATTTAAATTTCAAGATCAATAAAAAAAAAAAAAAAAAATATCTAGGGAAACATTTGTTGTCTTTATTCTTTATCACAGACGCAAAGAAACATTAACAAAACAGATAGCGGCTTTATGTTTATACATATTTATTAATTTATAAATAACTCTTTTTGTTATTATAAACTAGCTGATTAGCCCAGTTTTACCCCGGAAAATTATATCGTGATAAATTCACAAATAGAAAAAAAAACATATTGAAAATCTGAAATCAATAAACAAATAGAAATAAACTATTTGTTTTTAGTTTATTTAGTAAATATTTCTTAAAATATGATTAATGACTTATAACAATGATGTTAAGACCAAACATGGAAATGTTACAACACATTATATTATTGGTACCGACAAACTGTCAATTGTTTATATATCTACGTACGATGAAGATTTTGTCTCTTTTTTACTTTTTATTTTAAGGGAATAGTTATACTAACTTATGTATAAAATTATATTAACATTTTATTGTTTTATTGTAAGTACATATGACAGTAGAAGTATTGAATTATTATTTTAATTTAAATTATAAAGGACTTTTACCTACGTTATTGCCTATCTAATGAAAACATAAAGTCAATTTCTACCAGTTTTGATATTAAAATATGTTGTGGGTTCAACAATATTTCATAGTCATTCGCATTGTTGTATGTTGCATTGTCTAATTTAATTGTACCGTTTTTAATGGAGTAAACATATATTTTTCACCACTTCATAATAAAACAAATATATTTAATACAATATTTAATATATTTTAATACAATTAAATAACAATAAGCATATATTTTTATTTAATTGAATTAGTTTAATAACGTTTTAAACTTGATCAATTATTAAATTGTTCTGGACAATTATTGTTTGCTGGTTGTATTTCTTCCATTTAAAATATAAACATATACTAACAAATTACAATTATAAAATCCTTAGATTTTTGAAAATGTAGGCAATTGATTTTTAAAACTATACATGTTTATAATAATATGTTAACATTTTTATTACGTGTTTATCAAATAAATTGCCACATAATTAAACAGTACAAAAAAAATACGACTTAGTTTTATAATATGGATTAACACCTTTGCCAATTTATAAACTACAATTTCTTCCCTGTTAACCGAAAGCTACTTACGCAATTAGTTTCAACAATTATTTAATATAATATAGTAGTTATATACAAGAAAAAGAAAAAATAGTAACAATATACAATTAAATTAAAAAGCCAGTATGGTTAAAGAAAGATAATACACCAAATGGTTAATTCTCGATATGTTTTCAAAATATAGCGATGGTTTTAATCAGGAGGATAAAGAGTGTGCATGCCACGTTTATAGTGATGCACTAGAACTAGAAGCCCATAGGCTAAAAGTCTATAATCCCATTAAAAACAAATATAGATAGATATATATTTTCACTTGTATACAATATATAGATGGATAAATCATATACCTATGCAAATAATAATACATAACTAAATAAATTATGATATTCATGAAATTTTAATTTGGTACTATTGGACAAAATAGTAAATGTTATATTAAACTTAATATACTGCAGTATTAACCAAAACATCAAAAAATAATTAAATCAATATACCTATGAACATATAAAGTTAATTAAATTCCAAAACTCAATACCCAGTAAAAACTATAAATTCATTTCAAGTAAATCAAAATTTATAATATTTATTTTAATAATACAACGTTCATATGAATAAAATCATTCATTGTAATCAGAACAATGCTCATAAGCATATTAACCATTAGGATAAAAATTGTATGAACCTTATTTGATATTTTTTTTAAAAAAAAAAAGTGTGAAAATTAAATTGTATTTTTAAGTTGACCTTATAATTTAAGGAGCTCGGACATAACCTAAGTAAGGGATTGGCTATTTTAACTATACAGATTTTATTTCGCGGGGAAAAATGAATTTATATTGGTTATACGTGTCTACAAGTGGTTTTTTTTTTTAATTGGCAAACAATTCTTGTTTACTCGTGCAATTTCATTTGATATTTTATTTACTCAACTAGATTTAACTACTAATTACTACTCATTTTAACAAACTTTACTAGATAGAATGGAATCTTAAAAACTTTTTTATTTTAAAACATTTTTTTTTTTTTAATAATTAATATACAATCTGTATCAGTTGACACAATAAGCATATAGGCTAAGAGTAAAAAAATAACATGTGAATATTTTGAAGAAATAAGCCACCCAGTGCGGTGACACTTTCAAAGGAAGAGTTTACATGTTAGTTACTTAAAAGATCTCGACACCACTTACGGTTAGGACGCCTTGGGGGGTTACCGGGTTTGGTAATAGACGCTAGGTTCTTCATTAGACGATTTTTGAGAGGATTAGTTGTTCTGGCGTGAAATCTTTTGTAGTAGGTCTTGTCTTCTTCGTTAAGCGCTTTTAGATTTAGATCAGTGTGGAGTGTGTGATTTTATACGTAAGGAGGGGCATTTGAAAGTTTCCTTATGGCGATTTCAAAACATATACATAATTTTACAAGAAAATAATAAATATAATGTGTCTCGGCGCGATGCGTTGGTTTCTACCAGTCGCGTTCTGCGACAGAGAGTAAGCAACGCCCGCTATAACTATACTAGTTCCCGGACGAGTGACCATCCGGGTTTTGTAGTAGTAAAAACCTTGCAACACATACACACACGTGTTAAATAACCTACAGTACCCTCTTCCACTGCAGTTTCCCAGACTAATGACATTTTTTTGTCGAATCCTTAACCTCGATAAAAATATATATATATATAATATGTAAGGTATCTATTATTATGAAAAGTATTAATGAATTTTATATATCAACCACAATGGTGTACAAATAAAAACAATATTATTCACAATAGCGTAATTATAAATTATAATAAGCAATTAAAACTATACTACAATGTTTTTTTTTTTTTTTTATTAGCCTTTATAAAAAATTTAGCTCAACAATTAAAGTATCTTGCTACAATGTTTTAAATTCAAATTATTTAGGTAGTTACACTGCTTAAAAAAAAACTTTATTTCAATACAATAATAAAATATAATCATTTTTAAACTTAAGTTTACCTTATAGTATTAGATACTTAAGCTTGTACATTGTTTTTCGATAAAATTTCACTCGTCATTATATTTAGGATATAAAAAAATATTATGTTTAATCTTCGAGTACTCTGCTAAAAAAAAAATACACATTCAGAAAATAAATATTCAAATAAAATACGTAGTGTAAGAACATACAATTTGTTTACATTATCGTGACGTATTTAATTTAAAAAATTAAAATATATATATACAGCTTTATAAATAGCATGTAACTCAATAGAAAGTTGGAAGAAACAAAACATTTAGCGAAGTTAAATATTTAATTAACTATGCAAAAACTTTAAAAATAGTTTTATTATTTAGTACATAAAATATTAGTTAATAGTTTTAATCAAGGAAAACCAAAATAATTTTAAAACAAACCTTATAATCTTAATTAACCTTTACTCTTGTATTATGGCTCGCAAATAAAATGTTATTAATATTTTAAGTTATATTTGAAGTTTTGAACTACAAAATGTTACCCCATTTAAGTCTAACATCATCAAAAAATAAATAAAGCAATCAAATTAATTTTGTTGGAGAAATGGTCGTCAATTTTATAGTTAATAAAATACAAAAGTTTTTGAAGATGGTTCAACAAAAAAACAAATTTATATAGAAATATGACAGCGTGTGTTTAAATATTTTTAAAATGCAAAGTCTAAATTAATTTATAATTATAATTAAATTAAATAATTTTAATTATTGCATTTCTCGGTTTTTAATTTGTATTTACTTTTATGTTCATTTAATATTATAAACCTATACAATTTTTGAGCTGATATGTGTATAGTAATTATTTTTTCCTAAATATTACTGAATATAATATATATATATATACATGTAAGTATTTAAAATTATTGAATAAAATATAAACTTTAGAATTTAGATTGTACTAAGAGCCTGAAATGCCATAATAGATTAAATGTGAAGTAGGTAGGTTAATAAGTTTAAGTAATTAGTTTTCATTGCATGATATAATATTTGTCATACTCTTCAGTCCTCACCACACGGGATTTCTATATATTGTTCTAAACACGCTTTAAATAAATTCCCTTATACTTAATTAAGAATTTTTAATTTATATGTTCTAAACAATCGCTTATAAAAATATTGTAGTTAAGATAATCTTATACAACTAAACTATAAAATGATTAATGATAAAAGTAATGACACTATATTATATAGATGCCTACTAATATTAATTATTATTTGTGGAACTGTCTGAACAGTTAGTTATGCCTGACATTATATGCTGTTAGTAGGTACTAGGTACTTCTGTAGATACGTACTTATAATATACACTTTAGTCATTTTTAAAATATGTTCGATGATGCTGTTGGTAGATTACCAAATAATGAACTACCAATAATTGAAGTTACACCGGGTTGTTGTATCATTTGCAATAATTTCTATAAACAAACATAACATAAAATATAAAATAAAAATATTATTCATCGATACAATATATGTTTTAGGTTCAAGAAGTTGATCCTCCAACACTCGATCGAACAGAGCGTTGGTTTCAACATGCATTTTCCCCCCGGAGACTAATTTTTAACTTACGACTGAATGAGGCATTTAAAAATTCGGAGATTCAATTTACAATTATTTATTACTAACAATCGTTTGCAATTATTTTTAAAAAATGTCATCAATTCGAGGACCTAACTTCGTTTACCGTATCTATTATTTACTATAACGATACAAATAATAAAATAATATTTTCTAATTGTTCCAAAATTAAAAATGTAATGTTAATCGAAATCACATTATTTTAAACGCAATTTATCATCAAAACTTCACAATACAATTGTAAACTTTTTATTTTGTAACAACTGTTCTGCAAATTGTTCCAAGCATTAAACAGTTTTCAATAAAAACTTTTAACTCATATTTTTTTAAATTTTAAACATTTAATTAAATCAGTTCCTAGAGATAATTATCCAAGCCCCAAGGTGTTATAATTGTGTCATAGCCTTTCCGCCAGTTGGCTTTTAGCCAGAGCTTACAAAGCTAAAGGGGTGAACGGTCCAAAAAATGCATCGATGACCAAAAATAAAATAACACACCGTATGGGGTTGGACCTACGACCTTTTACGTTTTCGGGTGTGAAATGGCCATCGCGTTTTTTTAAAATTTAATATCAATGCATTCCTATTTGGATCATTGCGCGCGTCATATGGTTAAAGCAAAAAATGTGACCTTTTTGACTCTCCACGATACATCAATTATAATAATATAATAATATTTTATACGTGTTATACCTGCACCACTTGAATGACAAATACACCAAACATTAAAAATGACATAGTCATTATTGAACGTTCAAATGTCGGTTCTAACATCACAGAGGAAAACGATGGATTTTTTTTATCCTCTTGTCGCTCCTTGTTATTTAAGAAACTCCGTCGTTGTATTGAGTTACGACGATATCGACAAATAGGTTTCACATTAAAAAATGTCCGTTGCAGTAAATTCAATAAATAATCTATAGAAAAAAAAAAATACATAGTTATCACCCGAAAAGCATTTATCGACAAATATTAAACGAAGATTAGGTATATGTTATTTATATGAAAATACGAAATGTTAGCCTTAGCATATTATAATTTAGTGTATATGTTTTAATCTTCGAAACATAAATCGCAACAGTTTTAAATGTACGTGATTGTGTAATTAAAATACAAAATACACTTTGAAAAATTCATAATATATATTAAGTACAGGCATTATAATATAACAGTGCATCAATATTCTATAAGCTAAAATTCTACTAAAAAACAATATTCGAACAGTATAATATATATATATAATATATATGTCTATTTTTAACAGGCAGTGTGTTTCAGTATGGTAATGATCTGGAACGGTACAACTGAAATTGAAATCAAACCACTTCAACTACAATAAAATAAAATTATTTGAGTTGGTTTGAGTAAATATATAGTTGAGTCATTGAGTCATTGAGTCAACAGTACAAAATGACAATAAAATAAATTTATATTAAATAAATGAACATAATATTACAAAACATTTGCTGTTTTATGGATTATGAAAAATTTAAATAATTGGTTTAATACCCGTGGAACCTATAATAGCGAGAATGTATGGCATCAATACCATAATAACATTATAGATAAATTCATGTTTTTTTCAAAGATTTCTCAGTATAGGGGTCCTATACTTGTTACAACAAGTGGATACGGAAACAAAAAAAATAACATGTACAACGTATAGAGTAAAGAATATAACAACGTCTAAAAACACAGACTTAGTCCGTGCCTAAAAATGAAAAAAAAAATATTTAAGCAAATGGTTAAGTTAGGTTATACTTAAACCTATTATTCGTTAACTCACCAATTTACCCTAAAATAATCTTTATGTATCATAATACATAATATTTAAAAATACCACTGTTAACTGCATAATGTTTCTCAAACTTTTTAAAGTCATAGAGTATTTTTAATTTTCTATAATTTCTGAGGGGCAATTAAAAAACTTTGAATTTCGGTTTAGTTATAAGACGAATTTGATTTAAATAATAATATGATTATTATAGTCAACACTGCAAAATTTTTAGACTTACGTATCTTATCGTACAATTGATTTCGAGCATCCATCAGGTACCCGAGCATCACCTTGGTCACAGCCGTACCGTGTCGTCGATTTTTGAGTTGGTCTTCTCTCTCTTCAGAACCACCTCCATTAGTTTCTACGTCTAGGATTGTGACTTCTTCGTCGTAGGTCGATTGGTTTTCATCATCGTCACCGCTATCGATTTTTACGTCATGGTCGTCATTGTCATCTTCGACTTCGGCTCGTACGTCTTCTTCTTCATTTACGCCTCCTTCTTCTACGTCTCCTTCTTCTTCTACGCCTTCTTCTTCTTCCACGTCTCCGTCTTCTACTACGCCTCCGTCTTCTTCTACGTCTTCATTGGTCTTATTATTGGAGTGTTTGATAGTCGAATCAATATCTTGTCTGGTAGTCGATCTATCTGGTTGTTTTTCTGCGTTGGTAGTGTTGCGGCCACCGTCTAGTATGATTTTCACGTATTCCACCGAATCATCTCCCTCGCGCCAGCTTTCTGAAACGCCGGTATTGTCTTTGGAGTCATCTTTAGGTTCATTACTTGTGACTTGAACGCCGCACGGCATCGTCACGTTCATCAGCGAACTTCCATTACTCGTCAACGTACACAACCGGATCCATTGGTCACTTCCGACACCGCCGACATTGAAGTCTCGAGCAACGTAAAAAAACACTGCATATAACAATAGTAATTTCGCCACAACTACATGGGTCATTTTCAACGACTGGAATAATGGACGAAAATACGACATCGTGTGTCTTGTCACCACGAAGAATGCGTGCCCGTATTGTAATTCAGTCGTGTGCTGAACAGTTTCTGAAGTTTACAGAAGAGTTAAGTCGTAGATAATGACAGGAATTAAAAACTTGTCCCAATTACCGTAATATTTCAGAAAGAAAAAATAACACAGTAATTGCAATTTAACTAAGCCACACGGAACGCGTGCAACTGTACACCTAACCGTATTGTAATTCGCGTGCCTACATCGTTGCAGTAATTATGAATATCTCGCGGAAGACTGCACGAACTCATGGTCGTGATGAGCATTAAAATTTAAAATACATGGTGATTTTCCGGTGCACACTACTTGAGTTCCAAATTGATAAGAGCAGACAACTTGCGCCCAAACATATTGGACATAAATAGTTACCTGTTATAGTTATTACCAGTGATAAGTTGCGTCTGAACTGCCGTATTCATTGACGGGTAAATGGCCATTTATTCCTAAACGATAGTTTAATAATTGCATACAGAAATTATTGTATCAATATAATTTGACAGATATAGGTACAATAAAGAGAAATATATATTTATATATAGGTAGTTTATATTGTTATATTATTTAACAATCAAAAGGATTTTAAATATCAATCAATAAAACATTATTATAAGTCAATATTTTTTAAAAATGTATGAGTATGTATGGAGTTTCAATAAATTTAATTGTATCTTTTTGATCATTAGCTACCATAATATTTTTTTTTTTGATTAAATCAAATTGTTCATTAAAACAATAAAATAGTTAGTACAATAAAATAATACATTTTAATTATTGTATTAAAATATCACCTTTGCCATGTTGTAAGTACTTGTAACTTTCAAAGAGATATTTATCTTAAATTATTATATTCTAGATGTCAAATTATATTGATACATTAATTTTAATACGAAATTATGATTTGGGACGCAAATAATCCTGGAATAAATACGATAGGTACATTTTGTCCTGCGAGCATATGAGACAGAACTTATCTGCCGTACTATTATAAATTCTTATCGACAATCTTAAGGGGCTCAAGTAACATGCACCATTACAAAATATATTTTATATTTATTAATCTTTTTTAGTAAAAGTTATTACTGTTTTAGATTATAAAATTAGAAATAATGGATGTATAAAAAAAAACTCTTCGTCGTTATATATAACAAAATCATAATATATTACTGTCAGAGATGATGAGTGTGTTTAAATCAAAAATCGGGTTGCATGTTACTCTAATAACGGTGAAGACGTATTTTTTCATAATCTAAAACAGTATATTCAACAAAAAAGTTTGATAAACATAAAATGTATTAATATTGAACAAATCGATTTTTATTAGTAATAATTTTAAGTTCAGACAAAAGAAGTGGCAAAGAATAATGTGACAAAATTTGTGATGCACTGTAGTCTGTAATACTATATTTTACTAACCTTGAATGTTTATTAGTTATTTGTAGGTACATAAATAAGAAAAAAAACAATAATTGTTTATAAATAAATTACACAAATTATTTGTTTAGTATTTGATATATTTGTGCACTTCCGTTTTTAAAGAAATATTCTGCTTCAAATAACGAAATTAAAAATATTGGCTGCCGAAAAAATGTTTTCCAATAGTTCTAAAAAAAGCAACACTTTTATAAAAGAATATTTTATCATCAAACGCGAATAATTTTCCAAGATAATGGGCGGTTCGTGTTCGATAAAACCACTCCAAATTGGAAGTTTTTTGGCTACAAATTTACTGTACAATGGTTTATAATTTATATTATAGGCACCTAAATAAATGGACAAACTTAATTACATTTCGGTACTCTTTAGGTAAGTAGGTACTAGGTATATATCATAATACATGCTGTGCTCGAAACGCGAGGACGGAATACTATTATTTGATCGGTTTAATACTTTGTCCACAGTATGTATAACATATACCTGTGTGCAATATCTTGTATCAGAGAGGTAAAATAGATGTTCTATTGCGATATGTGATGTTTCTTTTTACTACCCATATACATTCATGTGATGTTCTAGAGATGCCAAACGCCACGTTGAAGGATATCACATCTGAGAAGTTAAAACTGAACATCTATAGAACATCCCACATTAAACGTGTCTTAGTAGTCTACTTAAAGATGTTAAATTCAACATCCCAGTAACATCTCAAAACGTGTACCTAAGGATTTCACAATTTTTTCATCCATGAGATGTCCAATGCGTAACATCCATGTAACTGTTATAGAATTTTATGTTGGGTACTTACTATTTGGGTTTCAAATGATTTGAAAATTTGGATATAATAATTAAATGATTTAACACAGGTCATATAGTACAAAATATTTATTTTGAAAAGTTACCTACATAGGTAATATTCACAAAAATTATAACATTAAGAGAAATGAATACATTTTATACTGTGTACAATAATTTCAAAACTTAATTGAGTATGACAAACACAATATTTAAAATAATTATGACATTTATAGTATTTAATTGTAATGTTTTATTCTGTATGCAGTAAGTTTAAGGCTACAGCTCGATTTTCTGAAGTATGGAAAAACAAACACTTATATTTTAAGTTTGATAAATCAATTAAACATTTTGGAATTTTGATTTCTGTATTAACCAGAAAATGTCCAATTAGAAGTGATGAGATTGGACTATTAAACATTGGAGATAAATTTTCATACTTAGTAACCTCAAGAATTATTTGACCGGAAGAGTTTTTAATTATTTTATCAACAGAAACAATAGCACAACAATTAAATAAAAAAAAATATTTATCACGTTCTTTAGTAGAACTAACTTTAAAGTTTGTTAGTAAAACTTGCTCATATAATGTAGCTGTTATATCTTGGTGAATTATATTGTTGAAATCAATTTCTTTTTTGAGTAAAGGATATTTAATATTTGTTTCTAAATAGATATTTTGTTCAAGAATTCGATTGTATACGTCTTGAAGAGGGTATTTAGAACTGTGAACAGTTTTTTTTATGATTTGTAAATAGTTTTCAAATTTAAAGGCACTAAACTTGTCAAGTGGACCATGAATCTTAACAAAATTAGCTATGTGTATAAGACCATGAACATTATATGTTACATATTCACTTCCATAATGTTCAGGATACTCTGTGACAAATTGTCTTAATAAATTATTCGCCAAGTCGTTATAGATTATACAAGTTTCAACAGATATTAAAAGTTTAACAGCACAATGTAAAAGTAAAAAATGATTGTACAGGGATGATTTTATTCTTCCTTTTAATAAAATAGGGCCTGTATACAACAAAAAAGTACGGTATTCAGTCGCTTTCCAAAATTCTAGCTCATCTAATGATCGGGGTAATCTACTGAACTCCGACGGAAAATGTGGTTGAAGATTTACTTGTTCAGTAGAAATTTGATGTTCAAGATCAGTATTTAAATATCTTACAGGTTTTTGGCCACTCTTCCAAAAATGTAACAATCGTTTCATTACTCCTTGACAAACATTATGCATGTAATCTAAAACGAAAACTGAAGTCATATCGATAGGCAATACTTCTAATGGACAAGGGCCTTTGTGATAAGACTCATCACTTTTTGAGCGAAACGATTCATTGGTTCTCAATTGAGCGTCAATACCCAAAAAAGACATTCTTCGGTTTATGGATTCCCCTTCTTCTAGGCATGAGTTGCAACTATGATATGCATTAAAGTATTTTACGTTTAACACAAAAGCTTTGGCTGGTGCATCACATACAATTTGAGTAATGGAAAAATTTAAAAGTTTTTGATTTATTTCAATCCCATTTTCAAAAATTGATTTTATCTCGGTAATAAATGGATCAAAAAAGGAAAATACTGAACCCGGTTTTTTACTCCTTCCATGAAAAATTCCTACTGGTAGTACAATTTTATTAATTTCGGGAACATTTATAAAAGAAACTAAAATAGGCCAAAAACTAGATTTTGAGCTATCAGAAATAGATAATCCATCAACATGGACACTCAATTGAATTAAGTTTAAATCTTTTATCCTATCAAAATATGTGTAAAGAATGGGTTTAATCATTCGTTCAACGCCAATATGAATATACGAGCCATTTTCCATTTGAATAATATTATGCGATTTAGATTTAGGAGTTTTCAATAACGATCTAACATCTTTAGGTACGTCCAAACCTTCTGATCGTAAGATAATGAGTAATTCATTTACACAGTTATGGGAAATATGATATTTTGCAATTAGTTGTGATAATTTATCTTGTAAAGAACAATTATTTTGACCATCATTTTCATAAAATTGAAAACTTTTATTTGGAATAACATTATTGACATTATTACTACAAAGATTATTATCATTAGTAAAAATGTCCAACTTTCCTGGTTGTAGATCTAAATTATAATTATCAATATTTAATGTTTCATTTAATGATGCAATTTCTTCAGTACAGGTAAATTTCACTAAAGCTGCCGCTGGAGTTGAAATTGACTGTAGTAAATTAGAGGAACCTTCCTTTTTGCATGTACTTGAAACTGTTCTGTTGAAATGTCTCCTCGACGTTAAGTGTAATGGCTTCAGTTTTTTTACCTAAAAATAAAAAATGAAACTATAATTTGGTATAAGTTAATAATACTAAAGATATGTTTTGTATAAATGTATAAATGTTAACATGTCTCTTTGATAATAAAAAAAAGGAATTCTTATTGTTACTGTCAACATTTAAGAGTATTCAATTCAGAAAAATGCAATTGGTAGATATAAAAATAACATAAAAATACATTTTTGTTTATAATATTAACTATTTTAAGTAAATATTTAATTTATTTTTGAAAAACGTTCAATGTCCATTATTAGATGAATTATTACTTATAAATTTAACCGTGGGATAGTTTAATTTTTTTAATTATTTCAACCAAATATTAAAATCTTTATACTGGCCCATACACTTAGTAATTGGCTGGGTTGGGGTGCGTTATTATTTTACAATAGTATATTAGTATCTAAGATTATGTGTTTTAAGTTATAACCATATCAGTGCAAAATACAATTGGGGAATGAGTAGAGCCTAAACTATATTATGAAATATGATTTTGAAGAGTATCACTCTATAATTTATTATTTACTCCAAGTTACACCACTAGACCATACCTATGTATATTATATATAAAGTTTATAAGCTTACTTAATCTTACTGTACAAAATATTTCAGCGAACTCCCATTTCACTGCTTGCTGCATTCTTCGCGTGCATAACGTTGGCTTCCGTGACGGAACCAATCTTTAATATGACACTCAAAACTGCTGTCATCCATTTGATAATTATCATAAGCTATTTCTAAAATTATAATAATATCATGTTGTTGTTGCAAATGGGTTACATTAAATAGATGAAAACAATAAATGATTACGTTTTACTATCTTCATAATTTGAAGATTATCTAATCGAAAATTATTCTTGAACCCTGTCCAAGAACATTCAGAAGATAATTTATTAGTAAATATTCTTGACAGTACTCTTTTAACAAAGTTTTTTAAACCTGTTCCACCAACTGAATGTATAAAATGAGTCTAAAAAAAATTAATATATTTGAATGTAATACAAAATTAAAATTACATTTTTACTATTCTTACTATTTTGAGTTTATATTCATCTTCTAATAAATTTTGCTCAATATCTTTTATGGCTTCAATATTTTTTAATGGAAATAGATTTAAAAAGGACTCATCTAATGGAATGTATTTTGCGCTAAGAGGATGTTTTATATGTTCTAAAAGCACATCTAACTTTTTGTCCAATCTATTTAAAAACATGTTAGTCGAATTCACAAATTCTGTAAAAGTGGGCATACCAATATTGGAATTACTAGATTCTGAAAAAAAAAAATATTATTAGGTATTAATAAAAATAAAAATGTAATAGGTAAACTTATTTCAATATTTACCTTGATGATTTGAGAAATCTGAAATAAATTTTAAAAAAGAATTCAATATTTTTTAAAAGTAAAATATATAATATAATATTAATAGATATTACCTTGGCCGTTTTGTAGACTACTATTTAAATGTTGTTCAATTAAGTTTAGAGTCCTTTGACTTGTATCTAGCAACAAATATAAAATACAAAAATTATAAAAACTATAAAAAAACCTACAAAGCAAAATTAGATACTTAAAATAATTAAATATGTTATTATTACCTTCATTATTCAATAAAATATTTTCATTTTCATTTAAGTTTGACTGCATTGTATAAGGTTCAACTATATATTACGTTGCAAATAATAAATAATAAAAAATTTTATATTAAAACAAAAATTAATATACATATTAAGGATACCTATTAGTGATACAAGTTCTACAGTTATGAATTAATTGTTGACAAAAAAAAAATGTATAATAATATATTATAAGTAATTCAATCAGTCTAGTATAATGAGTGTTATTATTTATTAGTTCTTACCATGGTTATATAAAATATTTTCATTTTCATTTGACTGCATTGTATAAGGTTCAACTATATATTACGTTACAAATCATAAATATTCAAATATTACATTAAAATATAAATGAATATAAATATTATAGGTGACTATTAAAGTATTAACTATACAAATATAAGATACAGTTATTAATTTAAGTTTAAAAAAAAATAAAGATTGTATATATTATAAATAATTCAATCAGTTAAGTATAATTTGTGTTTATTACCTTGCTCATTATGTAAGACATTTTCATTTAAGTTTGGCTGCATTGTATAAGTGCCTATACATAGAACAAATTACAAATAATTTAAGTTTTAAAAAATATAGAGTATAATATAGACAATATATAAATACATCTACTAACTATTGTAATATAATAATACCTTGGTCACAATTGTCGACATAATGTGATATTGATTCTCCGGTTAAACCTAATTTATTAAAAAATGTAAGCAACAATAAAATGAAATATCTAAACAATTATAGTTATGAAAAACACTCATTTTAAAATTTTTAAAATAAGTAAACACACATGGAAAAAATAATTTAAAATTTACTAGATAAAATATTGCTACTTCTGTACACTTCTGATATTTTATTTTTCTCGTTAGTAATTGTTGGTTTTTTATACACACTAAGAGTAATTTCTTCACAAGAATCACTACCTATAAATTAAAAATATTGCATGATATTATAATCAATAGACATCATAGGTAATACTTACTGTCTCCAACATTGTTACCTGATGCATCATATTGGGGTTTGGATAATTTTAGTCTTTTGCCCCGTCTTAAAGTTTCTTCATTTTCTGACTCAGATCTAAATATTTGAACTTCCTTCATTGCAGCTTGTTCGTATGAGTCTATTTATTATGTAATATAATAAATACATTATATTAATTTTATTTAGATTTTATATTAACCATAATCAGTTCATGGTGTGGATAATCATTTATTTTCCAATAGAAAAATGAGATAAAAATAAATATCTTACCAAATTGTTCAATGACTTTAACAGGATATGACTTCCAATCTTCAGATGGTTTACCTCCTTTCATCAACATCATTGTTGTAACCCTTTGTTTTGAAGGCCACTTACACATATGTCCTGGAATACCATTCAATGTAACAGTTGATATCCAGTCAATGGGAATCACTGAATACTTATGCTCTTCTTTAAAATAGCCAATAATCCACTAAAAGTATAATAATTCAAATATGCATTGGAGGAAAATTCTAGGAGTGGATCTTACTGGAATATATTTGTCAGATAAAATTATAATATGGGTTCTGTGCATACATCAATATAAACATAACGTTCTAAACACATAATCTTTGATCCTCATAGAATAATGAGGAACATACAAACTTATATTCCCCTCTGATTATGACTTTTGGCTACCACAATACCTATTATAGGAACGTTGGTAACTACTTAAACGAATATTAAAAATATTAATTATATATTTATTAAAATTGTATTTAATGCCTATAATGGTGTAATCTTGGCTTGTTCCTGTAGGAGTTTTGTTTATAATTTTTGTGCTTAAATTATAATTGCATGTCTCTTTTATATATTTAGGTACCTACATTATTTCTAGCAACATATTTGTGTATATATATATATATATATATGATATATTACATGTGTGTATGTGTGTAAGCACTAAACAGTAAGCATAATGTTTTGGGCTTACAACTGTGAATATATATCTACTCCCGTGTAAAATGTGTACCTAGAGTGCACATTGAAACTTGAATGATGTAGGTAACATTAAAATATATAATTTAATATTTTATTCCTACTTATAGGCTAGGTACTTAACTTAATTGATATGTTTTCAATTACTAGTGGCTAATATAGGTAGTAAATTAATGAATTAATTATATGTATAATAATATAATCTAATATACAAAGAAGATAAATATGAGATAGATAAATAGATTACCATTTACCAATTACAAAATTATACTAGTATATAGGTACAGATATTATTTATTAAATTAATTAGTTAATTATTCACATACCTGTTTTCCCGAACCTTCCATTTCGACAAATTTGAATGGTACAATATGAATATAAAACAGATATTATTGTAGGTAAAAGTTGTGTTAGTTGAACACAATGATGTTTGACTGTACAGCACACTACGGTGGATTGTACACGTCCACAGAGAAATATTATGGTTTAGGTATAGTTTAAAACTCGTATAAAATTGTTCACAAAATAACAAGGTAGGTACCAATTATCTTGTATAATACACACTTGGATACTTGGTACTACTTTAAAGTATAAATCACGGTCGGATATTCGCTGGTCGTTTGTGAAAATAGATGTCGACACTGGATAATCGATATTTTCGTAAGTATTCTCATTTACAGAAACTGTCATGAGAGGTTATGCTATGATACGTCATAATATTATTGTCATTATCACATCGGGTATTTTTTTAAATTTATTTTTAGATTATTTGAAATAATTTTTCGAAGGATCCATGTGACCACTATGCGATGTTAAGAATTGCGATGTTTATTTATAAATCATTTTAAAATCGGAAACCAATATCTCTGAGACATCACAATCGCAACATTAGTTGATATACGTTCCAGGAGATGTTGATTTTGTGAAGTAATTTTTATAATTGTACAATCATCTGATCGACATATCAGAGATGAACACCGTAGACGTTAGCTTTGAGATCATACACCGACGTCTATGAGACATCATTGTCAACACATTGCACACATATTACTTTGTATGCATACAAAGTAATATTTTACTGTTTTTCCCCTAGTTGTTATTTATAGCTGTACGCTGTAATTTATCGTAGATTGGAGATTAGCCGGTAATATTTAGTAAATAAATTATTAACCATAATATGAAGTAAATCTGAACTGTTAGGACAAATTATTGACCGAATAATTTCTCGTTAGAGTATTTAGAAATGAAATCGGATTCCACAACAAATTAGTGAAAATACCATAGAAAAGCTTATACGATACAAGTAAACAGCAATGATGTCAATAACATTAAACCTTCGAAAAAAAAAATAACCTTGTTCTTAAATGTAATAAACTTCAAATTTTTCCTATTACCCAGTAAAGATAGAGTTTTCAAATAGTTAAGCTATCGGTTGGACATTTTTTCTATGGTTGGTACTAGCCACTAGGTATTTTAAGTTCGTAGTTCCTCAAACAGTAAAGAACAAATACAGAAAAATGTTGAACCAATAAAAGAAATAGTATTTTTAAATAAGTCCTTTTTTACAGATTTGTTCTTGAAATGAGAAGATGTATTATTGTTTTTAAATTTTAATAATAATAATAGTGCTACTGCCTACTATCCAATATGGTTTCAAGGTAAGCCAAACAAAATGAGCTCTCAGAACCTATTTTTTGAACTCGGTCAGCTTTTTAAATAAAATCAAAATGATCAATAATTAAAAGACCTTGTACAAAATAAATTTAGAATGTATAAGAATTTTAATTTTAAACATCACTCATCGTAAATTATATGTGAAGCAAACTAATATATTGCTAACTGACACTTATAACTACTCGTACATTCAAAAATCAATAGCCACCATTGTAATATTTTTAGTTGTAAATGAAACAATTTGTTTTAACTATAAACATTTTAGTAAAAACTATATTGTGCATATTACAATAAAAGCAGTTTTTTTTTTATTGTAATAAATAAGCCGCAACAGCAAAGGTTATTGGCTTGTGCAATTAATATATGTTTTGAAAAATATATGTGAAAAAAGCAGTTTTATAATTGTTATAACTCATATAACAGTAGATACCTAGAAAGTTTGATTTATAAATCGACGACTTATTTTAATTATTCAGTAGTTGTCATAATAATATAACAGTAAATACATTTATGACAAACTTCAACATTTAAATGTAACTATACCCCTAGTTAATCGAATAAACACATATAGTAAAACTTTAATCAAACTAAATCCACCTAAATTATGAAAGGAACATCTGAATAGTTAAAATTAGATTTAAAAACAACTTTTAAATAACATCTAAAGTGTTAACATTTCTAGAACACACCTTTTTCAAATATTGGTATTGAAAATATAGTATAGGTAATGTTCTTTTGCGTATAATAGTCTTTTTGTGAAAACAATTCTAATCACTTTATAATAAAACAATAGGTTAAGTTAATTAAGTTATTTTAGTAATTCTATAAAACTCAGTTTTACCGAGTATAAAAAAATATAATTCGAGTTGAAATAATAAGAAAGTGTTGTTTAAATTGTCTATTATATGTACAGATACTTTTTGTAACTATGTAATTAAATAACTAAGTTTTTATAGTAAGTAGTAAGTAACTAAGTAATAATTAAAATAAAAAAATTTAAATGTCTTTAAAAAAAATGTTGAGGCATTGCTAGATTCGTAATAAAAACTTCATTTTTGAATTTATCAACTTTCATTATTTTACTAAACTTAATGTATTTTCCATCGTATACATACTCTACATATTTTAATTTATAAATGTTTAGTACATATTAATTTAAATAATGGAAATTAGATTTAATGTTTCAGAAAAATAAATTATGATTATATTACCTGTAACCGGGATTTATACAACATCCTAGGGTCTCTTAAACCCAACCCTAGTCATTTATGATCTTTTATAAAAATAATTCGATTTTCATCAGGCTACCACAAGCCGTTATTTTGCATATCGTATTCATAAAAAAGTAAATATTCCTATTACTATTGTCTATTAGTAATAAATTCTCTAATTATTTAATCTGTAGATTCTACCAACAACAACTGTCAACAGTTAAACGCAAATGATATTTTTCGAAAACTAGGTAATCTAAAATATATAATGGGTATTGGTTCTGAATTTCTGATGGTCTCTCTACTATATTTCTCCATGTTTGTTAACTTGTTCTGTTTCCTTCTATTACTTTTTTTTATGGCTCAAGTAATGTCTCATTTCCCTATATTTGTACGTCTACATTTATCAACCAGATTTATAAAAAAGAGAGACATGTCACTAATTTTAAATTAACGTCCTATTTTTAATCGTAATCATTCCCAAATTATTCTCTAACATCATTAATCCTAAACTCGCCGCTCCGCTTTTCAAAATTATTCTTGTCTCACAACAACACTGTTTTTGCAATAAAAAAATCTTCTATCGTCCATCACTAATTTAATATCCTTCAAACAATTCATTTTAAACTCATTTTATAATAATCAACAGACTGGTGTCCTATAATACTGACTTTGAAGAAAATATGTTTCGTTCCACCTGAGTCAAGGATTTTGGAGTAATCTTTAATTACAAGATTTTAATCAAGCTGCATGTATTATAAATAAAAAAAAATGCTCTTTCCTTAATTTTTATGATCAAACGTAATTCCTCCAGTCCTAACGATCCGTTTATTTTAAAATGTCTTTATATTACATCTATAAATAGTCCAAAACTGGAATATTTTTATTTATTTATTTTATTTATTTATTTTTATTTGAAATCAAAAAGATTACTGGGCCTCACTGAGAAAACTCGTGTGGAGGCCAAAATTGAATATGCTTCAATTATATGGTAATATACAAAATATACCAAATACAAAAAGTTTAAAAAACATATTTTGGATTATTTGTTTAGGGTAATTTATACAGCCCTCACTCTGGCTATGAAAGTATTGTGCGTTAAAAAATGTTTTATTATTGAAGCTAGCGTTGTTCTTCTTATTCGGGTGCCTGATATTATCCTTACATTTATAAGTCATAATATCGTATGTATATAGTAGTATAATTTATGTTAAACAAATTTGAAGTCAGCATTTATAACTATCCTCTTAGAACTATACCATGGTAGTCTGGTTTGAATGATTTAGTCATGCTTTTTATCCTAGATAGCTTTTAATATTATGCTATTGATATAAATTCGGGAAGTGTTAAGTAAGTGAAATATCCCTTAAGTAGGTATATTACAATATCTCTTAAATATTAAATATTATATGATTTGATTAAGAGCATTATATTATATTATTTTAATTTCTAGTATAAAATTTAACTTAAAAAGATAATAAGTATTGAGGTAATGTAAATTATCGATTGTAATATATTTGACTCTAATACAACTCATGTTTCAATAACTTAGTCAATCTAATACTCCATAGTCATCTGTATTACATTTTACAGTTGTATACAGTAGTTTATAGTTTTGTTATACAATTTACTTAAATAGTTTAATGTTACAAATAAACCAAACCATAGTTTAAGGGCAAACAATTAGAGGTAACAAATAATTTTTTAACATTTTTTGCTAGGTAGATACTTATGCCCTCTGACCCTTACATAATTACATTAACTGCTATAGAATTAAAAATGATTATAATAAAGGTATTAATTTGTTAACTACCTATCTAACTAACCTGATACACCTGCAGTACCTATACAAGCTTATGAAGTACTATTTAATCATATTTATACAAAATACGCGTTTCAGAGATTGCTTGATGTTCAATTTTAACACAAGTTGGCGCACATAATATTTAACAACTAAACTTTCTGTAAAGTATAATAGTAAGTTTGAAAAAAATTGAATTTGTCTACAAAAATAATACATGAATTTATTAATATACTCATTACATACAATAGTATATACATTATACATACAATTATATTCTATTTATACTATTATTTTTAAAGTTTAATCTCGCCCATTCCACATTAGACTAATACATTATTAACAAAAAGGTAACCAAGGGAAGTTCTTAAAGTTCTACTAAAATAGAAATTTAAATCATTATTGAAAAATCTAGATGTTTTAATTGGTAATAAAAAAAAACTATTTTTTTTTTCATGCTTCAAATTATAATATAATTATTATATAACATATTATAATGTACTGTCATACATTATAAACCTAAGTTTTATAATTTCAATCATTGTTCAAACTATTATAATTATTACAAAACCATGTTTGAAGTTTACAATTCTCTTTTGTATTTGAATTTCTATTATAAACATTTAACGAGAATTGTTCTACAATTAAACTATGCTAAGTATAGACATTGAAGAAAAACAAATAATTACAATCGCCAACCTGCTGCATAACTTTCCTTCAATTGTATACAAACTTAAACCTATCAACATTTCTAAATATTTATTTTAATGACAATTATAGATATTGTATTTCTATAGGTAGGTAATACGTATTAGGGATAAGGCCCTCAGTCATGACACTAACTTGTTCTGGGGGGCTCAATGATACATTATCATATTATTGAATAATAAACAAAAATAAAATCTTTAAAAACACAACAAAATAAATATATCAGTACAAGATAAGTTTACAATAATTTAACGCTATATTATGCGTATAATAAAGCTCACGAAACCCACGTACTTCGTTATTTGAAGTCGATTAATTAAACTCTTTTAACATATGCAGCGAGCAAAACATGTACTGCATGAAAGAATAATATTTAAACTTTTCAAAAAATGCTTTTAATTTAAATATATATAACCATAAGAAACAATTGAATGGCTGCCGTTTAAATTGACAACTATACCATAAAAAGCTGTGATTACTGTTTAACTTGGTATACATTTTTAAAAAATCAAGTGGACCATGTTGATAATTTATTTACGTCAAAAAACACATGCCTACGGTAATGTACACATTTTATCAATACAAGTTTAAATCAATAAACTGAAATCAACATTAATTGAATTTAATAGTGCCAGTAATAAAATGTATGCGACTCCTAAGTTTCTGCTGATTTCAAATCTGTTCGTGTGGTTCATATGTATGATTATTACACACAAACATACAATAGATATTGAAATGATTACCAGTTAAATATGACAAAATGCTTAATTTACTTATTACAAATATTTGGACTGCAATAACTAAGCCTAGAACTCTCTCAGTCGTCTCATAAAAAAAGTGCTGGTGCGGCGACACAAATGACTAAAGAGTGACTCATTTTTTCAATTATGCGTGTAATATGTAAAGTCTTTAAAATCTAACAAAAAATCATGCTCATTGTATAAAAAATTATATGTTTACATCGTATAATATTATACAATGGAAAAAAAACAGTTAAAGATATGCTTTTCGAATAGCATTTAACAAAAAAAAATTTTTTTAATTTTCTTTCTAGCTACAACTACTGTTGCTATAATCATAATTTATATTTTTTTTCAATGGCTCCTTTAATCTAAATTGATTAGTACGGATATGTTTTTTCTTTTATAAATGTATGACTTTCCTTTCTGCCACCATTTGAAGTAAGCAGGGGATTTTGTTCAGTTAGTTAATTTAAGCTATGCTTGAGTAGGAGGTAGAACAGCGGTTCTTTACCATAGGATCGCGACCAAATTTTGGGTCGCCAATAATTTGTAATGGGTCGGCTAAAATTTAAAACGTTGGTATAATATTTTTATTTTTAAGCCTTATAATATAAATAATAAATAAAACCGTTAAATATAATGTAATAATATACTATAATAATATTATGACCTGTTACTAGTACAAGTAATAACTAATAAGAGTAAAAAAAATTATTAAATTAAGAGTACCCGGTGGTTATTTTTTATTCCACCATTTAACATTATTTATAAAAAGGTCGCATGAAAAATTTGGTATATATCTTAGGTTGCCAATACACAAAGGTTAAGAACCGCTGAGGTAGAACATTTAGGACAAGAAACATAATGATAATCAATTAAAAAACCGAGGGAGTCACTCTGCTGTATGGTAGGTATTAACTGTCAGTTCACTCAAGTGTAGGTACCTCGTCATTAAGTAGGTCTGCACTGTAATAATAACTACCCAAGAAATGTCCACTGACACATCTGATTATTTTACATTATCATTATTATTTACTACACGCTAGACTAAGGTTGGTAATGTTGTTAATTCAACAAAGATTTCTGATAATTTCTGATCGAGACACTTTAAGAGAAATAATCCATTCTTGTGTCACGTGTATTCGGTACCTACCAAAAAGTGTGTCCACAATCGCACATGGCTGATTTACCATCTGTTAGAGTACAACCTCATCATAATCTTACAAATGTTGCAATGGATAACAGTAGACCTTTTGTTATATAAGAAACGCGAAGACAGATTTCTAAAACACTGCAGAAATCATACACTCCTTTATTAGTATGTATTTCGGTTAAGACAATTTATCTAGAAGTTGTGGCAGATATGTCAACAGAGTCCTTCTAGCAGCATTGGACTTCTTTGTTGCACGTCAACGTATTCCAACAGACAAATTTCAAAAGTTCATTTTAAAAAAAATGCAGGAATGTATTTTATTTTTTGAATTGTTGTAAAGACCATTTATGAGGAATCTTGTATACAATTTTGAAGCTCTTTGAACTCACAAAAAATTATATCATGGGTACAAAAAAATGAAAAATGGCAAATGTCTATAAATAGCTCAACAAAATCCAAAATATTTTTAAAATTACCTATATTCTGTCTGGAAAAAGCTGAAGTATTTGGTGAAAACTTCAAGTGTCTAGGAAAAAAGACATAATTCGCAAAACGAAGAAACCTCGAAGTAGAGGAATTTGAATAACTAAATATAGTTTTTAAATTTATGACTTTTTTTGGTCCGTGAAAAATGATTGCTGGTAGCTGAGTATAGCTGGTACAGAGAAACCACTATTATTTTACTAGAAAAATATGTGTTTTCTACAAAGAAGAAGGTACTATAATAATTATATTATCTAGCTAATATTTTATATTAGATATAATATGTTATAATATCATGTCTAATTAATTACTTTTAGGTGGCAACCAAACATCTGTTAATAAGTATACTTTACCAGAAATCAATAACTATGTTATGCGAAACTCGAGTAAAACCTATACCAAAATTCCAAAAAAAATTGAGAGTCACTAAAGAATGTGATCGAACAACATTGCTGGCTCTCCATCGTCCAAGAGCCATATCAAAATTCAGAGATACTGTACCAAGCCCCAATTATCGGCCACTAAAAAACTATCTTCCATCATGGGAATCCAGAAAATTGGGCGAAAAAATTCCAATGTACCATGGGACCACTCCATTTGGTCCAATTGTCTTCCATAGAGGACTTATGGGAAAGAATCCTTTGCAAGCAGATACTAAATTAAGTTTCGTGTTAAACGACCAGTATGCAATTTCAAACAAATATAACGCATTGCACGATCCACATTTAAAACAGTGGGTGAATTTACCAATAAATCAAAAGTTTCTACATAAGCAAGGTCTTATAACTGAAGACAACGATGTGATATGTAACTTAAATGAATACAATGAGTACAGAAGATTTTTATTGCGCGTACATAATGATTCAATAATGCATATGCTAAAACTTAGAGAAGCAGAAAATATAGATCGCAAAAAAGTAGCCATCGCAAATTTAAATCATAGAAAAGAATTGATGAAGAAATTAAAAACGTTGAAGTACGATAAATCAAAAACTAAACCACAAACTGTGAGTACAATGATAATATTATTGTAACGTATGATCTTCCCTGAATATCTTATATTTAACGGGTCATCCCCAACCACGTTACATTATAAATTATAATAAAATTAAACTTCAAATAATTTCCAACATAATTACATAAGGGTTCTATTATATTTAAGTATGTATTTTTTCAAAGTATCTCATTTTCTTTAAATTAACGAAAATTGTAGATGATAAGATACATTTTAGTGCAATTCAACTTTGTAATTAATATCTTCAAATCTTTACCGTGACATACCTAACGTGTATTTGTATGCTACAAATAATATTTTAACATATAAAATATTTTGAATTCAAATTAAATGATGATTTTCATTACGTTTCAATAATTATTGATAAGGTATATCACAGTTTCTTTGCAAATATTTGTAGTAACTTCGAAATAAATGTTTTAAATATAAATATAATTAAATACAGATTTCTCAATATTTAATTGATTCAACATTATATAATTATATATTTAAATATTATATAGATGACAAGTAAAAGAAGAGATTTTAAGCCCACATGTAAACCTCCAAAAAACGAAAGAAAACTACCATTTAAGAAAATCGAAACGTATACTGTATTTGGCCTGGGATCGGGTGGTATTATTGACCAAAACAAATACCAAGGTACCTTTATAAAAGGTTCTCCAAATGATTTCTATTTGTTGGGAATGTTTGATAATTTTTTTAAGCAACGAAAATACGTGACACAAAATATGAAACTTAATAATTAAATATAAAACATTATTATATTAAACATCTTCCATACTATACATAAATATAAAATATATAAAAAAATATAAAAAAGGTCGGCAAGTTGGTACTGCTCTGCTGAACAGTATGTGTCGAGTGTATCACTTTTATTGCAAATAATTCTGAGCAAAGACAGTCTGTCCTGACATAACTAAGCCTACATAACTAAGTGTATTCTATGATATTATTGATATTAAAATCATTCATATTACTAATACAGTTGAATTAATTTTTGCAGAAAATATCCAATGTCTAATTTCAAAGGCTCATAAAAAAATAGTTGGACTTCACGGTAAATTTTTTTTTTTAGAAAGGTAAAAAAACCTATTGAGATCTTTCTGTTTAGTTTTTAAATCTTAGATTTGAAAAGAAACATTTTTATGAATTTACTAATCAAAAAAAAAAAAAATGCATAGTTTTGTGGTTTTTGCGTTATTTTTCAAAATTTTCACTTTAGATGCTTATAAAAAAACTATTGGAGACTTAAGATTGTCTTTTTTTTAACTACCATTTAAATAACAGCTTATGAGGAACCTTGTATTGCATTTTTAAATCGTAGGTATAAATTCTCACAATTTTCGTGATTTTGACGGATTTTGTAATAATTTTAACTTTAAACGCCAATAAGATTCTTTAACTGTTTTTTTTTGGTTTTTTTGGTTGTCTTAAGCAAAACTTATGTCAAATCTAGAGTTGAATTTTCAAATCTTAGATATGAATATAAACATTTTTATGAATTTTTAACTATAAAATAACTTACACATTTTCGTAATTTTGATGTCCAAATTTTAACTTAAAATGTCTATGAAAAATTATAATTATAATATATTTTTTAGATTTTTTTTTTTTGACAATTTTAACATTCATAAATAAATAAATTATTATTGAACTATGGACATTTATTTTATTTACCAGAATTTGAATAACGGTATAAATGTTTGACTTAATAATAATAGGTATAAAACAATTATTACACTAATACATTAATATTTCAACGATAATGAAATTATAATGCTTCCTTTTGTTCTGGGGACATGCATATAATTTAGTAATAGCGTATAATTGTGCAGTAAAAATATAACTAATGTACAGTTGTATTATAAAAAAATAAAATTTAGAACATACATTTCAATATTTCAAATGTAAATGCGTATTATAATGTATGAAATGTACATTATGTACTTACAGTTATACAGTATACAGGATCATAGGCGTGCGCACAGGGGGTTCCGGATGTGCCTGGGCACTTTCTGACATTTAATTGAGGCCCTCAAATTTAAGTCCTATAACATATATATGGTTCCGTTAAAATGTATTAAAATATGTGTTATGTACATGTCTTGTTAAGAGAGGGCCTGAATTAAGAAAACTGCCCAAAAATATTGCCGAAATGGAGGTCTGCGCACGTCTATGTACAGGATGAATATACTAAGCCATGTAATAACTAATCTACTGTGTTCAAATTTAAGGTGGATTTATAAAAGTTGTATCTTTTTATATATACATATTATAATACAAACCATTGAAGTTATCAAATGCTATATTTTACTTTTTTGGTATATTAATTTGTTGAATATAATTTATGCGTCGAAATTATTTTTAAAAATTGCCATTATATCTGCTCTAGTGGTATACGTCATTGCTATAGCTTCATCTTTTATTAGCCCAGCAACAAATGTGAGAAATACGTTGCTATTCAAATCTACTTTACTGCAGTATCCAATCAGCAGGGCCGGCGGCGCAAGGCTAAATGACGTACACCACTCCAAAATGCCAACCGCTTTTTTCATACAACAACACATAATATCTTAATACTCAGAAAAAAAAATGTTGTTCATGAACAGAAATACGGAAAAATTATATATTATACTCAACTTGTACATAATTTGTTATCTGATAATTTAAAAAAAAAATAACACTATGACGAAATATAATGTAATAGGTGTAATAGGCACGTATACATAAATACAAAATCCCTATATTATACTAGTAATAAAAATAAATAATGCAGAAATGGTTGTAAATTATTAATTAATAATAAATGGAAATAGAGTGTACTATAAAACATGACGTAAATAAAATATTTATTTAAAATTGTTTTCGATCAACAATTTTCTCGTTCTCTCGGTAAAACTCTGTATAATTGTAGGAAAATCAATTTCTGCAGCTCATTTTCTATAGATAAAATCGACAATGAGACTAAACGTTCATAAGCCACAGTAAATCTAAGTATTTTATAGTAAATATACTTATATTATTTTAATATATGGCAAAACGAAATAACCATAGTAATTATCGATATTTCAGTACAAAGTTATAGGTATTTTATATTTAAAAAAAAAAAATATATTACTGACAAAAATGTGCAAAATAATTATAAAAAGCGATTTCGGCGCCCCCCTAAAATTGGTTCCTTAGGCGACTGCCTGTACACCGGCCCTGTGTATCAGTCACCATAGCTTACCATTAGTATTAAATATTGATTATTGATGCTATGATGTCTAAAACACAAGACAGTATAACTAAGTATAACTCTACCAATATTTTCAACTGTGCAGCTTCTAAGGTCATCTGCATGAGATTTATTTTTTAGAACTGGTATAGGTACAAGGTACAATCAGGACCGCATTTAGGGGGAGGCGCTGGGTACAACTGCCCTGGGCGTCAGTATTTTAGGGGTCCCAACATTTTGTGGTCAATAATTATTTGTTTACTTATGAACTTTTAAAATTTTATAATTTAAAATATTTTAATAACAGTATTATATAATATAATTTAGTATAATAGTATTATATAGTATTATGCTGTTTGAAATGTATTATTTAAACAACCAATGTATTTATAGCAATATATAGCTATCAGCGATCGATAATTATTAATATACATAATAATAGTTCCCAAATTTGTTGTGATTAAGTCAATGGATATCAGTTATTTATAATAATATAGGCAATACGGCGTATTTTGCTATCGTTTGCGGCATGCCATTTTACAACACAATTATAACTTATTACTTATTAATTATTAGGTACTAGGACTCAGGGGTCGGCAATTAATTTATATGGCGGTCCAGATATTTAAAAAAAAAAATTTCGAGGGCCAAAAAAATCTTAAACTTAATTTTATCATCAATGTATTTATTTTTTAAGCCGTGACTGCGGCACGTTCAACAACAACACAGATAATCATAAACCGTTATTATTGTCTCAGCACCTAATGAAATCGATTTCTATATTATTAAATTTTTGTTATGTAGAGAGAAGGAGGGATACATAGAATATATATGAAAATTAAGAACATTTGTGGCGGTCCAGTTATTTCCCTACCGCAGACCGGACATGGCCCGCGGGCCGCCTATTGCCGACCCCTATACTAGGTAGTTATTAGTGAACAACAAACTCGAGCGTTTCAAGTCATCGAACCCGTCGAAATATTTTTATGTTTTTTGGATCAAATTGCACTTAAAGCGGATGACAATGCAATTAATGCTGAATTTAGTGTATTTTAAAAAAATATGACTTAAATATTGATTATCTTCGAGGCCAATCTTATGACAGCGCCAGCAATATGTCTGGAACTTATGCTGGACTGCAAGCAAAAATTAAAAATGTCAATCCCTTAGCAAAATTTGTACCATGCTCTGCTCCCTCTCTTAACTTGATTGAAACCAATGCTGCAGTTGATTGTTGTACTCAAACTGTCTTATTCTTCAATTTACTTCAAAATTTTTAAACGTAAAACAGCACTGTGATAATAGAATGCCGCCTGCCCCACCACTCTCTAAAACCGCAAAAGTTTTTTCCGTTGACCAGTTCGTTGACAACACCTCGCCGTTGCCGGTCTACTGCTGCGACTCGAATATCGTTGTTTTCTTTTATTATCCGTTTGTTTTTAGGGTTCCGTACCTCAAAAGAGAAAAACAGAACCCTTATGGCATCACTTTGTTGTCCGTCCGTCCGTCTGTCAATACCGTTTTTCTCAGGAACGCGTGGAGGTATCAAACTGAAATTTCTATATGATACTCAGGTCTACTGTCCCTGGAAGCTGTAGAAAAATCAACCTTCTAAGCCAACGCAATCAAAGATACAGCCATTTAGGCCGCAAGTTTCCGCAAATTTTCGAAACTCGCACGAGAATCAAAACCTACAGGGTACTTCCCGTGAACTTAGAATCTTGAAATTTCGTACGAAGTCACGTCTTATAGTACAGATGTAGGAAAAATTACGAAAACCTTAAATTTTTAGTTAGATCACATTTTGGTTTTTTTTTCAAATAATTTTAAACTTATTATCCTTTTCCTCATGAACGCGTAGACATATCAAGTTGAAACTTATATTAAGTACTTAAGTCTAATTGTATAGAATTAAAATAAAATAAAATAAATGATAGATGTTAATATAAAATGAAGGATGACTGGAACGATAAAGATACCTTTGTCATTAATTTATGATCCTCCAGCTTTTCATATTTTGATGTTATAAATTTTATTTTGCAATAAAAATACAATAACTATGACTCGATTGTCGTGTTGGTTGAACTTTTACTTATATACCTACAGGTTTGTACGGAACCCTCGGTGCGCGAGTCCAACTCGCACTTGACCCGCTTTTTTTTGTTGTTGTGTGTCGTGTCACCGTCGAGTTCATCGACGTCGCAATCACCGTCACCGATGTCAACGCACCACCACCGAATTTTTATACGTACGTCATAACACATTACTATAAGTTTTTTTTTATATGTTAATTTATCCGTCAACCCCGATGAATCCCCAGACTGGCCAGTCCCAGTGTATCCTTTACCTTTAATTATATCATTGTTTTTGAACTATTCTTTAAATAGTAGTCCGTCATTCACAGCAACCTAAAATACCGTCGTTAATATTATTTGAAACCCAACCATACAGTCCACTAACCATACGTCGAAAGAACAACAAGCAAGAAATTACAATCTGTCAATATCGATTTGGGTGTAGTGCAACGATTGCCAATTGACATAGATGACAGATATTATATTTGCACGTCAATATGAAAAATCCAAAGATATAATAATATAATACAACTATCGATAGATATCGAAATAATATGAAAAGAAACTTACGTAGACTTTGAATCTTTTGGTCAACCCACGTGCCATATACACAGTGCACTACTGCCGAGCCGACGTTGAAGAACGCTTTAGCTCATCTGAACTGAAAATATTGTGAATTATGAAAAATTAAACCGTAGTTAACAAAATCTGTTTTTTGTCCGTGTCCGATCATTTAGCTTTGTACAATGAAATGACTGAATCGTTAATCGTCTTCGTTCTCTGCAACGATTTTGGCAATAACCATACATGATAGATATTATACTACGGCAATATGAAAATTTCACAGCTGATATATTATAATACAACTTTTTATATCAAAGAGGTCGGTGATTACGATTTGTCCATTGAAATGTGAAATGACAATAACCAAAATAGTTATTAATTTTTAATTTAAATAATTATGATAACACAAAATATTATTTTTTGGTTATTGTCATTTCAAGGTGTTTAGTTATTGTTATTTAGATATTAGATGCACAACCAAATTTTTTTTATGAATAAAATATAAATTTGCCTATACAAAACACCTAAAACATTGAATGATTAAATATAATTAAATAATTTTTGAAACGTAGTCTCTTATGGCGTGATGTGAACGGAGGGACCCTAGCCCAGAAAAACCGTGCACAACGAAAATAAAAGCTTTAGTCGCTATCTCTCTTACTCTTTACCGCTTTCTATATACTTCTGTTCCTCTCGCAAGTCTACGTTGTTTTACGAACGGGCGGCCGTACGAACGCGATCGCGTACATGTCTGTGTGCGCAGCCGCGGATTGTCGTAGCTGTATTTTGTAAACGGCTATGGGTTTTGGGCTGCCACGTGTATAACATGCCGAAAGTTACCCCCCCCCCTCTTTTTTGATTTAAGTATATTTCGGTCCGGTTTCAACTTGGGTACCCCGTTTTACCACCAAACATTTTGTCTTTAGACCCTCTAAATAGCCCTCCCCGTAGTCGGGGTACTTTTGACCCCCCCCCCTCAAAATTATTTTGGAAAAACGTGTACCGTTCAAAAGAAGTATCACTTACCGTACTGGTAACACACACACACTTCTTTTTTAAATTTTTTAGTGCATATTTTTTTTGTTTTTAGTGCATAAATTAATGCGTATTTAACACTTTTTTAGTGCATTTAATTCACAGCCCTGGTGGCTGGTTATGATATTATTTCACGTTGTTTTGTTTGATCTCATTGGGCTGTTTTTTCACGATATTTGGAAAAAATTACTTCACGAACATACGTGTTGTATTTCAGTTATCACAGGCCTATCATTTCGATGATTGAATATGAACAATAATAATAATTCAATGTATTTTTTAATGTTCGTAATTTCAATGAATTAAATAAAATAAAAAATAAAACCTGATAACATAATATTTACTTTCATTTCAAATAGTTCCACTGAAATTAATCTGTAACCTATAAGACTGCCAAAGAAACTACGTTTCTACCGGGTGTCCCATGACAGCACTCGACTTTTTTTACTATTTGAACTTTGAAGTCAACTTTATAATAAAATGGTATCATTTTTTTATCGATTTTATTATAATTTTTTATTTTATTTCTTAAATTGTTTAGTTTTTAAGTATACAAAATGCATTAAATTAGCCTATATAACCCCCTTTTTTTACGTATAAGGGTTTATCCTTTTTTTACGTATAGGTTGTTTGAATAATTACTACTTCAACAGTTAAATTACTGAACGGTGAATGTAAAAATTATGGATATCATTTACTTTTGTACTTACAACCATTGAATTGTTGAAGTACATATATTATCTATGAAAGAAATTATACCTGTATTTTTGATGTTGGCCATTCTATAGGAATATTTTGAGTATTCTCATTATTATATTTTTAAAATTCAACATCACAGACCACAGTTATTTCTAATAAATTGTAGTTGAGAAATTTTGAGTAAAATCAACTACAAATAACATATTGTATTCATTAGAACATTGAATTATTTAAGACAAAAAAATTAAAACTACTGTAGGACAATGTGTTAGAAATAATAGATAAAACACATTTTACGCTATTTAAAAATTGTATTTATTTTATTACTGTTTCGCATACTATGCACTTTGTTGTCAACTTTACTCAAACGAATAGATTTAACAAAAATAAACCTCACGCCATTTATTATTTTTATTACAAGATATTTTATTTTCATATAGGTTCAAAATAGTTGATTTTTAGAAATATTAAAATGCGATGAACTTGAAAAATAATATCATCACACAAATTAAATTTTAAAATATTCTCAATTTACAATAATAATAAAAAAAATTCAAATAAAATGAAATTATTCAATAGTGGCTTAATGGTATTAAAAAAATATCTATCGTTTTTTCTAAATTAAAATAACTAGTAGTCATTAGACAACGTTTGTCCTGAAGTGAACAGATATTTTGGTTTTCCCATATTATAAATATTATTTATATTATTTATTATATATTATATTATATTATATTTATATATTTATATATATTATATTATTATTTATATATTTCATATTATTTATAATATATTATACGTATATATACCTGTGTGTGTGTCGGACGGAGTGCAACTGCGACGCGAATTATTGGCTGTAGTCAATTTGCACCAAAATTGACCCAAAATATATAAAACATGTGTAATTTATTGCACCATTTTTTTTAAAATGCGTTTGTAATTTGCACCAAAATAAGGGTATGTAATTTGCACCACCCTCAGGTAGTAAGAAATAGGAATTGTAATTTGCACCAAAATTAAAATCGATTATTTTTTCGATAGTATACAAAAAAATTTGGTCGATAGTACCAACTTACAATTTTCTATATCCTAATATAACTGAAGCTTAGTTATTATTTATAAAATAGTTGAGCGTATATTGTTGTAACTTGTAAGTTTATATAAAATCGTATAATTATGAATATAAAAAAATGTTGTCCAATTAAAATAATTATGTGTTAAATTAATAAAAAAAAACAAATGTATACAAAAAAAGTTGGTCAATTTAAATAATTATATGTGTAAAATTAATAAAAAGACAAATGTATACAAAAAAAGTTTGTCAATTAAAACAATTATATGTAAAATTTAAAAAAAAAACAAATTCACCTATATGTTTTATTTGATTTGACGGATTGTTTTGATACCATTTTATGTTTCGCAGTTAATTGTAGGTGGAATAATCTGGAAATAATTCTCGTGCTTTTATTTTGCACAATTGGTTTAATTTATAAACGTTTAAGTTTTTCTCATCGTGATTTACATGTACACTTTCATCACGGACAATCGTCAAATTTTCACCTGTAGTAAACAATTTCGCTGAACATTTTCTCTGTGTACAACGCCAACGTATTATATTTGTAGTTTTTGTTTTATAAGCAAAATAAAAAGTATGGTTATCGTATTCTAAAATATCTTCCCCGCGATTACTTTTAATTTCTTAACTTCCATATTTCAAGAAAAAAAATTAAATACTGCACTTCAAAAATGTTACGTTAAATTACGTATTACGACGAAACGGCAAGACTAAACGTATAGCTTAGTATTTGATCAAAATAATAAACTGATGTACATTATATAAATATATATATAACGCGATATAACGCGATTACGACCGATAATTGGACGTAAAACGTCAAAATATTACCAGATAAGGTGAAAAATCCCGAAAAATTATTATTGTCATTCGTGTTCATCTAGTCTTGACGTCGCGTCAACGAGAATATCGATTATTAAAACTATCAATACTAATGATACTATCGAAAAAATAATCGATTTTAATTTTGGTGCAAATTACAATTCCTATTTCTTACTACCTGAGGATGGTGCAAATTACATACCCTTATTTTGGTGCAAATTACAAACACTACTTTCGACTACCTGCAGTGGTGCAAATTACATATCTTTAATTTGGTGCAAATTACAAACTCCCGAATTATTTCCATCGCGTTTTATCGACTGAAAACCTTTGTATAGTGCCGAGTGCCGCGGTGCAGGTGCATTTGATCGGGCACGTGATGACGACTGTGATGGCAGGCGAAGACCGTTCACTGGAGCGATGGTTGAGCAGCTAGAGCAGTGGCGTACCTAGGATTAATGATGACATTTCGTTCTGTGAGACTATTGTATATCATGAGCGGTTACCTACTTGTCCACTTTTAACATTGTTATAAGATCATTAAAAACGACGCCATAGTCAAATATTATAAATTATATAAAAACACATATTATATAGTTATAATCAAACCCGTCCTCACTTATAATATTATTCATAAACTATAATATTTTATATCCTATAAAATACACTCCATATGTTTCAGGTGGCAGAACTCATTGTGATACAACCTATCGTTCAACGACTGTTTCATGAAGATTCCCCGGTGACTAAACCACCCGGGCAAGTGCGTACTGGACCCTGCATCCGCACGCTCTAGACATGTTCGGGAACTCAACGTATCAGCAAATGCGATCCTCCTCATTATATTATAAAAGTAATAATATATTAGCTCCATATAGTCATCACCCGACCATCGTCCTAACCTAATCTAACCTTCAACTCCCTGCATCAAGTCTTCGTTGTTCGTTAGCAACCGAGACCCACACTTAAACGTGAACACCTCAATTTAAAATGAAGAACAAAAAAAAATAATGACACAAAGTACCTCAAAATGTAGAAAAAAGAACACAAAGAATGATGTACAAGAGTGACGAGAGGAGAGTAAGACTGTAAGAGATGGTATAGTGGGTTCAGACATTGATAACGTAAAATATGGTAGGCCACTGATCACCTATACAACCTTTCAGTGACCGCGGGCTGGTCCCGATTATTATTAATATTTTTTTTTAATTTTAATTTTTATTATTATTATTTATATTAATTCTTAATATGTCTATGGTCCCTAGTGGACGAGTGCCGCGGCGCGGGTGCATTTGATCGGGCGCGTGCGATGACGACTGTGATGGCAGGCGAAGCCCGACCACTGTAGCGATGGTTGAGCGGCTAGAGGAGGGGCGTACCCAGGATTAATGATACAATTTCGTTCCGTGTGATAACTGTATAATATCATGAGCGGTTACCTACTTGTCCACTTTTTAAATTGTCATAAGATCACTAAAATAAACGTCATAGTCATCATAGCTAATATTACAAATTATACAACAATACATATTAAATAGCTATAATCTAACCAGTCATCAATTATAATATTATTCACAAACTATAATTGATCGGTAGCTTGGTTTAGTGGACAGTATAAGGTAATAAAAAAAAACAAGATATTGTTTATGTTTGCAGTGACCAAAGGACTACTATTAAAAACCAAACAAAATAGCTAAGTGATTGTTAGGGGCACAAGTAGTGCTGGCCAGCAAGGGGATAATAACGAACAAAAATATAAGGAGTATAATTTAAATGATAACGGTAAATAATAATGATAAATAATGGTATAAATCGACTTAATCGGCATCCGCACGCTCTAGACATGTTCGAGAACTGATCGTATCTGCGGCGCCGAAAGCGGTTCAAACTGCCGGCCACCTACTGGGCGTTGTTAGAAGCTATATACGTTCGGCGGGCCGTTGTAGTCGTCCGGCGCTGTCGCTGATTTTGTTTCCGATTCGCTGTCTGACGGACAAGTGCCACTTCCGTCGTACCGGACAGATATTGTTATATCGCCGATCGGCACGGAACAGTTGTGGTTACAGCCGTCGATCCACACCACCATCCACATCCACTTCGATGGCCAACAATCTGCACCGGCAGTACAAAGCCCAAACCGTTCACCATCAGTCCGGGTGGCACCTACAGACGCCACTCATCGTTCGACGACGACCATCGTCACGACCTAACCACAACCTCGACGGTGGTGGCGATGAGGTGGTGCCCATAACGGATGTCCCACGGTCGTCGTCGTCGTCGTCGTCGTCGTCCTCTACGCCACAGCCGCAGTCGCGGACCGAACGACCTCATCACCGGCATTCTCCTCCTCGGTGAATCTACTACCGGAACAGCCGCATCACCTAGCCGAACATCACCAGAAGCAGTTCCTCCACAATAGAAGCAACAGCGGCGTCAGCAACGGATACGCGTATAGTTTGTTCACTTAACTAATCCAGAACAGCAGTCGTTCTCTGCGGCCGCAGCCGTCGCGTCCAGCATGTTTCTCGGACCGTCCGTCCACTGCCGCCGTTTCACTACATGCCTCATCATCTTGTCACCAAAACCGCTGCTACCGTTTTATCAGTAGTACTACTTTATAGTTTATATGTATAAGTGCAATTTCTGCTTGAAGTATTGTTTGTCAAATCCTGCTCTTATATACGAATTATTATTTATGGAAGATGTACCTATCGTGTATGTTACTTTAGCAATGAAAATATGTGTTCACTGTTTGGTCTTTATTCCCGTACACAAAACTAGTGTGGTAGAATTTTGCGACGTAGTCAGTCGTGTTGGTTGCGATCGGCGCACCGCATATTATTATGAGATCGCCCACTTCAATTCATTGGTTTTATCCATTGCGGCTATCGCGTGTATTTCCACCGTTGTGCCACATAGAATTACACCACGGCCTAAAAGACTCAAGGATCAAATACAATAGGATTTTTACAGCAACCTGCCAATTCAAACTTCTTGAATATCCGGTTGATCGGATTAATACAAATTAAATTATTTCATACGGAACAATTCACATAGGTACCGGGAAACAGGATCCCAAGAACAATTAATATAATTTATATATATTTATTTTATTTACGTTAATCGATAGTCATTTGTTTTATTAATTGTTATATTTTGAAAAAGTCATAACTACACAGATTATATCGACTTATACATGTTGAATATACAATTTTACAAAGTATAGTCTTACGAGGTAAACGATTTTGAATATTTTAAGAATCAAATAAGTTTGTCCGAGTTAACATAATAGGTACCTATTAATTAATTATATTTGAAAATAGTATACATCTAATAATATACGCTATATATTAAAAATATAGCCACGTGTTTTGAAATATTTTAAAACGTGTAAGTAAATGATACAACATTGAAAATTCATTTTTTACTCAATAATAATTTCTGGTTTCGTGGTGAGTTACTTAAGAGTCTGTACAAAATATCTCAGTAGGTGCGTACTTATACACTGTGTACGGTATACATAATGGTTCAGAGATTTTATCGGGGACAATTTCTCGATCATAGAATTCGCTTGGTTTCCACCCTCAGCGTATACATGATAAAACAATCATCATTCATCATATTTTAATACAAAGCAACATTATACATGTACTTTAAATTATAAATATTAACAACTTATTGGCAACAATAGGTCCCGTTCAGACATCGATTGTCATCTGAGTATAGGTAAATAATCAGAGTGCAATTCTCTCGGCAAACGAAGTTGCAATGAACCAAAATGTTAATTACTATAATATGGACAATATTGAAAACAGCAGTAATGTACCTATATTGCCTAAGCTATTCGCCGCGCAACACTTAATGATCGTGTGAATTATTTAAAACAATTTAGATATAGGCACTATTAATATATTGTACCTTCGTCCTACATCTCATATTTTAATCAGTATTTATAACGATTTTTAGCGTAGTCTATATGGGTATTAAATATTTTGAAATTTTATATTTTATTATAATATTATATTTTTGACTGTAATGATATAATATAATAATAAAATATAATATTAATTAGTTTCTAAGTTAATACAATCTTAAGTAATAATACATGGAATAATAAAATAATAAAAATACTATACATTATAATTTATGTCATTTTTGGGGAAAAAATAACTATATAAAGAAAAAAAGGAAACCGCTTTGATGTACAGTAGGGGTCAACTGTCAAGATGTACCTTGTCATAGAGTAGGACATAGTATTCCATTAATAATGATTCTGAGCAAGACAGTCTAATTGTTTGGTAACCTCTGTTCCCAAACATTTTTTTTTACTATAAAAATGTTCATCAGTCAAAAAAAATATACATTATTGTAAAATTAATACGTTTGTAGCACAGCTCAGAATCTAATAACAATAAAAAATGTATATTTACAAAGATCGTTGTAACCTCAATAATAATTTCAAAAAATACTTTTCGTAAAAGTTAAAGTAATATATACTTTTTTTAATTGATTACAACTTACAAGGTACCTAAGTAAAAATAACACTGAGGTGAGTTGTATAGACCTATTTTGAAGGCACACTAATGAATAAGTTAAATTTAAGTCATTGCATATAAAAAGCGATTAATCGGAAACAGGGTGGTCCAGCCACTATTTCTAAGGTTGTTATTTTTATACTTTAAATTTATTGTATTTCTACTTTCTATTAGTTATTTATTCTTCTATTAGTATATTAATACGGTTAGCTAACTAATTTTTGCCAAAAACTTCGAATGAGTTATAAAATATCAAAAATAAATTGGTTTGAATAGATTAATGGTAGGTATAAATGTATAATACGATTAGCTTGAAATTATAAAAAATAATAATATACCTATATAGTGGTAAAATGTTGCTATTCCCTCGTACCCGTGGTATTTATTTCTATGCATAACAACAAAAAACAATTATCGCTAGATATTTATAAGGCTCTGCAATTTTGTCACGGAGCATTTTTGACACGACATTTTTGAAAATACCTTACGTTATTTTTACGGACCTGTACTATCGTGTGGTGTAACTTATTAATTTAATTGTATAACAATTATAAAACGATCGGTAATTTTACGTGTCGGCAGAAATATCACGCGATTTAAAACAACGCTCGTGTGTTGGAGTGTTGCGGTCCTAAACATTTTCGTTCGAGTACGTTACCGTTATCATCTTTTGACGGACGCGACTTGAGAGCAAACCAAAGATTGTCCAAGACGTTACTCACGTACTAGCTATAAGCGATGGCCAGAACTGCATACAATGTATAGCGAGTTATATTTCAATAATAATATTTCGTTTAAATTGTATTATTTATTTTTTTAAATATCATATTTGTTATTTAAAACGAAAAAAACGATTATTTGCCTAAGGTTTCCACAATTTCCAACATAAAATTATAATGACTTTTCGGATGTTTTTAAAATTTAAAAGTCCTACGGCGATTCGATTTTTATATACAAAAAATGACCACTTCTCTGCAACATGAGGTGATATGCGTGTAGGCGTATTTACAATTCACAATATCGTACCTATTATAATATTTTGCAAATATGCTACTTAATCTAAAAATAATCATTAAGATCATTATTCGTTATGATTATAGTCTGTAAAATAAGTTTAAAGATTTGAAATCCAGACTTCATTATATTTCAGTATACTGGCTACTATAAATTGAAAAAAAAATAAACAATAATATTATAATCATTTATTTACTGTAACAAACAAATATTTTAAATCGCTCACTACATATTTTAAAACTCGTTCTTGACAGTCATATTATCTAATATTTGTTATTTATTAAAAACAGTTCATTTTTTCTTTACACCGTTGTCGTATTAACGCGTATTGTGTTTTTGTTTTGAAGCGCCAACGATAACACGTTCAATCGTCAAATAGTACCTACAGATATAGGTAATACGCATTATAATAATTATACCTATCTCTAGTGAGATTAATATCTACTCGGGAACAGAAAAACGTATGCTGCCTTACTGTCCAATCGACGGTCGGTCAATCGTCGACACTTTGGATTTGGCAGTACGGCGTACATTGCAGCCGGCTGTTTGTAAATTCGGCTACGCTGCAGCTGCACAGACTTTTAGCCCGAACCAGCACTCATCCGGTCGCATGCACTTTACAACCGCCGCTGCCGAATCATCCGGTCGACGAAGACACGTTTCCGGTTCACGGCGGTCGGTGGTCGTCCACGGTCGACACTATGGTTTTGCAGGCAGGCGATCGCAGTAGAATTATTGCAGCAATTGCAGGGTTGCCGTTTACGCTGCAAGAACGAGGACACGCCGCCCGCGCCGCCGTCAGTCTGTCGACGAGCGAGCTGAGTTTGGCTCGTTTACCGGTGTACGCTGTTGAGATTGATCCGCCAGTTCCGGCAGCCGATCTGAGATGTAGTGCGAGACGCAAGTCGGTTTGGAAAAGGTCAAAGCGGTATGTGTGGAACTGCATATTACGCTGTGAACGCCGCTCGCAGAATCTGTTGCTGTGGAGTTATTGTCCTGCATGTGGAATAGTATTGTTTTAGTCGTGCTTGAAATAAGCATAGTGTTGTTACTATATTTAATAAACAGTTGTTAATCAAAGAGTGATGTATAATATATTACCTAGAGTTGGCGGTATTTTCGGTATACCGGTGAGTCACCAGTATTTCGATCTACCGGCATTCTAAATACCGGCTTCTTATACACTTACCGGTATACCGGTCTTTCGGTATTTACCGTTTGATCGGTATTTATCGAATATTCGGTATGTACCTACCAATTACTATTTACTACTATTTACCGAATGCCGATACCGATACCGCGTAGTTGAATATATTAACCGGTATTTACAGTGCAAGCGGTATATAGGTACCGAACGACCGGTATTTGTGTAATCGGTATATACCTACCTACCGAACGGTATTTATCGATACATACTGACATACCGGTGTACCGTTTAAAACCGGTATGTAATCACATACCGAATACCGGTGGGCAAATTTCACATACCGCCAACTCTAATGTTACATACTGTAATTTTATTTTTATTTTTGTTTCATATAATACTTTTACGGAGCCGACAGCGAGACTCCTGCTACTGCTGGACACACACACACACACACTGCACTGCACTCAGGCCACTCACGTCAATACGTAACAATTAGTACCTACTATATAAGTTTATTTTGTTTTTTTCTTTTCTATATAATTTGTTTGTTTATTTTTGCTTTTTAAATTTATAATATTGAATTTCTTTATTTTAGTAAATAAGGAAAAAACAAAATAAGAAAAATGTAAACATGTTGTACATAAGATAGGCCTCTACACAAGTTAATGAAATGAAAAAAAAATGTAAAGGGGGACACGGTAACCCGAATTAAATTAGTTTTAAAAAGCAAAAAAAAAAATTACACAGACGATTGCTGGTGAAGAATTGTACAAGTATTGCAAAGAGAAGGTTAAAGCTGGCTAATAAATTTAATAGTTTCTAAATTTAGTAAATGAATAATAAATGATAAGGAGACACTGGCACCTGCAAAGATATTCATTTTACGAAGCAAAAAAAAATTTTAAAATTGTTTCGGGAGACGAAAATAGAGACTTCAATCTAATCTCAAGTTTGGTACGCCCAAAACATTACATTAGGTATATAATTAGTTTTTTAGTTTTCTTTAATTCGTTTTTTTGTATAACGCTAGCCCGGCACTGCAGATTGTCTGACTAAGGCATGTCTGATTATTTAAATTAAATAATGAGTAATTTTTTTTTCAAATTAATTAATTTTCATTATTTGTTTTTACAATATATATTAGGACTTCAACATGACATTTCAAACAGCCCTTACCATGTTTTTGGACAGCATGCACAAAGATAGGTAATAATAATTGCAGGAATACGAAATACGACAAATAAAGAATAATCAATAAACTATAAAGATAAACGTCAAACACTCAAACGTGAAAGTGAAACGGTCAAACATTCGAACGTTATCACTTACCAGTAATCAGTTATCAGTGTTACTGTGATACTGTGATATCAAATTGATTATTATTTATTTGGAGGTAATGTGCTTCCATAGATAACAAAACCATTGAATTGGACATCAGGTTGGTTAATCAGGTTGGTTGATTAATCGGTTGGTTAGATGTAAAACGAGTTTTAACTTTCATTTAATATTAAACAATAAAACAAGAGTCTTAAACAGTTTAAAACAGTTAAAAACATTAAAAAAAAACATTGAACAACAAACAAAAAAACAAATAAAAAACTGTTTTTTTGTTTATTTAAAAAAAACATGTTTTTTACCAACGCTGCTACTAATACCTACGTTTATAAAAGAATAAAAACTCTAGTATTAATAGAACTTAAGTTACCTACAAGTAATAACGTAAAAAACGTATTTACTAAAAAACGTATAGATTCGCAATTACTTTATTTATTTTCATATATTTTATAAAGTTATTGAGTTATAAATATAAATCAAGGTATGTTGTATAATAGTTAGTATGCTACGCATTGTTCAACAATATTCTGGCAAACATAGCTTTAATTAATACATTGGTGGTGACTTGTGAGCTGGGAGCGAGCGCACAGCGAGCTATATATTACAAAAGAAATAGATTAGCGTTGAGCAACAATTAACGCAACGGTTTGATATGAAACATCCTAAAGGACCGTTCATGAAGAAATAATGTGTCCGCGATTAGGACGCGCAGACCCCGTAGCGTAGACAATGGGCGTGGTTACGGCAAACAACGCTATCTCTTGAGCGTTGTATGTCAACACGTTTCCGCGAGACGTCCTCTTAACTCAGTTATATAAATAATATATAAATTATTTTTATCTCATAATCTTATGTTAGATATTTTAATAACTATAAGGCATAAGCTATTTAAAAGTATTTGAAATGTTTTAATTTGTAGATATAGTGTATTTCCGATAAATATTAAAATATAATTTTTTCTATCAAAGACCTTGTTGATGTAATACAAGCTATTTCTCATAATGTATGATATTATTATGTACCTACACAATGCAATTATCTAAATATGTAAAGTAATTTTTTACTTAATTAACTTTTATTGTTTATGAATTTATTTACACTACTACCTTGTCTACCTATACGATATGGTCAGTGTCAGTGGCGTATTTAGGATTTTTTCTATGGGATGGATGACAGAAATTTTAGATTACAGACCCGTGTGTAATTTAATAATAAGTACATATTATATATACAATATCAAAGAGCCATGGGAGCGGATCTGTCCCCAGATCCGCCCCCGTAAATACGCCCCTGGTCAGTGTTGAGTTATAAGTTTGTGAAGGAGACTATATAAGAGTAATATTATATTATATGATAAAATACCTATTTTAATAGTATACTAAAAATATATAGAAGTACTATACTTTTATGTAATAATTTTAAATTAAATTGTATCTTATGACTCATGAAGTGTATTTCTGTAAATTAAACTAAAATGTATGTATATTTTATGTACGTGCCTATGTATTACTCTACAACCGGTATGCGGCGAAACGACGATTCGATTTCGCGTATTTTATACGTTGCGCGCTTGGAAATAAAATATGCGTTCACGACATTTGGGTAGCATTAAATATGTATTTAAGGAAAAAAGTAAATTGAGTCTTAAGATAATACGAAAAGAAACTTACGTAGACTTTGAATCTTTTGGCCAACCCACGTGCCGTATGCACTACTGCCGCGCCGACGCGGAAGAACGCTTTAGCTCATCTGAACTGAAAATATTGTGATTTATGATAAATTAAACCGCAAAATTTGTTTTTGTTCATGTCCACTCATTTAGCTTTGCATGATGAAATGATTGTATCGTTGATCGTCTTCGTTCTTTTGGCAATAGCCATAGATGATAGATATTCTACGTCAATATGAATATTTCACAGCTGATAATACAACTTTTAATATCAAAGAGGTCCGTATTAACGATTTGTTTATTGAAATGTGAAATGAATTAAATTTTTTTTTTTTATTTGATTAATATTTTATTTCCGATAGATATTAATAAAAAAAAAGTTTCCTGTAAAAAACTAAATATTTTATAAATTTTTAACCACTAAATGATTTGTAAATTTTCTATATTTTGATGAATTTTATTCAAATTTTTAACTTTTAATGCTTATAAAAAAAATTGTGCTGTAGTTGTGCAATTGTGTGTATTCTTAATATTTTTGAACTACTATTAAATAACATAATATGAGGAACCTTATATTCAATTATTAACATTTAATGATAATTATTATATTAGTTAAATTTTTTTAGTACCTATATTAAATAGGTATCATAATAAGATGTTTTTGTGTATTTTATTATTCAATAACAAAAATTAAATTGAGTTTTGAGTGTGCATTTTTTTAATACAACATTTTAATAAACTAAGGAATTGCTCTAATCAGGTACTATAGTGACTGAATGTTTTTTGAGTTATTCATATGTAAATGTTGTAGGGTTGAATTTGGATAAAGGTAAGAAAGTATTTTTGTAAGCTTTTAGATTAAACAACTAAACAAATATCACAAAATCGAATATTTTCAATCTGGAAGGGGAACTGATAATAGGTTTCAACAGCCCCTACCTCCAAAGTTTTTTGACGATTTATCATAACCTCAAGTGATTTACATGCAACTAAAACTACCTGGTACTTGGTAGGCAATCCCACTGCGTCAGATCACTGAAAATATGAGAGTATAGTAAATTATTATCATATAACCAGCGTTTCTTAAATTGTGTTCCGCGGAGTTCACTTCATGGTTGCTCAAAGCTTAAGTAATTTTTCCAACATTTTCAAGAAAATTACTGTAATATATTTAACAAAAGATTAGTCGTAGCGGCTAGTGGAGAAAAAAAATGTTTGTATCTTTAATAATAATGTATATAGTGACTATAGTCTATACTCGCTATACTTCTATATAATCTATTGCGTACTTATATAGGGCTTATACAGTATACAGAAATAGTATTTGAACATTGAATGTTGATAAAAATACTAATTGGTTATGAGTTATGACCATCTGCAATAGCATGAATAATCCTAAAAAAATCTAAAAAAAACAACAACAAAAAGTAGGAGTTCCACTGTATATCTAATATTTAAACTAACATAAAAGTGGAACTGCTGATCGTACATGTTTGTATGATATGTGTTAGTAAGCCAGAGAAAACCCATTGCGAGGACAGTGTCCTATTAAGAATGAATGAATTCTTTAATTTATAATAATTATATTCTAAATTATACTGCTTGGAAATGTAAATAAAAAGTTATAACATTTTTTACTTTATACTTTTAGATTATACTTGTAAATTCTTATTTAATTTAGTTACTCACATTACATGTTATTATTAAAATATTAAATAACAAGTATTAACTCTATGAATAATTAGAAAAATCAAATATCCATTTTAAGTGCTAATCGATCAGACTTATTGTTTTTAGAGGACCAAACAATTTACATAAGTAATAACAACATTAATAAAATATAAAAGACACCTATTACTTAAACCATTGAATATGTTTATTACTGGATCTAGTTGAAACACTTTATAATTTATGGTTCTGTAATTAGAAGAATTATTGATTCCAAATTGTTTTTTGGTAATGTATTTTATCACATATTCTAATCAAAATGTTGATATAATTTTGGAATAAATGAAATACAGGATTAATGTATACAGTTAATAATTAATTTAAAAATATTATGTTGGCTTTTTTACAAATAACATTTATTTTTGTTTCTACAAAGTTGTTTAAGGTTTTATGAATCATTTAAAAAAGACAATATAAAACAAATTATTTCTTCAATAAACCTCTAGTGACTAACAAATTATTTCTTCAATAAACCTCTTGTGACTACATTTGTAGGCTTGTCGTATTTTTCAGTACCTGGTAAGTTATAATCAATTGATATAGACTTTGCTAAATCAGACAGTGCCTAAAAAAAAAAATTTTTAATTCTAACTATTCAAATATTGAGAAATAAACTATAATAAGTTGATACCACAAATTATTGCATAAAAAATAAGTTACACTTACTTTAAAGGAGTTAGGTTCCCAAATAGCTAAATCAGCTAAAACTTTCTTGTTCAAGTGAATATCACATCTCGATAAACTATCCTTGAAATTATTTATTTCGACTCCATGTTCTTCACACCCAGCTTTAATGCGAGTGTTCCATAACTAAAATATTAAATAATAAAGTTAATAGTGCATTAATACATGATACCAATATGGAAGTATTGTTTATTATTATTAGGTAATATTCATTGATTGTATCTAAGTAAGGTATATTTTTGTAAGATATTATTTTATAATTTAGTTTAATTAACTATATTTGCTTAAAAGTCCCATTAAATTAAACATGTTCTTCACTTTAATTAATTTAAGTAGAACTCTGAAATACCTTACTATATACAAGTAGAGTTATAGTAGTTTTTCTATTAATTTTACCATAATAACCTTAATTTATGATAAGAATTCTACTGTAGATAATTTTCTAATTAATTTAGCAAAATTGGATCATTAATTGAGAAAATTTCTCCGGGATCAGGTGCAATACTAATAACTGCAATTATTCAAATTCAAGTCTGGTTTCAATACATATTTTTTGAATTAAACTTGGAACTAAATGTTTCTTTTTTATATAAAATTAAAAACATGAAGTCATTAACATTTATGGAACAAATCCATAATTCAATTTTTACAGGAATATGAATATTTTTTTTAAATTTATTTGGGTGATTTTTAAAGATATTTTTATATTAATGTCAAAATAGTTTTATACTGTTATTTTGTATTCAACACCGATTAATCGCATTATCGATTAATCGATACAAAAGTATATCAAATATTAATCTAATCATAAATTATTGCTTTTTTCTGAAGTGAGTTAAACCTGGTCACCTGGCAGGAAATATTATTGAGCTATACTTAAACCAGTTAAACCGTTAATCGATTAATCGATTGTTTTAAAAGATTAATCGATCAAATTAATCGATTGTTTTAATAGATTAATCGATAGGTCGTTGACTATTTCAACAATCGAGCACTCCTTGATGAAAATCTTTGATTAATCGAAAATTTTGATTATTTAATACTTTTGATAATTGATTATATTTTATGACAATCGAACAGCCCTAGGAATAACTGTGTGAAGGAAGTATGTTTTAAACTTAAAATTACTCATAACTTTTGCTTCAAAATAAAAATAAAAAAATCTTCCAAGATTCCCTAAATAATAGTCTTATTTTTAAATTTTAATTCACTCTAATTTTAAAACATATTAAAATGTACAGACTAACGTTGACCAAATTGATTGTAAAATTTGCTATGTTGTATGTTTGTAAGACAGAGAAACACATGCGATAACACACCCTCTTAACTTACGTGAATGTAATAATTATTAGAAATAGGTATAACAAGAATTATGGAATATGGACATATAATTTCAATAAAATACTGGTTTTAGAACTATTCCATATTTTTATTTGTTAATTATTTAATGCAGTGAAAATTATTTAAAGAAAGTTTTGAGCATCTCCTATAAAACACCTACTCAAGTATTGTCACCTGTCAAAGTTGCATTATTACCACTTTGTGTGAATAAACTGTCCTCATATGCCTTCCCACCACTCTGAATTAGTTGTACAATTAATTATGCATGTACATTTAAAAAAAAACAGAATTATTGGTACAAAATATGTATGATGCATACTGACTAGACTAAAATATAGGTTAAGACTGTATTAATAACCTGAAGACTTCAAGATAATTTTTGATTGATAAAAAAAAAATGGAATTTCAGATAAAATAACTATATTTAAAAACAATAGGAGGGGGTATAGTTTGGTGGGTAAACGGAAAAAGTCCCTGGTAAAAACATCCTCAGAAAAAACTACCCGTTATACCCGTTAATAAAATCAAATAAAAAGCATAATTCTACCTACATAAATTGTTAATTATTTTTTTTATTGAAACTAATTATTACTTTCACACAAGTTTTTCTCATAAAGGCTAAATAGTTCATAAAAAATAAAGTTATGATGGTATTTAATAACGTTCAGTTACAAAATAAATATTATATAAATAATATTTTTACTTTATGTAATAGGTACCTATGGGAGAAAAAACCATTTTTTATCTTTACAAACGGTATTTTAACGTTTGTCAATTGATAAAATTGAAGATTTTGAAGTTAACTGAAGTTAACTGTTTTTACGTTATTAGTCTGTGTTTGATTGTTGTAATTATACATGTAATTCGTTTTGTGCAGCTTTGTGATCATAATGGAAATATTCAAATCGAATAAAAATAACGAAAAAGTTGCTTTAAAAGGTCATATGTATACAAAACACAAAGAATGTACGTTGTTTCTTCGGTGGAAATGTGTGGAAAGTAGTTCATTTAAGTTATTTTATTTATATGTTAACGATACCGGTATAACAAATAAATAATATAACATGTTAAACATAATTAGTGAATTGTGTGTTAATAAATTTGTTTTTCCCAGGGACTATTTTTCCGATATTCAGTTCGGTGATATAGAGGTATCAGTTTAGGTTTTACCCTACAATAGGTATACTGTACTTGTTTTGTAGCTTACATCAATCATGTCACTTTTTCGCACGGTTCTTCCAATTGTAGCAAATTGAAGAGCACGGTGAACTGCCTTAATGGCAATAGAATAGCAATTTCTTCGACGGCCGGAAAAATGCTAAAAACAATTTATATGTGAAATACAATATTATTACTTATATGGAGGGGAGGGACTCTTGAAATTATAAAATGTATTAAACATTTCTTTGGACTGGGATTTGTGTAGGAGTAATAATTCGTATAAACATTTAAATAAGGCCCATAGAAAATCATAATAAGATATTTTAAAATATTATTTACAGCAGCAATTTTGAAAATTTTCCGTTTCCTCCAAAACTCGTCTGGGCCTCTACTTCTCACCATCATCATTGCAGTTGTAAAAACCATTGTAACTACCTATAAGAAATAATAATATTAGGTTTAAGATTTTAACTTTATCGTCTTTATCAGCATTCGGCGGCAATCAGCCGGCAAATTTACACTTAATAAAATGCAAATTTTACTGATTGAGACTGATTTTTTATGAAAAAAATGTATTACTCTATGGTATAAGCACTGTTCTGTGGTATAAGGTCTATGCTTTTTTAGTTTTTTCATGAAGTGTTATCATCTTATCTTCTTTACATTGTGATTATATAATCTACAACGGTTCACACTGCAGTGTGAATTCGCTATAGTAGCGCGTTTCCGTATTTTATAACCTCTAAATTAAAAGTATTAAGTACATTTTATCAAATAAACTATAAACAATATACATACATTTAACTAAAATCAAACCTTATAATAATTTAAATAGTTTATAAAATATTATACTAAAAAAACACAATGAAAAAAAAACCTTGGTAAGTACATACCTATTTTGGAACAATATTAATTATGTTATATTGTAAATTAATAATATATTGGTTAGTTATTTTATTTGTAATCCGAAATACCAAGGTACAAACCATTTTCAAAAAAGTATCTAAAATTACTTATTAGTTATAACTGTGTATACAAAAATATATATTATAATAAACCTAACTCAAGTGGTTAATAATTATATGTACCTAGTCTTTTAAGTAAAGCTTGAACTATTTTTATTAATTCAATTATTAGTGAGAATATCTTAAGAAATGTGTAGTCTTACAACATACCATTTATTTTCAATTTACAAATATACTTTTCATTTTCTTTCTTTTACTCTGGTCAAAGTAAACATTGAACTTCGGAGTAACACCTACCAATTTTCAGCTCTATGCTAGTTATTCCGAATTAAATATTTTTTTTTACCTATCTATTTTGACCAGACTATTTAATATTTTTAATTCCTAAGTATCAGTACCCGAGTTGTTTCTTATATTATCACCTGTTGTACTAATAACTAATGTCACTATCTTGAAATCTTTCCATACCTTTAAAAATGTTCATAATATATAGTATATATAATTGTATTAAATACAGCAAGTTCGTCATAATATTATTGAACAATCTTTTTTAGATAAATGTATACATTTTACAATGATGTGTGTTTTTTTTATGTATAAAATATTTATAGTGAGAAAAAATACTATGATTTTCAACTTCGAGTGTAATTTTTTGCATCAAATTGAATCTTATTGGTACTTTTGAGGGATAAAAATTACTAATTCCCAGTAATTTTTCAAAATAATCAAAATAAAAATTTAAAAAAATTAAAATGATTACGCAAAATCTTGTTTTTTTTTGTGTAACCCAAAAACAAAAAAATCATAGATACTTAAAAATATCACCAAATGTTTATATTCTCATTTTCTTTACATGTTAAGAATTTAAGTTAACATTTGAACTAAATTAGATATTAAAATAAAGACAAATGATTTTTGTTATTTTGTTGTAATTTATAAACGTTATTTGTGGGTACTTAAAACTTTTAATGTACCTAGTATCTACAGTATTTGAAAAATGTTAGGCACTGATTTAATGATTAATTCAATTGACATAGCCAAATACCATTTAGTTGCATCTATATTTTTTTTTTTTTTAAATTGCATCATATTATATTTATTATTATAAAATAACTTTTTTTAGGGGACGCAAACAAGCAGAGAGCGATGATGATGCTTCTGTAGATTTTGATGGCGAAAATTCAGAGAGTGATTATGATGAAAACGAAAAGCTCCTTTTAAAAAAGACAAGAAAAGAACTAGCTCAAGGACCATATGATTCAGATGAAGAGAGCGAAGTAATTCATTTTATTTGCTATTATTATTGTATATAATTTGCACTTTATAATATTTGTTCTTATGTATACATTTCAACAAATAATTGAGAGTCAAAATACTTTCAAATTACACTTTAATTTACTCTTTTACAAATTATAAAAGATAATCGATTTTCTATTGTGTATCAAAAACAATTTAAATGGTCTATTTATAAATGTATGAATATTTGTTTGCTAGGAACCTAACGACTTTAACTAAGTCTCTAACAAACACTTACTGTTATTTAAAAATATCATTTGTGCTTAGTTGAAATTTTTATAGTATATTAGTATATTTTATTCACACAATGACATTATCAAATGTGTGCTGCAAGAGTAAATTCAACCTACTGTATTACTAATAATAAAAAAAATGACTTTAATTGCAACAATATCATAAAAGAGACTTGGTAATGTCAATACATTGAATTCAAATTTAACAAACCCATTACAGTGACACACTCGACACCTACAGTATAGTGTACCCTCTTGCCTACCTTTTTATGTTTAAATGCAATACATTAAAAAATTTGAAGTGTACAAATATGTAAATAAAAGTGTTAATGATTTACCTATGTAATTAGGAAGAAGTATTTCCACTACGTAGCAAACTAGATCAGTATGAAGACAGTGAAGATGACGAAGAAGTTGAAAATGATATTGAAGAACATTCTGATGACGACGAAGAAAAAAATGTTAATGATAGTGATATAGAAGGTGCAGAAAGTGGTTCAGATGATTTACCCAATGATAAAGCTTGGGGCCAACTTAGAAGATCATTTTATAACACAGATTACTTAGATAAAGATCATGGAGGTAACTTTGTAATATTTAAATATTTTATATTTTATACATTTTTAATTAAATATATATTTATTATTTATAGGTTTTGAGGGGGAAGAGGACGAAGAAACTGCTAAAATGGAAGAAGAAGAAGCACGTAAAATCCATCAAAGAATGATGTCCGAATTAGAAAATGTAGACCTAGACAGTGAACTTTTTATTGTAAGTTATTATAAATAAAATGTATTTACAGAATGTTAGATTTATTATTATTTATTATTTTTAGGGGACTAAAGTAACAGAAAATGTAAAAGATGGGGCCGACACAAATGACATAACACAAATGATGACTGTTAAAAAAGATTTGAGTTCAATGAGTAATCGTGAAAAACAAAAATTATTGATGAAAGAATCACCTGAACTTTTTGGACTAATCACAGATTTCAAAAGTAATTGTTTTTTCATTATTTTCCTTAAAATAGAAATTCCAATTAAGAGGACGTTATACCCGCATGTGTTGTCTCCGTCTTACAAGTGTGTAATATGGCATATTTTACGCTCCGCAGAACACGTTTATCTACGTTAATTTAAAAAATAGAGTAAATCGACTCCTTTTAAAATTTAAAGGTAAGATTATTATCTAGTCAACCTCATGGGTTTTTTTATTATATTTTGATTTTAAAGCGAGTTATGAGTATTTTAAAATCTACACTCATAACTCTCTTTAAAATTAAAATATAATAAAAAACCCATGAGGTTGACTAGATAATATTCTTACCTTTAAATTTTATAAGAGGTCAATTTACTCTATGTTTTAAATTAACGTAGATAAACGTGTTCTGACAACACATGCGGGTATAACGTCTTCTTAATTATCATACCTAATATAATAATTTATTATTATGTTATATAGCCTACATGGGAAGTGTACAAGAGAAATTATCTCCTTTTTTGAAGTTAGTTAGATCTGGAGACATACCAAAGGGTCGATTTACAGAATATACACAATGTTATTATGAAATTGTATTAAAGTAATACTAATATTTTATAACAATAACTGTTGAAACTATTAATTTATATATTTTTATTATTATTTTAGTTACTGTACCAATATTGGGTTCTATTTTCTTATGAAATCTGTTCGTAAACCAGTACAAAATCATCCTATTATGAATCGATTACTTCGGTACCGTGAAATGTTATGTGAACAAAATAAACATTTTGAAACATTAGTATTACCTCAGATTGATCAAATATTGTCCAATATCAATATAGTAGAGTAAGAAATTGTTTAATTTAAACAAACATTTTAGGTACTTAATATTATTTTTAATTTTAGATCTAACTCTAAGGCAACCCAAAAAAAATCAAAAAAATTACTTAATCTACTGACAAAACCAGTGCAGACAGCTGTTCATATAATTAATCCCAAGGAAAATAATCTGGAAAATGTTAATGACAACCAACCAAATAAATTTGAGAATAGTGAAGATGAAGAAGAAGATGCAACAGAAGTTAAAGGTATAATATGAATAACATAAAAAGCTATAATATTGGTGTTTTCATAATAAATAATTTATTTTATAGAAGAACCAATGATGACCACTGATGAAAAACGTGGCATAACCTATCAAATAGCTAAAAATAAGGGACTTACACCTCGACGCAAGAAAGAACTAAGAAATCCAAGGGTGAAAAATCGTATGAAATATCGTAAAGCAAAAATCCGTAGGAAGGGACAGGTTAGCTAAATTTATATTCAAATTTGATGTTTTTGGAGTTTCATATTATGATTTTAAGTATTAATAATTGTGTGTTTTTCATTTCAGATTTCAGAGCCACGTAAAGAAATTCGTCGTTATGATGGAGAAATTTCTGGTATCAAAGTTAATCTGTCTAAGAGCATAAAAATTAAGGCTTAATTTGTTATGTTTTTGTTTGTGGCACATGTTGGTTAATTTATGACAGATAAGTCCATATGATTTTTTTTTTCAAAAATCAATATTTACATGTTTTTAAATAAATAATAATATTTAGCCTTTATTAATCAATGCATTGAAATAAAATAAAATATTGTTATACTTATATTATTGTATTTCTTTAAGGTAATTTGTTATTTACTATATTCTATTCAGGATAAAAATGAACCTCTAGGCTGACAAAAATTGGTCATTTCTGTGCATTCTTCACCTATAAATAGCTTCTAAGTAGTCCAACCGCAAAAAATTGGTGTTGGCAGACATGAAACAACAGCTTTATGTATCAGTCATCAATGAAAAAATAGAGTACTTGTAGTTTACTATTATCCTGAATATTGTTTACAGGGTGAATGGGTGATTTACCAATCATAGTAACCTCTATTTTTTCCTTTTTATAATAAATTTATTCAAATTCAAATTTTTAGAACAATATTTATTTTATTACAACATTATTTAGAATTTGTATACCACTTGGCACTTGAGAAATGTCCTGTGGCAATGCAAACTTTTAATTTTAAAATAAAAATTACCCTTTATTATATTGATTATTAATCTGATGACTTTTTTGAATATTTTGATGTATTTAAATCTAAATTGAAACTAGTAGTTTTTGAGTTATTTAACCGTGTTTTAAGGATAATAGGTCCATAATAGTGGGTATTATGATTTGAAACTTGAGTATCGCAGCACACATATTTTTCATACATTTTACTGTTTAAGACCATTAAGCGGTGATAATTTACAAATACTTTGCAATGTCCAATATTAATTTTTAATTTAAGTATGAATTCTTTGATAAAGTATCTAGGCTACTTAAGAAGTTGATTTTCAATTGTAAAAAACCTTAACATTTAAGATATTTTTAAAATTCAGTAAATTAATTGCAAATTTACAAATTTTTATTTGATTTTGGTCACATCAGATTTTAAATAGAAAAATTGATTCCTAATTTCTAAATAGAGTATTCTGGAAACATGAATTCAACAATTTTTTAGAAATTCTAATCAAATATCAGAAAGAATGTTTTATTTACTACAGATTTTAGTAATTTTTAAAATGATTCAAACAAAAATCTATATTTCATTTTCTGAGACGAATTGACGTGTGTGTGTGAGGGTCAAAAGCGATAACGATTTATACACGCTAATGTTCATCTACTACTCACACAATGACACGGCCCAAATTTACTTGTTATATAAATTGCCTAAGTATTACTCCTTAAAATATGTCATGCTCTAGCCCCCTAAATATAATTCTATCTTCATTTTATAATTTGTAAAAGTGTAATAATAAATACTATGGGTCTAAACATTAGGCCTTGTTATTTTCAGTCATGTTCATGGGTAACCTAGATGGCGCCTAAGCTTAACTTTTTCCATAACAAAATTGATTTATTTACATTTCAATGGAATATCTCAAAATCTTTATCTTTTGAGTTAATTAATTCCTGCCTCCTGGTACCATTTATTCCTATTATTTATAGGTGTATATTTTTTTTAAGCAGTTAAGTATTTTGTTTCACAAGATTGTAATTTTCTGATTTCGGTTTACTCAATTCTTTTTTAAATCTAGTAATCTATAAAAAAAAAAAAAAGTAGTATGATTATAAAAATATAGTTATACAACAATGAAAATATTATGGTAAGCAAAAATGTCGAACTTAAAATTGTTATATAAACCAATCTAATTTAAACATTTAACCATTCAATTAAATTAAACAAAAAACCTGGAAAAAATTTACTGTGGACCATTTTACCTCACCTTCAGGTCCCCCTAAAAAAGATTAGTAATAAACAAATTGTTATACTCATCTAGTGTATATAGTTTCAGAAAATCAAACATTTAAAATGTAAAGGTAAAATTTTTTCTTTAGCATCTCTGAGGCTTTTATTGATATTTTTAAAGCATTTTAATATTGTACATTTGATAGGTATGTAATATGTATTGTATACATAATATAATATCAATATGTAAGACGGATCGAGATAACACCTGCAGAGGGTACAGGTTTCTATGAATTAGAAACATAAGTGCAAAGTGAAATTTACCTTCTCGTATTAGCGTTCACTCTTAAGAGGCCTCATAAATGTGCGTTTTTTTGGTCAAAAACTACTGTTTCTAATTCCAACGTTACGTGTCGACAATTTACACAAATTTCATTCTGAAAAAATATTCAGATTCTCTGTAACATGCACAAGGGAACGAACGAGCCACATTTTTAATTTTTATAATTAAAATTGGAATAAATTTTGTTCAAATGTTCAAAAATGTGCGAAATTTTAAACTTAAATATTTGATCAACTAGATACATTTATAAAAATGGGCCTCGGTCGACCCCTCGTACATGTTGTGGAAAATTAGAATATTTTGTCAGATTGAAAATCGAGGTATTCATTGTGACGTATTGTTGGAATTAGAGTTGCCAGTTTGAGTGAAAAATTAACATTTTTTTCGCGATCACAAAATAGAATATGACATGAGCGGGCGAGTTCCCTCCGTACCTACCCGTTGGCCGCTACAGACCATTATTAGTTATTACCGTCGCGTCGCGTTCCTATAGAAAAGATCAAAACGCGCCTATACTTTTAATTTGGTATAGTAATTATTAGTAATAGTAAATACATATATTTAGAGTTCAGTATTATATTATTATATGTTTCTTAGATACCTAGGTGGCTAGGTACTATATAGGTAGGTAGGTATAATTTTTTTTCTAAATAAATTATTATCCTCTGCGATCGAATGTTAGCATTATTTGACAATCGCCAACCATCTAGTCAAGTTCGATTTTATTATTTTAAAAAGAGTCCAAAATATGCACCAAAAACAAAAATTCCACTATCAAAAAGAAAAAAACACCGAGGATTTATAAATTCAATTAGAAACCCCCACACCGTGAAACAACGAAATGTAGATGAAACTCCGTAAGTGTTTTTTTTTTATAAATTTATTTAGATGTTGCATTAATATTATAATATTATAAATGTTGATTATTTATTTTTGGATTGTATAGAAAAAACGGTAATAATGACCAAAACTCGAATACAAGTTTACAACCACCAGTGATTTCTGAAATGCAAAATGAAAGCCCAACTCAATTGTTTGCCGATGTATAGAAAATACAAAATTGAATATTAGCACTTCACCCATTAAAATCAATGATCCCAAAATACAAATTTTATTTGGACGTATAGAATTGTCGACATAGGTTTTTTTTTAAACAAATAGTAGATGCTGATCACCACAAACCTTTCGAATGTTCCTTTAAAGACATGGTATGTGTGAATGAAAAACAGGATGGATTCATATCAAGCTTTAAATTTATTTGTTTGTTGTGTAAAACTCAAAAGTAATAAAATCAGAAAAAAAATTAGATCAAGAATTAATGAATCTAAATACAGCGATTGTAGCCGAAAATATGAATGTTGGAGCGGGATTTAGCCAGTTAGAGACTATTACATGTGCAGTCGAGATACCTCCTATGTCACAATATATATATATGATAGACATCATAGTATTGTTTGTTTGGGATATGAAAAGGCTGCAGCGCTAATGCAACGGAAGAGGCTGCTAAAGAAGAAGCAGGATTAGTAATATTGGGCAGGAAATATTGATAGTGACGGAACTCCTGCACTCGTTACAGTTGTCGTAGATGGAAGTTGGTGTAAACGATCGTACAGAACAATGTACAACTCATGCATTTGTGCATTTGTTTGCATGCATATTTTTAAATTTAAAATGCATATAAATCGTTTTTCCCGGGGACACAACTTACCTACTACCTGTTTTTCCCCGGGACTCAATTTACCGAGTTGGGGTCATTTGGGACTCAATTTACCAATCCCGTTTGAAACTTATAAAGTATATTATTTTATTTTATACACACAAAGGCATTATTAAATGCAATGTTTTTGGGAAAAATTAATTCAACCAACGGTTATACGTACCTAATAGTTAAATAAATTATTTTAATACCAACAATATTATTAAATATACTTAGTTTATATAATCTGACAGACCGTCTTTACCTCCGAATTGTTTACACTTTATTGTACATGCAATGATCTTATACATTATTCAATTCATATTTAACACATCCATTACAGTGATCCACACAGCACCTCCTAATTGAGAAACATATTATAAAAAATTTAAATCTACATAGGTATAATTACAAATTTATTTACTTGTCAATTTGTTGGTAAAATAATTTGTAAATTGTAGCGTCTTGCTAAAAAGTAAAAAGACAGTTTTATATCGTTTGACAATATTTTGGTTTAATTGCAAGTAGGTCCATATATAATATAATATTGATATCTAGGTATTCACTTGTTTTATTTGTTTTTTAGATATTTACAATCATAAAATAATTGCTTTTAACATTTTTTTTTTTTTTGTTATTTGTTAATTTGTAATATTCATATTTTATTTTAAAGTGGAACCGTACATCTTGTGTAGATTATTGTATTATTATTATTTTTAAAGCCAATAGTTTATTTTAATTTTTAATTATACTCATGATGAAATTAATATTTATTTTGTAAACATAATACATAGGTATAATTGTATAATTCACTGTGAGTTTTAGCCCGTTTTAGATAGGAGTGCTGGATTTTAATTTGTTTTGGAGTTTTGTTCTAATTTTAACCGTTTATTACGATATAGGTAATATAGATGACAGGCTTGCGTTCTTCGATTACGGTTAGTATAGGTATATACAGGGTGTCCCAGGTCTATTTGACTAATGCAATAACTTTTTTTCTATTCAATATTTTCAAGTTTTTTTTTTTGTAATGATTTGTAGAGCTCTGCGCTATAATTTGTATAATATCTTATATTTTATTTTATTTTTTTACAACACAAATAAATAATTTAAATTTTGTATTTAATATTTTTCTAATAATCCAAGATAGCTATTTCATAAATAAGTATTTAATAACCATTTTGGCGTTTAAAACTTTTAATTTGGTTAAGTCGTTAATTTTTAAACAATTTTCAAAGTGTATAAAAATTCAAAATTATTTCTTGCTAATCACTATGTTACTGCTGTAAAAGTTATTGCATTAGTCAAATAGACCTGGGACACCCTGTATATAATAATGCGGTAGATTCAATAGTTCTGTATATATTTGCTATTTATATAAATTATTATGTTTAATTTCGTTTATAATATTGTTAACGATTTTAACATCTTATTCGGAAGAACCACGTACTGTTGTGTACACGTTATAACTGTTATGAGTGAATCTGTTATTGCATTTTTAACCATTACCAGTGCTTACTTAGATGAATACCTTATAATAGGTACTTATAATATTTTTTATTTTTGAGTGCTAATCGATACTATTAAAATTCTAAATGGCTGGTCGAAAACCAGCTCTTCCAGCATCAGTCCTTATTGACGCTGTTTTAAAGTTTAAAGATAAAATAATATCTACTAATGACAAAGGAAAAAAGGAAAGTACCAACTTTTATTTTTTAAGTAAAGATGTATAATATAGGTACCTAGTAGATCTTAGAAAACAGTAAATTAATGAAGTAAAATAGTTTCAAGATGATTTAAATTTAGTATGTTGATATACAAACAAATCGAGACATTGACGTTTGTCATATAGCATAGGATCTGCTCAGATTCAGTAATACGTATGTCTGCCTTGAAATAAAAAACTAGAATTAAGCCTTTACTCGTATAAATTTGATCAATTAGACAAATAATTATTAATTTGTGAATATTCAAAATTCCATGAATAAAACTTATTCTAGGTATATTCAGTATTTCAGTAAATTTAATATAAGTATAATAATACTTGTATTAAAATTGTATCATTAATTGCTGTGATAGCCAAATTTACGCAACAGAATTAAATAAATTTAAAACGTCCGAATTTTTTTAATTTTTTTTTAATATTGTAGAAAGTGGCATAACATCTAAAAGACGTTATACTTTGTACTCACAAAGAGCTGAGCTAATAATAAAACAAATGAGTCCTTCAATAAAAATGTTGGAATACAGAAATTCTTTGGTTTTGTGTGAATCTACTATTAGCCATGCAATAAATAAATTAATAATAGATGTTCCATCAGCTATAGAAATAAAAAAAATGTTCTATAGATGCATGTGATACTCAAGTAGTAAGTATTTTAAAATATATAACATTTCAAGTTAATGATAGAGAAAACATAAAAGAACTTCAGACTTATATAAATACAAGAACCAAAACTGAGTATATAAACTGTGGAGATAATTGCAACGGAGTAAAAACAATAACAACTGACATTTCAAAAATACATTTATTTATTGATATTTTATATTGGGAAGGTAAATTATTTCATTATTATTTTCTATTACAATACGAAGTTAATAATATAATATTGTTTAATTTTAAGGTGATTATAACCAAAAGAGCAGCGAGGCTGGTATAATATTAAAAATTAAATTGTGTGATATCCCTACTGTTCTCACACATAACTCAGTAACCTATGAGCTTCGTGGTGTTATATGCTATCATAAAGGAAAATCGAGCTTAAGGAATTCAATTGGCCATTACAACACTTATTCCAGACGGGGTTATACGAGAAATTGGGAGTTGTATGACGATTTAAAGAAGACATCGATACCTGTTAAGGACACAACAATGGTACCTTGTGAATTTGTATTTTATACAATATAAAAAAAACTATAATTAAGATTGTACCTCAATAATTTAAAAAATGTATACATATTTACTAGTTTTAAAAACATTTATACAAAGGACTGTATTATATTTAATTTGTTTTTTATTTTTTATTTAAGCTACCAATATAAAATTATTACAGCTTAACAATTACAACTAAAGATACATTAACAAATAATAGTACAAGATAAAAAAAAAATATATTTAATTTATATTTATATTTATATTTTAATTTTTTTTTTTATATATATAAAATATAGAAGATGTTTTTACTACAGGATATTTTAATATAAATATGTAATAAATGCAATGAAAGTGCATTAATAAAATTTCAAAAAAGTCTCTGTACTTTATTGTTTTTATAAAATATTGACAAAAAATATATATATATTATGTTCGAACAATTTTAACATTATATTTATTTTAAAGTATAATATATTTATGACAATTTCAAATTTCTGATGGGGTGTTTTTAGCATTAAAAAAATGTCATGCGAATTCTGGCGACAGTCATGCAAATTCATGCTAATGGCGTGCTAAATATTGGCAGTATCAAAATCACAAAATTCGCAACATTTCTATAATGAGCCGGGTTGGCGCTCAACGGCGAGTAAGGCAAACGGTTTTTTAGCGTTTAAAAAATGCCGTGCGAATTCTGCCGACAGTCATCGTGTAAATTCATACGAATGGCGTGCTAATAAATATTGGCATATTTATATATTCGATATCTATATTTTTTTCTTTTGGGTTTAACCGTTAAACCAATATCATGCAAATTCATGCTAATTAGATGCTAAATATTGGTGCAAAAATTTTCCAATATTTCGAAATGGGCCGGGCTGGCGCAATGTACGCGTAAGACATATACGCACAATTATACGGTACTGCGATATACATAAGTTGTTTTGTTATATATACGCGTCTTAATGTCTGGTATTATAATACTTTTAGTTAATAACGCAATAATATTTGGTAAAATATTATAATATAGGCGTGGATATGTGTAATGTTTTTGGTATAAATTAATTCAATCTACTCAGGTTTTTTTTAATATTTTTACTTTAAAAGTTGATTCATTGGGATTTTGAACGGATCTTTTTAAATATATGCCAGTAACACGTTTTATGCGTGAAAAACACATACTTTTTTTTATTCCTCAACCAAATGATAAAATTTTGGAATAATACATGGAACCCGCCATTTGGCAGTTCGTGACATTAATTGCTGCAGCTTGCAATAAACCACGTGAATGGCGTAAATAGTGTATAAAAATATATTATACACTACCACATTGATAATATAGATACACATAAAACGAATATAATATATATTGGTTTTCTACAGCATTTTATTTAATATAATATGTACCAATACCAGCGATACCTACATATAGGTAACGTTATACCTAAAGTATATATTTTTTGATCGTTAAGCAAATAACTACCTACTATATTTGTGTACATCAAAAGTATTTCCAAGGATAACAAAAATGGTTTTCGGTGTTCAATAACAGTTTTAAAATTATTACATGTTCAAGAAGATCGTTTAATATCAAAAGTGAAATACAGCAGTATAATAATATGGTGTCCTTTATAATTTTCGCTCGGATGGTCCGAATTCTAATAAACGCAGCATTTCTCAACGGGCGGTCGCTCTTGTCCAAATCTATAGGTAACAAAAAAAAACATATATAACATAAACATTCTTCAATACACGTCCAGACTGAAAGATACAAAAATTTAACTATATAGTATAATATGTATATACATATATATGTATACGATAGCCGATAGGTACCTTATATACATCAAACGACGTATATTATGAGTAGGTACTTATATGCAATAATATGGTATATACACCAGGTCATTTAATGTGATACAAGAAAAAGATAAAATTGGATAATAATCGATTATAATAAAATATTTTTTCCACGTATTACATTAAACATTTATTGAGTATTACATTATTATGTTTTATTTTAACGACATTTGTACCCTATTCACGAACCGCCAATAAATTGTATCTATATTATTGCTATTTGAATAGACACACAGAATATATACATACCCACATTTAATATGAAAAATGGGAACGTAAAAATGTAATATTAACTCTGATAGTCTGATGAGTCTAATATTAATGATGCAGTATTGAGTTATATTATTTGATTGTTAATTATTATTAAAGACCGAATTTATATTCACTTAAAAAGTTCCAAATATATGCACTTAAAAATAACAAAATATGCACAATTTGTATTGTCTTTAGTAATTTTGCAGTGTTACTATACTTTACTTATAACAATTTATTTTAAGAAATATTTTGTTACTACGATTAATGATGGTCTTATACTAATAAACTATACCTATAGTATCTATATAGGTACCGTATAGCTGGCATACCTGCATGTAGCTGGTATACTTATATTTAATGTATTAATATGTCAATATAATATGATCTATATGATTATTATTTATTAATATTACCTATATATACTTATTATTATTTATTAATATTACCTATACTTATTATTAATATACGTACTTGATCACGTTTATTTTAGTTATAAAAGGTTCAATTGTATGTATAGGTAGGTATCAAGGGCGTCTGCGGGGGGGGAAGTAGGGGCAACCCCCACTTGGCTCATTTCTGGATAAAATGAATCATCATAATTCATAATCATTATAGGTATGTTAAATAAAATATTACAAAAAAAATATTAGTTAGATTAAGAACAAAAATTTTTTTTACTGAGTGATTTTTATTAGGTACACTCGATTATGGACGTTAGAACTACAAACGTTGCTTTTATAGATTTATAACATTCTATAGATAAGATTTGATAACAATAGAAACAATTTTAATTATATTTTAAATGAATAGAATTTAAGACGTATGAACTATATAATAGGTATTATATAATAATATATAATATAAATAGTTCCATTAAGAGAAATTGTGATGTTGTAGGAACTATAATTATGTGTTTTTTATAATTTAGTTTAATTTGATGTTCTGTTTTTTAGCATACTTGATAATATTTTGTTTATGTATTTATTTCTAATAATGGTTGTTAGTACCTACTTGTTGCAGCACATTGCAAATATTTTTCATTTTTTCTATCAGATAAAATCTCTATTTCATTGGCAATATTTCTACATTTACTGATTAGCAAAAAAATTATACATATACGTTACGTTTAATTTTCGACATGTCGTAAAGATGCATTCTTTAAATTTCTATTTCATTTCACATTTACCGATTTCAGCATAATCAACTAATATTGAACTTGAACGTGCCATATAGAAATATACATTATCAATTGTCAAACCATTTTCCCTTTCCAAAAGTCAAAACAGTCACTTTAATAAAACTTCGGCGACAAAATACGAAGTACCTATACCTATATTTCTATTATAGAGGTACTATAGTATAATTTATCGCTTATATATTATACGCCCGATTCAACCACACGTTTTTATGTACCTATAAGAAATATTCACGTTTTTTATTTTAACAACTAATATTTTGTACTATAACTATTTCAACAATTTCATATTTTATTAGTTATTATTTATTAATATATTATATTATAACTGTTTTACGCTACACCTATATTGAGCTGTGATGTTGTCATGTTGACATGTGGCGCGTAGGTATAGGTACTATGCCACTGCATGTCGTCGATGCAATATGTTCTCCCATATCCGAATACAACTACTAATAATTCAACAATTAATATTAATAATAATAATACAAATATAGATAAATTGTTAATTAGTAAATAGAAATTGTTAATTACTTATATATACTATATGTATGTATAAGTTTTAACACTGCAATAAGCAACGTACCAATACTTAACACTATCAATAATAGGTAAATGGCATACCAAAATTTCAAATGTTTACATAAAATACTTTTTGAATTATTAATGTTTAATCATACTGAAAACTTTAAAATTCAAGTTACTCAAATCTTATAAGTTTCTGAGATACTAGTGATACTACATACTAATTATATATTTTAGATAGATACTGACGCAACACGATGGCGATATAATATTTAAATACCTATAATAGCACTCTGTAAATTGCTCAGATGCCGAGGCTTATTATTATGTTGGTAGTTAGTAATAATTATAATAATATAGTTTAAACACATAAATACCTAATTAAAAATTAAAAGTCTGTTCTGTCATTTATTTATTAGTGCCAGAGAGTGTAAAATACTATAGTACAAAGAAAATGATGTCAATTTCCATTTCCATTATTCTCTATTTCTCGAAAAAAATTAAGCAAAAGGTACTAAAACTCTGTTAAAATCACGATGTATATTTATAAGTTCAATCTTTTTTATGGACTAAACAAAATACCAAAATGAGTTGTACCCAAAGTCGCTATGAATTAAATATTGTAATAATGTGTTTAGAAGTGACTTATATAGCGAGGTATATCTTCTCTGTGCGCATTTACACGCAGAGAATAAGAGTAGGCGTCGAGAGAATTAAGATAATATCGCTTACTACAAACTATATATATGTTAATTTATTTAAATTGTGTATACACAGATATTTTACTTACTTTTATATTATGTATTTATACATTATACATGTATATATAATAGTTTTGATAGAATAAAAAAAAAATCACAGTTTCCGGTCGAATTTTTGGTGTTATTATTAATAAGTATAAAGTACAATATTTTCATATATTATTTTAAAATTATAAAACGCATTCACAAAATATAAATAAATGTTGTATTATTATTGATTTAAGATACCAATAAATAATAATAGTTCATGTAAATATATTTTTGGTAATAGCGAAATAAATTGCATATATAGCCATAAAGGTTAATCTTATAATATATACTCGCGCGTAATTAATAAAAAGTTGCAATATAATACAATTATAGTATAAGTGAGTTCATACATATATAACTATTTTTGTCTTTATTATTATACAGTCATACATATATGCTGGAGGATTCTTTAAATAATTAACACTCATTATATCAAAAAGTAATTATTTTTTTTATAATAACATATTTTTACATATAATCTTATATTCTTATCTAATATAGTATAGTCATTACTCATTAGTCATTACTATATAAACAATTATTTTTATCGTTATTTTTCAAATTTTTGAATGTGACTGCAATAGGTACATTTTTACATTGGAAATAATGAGTGTGGATAAGTTATCTTTAATAAATCACCGCTTTAATAGTAAAAAATACTTATTAGTTTTAGTTATAGCTTAAAAGTATATTTAAAGTTTCTATGGGCAGACTGCTGAGTGTAGTACTGCGAAGTGACTCAGGGATATGGCGCCAATAGTGGGTACTTAAGTGTTAAGTATCACATACCCCTACTTATTTTTTCTTTAAACTGATTCAAAATTGTATTTTTATTCATCAACATTTCCATAAAAATATTCTATAGCTATAAATACGAAATTAAAAATGAACCTAAAAAAACTACAAGGAATAGTAAAATATAAAATGTTAGTTGTATACCTATAATATATGATCTTAAATCATGTAAACAATTAATTAAAAACGATTATGGTTTTTGGGATAATAATAGATTATATATATATAACTATATTATACTGTTAAAGAATCATCGTGGTACTCGCGGGTATCTATATATAATATACGGCTATACAAACCTATACGCATTGTTTAATATATTTATCTCAGCGACAGTTTTATGACAAATATCTGCATTCTAATTTATTAAAGATAAAACACTCATTAGAACTTATATCTATATAACACTTAAAATTGATATATTATACAAATATAATCACTTAAATTGTAATTACAATTACCACAATACGCCCAAACCAAAAACATATTAGTTTTTAATAATTGATATTAAAACTCATTCTTGAGATTATAATTTTAATGATTAGGTATTATATAAAATTAATTATGCTGCAATAGTATTAAATCATTAAAAACTAATCTTAATAAGACACTGATATTCAAAATTAGTAACAATCAGAGTATAATTATACATAGTGATGATGCAGAAATAAAATACAATACGCATATACAGTATATATATAGGTACAGTATATACAGATAGAGTGAGAGATATATCACGGACTCGTGGTTATTGAATAAAGGTATACAGGGTGATTCACCAAACATGCTCATCCCTTTTTTCTTCTTCAATAATGCACTTTCCTATTCAAAATCTGACTTTTACAATTTTAAAATATAGGTTCTTATAAAGACCGCATATTTTAAAATTCTTGAGATATTAAAATATTATTACATATTATATATATAGGAATCTATTTTATAGGTATATATATACTCGTAATTCAGAGCCTTACTATAATAAATCAAATTGTATACCTGTAATACATCAATTTTTTTTATCATCTTCCTATATATATACCTTGGTACCTCTTATATATATTTTATAAATATAATATAATCTCTACATATATTCTCGTGCAGTCATATACTCATATATAAATATACTGTAAGATCATCAGTTATAATACATAGGTTTATATATAGGTATAGGTACCTAGGTTTAAGTGCCCATACATTTTATTTATATTTATTGCAGGTTTAATTTAAATGTTTTTATTCTAAATCAATAAACACCTTTTAAACAAATTATATTGCAATTTTATATAAAAACGTATATTATTAAGTTAATCAACATTTTTGATTAAAATGAATACAATATATATAGTAAGTACCAATAATTTATAAACATATATAATATATATATATTAATCATGAGTGTACATATTTAATAAATAATAATATATATACAACCTGCTAATAGCTGTTTTAACTATTATTATAAAACAAATACATCAACGGCGTATAAGTACTTAATACTTAAATATAGGTATAATAAGTATCATAAATTAGACGAAAATGTATTAAAATTAGTAGACATACAATATAAAGAATTAAATATATAATAGCTATATACTATAAAAATAGTGCTTATGAGTTATGACTTCTGTAGTGCCTCAAGTATATACACATTATAGGTATATAGGTACATTATTTTGTTTGTGAAATGTGAATTAAAGATATCACGCGTATTATTTATTATTATTGTCTTTAAAATGACAATCACCATTTATATAATAGTCTTTTAGACAGCTCGTGATATTTGTCATTTGATTTTGACCAGTCATTGAGACTATATAATATATACTAGGTATATATACATATATAAGGTACTCATAGTTGGGTTGAGCGAATATTGTAGGTGTATAGGTATCTAAACCTATAGGTTTAGCTAAACATAAATTATAGTAGGTAGCTGCGATTATCAATTATTTGGCTATATATACTATATAGTGCGGTCTGCGGAGCGTGCAGTAAGCATAATTATAACGAATTGTACAATTTAAATATGATAAATTATTGATACCTAAACTATAAAAGTACATATATATATATATGGGTTTATTTGAAATTAATAAGTAGGCTATACCTACATCATGCGTAACTTAATTTGAACATAATTTATTAACGCGTTCATAATCTGACACAAAGTTTTTATCCTATTTATGTACCTATATATATATAGGTATATATATTTATAAACGAACTTTCAATCGTCGCCGACTCTCAAATAATTATTGTACAATATAATATATTATATAGGTACACTCACCCAAGCGGATTATCCCGACGATATAATATATATATAGCTGCATATATGGTATATTTATATAATATAATAATTATTATGTTATGGTTCCGATCAATAATATAGGTATAGGTATATATATATATATAAACTTATCGAGAATGTTACAGTCCTCGCCCGCGTTATATCGGTCAACGAATCACAATTGTAATTTTTTATTTTATTATATGTATATTATATTATAGTTTATTTACCTACCTATGTCTACCTATATACCTATAATAGTATCTATAGGTACCTATTTGGACTGCTTTAGTGGTTTATTTTTATTAACGCTCCCAGGACATTAAAAACATATTATATATTATATCATATATTCCTATATACGCGTATTATATATTCCAGATAATGTGTGTATATAATATACCAACATTTTGAAGTATATTCTTGTGGTTATATATTACCTATATATAAAATACCTTTCTGGCTTTCTATATCAGCTATATATAGCTTATAAAATCACGTTACCTTTATATCTACCTATATAGGTTCCTAGGCGGTTCCTAGTGGCGCAACTATAAGGTGCAGGAGAGGGGGATTATCATCTCCTAACAAAGATTTAGCCTCCCCCAGAAAAAATAAGAATAGGTATAATATATATAACGAAGATAATGGGTGATTTTTAGTTTACAGTTTTGACAAGGACTACAACCCCCCCCCCCCAAAAAAAAACAAATAAAATATTAACCCTATAGTTGCGTCTATGAGTTTTAAGTACCTATAATTAAACGGCATGAACGGACGGCGGACACTGCAACTATACGGTAATATATAATTTAAAAAGAAGTTCAAAACTTATGTTGGGAAACCTATAGGCTATAACTTAGGTATAGATACATATGTATGTACCTATATATATATGCTCACTCATATAATATGTATAGGTATAATACTCTTGAAATGATAAAGATGATGGAGTGAGGCACGATGTATATATATAGGTACCTATATGTATGCGACATTACAGCGTATCTATATATATGTATACGTATATTATATATACGTCTTAGATATACTATATTTGATTTAAGGCACGAAGTACCTATATATGTGCCACAGCTGCTGCAGAGTCCGTGGTATCCTACGTATATCCTACCTATATATATACCTACACATGTATAATATATAATATACATAGGTGTATAAGTATGTTATATTTTATATATATATATAGAAAAAAAGGTATACCTACAATAACTATTTATGTATATATAGGTATACCGCTATATATATATATACCTATATATTGTTTATAAAATTACAACCCGCTAAGACTTGGTATATCTATCATGTGTGCACACGTGCGAGTGAAGACTTGCGTACACGGCGAGCTCGTGAGGGGAAGGCGCATATTATAATAATATACAACGTGAGGGCGAAACGTGGTGCGGCGGTGGTGCAGGCGTGAAGTGGCGACGATGCAGGTACGGTGGCGCGCATATATTATACATAATATATATATATATACAACATAGGTATATATATATATGGGTAAATGTGTATACGGGTACGTTAACGCAATAATCGAAACCAGTTTTACATATTATTCTATAGAGCAGTGTATGGTATACAGTTAACACCTTAAATACACATGTTTGTTATGGCGTTAACGACGGCGACGGACTAAAAGTAAACACGGCGCGCGCCAGCGGGCCGCGAGCCGTCGGCCAATGGGCCGCCTCGTTTCCCGGGCCGGTCTCGCCGCCCAACCGCGGTCGCCGTCGGTCACGCCCACCGCGCACGCCGCTCTCCCCTCTCCGTCGGTCCCACTCGCCCGTCCCGTTCATCCCACCCACCGCCGTTCCGTCCGCGCACGGGCCCGTAGTCCGGACCTCCGCCGGCAGCAGTCTACCGTCGTCGTCCGCACGTTGTGTACGCGTACCGTTGTCGTTTTTGTCGCTGTTATACTGTCGTACTATCTGTACTATAATTTTTTTTTTCCGCGCATTACTGCTGTGTGTGTGTGCAAGCGTGTTCGAAGTGCAGTGCGCGTAAACGAAACGACCCACTCGAATGCAGCGAACAACCTCGGTTTTTCGTACGTCGTTGGCGCGAGAGTGATCGTGTTTCTATTTCTGTTTCTTTAGATTTTTCTTTTTAAATGACCATTTCGTGTTGAGAACGTAGTTCGTATATATAGTACCTAATATATTAGGTATATATCGTCACGATCATCAATTGCTACAGCGTCCGTTAAAATGATTCAAGTGGCCGCGACGCCGATGATCGTCAAACCGAAAATCGGATTCTCCATAGAGTCCATCGTGGGCGCGGGTTCCCGGTCGCCGGCCAGGAGCGAAGGTTCCTCGGTGGCGCACGACGAGAGCGAAGCATGCAGTTCAGCCGCCGGTTCGCCGCTGAACCCTGGAAGCGTATCGCCGCCTCCGCATCACCACCATCACCACCACCAACAACACCACCAGCAACACCAGCATCAACAGTCCCATCACGTGCATCAACATCAGCAGCAGCACGAACAGCAGCAGACTTCGGCAGCTAGCGGAACAACGGTGTTTAAGCCGTCCGCATTGCCAGCCGCCGCCGGTTACGGGTCATCGTCCGTGGCCGCTGCAGCCGCCGCGGCCGCCGGACACTTGGCCAAAGGGTTGCAGTACGTACACGAACCACTGACGCCGCCGCCCGCTCACCCACATCCTCATCATCCATTCGCGTTTGCCGCAGCCGCTGCCGCCGCCGCTGCAGCACACCACTTTCAACCGAATCCGCACCACCCTCAACATCAGCCCACCCGTGACACGTACCCTCTGTACCCATGGCTGTTGTCCCGACACGGAAGGATATTCCCGCATAGGTTTCCCGGCGGTGAGTGCTATTTATATATACTTTATCAATACTGTAAGCTTATAACTCCTTATAGCAATGCCCAAAAGATACTAAAGTGGCCTAAAAATCTCAACCATATTTTTATCACACAATATTTGTAAAAGACTACTAATATGTGTAGGTATATATAGATATGTAGGCATTTGTATAGGCGCCTAATAATTATTAAAAAAATAAACCTACTTAAATACGTTAAGTAGGTACACGGCCCTATAACTAATTGTATAATTTTCTTGTTATATAAATGAAACAAACATATTATATATTATATACTTACATCTTACATTTTAAACCTAGAAACAATTTTATTAACCGTTTTCATCTATATACTGACTACTATAATAATGACACGTGCGAAGAAGCCACACGCAGTATACCTATATGGCTATATACCATAGACGTCATCATTTTTTCCCGCCTTAATAATATTATATGTTTCTGTATAAGTATAAGTCACAGTTACGCGGATATTCGTGCTCTGTATAACGTCCGCCGCTTCTATACGCAGGTGTACCTATTTTAAACCGAATCATGTTTCCTTCAAATACACAAAATATCGCGATATACGTCGATATATTTGTATGTTGTTATATTATATATTATTATGACTTATCTCTACTGCAGCCTTACTGTATTAGGGATACCTACCTATAGACTGTTTACCTATACGTATTCGAATAATATTCGTGAGAATTAAAAAAAAGGTACAGGTAGTACTGTTACTTTTACTCATTTTTTTCCTTTAAGATTCCAGTTATGATGTCATGGGGTAAAAAATGACAAAAGTTATGCAATTTATATAATAGGACCTATACCTACTACACACAATGCATGTGCTATTTCAATAGATAAATAAAATAATATGGTTCTATCGAAATTATTATTTTCCCAATTGAATTTCTTATAAATTTCACTTTGACATAAGATACAAAAACGCCATCCGTCTTAGGTATAGATATAATTTGTAACATATTTTATGCTCAGTGTGAATGGTGGTGCAGAACCCCCGGTGTGTAGAATACGACCGGCCGAAATTCTGCACGGGCTGAACGGTTATATTGCATAACATAATATAGATTCTATTATAATAATTATATATTGGTATACCACCTAAGTATATTTGTATAGATACCTATTGGGCAACAGGAGGCGCTGGTTATTGGGTGTACCTATATACAATATGTATAATATAATGATAATATAATAATACTAATAGTGTGTATATATAAGTATCGGCAGCCGGCAGGATATAAAGAAACAGTGACCCAATAAAAATTTGTCTTACAATAAGTTATACGTGTAGGTATACTCGCAATAATATATAATACGCATGTAGTAGGTAAATAAACGATTCTTGGCGTGCGGTGTAATATGCGCGCATTATGAAAAAAAGGTGTTTCGGGGTATATTATATTATATTATCATTGAATATTATGATGCAACGAGCACAAACTGCTATTATTATTACATTATATGCTTTTCGGATCCCGTTTGAATGGAAAAAGAGAAGAAAAAGATTTGGTAACCATAAAACTTCTGTTCCATGCAACATTCGTATCACAGTGTGTGTCCTCTACACCCACAACGCGCACGTTAAGTATGTATAGTATAAATACGTCCAGTTTCTGGCTCTTCCCGTACCTTTTGTACATCGCTTATTGTATTGCTTTTTTTTAAATCTCGCATTTGCGCAATATATTACATAAGAGTCCCGTTATAGGTTTTCCTTGTGTGCGATTTAAAACTTAATACACAATTAATGTATAGCAATAATAGGTATACGTGCTAACGGTTAAAGATAATTTCGATTTGAATCCTTTAAGAAAAAATAACAAATAGAAATACACATGAAATGTGTGCTGCAGTTTATATACCTACATCACGCATAAAATATTATCCTGATAGGAATATAGGAATGCGTACTTATTATATAATATTTATGTATTATTTCGACTCCGGTTTGACGTTCTCCTCATATATACACAGCTATTGGGTGCACTATTGTATCATACTATATTACTTCATAATGTGTGTATTATAATATACTGAGGTACAAACAATGTACCTAGGTAACTAATGCCAACAATATGTTATAAGGTATAATAGTAGCTACATAATAATATGTGTGTTGGATCGACATTAACCGCATTGGCACAGCTGATATATATATATATATATATATATATATAAATTATGTATATTTTAAACCTACGTCTTAACGCAAATATTATCATCATTACATAGGGGCTAACACTTCGCATTTATATACTACACGATGGCCGTAACATGCGATTATAGTAATAATGCACATTATGTAATGTATATATATAGTACATGGGTATATTTTGTTGGTATGTCTATTGATTTAATCAAGAACCCGATTTTCTTACACCGCATAATATTTATTTCTAGATAATATGATTAAACCTTAACGACAACTATGATATGTAAATATAGGTTTAGTACTGCTTTTTCATTAAATCGCCCGCACTATAAATCAATTGTTTTTTCAACAAATTTCCAAATCGTATGACATAATATGTATATATTATCGTCGTCGAATACGACGACGCAGATTTAAAGTGGATATCTGTTGTCTCACGTCTGAGTAGGATTATTCTTCTCGTTTTTATAGTATCTACCTATATGTAGGTTATCATATAATATATATATATAGTTATATCTATGTATAGGTACAAACCAAACAACTACAAAAAAACATGGTTGTTTATAAACAATTGTGTGTAGTGCAGTAAACAAATCGTGTTTCCGTTTTGTGTGTGTGTACAACGCGACATGTATATACTTATTATTGTATATATAGGTACCGCACTACCGTGTATATAAAATAACGACACACCCTGTCTGTGGCTGCACGGTTATCGTCTGTACATAAATATGAACGGTTAATGTATGGCATTATCTCGCACACACACACACACACAAACGGTATGTATTTTAGATACTCAAAAATGAATTACAGCAGCGACAATAATAATATTGTATAATAATCGCGTATAATTAAATATGTTCAATAATAATAATAATAACGGTATTTTATAATAACGCGCGTTGTAAAGTTATAATATAGCGATGATGCCCAGTGTTCGCTGCTCGTAAAGTTGTTGTTCGTTGGTTTAATACGCGATTGTGTAATACCTATACACAGTACACACACACACACACACACACACACACACACACACACATACATACATACATATAGATATTACAATATACCAAGAACATATTGTTATAATGTAATTTGTTCTTCTTCGACCCGTTCTTGGAAATCGGTTGTTTGAACCGAAAGACCGCGCACGCTATATTATATTCGAGGGAACGCTCGCACGATTGTGGTGTGTATACTAATCTACCTTTAGGACAGCTCCTCCTCCCCCCGAGTAATATGATATTAATAAAAAAAAAAATAACTAGTAGGTACTTACCTAATGTTTAAAACAAGTATTTTTAACTTAAATATATGTGTTTATAGGGATAAAAAATGAATTAATGAACTATATACTAATCAGACTTTTTACGAGAATTTGTATTTTTTACGTAAGATTATTTGAAGTCATTTTTTAATTAATTACCAATCTTTTATTTACTAAATCGTTTAGTCATTATACTTCTTCATATAGTTATATTTTTAATTATAGTTTGTTTTAAAAAATACTTGTTTTATTATTATTATTATTATTATTTTAGTACACTTTATTGTATCAAAGATCGATGATAAATCTATATTAAAACATACTTAAATAATTATATTAATGGAAATTTCACTCCAAGTACGTGTTGATAATATTATTCGTCTGAAATATTTTTTGCTGGGCTAGTACCTACCTATTAATTTATCTCGTTACCGTAATCTTCACGGGAAATGATGGTTTCTATAATTGTCTATACTCTATACGAAGAGAACTGCATGTACGCACCGAACTTACATGTAATGAATCCCTGATGAAAAGGCCTAGGACAAAAAGTCCATTTTAAAAGAAAGTCTGGACTTAGGTATTTTTTTAATGTCAGACAAAAAGTTCAAAAATACAAAATGTTCTATTCACAAAATTTAAATTAAAAAATGTAATTTTCTTATGCAATATTATATTTGATTACTATTTCTTATATACCTACTTACAGTTTACAAATATTATTAAAACGTATTTAATCAATACAAACATCGTTCACACTACAATAATAATTAGTTAATTACTATTTGCACTTGACAATAATTGCAATTGTATATAGGTACATATACCTTATATGTTATATGTAAGATATAATTATCAAATATACAATATTAAAGAAGGAAATAAATACATATTTTAATAAATAATAATTTTATATCTTCAGACTTTTAATCTGAAAATAAAAACGTGCTCGAACTTTTTGTCCGAATTTTTTCAAAATGAACTTTTTGACCGATTACCACCTGTAATATCCGTGTGGTGTAGACGCCTATAATATAATATAACATAATATTATAATTATTATTATTCTAACCTGTAGTTTCCCTTGGGCCACAATATGACTTCGATTAAAGAAAAAAAACAAAACCTATAAAGAACCGATAACAAGCCACTGTGTGTAGCCAGCATGTATTAAATATATAGATATACATTATACATTACATATTATATATATATATATATATATATACATGTACGCTCGTTTAAGGTTCAAATTACTAATTACTGCGCTGACGTTGTTGTGATTATTATTATACGTGTACACTGTTCATGCGCATATAGCATATTATAATATACATACGTATAGTTAAGCGAGCCTGCACCGCCGCCCGCGGATCTGTTAAAAAAAACATAATTTCTCATAGCCATCGTTTAAGTTAAGTATATTAACTCATTTACCGACGATAAGTTGATTTGTATAATTTGTAGCGGTGTAGGTACACTCACCTGTATATACATATGCACGTGTACGCCTAGGTATTTTATATAGTAAACTCTCTTTGAAAACGATTAATTTGAAACTAATATGTATGAAGCCGTCATTTTTATTACACATTAACATCACATTTTAATATATTTTACGTCCTATATAATATAGTTATTCTTTAAAAAATGTATTCTGTTGCCACATATAGGTAATAATAGTTGACGCAGAATAATAATGAAATGCTACAGCAATAATCACGTGAATCAAATAATAGGAAATAATATTACAATATTTGTTTATTATTATAATGTTCAAGTATGTATAGTTACTAAACTTAAAAACCACCTTACTTTCTAAACCGTTCTAACCGTATACACACGCTTTTTAATTATAATATCAGTCATTACTATAATATTTTGTTTACAAATGCCTAAATGATATTGTGATATGGTATAATACACACGTAAATATTTCGTCAATACTGTATAATACCTATACATAAATATACCTATACCTATACACGTTTCGGTGCATTAATTTTCAATTTTCTCGTATATTATAATAATGATTACCTACATTATAATATGCACTACCGCCGCAAACAGCATTTATAAATTCGCTAGATCGTTGCATATGATATATATATGGTATATTGTACCGATTGTAGATATTTATATATTTTACGCCTGTATATAGGTATTTATTGTGTGTCAACAGTATAATATATGTGCTGGCTGTACCTATACGCCTTCAGTGCCTCTGTCCGCCGTTTTCGTTTGTTATTAGGCATGATTATTTTATGAGATATATTATTATAGACTGACTTGATTTCTAACACACCTATTGTTGTGTACCTACCTATATAGTATGTTTATAAATTTTTTTTATCGAATAATAAATTAACAGCTATTATAATGTTATATATTTGCAGTAGCCAGCTGGGCTATTAGCGTACGGGCGTACGGCTCTGTGTATAATATATGTATAGGTATAGGTAGGAGCGCGTTTAAAATCGTGTTGACGAAAATAATTGTTTGCCGGCAGCTGAAAATCTGTGAAGTATTATTATTATATTAGGAAATACGTTGTATTTATTATGTGTATGTATATCATATTATAAACGATATTATATATAATAACATAAAAATATAAAATAACACGGTTTTGTGAATTTCTTGCGTGGGTTTCAAGTTTAGAATTTGTCTTGCCCACCGAATTTGACGCGTTTCCGACCGGTCGAGCTACTGAATTATACACATACGATAAACCAAAGCGCCTTAGGGGTGGTGTTTAACAAGTTTTATCTTACAAAATATACAATAGGTCAGCTTTCGGAATTCTCGTGCAGCACCGCTTTTATATAATATTGAATATATAGCTATATAATATTATGTAGGTATATATACCCATTATTATGTTTAATACCTATACCTGATGTGTACACTTTATTGGGCCCGGGGGGACAGCGTACGGGGTGGCGGAGGTGGAGTGTATATATTATCGGCGAGGAGAAGTAAAAAAAAAAAAAAAGAATAAATAAAAAATTAACGTCGCGCCGCCCGCGGTTATTAATTGCGCCGTCTCGTGGTTGTTTCGGGTCGGCCGTGCGGGCGTGACGGTTAATTAACAGCGATAAATTAGTACTGGAACAAAAGTGAAAAACAAAATGTAAATTGCCATTGTCAAAACAATATAATAAAACGTAAATACGTATTAAGTGTATTCATGTATATACATATATATTTTATAATGTATATAATAAATGTATAATATATATATATATATATAACATATGTATAAGCTCGTACTATATACATAGGTAACCTATACCCGAGGCCTAAGGTAGGTTTACGAATTCATCAGCCAACAGATGGCGTTCGTCGTCGATATAATTTATAGGTATAGGTATGTAAAATTGCTGCATGTATTATTACTATTGTATGTGTAACCGTATAATTATCTCCGCGATCTTATCCGCTCGCCGTACACACGCGATGACGTGTCCAGCTGTCTTATCAACCCGACGAAATATCGTTATCAAGCGCCTCTAATTATTAATTACCGCGCAGACGTACCTATATATTTACATTATTTATATTATATAATATGATGTTGATGTAGATATTTAGATATGTATAATACCTATCTAAGCACTGCACCATGGTAGACCGCGTCCAAAATCCAAATGCGCTTGTCATTACGTTATTGTTTTATAATTTATTACAATGATGATATTGAGTGTGTGTATACGTATTATACCACAGGCACTAACCACTTAAGAGTAACCAAAATATGCTTGGAGCATGCTCCAATTGTACCGACTATCTTATATAGTAATCGAATAATACTTCTGAAAACTTATTTGAATTCATCATGAAATTAATTTGTAAACTACTGTTTTTCTTACATTTTTAAATTTCATTTTTAGTTCTATATATCAACATTTTATAATTCTTAATATTCAAAATTTTTAAATGTTCTAACAGTACAATTTCAAAAAATTGGAAATTCGTTAATAAGTAAACTTTATGACGAATTCAAATATTATGTTTTCAGAAGTTTTATTCGATTATAGTATATAGGATAGACTTACAATTGGCATGATCTAGGTCTATATTCGAGTCCGCCGTTTTTTCATCATTCCTCAATACATACAATTATATATATTGTTTAAACCTTACGAGAAAACACAACAACTCATCTGTATATCAATATCGATTTTTTTTTTGTTAGGTATGTATCATTAGGTATATTATACGTAGATTTGTGTCTGTGCATTGCGCGCGCGCGTTTGCGTAGGATGATAGGTGGTCCCGTCGTCGTCCGGAGAGGCGGTGCCAATTAATTTCAAACAATAGAGGAGGATACAAAAAAATTATAATAATGATAAACTTCCCAAAAGCGTTTTTTTTTATCCCTTCTACGTATACGGACAGCTTCTTATTAGTCCCAAGCCAGATAACATTACAATAATAATAATGATAGTAATAATTTTTATATACATATATATTATAATATATACTGCAGTATACTACCTATAACAATACCCGAAATATATATTTAATATATATTTCTCGTTACAATACAGTAAAAACCGGCAATTAACGTTTAAATTACCGGACGCGTTTGTCTAAAATGAGAATAATATAATAACAATTATGGTAATAATCGTCCGAACGAGACCAGCCGTGCGCACGCGTGTGTGTAGGTATATAATATGTTTCGGTCGTATAATTTTCCGAGGTGGAGTATAATAGTTTTGAATACGGGATTTAGCGATTGCGGTGGGAGGGGGAGGAGGCATGCGCATGGTTTGTAAAACGTCGTGTAATTTTTCGGTTAAAAACAAATTGTTTCCTGTAATTATAATATTTATTGCGTGCGACTTACACACCAACGATAAAATCATGTGTGAAAATCGTTGTAAAATAAAAATTCAAAATCAACAGCGTTGAAAAATTACCACCGTCCACCATATATTATATTCAACATTGAAACATTGTAATATATTTAAATTATTTTCTGTATATCGCACGCACATTATATAACAACATAAACATTACCTATACATATATATAATATACGTGTGTGTCATAATATTCCAAACATATATAGTATTATTACCTGTATTTATACATATATTTAGTTATATTATCTGCATTGCCTGCATGCAGTTGTGTATATTATAATACGAGTTAAACGGTCAATCCATATTACCTATATATGTGACCGATGGGTAATTATTGGTACATATATGTATTTGGATTACCAACTGTTGCCTTTAATAAGTATATAGGTACGCGTATGGTATATACGGTACTATATATATAAACCTACGTAACTACGCAATAATATAATATGTATTACTACTATGATTTTGCGTTATTTTTTTATCGTTGTGCACACAGCGTGGTGTATACCTATTCGGCGCGTTGTGTGAACGATAAAATAATATTGTTTGTTAATACACAATAATATAGCCTATAATTATAGGCCTCAATAAGCGACCTTTTTATTTCGAATGACGATTGCCGTTAATCAGATAACACGGATAATATTAATATCGTTTAATGTATCATTTTCATATTAAACTGTTTTTGATAATCGTGATTCCGTCCTTTTTAACACTTATTGGTAAAATCGTGTTTTTACGTATCGTTTCATGCTGCTGCAGTAGTGCAATTATAATATACTTACGCTTATCTACCTTACAGTTTTATATAATATAGGTATTATAATCGTTGTACGGTCGTTACTATGATTTTATTTCATCTATTATGTGCTATTATAGGCTAAACACAATCGGTTGGTCTTCGATGGATGTTTTTATTTCATTCTAGAAAAATATTTTTACCTAAACAGTAAATACGTTTTTTTACAAACGTCACTTTTCTGCTACAGCACCCCGGGTTACACACCTACTGCAGAATCCTTTCGGTTAACTATAGGACTTCGGTTTAAATAGTTATAATATTAGGTATGTTTGTAGCACGAACAAAACGAATAATCATACAGTTATTAATTATATAATTATTATACACGTATTGTGTTCGGTGTATATGATTTTATATTATGTATAAGAATAGTGTTATAGTGTTAATGTGGTGAATGGCGATGTGTTGTGACTAATGAGTGCACGTCGAATACTCGAATAATGTATTAATGTACAGTCTATGCGTGATAACCCGACCGGCGACGATCTTCTCTATAATTCCTATGGAAATCAAACGAACACGATAAAATGTTAATAAATATGGTGTCATAAGACATTGCGCTCAACGAGTAAATCAATTAAGATAATAATGTTATCATTCTCAGTTGTCAAATTACGGTCGGCCTATATCTTATTCATTTATTGTGATCTTTATTGGTACAGCCAATCTTTATAATATGATAAATAATATTTAGTATAAATTGTATAGTATCATGCAAATATTATTGAGTATTACGATCGATGTGAATATGAAATATCTTTTCAATTATTGAATGATTGCAATATTGAAACTTTTCATTTTCAGCATTTTAAATGCTTACGTATGATTGTATGAATATAACTATGCCCGACAAACGTTTAACCTATACCTATTCTCTGTTTAGTGAGAGAACACGCCGAGGACCGACGAAAATCTGTTCCTCTATACGCATCCCCACGCGACATCCTGCCATAGGGGAACCGGTTTCAATGGCAGGGTGACGTGGGGGGATGCTCAGAATCTGCGTGTTCTCTCACTGAACAGAGTATAATATATATGTACACGTTTAAAGATAGGTACCTACCTAATTTTCGCCTGGAAGTCGTCGCGCGCAGGATGGAAGGAAAAACAATTTAATAGAAAAACGGCGGGGCGACGACTGGAATAGAGAATAATTTATAGCCTGCTGGTGTGTAGCGAGACAATATTATTGAAGTCTCGCCTACACCGACTAATATATTATGTTTAATTTATATTATAACAAACTCTGCATTGTCCAATTGTATATTCTAATGAAGCTGTTAACACACACGCACACACGCGCGAGCGCACATATACGTATTAATGTTCGTATTATTTGTGTGTGTGTGCGTGTGTTGTGGGTGGAGGGGAGATATCATATTGGACTCGTAGGCCCCTGTCTCGTTATAATAATATATTCCAAACGAGTTTCGAAAATAAATTTATTTGACACCGCCGTTGAATATTTTATCACTGTTGGCTTTCAAATTAGAGTGGGTACAATGTTATCAGGCGCAAGGATTTTCGGTATATAGACCCCATGCCGTGTCGTCTTCGTGACACAATCCTTATACGCTCCTGACATCCGATTATCTTAACAACCATTAATAACAATTTTATGCAACTGTGTTCTGTTGGTCGTCGGGAAATGGTGTTACAAAAGCAAAGCGTAATATCCTACAAACAAACAACACTTCCACATAGTATAATATTATTATTATTATTATGATAAACGCGTCCAGCAAACTGATTCCGTTTATTCATTCTACGAATACTAAATTATACCGTTTTTTTTTATTTCCTTGTAACAGGTCCAGACATACCAGGATTTTTATTACAACCCTTCAGAAAACCCAAAAGAATAAGGACCGCTTTCAGCCCCAGTCAACTACTTAAATTGGAACACGCTTTTGAGAAAAACCATTACGTCGTTGGCGCCGAAAGAAAACAGTTGGCCCAATCGCTGAGTCTAACCGAAACACAGGTGAGTGTCATTATATATATTTATATAAAATATTAAACTATTCAATATACTCGTACAATATCATGCATATTTTTACTAATTAATAGGTACCTATTATAATTATAGCCTATAGGTACCTGTATTTAATACCACATTTTTTTTTTCATAAGTCGAGGTCAAGCCATCTCTCGTATATTTACGGATGCGCTGTTTACATTATAATATAGGTATACGTTGTTATAATAATAATTATATTACATTATTTGTCTGACAACCGCAGACATTTTAATTTTGTTTTCGGGGACCCGTCGTGTTGTGTTTTGACGTTGTTTGTTTATATTTAAATACACAGATTATATAGTTACAAGATAATTTACTTAGATTTCTCATCGTCAGTTTAATAATCATAAATTTGTAATTATATTCAAACTTTTAATGCATCATAATATTAACATTTTTTTCATTATCAACTATTTTCATCAATCTCATCTACTTAAATTTACATTTGCCAAAGGTATAATATAGGAGGTACCTATCTATAATATTATTTGTACTGTGTATGATATAAATAAACAAATATAATTCATGTAAGTACATACAATATTTAGGATTATATATATTACGAAATATTATTTACATTCTTTCCTATACAACATTACTAGCTATACACTGTTATTTTATATTATTAATTAAATATAAAAATAATATAGGTACTATATTATTATGACGGCTTATCCGCCACCTCGTGCATCTATATGCTATAATATTATTTGAATTGTGTACCCATCACTAGCAGTGCAGCGTCTAATCGGATTGCGTACATATACGTCTGCAATATTACTTTATGGGTCGTTTTATTATTATTTTTTGACGTTAAGAGTGTACAATGGGAGATAATGTTTTGATACCACTCTGACGTCAGTGATCATTGTCTGTTGTCAACACGCGGCAACGATGCGACTATAATATTTTTCGTATGAAGCAAAATGCACAATAAAAAAAAAAAAACATCGTCTAGAAGTTTAGGCATTAAAACATCTACTCGTGTACGTACACATCACACGCACACATATTATATTTAATATAATAGCATTAAACCAGCAGCGTCGTTTTCCAGTTAACCTTTTGAAAGGATTATAAATATATGCGATGGATATTATATATTATTATTATGGGAGTCAGATTAAACGGGTACTCGCTAATCGCGCGGAGGGATGAAAAGAAATCATAATGGCCGCCGTGCCGCTTCCACTCTCGTCACTTGTTGTTTGACAAGAGGGTGTTAAACAGCGTTGTTAAATAACGGTTTAGATAAAATTGGTCTCGAAACGAAAATGCGTTTTTAATCATTTTTGCCGGCTATATAATATAGTAAACCTTGTTACGTCTACACGGACCCATAATACATATAATAATAAATATAAATTATATATAATTACCACGTTATATTATGGTCAATTATCTGTAATTAAATCGTATATGATTTTTTTTTTATCTCTGTATACAACTGTATACTAATTGGTTACAAAATGTTTGATAATTTTTTTCGTTTTAATATAATATGTCATCATAAAAAAGTGGACTATAAAATTTAAAATTGATGTTGCCTAATTAAATGTTTACTTATAAATATGTTAGATATTGGTATAATATACGATCATTCTCTTAGTAACTAACTAATCTCACGTGCTTATCGCATAGTCTTCCTGTATATATATATATTTATATTACAGTGTCGACGTATTATAGCTATTGACAAAACGCAGTAATTATATCGGATGCTATAGAAATACGTTTTGAAAATAATAAAAAAAAGAAACACGACGAAGTTATTAATTTTAAATTTGATTACTCGCAATTGAGGTTAGACCTTTAGCTTGATGATGATTATTACATTATATACAAATGTACGACGGTTAGAGCCAATATTATATAGTATATATATAGCACGTCAATTTTTTTTTATTGCAGAGGGTAAATAGGTATAGTAGGTAGGTATTTATATATTACCCAATATGGTGGCTATTTACTCGCGCAATATTATAATTATAATACTACCTATTTTTAACAATATTTTTAGTTATTATTTATATTATGTAGGTATATATTGTATAGTTATTGTATATTATGTACATTTTTATATCTTTTGAATTTATATTATAGTAAACACTCCGTATACGCGCATCCATTACAAACAGAAAAGGCGACCGGACAAAAAAAAATAAAAATAAAATACAAACTCCCTAACCTATAAGGCTATAACCATCACCCCTTTTGCGCCTAATCCAATTGGATTGTCTTATACGGTTATACACAATACGATCGCGTATAAAATAACACTCGTGTAAATTAGTTGTTATTCTTTTCGGCCCGCAGAGGGGCCGCGTATACCTACTCATTCGTATGTATATATATATATATATACGTGTGCGTAACGAGGGGGATATATTTCGAGTGCCCTTCTGGGACCGTTTCGACCAATGACGGAGGCGCGTATACCATATATATGCACCCCAAAACGGTAGTCATCTCGCGAGGGCAAATTATAATAATAAGAGGCGTCGTTAAATTTTTTTTACGCACTCGACAGCTCCAAACGGCGTTTTATTAACGCGAAACGATTTATCTCGCTCACTCCCAAAGGACGCACGCGGCACGACCGTATATATAGTATTATATTGTGTGTCAATTTGTGTTGCGTTTTACACGTAATGTTTTTATATATTATACTCGTATTATGGACATAGGTATATAGGTAAATATCGCGAGATGCGTATAGTAAATATTATATATTCCAACCGCTTTCAACGAGGACTTATCGTGGTGACGTACATATAGGTATATAGCTAAACTACAATATAGCTGCTGATAGAAACGATTAAATCAAATCAAATAATAATTTATAATTATTATATTGTGTAGACTGTATACCTATATATTTATATACATAGTTACGACTTACACACTTCTACACACAGTACAATATTAATTCACGTACAATGGACGTAATTTAAAACAATCGCCACACTGCGCTGATACTGCAGAGTCCCCCGTTCATATTTTAATATATTATAATGTTTTATTACTATTATATATAATATTGTTTAACAAAACCCGACCGGAATCGAATACTCCACCAGCGACGGCACTACGCGCGTTATTTTGGCACTAATTTTCATTGGTCCGTATATCTGTGTATATATTGTACGTATAATTTATGTACATATTTATTCTCTCATATTATTGCACTGTACGTGTGCTGTACATATAATATGATACTGTAGTAATAATTATTTTATGAATAGAATTTATGACTCGCGTGCACATCGACAATGCGAATTGGTATTTTTTTTTTTAAATGTGTTTGATATTTATTACCGCCGTGCAAACGGTTTAGTAGTTATATTAAAATAATATTATTATACACTGTTATGCGCTAGAAAAAGTTTTGTCACTTTTTTGGTATTTTATACGTTGTTAATGGGGAACAGACCAATAGGTATTAATGTATTATAGGTACTGATTGATATACAATATCCATAAATTGTATATACCACTCACTCATCTGACCAGTTTCTTATATATTATACCTATGAAAAAATTCAAACTTCCATATCATTATACATAAATATATGAAATAAAGGTATATACCTACATTTGCGAGGTATTTTTTAACAGTCGATTGACATAACTATCTATTCAAATTCTTATTTATGGAATGGTTATGCATACTGTCATACTGACTTAAGACTGTTTTTTGAAATTCAATAAGTGTCCTGTGGTGATTATTAACTTTTTTCCAAATCAGAACCATATATTATATTCTTCTGAAATGATCAAGCAGATGATTTTGCTGTATTGAAATCGAAATTCGAACAAATAATTTCTGAATTATTCTTCTATTATCTATCCTGTAGTACTACTATGATATAGTAGCGAGAAAAACGAATACTATATACACATGGGTATTTATGGGTTTCAAACAAATATAATATAGTTATTGCGATTAGAAACAAAACATGAAAAAGATTTAATTAATAAAAAATTGTAATAGTTAGTCCTTGAGTATAGGTACAAACGCAATTTTTTTTAAGATAAAATGGGGTTGAGAGTGTTCAACAAATCGCCCTAAATATATCTTTATGACATACATTGCACACTATACGCGTACATATAATATTATAATAATGAAGTGTTCAACGGCCATTTTGAACTCTGAAACGGTTCACCCACCACTGCGCATATGAACCGTTTTTATCGTTTTACTTGATGTCATTATGAATATCATACTGCAGATATATGCGCATTGGTACATACGAGCTAGGGGACACGCAGTATATAAACGTTTGTATGTATATGATGTATTCCTCCCGACAATAACTTAGAACATAATTCGCGCGTCGTAATAATAATAATATAACGACGGTAATATCGTACGCGTCTAGCGTTGTGCACGAAAAACGTTCCCCCGGGGTCGGCGGGACGATGCTGTGGTGTAAATGGTGCTATAGGGGGTTGTTGGGGTTGGGGCGGGGGTGCGATCGAAGGGCGAGGCGCGCGTCATCGGCGTTTAATGTAGTGGAAAACTGAGCTTGTTTTATATATATATATGTCTTTTGATAATAATAAGCGAACGCGAGCAGCTACTGCTACATTATGTATATAATAGTATATATATATATAATGTGGGCACTGCGCATGTACCAGACTGTGTATATATTATTATGCAAGAATCGCGCACGCGGCGTAGTAGGGTGAATATTGCCAACCAACACGGGTCATTTGATATAAAATTCTTAATGACACATCATATAATGCGTTGTACGTCTTATTATTATTGTTATTATCATTATCGTTGTGATCGTATCAATAATTTCGTATCCGCAAAAGCGTATATTACTGCTGCAGTCGAGTTTCCCGCGACCTTCGTACTATCATAATATATTCTTGATTTTAAAATAAAATAGCGCAACACTAGTGAAAATCAATTTAGAATTGAGAATAACATGAACTAATCATAATTTTATGCTTTAACTATTGATATAACAATAGACACATTTTTTACTCAAAATTAAATTTATAGATTTCATTGTATTAATGATATATGACAATCATATGAAATTACAATTTATTAACTAAGTATATTATTATGCACTATTATTCAGGCTCGCATAACACTTTACAGACAACATTTTATAAAATAAACTATTGTAAAAAACCGAAATACAAAATTCATTATTCATCGTTCGAATTAAAAGTTGGACGCAAGGTATAATAATATATCGGTGTGATGTTTAAAGGTGACTTAACCCTGACCAAAATATCAAGACGAATAACCTACAATAAATTCTATAATCGGTAAATTGTTTCCTAATGGATTCCTAATGCTATCCGCCTATCCCTTCCACGCAGAATTTGATCACGCAATCGCTGTGTTTAATTATTTATGAGTTTATGACTTATTGTATATCAATATATTATAATAATATATTGGTTATACCAAGGAAATTTGACAATATAATATTGATCGTTTAAATTAAAAACATTCTGTGTAGTATATTATAATAAAACATTAATACATATGTCTCACTGTCCCAGCTTATGTAATGGCGCTGTACGTTTACGAACCTGCAGTATACACATACTTTATGCGAATCATTGTTGTAAAATTTGCATGCGTATAGTATATGTGTGAGTATATTAGTGTGAATCGAGTGCCTTAGCAGATGCGATTTTATTTACTTCACAGTTCTCATGGTATACTCGAGTATTTAGAATTTGTAGGTATAGGTATCGATGTATAACGTACAATTTTATAAATTATATTATTGAACCAACACTTTTTTTTTAAAATTTAATTTAATATTTTTTTTACCTCTTCGAATTCTTTGAACTATGGTATTATACTATTATGTATTTAATGTTGTCATTTCGAATCAAAATATTTTGAACTTAATCACCACAACCACAACCGTATAGATATAAATAGCATATTGCACACACCGGTAGGATGGCTAATTATTCTCCCCGATATCAATTATGACTTCTTATATTTATTTAACAGATGTACCAAACAAACTTCTACGTACATAGTAGAAAACTAGAAACCAGCGTAGAGTTACACAACAATGCAACATCCATAAACATTAATAAAAAATAAAATTCCACTCGCTAGAAAAAAAAATTCTGTACCCCGCATGTGTTCATGTGTGTATTTTGGTGCGTATTATAATATTAAATCACATATATAGGTACAGCGGAAAATCTCTGGCAAACACCAGTCAAAAAAGCTTAATGGGAAAACGTGTCGTGTACTGTTTTTCGACGAAAATTGGTTTTTATATATCCCTATATGTGTGTAAACACTGTAAATACGTAATTCGAGCAGTGTTCATCCACTTCTGCAGATCAGATAACAATGTTTACATATCTTATATTACGTATATAAATATGTATTATTATTTATTACAATAATAATATTAAATAAATCATACGATTTATAGGATACCTATAGGCGTATATGGGTAATATATTGGGTTCACTTCGCTATTTAAAGTTTAATACATAGAAAAATCTGGAGTGGAAGAGCTATATAATTTCTTATCGTGCCCACCCCACTTTTTATCCATCAATAACGATTAATTCGAATTTTAATTTTTGGAATTTTAAAGTAAAGTTCATATTTTTAAATATTTAGAATTTTTATTCCATTTAATAGTGATGACACAAATGAGAATCATCCTTTTTACTCTAAGTTGTTAATCAAATGATTTTTTTTTTAAATGTTGACTCATCATATTTTAAATCCGAATGAGTAGTTTCTGAGTTATTACTTATTAAACTTTATGTATTCAGGATAATAGTCCTTAATAATGGTTTTACGTAAAATATAAAACAGATATAATATTTTGTCTTGTATTTATATTATGCTCAGACAATTTTCCCAAGTTATAAAATAGTAATAAATTAATACTATTTACCTACTACAATTCTAAAATTATCATATAGTCACCATAATATCTTCTAAACCTAAAATTTCTAAATCTAAAAATCCAAGAATTATGGATTGCTCTCTGCTATCCTTAGTATTTACAGTTTAATAAGTAATAACTCACAAACTACTCATTAGAACTTTAATGATACATATGAACTTTTTCAAAAAAATAAATTAAAAATTAACATATTGTTACAATAAAAAATAATTTTTCTCATTTAAAAAAAATCTTATACAACCACAGGAATACCCTTTAAATAGGGTAAAAACTAACTAACTATTCAACTATTTGAAAATATGGATCTTAAATTTTTAAGTATGTATATACTTAAAAATTCTGAAAATAAAAATTCGAATAATTTCCTTACCAAAGGGGAAAGGAGCAGGTAAAGATGATTGGATAACCATTCTGTACATATAGTTACTGTACTATTCACCCACACATAGGTATTATAATATGTAAGTATAATTCTGCGCTTTCCGTGGCGGGTGATTTTACGACTATATTGTATATCATATTATGCGAAAATGTTGTCCCGGAGCCTCGGTGGCTATGTATGAATGTATGATATATAATATATAATATTATATTGTGTCACGTACCATATTTTGATGCGCTGCCGGGAAATGACTATAAATCCGGAGGAAGTAAAATAAAAAATAAATAATACCCGAGAAAACAGATATTTGATTACCGCCCTTGTGCTGCAGCTTATATATGGAGGGAAAGGTCGGAGGAGGGTTGACTTAATAACGCCCTGCTGTCGTCGCGTCGCGTCGCAGTATGATGGCAACAGTAGCAGTGGTTTCGGGTACTCCTCGGAAAAAGGAAATTGCCATCGTTCGTATATAATATATATATACTCGCATAGTCATCGTCATGTATAATATAGCATATATCGTCTATAGCTATTTTCGCAACGACCTAAAACGACTCGTATTTATCATCGGCGTTGTTGCCGTCACGACGAATAATTCTCGGGACTTGTACCGGATAGGGTTGGAAGACGCAAAAGGGGTAATCAACCGTTAAAAATAAGATAAAAAGAAATTCCCCTCCCACGTTTGCATAGTTATTTTTTTGACGAATGTCAAACAATTCCTATTCCTCCCTTCTTTCCTACGAAAACGAAAATCCCAGACGAGGAACTTCGAAGTTTTAACCGTAGCTTTGCATATAATAAATTGTGTTTAATATGTGCGCTCGCATAATAATAAGGCCACGTTTTCGTTTAATATTATAAACTTCAGTACTGTGGTTCGTTTTTAAGTCACATACAGTGATTGAAAGACTTTGAGTCTGCTGCACTCATCGTCTTCATGTACGCAATTGTATATAAAGCAGTCAGACAATAATGTTCGTTAATCGTATTGTTATTGAGAACTCCGGTTGGCTTTATTATGTGCACACACCCCCAAAAGACCATTAGGCATAAAACGTTATATATACTACGATTTACTTCTATGTAGTTAAAACCGGAAGATCGTTCTAATTGAGAACAATAAATATTTTTATGAACGCTGTAAAATAATTTAATGAAACGTTCAAGCATATTACAGTCCATGTATATATAGACGGCATGTATGTATTGTATACACAATATAATGCATACTGCGATCGTAGAAAACAATATTCACGAAATGTATACTCGCAATAAGCACGTTAAATAAAGTAATATTATTATTAACATAGAATTCGCTTCACAAGCAATTGGCGTAGAGTTAATTATGCAAGGGATAATAAATTTAAATCTCGGTAATTATACTATGTGTGTATACGGCGCTAGATAAAGTTTTTCTCAAGTCGAAAACTATTAATTTATTAGAGAAAAACGTCTGTATGATATAATTATTACAATTTAACTGAAAAACAAATGACGATAATTTACTGTATTTTTTTTTTTAATTGCTGTGGTAGACAATATATAATTACACTTAAATAATGTTTAACCTTGAGTCGTTATTTTATTTCTGTTTTTTTTTTTGGTTTATTGCCCGCGCGAAATTGATTTTCGTGCGTTTATTTGCATAATAATATTGCACAAACCCGACCAAAGTTTAATTACGGTAACGTTTAGAAGAAATATTTTATTCCCTGCAGTAATTGTAATCCGCTCGGCGTCGGCGTACATGTAGAATGCAATCAACATAGCTGTCAAGGGAAAAATAATTATGGGTCGGAAAAATAATGACTCAATAGATTGATAATAACAATATAACTGTGTGTTTTAAAGACGATTCTGAAACCCAAAAATCTCCAAACTACGGTCTGCAGGCCACATCCAACCCGCGGAAAAGTTTTTATACTGTTTTTAGACTCAATAACTGGAGTGAATAATCCAAAAATAAGCCTAAAAATGTGCACTAATTTACTGTGTTTATGTTGCATTTCTATAAAATTATTAAAAATTGTAAATGTGTTGATAAAAGTTTTGGCCTGCAAAGAGTTTTTGATATGATATGTGGATTTTGAGAAAAAAAATTTGGTGGCACCTGATCTAACTTAATACTTATCTAAAGGTGTACATAATTTTTGGTTTAATAGGTATATAATACGATTTGCGCGGCGTAGTACGAATAACGTAAAATATAGTATACAATATTATTATCATCTATATATTATAGTGGTGGACTCACCCCAACCTTTACGGATACACACACATATATACCTATGTATTGTTGCAGACTGCAACCCCCTTTGGCGATATGTTTCTCTCACTCGCTCACTCACTATATCGACGTGGGTCGTGCCGAGCTACCTCCCATACCTCCTATATAATATAAATGTGTATTATAGCAGCGCAAATATTATTTTTCAATCGTTTTATAAATCGCCCATCTTTTGGCGGGTGCTTTTGGACGTGAGCGCGCTACAGTGTGTGTCTGTGTGTTTTTTTGCCCTTCCGTAAATCGTATGACGTGCGGTGCTCTGCACTATGTATGTACCTACTATATATTATTTTTATATTCCTCGGCGATATTTTACTCGGAAATGAAATCGCCCGAGATCCATTTTCCGTCACGTACTGTTTGCGCGCGTATTGCAGATTAACCGGCAATCATCCGCCGAGTAAACAGCCCCCGGCCCCCTTATATATTTATTTCATCCCCTGTCGTCCGCCGACCCATCCACACCAATTCGTCGCATATTATATCATCGCCAGCGTGTATACGAATATAATAATATATCCCCCAAGTACAATATAATATATATATATATATGTATATAGATAATCGTATATTGATAGTATATTACATATACATATGTATATTTTGTACTATATTATTAATGCGTAGAGAGGTATTTTGCGTGGGTATCTATATATACTATATAGGTGTATAAAGACCAATTTTTTTTTTGTCTCCACGTGGAAACGAAAACAAACAGTATAGCCAGAGTCGTCACCGCCACCTCTTTTTCGGTTTTATTCAATTAATTTTTTTTTCAACTAGCTCTTATAATATATATACCTATTATTTTCACGCGTATCTTTTTCGGCTCAAGTCCCGGCGATGGCTATCACAAATTTTTAAAATATTATCATATTCGTATATTCTATTTATATATTATACACACGAATCGAGTTCCATACATATATACAAAATCACGCATCACGCGGCCCAGGTCGTACGACAAATATTTAGCATATTAAACTCGGCGCCGCTCAGGCGTTTAACGATTTATAATAATAAAATGGTTATTGGTATTGTATATTTGCTCCATTGTATTCCTCTATGTATTTGCTCATATAATATTATATTATGTAGGCAACGACAAAATGTTGAACGGTTGTCTTGACGGTTTCTTGACGACATTTTAGATAAGAGATATATTATTATCATAATAGTGTTCTGAAAACTTTGAAAAATTGTATTCTAATTTTGAAACGAATCTATTTACATGCAGGATGCCATAAATCAGGACGTAACTAAACTGTATTCTGTATACTGTGTGTGTTCACCTATATTATAATAATAAAATTACCATATAATTTATGAATGCATACACGTCATATAATAAAATAATTGAACTGCAGTACATTATATATATATGTATATTGTATATTATATAAATTTCAATCGACAGTCATGATATAATTATATATTATATTACAATATAATGTGCACTATGCAGCAAAATATTATAGTCAAGACGAATTTGCTAGCATTCGAAGGCGACGATCGATAATCACATGTATTTATTTCCTATAGGTTTATTTCCTATGAGTCAGTGGGAACTCGATTTATACTTGAGCGATATTTACGTACCTATATTATTATACGAGTTATAAATGTGAGTTTGAAATTTTACGCTTATAGATATTATATATTATATTATGTGCATGTATGTGTTTTAATCGCGACACGAGCACAACCAGGATCGTTTAGTATTACTGCAATTGAACATATTATATTATTATTGCAAGCGTGACTCGTCGTTATACGATGATATACCTATAGGTATAAAATATAATAATAATTTATCATCGCGTGTGTATAAGTGTATTGAATATACCCGACTTAACTGCGGTCTGCAGGCGTCATAGAAATAATAGTAATAGCAATAAATTGTGTTTTAATAACATATTTAAATTATCTGAGTATAATATACTCAGAATGTCTCAGATAGGTATATTATACCAGCCGATATAGCTAGCTAGCTCACTACCGATGGGTCATCAAAATAAATATATTATAATAAATAGTATTTTTTGGTTTTAATGATTTATATATGTGTCGCCTTTTATTTTAACCACTGTTACATGGTTTTGTTATAACGCTCTGTATTAATGTGCTGTAATAATAATCACGTCGTCTCTGTTCTCAGGTCAAGGTTTGGTTCCAAAACAGGCGCACAAAGCACAAGAGAATGCAACAGGAAGAAGAGGCGAAGGTGCAGCAACAGCAGTCGGGTGGCGGTGGCGGCCCGAAGAACTCTCATCACGTCAACAAGTGGAAGCAAGAGACCCAGAACAGCGGATCGGACAGCGAAATGCACCACTACGGAGAGGGTTCGCCGCAGTCGGCGCAGCACAGGGACGACGGAACGATGCACTACGACGGGTACAGTTCCGAAGCGGACAGCGACGTCTGAACGACGTGCCAGTCCGTGGATGGTTAATATTATATAGGTACCAACAGCGGTATCATCACTGGACCACGTGATACCTCAGCCGAAGCGCCACGTGACCGCTGCGATCACCGTCTGCGCGGCCCATTATTGATGTTACATAAAATATATCCGGATATATATATATAATGTAAATACAATAAGTGTATTATAATTTTGTTCAATAAATTATTATTTTCCATCTTGTACGCACAAAAATGGAAACTGTCCATTTTTCTAGTCATTTTGTGTACGTCGTTGTTTTTAAATCCTCTCTTGTGGTACATATAAATACATAATATAATATATTATAATATATTAAATGGAATGTTGTAAATAATCGAAAGTTAAATATTATGTATAATGCCAGTGTGTAAATAACATATTTGTAGTGAGTATATTATATATAAATACAAATAACTCGCAATTTTTTTTTATTATTATTATTATTATTATTATTTTTTTATTGTATAATGTACAAAAGACTAATAAAATGATATTTTCATTTGTAGGCTAATTAGAATAATTAATATTGTATAACATGTATTATTATTATTATTATTATTATTATTATTATTATTATTATTATATCTATTACTGTCATGACGATAAATTAATGTAAAAGGCTTATGTACAAAAAAAAATTTGGCCGTTGTACATTCGTCTCCTCTCGCTGCTGAGCATATAAGACAGAAAATGCGTTCAATAATTGTTAATAACTTTAATTATATACGTGTGTTATAAATGAAGAGAGCACACCATTGTTTAATGTTTTGTTCGAATAATAATGATAAAAATTTAAAAAAAAATCAGTAATAATAATTTCCTTAATTTACAATACGATGTGTTTTTATTTTTTCATTTCAAATAGTTTCTCTGCCACGGTGCTGCAATTATTTTAGATTGAACAGGCCCTGAAACCTCTAAAAAAATGCTATACAATATACGCATTACAATATTAAAGTATGATCTTTAATGTTTATATCTCACTCGTAGATATATTATAATATATTATATGTACGTGCATTTGTGCCGTGTCTTGTGTATATTATTCGTAACACGATTTGGTGCATACGACGTGTCCGTGACGTGTATTTCCGAGATCGTCGTTGTCATATTGCAATTGGATTGTGATGTAAATTTTAAAAAGAACAACACTCGATTTTTGCGATCAACCTTATTACTTTTGTTCGCAGTTTCAAACTGTCCATCGTATACCTCAAAACAAAAACAAATTGGCCGTCTTTCAGGTAGTCAAGTGCATTGATACGGTCCATATAATAATACATAGCAGTCGCAAGTATATACATTATACATACCTAATATATACAAGCACTGATGCTTGATTTTTCCAACCATCACTACGGGGCACAAACAGCGTGATTGTGTCGACGTTCCCACTTTACCCGTCCACGGCTGGAGTGGCGGGACGAGGAACTGAGTCGGTTGGACGTACGGTAGTCCCGCGGCAAAGGGCCCATCTCGCGTTGTGTGCAGTCAAACAAATATCAACTCATCCGACGTCCGTACATAACCCACACCGTCACACGATTAATGTTATTTCTTTTAATGTCCTAGTGAGAATCACACACGTTTTCATATATATAAATTTATAAATTTGAATATAAATAAGTTTAAATGTTGTTACTTCTTACATCGCATTCAATACCTGACTACGGCCTCATCCTTACAACACCTCTTCAGTCCGAGTCAGCATAATATATAGTGATGGACTGGCCCGGGTATAGCCAGCAGGTAATCACCAGCAACCCGGCTTTTGAGGTTTTATGGCCGTTGAGCCTCTCTCTGGAGATCCATGTGGGACCCATGTCTACCCCAGCCAAGATCAAGACATGTCGATGTCAAGTCAAAAAAAAAACTTAAACCATCAACAACCTCAGTATTCTGGACATCCGAATATCATCATCAGAGTAGCTAATAGATTGTATAAATTTGTCGACAAAACAAAAATATCCGTTCTGAATTTATTTACATAGGCAATCCTATTCTATACTTACATAGAGAATTTCAGTCACCATTTCGTATCATTAAAAATAATTTACTCGTTGTAGGCATTCACTTCTTCCATCTCAACACAATCCTCTAATTTCCCAAAGGAATTCCAATACCTTACCCGCCGAAACCCGACCAAAAGACTTAGTCGTAGATGTTGTAGGGACTTCATCAGTTAAAAAAAAAAATTACCCACGTTTCGATAAATTAGATATACTGTTACCGTTGGATGGCTACTGTAACTCAACCTTTTAAGCGGTGTAAAAATCTTTTATTTGCTTATTGAGTAAAAATAAATATTTATATAGATTGTGTATTCTTAATTAAATGTTTAAAAAAAACTCGTAAAGTAAATACCTATTATATAATAATTGTATGTGAGTGAAGCTCCCGTCCTGGTCGGTGTACCTCCAAGGAGCTATCTCGTCTCCCATTTTAAACAACATGAACGCAGCTGACCAACCAATATCTCCTCACACCTTTAGTATAGCTGAATTTGCCGATGATAAAGTCATTTTTACTACAAATGAAAACCCATTTGTCGCCAGCCAACAATTACAAAGTCACCTAAACGACATGGAAGAATAGCATTCCAAATGAAAAGTTAAAATAAATAATGAAAAGTCTTCGTATATAACTTTTTCTCTCAGGCAAGGCATTGTCCCTCCTCCATTCCTGTTAAACAAAATTATTCTAGCAGCTACCAGTGTCAAGTACTTAGGGCTGATCCTTGATAAACATCTAACTTGGGCACTGGGCAGAGCATATAAGACAAAAACGTCTCCTATTAAACTTAAGACGAAAGTCACTTTATCCACTCCTAGGTAAACACTCCAAACTCAACTTAAAAAATAAATTGTTGCTCTACAAAACCCTCCTGAAGCCTATTTTGACATATAAAGTCCAATTATGTGAAGCCTCAAAAATATCCAGCATTTATAAAATCCAAACGTTCCAATCTATATCATTACGTTTAATTACTAAAGAACCTTTCTATGTAACGAATCATACACTGCACTCAGATCTTTGAGTACAGACCGTCGCCGAAGTGGCCTCATCCTATTACAAGCGCTTCCGTTGCCGACTAGCGAACCATCCGAATCCACTTATTTCTGCACTTAACTCACCTAACATCCCTGGAAATCCACCGAAAAGGCTTAAAAGGCGTTGGTGTCGCGACTTGGTTCAGTAAAAATAAAAAAATAAAAACAGTTTAAAAAAAAGTAATAATATAGGTAATAGGTATAATCTTTATATTAAAAGGTGAGGCGATTTCTTGTGACAGTTATATCTGAAGTTCTACTAGGCCGATTTTCACGATTTTTTTTTTAAACGAAAGTACTCGGTGTGTAGATGAGCCATCAAAAGAGAAAAGTCCAAAAAGTTAATTATTTAAATAGTTATTAGAAGTATAAAGTTTGTTGTATTGTTACATAGCGTTTAAATAGCCTAAAATTATCGCCGGTTGGACAAATTCCTCTGGCGCAGTGGCACTGTATTAGGATTTTAAAGACAGTGTCTAGAGTTCGAATATACATAATATTTAATATAGTCTAACCATATAATCGTTTGTATCTGAGTGTTACTGCTGGGTGACTTCTCTCTACACGTTTACATGTCTGTATATATATTTTTTTTTGTCCGCACATATGCTTATTGTAAATACCATTACAGATTGTATATTATCCAATAAATGTTAAAAAAAAATATGCGAGTGATATATTATGACAACGGATTACGTGTATCTAAACTATTTTATTTTATTATGAATACAAGAAGAGAGAATATAAAAGAGAATATAAGAGCTGAGCAATTTAGTACAATTAACGAGTAAAAATAACAGATTTCTATATATATTTGAATTACAAAATATTAACCAGAATAAAGATGCAGAGAAATAAAATTAAAATTAAAGTATTATACAGCAACAAACGCAAACGCGGGGTTTTGAAAATGAAAAACCATTACAAAATGCTGACATATGAAAGTGTAAGTGATTAAATAAGAAAGGTAGGGTCTGTATTGGCATAATAATAATAATATTAAAATCATATTAATATTTAATTCGTCAAGACCATATTTATGTTTGGGTGTATGAGTGTTCAACCTATACTCATAGTTAGGTGTTCAACGATGATCAACAAAACAAAACGGTTTTCATTTTTATACCAACGTGCGGGATTTTTAGCAAGTGAAACACGATTGTCTTTTATAATAGTACAATAGAAACGCCTTATATGACAAAAGATGTTTAAATATAATTTGGATATTCGACGCCGAGATAAATATCAAATAAGGTCGCCGTCGTTCAGTAGTGTATGAACTATGAAGCCATTATTACTAGCTATATAGGTAATTCAGAGTTTAGGTTAGGTTATTCCTGTCAAGGTATAATACGTACCTCAAAAAAATATGATAAACAGGCTAAAATAGCACAAAAGTGTCATGGCCCATGGGCCACGTGCAGCTTGAGAAATTTGTGGAAAACATTCAAGATTTTTTTTTTTTTTAAACGTGTTTGGATTTATATCGAAGTGTGATTTATTTTTCCATTAGAAACGTCAGAGTATAATCACAAGATTGGGCTTTGAAAATGCATGTGACATGATCATTATTCATTATATATATATATGAGAGGAAAATAATTAAAAACCGATTTCGTCTTTTTATACAACAGTTTAAGAACCTGTAGTGCCGTGTACACAACTTTCGTAAGGGGGGGGGGACGAAATCAATGGAAAAAAAACCAATTACCTTAAAACCCATGTACAAAAAATAGTAGTTTAGAGTATACCTATATTATAAATGTTCTAAAAATAATTAGTATACAGGGTGTCCCAGGTCTATTTGACTAATGCAATAACTTTTTGTCTATTCAATATTTTTAAGTTTTTAAATTAGGTTTTAAAGTCTTAAAATTTAAGTATTTAAAAACCATATTGGCGTTTAAAACTTTTAATTTGGTTAAGTCGTTAATTTTTAAACAAATTTTAAAGTGTGTTAAAATTCAAAATTATTTCTTGCTAATCACTGTTACTGCTGTAAAAGTTATTGCATTAGTCAAATAGACCTGGGACACCCTGTATGAAAAAATAATTTAATTTTAATTTCAAGTATTTTAAATTCAAAGGCCTATATTTTTATGCTGTAGTTATCTATAATTAGTAACCTATATGAATAATATTATAGCATTTTACATTTTACACTATATCATGATTCGTGGTGTAAACCCGGCTTAACAAGTCATGGTGCAAGATCTGCGAATAGATCTTCTGTCAACAGCTTGTGTATATAACATTGCGTACAATGGATAGAGTGTTGTTGTAAGTCTAATTCGCCTAGAGTAAATTCATATATTCAATATTTTCGTTATATATGTGTCAATTATGATTACCTATGTGAAATATTGTATTTTAATGAAATGAGTCAGATCAATGACTATAGTTAACTACGTATGATTTTCAGTCTACATACATTTTTATTGTGTATATGAATTACGATATTTTATTTTTAAGCTTTTCCAAAAAAAAAAAGCAAATTATAAAATGTCTTAAATTTAAGTTTATCGAGGGGTTTTGACACCCACATTTCGCCTTCCCCAGTTATATAAGCCATTATATTACACCTGTATGGACTGTTTATGTACGAGTAATATTAACTTATACGCAGTGACGGATAGTACCAAACTACTTCGTAATAAAATGTACCTATAATGTTTAGGAGTTGTATAAAAAAAACGTCTAGAATAGTTTTATGCATCAACTGAAGTGAGAATAAACAATACGCTATTATATCACTTACAATTTTTATTTTAAAAGTGTCACATTGTTTTCGAGTACGATTAATGTGCGTCGAATAATATTATTTTAAAAGTCACGCGATATCAAAACACTATACGATACATCTTTAATAGGCACTATATCTGCCTATAATACGCATAATTAGGATTTTAAATATATATTAATAAATATATATAGGTATCGACATTCGACAAAATATCTAATACATTGTGTGACGCCTCGGTTTTCGGAAAAAAATGAATATTATCGCATTTACGACTTTATTAAACGTACCTACATAATATATATTATTTTAATATGTAAAAGTATATTACAATAAAATTATACCTACACATTGACATTGTATATTGTAATATAAATATATAATATGTACCTATAGTAAACGGCGTCGACGAGTCACGTGTGTGTGTTTATATGTTTTCAAGTATATATACATATACTACACATCATAAATAATTTTGTAAAATGGCGTATTCCGAACACGTCATGCTGACTGGTCTCCGATGCCCGCGACGAAGGTTGCCCGCTACTTAGGGACACAAATGACAATTATTATTATTTACCGGACGGAAAAAAAAATTAAAGAAAAAAATCACCGTTCGGAGTGTGAAACTCGTTATACCATATATATATATATATAATGCGTATAATGCGTTGTATCGTATATATTATTATTTCCAGTTAACTGCCACCGAGGAAAAAAACGCCGTGCACGTTTTTATATAATCTGTACATACCTATATACCTATACCATCTATACAGATGGATATTATAGAGGTATCCGATAATAATATATTAATATATTATACCACGCGGCCAGACCGCGGCGATTACTTTTTCCAGCCGTTTTTTTCAGTGTAGATATAAAAAGTTTTGGTACTTATATATACCAATAGCGCAGAACGCCAGAACATAAATTATTTTAACCAGATCCCCAACCTAACCTCTTTTTAGTTTTTACCACTCAACAATCGATCCCGCTCCTATATTTCCTTAATATTATATTATAAACATTCATAATTATTTTAGATCATATTATTATTGTATTATATGTAAGTATGATTATATGATACTGTTTTATCAATGAACTATTATAATCACATTAGAAATTAAAGATTCTAAGAAGAAAAGAGGAATATTGGTCGATGAAAACCACGGCGGTAAGGATATTATAATAATGGATAGATCGTAATAATTATATAATAATACAAAACAATTTAGTTGTTTCTAGCAGACCGACAATGTGATCAATTTCGCGTTCAAAAAAACTATACGGTTGGATGGATGATAGTTTAATATTCACAAAATACTTTATGCGTTTTTAAACGAGCAAAAGCAAAATAAAAATGTTTTTTCTACGAAAGCTATATAGGTCGTGTTAAACAAGAGAGTAGTAATACTGGCGAGCGGTAGGTAGGTAGGTAAGGTAGGTATAATAATATAATTTATACCTATACTGGCTGTACTCAGTATTTACACGCATTATTATATTGTGCATGGAGGGCGTTTTGAATATAACAACGTGACGCAGAGGCGGATTCTTCTCCGATATGATATTATTTTTCTAGTATATTATAACATATAGTCTCGTCGTTTATTATATATTTAACGTTATTACCACGTTATATATATATATACATAAAAAAAATTGCAATAATCGCGGGCGGTAATTACCATTTGACGGATTGAAAAAAAACATATTTAAAAGTCTAAATTCCTCAACAAAAATAACTCGTCCATTGTACGTTAATATATAATAACGATTGTGTATGTGTGTGTATGTGTGTAACGGCAGCACCAGCAGCAACCGTATAATTTATCATTTTTATTGGTACCCATAGGATTAAATATATCGTATACCTATAATCTATATATGCAGTATGCATGTTGAAATCACACGCGTAATGATCGTTGCTAAACCTATCATTTCTTTTTTTTTCATTTTTCATTTTTCCGTTCCCCAAAACACACTGTAGCAGAGTGTTTACGACCAACGAGTTTTTTCTATAATATTTTTATATTCTACAACGGTGCATTTATCGTATACTATATACACATACTGATATACATATTATTTATAGTTTACTTTTATGCTATAGAGGTAGGTAATACGTATTCCCCTATATACTTTAGAGTGGCTATCAATGACCACGATACGACAAAAAATAAATAAACACTGCGTTCCACAGGGCGAACAATTCCACGACATTCGCGTATTATGCGTCTAGAGCAGTGTTTCTCGATCTTTTTTGACGACAACACCCAATTATTGGAATCCACAAAAATGGCGACACACTTAAAAAAATTAATGGATTTTTGAAAAAGTAACAATTAACCTATAATAAACCTATTTTCGTTATTACATTAACCATTAGTCATTACCATTTTATTACAGTATAAATGAACACATTTTTTGACGACACATACGTCGTGGTAATACGCGACACACTATAGTGTGTCGTAACACTCCGGTTGAGAACCACTGGTCTAGAGTGTTTGTTATACAATTTCGATTAGGACTTCAAGTTTGACCATTATTTTTTCCACAAAAAAAATACACACAATACACTGTGGCAGCGGCATCGTGAAAGGGCAAGGGAATATATATAAGCTGCAGTATAGGCAATAACAACTTTACAGGCTAAAAAAAAATCATAAATACGCCACATTATACTATACTAATATTTGTCATTCAAAGTGTTACGTAACTATTTTACCGAGTTTTGATTTCGTTTTTATACTAACATATAGGTTTGCCCACACATTATTTAAACACAATTAATTCTAAAAACAGTCGTGTAGAAGTGTATTTGAATAACTATCTAAAGTTTATTCCTAAAATTAGAACCTGTGAAAGTGTGAATAATACATTTTATAATACTATGATGTGTGTCTTACCTTTCCACCTGCACGAAAGTGGTTTGTTCGCAGCAGAGAACTATTGTCAAGAAAAGAGTATCGGATGGTTAGCGACAAAAAAAGGCTGATTGATATCGAATTTGCCTAAGCTAACATTCGGGAAAAATCATAGTTACTCACAAGTACTATATCTGACAGGAGGTCACTGGAGATCGATTAGGTCTAACTGCAGTATATCGTATATGCATGTCGTGGAAAACTCGACAGAGTCAACCGTGGTATTGTAATTTAAAGACACGCGGTAATAAAAGCAGTCTTCTTTTTCCCCATTCTGAACCCGTGTGTTATTAGTAAGGAGTGGCCTTTTTTAAAATGGTTGACAGAACTGATGGTAGAGAAAAGTGGAATTTCTTCCCCTATTGTCAGCGTTATTATTAATATAAAATTACCTATACAACAACCACGAGAATGACGGCCACCCGACGGACAGAAGACTCAAGACTGCGCATACTGCAGGTTACATTTCCCAGTACTATTTTACCCACAGCCCTCAGCGATAATATACACCAATAAATTATAAATACAAATTAATGAAAAATCTTTATAGATTTGGCAACCTATTTTGACAAATCACTTCTCGAGCCGGTCTTAACAGATCACTATATAGACTTCTCGTACATTTCCGTTTCCCTCTTGCCACGGATAAGAATAAGCCTCTTTTCTCTTCTATTTTTATGACCAGAACCTTGTTGACGATCTCGTTTACCTTAATCGCATTTGTCTTGGCTTTGCAGTATATGTCACCGACCGTTTCCCGGTTCGAAGTTACCACCAAGCTTGGGTTTCGTCTTTAGTTTCCATTATCTGTCACATCGGAATAGTGAGTTTTCATCATCGTCCACTAGGACGTGGCAGTCCAAGCACTGTAATTGGTTCAATATCTTGAAAAGATGCGCAGGAGTAATTTGGAGAAACATCCATGACTGGTCAGCATCCGTTATATATAGATGCAATTTGAGGTGAATATGTCTCCTCGACGACATGCATTGACGTATTTTTATGATTCATCTGCATCCTAAATATTATACTTAGAATTTATTCCGTTTACATGAATTGTGCATTTCAGTGTGCATATATATAATTAATAGGTGATTGTTATACCATATTCAGATGCTGGTAAAATATATTCGAAAATCGCAAAACGCGCTTAACTTTATAGAGAAGTTAAACTTCCGCCTACACCCAACAGACTATATAGTTTGTGCGCACTCGTCCGGAAAGTGACTGCCGAAAGCTGTAAAACCACAATACCGTAATACCTATCATTTTGTTGGATAAAATTCTCGCTTTAGCAGAATACTTTTTACGTTCATCGGATACGTTAAAAGGCCTTCGCTGTCTTAAGGAACAACCTTTGCCATATTTAAAATTAAATAAACAAATTGAATATACTTAAAGGGTTATTGGTGGACTTTTATATAATCGATGGCAATAAAAATCACAGTATTGATATTAACAATAATATGACATATAAATAAATAAATTACCTGTGTGGTGAATAATACCTACCATACGAATAATAATAATTAAGAATTGAAGTTTTGGTTTAGTTATATAGGTTATGTAGAAGTATAATAGTAATTTACTAAAATTTAGTTACCTAGTAGTGTAACATAATTAAATAATGTGTAGCATAAAACAATTGTTCTCCATTAGTGGCTTAGCGTGTGACAGAAAAACCTTGGAGGTACCTCTAGTAAAAATGTAACTGACTTAATTGCCCATGTTGGCTCAACAATAATACTTTAAGATTTCTCAACAAGAGAATGCTTGCGGCTCAAAACAAAAACAATTATAATATTTCAAATTGTATGCAATAAATAGGAATAATAAGTTAATAACATTGGCTCGATCATAAATTTGTGTTTTCATACATTATGGTCACTCCGTATATTTATTTCGATGTACCTATCGTTAACACACGGAGGCTAAACAAACACGTCTGAAAGTCTTTAAAACATAAATAATAATATGACTGTTAGTTGTTACTATTATGCATTTATATTATTGGTTTAACATATTGTAATAAAATATATTGTCATGTATAGTATTTATAATAATATAAATTATAATTAATTAATATAATATTTTATATCACGTACCTGTGCACTTTCATGAGACTTTTATGGTCCATGGATAATTTCAGACTATCGGTAATTCGTAGTAAAATATGCTCGATCTCTTGAGAATCTCAAGTAATTCAAGAAAAACAATGCATTCGGGTAACTGGTAAGTAATTCGAGGTAAAATCGTTTTAAATTATTGTTGACATCATCACAATAATATTATATACAACGAATCAATTACCTATTACTATTGTAGTATGTGTCATGTACTCATGTGAGTGAGTGTGTGTGTGTGTGCATAAATGCATAATATACACAGAGCATGATATCAACGGATAATAATTACTATCGATTGTGTATATACCTTTCGTACAAGGTATAGGTAGGTCGTACGTACACGGGCACGGCTAATTTATGGACCGCGCGCGGAGAAAAAAAACGAGCCGCGCCGAGACATAAATCGCCCTCATAATATAATATTATAACGTCATATAACCGTGTAATTATAACAACGTAAATACACACATTTGAAATAGTTAGTATTTTTATTTATTCACGGTACGTGTACATTGTATACGTATATATTATATCATATACACATATAATATTGTGTGTGTGCGGCGTATACGATAATAATATAATATATTGTGTATTTGTGTCATTGGTGGGAACATATTATACACATAGAAAACAACAAACAACCGCTATTTGTATATAATATATTATTTATATACGAATTATTTAATTATACTGATGACGACGTATCAGTTTTTTTTTTTACTTCTTTAAAACGACGCCCTCGAGCAATGGTTGCTTCTAATCGGTTGTCCGCAGCGCGTAAAATATACATATTTTTTTTAATACTTTTTGACGTCCGTATCCTGTTTGGCCCGTAACGACGACGATAGCTTTCCGCCGTCGTAATTAATAATACTCTCGAAAATGGCAATTATAATTCCAGATATAATAACAACGAAGTAACGAACCGTTGTCGGTTTACTAAGAAACGTTATTGTTATACATTTGGAATTGAAAGCAAAGGCGCGCGCGCGCGCACTGCAGTTTAAGGACACAATTCGTTCGCGCAAGCCAATAATTTGCACTACTGACACGCAAGCAAGCCCACTTGAACGGACGATGGACACAACGTTCACAACTATTTATATTAATATTAACTGTACTTATGTCAACGTTTTATTTTTATTTTACACGTTGTGGATCAGATGCACAAAATACATTATAACACCTAAGAGCTAAAAAAAAAATACATTACGAGATAAACTAAACAAAAAACGTAAGAGTTACTTAAATATAAAGTAATTACAATAGGTCAGTTATTAAATAATATATAGATTTGCAAATGTATAGAATAGTTATTAATGTTCATAAGTTATACCAGTTAGGTACTATTTATATTTTGAGTTAATTTGATTTCTATTATTATTTTTTATTCATTTGATTTAACCATATTAAAATACATTTTGAAGAGTACCAGTATTCCGCGTTTTTAATTTCTTTTGATGTCTATTCTATGGACGATGGACCTTACCAATATTCCGACCATCCATATTTATAGTGTGTTCCATTATTATTTATTTTTAATCATAATGAGAGGCGCTTAGACTTTTGATTACTGTTACTGTGTATTGAATTTTATTTTAGTTTAAAGTAAAATATATTTGATTTTTTGAATAAACATCCCTACCAACTATGTGCATGTAAGTTCGGAGTTGACGTAACAAATTATTTTAGTCGGAAAAAATAGCAACAATAAACAGTTACATATTATAACTTATAAGACAAAAATTAATAATTTTATATAAAAATAGGTAAGTTAACCTTAAAAAATGTTCTTTTCCACCGAAAATATCTAGGGGGCAGTTCGTTAATAAGCAGTATACAGATGGGGGTGCATGGCGTTTTAGAAAATAACATATTATTGTCGATACAATTATGACAAATCCACTGTTCGAAGGATTGCATGAAAAAGAATTTCCTGCAAAGTGGTGGCAAAAGTCTAAATTATAACAAACCACGTAATTATTTTAAGTATATACTTGAACTTCGCGCTATAATATATGTATAGTTATTTGCATAAACGTCATCCATCAGTTAATTAAATGATTACGTTAAAATGGTTTATCTGCAGTAGCGGGAAAATGTAATTGAAAAGCTATACTCGTTCGCAGATAGAGTTAACACAAATAAATTATAAACATACCTCTTGCATTAAAAGAAATTATTGATTAATTACGAGTAATTATTAATATAATAAACTTGTGATATTTTAAGTCCATAAGGTATCCGTATTTTCTTCAACATTGATAGGGACCGCTATTATATCATTATAACATTTTATTGCGTTTTCAGTGAATAAGGCAAATTGTGCGGTGCATTAAAAGAAACAATGAAAATAACAAAAACAACGCGTCTTGGCTAAATTTCTCAGAAAGTGTGACATATGGTTCGGAATAGAGGGTCGAAGACACATTATTTCGATCGACAAACATACTACGAAACCGGGAGACTCTCCAAAATCAAAGGTTTTATTTTTTAAATGATTATTTTATATTATCTCGTTTACGCAGAATTATTATTCCATTTTTATTTTACCCAGGTATATTGCAGTACACGCAGAGAGGTGTCAGTAAAGGGTATAGCGATCAGCCGCTTTAATAACATATAATAAGACCATAATCGATACTCAATAAGCTGCGCGGGAGGAGATGAAACGCGCACTTACATAATATATATATATGTATAATATATATATGATATTATATATAGCAGCACCTATTGTATGTATATATATACAGTGTTGGTAAGGAAGGTAAGAGACCAGGTGACTGGAGAGGGGCGTGGGTCGCAGTAAGCCTAAAGCTAAATTCACACTTGATCGATGAAATCAGTACACCCTTATAACGTGCCTACCCTCACACACGTATAATATACATAAACACGTATCCACACATCGTACAGTATGCCTACATATATATATCGCACATCCCGTATGTATACCGTGTATTATATACATGTACTATAAGCGAGTATACCGCGGTTGGACACCCTCCTCGGGCATAATTCCATTTGGTACGCCAAACATCTGCCATTATCTATTGTTAACGAAAAAAATGCCAGTAATTTATGTTACCGCGTCAATATATGGCTAGCCGGCGTATTATTATATATACGAGATAATAATTTCAATTGTAAATTAATTAGAGAACACGAGTTTAGACGCACACGTCCGTTCTACTTATATATATATATATATATATATACATTATATACTTATCAGTTATCACATTGCTATCGATGTATTATATCTGCAAAACGGTGCACCGCCTGAACGCAAATATATATACATAATATTATATTGTGTGCGTGTGCACCGCAATTAGCGTGTGTTGTTATTAACTGTATACATTCCTATATACATAAGTACACGTATTTCTTTCAAAGTGTGTAGCCATTGTGAATAGTTTAAAGTGTATTATATTCGTACTACCTTAATTGAAATATAGAAAATAATATGTTTTATTCAGTGCGAGAAATACCTCAGTGTAATATAATATTGTGTGCTTTTCGGACGGAAATAATAAAAAGTACTGATTATATAAAACTACGTGCGTTAATCGTCCGTCGGCTGGAGGGTCGAATGAAATTTGTGTCTTGTACTGTTGTGCGTTAATTCGACGAACATAATTTATGTATAAATTATAATATTTATAATACATCTATATATAATATATAACTACCTATATAATATATAGGTACATGTGTACAGTATACAAACGATTGTGTTTTTCACCAGAGGAAGTTTTCAAAACAAATAACGAGACGACACATTTATATTATGTACACGCATCTACACGTGTATATGAGACTATGGTATTTTATTGGTTTTTTTTAACCTTTCTTTCACTCTGTTGGTCTGCACTGACGCGCGCGCACAGCACACGAGGCAATAAAAGGGTGTCCGCCCGAAGCGAAGGAGATAATTGGCCGGTGATTTACCATCGACAATATAGTATTATAGTAAGTGCCTGGAAAACAGTGAAACACGTTACAAACAATATATATTATATGATACAGACTATAGGCGTATTATCCTTTGTAGACAGAGTCTGTGGCCTGTGCGCGCGGGGTTTTAATATTATATATATATATATATATTGGTTTTGTGCGGCAGTCTCGTTAAAAATACGTTTTTGTGCAAACCAATATAAATGTTAATACATCGTATATAATAATATACGAAAATCATTACCACCGTTTCCTCCTACGAGTTTTTTTTTTTTTTTTTTGTTTTTCGCATTTCGATTACAATGAAAACAGAATACTGCAGTAAGGTATATCTGTTAATAAGCGACATCATACGCGTATATATACATCATCGCCGTCGGTCGTGTGTGCGAATCGCTTATAAACGTAGTTATGTACACCTATATATAATGCACGTTCGATGGGATTTTCGATATGATATTATTATATTATTATGGTATATTATACTCTTTTTCTCGTAGTTCGCACCATAATGTTTGTGTGCGCACTTACTACTACACGGGTCCCTATATATATAATACGTGTGTATATAATATAATACATATATATTCAACGGCGAAGACACGATATCCATCTGCTAATAATACGAATACAAGCGTAGGCCATTTATCAAATCCGAAACGAGTCGTGCCTGAGTAAATTATAACGGTTGACAGGTAGTTATAATAATAAACCTATAACTGAGGCTCGTATATAGTGCCTCTTGTATATTATATTATATTATAATATTATATACCTACACCACGATCGCCACGTATATTACAATTACATACATACACACACACACACACACGCGCGGGCGCGAGACGACGTGCCAGCCAGCTTCGCGCGAACTTCGAGAAACGCACCGGTTATATTATTATTATTATTATTATAAGCTATATTAATATTGTTATTTTTATCGTTTTAATTTGTATTATTCCGGGCAATTTCTCGGGAGATTTACGATTATGTGCTCGCACGTATATAATAATTACGCGTACCTGTAGTATGTACGAGAGTGCATGCGGCCGGCGTGTGTGTGCGATCTGCCACCCCATGGATAGTTAGAACTAAATTGCAGTTTCAGCGCACTTAACTCGCAGTCGTTATTATTATTATGCGTACATTATGAATATTGCACGTCCTACAATATTCGAGTAGAATGTCTTCTGGTAAACGCCAGACATAATACACATAACATTACCTCGGATTATTATATGAATTATGATATGCGGCTTAATCGGTCGTGTCTATGCGAGTCGACCGATTTGCAAACGACCGGTTTTCGCGATGACAACAAACTGTTATCAATATACATCATTTTATCGACGTTCAAAAAGTATAATATCATTAGCTCTTTAACCGGATTACTGTGTTTAAAAACAGTCGTTACGCATAAACAATACTGCAGAAAATAAATATAAATTATCTACATAATTGCGTACCAATTGTACAATATTATTATGCCATTTATTATAGTCAGATGCCCAATAAATTGACTGACCGATATAGCGATTTTCTAACAGAATTATAGCCACTTTTTTTTTGCTAGCCCATAACCGTATATGAGAAATGTTGGTATAAAATATCTGACATAGTCGAATGTGTGACTGCAGTGCAAGGGAAATGTTTCTGATAAATCCAATGGTGTTAATAACAAATCTTTATATTCGCTACATCATTATAAATTATATACATGCTAGTATGCTACGTACCTTAAATGTGATTCTTTAGAATTCTACGGAGCACCATGTTAACATGTTTTACCAAATAGTATAAACCCCTAACAACAAAACTTTTCAGAAGTATACCTAATGAAAATGTTGAAATTACATTCAGATGATGCTGTAATTTTTTAAAACTTGGACTTGTTAATTATTTAAATAACTGTTTATCGTAGTTTAAAATTATGTCAGAGTTGTTTAAAATTTGACTTAACCTGTATTCTTGTGGTTTACGCCTTTTATAAATACAGTCATACAGATTATTTCTTTATTACCTATTATTATTATAATTTATAATTGTCTGTTATTGTTGTCGACACTTAACTAAATAACTTGAATACTCCTTAAATTACTCAGTATCTAACTACTTTAGTAGTGACTTACTTAGTTTGGATATTATTATTCAAATAACTTTTTATTAAGATATATTCTTTGTTATTATTTGCAAATCATTTGATACTATACAGATACATATACCTAACTATGATGGGGGTTTCCTTTGTTGTAAAATTTATATTATAAAGTTGATGTATAATCAATTATTATATACTGTTTTGACGTAATCTTATGTCGCAAATATGGTATTATAACAAATTATTGTTCATTGAACTGTAATTAAAATCAAGAGTTATGCAGAAAACTCAAAACACAGAACTGTATTGTGTATTGATAAAAATTACTAATAATTCTAGTTTTTTTTCTTTTCAGGCGTTTATATTTTTTTAATACATAGTGTACCTATATAATAAAATACACATCTGCAGTTTTTCTTTTTATGTCTGAAAATGTTGATACCAAAGACTAAAAGTTGGTTTTAAATTGGTACACATAACAGGAAGTACTGACTTTTATATAGTTTATATTGAAAATGTATGTCATATTGTAATATAACAATAATGTAAATGGGATTTAATTATGAATTGTGATGCAAAAATCGATTGCATACAAAAGACTCGCGTATTTTATCTTGTACCTATATAAAAATTCGAAATCCATTAGATTTCAGATAAATAATATCAGTATATTATATTATAGACATAATATATTATAGTGTTCGTTTTTAGTCTTGAGCTGAATTAAACCATATAAGGTAAAAAAAAAAAAAAACCATGAATGTGTATTGATCGACAACTTACATCGACCTTATACTGCTGCAGGTGTGAAGTTGTAAACGACGATAACATTAATGAAAATAAATAGAGTTATCGGACAACAGTAAAACTTGTATAATATAAGCATTAAGCATATATACATACATACGCGTGACCAGGAAAGCGATTACTCGACGACGGCGGCGGAGGCCTAACCATTGATTGTAGGTAGTTAAAGGAAGTGGAAATCCCTAGCTCAGAGGGGAAAACGGAATGACAGATTGACTCGTACGCGGCGCGGCTGTTCTTCCATATAATAGTTAGAACAACAACCGGGCAAGGACAACAACAGCTCCGATTTAACTGTCATTCCTATATAGCCAAGTCTGTATACGTTTTGCAAAATGTGTATAAGCTACGCGTGATTCGTATAAAATATAATATTGTACAAAGTAGACATAGGATGGGCTGCGATAATCATGCACCGCACTTTCACGCTGATCGACTTATCACATTTTTATACACTCACGATTTGACTTGTTAGGAATTCCGAATATATCGGTAATTTAATTCTAAATTCTATTAAAAGTTTACGTATATTAAAGACTTTAGATTGAACAAAGAGATTGTATTAAACAAATCTAATTATATGTTTGAATTGTAAATGTACTTTTGTATTATACCTAATGATTATAATTTATTATATTTGACTAAACTGCAGTTGCGCATATCATAAATTTAATTTGATTCGCCGCAGTGAAGTCATAACAACTTTTCAATAACATTTGCATAGTGCCTTAATTATATTTTTAATACATCAAAAAGATCAGTTAATTTATTTAAAATATATACATAATACTATAATAGTATAATACATAATATACTACTTACATACATAATACATAAGTACCTATTATGTTTATTATGGTTAGGTAATATAGTAAGGTATTTACTATTTATAGGTATATAATATAATGTAGGTATAATATAATATACAATATATCGTATGTTATATTTAACTGGTCTTTAACTGTTTGTACAGAATTATGTTTTGGACTAGCTGTTTTTTGTGACCTAACCTATAGTGGTACCTACTGTTATTAAAATAATATCTCCATCGAATAAATAAATTATTATGTATAATCTACGAAAAATATATTTACCGATTATTAATCGAACTCAATGAAGTTCGTCCGATAAATGGAAGAAAAGGTGTTTTAATTTCGTGAGTGTAATATATTATTATAATAACATATCAAGTGTCATCGTAGTTCGAAGTTGTCTTTATAAACGGCTTTTAAATACATAAATTATTATCATTGGCACGTTTACTAATGATTTTAATTAAATTTTCCTGTCGATGATTGAGCATGTGCAAAACAAGAAACGCGCAGGTTGTTATATGTATACAGCGTGTATAGAATCTGTGCTGAGTAGTTATCTGTATAATTTCAAAATGACCAGTTTAAAAAAATTATAATGTTCTTGATAAAATCACCGTGTATATTAAACAGCTGAAAATTGTTCATAAATAGGTACAGTATGTATAGAATACTGGACACTGCAGTGGACACTATAAAGTATACCTGCGGTTACATACGTGATACGTCCTATACACTGTTAGGTATAAATGTATATTATTATTAAACTTTCATATATGATGGAGGTATGAATCGCACCTAGCGCACGCTGCACATAGAAAGGAGAAAAATAATGAGCATTTTGGAGCTATTTTTTTTTTCAACGAGTGACGACGACGCTGAGCGTTACACGCACTTAAATCGGTGGAAGATCGTTAATATATTTAAATAATTAGATAATTGAGATCGACAAGTACGTTTTTCAATAGTTTTAACGTGCCACATATTTTTGCAATCACTGCACGTTTGAAAATAACTTTCCAAAATTCTAAACGCGCGCATAGCTATATTGGCGGCAATCATGGATATACAATACCTACACCTAAACTATAGGTTATAAATTTATAATATAGTAATTAACTAATAACCTAAAGCTGGTAAAAATTACTAAGTAATAATTCGCAAGTCCATCTCTGACAGGTATCGTATATTTTCCCCCAAATCGTGTAGGTATAAACAAGTCTAAAAAAAGACCCATACAAAAATGTACCCACAATAAACTATAATTTGGTAACGACGTATTGAGTTTTAACTAGATCAAATTTGGAAAATTATTTAAAAATGTACTTTGTGGTTAATTCAAACATTTAATTGGTTGCAATTTGTTTGTTGTAGCTTTTCGTAACAACATGTATAGATACAACTAGGCCATCTGGCCGTGGCTTGTACCTAGGTACTATAATAATACCTAATATATTAATAGGCACCTACTTGGCCGCGGTATGTTTAATATAGTTTTCGAATTTTGACTATGTATATAATAGGTACACCGTACACGTATTATACATCGTGTGCGTGTTGGATCGTGGCGGATACACGTTGCTGCGCGAGACGTGTATATATAGGCATGTAATAATATAATAATAAAAAGTCAGGAGTGGAAAAAAAGGGCGCATGTTATAATGATAATGATAATAATAATAATATACGTGCGTATGCGCCACTTCCTTAATAATCGCGCGATTAATATAAATGAGACCGGTTTTGTGCCTTGTTGTTGTTGTCAATTAAATTGGTATTCTAATCGGTACTAATTTCGTCGATAATGCACTGGTCAACATGATGGGAACCGGTTCGGGTCGTAGAGACGTAGAGTACTTATATATATACATAAAATATATATATTTAAGTCATGTATACCGATGTGTATTAAACATTATATTATTTATAATCGGACATCTCGGGCGGTCGGGTGGGGTTGTTCCCCGCTCTACGTGATTTCTTTCTCCAGTAGAAATATACATAATACATATATTAATAGTATAAACATATTATCATTATTATATTAAATATTTACATCGCGTGGTCCAGCCACAGCGGCTGTCGCTGCAGCCGATCGGTTTCACACGTTACAGACGTCTGTTTAAGAAGGAAAAACTGTTAAAATTATTTTGATATTATACCTATTTACAGGATAAACGTCGATATTTATTATTTACTTGGAATAAACAGTATTCTCGGACACTGAGAATTCCAAAAGACGCAAAAAGAACAGGATTTGTACTATAAGGTTTATCTCAATTTGTTTATTTTTTAAGCTTCACCCTTGTAACAAAATTGTACTCCGTCGAAATAATAATTATTGGATGGATGGCTTTTGAATCGGTTTCCGAGTATTTGGCCGGGAGGGGGTAGACAACTAGACGTTTATCTTTAACCTATAAACGATAATAATTATCGCGTAGAATTAGGGTGTGTTAACCTGACGTTTTTGGAAAACCGCTTCTGACTCGTCGTTTTCCAACAAAATAATACGTACATGTCGAACGGAGCTTAGCGATCGAGCCGAGTGGGGTGCGCACGAAAGAATAAAACGAGTCTCGTGTAATTACACCCTCCTTCGTCGGTCGACGCCGACAACACCGCACCCCCGCCGCGGACATTAAATAGACGGACCCGAACACGCCTCCCAATTTACCTCGTTTAGCTAATATACCGCCGTCGCTGCCGACGTCTAATGGGCAATCAATAAAAAAAAAAAAAAACACAATTGAAGAGAAAAAAAAATTCTGTGCACACATTATAGGTAGGTTATACGGTACCCGCATTAATATTATATTGAATATGGAATAAGCAAACAACACATTATTATTATACCTATACTGTCTATATTAAAAATGTAAAAATAATATTATAACAAACGTAACAACACCCAAATGGTGGCCACGCTGTTGAGGGTTATTTTTTTGAATAAAAAAAAAAATCTATACTATATATACCTATACCTAATATAGACTGCCTTCTGCCGTTATTATATTATACTCGTAAACTACTGCATTATGATAATAATATATAATATTTTGATGAGTTGATTTCAGTTGTTAGAAGCTTAAAAATCTGTATGTCTGTAAACATTTCAGATTACGTTTAGTTAAAATAATACCTATATGTCATAACTTTAGAAAACAGAAATAACTTACTGCAAGGAAACAATATCAGATTAAAATAATATTATGGTGTAATTTAATTTTAAAAATTGTCTTTTCTGAGAGACACATTATATATATTGAATAATATACGCTTTTTATCTCGGGATTTGCTTTAATTTTATTCTTATAATACTATAATACTAGCTGTCCCGTGGTCCAGCATTGGACGTGCCAAAGATTTTTTAATTATAATAGTAATATAATATACAACCAATGACAAACCAATAAATAAACAAAAAAAATTTGTCTTTTTTCGTGAGCTGAAAAAAAAATCATCTATTATTATATGTATTATTTATTTATACTAATAGCATATTTTGATTGATAAAGAAGCTATAAACACACTTCAAATCTCAAGGAATTTATTAATAACATTTTTATTGAAAACGGTCCTGTATAGTGTTTGAGTGTTGAGTCTGTTAACTTCAGATAAACCAACATCCATTTGTAAATAGTGATATTCTAAATACAATTTTATACATTTATAACTTTAAAGGTAGGTGATATTGTTTTATAGTTGTATTCGATTTTTTTTTGTATTCAAATTGTTTTATTAAACGATTAAAATACATATATTATCATTGTAATTCAATTTCCATTTAAACGAATTAAAGTTTAAATCTGCAGTAGAATTGAATAGGTACTTATAGGTAATTCCGTGATAAATAATAGCGATATAGTTAAAATATATCACTATAGCCTATAGGTATAGTAAAAATATTAAAAACAACATTAACGAAGAATCGATTTATAAATAACCCCAAATTTGATTAAATATATCCATTCTATCCATTATTAGTTCATATTATATTTTTTTAATCCAGCAATTCGTTTTTATCTGTTTACACAGTTTGTTATTACAGTATATATTATTATATAACATTAAACGGTCGCAGCAATCATAAGTAGACTAATGGAGAAAAATAACTCTTGTGCATTAAGTATATTATTAAATAATTATATTATGAATTAATATTTTAGCAGTATTTAATGAACAATGTCGGATTTCCTAATTACTTAGTGTGTATAGAACTGAAGGTGTAATTTTTCACATATGTTTTTTATTTTAGATTCTAAAAAAAGGATGGGCTTTTGCTTTAAACAGTTGAGTTATCCACCCAGTAAACACATTAATAGGAATCGACTATCTTAAGATGGCTGTACAACTCATTCCCCCCATTTCCCCCTTCCTCCTTTGAGACCTAATACTTCATGACGAGGTACACTCGAAACGTACTATACACCGGAATGACTTTCCCGGTTTTCTAATTTAGTATTTAGAAGCAGAATATTTGTAAATTAGTTATTATAGTAGATCTAGTCGTCTAAAATGGAGTAACATTAGACAAACGGCTCATGTGGCTGTCTCACATTTCAACCAAAGTTCGACAAGCATATCAGAGCCTTTCATATGCTTTATTCTATCATAAATAAAAAATCTACTACACACAAAATGCTCTCTCTTAATCTGCAAACAGATTATACCACTTATGCTTGTCCAATTTGGAGTAAATATGCACCTTCACACATTAAAAAAATTCAAATCGTCCAAAATAAAGTCCTTAGAATAATTGCAAATTCCCCTTAGTTTGTAAGAAACGCAAATCTTCACAAAGACTTCCAAATTCAATAAATAGAAGACAACATAAAAACGTTAGCAAAAAACTTCCATATAGCTTACTTCCAAACTCAACAGGTGAAATTCATTAGAATCTCCACATACATCAAACACAAATTCGATTAAAACAGGGTCATCCTTACGACCTGCTATGTTAAGCATACCCATATAACATCAAATCTTCATTATACTACACAAGCGCTTCTTCTCAAAGCACCCTTACTACGCTTAGCACTCTGTTATATATTATATTAACATTATTTTTATTACTGTGATTAACTTTTAAGGCGCATAAACTTACCATTGTATATATAACTTATGTACATTTATCTATAACCATCATGTTAAAACAGTCACGATATCCGTAGATATAGATAGCCTACGGCTAGGAATGCCTAATTTTTATATTCAATAAAAAAAAAAATCGTCTAGGAATTTATATGTATATTTAAGTTTTTTTGCATTATGTCTTTTAGAAATTTGGTTATAGTAATATCCCCAGTTTTTTGTTCGTGTAATTTACCAGGGACTTTTTTACCGAGACTTTTTTCCTAATATCTTAGCATCTTTACTACAGTTGTGGTATTTCCGCGTTTTTCCGGCGTAACGATGAAGATGACTGCAGATCTTCATTATCGAATCCTTTTGTGTTTAGCAACCCGCGGTCTGTAGTTTATCCATTCCACTATAGATGCGACATTCAGTACCCCACGCCGTTTATAATGGATTGGTGTTTTCGTCTTTTGTCTTTTGCTGTTTCACGTGTGCGGTTAATTGAAATTTCAGTGCCGTAGCCGTTATTGTCCAGTGGTAGTGTATAAGTGTTATAATATGCGTAATAATAATATAATGAGAATACTGAACAAAAATAAAGAGTGGTGGCCGTATGACGTACGACTCACGCAGGCAATGTGACATTACATATACTTATATTATTATTATTCCAAATCGTATATTTTATAGGATTATTGTTTTCGTCGGGGCGTTTAGATAAATGACGTGTGGGAAACAATAATACATAATAATATTATTGTGTAGGTGCGCCGCGTATAGATGGTATATCATCGCATATTATAATAATAATATTATTATTATATACGCGGACGAGGCGCGTCGGGCCGTGTAACCGTCGCTTGTTTTCCCGCCGCGACAAACGTAGTAGGTAATAATAATATAATATAGGTAAATGTACATTGATTGAGATAATATAATGCGAGACACCCCGGCGGGTCAGTCGCAGTCGTGGATAGAAGGTAATGACGTGTATGCCCAGCACCCGCGTACTAATAATAATAATAATATTATATGTGCGTAACTTGTAAGTTATAATATTGTATGGACGAGTAAGTACCCATTATATTACAGATATGTACTTCCGTCGACGTGTTATTACTTATTAGGTATTATTATATTGTTATTGTCATCGACGACGACATAATATATATACACTCAGGGGACTGGGGGCAGCCACCGGTTGCTACTTTTGGTTTCTTAAACACATGTAGTTCTGTACTCTATATGCTAAACTTACCGCATACGTAGTATTTTTCATTATTCATTAATGTATTAGTAGTTATGAACCATTACTGTCACTTCGATTTAATATTCTGCACTAGATTATACGAGGCATAAAAGTATAATACTAGTAAGTACGTATACAGTAAGTCAGTATCTATATACATACGACTAAATAGTTATATATAATACAAGCGTTTACAGTTTTATTACTGCGTTTAATCTAACGGGTAGGTAAAATATAAGAGAAGTGCTACAGTGTATAGACGCATAAGCAACTTCCGCTATTCGCTGCCACCGGTGCCGTACTACCGACGGTAAAATATTCAACTACACTCTACGAGTAACTATTAAATCCTTATTCGGGGGCGGATACTTCGCTCTCAAACACCACAAAAGTTGAATGCAAAATATTCGTTGATGTATACTTTCAATTGTATTTCAATAATATTGCCACTGTCAACAAAACATTTTGATCACCTGTTTGCAGCGTATACATTTATTATACAACATAAAAATAATTTTAGAATATAGTAACTTACTTTATTTTGTTATACATACACAGGTGTTAATAAACAAATATGTTCCATCATATATATTTTTTGATACAATTTATG